>CM072773.1:117135000-118385000 GCA_036936925.1 Cenchrus fungigraminus
CGCTGTGCATGTGTGGGGATTATGTGGTAGTATTCTTGGCGTGTGTGGGGAAAAACCGGCAGGAGAAGGTGTTTTTGGGATACTTGGCGGGGGTGAGCTCAAGACAACCCGATCCGGGATCGGGGGCCAGGGATCGTCTTCTCGGGCGATGCCCAGTTTGGTACCTATGGCGGGTACACTATTTTAGGAGCACAGGTGTTGGGGTTTTTGTGATGACTTGGAGGATAGGAGCTCGCCCCGGTCTGAAACCGAGTGGGTCGCTTTGTTACACGGGACTTTCGTACACACCACCTCGCCGAGAGTGGGGGTAGGGCCGTTTCGACCCTAGCAAGTGCGATACCATACCTGCTAGTAGGATAGAGGGTATCAGTGAGAGGGTATAGGGTGAAGTCCCTTCCCTTTTGGGCACTCCCCGTGTGGCCACACGGGGGCATGTTCACAGTTCTGGGGTGGTCCTTTGCGAAGGACCGCATCGAGACCCGGATGCAGGATGGAATCGTAACTCCTAGGTGTTCGTTCGGTTGGGTAGGCTCGGTCGGCCGTACACCGTCTGGGTGCTATTCCGAGTTGGGTACTGGTGTACACGCTCTGCAGAGTTTAGATCTATACGTATAGCCGCGTCCTCGGTTATGGACATGCCCGTGGCTTACTCCGACTCTTACATTTTGGGATTTCTACCTCCCCCTTATAGGATGAGAGTGTATGGTGAGTTGTGGTTGTATTCGGGGAGAGGAGAGTTGCTCCCTCTGCCTCGCGGATCCGGGTGCAACTATTGAGGTGCGAGGAGTGGGAGTTCTCGCACCGACCCTAGATGGAGATAGGTTCTGGTGACGGTGATCTGGGTGACCAAGTGCAACCGTTTGAGGATGAGAGATATGGGAAATGGTGGGAATATGGAGATGTTATTCTTTTTATGATGATGCTGCTGCTGCTTAGGAAACCCAACCTCTACCTTGTACCTTTCTTTACCTTTAGAAGTAGGCCACTTAAAGCTTGCATACGGTTGGTGACGTGGACCTATCCCGATCCTTGGGGATAGCCCCTGAGCTTGCAGGGTACGAGTCAGACTACGACAGCAATGCCGACGGATGGTACGACTGAGGGGCACATTGCTTCGCTCAAGGATGCCTGTGGGAGAGGAGAATAAAGATGGAGACACCTTCTGGAAGCTAGCTACCGCTGCATAGGCTCTTATTCATGTTATTCCGCCAAGAGGCGTGTATTGATGTACTCCTTTATTCAGGACATGTAATAATAATAATATTCGTACTCTGATGCTTTATTTCATTGTATGGTTGTGATATTTATCTGTGATGGATGTCTGTGCGTGATAGTGTCTGATCCAGGGACTATCACGAGAGCTGGTTGACGGGTTTTCCCTTTTTGAAAACCCGGGTCGTTACACCGACGGCCGCCGCGAGTCCTCGATGTTGCCTAGGAGATGGCTTAGGCTAGACCCTAGCCGCCATGGTTGGCCCTGCATGGTGAAGCCATGGTGGAGTTCCGGAGCCATGTCTTGGATTCATCAAGGCATATGTACTTTTGACGGTGATATTAATCTAATCTTGTCTCTACTTTTGATCTACTATGATGCATGCCTTCTCTCATTCATATGTGTAGTTAGCATATGACCTTAGTAGGAGTAGATTTAATCGTGATGGTTAGTCTATGTCTTGCGGATATATCATAGTAGTGCACGAGAAGTCGGTGGTTGATTACCCTCGTGTGGTGACAGCATGCGGGAGGGAAAAGACCGAACGAACGTGTAATGTTGAGTTTGATATATGACGAGTATCGTGAGAGTCGTTGCGCGGCCACCAAGAGGAGGAGCTTCGAGTAAAGAGCACTTGGTGGACGTTTGAGGTAAAGCTTTGGGGAACCTTAGGCGTCAACACGCACCTCGCAAGGGCATTCACGGGAAAGTACTAAGGATATCTCTTTGTCATGGTATGAGTACTAGATTAGTTTATCGCTTTAGCCGGAGTTGCAACTAGGAGATGGTAGGCTCGTGCTACCTTTGGTCGTGTTACCTTTTGGCTACCGAATGTGATCCATACATCCATCGTATGTTTGTATGTTAACCCCTTTATGCAATCTATGCTACATGTTAGGTTAGGTTTGATAGATTAGATGGAAAACCTTAGTCGGTTCGCTTCCGATCCACGGATTGATAAACCTTGGGGGATACTCTAAGGGAAGAGCTACAATGATCTGTGCGCTTGCGGTTCGAAACTTGACGCGTTATTTAACCGTCAACACTTGTCTGTAGCTGTCTCAAGGGGGTGGACTCTAAGACAGCTAGATGTTTCAAATGCTTTTCTTCATGGTGTCTTAGAGGAAGAAGTATACATGAGACAACCTCCTGGTTATGTAGATAAGACAATGCCTAATTTTGTGTGCAAATTGGACAAAGCATTGTATGGTTTGAAACAAGCGCCTAGGGCCTGGTATGCTAGGCTGAGTTCTAATAAACTTCTCAGCCTTGGTTTTTGCGCATCATTAGCAGACACTTCCTTGTTCTATTTTAACAAAGGAAAGATAACAATGTATGTCCTGATTTATGTTGATGACATAATAGTTGTGAGCTCAGTACCAGAGGCAGTTACATGTTTGCTGCAAGACTTTGCACTCAAAGATCTTGGTGAGCTACACTACTTCTTGGGAATTGAGGTAAATAAGGTACGTGTTAAAGAGAGTAAATATGGCAACTTGTAAACCAGTGAGTACACCACTGTCAACTAGTGAGAAATTATCTGCATATGAAGGGTCTCCATTGGGAAGTAAAGATGCTACTAATTACAGGAGCATGGTTGGTGTTTTGCAATATTTGACACCTACAAGGCCAGATATATCTTTTGCTGTGAATTAAGTCTGTCAATTCTTGCATGCTCCTATAGAGGCTCATTGGCCAGCTGTTTGCGATACTTAAAACAAGACACAAGGATAGGACTCAAGATCAGTCGGTCCAGGTCTATGTTGATTAGTGGATTCTCTAATGCAGACTGGGCAGGATCATTAGATGACAGAAGATCTACCGGAGGGTATGCCATTTTCTTGGGGTCGAACCTCATATCCTGGAGTGCACGTAAACAAGCTAGTGTTTCGAGATCAAGCACAGAAACAGAGAATAAAGCAGTAGCTAATGCAACAGCAGAAATAATGTGGGTTCAGACCTTGCTAAAGGAAATTGGTATTATGGTACCTCCAGCAGCTAGACTTTGGTGTGATAATCTTGGAGCAACTTATCTCTCTGCAAATCATGTGTTTCATGCTAGAACTAAGTATTCATAGGGGTGAGTGTGCGTGCGTGGTGTGAGCGTCTGCGTTGTACTGTGTAATCTCAAAAAAAAAAGTATATAGAGGTGGATTATCATTTTGTCAGAGAGAGGGTTTCCATGAATCTTTTGCAGATTGGTTTTGTACCTACAGGTGATCAAGTTGCTGATGGATTCACTAAAGCCTTAACAGTTCGACAATTGGAAAACTTCAAATACAATCTCAACCAGGCACGGTTGTGATTGAGGGGGGTGTTAGATAATACAAATATGATGTAAACTCAGATATGTGGGCATGACTTGTGTGTAAAGCTAGGAAAGATTGTTGTAGTATGTTGTAATCTAGATGTAGATAGATATGGTGTACCAAACTCTAGCTAACTGCTTTCCCAAGTCATGCACATGTAATCTCATCTGTAATCCACACGAGGGGATATTCCTCGCCTATATTAACATGCACACGCCGGCCAGGAGAGGTCACGGTGTTTCCACCCAAATCTTCCGCACCTCTGATTTCCTTCATTAACTACATAATCACTTCTCTTAAAATTAGCTTCTATAGAGAGTCGGAACCGCAACCGCGCGCATGATCGTGACACAGCCGGAGAAAGCGGCAGTGCGGTGAGCACGAGGTAGCGAGAGATGGGAGCAGGCCCTCAGTTACCGCCCCTCGCTCGTCCCGATCGAGGACAAGGACCGACCTCTGTCTGGTGTGCTCAGACTCCGGACCAAACCGAAGAGCAGGCAAAGGAAGGTGGCCGGCGCAACGCCGTTGCTCCGAGTAAGTCCGCCGCCCACGCCTGCGAGTCGCGTGGCGTTCCGGTCGATCTGGTCGCCCCCGCACCACGGCCAACGCTGCATCCCGTTCGTTCCACCACCGCCCGAGACAGCCGGCCACTACTCCCCAATTTCTGTCACTTGCTCAGTGCTTGTTGACCGACCGAAAAAGCCCTGCACAACCCGGCCCTCTCCTCACTACTCGTTAGCTTCGTCGCTCCCTGCTCCTCTCTGAACCGGCCAGGACACAGGTGACAGGTCGTTCATGACTCCAGAGTCCAGATGCACGCGCTGCATCAGATTCGCGGATGCGTTGGCATGCATGCCGATCGAACTGCTCTGATCTGCCTGCCGGCTGAGGTCGCACTCGCCAGATGTACTTGTACATGGATAAGGCTAGCGCTACATTCACTAGAGAGACAGCATGGATAAGGAAGAGGAAATAACTCTACCGGCCAGATTATTGATCCTGTCCCTGTAGAAAAAGTAGAGTGGACACGAGATCGACGACCACTCAGTCTCGACGTCGTCGCCGCCGTGTGTACTCGAAGGTCTACACGGGTGCGATGCGATCGCAATGCTGTGCCCGGCTTCCGTATCCGACGAGCGTGCCTATCCAAACACGCGTACGAGCCTCGCCTTCGGCGAACGGAGGTCGGTCGGCAAAGTTCACGTAGCATCAGGCAGGAATGGAACCTGTTCCACCAATTATGTTCGTTTCATATGGGCTTTGTGTGCTAAGTTGGTCAGTTCCTGTTAATTTGAATTCTTAAAAAAAAAGAAGACGAAGAAGTTGGCTGTACTTTGAGCGCACGGCGTGCACTCAAGCGTTCAACCTTGTCACATTGGATATTCAGTTCTTGTTCTCACGTAGCTCAAGCGTTCAAGAATCTCTCAAGCAAGATCCATGATCCCAATTCCCAATTAACGAATCAGAGAGATACTTTTATGTGATCTCTAAAACAAAATGGTCAATTTACTGTTCGATCTATGTATATGACGCTTATTTCGCAACTGTCTGCACCACACAAGAATATGATGTGGAAGTTAAAATTGCCCTTAAAAATAAAAATATTTGTCTGGTATTTGCAAAAAAGAGTAGTTCTAACAAAGACAATTTAGCTCGTCGACGGTGGAAGAGAAGTTTAAAGTGTTGTTTCTATAATCTGGATGAAACCATTAAACACCTTTTCTTTGATTGTCAATTGACTAATATTATGTGGAGAATTGTTCAAGTCGCTCTTAACCACCACCTGTGTTAGCATCTTTCATATGTTTAATCGGTGGCTAGTTGGGATTAACAAGAAGCTTGTATACAAAATCTTGGTTGGAGCTTTAGCTTTATGTTGGGTAATTTGGTTAAGTAGAAATGATATGTTAACAACTCTCGAGTTGTTACTCCTTTGCAGGTTATTTTCCGAGGGACTCACTGAATTCGTTTTTGGCGTTGCTGCAAAAGGAGGAAGAACGACCACAAGTTATTTGTGGGTGTCGTGTGCTTGAGACCTCGTCTATGGAGATCTCTGCCTAAAATGGATGGTCATTTAGTAATAGAATTGGTGTCGGATGATTTTGAGTTGGTTCCAGAGATCAGTTTCTTTGGTCTTTATTTTGGGGTGACCTCGTGTGTAATAACAAACAACATGCATAGGCTGAAATATTAAAATATATTCTCTGTCAGGGGTGAGACCTGGACAGATCCGCTAGGGGGTTACCCTAGAGGTTTGCAGGTTAACGGAGGATCAGGACCTAAGAGCGTAGGTGGTTATGCACGGGATGCACACGGAACTAGGCGAGTATGGTGGCAAGGAACACGGAGACAAGGGTTTATACTGGTTCAGACCTCCGGAGAGTAAAACCCTACGTCCAGTTGTGGTGGATTATGCGAGGATGAAGATGAGTTGTCCTGTGCATGGAGCCCTAGGCCGCCTTATATGGGGAGGACGGGCTAGGGTTTGCATGCGCAGGTTGGTTGACCCGTGTCGGGGTCGGTTACAACTGTGGGAAGCTTATCTCCCGAATTACAAGGAACATCCCGCGATACGCGGAGTCTACAGGTGGTGGCGCGCCAGGTCGTCGTGTCTTGACTTGCACGCCAAGGCTTCGCAGGTCTTCCAGAATCCTGATCAGGTCGCTGGGCCCACTTGTAAAGTCGGCGGGTCTTCTGGCAGGTCGGGTCCACTTGTCAGGGGCCCCTGGGACCCTGGCCGGTGGGGACCCATGGGTACCCATGTCTCTCAAGCCCCCGATCGACGTGTAGGCGTAGCGGCCGAGGCGAGGTTGTGTCGAAGAGTAGCAAGGCGCAGCACCGTCGAGGTCGTGAAGGGTGCGGGGGGATCAAAAAAGAAAAGAAACCCCTCCGATGCGCGCACGAAGTTGAGCGTCGAGCTTCTGGGTCAAAGGACCATGAGGTCGAAGTGAAGACGAGGCGTAGATCTTGCAGAACCGCCGACCTGACCGGAGTCAGGAATGTTGTAGTAGCAGCCACGACCTTCAGGAAGGTCAACAAGCCTACCAGGGGTAGGTCGAGCAGAGATGTGATGGAAGCAGGCTTCCATTAGGTCGAGGCGACCCGAAGAAAATAGGGCGTCGAAGACACACTAGTGTAGTAGGCCCCGAGCAGTAAAGTGACCAAGATGGCCGGTTTGATGCTCCAAAGAAGAAGAAGAGAAATAATCCAAACCTACGACCTTCTGCTTAGGAAACAGATGCTCTTGTAGTGTCGACGCTAGAGGACAAGGGCTCCAGAATCTTGCAGAGGGCCACAGGCAATAGGTCTGACGCAACCAGGGTCACGCGTGCACTGTACAGTCACGGGCCGGCTTGCAGACGTAGCACAGGTCGCAATCACCCGCAAAAGACAAAAATTGCTCCAGGATGTGGTCAGGTAGGGGACAAGCGCGCCAATACCTCCCACGGGCGAACAGTGACCTCGTGCTCCACGAGGGTACAGTGAACTTGCAGATAAGGACGCCACGCAAGCTGCCTTGCGGATTAACACCCAATGGCAGGTGCTGGAGTATAAATAGGCACCCAAGGCTTGAAGCAAACCGTACCAATCTTCAAAGGTGATTCAAGATGATCCAATGTAGTAATATAGCCATGCCAGGGGCTTGTGTCCGCCCTACGGAGTGTATGGTTGATGTAGTTCATGCTTGGAGCTAGAAGAATGCTTGCGAGGCTCGAAGAACTCGATTGGCCTCTTCTCCCAGCCCCGCTGAGGAACCCAGGAGGAGTATGAAGCAGTAGTTGCATCGTCGGCCCTGTCACTTGTAGGCTTGATGTGATGCTGGTGAGTACTGCGCTCCACCCGGTGAGGTTGGTGTTAAAGCTCGGACCTTCTGCAATCTTGCGGGGAAGCTCAGACTTGATGCTGGGCGCAGCAGGAGACCAGTTGGTGCGCGAGTAGAGGTGGCTGTGTGGCAGCTGCCTCTACAGTAGCTGTAGAGGTCGTCGAGTAGGTCCTGAAGCTAGAAGAAAGCTTGCGACAAGCCTTATTAGTGTAGACTGAGTCGTAAGCACTTTGGAAGGTGATTCAGGACCTTTAAGATCTTTGTATCTTGTAATTTGGCCAAGAACCAAACTTCTTGTAGCTTATGAAGCTGTAAATACAGTTTTACATGAAGAATATCATGATTTTGATGGTTGTGAGGTCACCCAGGCTGCAATGGTATGGATACCAAGGTCCCGGCAGGGCTGTAATAGCACGCCGACCTACGGGAGGCCTTTCGTAGAGACAAGGAACCGTGTCGACCTGGGTCTACACGGCCGTTGTGCAGTGACACAACGCAGGTAGTCAGCCTGGAAACTCTAGGTCTACATGACCCAGAAGGCAGCAGGGCCTTAGCGACCTCAGTGAGGTGCTACTTGACCAAGAGTTCGCCAACAAGCAGTGGAGCCATTAAGCATGGAGCCATCGGTATAGCCATTAAGGCAATGTAATAGGTAGCAGGACCTTAGCAACCTCAGAGAGGTGCTACTTGACCCGGAGGTCGCCAACGGGCAGTGAAGCCTTTAAGCACAGGGCCATTGGTATAGACCAGCCACGAAAGCTAAGGCGATCCAGTAGATAGCAAGACCTAGGAGCCAGGGGGTGTGAACCCGATAATGAGTGCTGAGGCGACCTACCAAGCGGTAGTACCTATCGACTTTGTGAAGGTGTTATAATAGACCCGGAGGTCGTAAGAGGCCAAAAGACCTTGAAGAAAATGATGGGGAAGGGGCTTGAAGTAGGGCATAACGAGTCCATGGACATCGGGCCGTTGGGAGGAAGGCCAACGGGCATGGATTCCCGCACGGCGCGAGCCGTTACTACCTGTGGCCGTTAGGCTGAAAGAGCCGTTGGGCGATGTATCCATTGGGTCACCGGGAATGTCGCCGAATCCGAAGGGACGTTTAGGGTGCCGCGGCCCACCGCACTGATGCGGCCCGGTTATAAAAGGCCGAGTGGATGGTCGGGGACCCCACTCGCTTCCATTCCCCGCCGCAGCTAGGGTTTCCGATCCGCCGCCAGGAGCTTTTTGCGCACAGATTCACCGGTGCCGCCGTGCTTAGATCCACCACGCCCAGCGCCACCATATGCGCTAGAAATCCCTGGTCGTATTTAGAACTAGATCCGCGGGCTTCGACGAAGACGAAATGGCCCCAGAGCTTGCGCCGCCGCCGGAGAAGTTTTGGGAGCACTTGACGGTGACGGAGGCGCAGCTGAAGAGTCTGGTGGAGCGCGGGTTGCTGAAGCCGAGGGAGCAGGTGGGCTGGAGGCCAGCCGCCGGCGAAGCCTTCCCCTCCGAGGGGACCGGGGAGACCGTCGCCTTCGTCACGCACGTCGAGCGCGGATTTGGAGTCCCGGCGGGCGACTTCTTCCGCAGGCTGCTCCACTTCTACCGCATCGACCTGGTACACCTCGTCCCCAACGCCATCACCATAGTTTCCTCGCTCATCCACCTATGCGAGGCATACTTGGGGATACCGCCACACTTTGACCTGTGGCGGTACTTCTTCGAGGTGAAGAAGACGGGGAAAAATGGCGTCGTCAGGGCCGTCGGCTTCATGCTACGCCGTCACATGAAGACGGTGTACATCGACATGGAGCTGCCGGACAACACCCAAGGCTGGAGGCGAGGGTGGTTCTACATCGACAACCTGAAGCCGGCGCTGGCCACCAGGTCGGGGCTCACGCCGGTCCCGGTGCCGGAGTGGACCAACCAGCTGACGTCACGGGAGATGGACACCATTAAGCCGCTGCTGGACGACCTCAAGGCGCGCAAGGAGGAAGGGCTGATGGGCGGCGCGGTGGCCATCAGCTTTAGCCGGAGGCTGCTGCAACCGATCCAAGATCGGGTGCACCCGGCCTACGAGTACTAGGGCCAAACCGACCCAACCCGCGTTCAGCAGCGCAAGGTCTCCAAGCAGGAGATGGTGGCGCGGGTGAGGGAACTTTTCAATGGGGTGATCCGGAACCAGACGTGCCCCAAGGCGTTCTCCCTCAAGCGGCCCGCCGAAGTGGTAAGTCACTGATCGACCTTTGATTCCCTTGTTTTTGTTGAGTTTGCCTTTCCCTGTTTCTGAGACGAAGGTCGCCTGTTGCAGGATCGTGAGGGCTTGTTCTGGAGCCCGGCTCCCCTCGCAGATGAGGGCAAGCGCAGCTTCAAGGTCCGGGTGGCGGAGGACGTGTAGGCTCCGCCGCCGGAGTTAGTGGAGAACTACTTCTCCGACTCATCGGTGGGGGGTAGTGATGAGGAGGATCCACCCGTGGCGAGCTCCACGCTAACAACTCGACAGACGCGGTCTGTCGCTGGCAAAATCCCGACGCACAAGGGCGTCAAGATTATCTCCGCCACCGTTGAAGCGGAGAGGATGAAGAGGAAAAGGAAGGACACCACTACCTCGTCGGAGACGGCAACGACTAGCACCGAGGTCGTCTTCGAGGAGCAGGATGATGCGCGGTCGCACAACGTCGCCACGGGATCGGGTGACGTAGCGGCCGCGGGAGGAGATGACACCGCGCTCGGTGTTGTAGGTGAGTAACAGCCGAAACCGAGTGCGGAAGGCGTGAGCGACCAAGGGTCGCATAAGAAGCCAAGGCGAGCGCCGCCCAGGCCGATGTCGTTTAAGTTGAAGACCAGCGGCGGGTATGTTACTGAGCTTGATCTTATGCTGTTCTTCAT
Source organism: Cenchrus fungigraminus (assembly GCA_036936925.1). NCBI lineage: Eukaryota > Viridiplantae > Streptophyta > Magnoliopsida > Poales > Poaceae > Cenchrus > Cenchrus fungigraminus. The sequence goes on from CM072773.1 coordinate 117,145,220, forward strand.
CTTCGCTGCTTGTTGGGTACGTCGGTGCTGACGAACTTGTGCACATTGGGTAGGGGGACTCCTGCTGCATCTGGTAGCAGCAAGAATGCCTCAGGCCAAGAGGCCTTTGGGCGGAAGATTGAGAAGGTATCGGTGGGGCAGTCGCCGGCGACCTCGGGTGGGGACGTCACCAGCAAGCTCCCTGAGACCGTGGGGGCAACATCGTCGGTGGCGGCCAAGATTGCTGCCGAGAGCGCTCAGCAGGAGGAAGGACTGCGACAGCAAGACCTGCCCGAATCAAGCCTGCCGGAGACGAGGTTGGCGGAGACCGGAGGTGGAAGTGAGGAGGACGAGCGGCATCGGTGCCTCTACACAGGCACTCCGTGGGAGGATGAGATCATCACCGACGCCAAAGACCATGCCGATTTCAAGACGGCGCAGGCGACCATCACGGAGGCGGCGAAGACGATCGGCAGGACGCTCATGGTGAGTCAATATTGCCTTTGGGGCTAAGTCTTCAATTCTCTTAGGCACTGTGACTTAACAATCCTTCGTAATGTGTGGGTGCAGACCCTTGTTGAGCGGGCGTAGGGCAGGGCGAACCTGCTTACTGAGGGCGCCAAGCTACACGCGGAGCTATCCACGACACGGGAGGCCGTGCTTCAGGCCAAGATTGAGGCCGGGAAGGAGGTACAACGCCTCAAGAACGAGGTGACCTCGAAGGACAAGGCGATAGAGGCCTTGAAGGAAGAGCTGGAGGCTGCCAAGCTGAAGGCGAAGGAAGCAGAGGACGATCTGAAGGTCGCCGCCGCAGGTACGTCGTAGGACGCCCTTAGTCCTTATGCTTTTATGCCGTGGTGAACCCATCCCGACCTTGACTTTTGCAGACGCCAAGAAGAGGGAGACTGCCTTGAAGAAGTACCTCAAGGACTCCAAAGAGCAGGTGAAGATCCTCAAGGAGAAGCACAAGGAGGTCGTCGCCAGTGAGTCTTACTTCACTCGTAAAGCTGCATATGAATTTGGCGTGCGCAGGGATCTAGAGATCAACCTTGGTCGGGCGATGCAAACCCTTATTGATCATCAAGCGATGACTGCAGATCTTGAGAAGGAGCTGGACGACCTCAAGGAGGCCGTCGAGTACCTTGTGGATGTGTACGCCTCGAAGGTCGAGGGCGGTCCACAGGAGCTCGTCGCGTGGTTGGAGGACGCGGAAGGTCGCATAAAGACCTTGCTGATAGACAACGGGAAGCTCACCGCTGCTACCGCGCTGGCCACGGTGAAGCACCATGTGCCAACGTTCGACCTTGAAAAGGTCAAGGAGGAGCTCGCCTTGTCACAGCTGGTGGGCAGCGAAGATATCCAGGCCGCTGCAGAAGAAATCATGAAGAAGATAGACCTGGAAATGTAACTTAGGACGTAGCAGACAGTTAGTGCCAATGGGTCGTGGACCCTTTTGATGTAAGATAAACCTTGCATGAATGAAAAAGGCATATTTTAATTAAGTTGATGTGACCCCTTATTTGACTCGTATACTCCTTATAAAAACGCAAAGGTAACGGAGTTGCAAAAACCCTTTTCCCCCGCTAACCCAACTCAGTGGAGGAACGACTTACCGACTTACTCTGTCCTATGTAATACTTCAATACATAGATTTTCTTTTTTAAAAAATCTAACATGATGTGAGAGAAGTAACCTTGTGCGGGCTTAGAAAACCTCCGAACCCCGGCAACTAGTCCTATAAATCATTGATATTTTTAAAAAAAAATCTAACATGGTGTAAGAGAAGTAACCTTCTCCAAACTTATAAATCCCCCATACCCCGACAACCAGTCCATAAATTCTCTCTAGCGAGGAATTGAACCTAGGTGTAGTGATGCAACCATACCTCAGCCTTTCGAAGCAATAGAGGAGCTTTGATTGTTTGTTTTTTGATGAAACATGAGATGGATTGTTTCGCAGCCAAATTGTTGGTCAAGTTCCCCTTTTCAATAGAGAAATTGATGCTAAAGTTTCCAAAAGCAAAACTACCGCTAAGCACAAAATATAGATGAACCTTTGTCCAATGCAATGTATCACGTGGTTATGAGAATAATCCGAGTATGTACGTGTGCATGCAGAGAAAGAAAAAAAAGATCTACTAATGGCACAAAGTTGTTGTGGTGTCTTGGAAGCAAGTACCTACTGGCACGGTAGAGAGTATTTGTGCAAACCAGATTTTTTTTTTGCATTTTGGCTATTCTTAGCAATGCTTTGCTGTTCAGTGCCAATGAACCTAGCCAGCCAAAGAGCACAATAATTATTGGTCCGTGAAGATCTTGAGGCGGAAGATATCGACGAAAGAGCGACCACCCGCCCATCACCTGGGAGGAAGCTTGCGCACAACCTGAGCGACGTGGTGCGGCGGTGTGGGACCTAGGAGCGGCGGTGGGTGGGCGGGTGGGTGTGGCGAACTCCACGCGCCGGTGTGCGGCGGCGAGGTCCTGGCGGTGGCGTGAGGCCGGGTGCCAGTTGACCCACCGACTGCCTTGTGGAGCTCCCACGTTGGGGAGCGCCGGCGGTAGGCATAAAAGTTTTTATTTTTCACAAAATCTATAAATTTTTGTTATATTTTTTTCACAAATCTTTGTCCATAATTTTTTTCACGAATCTTTGTCCCTAAAATTTTCTCACAAATTTTTGTTTAGAAATATTCTCACAGTTTTTGTTTAGAAATTCCTTCAAAAAATTTCCTTAAAAAATTCTCCCTCAAAAGTTTTTCAAAAAAATTTCTCTATTTTTTATAAACTTTTTTTATCAGAATAAATTGTTCTAACAAAATTTTGTTCACAAAAATTTTCCTATAAAAATTCCCCTGAATGTTTTCCAAAACATTTTTCTCTATTTTTTCACGAAAGTTGTTCACAAACTTTTTGGATCCGAATAAATCAGTATGAAATCTTTCTTGTATAAGTTTTGTATTAAAATCTTTATACATATTGTATTTTTCTGTGAATTTGAAGGGAAGAGAAACGGGAGGCATACGCACGTGGGAACAGTCCAGACGACCCTGTCGGAGAATCGCCCGGACGGACGCTTCCGTCCGGGCGCCCGTACTTGTCCCCATTGCCGAAATGCGCGTCGTCTCAGAGCTAGAGAAAGCTCAGAGCGTGTTTAGAAGAGGATGGAAAAAATTTCACCTTAGGGAATCTTTAATGTATAGAGTACTAGATGAGATTTATATTACGGATGAGTGTAACTTTGTGTGACAAATTTAATGAGCACAATTAATTAATGATTTGATGAGTAATGTTACAGTAATGCTCTAATCATGCGGTCCAAGGCCTCATTAGGTTCGTCTCGTGATTTTGCTCGGGTTGTGAAGGTAGTTTTGAAACTGACTTTATTTAATCATTACGTTCGTCTCGCGATTTTACCCGGGTTGTGAAGGTAGTTTTGAAACTGACTTTATTTAATACCCTTAATTAGTGATCAAAGTTGCATTTAATAGGGGTGAAAAAATTTTCACCCCTATCCACTGCAAACCATACTCTCCTGATGCTACTTAGAGCAACTCAAGCAATGACCTCTATTTGGAGCCCCTACTTTGTTGAGTAGGGGCTCCCTCTAACTTTCTGGGGTTTTAATTTTATGCTCAACTCCAGCAACAGCCCCAACTCTGAAGCTCGTACTTTCACCTGGCATGCGGGACCCTTCTGTCATTGGGTTTTTTCTCCCTTCCTCGCTTCTTCTTTCTCCCACATCTCTCCTATATTCCTCTGACGCTCCTCTGTTCCTCCAACGCTTCTTCTTCTTTCTCCCACATCCGGCACGACACAGTGGAGCCGGAGTTCGGGCGTGGTGCAAGATCCGGCGCGGCTCCATGGCGCACGAGCTCGAGGGCGGCACAAGGAGCAAGATCTGGCGCGGCTCCATGGCGCGCGAGCTCGGGGGCGGCGCGGGGAGCACAAGATCCGGCGCGTCTCCAGCCCCAGGCGGCGAGCCCAAGCTCCAGGGGGTCGCGGTCATGGAGGAGCTGAGGAGCCGGATCTGCTGTTGGCCCGTGCGGCGACGCAGAGGTGTTGGGCGGCTGCAACTGGCCCATGCGACGGTGTGAAGGAGCCGGGGTTGTGGCAGAAGAGCTGGGCATCGCGGTCAGCTCGTGCACGTCACGCGGGGACGCCGACGGCGGTGGCAAGGTGTGGAGGCGACGGCGGCGGAGGGAGCTCAACCACCGTCCGCGCGAGACGATGCCTGTGGCCGTCGATGTCGATTCTGAAGGACCGGATTGGGCGACCAGAGAGGAGGGAGTGAATGGGAGCCGATAAAAATTCTTCTCGAAAGAGATGACTCCTCTAGCGAGATGAACACATCTTAGATCCCGAAATCACTTCCACCACTCAATCCTCAAGTTTGCTAAGATCACGTAGCCACTGGAGTGCTACTGACCCTAGGAGCAAACCACACTTCCAACCAACTCAACTACGCGCAAATCACAGCGAAAACCACACGAGACAAATCACCTGGCAGGGGCGGTCAGACCGCATGGAGAGGGTGGTTAGACCGCCTGCACCTGGGAGATTTCCTCGACCACCAAACGAAGCTCACGACCCCGAAATGACTCAAGATTTCACCTGGAGAATCCTCTGATCAAGGTAAACAAGCTCTCAGAGAAATCCCTTAGAAAACCAAACTTTTCTCGGCGAAACCCCCAGGGGCGGTCAGACCACATGGCCCCTACGGTTAGACTGCCTGGCCCCCAGGACCTAGCCGCGGGTAAACCCTCAACTTCCCATCAACCGATCTCTCAATTCACTCCACGGATTGCAGCGAAACTTCGGGGATAGCTGGGTCACCTCCTGAACGACCTCTCCACCAAAGGAAATCCACCGAATCGCTGTCAATCAAAGGGAATCATGAATCAAAGGGCTCTATGTCATGAACTCGAGGAACCACAAAAACCACCCAAATCGAAGAATTTCCCGAGGGTTTGCTGGGGCAAAATCACCAAGAAAAGAGGCACAAAGATCTCACGTGTGATACCCAAGAAGAATCCCACCACGAAACACCTCCAACAAGCCACCACAAAAATCTCAAGAAATAGCTCCGAAAATCACTAAAAGGGAAAACGCCGGGAGACAAAGGAACACAAGATGAACCACGCCGAATCTTCTATACATGCCATGAAAGGTTCATACAAGGTCTAGCAAGCCGCCCGAACATCCATCCCTCTCTCAAGATGACTTATAAAGCTCTCAAACTAGCCTATGGAAAACTAAAGGAAAAGAGGCAAAGAGCAAATGAACTAGGGTTCCAAGAGTTGGCTGCCATCTCCCCTCAAATAAGTATATATGGAGAACGTCGAATGACTAAACTACCCCTACTACTTAATATTAATATACATGCCCACCGAGAGCACTTTGGGAAACTTGGTCGATTTCTCCATGGGACGAATGCTCGTCGACCGCAAGCCGCTTCAACTCCACGCAAGCCTTGCGATCACACCGCATGTCCTTCGCTTCGAAACTTCTCGACGAACCATGGTGCACGCGGTCAGACCGCCCTACCCGGTCACACCACCCTGGTTAGGTGGTTAGACCGGCCTGGGCAGGACGTCTAGTCCCGTCGCGTCTTCGGCCTTGGCTTTGTGGCTCAGCCAAGTAACCCAGTGGTTTTGTGGTCAAACCAGTGCAAACCCTGCGTGCAAGGTTCAGTTGTTAGATGCTACCTTGCAACGGCTCCATCCTCTCGATGTCGTCTTGCTCTTCTGGCCAGCGTGCGGCTCGCACTTGATCCCGTTGGCCACCGGATAACTCGAACAAAGCCTACTTGTCTCTCCGCTCCTGGGAGGTCACACAGACATAGACCTTTCGCGCTTTCTTCACCTACACCACGCGAATCAAACTGCAACCTGCACCTGCAATACTAGGCTAAGAGTCAGTCCACATCATGTTGTCAATCACTCATCACTAAGAAGCGACCATCCACCGGTCTTCGGACCACACAGGTCCTCAGATTCGAGGCTCGAGGGCGTCGATTCAGGGCTCGATTTGGCGGGTGAAGCACAAGGCCGACGGATCGAGATCCGACCGGCCGCGGTGTGAACGAGCGCGAGGGCTCGACAGAGCTCGGGCTAGCAGATCCGCCTAAGCTCGCGCTGGGCTTGGGTAGCGCCGGCCATGGAGGTCGAGTTGCGGTCCGCTCGAGGGTGTTGTCGACGACGGCGACGCCCAAGCTCCTGCGTGGCAACTCCGTCCCCTCCAGGTGCGGCGGCAATGGTGCGGAGGAGCACGAGCCAGGCGTCGGGGCGTGGCACGGAGGAGCACGAGCTCCGTCCGGGCCGACACGGACGAGCACGAGCTCCAGCCCGGTGGTGGTGGAGGAGGCAGGGAAGGGTCGGGCGCCGGCGACGGGACAGAATCCATGCGGGCGCGGGGGGCGAACTGCTGTACCGGTGGAGTAGGAGACACCCAACACACCTGCAGAAGGGGCTGGATGGCGGGATTTGGGTGCCCCCTAGAATAGGTGCCCGAGTAGAGGTCCTGCTGGAGTGTTTTTTTTCCCTTCAGCCCCTAATTTTCGAGTTGGGAGTGGAATAGAGGATCGTGGAATTCCTTGCCCGCTAAATTTTCAATAATTTCCCCCACACGCACATGCTGTTTAATTAACAGCAACTTGCAATGCTTTACTAGTTCACACAATCACACCTGCTGGAATTTGGCTCAACTTCCATGGGATTAACTTCGCAGTAACTTCTGTTCGTAGAACTAACCTTTGCTTCTGGAGTTTGGCGAGCTAATGATTAGTCACAGAAGTTTGATGCTCGATCGTGCTCCTAGCAACATGACTTGAGAATCGCAAACAGTCGTCTGCAGGGCCGGGGGTCCCGTTTGGGGTTGTTCGGCTTCCAGTCATAGGCTGCCACGCCACACTGCGGAGCACCACAATCTGTGGCGGAAAAAACCAACGTCTTAGGGCCTGTTCTTTTGAGAGAAAAGGAATAGTGAAGTTGTAAATGAATGGTGTTAGAATAGTGTTTCTTGTGAGATAAGATGTGATGGATATGACAGGTGAATAGTGCATTTCAATGTTCCTTTTCAACGAAAAGAACAGCCCTAACCAGTGGCTGGCTGGCTGCTCCCTTCATTGTCTGTAGCATGGCGGGCTACTGTACTGTGCACGACTGCTGTTGCGCAGAGTACTGTGCCGCCGTGGCGGAGTGTGGCGGTGAACCAAACATCCCACAGTTTCAGACAACAGCTGCGTCGTCCTTTCAGGGCTCTTTAATTTAATTTTCTTCAAAGAATGGTGCCGATGCTTCCGAGATGGCATTGGACGGGGGAGAGCCGGCTGCAGACTGTTGAAGAACAGTGGAAAGACCGGGGGATTTCTGGTGGTGGCTGCCATCTGCCAATCTGCCGTGAGGGAATGTCTTTTTTGCACTTGGAAAGTGCTGGCTGTTTGCCTGTTTCGTTCTTTTTCGCCACCCTGAAAAATGCTAATCGTTGCGAGCAGCAGTAGCTGCTGTACGTTTCCACTTACCACCACCAATCTGGCAATCATGTCTGTAAATAAAATCGAAACGAGAACGAGTTGTAGCTCGGTTGGTAGACGTTGCAGATAGGTACACCGCCGGTCTGGGTTCGAATCCTATCGAACACAGGTTTATCTCAGCGGGGATTTATTCTCCAAAAAAAATCCCCTCGCCGGTGAAGTCGGGGTTCGAGAGTTTTCTAAGTCAGGAGGAAGTTTTCTTCTCTTAATGAAAACCGTGAGGGCGGTCTTACCTCCACCGGTTTAGGTTTTTTTTTTAAATAAAATCGAAACATTTGCTCCGTATATCAATCGAGGTTCGTTTGGCCAAGCTCGATTTCTGGTAAAGTCACCCTTTTTTTAGCGAAACATTGCCGGTGAAGTTCCTGAATGTAACACACCACTAAGTGCAAGCAAGATGTATTTATATGTGCAATGTACCGCGTGGTTAGAATCCCGGTAGTGTGCAGAGGAGAAGAACTGAACACCTGGTTGATGGCACACATCAAGTTAGCTCTTGAAAGCAAAGTCCTCCCTCACGGTAGATGCTGGTGCTGCTCACTGAACCTAATAATTAGGCAAGCAGAGCCAACAAGCAGGCAGACAGAGACCACAATAATTGGCCTGTGACCAAGATCTTGAGCCGGAAGACATGGACGAACGAAAGACCATCATCACCTGGGAGGGAGGAAGCTTGCACAGAGCCAACCGTTAGCATAGCGGCATGGCATAGCCTTGGCCTTTGCAGTGGTCTGAAGCTGTTGTCCACACGGACTAATCTAGGGAAAAAGCGACGGCGCGCAGGGAGAAAGCAGAAGTGATTCTGCCTTTTGCTGATCGATCGCTCACGGCTCACTCAGCCGTCACAGACTCACAGTCAGCACGTCGAGAGACTGTCGGAGACTGACTGGCCGTCGTTCACTCCGCACTGGGAGGGAATAGCCACGCTCTGAATTAGGCTCGCTTGGGCGTCGTCGTGCGTACGTCGCGCGACGCGAGATGCCACCGGCGGCGAGGAACATGTTCGGGGTTTGAAGTCAGACGATGGCAGGGGAGGTTGTGGCCACTGGTGGCCAGGGCATCGATGCCGGATGCTGTACAGGAGTAGGAGTAGGTCTGTTATCGTGTCCCTGGGACACGACTGATCGCGCCTGCCCTTTGTTTATTTCTTGTCCCTGCACTAGCGCTGTCCCGCGAGCAGCAGGAACGGCACGTTGCCACGTTGATGGTGCTGGAGCCTGGAGGTCGACTAGGCAGGGTAGGAGTGTAGTAAACCTATGGAGAGGGTCAGCAGGGCCATCCCATAAGTTTTATGAATCCTTGAGCGAATAAGACACTAAGAGTTTAATAATGTAATATTTTAATATAACAATTATTATTATATACTAGGTCAATGCCCGTGCGTTGCGACGGGCGTACAAAGAATTATAGATGAATAGATGGCTACTCATACATTGCAAACGATATAAAAACGTTCAATTGAATAATAAGAGTTGTATAGCGTTTAGATACCAAATCTAAACGGTATGCATGAAAATACAAATTGATCCAAACACCGATTACCCTCACTCGCAACATAAAAAATGTGAAACTCCAAAAACAATTAACCAATATCTTTTTCTTATGACAAAAGAGAGATTCCAACTTTATCGGACAGTATCATGTTATTTTTTTTTCTTGCACCAATTTACATGCATACTACTATACAATAGGACAAATCTGTGCTATATCTTGTCTCACAAAACTGACAACCTACACTGAAAGCCTAAAGATGTATTTACTCACCAAATACACAAGAATTAAGTGTCCAGAAGTAACCACAAATAGAATAATGCAAGTACCGTGAGGCTACATTTTAGAAAAGGGTCACAATTCAGTCAATCCTAATCTAGTAACTTTGTGTCTTTCATAACCAACTCTTCTCATTGGCACGCTTTAGAGAAACATAACAAATTCTTCTGATAGGATCCTAAATGCAAAGCAGACTTAATTACCATGAATGGGGAAAAAATAAGGTAGAACAAGTTACAACACGATGGCACAATATATAATTGCCAAACTTTGGATTGTGTAAATGTGTTTCTGCAAGAACATTAGGATTCTCAGAAATTTTCCTATGTTCTTGCAAGGTAGTTATACGAAAAGGTTGAGAAAACTCACTCTTCTAATGATACCAAGCCTCTCCAGCTTACGAACAACATCCATCACCTCAAAATTGCATTGCAAGCCAAACTCTAGCTGGATTAACTCTTCACATTGCAAGTGAAGATCCTATCACATTGGGGGAACAGGAAACTTTAGTTTAATATTTTTGTTTTCATATAACTATAAGGGAAAGTAAAAAAAATATAGCTATTTTCCATCAGAATATAGTAGGCTATTATGACCTCCTTGACCTGAACATAAGAAACCACAAATATGGGCATATAATTAGATCCAACTAAAACTCCAATTTATGACAAAAGTCTTTCTTCGGCTGAAGAAAACAAGGTTAGATATACCTCTTGCTGAATCACATCATCACATAGGTTTAGGGGAGTGTGCCTTTCCAGCAAAGCTGCTTCTCCCTATGCATTACCAACACAGAGGGAACATTGGAACTTTTACATACCTGCAATGTTGACATTAGTAATGGCTGATGAAACAATTGCACTTGCATATGACCACCACATTTTCTTTTTGTGGTTAAATCACACTCACTAAATGCAGTTTTATGTGTCACACAAACATTTGCGCTTCAATTCATCATAATGTTCGAAAAAAGAGCCCTTGTATGGTCTCTGGGAGTTACCAGCTCAATATAATCTCTTTGGATCATCTTTGTTGATTTCCATATTCACCATCTTATGCATTTTACCTATGATTGTCCATAGTAAAGACTAAAGAGCTATTGGAGAAGTGTTATATTAGTATCTAGTCACACACTCGCACTGATATGTTATCATCTAGATGAAAGAGCTCTAGTCTGCATGAAAGTTACAGTGTTTGACCTGTCACAGGATTTTTCAGGTCTTCTGCTTGCCAACCACGAAACATATGCCACACATGTTTCTTATAAAGAATAAATATCAGCTATATAAGTTGACGTAAAAAACATGAGCAACGCATCAGCTAAGTTATTTGGGGAGGGGCTAAAAGTAGCAAGAGCAGGAAAAAAAAGATAAATAGCTGACCTCATTGCATCACATACTGCAAGTGCGTCTCATAGCCTAATTTCTCACCATTCTGTAAATAGCTGACCCCATTGCATCATATACTGCAAGTGCGTCTCATAGCATAATTTCTCACCATCCTGAATTAGAAGGGTAAATATACCAAGATCTCTCCAAAAGTGGGTGAAGTGCACAGGCAAACATCATATTCCAATTTCCAGCCAAACGAAACTCTCTGGTAGCAAAAGATTTAACTACCCTATGGGGATGTCAAATAACCTAATCAAGCCTAGAAGGAAGGTCCTTGGGGGTTAACAGTAGTACAGTACATACTCAATCGCTAAAAGAATGTGGATACGTGTTGTCAGCTGAGCACCGAACCTTGGTGGTGCTAGTGGAGTTGATGTACAGGTAGATATGGGCTTCTCGGCGTCCTCGTACTGGAGGTAGAGGACCTCGGCGAGCATCAGCTCCGTGACTGACAGCACGAGGCAAATCCCCAGGTAAACGATTCGGTTCTTGTACAGGAACGATGCCAAATCCGGCGGTGTGACTGCTCCCATGCGTCGACCCCTCCCCCTGGAGATCCTCGCCCCGGAGCTTCTGCAGCTCTCGCGCGCCGCCCGCGGTCGCAACAGATCTCCCCTGCGTCTTCCGTCCGGTAATTGCGCGGAGCACCTGATCCGCCGCCTTGCCCAGGCTGCGCCGCCGACGCCTCCCTTTAGTGCCTCCGCGCCGTGCGCCGCCGGATGAGGAGGGACGAGCAGCGGGAGGAGGGATGAGGGAGCAGCAGGAGGGGGGTTGAATTCAGATTTCGAGTTCAGGCATCGGCGAGGCGGGCGACGATGGGGTACTTGGCCTGGAACTTGGTCTCCCAGTCAGCGAGGACGCCGAGCTCCTTCTCGGTGAGGCCTGAGAGGTTGCCGGAGACGTCGGCCTCGTCCTTGGACATCTTGCCGAGGGCGCGGCTGGCCTCGCGGCCGGCGAAGATGGCGTAGGCGCCGCCGGGCCCGTAGAAGCTGCGGCCGGAGGTGACGTCGTAGACCTTGCCGCGGATGGAGACGTAGATCGGCTTGGACGGGTCGGTGCCGTCGTACGCCCGCAGCTGCGCTGCCATCAGCTCCGTCGCCATGGTGCAAATAAGACGATGCAAATAAGGATACAGAAATGAAAATTCGTAATTACACCCCTTATTCAGAGTCATACAATTTTTTTCAGGAACTTCACGAGCATGGTTCCTGAGAGGAAATAGATGCAAACTAATATAATGTCCTAGGTAAAGATAATCTAAATGTGAAAAAGGATTAAATCATGAGCATGAAGCGAGGCAACTGAACACTGCTAAGCAACAAAAAAAACAGATGAATTAATGAGATTGGAGACTCAAATTCTGCTAACACTCATTCTCAATAATACGGACCTAGCAACGAAGAAACGTTGGTCTTCTTTCCATAAAATCAGCATTCATTGCCAACCTTTGGGTTGCCATCAAGGTTGACGTCAGTTCCCGCGGGGAACTTGGGAATACCACACAGGTCGTTGGCGGCGGCGTCGACTCGCCGAAGGTTCGCAAGATCGGTGGCGTCCGGCAGTCGCCCATACATGGAGTTGTGGTCCACGCGGAGCTCCACGAGGTTCTTCATGCCAGTGATAAACTTCAGGATCCCGCCGAGTTCGCTGCCGCCGGCGTCGCGGCTCTGCTGGGCGCCGACGTCGAGGAACTTGATCTTGCTGTTTACCCCAAACTCTGGATGTATGGCTCCCCACAGTTGATTCCTCGCCAGCGACAGGCTCTCGAGGTTCGGGAACAAGCTGGCGTTGCCGAAGAAGTTTGGAAAGATGTCGTCCATGTTGACGTTGTTGGCAGAGAAGCTCCGGAGGCGGCGGCAGGCGGCCACGTCGTCCTGAAGGACCGCCGGGTCGGACATGTCGTTGTCGTCGATGGCGATGGTCTCGAGCGCCGGGAACGCGGAGAAGAAGCCGTCGGGGATGTTCAGGAACCTGTTGGAGCGGAGGTCGAGGACGCGGAGGCTGGTGAGCGGTCGCCGCAGGCGGGGCAGCTCGAAGCGGCCGCCGACCTCGTTGAAGCTGAGGTCGAGCTCGACCAGGGACGTGAGAAGGCTGAGGTCGGCGGGAGGAAGCGCGCCGGTGAGCCCGCCGCGGCTGGCGTTGATGGAGGTGACGCGGCCCGCGCCGTCGCAGATCACGCCGGACCAGGTGCCGCCGCATGGGTCGGGCGAGCGGACGCCCCAGCCAAGCGACTTGGCGGCGCCGGTCGACTCCGCGATAGATTTCATGGCTGTTGCATAGGCAGCGACGGGTTAAGGGGTGGAGGGGGGTGAACGACACCACCGTGCTTAATATATTGGTATAGATTATTGAGAAGAGATAACTTGTAGTATATACTTAATTCTTCTTGTAAGTAACAATACATAAAAAAAAGATAAGAATGGCAAAATATGATGGTTACCTCAAATAAAATCACATTGCTTTAGTGTTTTTTTTGAAAAGGCGTCTTTGAGCATTTTTTGATGCAAAATCTTCACGAACTCTATCAAGATCAATTGTATCTAAAATATCATTCTCAATGTTGCACATAGCCAAGTCATTTAATCTTTCTTGTAGCATAGTTGACCTCAAACAATTTCTTAATAGCTTCAATTTGGAAAAACTTCTTTCAGCTGATGCTACTGTCACTGGAATAGTTAATAGAATCCGATATGCAATAGAAGCATTTGGCTAGCAATCTACATCTTTAACAAAGTGAAGATCTCAGATGCTGACATCAACTGATCTGGCAAAGTTACTTGCAACACTTTCAACTCAGAGAACAAATCATCTAACTCAACATCAGACTGGTTGTCATGAGAAAACTTATTCACAAAAGTTGTGCAATAATCTCGTAGACCACTATTATCCAAGAACTTTAGATTATCTGAATTGAATAGGAAACCAAATATTTTTCTCAAATTCCTTTAGCTGATCAAATCGACTAGTTGCCGGACGCCGGCTCACCGTGATGCCGTGACGCCGTCGCCCTCGGGGCCTCGCCGCCTGACTCGATCCCTCGGGCCCTCCTCTCGACTCCTGATCTTCTCCATGACTCGATCTCGTGCCCAGGGACCAGGGTCGTGCGTGCGTCGTGCGATGTGCGAATGCCGGCCAGAGGAATATGATACATCTAGGCCTCCAGGAGCAACGACGGATGGCAGTGGAATACAACAATACGATATGTACCGATGACTTTGTACCCCATGGGCCCCGGCACCGCACGGTTTGCCCACCCCCAGGTATACCTGAGCATTTTTGGCCCGGCCCGCGCCGGGCCCGCCCACGGACCTTACTGGACGGGCGTGGGCAGAGATCTTGAAGCCCGCGAAAAAATTTTTTGGCCCGAGCCCGGTCCGAAATGCTGTTTTTAGTTACTTTACACTATAAAATGCGCGGGCGGCCCGCCCAAGCCCGGGCCCGGCCCGAGCCCGGCCCGAAAACTGAGGCCCGACACGTCCCATGGGACGGTCATGGGCAGGATTTTCTCGGCCCGAAAAACCTGATTTTTTTTTCGGCCCGGCCCGAACCCGGGCCGGCCCGTGGAATGCTCAGGTCTACCCCCAGGGACGGCTTGGGTTAGTGGATAAGGAGGGGATAAGCCTGACGCATCATCGGGAATCCTACCTGTCTTCCTAAAGATTTTTTTCTTCTTCATCTTCCACTTCTTCAAGATTCGTGCAACCAACCAGAGTCCTTGGATCTCATCCCTAACCCTACCTCACCTCTCTCTTCCCACACCTCCTCCCCTGAATCAGCGCCGCCGCCGCCCCCATGCGGGCTACGTGCCGCCGCCCTCCCCGCACGCACCGGCCGGAGTCTGGGCCAGAGCCCCCGCGCGCGCCGCGCTGGGGTCGGGGCCTGAGCTCTGCCGCCACTGCCTGGGGCCGGGACGGAGCCCGCGCGCCTCCTCGTGCGGCTGACCGGCCGGAGCTCGCGTGCCGCCGCGGCTCGTGCTCCACCGCGGGGGCTCGCCGGCCTGCACGCCGCTGCGGCCCCCCGCAGGTGCTTGCCGGTCGGCACGCCGGCACCGCCGCCGATGCCGGAGAAGGTGTCGCCACGGTGCCGTGCCTAAAATGTTAGTGCCGACAAATGTTGATCTTAAAAATGTTACAACATTTTATAAAACAATGATGAAAAAATAACGTAAAATATTTAAAAAATGTCATTTTTTTTAAATAGTTAGGAGGTGGGATTGCTGAAAACTATTATACAGTAAATCTTAGATGGGTTTTTGGTGGGTTGGAAGTTACAATGCTTATACATCTTTTTTTTAAGACGTGCAAAGCACGTTTTTCATTAAGAGAAGGGAAAGTTACAAAGCGCCACAGTGGGAGGACCCCCAAAGGGTGAGGAAATAAGAATGTTACACCTGAAACGAACAGAGAAAAACACACACACCACCATCACAAGAGAGACTACCACTAGGAAGCAGAGAGGGATACAACGGAGAGGCCCCCAAGGACAGTGTCTGCACAGTCGAACACCGAGAAGACCCACACATCACCGCTTGCCAAACAGCTTGCAGGAGCGGTGACCAAAGTAGAGGTTCCGCAAGACGATGCCTTCAGGAAGGGAGCGACGACGACGCCGCCATCGTCCGCTCACCCACGAAGGGCAGGCCAGGTCTTCACCTGGCAAACCAAGGCACTCGGAGGCCGCGATAATGCCCCCAGCAGGGTGAGTCACGGAAGGAGCGCAACCATTGTCGACCTAGCAGAGCTAGACAAGGCTTTCGCCCAGGCCTCGAAAGCCAATCCACTAACCGGGCACAGCAAGCAAGGTGAGAGCAAGGCGATGGAGAAGGCAGCAGGAAGCCTCAACGATGGCAAAGGAGGACAGGTGCAGGGAACCGCCGCAACCTAGACAGCGGCAACAACGCTCCCGGGACCAAACGGAGCCGTCCGAACCACCTTGCCGCCTAAGCGCCGAAAGTATCCCGACGGAGGATCCAAGCCGCCAGGCCGCGGGCCCCGAGGAGAGGGAGGAGCTGGGCCGCTGACGGGGGAAGGGCAGCGGGCACCAGCAGAGGGGGGGCACAGCGGCCGCCGGCAAGGGGGAGGGGCCGCGGCCGCCAGCCCGGAGAAGGACGCCGACAGGGGGAAGCCGGCAGTTCGGGAGGGGCCGCGGCCGACGGCGGGGAATGGTCTGCGGGCGCAGTCGACGAGGTCGGCGGGGAGGTGGCGCAAACTGCAGGTGTTGGCGAGGAGGAGTCGAGGCCGCCGTCGAGGGGAAGGTTCCTAGGTGGAGGAGCCGAGCCGGCGAGGGAGATGGGCGAGGTCCTCGGGGCGCCGTCGGGCCCAACTTGCTCCCGGTGGCGCCGGCCGGCTGGCCGCCCTACCCAGACCCGGCGGCCGCCGCCTTGCATCCCCGACTGCACGCGCAAGGGTCCGTAGGCTCGGAGAAGAGAAGGAAGCCCCGGGGCACTTGGCGCCGCCGGAGACTCCCAGGCAGACGAAGTGCTTGCTCAGGTGGCCGCGGGACCGGGGCCGAGTGCGGGTGAGGAGCCACTGCCGCCACCGTGGAAGGGCGCCGCCGCCAAGCCGCCTACGCAGGCCGGCCTTGGAGGAGCCCCTCGAGCGCCCATGCAGGCCTACCGGGGAGGAGCCCCTCGGGCCGCCCCGCAGGCCGGCCGGCAGCCCCGCCGCACGCCGGATCCGGGCCTGGGATGGCCGAATTTGCGCCGGGGACGGCCGGATCCGCGGCGGGAGGGCTCCCCGCCGGCCGGCGGTGGCCGGAGCGCGGCCGCTGGGTCAACGGGCCTGCCGGCCCAGATCGGGCCCGGGGCGACCCCGGCAGGGGAGCGGCTAGAAGAAGCAAGGAGAGGGGGGCAGCGGCGGCAGGAGGCAGCGCAGGGAGCGCGCGGCCGTCGACGAACGGGCGAGCGACCTCGAGGGTGGCGGTGGTGTGGAGGATGGAGGGAAGGAGGAGGAGAAGGAAGGGGGAGGGGGAGGGGAGAGGGGCGCGGCGACGCTGCTGGCCGCCGCCGGCGACGGGGGTGGCGGCGGCGGCCGACGGGGCTGCGGCGGTGGGCTACGCGGCGCCGGGGGAGGAGGCTCTCGAACCGCCCCGGGAGGCGACGCGAGGGTCGGGGGAAGAACGGAGCAGTCGAGTAGAGTACTCGTACCTCCACAATGCTTATACATCTTCCGCTAGCCATATAAGAGCCCCTCGCATCATCCCGTCCCGTTCCGTCCAACGGGCTCAGCTCACACTCGAGGGGTCGAGGTGACCGTACCGTACGTGGTTGTACGTACTAGACCTACCGACCCGCGTCGCTGCCGGCGCATCCCACCACCGGCCGGACCACCGCCCGAGCCAGCCACTCCTCAGTTCCTTCGTCACGGCGGAATCAGTGCTTGACCGACCGAACCCTTGCGCGACCCGACCCGACCCTCACTCGCTTCGGCCCCTGCCTATCCTCTCTTAATTAACAGCCCAACCTGTGAACGCAAGCCAAATCGAGGGAGCAGCATCAGAGGCCAGGAGACGCATTATCCACCCGTTTTGCCTTCGTCTGATCTGATCACGACCAGCAAAGAGTCTGATGCCTCCCGACCGGCCAAGAGCCCAGTGATTCATTCGCCAATGCGTTGGCATATATGCCGATCGAACTGATGATGTGATCTGATCTGCCTGACGACGACTGAGGTCGCACTCGTCAGATGTACTTGTACATGGATAATGTTGACACCTTTTTACGGGATCAACAAGCACGGGGCGGTCAGACCGCCTGCGGGGGGCGGTTTTATCCCGGCACCCCGGTCTAACCGCCCCATACAGGCGGTCTGACCACCCTACCCTGTTAATTTTGGGTGTCAACAGATAAGGTTAGTACTACTACATGCTAATTCGTTTCTGAGCTAGAGTGAGAGACATCAAGGATAAGAGGATTACTCTACCGGCCGGTTCATTGATCCGGTCCTGTACAAAGTAGAATGGACACGAGATGGACGACCTCTCAAAGGCTCAAGCGAAAGTCCTGACAACATCGATGCGATCGCGATGCTGTGTGGCCGGCTTCTTCCATGTTTGACGAGCAAGCGGAGCCAAATTAAAGGATCCCTAGCGAGAGGGAATGTGTATTCCTCTCATAAAAAAACATGTCGTTTTAGAGTTATTCTAAACTAATTTTTTTAAAGTTTGATAAAAATTGTAGAACAAACTACATAAGTTTATGGTACGAAATAAGTACTATTAGATTTATCATGAGATATATTTCTATTGTAATATATCTATTTGATGTTATATATATTGATCATTTTCTCTATAAATTGGATCAAAGTTGAGAAAATTTGACTTCAAGACAAGCTAAAATGACATGCTTTTTTAGGATGGTGGGAGTACGGTCACCAGCATTTGCCTCATCCGTAAGGAGAGTCTCCGCTTCCACACTTCCGTGTTGGTAATTATTGATAGGAGTTGTCTTTGTAAATGAGTGTTGGAGAACCTCTCCACTCTCGAAATTTTTTGGACCGTTGGATCGGACTTCAATGGCAATGATGAAATCCTCATCATCAAGCCCCCGCCACCCTCGTTTTCCTACCACTCGGTTTTCTTCTTCCTCCGTCAACACAACAATGGAACAGAGCTTGGAGCCCCTAGCGACCTCTTTTTCCCGCTCAATTCTAGCAGCGGCCCCGCCACCCACCACCACGACTACCAATTCAGGTGTTGCTCCTCCTCTCGGTCTTATTCTTCAAGTCTGTATGAACTTGAACTTCCCCGCCGCTAACGCTCCCTCACTGGCTTCGGGGGCGCACGCCCCCACCCACTACCACGACACACCCAACACAAACTTGTCGAACTCCTGCACCCCCACCGCCTCCACTTCCCGCCGTCTCTCACCGCTCAGTTCCAGCGACACTCACACCACCTCTGCCTCCCTGTCTCTCTTGCTTCCACCACCGCCCGATGAACTGCCCCGGGACCCCCTCTAAGCCTGCAAACACAGGAAACCCCCAACCCTAAGTCCGAAAACAAAACCCTAAATGCTCACCGGCGAGCCCTCCATTATCAGTGGAGGAGAAGGAGAGCAATGTGTCGTTTGTTGGATTGGTCCAAAAATAGAGTGGGAGAGGTGTAGAAATCACTCGAGTGTGATTTAGATTTTCCCTTATCGATGACGACTAACATGAACAAGCAGCTTATTAGCTAGGGTGACATGCCGCCGATGATGACTCGTTTGGCAAAGACGGATTTCCCAGCCAAATTGGTGGCTAAAGTTCCCCTTTTTAGGGCAGATAAATTGCTGCTGAAGTTCCCGAAAGCAAAACTACCGCTAATAAGCGTAAGATACACAAGAAGCTTTGTCCAATGCAATGTATCGCGTGGTTATTTCCGCTATCAGGAGAGAATAATCCCAGCGTGCATGCAGAGATATAAGAAGAAGATAGATCTACTGATCTAGTAATGGCACGGAGTGAGTAGTTGGTGTCTTGCAAGCAATTCAAAGTATCTACTGGCACGTACGGTAGAGAGGTTTTGTGCAAATCAGGTTTGTTTGCATCTTGGTCATGCTTTAGCAAAGCAGTGCCGCTCAATGTCAATGAACCTAGCCAGCCAGCCAGCCAAAGAGCACAATAATTAATTGGCTCGTGTTGAGGCGGAAGATAACCACACCGAATAATCGTGGAAATTAAAGCGACGGCACGGAAACAAGAAAGAGGGCGAAAAGGGACCTTTGGCTTTGTCGATCGCTCACACTCATCACGTGGGGACGACGACTGTCGGAGACCGGCCGTCGTTCACTCTCTCCGCACTGCACTGGGAGAGAAAGCGAGAAAACCTGACGCGCAGAGTTAGCCTCGCGCGACGCCGATTCCATCGGAGGAACATGCATGTTCGGGTTTGAAGTAAGACGCGCGGCGTGCGCAGGCCTCACGATGGGGAAGGAGAGAGGGAAGGTGGTGGTGCCGTGGTGGGCACTGATGGACAGGGCATCCATGACATCGATGCCCGCTGCTACACAGGACTACAGGAGAGCACTCCTTACGAAATCGTGTGCCTGTGTTTCGATCGAAGCTGCTCTTTGCTTGTTGTCCCTGGCCGGGCCGTACCGGTCCCCCGACACGTTTGTTGTTGCTCGTCCGAAGGAGAGAGGAGACGACAGGTACGTGGACGCAATGACGGAACTGGCGAGAAAATTTAAGGGGGGCCAGGCTAAACAAGTACTTGCCGATACAAAATTTTACAATTGATCATAAATTTTCATTGTTCACCCAAGCATGCATTAGCTAGCTGCGATTATAATAATTAATTATGCAACATCAATAAGAAAATGAATAGTTTGTAAAAGTGGTATTGAAGTAATCAATAATCAAATCTGGCGTGACCTTTACTGTGAGTTCTTTGTCAATGTGAGATAAAGAAATTAAATCAGATACAATTTATGAGATCAAATAGGAAAATGAAGCTTACTTTGCGAGGACATCTTAACATCTTGACCTGTGACAGTTAGATTTTTCCCCTACCAATATTGTTTTGACCACGAGTTAACAAAGGATGGAAAACTTTTTTTATTTTTGTTGGGGGTGGCCATGGCCCCTGCCGGCCACCCCCAGTTCCGCCACTGCGTGGACGTGGTGTGTGTGCCCGGTGACCAAACCGACCGAATCGCGTAACATCTATCAGATTCAGAGCTGAGGCGGCAGCGGCGCAGCGCACTGCATGCACCGGCCGTGGCCGGCGCCGCGTGCACGTACGTTGGTCGCCGGGCAAGTCCACCCGCGCGCGCGTACGTAGTCGCGTGGCGTTCTGGTCTCCGGTCGCCCCGCCGCCCAGCCCGATTCATCAGCCACTCCATGGTAGCGCTTGACTCGTGCTCCACCCGTGCTTGACCGCAACAAGCCAGGGGACCGGACTGGAAGCTCTGATGAACCGGCGGCGGCTGGGACATATACTCCCCGGATGACGCTGCCACGTTGGCATCCGCTTACGGCGTACTCCCTCCGTCCCTTTTTAAGTGTCGCTGGGAGGAGGGCACGGGAATTAAGAAGTGAGCCAACACCCCTAGCAACAAATGGTTAACGTGCTGTAGTACAGGTCAGCTGCGAATGAATGACGTTCTTTTCTTTTTTTTTAAGTCAGAAATCGTGTGGTGGTGAGGCTACGTGGGAGGAGAGAGACAACACTGTTTCATCGACAGTGATGGGTGCTGTCCAGGCTAGAGCTACAGACCTAACTGTGCTAATAGGCGACGACACTTAAAATGGGACATCGCACTGTGGCTTCAACGACACTTAAAAAAGGACAGAGGGAGTACTTGAGTAGGCCGGCTAGCCATGCGTGGATAAGGCTAGCTGTACACATGCTTTGTCTTTGAAAGACCATATCATGCGCAGGATACCCCTACATATAGCGCTCTACTATCGGCTTATCCTATCCTGGAGAATGGACTGTTGAGACGATCGACACGGATTTGATCTGACTGTAAAAGAGCAGTACCAATGCCGTCGTGGCCTCGACGACGCCCAAGCCTATCCAAACGAGGAATGGTTGTAGTACGTACGGCACACGACCGGCAACCGCCGGCCGGCGTCGCGTCGCGTCCTGTTTCCGGTCATTTTTTTAGAGGAAGGTAGGAATTTTATTAAATGGAATAGTCAACATTTACATCCAAGAAGACAGGAGGATACCCAAGCCAGACATGACGGCCAGGTCCTAGAGTACAAGCATGTTTTGCAAGATAATGAGCCTCCCTATTACAATCCCTACCTTCATGTGCAAAACGCACATAATCAAAAGATCTAGCCCTTCTGTTTATGCTCTGAATGATCATCATATAAGAGCATCTGGACATTTCTTTAATGTTCTTAATGACATTTAGACAATCTGAAGCCACCGTCATTTTCTTTATGCCACAATCTTCAGCAAGGGCTAGCGCCTCTTCACATGCCATTGCTTCTAAGGTTTCAGGTTCAATTATATTTGGTATCACCAAAGCACTTGCAGCAATAAAACCTCCTTGATCATTTCGACATATAACCCCAACAGCTCCTTTGTAAGCATCCTTGGCAACTGCAGCATCTGTATTTATCTTGCATTGACCACTTCCAGGTGGTATCCAATGGCCATTTTTTGATTTCAGTTGTGGCTGGCACATCTCTTTCCTCTGAAATTCCTCAAGAAACTCTAATTCATCTATCAACCTATTAATTGTTGCTATTATAGATAAAGGGCTTTGAAATATTTCATCATATATTGCTTTTCTTCTTGCCTGCCAAATAGCCCAACAGGTAACAAGAACACGCATACCATCAGCTTGTGAAATATTGCTACATACGAAGGGTACCCAATGCATTGGATCAGAAATACAGATATTAGCAATTAATTCTGTTACCTCTTCATCTAGTTGGGCCCAAACACATCTGGACATTGTACAGTATAGTAAAGCATGGTCCCGTGTGTCCACATCTGCACCACAAAGTTTGCATTCAGCTGTATCAACCATGTTCCTGCTTTTTAGCACACTACCAGTGGGAATTGAATTCAAAGCAAGTCGCCAGCAAAAGATTTTGATTTTTGGTGGTAATTTCATATTCCACAATTGTTTCCATTCCCTCTTTCTTTTTTGCACATCAGAACAGCTTGTACGTCCTTCGAAGTAATCCTCTCTACTTTTCTTCGTTGTAATCATCATCCGATAAGCAGAGCAGACAGTAAACATACCACTTCTTTCATAATGCCATGCCCAACAATCTTCTTGTGTACTCATACTCAGCGGAATCTGAAGGATCGCTTCACTGTCCATATAATTAAAATAGTTCCGAACTATCTCTGTTTTCCATGTCCTAGTAGTATGATCAATCAGATCAGAAACAAGTGTCGGAGGATTTGGTTTTTTTGAAGCGAGAGGCCTGAACATACCAGTTCTGGGAATCCAGTTACATCCCCAAATTTGTGTGCTTCTACCATCACCAATCCGTTTAATTAATCCTTGATTTAGCACCTCTATTCCATCACATATAGCTCTCCAGGTCTTTGATGGGTTATTCCCAATAGAAGCATTGAGAAGATCTCCAAATGGGAAGTAAACTGATTTTAGGACTTGAAAGCAAAGAGACTCAGGCCTGATTAGCATATGCCATGCCTGTCTTGCAAGCAATGCAAGGTTAAAATTTTCTATATCTCTAAAGCCCAAACCTCCCATGTATTTTAGTTGGGTTATTTTTTCCCAAGCTACCCAACAAGATTTCCTTTTTCCTTTATCACTTCCCCACCAGAATTTCCGTATCAAAGAATTTAAGTGCTGACACAACCCTCTTGGCAATTTAAAACAACCCATGGTGTAAATAGGGATTGACTGTGCAACAGATTTTACTAAAACTTCCTTTCCTCCTGCTGATAAAGTTTGCTCTATCCATCCCTGAATTTTATTCCACACTTTATCTTTAAGGTACTTGAAAGCTCCATTTGTTGTCCTTCCCACTTCAGTAGGCAATCCCAAATATTTTGCACTTAATGATTCATTCTCCACCTGAGTAATAGACTTGATATTATCACAAATAGTTTGCTTGCACCTTTTACTAAAGAAAATAGATGATTTTGCCAAATTTACCTTTTGACCTGAGGCTTGACAATACTTGGTGAGGGACTCTTGCACTGATTGTGCATTTCTTGCATCTGCTTTAAAGAAAAGAAGGCAATCATCAGCGAACAATAGATGATTAATTTTGGGTGCTGTTTGTGAAATCTGGATACCCTGGACATCCTAATTTGTTTGTTCCTCTTTTAGCATACAGGACAAACCTTCAGCACACAGTAAAAATAAATAAGGGGAAATGGGATCACCTTGTCTAATATTTCGTGTTGGCTTGAATTCTCTCAGTTGTTCTCCATTAAATAGGATCGGGAAGGAAAATGATGTTATACACCTCATGATTTTTTCCACCCAAAGCCGGCTGAAACCCAATTTTAGCATTATTGCTTCTAGATAACTCCATTCCACTCTATCATATGCCTTCATCATATCTAATTTCATTGCACAATAGGCATTATTTTTCGATCGTTTAGTGCGCATGAAGTGCAAACATTCATAAGCAACCAAAACGTTGTCGGTGATGCTTCTACCAGGGACAAATGCTGATTGCTCTTGAGAGATGATATCTGGGAGTACCTTTTTCAACCTGTTTGCCAATGCCTTTGAAATTATTTTGTATACCACATTGCATAGGCTAATAGGCCGAAATTGGTTCAAAGATATTGGATTCTGTACTTTTGGTATAAGAACGATGAACGTGCTGTTAATTTCAGTAGGCATCTCATCACCATTGAGCACCCTCAGCACCATCCTTGTTAAATCATCACCACAAATATCCCAGTTACGTTGAAAAAAGTGTGCAGGAAAACCATCTGGACCTGGCGCTTTGGTTGGGAACATTTCAAATAGAGCATTCTTTACTTCCTTTTCATCAAACGGAGAACATAGAAATTTATTCATCTCATCTGTGATCTTACGAGGGACATGGTCAAGCACCATACACATATTAGATGTGCCTTCTGACTCGAACAATTTGCTATAGTACTCCATTGCCATTGCATGCATTTCCTCCACCTCTGTACACTCAGAACCGTCAGGTCTATTTAATTTAACAATTTTGTTCCTAGACCTTCTCCTAGTTGCCCTTTGGTGGAAAAAATGGGTGTTTCTATCCCCCTCTCGAAGCCATGTAATTTGTGATCGTTGTCTCCACATAATCTCTTCCTGGTAATTTAGCAAAATAATACGATCCACAATCTTCTTTTCCTCCTCTGAAATATTATTTCTTGCTGGTTCAGCTCGTAATTGCTCCAATTTTTTCTTTTGTACCCACAACTCCTTTCTCACAGCACCAAAGGTACTCTGTCCCCAAGTCCTGAGCTCTTCTCCAAGATGGAAAAGTTTATCTTTCATATCTTTCACAGAATTACAATGTTGTCCATCTTTCCAAACTTTCTCAATTAAGAAAGACATGCCTTTATTTGTCTCCCACATAAGTTCATATCTAAATGGCTTTCTGAGTTCTTTAATAGCATTGCCCCTTTCCTCTGGTTCAAAAGATAATAGAATAGGGGAATGATCAGATTTCACTGCCATAAGATGTCGAACTGCAGCAAAAGGGAAACGAGCGCACCAATTCGCCGATGCTAGTGCCCTGTCCAGCCGAACACGAACAAAATGTCCACCAGTCACTTTCTTTTCAAAAGTCCAATCCAAGCCAATGTACCCAATGTCACAAAGTTGACAAACATCGATGGCCTCTCTAAAACCCTCCATCAGATATTCTTCCCTATTGTTAGGTCCTAGTTGTTCTTCTCTCCTCAGAATTTCGTTGAAATCACCAATACATACCCAGGGCAAATCTGTATCACTTCTCATCTGCTTCATAATGTCCCATGTACGATATCTTAGTGATCTGTTTGGTTCCCCATATATAAAAGACATACGCCAAGGCTCCTTCCCATGCTCACTTACTATTGTATCAATGTGATATTTTGAGTACTTTTTAACAGACACAGATACATCATTTTTCCAGAACAACCCAAGACCTCCACTTCTCCCAGAACTTTTGATTGCGAAACAAGAATCAAAACCCAAAGTAAACTGCAGATTCTCTACTCGGTATTTGTCAATTTGTGTTTCCATGATAAACAACACCGAGGGGGCATAATCCTTCGCGAGGTCGCGAAGTTCTCTAACTGTCGCAGGGTTGCCAATCCCACGACAGTTCCAACTTAAGGTTTTCATTGTTCTCGGCGGCACTCCTCGAGGGAGCCCGCCGCTTTCATCTCTATATCTTCAGCATCACCATTTCCATTTTCCTTTCTTAGTCGTTTTGGGCCTCGACCTTTCAACTGTCCATCCTTCTCTATTTCATTTTGATGGGCATTTATAGTATGCACACTACGATCACTAGTACCAGATATATCCAGTGTACCTTCCATATGATCAAGACCCGAAACAAAGGCCAACACTGATTTGTTATCCTTTGCATCCCCTAGCGATAGCCTTTTACGAGTTCCACTTCCATATAAGTTTGTATGTTGCATACATTCTCTTTCTTGTGGACTTCTTGCATCATCTTGCAACTCAGAATTATCTCCATCAAAACCAATCTGGTTGCCATTCCCACTTCTATGTTCATTGCTTATTTTTGGAATCAAGCTCTTATCTAATTCCTTGGAATCTGACCCTCTTGTGTCTGCTGAACTTGATGATCTATTCCCCTTAATCCTTCCTTTCCTCTCAGGGCTAGCAATCAACCAATCCCCATACTGATAGGCCTCCTTATCATGCACACCATCCCCACATTCCGTATCACTATGGCCCATTAAACCACATATAGCACAGAACTTTGGCAATTTTTCATATCCGATACGGAAAGATAAATGTTTCCTTTTTTCTCCCATGGACACATAAGCAACCCTAGTAAGTGGCTTTTCAACATCTATCTTTACTCTGATGCGTAAATAATCTCGCCACCCACTATTTTCGTCCTCCAAATCCACCATAAGAAATTGACCAATTTTGTTTCCAATTTGGCGTCCAATATTCTTTGTTCTAAATCCAGTTGGTAGGTCATAAACACGCACCCAAATGGCCAAGTTCTTGAATTTAACTGTGGAAGGTTTTGTGATTCCATCACACTCTTCTATAAGCACAACATTCCCTCTAAAGAACCAAGGCCCATCATCTAGAACCTTACGCCAATCACCCAGACAAGAGAACTGGAAGACGAACAAATTCTCATCTATTGCTTTAAAATTGACATCTTTTGCTAAACCCCAAGCATACCTCATATTTGCTAGGAATGCGGCATGACTAAAAGGATTTGGGGATAAAACCTTGGCCAACACTGTCCAACGTGCTTCCGCTTTCAGATCTTCCAGGTTCTCTTCCAAGACAATACCCTCGTCCTCATCCTCACGTATCTTCAAACGTTGAATCAGCTCATCCAACACAGGCTCACTTCTCCTTCCAGAATGCAACTTCTGGTTGGAATCGGTCATCTCCCCAAACTAATCAGATCCGCTCGTAGGTACCCCAGAATTGCAATCAAGGCCGAGAAACAAACCCAATGTTTGCCCTTTAGCCAGCCCGAATCCCAAATGGGAACCAGAGCGAATGCCAAATCCAATTAGAAAGGGGAGAAAGGAGAACTCACACTGAAATAGTGGAATCAGTGGGAGTAGGAAGAACCTTAGGAGTCGCCCAGGGGAAAGCTCTCGAACGCTAGCTGTCCTGTTTCCGGTCTTGTCCGCGCCGCCTGTGCATCGCCGTGTTCTCGTCTGTTGGTCGTCCACCAGGCCGGCGAGGCCCAGGCGGCCAGATACAGTCCCAGCCCAGAGGGGACACACGTACTGCTTTCCTCTCTGATGCTAGCTTGAACCCTGCTGTCTCCCCTCGATCGATGCTTTACCATATGCTGATCCATCCATCTGATCTGCCTACCTGAGGTCGTCGTCGCCATCGCCACCTGTACTCCTTGTACATGGATAAGGCGGCTAATATTTTGTACTCCCTTCATATATTCCATAAAACAAGTTGTTTAGGATAACATCACGGTTTTCAAAGTATAATTTTGATTTTTTAATAAAAATATTTATTAAAAACTGACATATGTATACTTTTATGAAAGTATTTTGCAAAACAAATCTATTCATGTAGTTTTCACATTTTCAAACTGAACAACTTAAAAGTTATTAATGATTTATGTTCTTAATATTTGACTGAAATCTTGTCCAAAACGACTTGTTTTATGAGTATGGAGGGAGTGCATGCATATGCTTCAATTCATTCGTTTCTCTGAGAGAGACAAACATGGATAAGAGAGGATAACTCCACCGGCATGTAGAGAATGGACATGAAGATCGAGAGCAATTCCCAACAACGCCGTATCCGTAGACTTAAACACGTGTCGATGCCGTGGCTTGCATGTCGTCCGAGATTAGAACTAAGATTTGCATGCATGGTGGCGGACCACTGCTGTCCCATTCTTTAGTGAGCTGGAGCGCAGCCCGGACGAGACCGATCGAGTCGAGCAGCGGCGAGGGCGCGCGACGACGTACTGGACCGAGTCGCCGGTGGTCGGTCGGCGAATCTCACGTAGCATCACATGAGCACCGAGCCACACGGACCGCGTGTGTGACCGGATCGCGGTCGAGCAACCGACCACCGGCCGGCGGATACCATGAATCTCGCGCTGCACTGCCCGCGCCCGGCCGCGTGCCATCGTCGTCGTTCTTTATTTTTTCGCTTTGATTGAAAAACGCCTGTCGTCTCGTCTCTACCGGGCTCAAGTCCATCAAACCAAACGGGCTTGATTACCAATATATGTGGGCCGAAGTTCATTACCATTCCTGAGCCCATGTGAACACATTGCTTGCTGGCCCGGACCCTTCTTCTTTTCTGATTTTCAAAGGAGTGAGAGAGAGGGAGACGCATGATGATGATCCTGATAGGCCCGGGCCCGCTGGGGACGGCCCAAGCATATCCTCTCCTTCGCTTGAGCAGAGAAAGAAGTACAAATAGAACTACCTCACAAAAAAAAGTACAAATAGAAGCAGCACGGGAGATTCTTCGTTTCCTGTCAGAATTACTGCTTCCTATTAATCTTTAGATCAGCTAATGACAGGTTCAATCTAGTTTAGAAAATTCTATGATTTCTCTGATTTGCTATGTAAAAAGAATGAAAGGTCTTTGTGAAGACAAAATGACGGGCTTCTCTGATTTGTTATACAAGAGGGTGAGAGGTTCATGTGAAGAAGAAAAATTCAGAAATTCACTAATTCCTTTACGGTAAAAAAGAGTGGCATATTATTCCCAAACTCCCAATTGACGGCATCCGTGAACAACAAATCCATTGTAAACTTGTATAAAGTTTAAAGGTTGCACCAAATGCTATATATGGATCGAAATGTAAATGTCTAGCAGATCGATATGATGAGATCACAAGAACAATGTGCATCTTACCGAACTCCAAGTATAGCCAGTCGAGCCCAGGGTTTTTTGTTAATTGGAAATATATCATTACAATTTTGAAGGATTGGAGATCCATCATTAAAAATCACCTAATTGGAAATATACCATTGCAACTCCTAACTTGTTTGAACCGTGTCATTTACTACGTCTTTGATTCCATTTGATAATCCCTTGACTCACCTGATGTATCCGTATTTTCGTATGGTCCAAAATACCTCTACTACTTCTTTTCCCTCCACTCGCTGACATGTGGGTCCCACGTCCACTACCATAAAAATCGTTGACTAGTGACGCAACCAAAATTCAAATTAGGCGATTTTTAATGGCAGATCTCCAATCCTTCAAAATTGTAATGGTACATTTCCAATTAACCTTTTTTTTCCTACGGATCTGGACCGGTAACGGTATCGGCCGGTTGGTAACCGTCCAAATTCAAAAATTTCATATGTGAATTCAAAAATCTCTAGAAATAGTTTAAGGTGTGTAGAATCTGATAGTGTCAAAATTTTTCAAATATTAGTTCATTTAATATTTTTTGCGGACATTAGAAGTTCAACCACCTCGCGAAGAACCCATCCACGTGAACAACCCCAACAGGCTGGCCCACGAATGTGTGACTGCCGCCGGCGCGAAGGCCGTTGTCTCGTGCAACGGGACCGCGGTGGCCAGGGGCAGCCCAACCGTCTTTTTTGCTTTTTGGCTTTTTTGGAAAGATTTTCACAAATATGTCTCTTTTGAAAATATTTCAAAAAATGGACCTTGAGTTCGGCGCCATGGTTCATGGCGCAGAGCTCTTCGGCCTGGAAACAATACCAGTTACCCTACTTTGAAATTCTTTGTGAAGAAATTTGTATGTAAAATGTGACCAAAAACATGCAAAATGGATCTATGAACTTTGTTTAACATCTTACAATGTTTGTTGATAAAAAAATAAGTGAGTTTACATATTTAAAATGACACTCCAAAATTGAAGGTATTGATGTCGACATTCACTCATGCACTAAAAAAATTCTAAGTGCTAAGAACCCTTAAAACATTAACAGTTATGCAACTTTAAAATTCTATTTTGAAAAAATTTTCATGTATACATTGAAAGACTTTGGATCCCAAATGTAGTATGATGTTTAGTAAACATTTTGTGTATGTTGTTGGTCATGAAAACATATAAATGTCTTCTCAAAAGAATTTTAAAGTAGAGTAACTAATATTGTTTTCAGGCTGTAGACCTCGGTACCATGATCTATGACGCCGAGGCATGTAAGCTCGGCGCCATGAACCACGACGCTGAGCTCAAGGCTCATTTTTTGAAATCTTTCCAAAAGAAATATATTTGTGAAAACTTTTAAAAAAAGAGTTAAAAAGAAAAAAATAATGGCAGCGCCAGGCCATCGCGCCCGTGGGTCGTGTCAGCGGATGAGGACGGCCCCGGGGCGGCGGCGGCGATCAACGCGCTGCGCTGGGAAGGGGCGGGCTGTGGTGGACGTGGCGGTCCGGGGGGAAATCCTATCTGTCTTCCGGAAGGTGGGAAGGCGTTTGACCTTCCGATGTTTGAGATTCGTGCGGCATACTGGAGCCGCACGATCACCTTCTTCTTCTTCCCTTGTCTCTCGTCGCGCTCTCTGCCGGGTCGCCGCCGCCAGGGGTCGTCCTCGCCGGAGGGGTGGGAGGTGGGCGGGTGCGGACGGCGGCGGGTCGCCGTCGGCCGCCGGTAGGGTTTGGGTTTCGGGGGGGCTCCAATGGTCCCCGGACCATAGAAAAGAGGAGGTCGGCGGGAGTCGGAGGACCGGCGGCGGCGGTGGCGGTTCGGCCGCCGGCGGAGGCGAGGCGCCGCGATAGTGCCGCCGGCCAGGCGGGGTTGGACCGGCGGTGGGCCGGTGACTGGCAGCGGGGGCGGCGAGGCACGCCAGGTTAGGAAGGGCGGGGTCGCGGGCGGCGGCGGTTCGCGGGCGGGTAGACGACGGTGGGGAGCCGCCGGCCGGGAGGTGGTGGGAGGAGGCGGCGGCGGTGGTGGAGGCCGAAGCTGGAGGTTGAAGATGACGGCTAATGGGCCTTATTGGGCCGTGCGATACGTTGGCTTCCTGTCTTCCAGAAGGGAGATAGGAGCCCCCCGGTCCGGGTGCCACACGTCCACTACGCTGGGCATCGGTCCGTGTACGTCCAGGATTGGACCGTCGCGTGCAGTGGCGTCAAGGTTGGAGGGGGACTCTCTCCCTGCACGAACACAGATCTGTCTTAGTGCAATTTTCGGATGTCGAAACGCATTTTCCTCCGTTAGGTTTTTAAACGCGTGACATGCTACGTGTTTTCCTACACTGTGAATAGATCAAGTTAGCTATCTTGTATGTAGGGCAGATCCATCATAAAGGCTAGAGCGTCCCCTTACAAATTTTAGCTGACGATGAAGAGGAAGAAGAAGAATGGTATGTTTGGTAGAGCTAGCCTAAAAATGTTGCCCACAGACTTATACAGATTCGGATTAGCATAACACTCAACGTCCTGTTGTATATTGTTGAAATATTAGGTAATTTTCAGATTAAAACCACAATATAAATCATGACGAAGTGAACAACTAGATTAAGCATATGTTACATACTAACTAGGCTCAAACTTATATCACAGATCATGGCAACTAGTGTAAGCACAACTCGTACACTAAACATATTGAACATGTTGATCAAGAAGAACGATGAGACCAGATCGCAAGAATAATACCTGCTGCTGGAATTCGTAGATGACAGCGCGATGGAGAGATTCCCGAAGGCGAAGTTAAGATCGTCCTGGTCATTGTCACTGTCGTCGATTAGCGGCGGCGGAAGACTTTGATTAGGCCGACGAAGACGACGCCGGGACGCAGCGCCCCTGGATCTTGACGGAAGACGAGCCGTGACGAAGATCGGGAGCAGTCGCGCGAAGAGCGCTTCCCAAAAACCTTATTCGCCTTCTCCCGGTGCAGGATCGCAAAGACGACGGTTCCGGAGACCTGCTCGCCCGGTCGCAGGTGCACGCGAACGATCGGGCTGGAGTCTTGGCGACGGCGGCGCAGTAGGGAGAAGAGGCAAAATATTATTTTTACTACTTTAGGATTTTCTAATTGAAACTCCCAATTGTAGTTTTTGTTGTATCTTTCCTCAGGAGGATTGGTACAAATATATAGGGAGGAAAACTCCATATCTTCATCTCAACTAGCAATATGATACTAATTGATGTTGCACCTCTCACTTCTACTAATGGGCTTAAACATTAAAGCCCATTATGGAACACAAATATTGGACCATTGAGATTTATTAGAATTTCTTCATATGAATTTTATTTAGGGAAACTATTCATATATAAATTCTAACAATCCCTCACCAGATCTCAAATGCCTATTTAGAGATTTGCCTGTTCTCACTACTGTTTGATATACCAGTGTTTCGGCAGAGACTATTAAGTTGAACTTCCGCCTAGAACTACAAGCTACACTTATCCACAACTTGAACAATGGACTATGCTTTGAATTGCAAGTTTTGTGCGAACAAGCTTTACTTAAAGCCAAACTGATACTTGGCTGCTAGTAGTCTTACCCCGTGGGTGGAGCATATACGTCATACTCCTTTGTCTCTTCATGAGTTTACTAGAGATCACCCAAGTCTCATAGACTGCGACGTTTAACAGTCAAGCTCATATAGGTATGTTCTTTCAAGAATGCTCTGTAGGACAGCATCTTCACTCGTTAAAGTCAATAGAACATATTAAGACATTCTCGCCAACCTACCACACAGTGCCTCATTGCTCTGAGAGTATTACATCTTCACATAGAGAGGGTTATCATTATACTCTCCTCAGTTTACCAATAGCTTGTTCTTCCCAGGTCCTTAGTCACGGGATCTTCGATCAAAAAGGTTGGGTTACTACTACTGTAAACTCACATGGGTCTCATACCCATCTCCCTAGATGCAATTTCTATTACATTCCGTGATAGCCCTTTTGTAAAGGGGTCTGCCAGGTTTTTATCAGTTTGTATATAAGATACAGTAATTACTCCGGAGTTTCTCAACTTCCTGACAGTCTTCAAACGTCTTTTAACGTGTCTTGTTGACTTCACATTATCCTTAACACTATTCACTTTAGTGATTACTGTTTGATTATCACAGTTCATAAGGATAGCCGGTATTGGTTTCTCAACCACCGGTAAGTCAGACAAGAGCTCACGCAGCCACTCTACCTCTGCAGATGCTGTATCCAAAGCTGTAAGTTCAGCTTCCATGGTTGATTTAGTCAAAATAGTCTGTTTGCAAGAACTCCATGACACACCTCCAAGTGTAAAGACATACCCACTAGTGGTGTAGATTTGATCAATATCAGAAATCCAGTTCACATCACTATATCTCTCTAGCACAGCTGGGTGCCCAGAATAGTGAATCCCATAACTCATCATACCTTTAAGGTAACAGAAGACCCTTTCTAGTGCATGCCAATGATCATCACCCGGGTTGGACATGTACCTACTCAACTTGCTCACAGCAAATGAGATATCCGGTCTGGTTGCGATAGCAAGATACATGAGTGAACCAATAATTTGAGAGTACTTCAATTGATCTTTGGTATCCTTCTTGTTCTTTCTCAAAGTCACACTAGGATCATAAGGTGTTGGAGAATGCTTGCTGTCCATATAGCCAAAATGGCTCAAGACTTTTTCAACATAGTGAGATTGTGATAGAGTAATCTTACTCTCTTCCTTAATCAACTTGATGTTTAGAATTACATCAGCTTCTCCTAGATCTTCATGTCAAAACTCTTTGACAAGAACGACTTGACTTCATTTATAATATCCAAGTTTGTTCCAAAGATTAGAATATCATCAACATATAAGCATAGTATAACAAATGTCCCCTACCATGTCGATAATACACACACCTATCAACTTCATTAACAACATAACCCGCACTAGTTAAAGTAGTGTCGAACTTCTCATGCCATTGTTTAGGTGCTTGTTTCAAACCATACAAAGATTTCAATAATTTGCATACCTTATGCTCTTCACCTTTTACTACAAACCCATCAGGTTGATCCATATAAATCTCCTCATCCAACTCTCCATTAAGAAAAGCTGTCTTCACATCCATCTGATGGACGATCAGACCATATGAGGCAGCCAAGGATAGTAGTACTCGAATAGTGGCCGTTCTAGCAACAGGTGAATAAGTATCAAAGAAATCTTCGCCTTCCTTTTGAGTATAACCCTTAGCCACAAGCTGAGCCTTGTACTTGTCTATAGTACCGTCAGGTTTAAGCTTCTTTTTGAACACCCACTTACAACCAATTGGTTTACAACCGAATGGTAGTTCAGATAACTCCCAAGTTCCATTAGAAAGAATTGAGTCCATCTCACTACGAACTGCTTCTTTCCAATCATCTGCATCTGGAGATGCATATGCCTCTATAATAGAGGTGGGAGTATCATCCACAAGGTATACAATGAAATCATCACCAAAAGATTTTGCAATCCTTTGTCTCTTGTTCCTCACAGGAACTTCATTGTCATCCTTCTCAAGTGGTTGCTTAAACGACTCAACGGGAGACTCTATAGGTATAGTATTATCAGAAGCTATTTCAGTGGAAAATTTAGCATTACTACGCATATCTTTCATAGGAAAAATATTCTCTAAAAATGTAGCATCACGAGATTCAAAAATTGTATCAACATGCATATCAGAAACTTCAGATTTTACTACTAAAAATCTATAAGCAATGATATTGTGAGCATATCCTAGAAAGACACAATCTACCATCTTTGGTCCAAGCTTACGCTTCTTTGTAATTGGAACATTGACTTTCGCCAAGCATCCCCACGTGCGTAAGTATGAAAGTGATGGTTTTCTTCTAACCCAAATCTCATATGGTGTTGTCTCTTTACTCTTGTTCGGAATTCTATTCAGGACATGACTTGCAGTCAATATAGTCTCCCCCTACCATGCCTTTGATAAACCAGTAGTATCTAACATGGCGTTCACCAAGTCAGTCAGCGTGCGGTTTTCCTCTCGACAATCCCATTGGATTCAGGAGAATAGGGAGGTGTCCTCTCGTGAATAATACCATGTTCCGCACAAAACTCATCAAAAGTTATAGAAAAATATTCACCACCACGATCTGACCTTAGACGTTTAATCTTTCTTTCTAGTTGATTTTCAGCTTCAGCCTTAAAGATTTTAAAGTAGTCTAAAGCCTCATCTTTACTTTTCAGCAAGTAAACATAGCAATATCTAGAAGCATCATCAATTAACGTCATGAAATATCTCTTTCCACCTTTAGTCAACACACCATTCATCTCGCATAGATCAGAATGTATGAGTTCTAGAGGTGCCAAGTGTCTCTCCTCCGCTGCCTTGTGAGGCTTTCGAGGTTGCTTAGATTGCACACAACTATGGCACTTAGAACCTTTGGCAATGGTGAAATCTGGTATTAACCGCAAGCTAGATAAATGTGACATCAAACCAAAAATCACATGACACAAGCGAGAATGCCAAATACTCGAAATATCATTAATTGTGCCACAAATATGATTGACTGACTTATTACAAAAATCTGCTAAACTTAGGCGGAACAAGCCTCCGCAATCATAGGCTTTACCAATAAATTGTCCATGCTTAGACATAACTACTTTATTGGACTCTAACATTACCTTAAAACCATCTCTTAATAAAAGAGAAACGCTAACAAGATTCTTGCGAATAGTAGGGACATGCTGCACGTTCTTCAGCTGCACGATCTTGCCCGAAGTAAACTTTAGATCTACCGTACCAACACCATGAACAGAAGCATGTGACCCATTCCCATCAGGACAGAAGAACCTTGGAGCTCCTGGTAAGAAGAAAACAAAGAGATGTCAGCATACACGTGAACATTAGCACCCGTATCCAGCCACCAACAAGGTGATTGAAATACTGAAATACGGTAGGAAAATTACCATACCCGTCATCAGCACTTGATGCAGTCACGAGGTTGACCTTTTTCTCTTTACGGTTTGCACGCTTTGGACAATCCTTAGCAAAATGACTAAGTTTAGCACATGTGAAACAAGGCATCTCAGACTTGTCTTTCTTCTTCTTCTTGAAGGTAGTAGTTGCTTTGGCGTTGAAAGACTGTTGTTTCCCTTTTCCTTTGTTCTTGCCTTTGAAATTTCTGTGGACAAAGTGGGCACTAGCGCTATGTTCCTCGTTCCCCTTCTGAGTATTGTCTTTAGCCCGAGCCTTCTCTTCAACATCAAGAGATTGAATCAAGTTTTCAACCGTTATCTTCTATCTCTTGTGTTTAAGGCTTGTGGCGAAGTTCCTCCAAGGAGAAGGCAACTTTGCAGTAATGCAACCAGCCACAACTTCATCAGGAATAACATACTTAAGGAGTTCAAGTTCCTTAGCCAGGCGTTGTATCTCATGAGCTTGCTCGACTATGGATTTGTTAGCAACCACCTTATAGTCATGAAAGCTCTCCATGATGTACAATTCCTTGCCTGCATCTGAAGCACCATAGGTAGTGTTCAGATGATCCCACAAAGCCTTTGCGTCTCGTATATGCATCATTGAATCAAACAGATGATCCGAAAGCACATTACGCATAGCTCCCACAAAGATATCATTAGCTTTCTGGAATTTACTCTGATCCTCATCAGAGATGTTTCCCTCAGGTAAGCCATCTTTGACCCAGAAAACTTCCATGGCAGTAAGCCAATCTGTGACCTTGACAGACCACCTCTTGAAGTGTGCACCAAAAAACTTCTCCGGCCTCAGCACATCAACAAAACTAGCCATAGGTACTGGAAAAGACCTATTATAAGGTTTTTGGATTGTTGAAATATTAGGCAATTTCCAGATTAAAACCACAATATAAATCATGATGAAGTGAACAACTAGATTAAGCATATGTTGCATACTAACTAGGCTCAAACTTATATCACAGATCATGGCAACTAGTGTAAGCACAGCTCGTACACTAAACATATTGAACATGTTGATCAAGAAGAACGATGAGACCAGATCGCAAGAATAATACCTGCTGCTGGAATTCGTAGATGACAGCGCGATGGAGAGATTCCCGAAGGCGAAGCTAAGGTCGTCCTGGTCGTTGTCACTGTTGTCGATTAGCAGCGGCGGAAGACTTTGATTAGGCCGACGAAGACGACGTCGGGACGCAGCGCCCCTGGATCTTAACGGAAGAGGAGCCGTGATGAAAATCGGGAGCAGTCGCGTGAAGAGCGCTTCCCAAAAACCTTATTCGCCTTCTCCCGGTGCAGGATCGCAAAGACGACGGTTCCGGAGACTTGATCGCCCGGCCGCAGGTGCACGCGAACGATCGGGCTGGAGTCTTGGCGACGGCGGCGCAGTAGGGAGAAGAGGCAAAATAGTATTTTTACTACTTTAGGATTTTCTAATTGAAACTCCCAATTGTAGTTTTTGTTGTATCTTTCCTCAGGAGGATTGGTACAAATATATAGAGAGGAAAACTCCATATCTTCATCTCAACTAGCAATATGGTACTAATTGATGTTGCACCTCCCACCTCTACTAATGGGCTTAAACATTAAAGCCCATTATGGAACACAAATATTGGGCCATTGAGATTTATTAGAATTTCTTCATATGAATTTTATTTAGGGGAACTATTCATATATAAATTCTAACATATATTGTGGCCGGGTGTTGTTTGATATTGAGGATGAAAGATGCAGAGGAGGTAGAAGGAGATACAGTAGATAACTAGATATGCTTATTAGGCTCTTTATCATAGATCTGCTTGAGGATTGCACTTTTTTTTATTACCCCCTCCATACCAACTAAACAAGTCGTTTTGGACAAGATTTTAGTTAAACATTAAGAATATAAATCATTAATAACTTTTAGGTTGTTGAGTTTGAAAATGTGAAAACTACATGTAGATTTGCTACGAAATGGTCTTTAGTCTAGTGGTTAGAGCACCCGAGTAGCACGTAGCAGACCCAGGTTCGACTCCCTGTGGGAGCTGTTATAAAACGATGACAAGTAATCGACGAAAGTTAAGAAATCAAACCGCAAGAGACACGAGATTTAACGTGGAAAACCCTCCCAACACGAGAGGGAAAAACCATGGGCGCCAGCCAGCAAGAACTTCACTATGGTCGGAGTCCGGTTACAAACACCAATGGCGGTGGCTTACAAGAAGACGTGAGAATCTATCTCCAATGGAAAAACCCTAGGGGTTATATGACCTGTACCGTACTGGGGGGGGGCGAAGGTTCCGCTTCGCTCCGGCCCAAGCCTCCGGCGACGGGCCTCCGCTCCGCTCCGTCAGAAGTAGGCGGTCTTCTCTCTTGACATAATTTGGATCATTATTCAACAAACTCCACCTTGAGACAAATTCCTTCTTGTAGCATAAACCAAAGAAACCTTCATCCTGAACACATCAAAAATAAACAACACTGCCGGCACCAACCAGCCTCTTGGGCTAGTCCATTATACCAACTAAGCTTGAGCAAAGCTCAAACTTAGCAACAGGAACTGGCTTTGTCAACATATCAGCTAGATTATCATGAGTATTAATCTTGCATACCTTCAGCTTACCCTTTTCGATCTCATCTCGAACATAATAGTACTTGATCTCAATGTGCTTTGTCCTCTCATGGAACATCTGATCTTTTGTAAGATATATAGCACTCTGAGAATCAGAAAACAGGTTAATGCAAGTATTAACTCCACAAAGCTCAGCAAACAATCCTTTCAACCAAATCAACTCTTTGCATGCTTCAGCAATAGCCATGTATTCAGCTTCGGTAGGAGACAAAGCAACAACAGGCTGCAAGACAACCTTCCAACTCACAGCACAACTGCCAACAGTAAAGACATAACCTGTGAGCGATCTTCGCCTATCCAAATCACCAGCATAATCTGAATCCACATATCCAATAAGTCCCTTATCTGTCCTGCCAAACTTCAAACAATGATTTGTTGTCCCTTTGAGATACCTGAAAATCCACTGAACTGCCCTCCAGTGTTCTTTACCAGGATTAGACATATATCTGCTAACCAAACTCATAGCATAAGATAAATCCGGACGAGAGCAAACCATAGCATACATCAAAGAACCAACAGCACTACAGTACGGAACTTTTGACATGTACTCAATATCCTCATCTGACTTAGCACACTGCTCAGCTGACAATTTAAAATGAGGTGCAATAGGAGTACTAACAGGCTTTGCATCATGCATGTTGAAGCGGTCAAGAACTTTCTTAATGTAACCTTGCTGACTAAGAAACAACAAATCAGATTTTCTGTCTCTAGTAATTTCCATACCTAGAATTTTCTTAGCAGCACCAAGGTCCTTCATGTCGAACTCACTACTCAACAGTTTCTTCAATGTAGTGATCTCTTTCCTGCTCTTGGCAGCAATCAACATATCATCGACATATAACAGCAAGTATATAGGTGATCCATTAACATGCTTGATGTAAACACAACTATCATAATTTGATCTCTTAAAACCATGCTTCAACATAAATGAATCAAACCTTTTATACCACTGTCGAGGAGACTGTTTCAAACCATACAAGGATCTCTTCAACTTACAGACATAATCCTCCTTGCCAGGTACAACGAAACCATCAAGCCGGTCCATGTAAATCTCCTCCTCAAGCTCTCCATGTAAGAATGCAGTTTTAACATCTAACTGCTCAAGCTCAAGATCTTGTGAAGCAACAATACTAAAGAATGTGCGAATTGAGCTATGCTTTACCACTGGAGAGAACACATCATTATAATCAACACCTGGAATCTGACTGAAGCCTTTAGCAACTAACATTCCCTTGAACTTTGGAGGCTCGCTAGGAGATAAACCCTCCTTTCTCTTGTAGATCCACTTGCAGCGAACATGCTTCTTTCCCTTAGGCAAGGGAACAACATCCCAAGTGCAATTCTTCTCGAGAGACTGCATCTCATCCTGTATAGCTGCAATCCACTTCTCACGATCTCCACAAGCAATGGCTTCAGTATATGTTGCAGGCTCATAACTGCTATCAACCTGTTCAGCACAACTCAAAGCATAATAAGTCATATTACACTCCTCAATAAAATGACGTGGTCGTCCACAACCCCTCTTAGACTTGTGAATAGCAATGGGTAAATCCTCCTCTGACTGCAAAACAGGAGGTGAGTGCTGAACATCATCATGAGCCTCATCATCAACTTCATTTTCCTGATCTTCCACAGACGGCTCCACCTGCTCACCTGTATCATCATGCACATGTTGCTGCACATGCACACCTTCCTCATCATCCACATGCTCCACCTGCACGCTCGTATGCTGCAGCTCTTTATCAAAAATATCTGGAACACGATCTGAGGACAAGCTGTCAGTAAACATCACAGATTCATTGAAAACAACACTCCTGCTCATGAAAGTCTTTTCTGTTTCGGGATTCCACAACTTATATCCTTTAACTCCCGAACCATAACTAAGAAAAAGACATTTAATAGCTCTAGGCTCTAATTTTCCATTATCAACATGAGCATAAGCAGTGCAGCCAAAAACTTTCAACTGTGAATAATCAGCAGGTGTGCCAGACCATATCTCAATAGGTGTTTTCTTATTTAATGGAATAGAAGGCGACCTATTTATCAAGTAGCATGCGGTGTTAGCAGCTTCAGCCCAAAAACGCTTGCTCATGCGTGCATTGGACAGCATGCAACGAGCCTTCGAGATGATGGTCCTGTTCATGCGCTCAGCTACGCCGTTTTGCTGCGGAGTATATGGTATGGTGTGGTGCCTGACAATGCCTTCCTACCTGCAAAAATCACCAAATGCAGCAGAACAAAATTCTCCACCATTATGAGTACGAAGCACCTTCACCTTCCTATCAGTTTGCCTTTCTATCATCACTTTCCAATCTTTAAAAGCAGCAAAGGTATCATCTTTATGTTTCATAAAGTAAGGCCATACTTTTCTAGAGTAGTCATCAATAATAGTAAGCATGTAACGAGCACCACCATAAGAAGGCTTACGAGAAGGACCCCATAAGTCAGCATGTACATAATCAAGAGTACCTTTGGTGGTATGAACAGCGGCATTGAACTTTACCCTTTTATGCTTCCCGAAGATACAATGCTCACAAAACTTCTTGCTACTCAAAGTACAACCATCCAGTAGGTTTCTCCTCATCAATTCTGCCATACCAAGTTCACTCATATGTCCAAGACGCATATGCCAGAGGTTAGTCTCACTAGGTTCAGCATTAGTAACAGCAGCAGCAGCGGAAACAGAACCATGTAAAGTACTACCTCGTAGGACATATAACTTTGCAGAATTCATATCACCTACCAAACAAACAAGAGAGCCTTTTGATACCTTTAATACTCCACCAGAACCGGAGTATTTAAATCCTTCTGCATCAAGAGTGCTGAGAGAAATCAGATTTCTCCTCATCCCTGGTATGTATCTCACGTTCTGCAGCGTGCGTGTCATGCCATCATGAGCCTTGATCTGAACTGAGCCGATTCCCTCAATGTAGCACGGGTTATCGTCTCCCATACGCACAACATCTCCTTTCTGCACAGGCTTAAATGAACTAAACCAATCTTTGTTAATGCAGATATGAAAAGAGCATGCAGAATCAAGTATCCACTCTTCATGACCAGAAACACAACCAACAAGAACTACCAGGCAATCTCCAGTATCAGAACTAGCACCAGAGACAATAGATGCCTTACCATCAGGATTATTTTTCATTTTCTCCTTGTTCTTTAGCTTCAAACAGTCCTCAATCTAATGAGTTTTCCCCTTACAATACTTACAGAATTTCTTCTGATGTCTGGACTTTGAACGGCCTCTGTTTTCTTGGCTCTTGTAACGATCGTTGCCTTCAAAATTGGAGGATCTCTGTTCAGCTCTACCTCTAACTTGTAGTGCATCGCCCTTGGAAGACGACCCATCAGAGCGCACCATGCCTTTCATCTTCTCCCTGGATTGGAGTGCCTCATAAACATCCGAGACAGTTAGTTCATCTCGGCTCAAAAGTATGGTGTCACGAAAAGATGCAAACGAACTAGGCAGAGAACATAACAGTAGAAGGCCTAAATCCTCATCCTCATACTTCACCTCCATCGACACTAGGTCGGCAACAATCTCCTTGAAAACATATATGTGGTTCAATACCGAACCACCCTCCTCCATCTTAAGGGTGAACAGCTTCATCTTCATATGCATCTTACTGGTTAGATCTTTGGACATGCAGATCGATTCCAGTTTAAGCCAGAGTGCTGCAGCAGTCTTTTCCTGTAGACACTCTTGCAAAATATCATTAGATAGATGAAGCTGAATTAGGGATAAAGCCTTACGATCTTTGCACGTCTTCTCATCTGTCCAATCAGCCGCGATCTTTTTGCTGAACTTATCCAGCGCCTCATCAAGGTCCTGAGTTTGCGCCAGAATAGCCCGCATCTTCACTTGCCACAGCGAGAATCTCGTCTTGTAGTCCAACAGCGGTAGATCAAACTTCATCGTCGGCGCCATCACGGAACCCTAGTCTTGAATAGGCTTTGGTACCACTTGTTATAAAATGATGACAAGTAATTGACGAAAGTTAAGAAATCAAACCGCAAGAGACACGAGATTTAACGTGGAAAACCCTCCCAACACAAGAGGGAAAAACCACGGGCGCCAGCCAGCAAGAACTTCACTATGATCAGAGTCCGGTTACAAACGCCAACGGCGGCGGCTTACAAGAAGACGTGAGAATCTATCTCCAATGGAAAAACCCTAGGGGTTATATGACCCGTACCGTACCGCGCGGGGGCGAAGGTGTGCCCAAGCCTCCGGCGACGGGCCTCCGCTCCGCTCCGTCAGAAGTAAGCGGTCTTCTCTCTTGACATAATTTGAATCA
This sequence comes from Cenchrus fungigraminus, assembly GCA_036936925.1. Lineage (NCBI taxonomy): Eukaryota > Viridiplantae > Streptophyta > Magnoliopsida > Poales > Poaceae > Cenchrus > Cenchrus fungigraminus. Next base: position 117,187,755 of record CM072773.1, read on the forward strand.
TTATTCAACAGGAGCGAATTAATTGGGTCTGGAATAAAAGAAAATTACTCAAAAAAATAGGTTGGGGTTTCTCCTACTGACTTCGGTAAAAAAAATACATGTAGATTTGCTTTGGAAAATACTTTCATAAAAGTATACACATGTAAGTTTTAGTAAATATTTTTATAAAAATAAGAAATCAAAGTTATGTTTTAGAGATTGTATCATTGTCCTTAACGATTTGTTTTATGGGTACCGAGGGAGTACCTCGTGAGCTCTGCAACAATGATTGCACATTGTAGCATCCAAAGAGCCATGTCAATTCTTTATGGTAGGGTCTCAAATTTTTCGGACTCCACTCTCATGTTGTTGAGGGTATGAGTATGGAGTATAAATGTATAACTAATTTTTTTTGAGACAAGTAAAATTATAATTTGTGGAAATTATATTATTTCAATTTTTCTTTTTTTCTCTCCGGCTCAATTATGATAGACTTGACACATTTCAACAATATCATTTTACATATTCCAATTATACTATCATACTACCTATACACTCATGCATGCTACATATCCTATAACTTAAGATTTTAGCAGTATACAATTAATCTCAACCGTCGTATCTTTTTATATTTTCAAACATTAGTATATGGTAGCATTGTGCACTGTAAAAAAAACTTCAAGAAAATCCGTGAGAAACTACTTCATCATGGATTATCCATAAAACTTCGATCCTGCTCCTCTGCCTCGTCGTCGACCGTGGCAGGGCCGGGACCCCCTCCGCCTCTGCGCCCGATGGCACAGCCACCGTCTCTTCTCCGGCATCGGCAACCTCCACTCCAGGCCGCCCCCATGACGCAGATCCGGCCTTCTCGCAGATCTGGCGCGGGCTGCTGCTGCTGTGGAGTTGGACAAACCAGGGCCACCTCTGCTGGGCGCCTGGTTGGTCTCTGGCGGACGCGTCGGGGCAGGCTCCTCCACGGTGGGTGCGGTGTCAGCGGCCTTCTCTCCCTCGACGTCGTCGACGCTTCTCCATCTCGTCGTGGGGCTGTGGCGGCTGCCGTCGTCTCCGTGGCCCCGTCCCGCCCCTGCCTCCGCCACCCCTCCGGAGTTCGGCGATGCCTTCTCTTCTTACGCCGCTGCCTCCCCTGCCTCTTGGGTGGGCGAGTCGGGGCTGCCTCCCTCGACGAGTGCGACATCGAGGGCGGGGCGGGGGGTTTGGCGTCTGCGGCCATCCCCTCGACGATGTTTCCTTTGTTGGTCGTTGCTCTCTCTCACTTCGGTTACCGCGGTAGTTGGCGTGGATTGGGCTTGCAAGCGGTGATGTGCATGTATCATTGTTGTCCTTGTCCCCTGCTGGCATCTGTCATCTTAGGTCGTCTTGTGTGGTGGTGGTGTGGTGTGTTGCGTCTCTTTGTTGTCGCTTGTTGTTTTCCTTTGTTGGTTGTGTTTGTTTGTTCCTTGTAACTCTACGCTTTAGGATCTCTCCTGAAGTGTTTTCTGTAATTCTTTTCTCTTAATAAAAAACGTGCTTTGCGCCTCTTAAAAAAAACTTCGATCCTGCTTCGGATCCAACTAAAATTTCGTCAACAGCAGAAAGGAAATCACCAGGCATGCATATGGAAAGGTCTTGGTTGCAACCGTCATATACTGCGTATATATACTTGTACTCGTGCAAATGAAGTTCATCCGTCTCCATGCCAAAGCATATCATCACGAATTCACGACGTGACCCGACCAGATCGCCGGCGGCATTCACTCCACCGCGCGCGCCTGCAGCTAGCGAATGGAGCCGGACCTCAAGAGATTTGTCCTAATACTGGGCCTGGGGGCCTTCGTGGCGATGCTGGGCATCGCGGGCACGGTAACCTACGCAATTTTGGTCGACAAGCTAGATCCCGCCGCCGAGTACTCGGTGGCCATCACCAGCAGCCAACTCAGCAGGCTCGACTACGACGCGGCGGCGTCGTCGCCGGCCGCGGCCCCCACGACCACGGGCGACGACGGCTCCGTCACCGTCCCGGCCCTGTTCGACGTCACCGTCCACATCAGGAACCCCAGCAGGATGCACAGCGCCTGCGTGACCGCCGGCGCGACGGCCGCCGTGTCGTACAACGGGACCGCAGTGGCCGGGGGCGCCGTGCCGCAGTTCTGCGCCGGGAAGAGTGGGGAGAACGAGGCCGTCGCGCCCGTGTGGGGCGTGGCCCTGGACGACGACGACGGGGCGTCGTCGCTGGTGCTGCTGCCGCCGGCGTCCAGCGCGCTGCGGCGGGAAGGGTCCGCGGTGGACGTGGCGCTCCGGATGCCGCACCTCCACGCCGGCCGCCGGTACTCGTCCTCGTACGTCCAGGTCTCGACGCTCGTTTGCAGCGGCGTCAAGGTTGGTGAGGGGTTCGCTTTCTGCACGTAGCTCTAGGATGTGCCGAAATCATTCTATCGTGTCGGAAGGGGCTCCTCATAAAATTAAACTTTTGGTTGGCTAGATAATACATTTTTTTCTTGACTTCAACCATTATTAGACGAGTCACATCAATTGATAGGGCAATGTTTTTACGGTGCTCTTTCAGTTCTTAGGTCGGGCAAAAATCTGCGTTAAATTTATGCTTCTATTTGTCTTATAAAAAAAAAAGTGCTATGCATATTTTGGGGAAAAAGGGGACAAATTTGGCGGTGCCATTTTTACTTTTAATAGCTCTGGTGTGAACAGAGTAAAATACTGATTGTATCACATACTCCTTTCGTTTCGTAATACTTGTCGTTTTGATTTTTCTAGATCCATTTCTTTTATTATGTATCTAGACATATTATATATCTGGTGCATAGCAAAAGTAATGTATCTAGAAAAGTCAAAACAATAAATATTATGAAACTACGAGAGTATATTAGTGTGTCCGTGCGAGGTATTATCAAATAGTTATGCGCTAATAAAACCTGACTATGGTCATGTTTATTATTTCCCGAATTTTGCAAAAGTTTTGGTGTTTTAGCCCATCTTTTTTGCAAAATGGATCTAAACACACTTACCAAAACTCGGCATTGTAAATATTTTGCATTTGGGAGTCAAAACTCTCAAAACGGTAAAAAGTGTGTTGGGTCGCGTGTCAAAACTCTAATCTTTTGATACGGTACTGAAGAATGCAAAAACAAATTGGTGGATCTAAACACCTCATCCAAAAATCTGGAAGACTTTTGGTACTAAAGATTTAATCAGGAAGCCAAAACTTTTGTGCTAAAGATTTGATGCCAAATCTTTTTACATGATGCTGGAACTAAACAGGGCCTATAGCACATGGTTAAAAGTTGACTTCTACTTGTCATAAGTAAAATCGGCAAACTTAATCGATCAAAAATTCTTTGTTGCCCTTGCATATTGCCCTCACCCGCCAAATTTAAATAAACACATTAATATTTCTGACAAAAAGTCTAGTTCCATGATATATGCTATCGCTAGAAGGAATGCCACAAGTGAGATTAACTGCCGGAATTCAGTTGTCTTGCACTTGCAAATTCCTCCCCTAGTCCGTATTCCCGATTGAGGTCATATAGAGATGTGGAATAGAATGCCACTGGCATTAGGGGAGCTGAGGGGCTTGTGCCCCCAGCCACCCAGCAGGCCACCATTGTTTGATGACACAACACAGAATAAGAGTTATGAGTACAAAGAAAAGGAGAAAAATTGGAGACACTGATTATGCACACTAGCAAGAACTGATCTCATCTTTTCTAAATTGTAGACACCCTGGTAACCACGCATCTCGAATGGAACCCACCAATAATCTCTGCATAAATCACCAATAATAATGTCGTGGCAGAACCCAAGATGATACCTGTTACAATATCCACTAGCGTAGGAGTGAGCGAGGAACGGAGCGATGTTTACTTTACACATTTTTAATTTAATGCTTGTTCTCCTGGATGCAAAAGAAGTCCATGCTAGATGTTTGTTGTCACTTTTTAAAACTTGTTTGTTGTCACTGTATCCGTGTGTACATGTATTGCTAAGGGAGTTGAAAGTTTTTCAATGCTTTGTGTCTTCCTCATTTTGACATTATTATGCAAAAAAATAATATTATGAATCTTGGTGAGCCTTAAAAATAATATCAATATCGTATTTTTATGTTGATAATTTGAATAGCTACGCACGGACATGATCTTAGTTGTACATATATTTTCAGCATAGAAGAAATCAGAAAATCATTAGTTGGTTTAATCTGTGCAGTGAAGACAACAAGGCCTAATTGACTACTCCCTCCGTCCCGCAATGACAGTCGCGGAAGCTACACCCCCTTGTCTCAGAAGTATTGTCGTTCTCTCGCAAGTAGTCGGCCGTACCTGTACAGCACGTCCACTCCACTCCCTGGCGACCTCTCACCACCGCAAGCAGGCGCACTAAAAAGTTCTGGAGCCCGCAACAGCACGGGGGGCAGGTAGGGGACAGACAGCAGGCGATAGGGTGCTAGTGTCTTGCACCTATTACCTTGGTACCTGAATCATTTTTCCGACGACAATCAATACAGGACGGAGGGAGTATTACATAAGCCCTCAGTGTAGGGGAAGGAAGTCGTGCCAGGCTCCGCCTGGGAAGGGCACCTGACCCCGCCACTAGGAGTCGGAGCGTGCCTTCTGATCTGAAGCCGTCTATCAAATGATGAAGCAAACAGGTTGTTTCACCCCGTTTGCTTACACCAATTGTGTCAATTTCACCCCGGTTAAGGTACGAGTCGTCTTCTAGATCATGCACCATGGCAACACTAGGACACGGAGCTTCCTTCACCACTATGGTGCGCTGGGTGTTGAATTCTACCTGTTCTGCCCCACCACGCCGGAAGACGCCGCCCACCTCTTTTTCGAATGCTCCCACCTCGCTGCGTTCTAGACTAACGTCTACCTCGGAGCGCCTCCGCCGTTTGACTTGGAAACTCCGGTGGCGAAGGTTGATAGGCGCTGGCCCAATCTTCCGAGAGGTAGATGGTAAACTCGATTGGGTGGAGAACTCAACGTTGACGATCCAGCTTCGAATCAGCACGATTCGGACCCCGTAACCTTTACACCACTGCTCCGTTGGTTATCAACCAAGCACAACTTGATTGACCTCGCCACGAAGGCTTTCCCTGCAAGCGAATCAAGAACACAAGTAAGAAAGGATAAACACGCAATCTGATAATTGCAAATATGAATTGAAGCAAAAGAGTATGGGGTTCAAGTTCTGATCACAAAAGGACTAATCGACACAGTGGTGACGAACAAGAACGGGGGCCCTGATTCACAGCAAAAGAACTCGGTGTTACAGTGGCTATGAAGATAGTCTGTTCCTCGAATCGAAGGGAAATAAAAACTCAAACAGAACCCAAGTTTCTAAGGCGGCGACTACTAAGTATATGAGAGGAGGGGCGTTCTAGGGTTGGGGCTGACCAAGGGTGGGGCGCCCACAACTTGGGCTAAAGGCCCGACAAACTGGTGACGCAGCAGCTTGGCAGATTCTGGACGTCAATTTCTTTCGACGATTCCCGTTGACTCTGAACAGATTTGGGCCTGAAACCAGTGCCATTGGAAGCTCTATGAAATTCTAGTTCCACCCATATAAAGAATGTCCAAAACGGACTCTGTATGCGACCGGAGCATCATTTTTAGTACGTGCTGCTCCTGGACTCCGAACTGGGCTCGAACTTGAGTTGCTTTGGGCCTCCACCTTGGGGACTCGAACCGGATTAGACTCGGACCTCCCTCTTGACTTGGAAAACATTGTTGGACTACTTCTTTTTCACTCCATGCACCACTCATGGACATATGCATGGGCACCATGTCCTCATCATCCTCCCCTTCTTGACGAAAAGCCGTCTACTCGAAACCGATCCTGCAAAGCACAAAGGAGAACAGGGTTGCGAAAACAAATGGAACTAAAATAATTGTGAAGAGGGACATAACCTTGTTTCCAATTTTCTAGTTTGTCATCTTGTATGAACAATTCAGCAAGTATGCAAGCTTCTTGACCGGAAGGCACACGTTGTACGTCAACACCATCCTGCAAAAGATTAGCACCGGCAAACGACAATGCGGGAATAGATGGTAGTAAACAACAACGCTTCCCTTCTCGGAAGTGAACCTTTTTCTTTAAAACAAAGCCACTAGAGGAACATGTGAATATGTTTGTATGATGATTGCCCTCTAATCGATCACAATCTTGCACAACAAAAGGAGAATTCAGATTTGTACAAATGTAAACCCGATGTATCAGATATTGTCCTTTGTTGTTATATTTGCCAATAACATGATATGAATGTCTAGACAACCATGGCAAATCAGTATATGCAAAAAGTCTCTCTTCTAAACAATCTAGATCACACAAATCATCAAATTCAATGTAACCCAAAGTATGCAAAGAAGACAACAATTTTTTTCTTATCATGTGCACTCGCAATAGGAATAACATGTTTATTTTCAGTAGAAGTGTTTGGTTCCAAAACATGTAAAACTGAAGCATTATCAAACAATTCATCTTTATCACAAGGAACATCAAGCAAATCATCATGTGACAAAGATAAATCTAGAGAGGGTTCCACTAACAATCGCTCTTTGATAGCATGATGTGTGGAAAAATTCAGCATATTATGACAATTCTCACCTTCCGTGAGTATAGCACCATGGTCATTACCTGTGTCCTCAGTAGAAGTATCAGGTGCATTATGAAGTGGTAGTTCTGAATTTTTACATGAGGATGTGAGCTCCTCATTTTCTTTCATGTCATCCTTGTCCTCTTGCTTTTGTTCACCTGTAAAAGGTTAGGCGGAGCAAGAGATACAACAATGGATTGATCTTCTAAATTAGACACCTCATCATTTGAATTCAATGTAGAAGGTGGATGAACAAATGTTTCTCTCATAAGAATTTTCATATCATTCCAAGTTTGAGGTGTATCAAAATTATTTAAAGACTCCCACCAAGTTAAAGCTGAGTGTCGCAAAACAGTAGCTGTATTTTTTACCTTCCTCCTTGGACACATAAAACGAGTAGCAAAAATTTCTTCTATGGCAATTTCCCACTCCATGTATGCATCAGCACCCACACTATTGTATGTTGGTGGATATGAAGAACCTGTCATGGCTAGAAGACAGAAAAAGACAACACAAAAGTATTATCCCTATCAACTAGCAACTACTGGGTGGTGGTGGATGTGGAATGCACTATCTCAAGCGGCTTACCACCGTCTTGCAAGTGTTCTTACCAAAGCCAACAGGGTAGTACAATCTGTTGTCGAGCTCGGGTGTAACAGTTGCAAGGTGAACCTGTGCTGACAGAAGTATATATGTGGAGTTTTTGGTATGCTCAATATTGTAGCAAGGAATATCAATAATTCAAATTCGGAATTGCAAAACTGAAAAGTAGTCCCAAGCTAGTCTATGTCGCCGGCCTAAACTCGTCCTGGACCTAGTTCAAGAAAGCAACAATACAACTCTCACAGGGATACAAACGATGCAAGCACTTCTGATTTTTTTTCTTTCTCTTCTTTCACTTTGTTTTTCTGGTGCGGCTTTTACTTTTCTTTTTTGAGCACCTCTCAGCCTTTTACTTCTGATTTTTTTTGCAATGTGGCTCTTTTTTTTTGTTGCACGTCTTGCCTTTTTCATTCTCTTTTTTTCCTATCAGGAAGTGCCACAAAAATGCTATCAAAAATCAAAAGAATGCAAGCTGCATATGCACACTTTCAGGTACAATCAGATTGGAACAGTGGACACTATTTTCAACCTTGTGTGCTGGCGAGCAACGTGAAAATGAAGGGGACCATGCAACAAATTATGGATATTAAAAAATAAAAAGTCCTGAGCCACCTTTCCTAGATCGGCTAAAAAAACTAATCAAGGTACACACGTAGATCAGCCTCGACTCAAACTAGACCGATGAACAAGACCTAGATACGATGAACATAATGACACGACGAGGGACTAAAATTCAGAAAAGCAAACTGAACCGAAAAATTGTGGAGCACAAAAGGGGTTGTAGGACAACATAAATATTTTTTAGGGCTTTTTGTGGACTATAGGTCATGAAAAACAAGATGAATCTAAAGGGCACACGATAATACCTCACAGGCAACCTGGAATCCTGATACCAAATGATAAGTCCGGCCCAGGTGGGATTGGATTTATGGTAAGCCCGATGCACCGATTACGCAGTTTGGCCTCGGCACCCGAATTTCGATGCAAACTTAGCACCGTCCTTCGTCGCACCCCTCAGGGAAAGGCCCAATCGCCCCAAAAGACTAGTCCGTTAGGGGAAGGGTGGCTCTCCCCTTTAAGGTGGCTTCCTCCTCCCAAGCTAAGCAAGGAGGGATAATTCAAACGCGCACGGCTTCACCACCTACACTGTTGTGCGCCTGGCCCAAGGGCCACCTACACTATCGTGCGCCTGGCTAATCCGTACTCCCGTTGGACACGACTGCCGCCTACACTGTCGTGCGCCTGGCCAAATCGTGCTCCACGACTGCCGCCTACACTATCGTGCGCCTGGCCAAATCGTGCCCTGGGATGTCCTCATCATCCTTCCTTTCTTAACAAGGGCCCAGCTCTGATACCAAATGATAGGTGCTGGCCCAATCTTCTGAGAGGTAGATGGTAAACTCAATTGGGTGGAGAACTCGACGTTGACGATGCGGCTTCGAATCAGCACGATTCGGACCCCGTAACCGTTAGACCACTGCTCCGTTGGTTATCAACCAAGCACAACTTGATTGACCTCGCCACAAAGGCTTTCCCTGCAAGCGAATCGAGAACACAAGCAAAAAAGGATAAACACGCAATCTGATAATTGCAAATATGAATTGAAGCAAAAGAGTATGGAGTTCAAGTTCTGATCACAAAAGGACTAATCAACACAGTGGTGACGAACAAGAACGGGGGCCCTGATTCACAGCAAAAGAACTCGGCGTTACAGTTGTCAGTGTTTTAGACACCGAGCCTACGACGGGATACCCGAAGTAGTAGATTGTGCGGTGGGGCTCGCCGAGATCAGGAACACGATGGTGAGACACGGGGCACACAATTAGACAGGTTCGGGCCGCAATGTGCGTAATACCCTACGTCCTGTATGCTGCGTGGCTCTGTATTGATTGCGTATGTTTTGAGAGGGGTCCCTGCCTCGCCTTATATGCCACGGGAGGCAGGGTTACAAGTCAGATTGGTACAAGGGTTCTATTCGAGTAGGACCCGGAGTAGCCCATACAAGGTATGGAAAGCTATCCTAGTCTTAGTACAAGTCCTTGTCCGCCTTGTCTTGCCTTGTGGTCCACGGTACCAGCACCGTGGCCCACTAGTCGAGTAGTCCAGGTGTACAGGAACTCATCTCCCGGGTATGGCCAACAGTGTGTTGGTGGGCCCAGGGATGCCCGGTTAACAAGCCCCCGAGTACTTTGTAGTCGAGTGTAATGCTCCAAGTAGTCTTGAAGATCTCCATGAGTAGTTCCCAAGCGTCCCCGAGTTCTACAAGCTTCAATCTTCAATAGTACTTGAATCATCACGAGGCTGCAAGGTACTCCAGCTAACTTCTCGAGTAGTCTTGAAGTCTTCTCGAGTTGTTCCCAAGCGTCCCCGAGTACTTCCCTTGAAGGTCTTCAATAATACCCACTTCGTTCTTGAAATCTTTGCATCAAAGATCCATATGGAAATGCGATTACTGAAATCGCATTCCATATGGAATGTAGCCCCCAAGCCTTAGGTCGAATCCAGGATTCAAGCTGAGGGTCAATCATCTATTCTTTGATCTTGCTCCGAAAAATCCGTAGACAATCCAAATTAATAATATAGGAATGCGATTTGAAAAAATCGCATCCTATATGGATGTAGCCCCCGAGCCTTAGTTCGAATTGATAATTCAAGCTGAGGATCAATCTGTAGTCTTCGTCAAATAATCCCGTAAAATCCTGAAAAAAACTGAAGGACACGTAGCACGGAGCCCCCGAGCCTTGAGTCGAGTACTTTCTCGAATTGAAGGATCCAATCTGACTGTAGAATAGTGGCCTGAATTCAGTGAACTGTAGCTGAGTGAAATCCAATTCCATCGAGTAGTCAAGCCCCCGAGATGGAGCTGAGCAGGTCTTGGATTTTAGTCCTCTGACTTAGCCAAAATTTTGCCTGCGTGAAACCAATCTGTTGAATACGAAGGGTCACCAGGTCAAACCGTTTAGGGTTTTGGTTTAATAAATACCCGAAGGGATATCCCTTAGTGTTTCATTGCTTTCATTCGCCCTTAGATCCAGAACGCCTTAGCATCCATAGCCGCCGCAGAGTTCGAGCACCCATAGTGCCAAGAGTGCAAACCTCCATCCCTTCGCTGTCCTCCAGTCAATGTGAAAGAAGACCCTCGTGACAGGAAGGATGAAGCCTGCGCCGTCCAAGGGACAGAAGAGGAAATCTGGCCGAGGCAAAAATGAGTTGCCGGAGCCAAAGTACAAGACAGTGGTCATCACCAAGCCCCCGAGCCAGGCTGTCTGTTGGAAGAAGTCCAAGATGAAGGAGGAAGATATCAAGGCCCTCGAAGCCGGCGGGTTGCTGCGCGAGAAGACCATTGCTGGTTGGAGCTCTGCCGCCGGTGATGCGTGGCCGATGGAGAAGAGCCCGAATGAAATCCCAATGTTCGGGCACTTCGTCGAGCGTGGGTTGACGCTGCCGTCGTCGGATTTCTTCCGCGGCTTCCTCGACTTCTTCAAGTTGGAGCACGTACACCTGAACCCCAACAGCATCTTCCAGATTGCAGTGTACATGCACTTCTGTGAAGCCTTCCTCGGTATCCGCCCTCACTGGGCCTTGTTCAGGAAGATCTTCCGGTTGAAGCCGCAGCCCAACGCCAACTTCCCAGTTGTAGTCGATGGAGTCGGTGTGCAGATGCGCCAGAAGGCACAAGAGTTGTACTTCAAGTACGATTTGATAGATTCAAATCAAGACTGGAAGAACAAGTGGTTCTACATAGAGAATGCCCCACCGCAGCTGCCGAAGCCCAGCATGTTCACACCAGTATACGATCGGCTCTGGAAAGATGAACCCACAATGCAGGAGTGCATCCAGATCCCCGAGTTGCTGGCGAAGATTGCGCAGAAGAAGGCGCAAGGCTTGACTGCTAAGAGAGTAGCTTTCAGCTTTATGAAGCGACAGGTACAACCCTTGATGCAGCGGGAGCATCTCGGGTTCGAGTACACTGGAGCGGATGATGGCTCCAGGCTTTCTGCTGAAGAGATCAGCGATGATCTTGTGATGGAGAGGCTGCAGAAGATCTTCAAGAATCTTCACAGAATTCCTGTAGCTGTCCGTGAATACAGTGCCGACAATCCTCCGCGCATGGCAAGGTTCCGAGAAGTAGCCCCCGAGTACTTATTGTAAGTAGTCGTGTAGCTAACAATTGCCTTGTTTCTCAGGAGGATGTCTTGAAATTTGTGTCCATTCCTCCTCCTCGTCCTCAAGACCCACTACAAGCGCCGGAGGGAGAGCCAACTGAAGTGGAGGCTCAAGCCCCTGAGAGTAGTCAATCTGCTCAAGGGGAAGAAAAAGTCTTGGTGGCGGACGCCTCCTCAAGTGATGAAGACGGCCAAACACTTCAACAGCGTTTTGAAGTGAAAAGGTGCTATGGGTACTCTGGGGCGTTCATCCCCAGTGGCCTCGCTGCAGGAGCATCGAAGAGGCCGGCATCGTCTCTTACAGATGATGTGACTCTGCCACCGCGGAAGAAAAGGACCACGGTGGGGAAGCGAGCCGTAAAGAAGATCTCTGGCCTCCCTACCATTACAGTAAGTGTTGGGGAACTCTTAAGTTGCACTGAGTACTTGTTCTCTGCTGTAATGTCTTGATTTTTTACTTGCGCAGGTTATCGAGAGTGCAGCTAATGTACCCTCGAGTAGCCCCCCAAGAATAACAGAACCCGAGGTGGTTCCAGCATCGACCGTGGAGACGGTGGCACATGAGCAACAAGAGGCCGCGGTACCAGAAAATGTGCCGCCGGTGGAAAGTGTGCCAGAGGTGCCGGTGGCGCCTTCTTTCTTCGACCTGCTGGGACCGAAAGTCATGGTGCCTCGTGCTGCTTTGTAAGTACCCAAGTACTCGAGTACTTATTGTGATTATGTACTCTTCTTTTGCTGACCAACTTGTTGATGCAGAAAATCCACTAATGTCAAGTGGGGCGCCTCTGGAAGTGGTGCTGCTGAAGGAGACCAGACTCCTGAAAAGCAACCAGAAGATGTACTTCCAGAGCGCCAAGAAGTACCCGCAGAAGCTGATGCGGCTGAAGCACTGCGCTTCCTCTGGAGTGACGTGGTGAAGGCAGCAGTGGAGGCAGCTTCCAAGCCAAGGGCTGAAAATCCTGAAGATATCGAAGCCGTGGTGAATGAAGGCTTGGAGGCTGATCCTGAAGCCATGCTGCGCCACGAAGAAGTCCCAGCAGCTGAAGCCCCCGTGCATCATGTTGATGCACATCTGGCGCTGGAAGAGAGCCCAGAGAATCGCATGGTGCCACACGAGCCGCAAATCGAAGACCCGGCTCCTCTGCGCAGCGCTGCAAAGTACTCTGCAGCTAGCACAAGTACCCAGTCCATGGCAGAAAACTTGATGCCATATGATGACTCCTGCCTGGACGAGGACAACTTGCATGCTCATGCAGAGATGTTCCGTGGTGTAGAAAAACTCCTTGCGGTAATTTTGTGTAGTCTCTTGTAGAGTACTTGTAGTCACAGATATCTTGTCTCTGACTCATGAGTTGTTTTTGCCCTTGCAGGAGGTAGTCAAGCAGTCGAAACACAAGACTCACCTGCTTGAGCAACACGCGATTGACATTGAGGAAGTCTCGCGGCTTAGAGAAGAACTGAAGCAACAAAAAGCCTTGTCTCTGAAGCTGCAGGAGAAACTTGATGCCAACACCGCCGAGTACCACAACGAGATCCAGAAGCTGACGGCGAAGAAGGATGAAGTTGTTGGTAAGAACAAGTCCCTGCGCCTGAAGAATAAAGGTAATCTCCCTTCTGAAATCATCATTGAGTACTTTTGCTCTTGCGCACCACATCTGATAAGTAGCCTTGATCCTTTGCAGAGCTGGCGGAAGAAGTCGACAAGTTCAAGAACAAGGCGCTGGACTGGCAGCTAGCCTTCAACCGTGAAGAAGCAGCTCATATGGATCTGAAGGAAGACTATAAGGTGCGGTGCTTCGAACTTGAGCGCGAAATGGACATCCGCATTGCCGGCTGGACTGATTTGCTCCGTTGCATGCAGTCGCTCAAGGAAAAGATTGAAGAAGCCGAGGGCCTACGCTCAGAACTAAAGGCCTTGACAGAGGCGGCTAAGCCAGTAGCAAATCTGTTCAAGCCCAGAATCGCCGGAGTTCAGCCCCATCCACTTGTGGAGAGGCTGAAAGATACGTCGAAGAAGATTCTGGAATACGCTCAAAGGCTGGCCTGCACGATCCCAAATCAAGTCCTGAGCTTCATCAAGTCTTTCTATGCCGAGGCGGACCTTACGGTCATCATGAACGGTAGATCTGGAGATTGCACCGATGATCGACTCAACGAACTGATGCAATAGACTTCTCCAATCGCAGAAGCAGTCTCCAAGTTCATCAATCTCCGTTAGATGTACCTGTAGAGTAGAAACACTAGGGAAAAACAAGTGTAATCCCGAACAAGTGTTTATGTAATATAATTGAAAACTTGAAGAAATCAATTATCTGGATCCCTTTGTATGCTTATGTGTTGGCCAAGTACTCGAGTTGGTATTGAGTGTGTGGCTGCAAAAAGAGATACGATACACGAGTAAAAGTACTCAAGTGTAAACATGTTTCGAAGAACGTTAGCTTAATCATGACGAGTTGAACACCTTAGCTGTAGCAGCGTAAAAGAAGGCTTTGTCATGAAATAAGCTGAGAGTAGTAACAAGTTGATGTAGTGTAGCGGCTTGTACTAAACACATTGTACAGAGTTTACAATGTCTTGAGTACCTCTGAGGCTAACTAGCCTAGTGAGAGAGTACTCGAAAAGAACTTATTCATAACGAGTTGAACACCTTAGCTGTAGCAGCGTAAAGAAGGCTTTGTTATGAACAAGTGGAAGACAGTAACAAGTTGGTATAGAGTAGCAACTTTATTACTGAATACATTGTACAGTGTTTACAATGTCTTAAGTACCTCTGAGGCTATGAGCCTAGTGAGAGAGTACTCGCAAGAATGTTTCGAAGAACGAGTAAGACCGTAGGGGACAGTGTGATGAACTCATCCTTGCTGTAGCAGCAACTTATATGAGAGTTCCACTGAGACCCTACCAGCAGGGTGTTACTCTAGGCCGCAGCCTCTTATTGAAAAATAGGAACATGAACAGCATGTGCCACTTATTGCCCTACACGATACAGGATCGTCTGGAGAGAGTTATCATGACTCCCTACGAGGTCGCAGAATGAGACTGCCTGGAGAGGGTTGATGAAGCCCCCTGTAGGTGCTCGCAGCTGAAAGCTACGAGAAGATACAGTCGAAACTGTCTGGAGAGGATTATCTTGATCCCCTACGAGTGGTGACAACCGTAGCTGTATATTGAGTGGTTGCAACCGAAGCTGCCTGGAAAGGGTTGATGAAACCCAATACGAGTTGTTTTACAGTCGTAGCCATCTGGAGAGGGTTGTTGAGACCCCCTACGGGTAGAAGCGACAAAGCTGGTCAATATTCCAAGAGTGGTCGACTTCCTCGCCTTCTAGAGTTTGAAGACGATATGAGCCTGGGCCAGTAACCTTTGCAATAGAGAAAGGACCTTCCCATGGCGAGTTGAGCTTGTGTAGTCCTGCCGTATTCTGGATGCGACGAAGGACTAAATCACCAATGTTGAAGGAGCGTTCCTTAACGTTGCGGTCATGATAGCAGCGAATCTTCTCAAGGTATCGAGCGGATTGAACAAGTGCGTTGCAGCGAGCTTCCTCGAGACTGTCGACATCTGTTTGTCTTGTTTCTTCAGCTACGCCTTCTTCGTACTGATCAACTGTCGGAGAACGCCACATGACATCGGCAGGCAAAACGGCTTCAGAGCTGTAGACCAGGAAGTAAGGTGACTGCCCTGTGGGGGTAGTAGGCTGAGTGCGTAGCCCCCAGAGTGCATTGGGTAGTTCCTTTATCCACTTGCCGCCCTTGGTATTTGCTGCATCATACAGTCGCTTCTTGAGAGCATCCAGTATCATCCCATTAGCGCGTTCCACTTGGCCATTGGCACGGGGATGAGCGACGGAGACGTACCAGATGTCAATTCCACTATTCTCGCAGTACTCCCAGAACTGGTGATTGTTGAAATTCGAACCTAGGTCTGTGATGATGCGGTTAGGGAAACCATAGCGATGTACGATTTCATCCAAGAAGTCGAGGACTCTATCAGCCTTGGGGCATGTAACAGGCTTGACCTCAATCCACTTGGTAAACTTGTCGATAGCCACCAAAACTCTGTTGAATCCTCCTGGCGTATTTGTGAGAGGACCAATCATATCCAGCCCCCAGCAAGCGAAAGGCCAAGTTGGTGGTATCGTGATGAGCTTGTAGGCAGGAACGTGTTGTTGCTTGGCGAAGAATTGGCATCCTTAGCATTTCTTGACTAGTTCCTCTACATCAGCAAGAGTTGTAGGCCAGTAGAAAGCATGTCTGAACACTTTTCCCACCAAGGTACGGGAAGAAGCGTGATTGCCACAGATTCCTGTGTGTGTCTCCTCCAAGATTTCCTTGCCTTCTTCGCGAGAAACGCACTTCATGAGTACATCAGAGCTTGCGCCTCGCTTGTAGAGTTGATCTCTGACTAGAGCATAAGCCTTGATGCGACGTAAAATGCGCTCGGCTTCTGGCTTGTCTTCAGGAATCAACTGGTGTTTAATGTAGTAGATAAAAGGAGTTCTCCAGTCCACGTCAATCATAAGCACTTCTCGATCAGGTTGAACTGAAGTAGTCGTGGGTGCAGATGATTGCTCCGGAATTGATGGTTTGTGGAGTTCATGGACGAAGATCCCAGCTGGCACTTGAGCTCGTGTAGATCCCAGCTTTGACAAGACATCCGTAGCAACATTATTGTCGTGGACCACATGATGGAACTCGAGACCGTGAAATTTGTTCTCAAGTTTGCGTACCTCCTGACAGTACGCATCCATATTCTCAGCATTACGATCCCATGAATCGTTGACTTGATTGATGACCACCAACGAATCACCATAAACAAGTAGTCGTGTGATGCCAAGAGAAACTGCAAGGCGAAGACCATGTAGCAGAGCTTCATATTCAGCTTCATTGTTTGAGACCTTCCAAAAGATCTGCAAAACATATTTGAGTTGCTCACCCTTGGAAGAAATCAGAAGTATCTCGGCACTAGCGCCTTCCAATTTGAGGGAACCGTCAAAGTACATGACCCAATGTTCTGGACGCTCAATTGGAGTTGGGACTTGATTTTCCCGCCACTCAGCCATGAAATCAACCAAGGCTTGAGACTTGATAGCAGTGCGAGACTTGAACTCGAGCGATAGAGCGCCAAGCTCTACAGCCCATTTAGAAATCCTTCCTGTGGAATCCCGGTTGTGCAATATCTCGCCAAGTGGGTAGCTAGTGACCACAGAAATCTTGTACTCGTCGAAGTAGTGGCGGAGCTTCCGTGAAGTAATCAGAACTGCATAGAGTAGCTTCTGTACCGGAGGGTAATGAGCCTTGGACTCTGAGAGTACTTCACTGACGAAATAGACAGGCCTCTGGACAGGGTAGTCATGGCCTTCTTCCTGCCGATAAGAACTCTTCATTGGCAGAGGAGCTGTGAGGACTGGAGGCTTGGATAAGAACTCCTTGAGCTGAGAAAGAGCTTGATCAGCTTCAGTTGTCCATGTAAACTTCTCCTGCCGCTTTAGTAACTTGAAGAAAGGAAGACCCCGTTCTCCAAGTTGTGAGATGAAGCGATTGAGTGACGCCATGCAACCAGTAAGCTTCTGGACATCTTTGATAGTAGTCAGAGCTTGCATGTTGGAGATGGCAGTAATCTTCTCAGGGTTTGCTTCGATGCCACGATGGCTGATGATGAACCCGAGTAGTTTTCCTGAAGATACGCCAAAGATGCACTTATTGGGGTTGAGCTTCCATTGGTACTCGTGCAGTGAAGTGAAAGTTTCCTCAAGATCCGTGATGAGCATGTCTGGATCCCTAGTCTTGACAACGACATCATCCACGTATGCTTCCACGTTCTTGTAAAGCTGCTTCTTGAAGCACGCTTGGATAGCCCTTTGATATGTAGCACCAGCATTTTTCAACCCGAAGGACATTGTTGTGTAACAATAAGCACCAAACGGGGTGATGAATGCGGTCTTCTCTTGATCAGATTCCTTGATTGCAATTTGATGATAGCCGGAGTAGCAATCTAGGAAGCAGAGTAGAGCACAGCCCGCCGTAGAGTCAATGACTTGATCAATCCGCGGCAAACCAAAAGGATCCTTGGGGCAATGCTTGTTGAGATCAGTGTAGTCGACGCACATCCTCCAGCCATTAGAATTCTTCTTTCTGACGAGCACAGGGTTAGCGAGCCACTGCGGGTGAAAAACTTCCTTGATGAAGCCAGCCGCAAGTAGTTTAGCGAGCTCTTTCTTGATAGCAACCCTACGGTCGTCAGCAAAGCGCCGAACGTGTTGTCTCTTGGGGGTAGCATTAGGATCGACGTTGAGTGAGTGCTCGATCAACCTCCTGGGCACACCTGGCATGTCAGATGGTTTCCACGCAAAGATATCACGGTTAGCCCGAAGGAAGTTGACGAGCGCGTCTTCCTATTTAGGATCAAGCTGTGCACTGATCATGGTCGTCTTGCTGTTGTCACCAGTACCGAGGTCAATGGCTTTGAGCAGGACGTCACTAGATGGTGCAGGCTTGGTGTTGTTGTCAGTCTTCTCAGGAACCTCCAGCTCGCTCGGAGCAAGCTTTTTAGCGGCAGTGAAGACCTCCATCATTGCATTGGGTACTTGAATAGTCGAGGTGAGTTCTACGGCTTCTGTGTCGCAGTCGTAGGAACGCTTCAGATCCCCTTGCAATGAAAGAACTCCCTTGGGGCTCAGCATCTTGAGAACCAAGTACACATAATGTGGGATAGCCATGAACTTAGCAAGACCGGGCCTGCCGATGATGGCATGGTAAGAAGTCTCGAAGTCAGCGACCTCAAACTTGATGTACTCAGTGCGATAGTGATCCTTGGTCCCAAAGGTAACGGGTAGTACAACTGAACCCAAAGGAATAGCTGCGTTGCCCGGGATGATACCATAGAACGGTGAGTTGGTCTTGGTAAGTATGTTGGTGATATCCAGGCCCATCTTCTTCAAAGTTTTGGTAAACAAGACGTTGAGACCGCTGCCACCATCAATGAGAACCTTGGTAAGCCTGGAGCCTGCCACCACTGGATCCAGAACGAGAGGATATCATCCTAGCTCAGAGAAACTAGTCCATTGATCCGCCCTTGAGAAGGTAATGGGAGTTTCAGACCACTTGAGATAAGTGGGAGCTGCTGGTTGGATGGACATAATCTCCCTGAGAGCTAGCTTTTGCATGCGCTTGGTTGGAATACCACCAAATATGACATTGACAGTATTGGAGGGGTTCTGAAACCCCATGTCTTTGTCTGTGTTAGCCTTCTTCCCCTTGTGTTTGCGATATTGCGGGTTTGGGTGCGTTGGTTCTGGTGTGTTCTTCAACGCACTTCGAAGTTGGTAACACTACTCTGTAGTATGATCACCCTCCGGGTGCCATGGGCATTTCTGCTTGGTCAAAGTTGCCCAGTGAGGATCATCTTCAGGCTTGGCGGTGGTTTCCATGGCAGCAACAGTGTTGTCGGGCTTGCACTTGCGATTGGGATTACTCGAGTAGTTATTCCCTTGGCGGTTGCCCTGCTGTTGCTTGCCACTATTGCTTCCTCCAGTGTTGTTGTTGTTCTGATTGTTACGAAGATGCTTGAATCGATTCCGAGCTTTGTCTTCCTCGTCCGCCCAGTGAGTGATCATCTCCTTGAGTTTGGTGATGTTGGCTGGGCGAGCACGACCAAAGTCTTGGAAAAGCCTATCATCATAGAAACCATCTTGAAAGGTGTCTATGACTTCTTTTTCAGTGACATCAACAACAGTAGCCCTTTTCTCAAAAAAGCGGCGCATGTACTCGCGAAGAGTCTCGCCTTGTTTCTGCTTGATCAGGGCAAGATCCATCCTGGTGCCATGACGACCCAGAGAACCCACGAAGTTGCTGGTGAAGCAGTGTTTGAGTTGTTCCTAGTTGTCGATGGAGCCACGTTTGAGGGACCGAAACCATGTGAGGGGCTCTTGCTCGAGAACAAAGGGGAAATAGATACATTTAGTATCATCATTGCCTCCGGCATTGGAGATGGACAGAGTATAACAACGCAACCACTGCCTTGGATCTTCCTTGCCATCATACTTGGAGATGCCGTAGGGCTTGAACTTCTCCGGAAGAAACAGATCTTGAAGTCGAACAGAGAAAGCAGGAAAAGAATCAGAGTCATTATCCTTTTGCTTCTCACGCTCAGCGTGTCTAGCGTTGATTGTTGTGCGAGCATCATAGCGAGAGTCCCCTGACTTGCTGTTGACACTGCCATCATCGCCCTTGCCCCTGTTGCTAGCTTCCGGACGTGTGCGATTAGGAGTAGGAGTAGTACGATGAGCACCCCCACTGCTGCCATGGTGACTAGGAGCACTGATATTCTGTCGTAGCATAGTATAGGCTAGTTCAGCCAGCTTCGCTACTTCAGCAGCCGCCCTGTCACGAGGCATAGAGCGACCGAGTAGATTGATCACGTTGATAGCTTCCTCTGGAGTACGATACTCACGAGTAGCCACCGCATCCAGAGCCTCTTGAAGATTACGGGTAGGTAGAGCTTCCGCGAGTTCCCGACAAAGAGTTGCACGATCAGCATTGCGTTGGCGACGTGCGGCCTTGACCTCCACGGTTTCATCAGCAGGAGCATTAGCAGAGAGTTCATCATCAGATACATCATCCGGATAACGATAATTGGAACGGTGCCCTTGCGGAGTATATGCGTCAACGACGAACACTTCTCGATGTGATGAATAAGTACCCGTACTCTGAATGAGCTCAGTATCAGTGTCATAATCAACAAGCTTGACGCCTTCCTGGAAGGGCAAGTTGTCGAGACAGGCGATAAAGCGCTCCTGATCATCCAGTGTAAGATCAGCAGGCACATGCTCAGGCCAGTAGACAAATCTACCCTCAGGTGTCGATGTGATCACCAGTCCATGAGCAGGACCAGACAATTGTTGTACTTCAACAGAATCCGAACCATAGTCGAACTCGAACTCAGAAGAATCCGAAAAGTAGTCGAAATCGACGTCCGAATCTGAAGAGTACTCGAGCACGATCTTCGGGCCAGGGCACATAAGGCGCTTCAATGCGGCTTGGTAAGCAGCACTGACATGGCGATGACCGAAGAGAGGTGGTGCTAGAATGTTATCCAAGCTGAGCGCAAGCTGTGAAGCCAAATAAGGCAACTCAGGCTGGATAAGAGGCGAAGTTGAGTTGTACTCGGACTCTGACTCGAGTTCTCTGAGCGGGTCAGAGATCGAAATTTTGCCGAAATTTTCGACGAAATTTTCCATCAAAGCTTGCGTAAGCGTCGAGGACTTGAGTTTTGACTCTGGAGTTGGCGCTAAAAAAATGCAGGAATGATCCGGCGCCGTCAGCAACGCAAACCCAGGAGTCGAAAACGAAGGTGTCGCCTTGCTGGAAAGCGACGATCGGCTTGATGGTGATGAGAGCCATCGAGTTTGCCAGTGGATCAATGACGAGATCCCCTACGTGGCGCGCCAGCTGTCAGTGTTTTAGACACCGAGCCTACGACGGGGTACCCGAAGTAGTAGATTGTGCGGTGGGGCTCGCTGAGATCAGGAACACGATGGTGAGACACGGGGCACACAATTAGACAGGTTCGGGCCGCAATGTGCGTAATACCCTACGTCCTGTATGCTGCGTGGCTCTGTATTGATTGCGTATGTTTTGAGAGGGGTCCCTGCCTCGCCTTATATGCCACGGGAGGCAGGGTTACAAGTCGGATTGGTACAAGGGTACTATTCGAGTAGGACCCGGAGTAGCCTATACAAGGTATGGAAAGCTATCCAAGTCTTAGTACAAGTCCGTGTCCGCCTTGTCTTGCCTTGTGGTCCATGGTACCAGCACCGTGGCCCACTAGTTGAGTAGTCCAGGTGTACAGGAACTCATCTCCCGGGTATGGCCCACAGTGTGTTGGTGGGCCCAGGGATGCCCGGTCGACAACAGTGGCTATGAAGATAGTCTGTTCCTCGAATCGAAGGGAAACAAAAACTCAAACAAAACCCAAATTTCTAAGGTGGTGGCTACTGAGTATATGAGAGGAGGGGCGTTCTAGGGTTGGGGCCGACCAAGGGTGGGGCGCCCACAACTTGGGCTAAAGGCCCGACAAACTGGTGACGCAGCAGCTTGACAGATTCTGGACGTCAATTTCTTTCGACGATTCCCGTTGATTCCGAACGAATTTAGGCCTGAAACCAGTTCCATTGGAAGCTCTATGAAATTCTCGTTCCACCCATATAAAAGAACGTCCAAAACAGACTCCGTATGCGACCGGGGCGTCATTTTTAGTGCGTGTTGCTCCTGGACTCCGAACTGGGCTCGAACTTGAGTTGCTTTGGTCCTCCACCTTGAGGACTCGAACCGGATTGGCCTCGAACCTCCCTCTTGACTTGGAAAACATTGTTGGACTCCTTCTTCTTTACTACATGCACCAGTCGTGGACATATGCATGGGCGCCATGTCCTCATCAAAGGTGCCGCTGCCACCAGGCCTACTCCGAAACACCATCGCCTTCCTCCTTCTCTGGATCGTCTCAAAGTGAAAGAGCTGCAACCGGATGGTGTTCGACGGGTAGAAGATGGCCACGATAATGGCAGCCGTGGTCTCTCACTCTCTGTTGTGGATCGTTCGAGCCCCACGTTGGCTCGACTGTGCTCCACTTGATTCATATGGTGCTCCTTGATAACCATGTCATACAACTCTTGAATGAACACTCCTCTCCCCCTGTTGTACCTCTATCATGCCGCGCTGGCGATGTAAAACTCTGATGTAAAATTTACATCACACAAGAAAACATAAAATTGAAGGTCCTGCTGCATACCGTCAGCACAACAAGTCCTCTGTTTGGTCCCTACATTTACACGCACAACAGAATGAGAGTTACTCAGCAAGCAGGCAAGGCGTGTTGACGAATCATCCCTCAAGAGGGCACACGTACGTTCCCCGGCACACATGCTGGTGGGTAGCCCCGCCCGCCGAGTACTCGATGACCATCACCTCTGACCTCCGTGAGACCGCACCCTGGTCCTGCTCAGCCTCACCCTCCGCAGCATGATCTGGACCTCCGTCCGGCGAGTGCGTGACGAGCGACGCGACGGCGGCCGTGGCGTACGATGGTACCCAGCTGGTCGCCGCGGCCGCCCTGCCGGCGTTCTGCGTGCCGACGGCTCGATCGAGGAGGGGAGAGCGTGAGGTAACAGGGGCTTCTATATGCTTATCGGAAGGTGGATATGAGTTGAAACTTCTAACCCGTCTAGAGAAAATTGCAGTTTTGGTCTCCAAACAGCGTGCTTCGCAGTTTTGTTCTTCCTAACGTTATCTTCGTAAAAATAGGTCTCGAAAAGTTGTCCTCTTGTAAACCATGCTCTTAGATGTATCTCCCATCTTTTCTAATCAAAATACATGTATTTTCTAATTGAAAGGAGGCTTCTACCCCTTTAGTATTTTTTTCTCACGCCATGTCTCTCGGTGGCTATCAGGCCGCTACATGGCGCCTGGCGGCCGTGCTGCCCCTGGCTGGTCATGGTTGGCTGGCTGCCCACCAGGGCGCCGGCTGTGTTTGGCTGCCTGCCGTGCTCGTGCAACTCACATGAAGAGAACAAATATATATAAATAGACACAAATCAGTATATAAATATACACAAATGAGCACGACCAAATTAATCTCCAACTACAAATGAGTTAAAGTCACAAAAATGAGTTTAGCTCACAAATCCACAAATTTAGCCTAACCGAGTTCATATCACAAACTATAATTTTGCACTAAACGAGTTCCATATCACAAATAAAGCATGAGTTCACATCTCATCGCAGATACAAACATTCATCCAATAGTTAGCCTTCTCTTTGGCACCAACTTTGTAGGTGCAGCATGAGTAGGCATCCTCTCAGGACTAGTGTTGTTGGCTTTGTTTTGTGAAGAGGTGCCCTCTCCTAACAAGAACGCGAGCCGACTGCACATAATTTTGGGTGGACAATTAGATGTAGGAAACAATTATTGTATTGAAAATGTGTTAATATTTCTTACCTTCTAGTGACTCTTCCTGGACTATCCTGTAGTATTTCTTCTCTAGTCGGCCTTTGTGGGGTTCTCAGTTCTCCTTGTGCAGCTTTTGTAACATTCTTTTTAGATTGCCTCCGCTTCCTACAAGCAAATTGTCGGGGTTCTCTACCGCCGGTAGTAAATTTGTATCGGATCGTGTGTCGGACCTGGATGATTGGCAAAGGAGACACGAGGGTTTATACTGGTTCAAGCCTCCTGAGAGTAATACCCTACGTCCAGTTTCGAGTGGTCGTGTTCTTATGCCGAGGATGTCTGTAGTAGGGGTTACAAACTAGTCGATCGAACAGCCCCTCAAACGGTTGCACTCCTCCCCCTTTTATAGACGCAAGAGTGAGGGGCAAAGAGGGAATACAAAAATGTGCTACAGTGCTACGGTGTTGGAAGGTCTTTTCCCATGTCGATGTCCGTCAGGAAGGATTGAAGGGTGCTGAGCTGTGGTGGCGTTGGCTGTTGACGCGTGTGCGGGTGGCACTGTACATTTCGACTACTCGGCGCCTTCTCCGAGTCCCTCCTTGGATGACTCAGCTCCCTTGAGAGTCGATTAGGCCCGCCACGTTACGGCCTAAGAGCAAGTAGGTGCCGCCCGTAGATGGTCATTGAGTACCTGCTCTGATGGGGTGGCGTGCAGCAGAGGTTGGACGGGACGACGTGTTGGAGGCCGCGCGGGCGTACAGTGCGGCATTACGGCCAGCTGGGGCTGTTTGCATGGTGTGGAGGACTGGAGCCTTGCGTGTCGTCGCGAGGGAATTCGAGCACCGGGGCGGCTCCACGTTCGTGTGGGGCCCCCGATCCCGCGCTCCGACCTCCATGCGCGGGCCCCGCCTTAGTCGGAGACGGAAACTACTCATGCGAACGAGTAGTCGGAGACGGAGACCACTCATGCGAACGGGTAGTCGGAGCGAGGCGGAAAGTACTCGTGCGAGGCGGAAGGTTGTCGTGCGAGACGGAGAGTAGTCGTGTGAGGCGGAGAGTAGTTGTGCGAGGCGGAGAGTAGTCGGAGACGAGGAAGTCTTGTCGATGAGGGTCTTGACGAAGATCTGCATCCCTCTCTGTCCTAGATCTTAGCCTTGACACTGTCAATGGTGTCAGAAGACTCCATCTCAAGGGTGATTATCTTGTCGCTTAGGGGGCCCTAATCCAGGCCCTCGTCAGTAGCCCCCGAACCTGGGGTGGGAGTCAAGGGCTCGCTCACAGGTTCAGAGACAAAGAAATGTCGTGGTAGTTTTCAATTTTGATTTCCTTGGTGGGTGCGCACGAGCGCATCCGCCGGATGTAGCCCCCGAGCCCACTAGGGAGTTGTAGCACTAGGGAGCTTGTGGGGTTTTAATCTTGAAATGTTGCTGCCGTTTCGAAATCTCTGGTCAAGGCAGTCGTGCCCGCATCGGCGGTCACGACCGCTGTGGTAGTCGTGGCTGACGTGGCTGATTTGATGGGTCGAGGGGACGACGCGCAGTTGGTTCAGACTCACGGGCCCACCTGGCCTCAAACCGTCACGTAGGCATGCGCCAGTTACCCCGGGGGGCGTGCCCTCTGAGTGGGCGGCTTTTCGGCGCGGTGGGGCCAACATTTAAGGTCGGTGCCCACGTCCACTCTTTATTAACCGTGCATCGTGAGAGTTTGAAACCATTTGCTCCCCCCGCTCCTCTGCTTTTCGCATCTGTTGCGCCACTGCTGCTTTTTCCACCCGCGCCACGTCCTAGAGCTTGATGAGGCCATGTCGAACTGGACTCGCTCCAACGTCACCCGCGCGACCGTCCACTGCCTCGTCACCGCCGGTCAGCTGCCGGAGCCCGCCGCCGCTGAGGAATGGAAGGTGCTGGAGGGCGAGTCCGTCCCGCATCCGCCACCGGGCTACATCATCTCGTTCGTGGCGTTCCACAAGCGCGGCTTCTCTGTCCCCGCCGGGTGATTCATCCGCGCGGTGCTCTGGGAGTACAGGCTCCAACTCTAGCACCTCAACCCGAACACCATCCAGCAGATGGCGGCGTTCGAGGCACTATGTGAGGGGTACCTGGGAGTGGGTGCCCACTGGCATCGCTTCCGGTACTTCTTCAAGTTTGTCTGCTTGAAGGACGGCAAGTTCCCGGCGGCGATCGGATGCGCCAACCTTTGGATGAAGCAGGGCAGGGGGGACGAGTAGATCCCCTTCACGCTGACGAGCTCCAACATCAGCTGGCACAAGGGTTGGTTCTACCTCAAGAACGACCTCAAGCACCCGCTGCCGGAGTACACCGGTGCCTCCATCGCCGAGGTGCTGAAGAGTTGGAACCACGGGCCCCCGGTAGCGGAGCAGGTGAAGCTACTCAAGGACTGCTGGGCAGTCCTGACCTGGCTGCGCAACGCGGGGGTCGACTTGGTGGTCGTCATCGGCCAGTACCATGCGTTGGGGATCGTCCCGCTCCGGCGGCGGCCCCTGCGCATCTGTCAGATGACGCCCAACAGGGCGCCCTTCGAAGGGACTGTGATGGCGCCCGAGCTGCCCTCACTGGATGAGATCCAGCGCCGCATGGGGCTGGCCATTGGAAAGGCGTCGTACTCGTGGCCTCCGTCCCGACTTCTGCCTATGCTTCCCCACGAGAGGACCAAGAAACTTGTAAGTTTTTCTTCTTTCCGACTAGCCTTCCGACTAGTTTTGGCGTTTCGGTTGACAGTATCTTCTCGAGGCTCTTGACCATCGTGATGATTTCTCTCCTTTTCCTTGTTCTTAGCTGAGGTCCGCGGACCCCACCCCCATGAAGCCTCCTCTCCCCCAGGATGCGATTCGGAATCGTTCCAGCGCCACCGCGGAGAAGAGGAGGGCCGACCGCAAGGCCAAGCACAAGGAAGAGGAGATCGCGAAGCGCGAGCGGAACGACCGCCGCGCCAAGCGCAGGAAGCTGGGTGAAATTGCCGTCTCCTCGGATGAGGATCTCTCTTCGTCACCACCGTGGACCGGCGACGAGAAGAGTGCCAGTGTCGACTGGAGCGCTCTGTCGATGCCGTCTGCATCACATCCTCCTCAGCGGCAGGCCACGGAGGCCAGCTCGAGACGGCGGCCGGAGCCGATCGTCCGTGAGCAGGGGTCGAACTCCAGCTCGCACCCGAACCCTCGCCTGGTCCAAGAGGACCGTAGGGTGACCCGCTCCAAGGCGAGCTCCGTCAGCCATCAGCTTCCAAGGGAGAGGGGGAACTCTCCGCGGCGGGATGTGTCAGTGTTTTGGCCACTGAGCCTACCAAGGGGGTACCCGAGGTAGTAGATTGTGCGGTGGAGGATCGCCAGACCTGGAACTCGAAGGTACGCGCGAGGACACGGGACGCAGATTTATATAGGTTTGGGCCGTCGGAATAGCAGACCCTACGTCCTGTTTGGAGTGTCATGTATGGCGCCCTGCACTTGGGTGTTCCCCGGAGGGGTTGGGGGATTCACCTTGAGGTGTTGGCCTGTCCTCCTAGGTACCCGGCCCTCCTTTATCCAGGGGGCGGGTTCCTAGTCGGTTACAAGATATGAGTCCTAGTAGGATTACATGGTATGAGTCCTAGTAGGATTACAAGGATTTATAGTATGAGTTCATATTCTTCCTTGTATGGGTACCCAGGGGTATACGGTCGACAAGCCCCCGAGCACTTTCTAGTCTTGAGTAACGAGTTCGAGTAGTCTTGAAGCTTCATCGAGTAGTTTCTGATCATCTCGAGTACTGCTAGTCTGAAGTCTTCAACAGTACTTGAATTTCCAAAAGAGTGGAATGTGCTCTAGTTCATCTATGAGTACTTTTGAATCATCCCCAAGTAGTTCCCAGGCGTCCCCGAGTTCTAACCCAGGAAATTTCCAAAAAATACCCATCTTGTCTTGAAGTCTTGATCTATATGGAGGTGCGATTTGCAAAAATCACACTCCATATGGAGTGTAGCCCCCGAGCCTGAGTTTGAATCAAAGAATCAAGCTGAGGGTCAATCTTGAATCTGCATCTTCCATCTTTGAAAAAAGAGGTTGATGGTTGTAGCATAGTAGCCCCCGAGCCTTGAAGTGATTAGATGATTAATCCAAGGGTCTTCAGTTCACAAAAGCCATCATCCGAGTACTCTTGTAGCGACCAGCCCCCAAGATTACGAACCAAGTGAGCTATATGAGCCACGTCGAGTAGTAATTGGAGTTGAGCCCCCGAGCTGAAGAACGAACGGAGCATGCTAAAGTTGTCTCTGAGTAGTAATTTGGCGTGAAGCCGTTGTACTTGAGAAGTAGCATAGACTACTCGAGTCATCTTCGAGTGGTAATGTTGCCGTCAGAGCGGACTTTAGATGCGACCGTAGTCGACTTTATGCCATCAGAGCGGACTTTAGATGCGACCGAAGTCGACTTTTAGATTGTCTCACGGAGCGAACTTTAGAATGCGACTAGAGTAGTCGACTTTATGCCGCGCGGAGCAGACTTTAGAATGAGACTTGAGTAAGTCGACTTTATACCGCGCGGAGCGGACTTTAGAATGCGACTTGAGTAAGTCGACTTTATGCCGCGCGGAGCGGACTTTGAAATGCGACCGAAGTCGACTTTGTGCTGCGCGGAGCAGACTTTAGAATGCGACTTGAGTAAGTTGACTTTGTGCCACGCAGAGCGGACTTTGAGTACTTCGAGCCAAGAGTGAAACCCGAAACACAAAGCTGAAAAGCCAAAAAAGCACATTCCGGAAGGCAAAAAAGCGAATTAAAAAACAGAAAAACGAATTGATTTGCCTCCGGAGCCATCTGGAAAAAACACATTGCGTCGAGAACAATGTCCAAATACACTATTGAGTAATAGTGTCTTAAGTACCTCTGAGGCTATGAGCCTAGTGAGAGAGTACTCGAAAGGAACTTATTCACAACGAGTTGAACACCTTAGCTGTGGCAGCGTAAAAGAAGGCTTTGTTGTGAATAAGCAAGGGACAGTAATAAGTCGATATGCAAGATAACAACTTATTACTGAACACATTGTACAGAGTTTACAATGTCTTAAGTACCTCTGAGGCTATGAGCCTAGTGAGAGAGTACTCGCAAGGATGTTCCGAAGAACGAGTAAGACCGTAGGGGACAGTGTGGTGAACTCAATGTGTTGGAGTTCCATTGAGACCCTACTATGAAGGGTGTTACTCTAGGCTGCAGCCTCTTGATTAAATATACGACACTGAGTCGTCTAGAGAGGGTTATCGTGACCCCCTACGAGTTGTCGCAGCCGAAGCCGCCTGGAGAGGATTGTCATGATCCCCTACGAATAGTCGCAGCCGAAGCCGCCTGGAGAGAGTGTAGCTCAAACCCAAAAGCTGCTTACAGCTGAGTAGTCGCCTGGATCAGAAAACCGGATACAGCTAGGTAATCGCCTGGACCTGAGAATCACTTACAGCCTGGGATTGGCATAGAAGCAGGAACCCGGAGTAAGGATCGGATGGTAACAGGGAGGCCTTAGAGTATGGATCGGCATGATAACAGGGAGACCCAGGGTAAGTTGGGCAGAGCGAGAGTACTTAGGGCCATGCGTTTCAGACCCATGGTACGAAGAGTGAAGACCACGTGTAGCTAGGTACCATCGTTGCCAGGACGCGAGGGCCACTTACAGCTAGGTTCCATCGAAGCTTACACACGCAGTATGCCGCCGGAGCAGGCGAAGGTGCGACCAGAGTCGACTTTAGATTGCCACGCAGAGTGGACTTTAGAAGTTGCCTTCTTGGGACAGCCCCCGAGTTGATGGAGTGAGCTCGTGGAGACTTGTTGATATGTCCCAAGAGTAGTCGGCATAGTGTAGCTCTCGTGAAAAAATCCAATGAGAAGCGTACACCAATAAGTAGTCCTTGGCGTGTTGTCCTGCATATGCAAAACAAGCCAAAGAAGAAGAAAAAAGTAATCATTTAAAATAAATGACTTACTGATACCGCAGGAGCGGTCTGGAGATGCGACCGAAGTCGGCTTGTACCACCGAAGTGTATTTTGAATGAACTCGTGGACGAGTGTTGACGAAGTCGACTAGTCGGAGGCGGGTCCGACTAGTTGTGGGGGGGCGTAGAAGCCATTCTCGACTAGTTTTCTAGTAGAAACTAGCCGAGAAGAGTAGCCGAAGTAGTCCACGATGAGTTGGTGTGGCTGCAAGATGATGTCGCAGCGGCACACGGCATTGTCGGGGAAGAGCCGGTGCGGCTGCAGGACGATGTCGCGGCAGCGCACGGCATAGTCAAGGTAGAGCCGGTGCAACCGGGCGACGAGTAGTCGAGCCGTGAGGCGGAGTGACCGGGCGCACGGCGAGAGCCAGTGAGACCGAGCGGCGAGGCGATGCGTCCGGATGCACGGCATAGGTGCAGGAGAGCCGAGAAGAGTAGTCGAGCCGCGAGACAGAGTGACCGGGCGCACGGCAAGAGCTAGTGCGACCGACCGATGAGAAGTCGAGCGGCGAGGCGACGAGTCCGGATGCACGGCATAGGCGCAGTAGAGCTGGTGCAACCAGACAACAAGTAGTCGTACTCGAGTAGTCGAAGTAGCCGATGACGAGCCGAAGTTGTCGGAAGCGAATAGCCGAACGTACTCATGTCTGTTGCTCGATCCGGTAGCTTCCTTGATGTGCGTCACATGTGTGCACATAGAAAAAAGCTAGTTGCACTCCATGTCTCATGTGTATGCGTCATGAATCCAACAGGAACAGATCGATGAATTTTCCTTCTCTTGTGCGGACTCGATGAGTTGGAGTCCGTGATGGAGAAAAGAATTAGTGTTGATTCCGTTCTATCTTGTGGTCTCCATTTCGAGGTCGAACTCGATGAGCACGGAAATTGATTCCGCTGAATAGGATGAATTGCTGATAAGCCACAGAGCGATGATCTTGCCGAGTAGATTGATTTTGAAATATGTCCTTCGAATTCGCCCGATGATCTTGACGATCACCCCTACCTGGCACGCCAGCTGTCAGTGTTTTGGCCACTGAGCCTACCAAGGGGGTACCTGAGGTAGTAGATTGTGCGGTGGAGGATCGCCAGACCTGGAACTCGAAGGTACGTGTGAGGACACGGGACGCAGATTTATACAGGTTCGGGCCGCCGGAATAGCGGACCCTACGTCCTGTTTGGAGTATCATGTATGGCGCCCTGCACTTGGGTGTTCCCTGGAGGGGTTGGGGGATTCACCTTGAGGTGTTGGCCTGTCCTCCTAGGCACCCGGCCCTCCTTTATCCAGGGGGCGGGTTCCTAGTCGGTTACAAGATAGGAGTCCTAGTAGGATTACAAGGATTTATAGTATGAGTTCGTATTCTTCCTTGTATGGGTACCCAGGGGTATACGGTCGACAGGATGACCCGTCCAGGGGGGCGGTGGTCCGTGATTCGTCCTCCCACCACTCCTCCGGCGACGCAACATGGCAGGAGTCGCACTCCCCGAAGAGGAGGTCGCCGTCCAAGGTGGGATCAATGCCGCCAATGTCTTCCTCAAGTGCGCCACAGGGGGGCGACGCGAGCACAACCCCACGGCGCATTCAGTCTTTGGTCATCCGGGACGGCGGAGGCCAATCCGTGCAAGTCCCCCTCGCCCCAAGTGGAGGTCAGAGGCCACCCTCCGATGCGGCGGCGGGCAAGAGATCAGCCCCCGAGTCGTCGGGCGTGGCTCCCAGGCCCGTCAAGCGGGCCCGCGTCACTTCCTCCATGTAAGTACTGTCTCACGTCATCTCATTGTTTCGTTCCTGTTGTTCTTCATTCGCCTTTCTATTTGCTTTTTCGTGCCAGGCGCGCTCAGCCTCGCGTCGCAGAAACACGCAGACCTGGCCGCGCGCGATCCTCCGTCAGAGCCCCGCCTGGCAACTCCTCCGCCCGTGTCGACAACAGCGCTGGCCGAGAGCGGGGCCGCTGAGGTGGTCAAGGTCCCCGAGGCGGCAGCACCCCCACTGACGTCGGAGGTTGGTGGAGTGGCCGGGGGGAAACAGCCCCCGAGGAGGTCGAGCCCCCGGCGGAGCCCATCGTCGATCGTAACGTCGGCGCATCGACGGCTCCCGAAGCAGGTGTGCCTCCGGCGTCGCATGCCGGCGAGAGCGAGGCTGAGGCCCTGGCAGTTCCCGAGACGTCCGACCAGCCCCAGGAGGCCCCTGACCTTGGAAGACCCGGCCTCTCGGGCGATGACATTGCCACCATCGGGGCCGAGCTGGAACGGTGCCTGTCGGGGCCGGAGGAGCCAGCAGCTAAGGCGGCCGTGTCGTCCACGTCCGCGGTCGCGACCATGGTCGAGATGGCCGGGGTCAGCCCCGAGGAGCTCACGACCAAGGCGGTGGAGACGGAGTCGGATGCTGTCGCACCTTCAACGTCTACCGCGAGTGAGATGGCGCCTCCTGCAAACGTGGTGGTGCCCGCCGCGAGCAACATGGAGGTGGTGCTGGTCACGGACTCGCCCCGCCCAGACTTGCAGGTGCCCACCACTCCTGAAGATGTGGTGGGCAGCGCCTCCCCGGCTACGATCTGGGAAGTTGGGGAGAGCTTGGGAGCTCGGGTCTTCTCGGTCGAGGAGTCGCTGTCGACACCACTGGGGGGAAGATCACATCCTTGACCCTGTGCGCTCCTCATGGACCGGGACCCACGAGGCCGAGCCGCACAACGACGAGGACGAAGAGGCTACGACCCGTCACCGCCTCGAATGGGGCCTGCAGTGGGCGGAACGAGCGGTCAACGAGCTCATCCTCCCCGCCACAACGGTAAGCTTGCTGAGCCCGATCTTGGTCTTGTTTCTTTGTCTTTCTAGATGTCGCCGTATATAAAATTCTGCTCGGAACAGGTGCTCGCAAGCTGTAGCGCCAAGAAGGCACGCACCATCGAGGAGCTACGGGCCGAGAAGTCCCAGTTGGAGATGCAGTTGGTGGCCGCCCAACTGGTTGTTGCAGGGGCGGTGACGAATGAAGCGTCGACAATGACCACGCTCGAAGCCGCGGCAAAGTCTGCGGAGGACCGTGTAGTGGCTGCGCAGTCAGCTGCTGACGCCACCGTGTCGGAGAGGACGACCCTTCAGGCGAAGCTTGCCCAGGCAGAGGCAACAGCCACAGAGTTGCATACTGCCACCGCAACCGCCGCCGAGGCCGCTCAAGCTGCTACCACTGCTGCAACTGCCGCCGAAGCTGCTTCTCAGGCCACCGCCTAGGAGAAGGCAGCGCTTGAGAAGAAGGTGGCCGAGCTGGAGCGGGACTTGGTCCTTGCCGGGGTGGACCTCAGGATGGCCAACAAGCAGGTGGGTGACCTCGCCTCCAAGCTACAGGAGGCTAACAACGAGGGGACCCGGCTCCGCAACGGCAATGCCAAGTTGGCGCAAGACCTTGATGGTGAGCAACCGAATAGTTTCAGCTTTCGTAGTGCTTTTTTCTTCGTGTTGCTGGTCGGTGATGTTGACTTGTCTTCTTATGTTGGCAGGGCTTCGCGTGGCTCGCGCAGCACTGGCCAAGAGGCTCGTGGAGGAGGCGGAAAAGGTCACCGCCACCGAGCTCAAGATCCATGATATGACTGGGACGGCCAAGAACTTGTCGGTCCAGCTCTCGAGTACGACCCTTCAGCCTTGTTCCTCCCTTCTTTTGCTTGTGCTTCTTATAGCTAACCTCCGGTTCGTTCTCCCCCTTCAGAAGTCAAGGTCGAGCTCGAGGAGTCCAGGAAGGCTCAGCGCGAGGCGGAGGCGATACGCCAGAAGGACCTCGTGGACCGCACCAAATTCGGCCGATTTGTTGAGCAGATCTTGTCAGGCCTTGGCATTCCTTCCGTCCAGATGCCTCCCCATGCGCTTGCGGATCAAGTGGGGCTTCTCCCGGGTGTAGTCAAGGAGCGAGAGCTGGCGACGTCTCGGAAGGTGGTGCTCCGGGTTCTTGCGATGTTCGACTCACACTACAAAGGGTTGGACCGCAAGGCGTTGAGCGGCGGCTGGGCCCCCAGCTACTCGGACGAGGAGTACGACAAGCTCGAGGAGGACTGTGCCACCTTTGCCCGCGCCATGGCCGACGCAGCAATGAAGGACCTGGACCTGATCCCAAAAGACACACCAGAAGTCAAAGACAACTCCAGGCCTTCTAGTTAGATGTATCAGTTTATATCATAGGAAACCAAGACAAACTTGTATGTGTATTGCCTCGAACAGTTTTCATTTTGTTCAAACCTGTCACAGTTGAAACATTCCCCGAGCACTTGGGAACGACTGCGGAACGAAGTAGTAGTACTTAGAAACTCAGGCCGATCGAACTTTACTCTGGAGCCACGGGGGCGTAGGAGTCGGAGAGCTCAACCAACCTGAGCCGTAAAGTGACGCCACACGTTAGCAGCCCCCGAGCACTTAGGGACGTTCAAAGGTGACTAGCGCATTTTTCGTCAAAATCGTTTTGGCCGGAGCCCGAGCGGTTTACCCGAGAACTTTCTGAAAGAGGTCGGACAGCGACCTGTGGACCTGGGCCGCGCTCGCAAGTCTTCACACGGTAGCCGTGGGGGTCGTAGGTGCTAGGAGCTTTGAACGAGCGGCAGCGCCGAGACACGCACAGATCAACATCTTTTTCTTTCGCAAGATAGGGCGTTCCGCGAAAAAAACCGTTCGCGCGTGCGATTGGTTACGACAAGTTCGTAGGAGAACTTTGTTTTAAAAACGGGAAACGAAAGGAGGGCATCGTGCCCCGGGTAGCCCCCGAGCGGTGAGCGTTTCTGCATGGGTGCAGGGACGCTTGCCGCTCAGCCTTAGAAAATGTTGATGCATGTAAAGAAGATGCCAACGCAAAAAAGCTTGCGAACTTATGAAATTGTGAACAAAAGCACATGGCATTATTCATTGATCATAAGATAAAATGAGGAACATTACTCAAGGGTAAAAACGGCGTAGGTGTTCTATGTTCCATGCGTTGGAGATGATTGTGCCGTCCTCGTACCGAAGCTTGAATGTCCCTAGTCGGAGCACTTGATCGACGATGTATGGCCCCTCCTACGGGGGCGCGAGCTTATGCCGATCATTGTTGCTCTGAACTCGTCGGAGTATGAGGTCGCCGACTTGGAACTCACGGCTGCGCACATTGCGCTCGTGATAGCGTCGCAGAGCTTGCTGGTATCGAGCCGAATGTAGGAGTGCCACGCCGCGTGCTTCATCAAGATGGTCGATAGCATCTTCGAGTGTGACCTGGTTCCCCTCCTCGGTGTATGCTCGAACTCTCGGGCTGCCGTAGTCAATGTCCGTCGGGAGGACATCTTTCGACCCGTGCACCATGAAGAACGGCGTGAAGCCAATGGCTTGACTAGGCGTGGTGCGCAGGCTCCAGAGGACGGATGGCAACTCAGCGACCCATCTTGCCCGAAACTTCTCGAGTCGTTTGAAGATCTGAGGCTTCAATCCTTGCAGGACCATGCCATTAGCACTCTCGACCTGTCCGTTGGTCCTCGGGTGTGCAACAGCGGCCCAGTCTACGCGGATGTTGTTGTCGTCGCAAAATCTGAGGAACTTCTTTCCCGTAAACTATGTGCCGTTGTCGGGGATGATAGAGTTTGGGATCCCGAAGCGATAAATGATGTCGGTGAAGAATGCCACAGCTTCCTCGGAGTGGACCTTCACTATGGGTCGGGCTTCGATCCACTTGGAAAACTTGTCGACAGCCACGAGTAGGTGCGTGAAGCCCCCGGGCGCTTGCTTGAGCGGCCCAACCATGTCCAGGCCCCACACAGCGAAAGGCCAGGTGATGGGGATGGTCTGGAGCGCTTACGCCGGGAGGTGGGTTTGTCGAGCGTAGAACTGACACCCTTCGCAACATCGCACGATGTCTTTGGAGTCGGCCACTGCGGTTGGCCAGTAGAAACCTTGTCGGAAACCTTTTCTGACGAGGGTCCTTGGGCCGGCATGATGTGCGCACGTTCCGGCGTATATTTCTTGGAGCAGCTCTCGGCCTTGGTCCCTCAAGACGTAGCGCATGAGTATGCCAGCGGCGCCTCGCTTGTAGAGCTCGCCATCGATGAGGACGAACACCTTGGCTCACCGCGAGATGCGGCGCGCCTCTGTGTGGTCAGAGGGAAGCTTTCCCTCGACCAGCCACTCGAGGATCGGGAACCACCAGTCTGGATCTTCCAAGTTAAGCTCTGGTGGTTGATCGATCTTCATGACTTCCGACACCTCTGACTCTAGTGGTCATTCTTCATCGATCCGGACGGACAGTGTGTGCTGATCGCTAGCAAACACACCGTGTGGTACAGGCTTGTGGCTCGATGCTGTCTTGGCGAGAATATCGGCAGCTTTGTTGTAGTCATGCAGCACGTGATGGAGCTCGAGCCCATGGAATTTGTCTTCCAGTTTACGCACGGTCTGACAATACGCCGCCATCTTTGGATCAATACAATTTTTCTCTTTCATGACCTAATCTATGACAAGCTCTGAGTCTCCACGGATCTCAAGACGGCGGATCTCGAGCTCGATCGCGATTCGAAGGCCATTGATGAGTGCTTCATACTCGGCGACATTGTTGGAGGCGGGGAAGTGCAGTCGAACCAAGTACTCCATACGCACGCCCAGAGGCGAGATGACGACAAGGCTTGCCCCCGCTCCTTCCTTCATGACGGAGCCATCAAAATACATTGTCCATGTCTCATGCTCGATCGGCGCCAGCAGAGTTTGAATTTCTGTCCATTCAGCGACAAAGTCCGCCAACACTTGTGATTTAATGGCACTGCGCAGTGCATATGCTACATTCTATCCCATCAACTCGAGAGCCCACTTGGCTACTCTTCCTTCAGCCTCGGGGTTCTGGATCACCTCCCCGAGCGGATACTTGGACACCACCATGATGGGATGTGCGTCGAAGTAGTGTCGAAGCTTGCGCTTGGTGACCAGGACAGCATATACCAGTTTCTGAATTTGCGAGTAGCGGGTTTTCGAGTCGGAGAGTACCTTGCTTATGAAATAGACCGGCCGCTGCACCTTGAGCGACCTTCCAGGCTCTTCTCATTCGACCACCAGTGCAGCGCTCACCACTTGGGTTGTCGCAGCCACGTACAAGAGCATCGGTTCTTCTGGCATCCGTGCTGTGAGCACTGGAGGACTCTTCAAGAGGTTCTTGAGTGAGTCGAGCGCTTCCTGGGACTCGGGCGTCCATGTAAAGTGGTCGGACTTCTTCATCAGGCGGTACAACGGCAAGCTGCGCTCTCCAAGTCGGGCGATGAAACGGCTGAGAGCCGCGAGGCAGCCTATGACGCGCTGTACACCTTTCAGATTCTGTATCGGTCCCATGTCAGTTATGGCTGAGATCTTCTCGGGATTAGCTTCAATGCCGCGTTCCGACACGACAAAGCCGAGGAGCATGCCCCTCGGAACCCCAAAAACACATTTCTCGGGATTAAGCTTCACCCTATGTTCTCTCAGCTTCATAAACACTTCCATGAGATCGGGGATCAGATCGCCCATTTTCTTTGACTTGACCACGATGTCATCAACGTATGCCTTGATTATCTGCCCTATAAGATCTCCAAAAACGTGTCACATGCATCTTTGGAATGTGTCGCCCGTGTTCTTGAGTCCGAACGGCATTGAGTTATAGCAATAAGCACCAAACGGAGTGATGAAGGACGTCGCGAGTTGATCTGCTATGCACATCGCAATCTGGTGGTACCCGAAGTACGCATCGAGAAAACAGAGGGTTTCGCACCCTGTCGTTGAATCGACTACCTGATCTATGCGAGGGAAAGGGAATGGGTCCTTGGGACATGCCTTGTTAAGGCTTGTGTAGTCAACACACATCATCCATTTCTTATTCTTCTTCTTTACAAGTACAGGGTTAGCAAGGCACTCGGGGTGGAATACTTCCTGAATGAACCCTGCACTAAGAAGTTTCTTGATCTCCTCGCCGATGGCCTTGCACTTATAGTCATTGAAGCGGCGGAGGCGCTGCTTCACCGGTTTTGATCCGGGCTTGATGTTCAATTTGTGCTCGGCGACCTCTCTCAGGATTCCCTTCATGTCGGAGGGTTTCCATGCGAACACATCGAGGTTCGCTTTGAGGAAGTCGACAAGCGCGCTTTCCTATTTAGGATCGAGCGTTGTCCCGATACGGAGCGTGCGGCCATCATCGGAGACGACCGCATCCTTGACGTCCTTGGCGCGCTCGAAAGAGCAGGCCGCACGCTTGGACGACTCAGGGATGTCTTGGTCCTCGGAGGGAGGCTCGGCGTGGAGCCTCTCGGACCGGATGAGCGTCTCAGCAAACTGAAAACACTCTGTGTCGCATTCGTATGCGTACTGGAACGTAGTCCCCTCTGTGATGACCCCCTTCGGACCGGGGATCTTCAGCTTGAGATACGTGTAATTGGGCACGGCCATAAACTTCGCGTAGGCCGGCCTCCCGAGGATGGCGTGGTACGTCCCCGAGAACCCCACCACTTCGAAGGTGAGGGTTTCTGTGCGGAAGTTCCACGAAGTCCCGAACGTGACGGGCAGATCGATCTGCCCTATCGGGAGTGCATCCTTCCCGGGGATGACCACATGGAAGGGTGTAGGCGATGGGCGCAGTCGGGACCGCAGAATGCGCATGCTGTCGAGCATCGTCATGTACAAGACGTTGAGGCCGCTTCCCCCGTCCATCAGCACCTTGTGGACCCGCTTGGCCCGATCAAAGGAGCCACCACGAGAGGGTAGCATCCTGGCTGCGGCACGTGATCGGGGTGGTCTGTACGGTCGAAAGTAATCGGAGTCACCGACCACTTGAGGTACGATGGTGCCGCGGGCTCGGTGTTGTATACCTCACGCCTGATCAGCTTCTCTTGGCGTTTCGAGGGTCGTGCTAGCGTCCCGCCAAAGATCATGTGTACAACACCATCCTCGCGGGGGTACACAGCCTCCGCCTCATCATCGTCGTTGTCGAGTGTTGACGGCTGTTAAGTACCACTTTTAGGCCGTCAACTCCTGCATAAAATAAATGAAAAGTGATCATCAACACTAGAATAGGGGTTTATACTAACAATTTCCACAAGTGTTGATGTTTCTGGCTTTTGTTGCAGGACGCACCGAAATACGTGTTAAATGACACAGTTGAGAGCAAGTGCACCAATGGCATAGATATGGCATCATCATAAACAATCACAAATGCCAAATTGGTCTGCACCACTGCAATGGGCTCATCGAGACGATCGAAATGGATATATTATTTGTCTACTTTGGAGTTCGGATGAAAGAGATATGCACAAGATAACATGTGGGCCCGGTGGGACCCACTCCAAGCCACATGGCGACGTGCTGTCACACAGGAGTCCACGTGTCCATGACACATCATCGATCCAAAGAAACACACTCTCGACCAATCAGGAGCCAGTACGCGGATCCAAGGGCCCACAACCACAAGATAAATTGCTAAAAATACCGCATGCACCCCCATACCCACCTTGGGACCCACCTGGCAGTCACCTGGACAAAAGGCGGTGCGAGGGGAGCTACCTGGGGGTCTGCCGACCCCCCAGGTCGGCCGAACCCATTTTGCGGCCCCTCGTGTCGCCCTTCGACGTGTCGGCTTGTTATGATGAAGCAAAGGCGGTCCTAGGTGTGTGCCCGAATATTCCCTCAGGATCCTGCCAGAAAGCTCCTTCTCTTGCAAGCTACTTGGCCCCCACTCCTCTTTGCCACATGTCACCACCCTATTGGTGGCGCCCATGGCAGCCAAGGGGCTCCTCCTACCCCCTTGGCCTATAAATAGAAGGGGAGGGGGCTAGAATAGAGACATTCCATTCCTCCCTCTCTCTTTAGAAACACTTGTTTCTCCTCTCATTTGATCTCTCATGGATCAAATGAGTTGAAGAGATGGCTATCTAGATGGTGATGTGGGTGAGATCCCAACTTGTTCTTCAATTAGAGCAAAGAGAGTATTCTTGTATTTTCCAATTAGACTAAAGTGATGTTCATACATGAGTGATATGTTCTTGAGTTCTTCGTTCGTTCATCATTTAGAGGCTTGTGTTCTTCATGAACGTGCTTCCTCGATCTAGTTGACGAACAAGTTACTCACGCTTTTGCGTTTGTTCTTAAGTTAGAGGCTCGTGTTCTTCATGAATACAACCCTTGATCTTTTGTTATAAGTGCATAAGTTTGCATTCCGTTTGTGTGAATTATCCCGTTAGATCTTGTTGGGATACATGAATCAGGTGACTAGTCGTTCTTCCTTACGCCAATCGATTCAATGATGAGTAAGGTCTAGCTCCTTCTCGCGGGTTCGTCGCTCCGTATTTATACAGAGTGTTATAGTGTTTCTACAGGGTGCTAGACGTAGTCGTGCTATAGTAGTAATCAGTGGTGTAGACGTGGTGTCTAGACTACGGGTTATCCTTCGAATGCCCTGTATCCCACGGTTTGTCTTGGGGTAGGCCGCGGTAGTGACAGCCGTTGGACCCTCTGAAATCCCCCACGTTCGGATACAGCGTGTAGGCAACCATTTGCCGTGAACCAACTATTATAGCCAGGAGGGGCCGGTGTCCGAAGCGAGATT
The DNA here is from genome assembly GCA_036936925.1 of Cenchrus fungigraminus. Classification (NCBI taxonomy): domain Eukaryota; kingdom Viridiplantae; phylum Streptophyta; class Magnoliopsida; order Poales; family Poaceae; genus Cenchrus; species Cenchrus fungigraminus. The sequence goes on from CM072773.1 coordinate 117,227,571, forward strand.
CTTATCCGAGCTTGTTCCCCTCTAGAATTGAGTACCTACAGGAAGCACCCCATCATCTTCCTACCATAGCTAGGGCTTGGTGTCCTTGGACCGTTCATCTAGGATAGAAGGTAGTGAACATCGTTCCTTGGATTTGATACCCTTTGGAATACTCCTGAGGTGAAGTGCTACAGCGGTATTTCCGTGCACTTGCGGATTCTTTCGTACCCATTGGTATACTTAGATGGATCTTACGCTCACGCTAGGGGCGCAACTAGTGGTGACGTTAAGAAATACCAACATCGGGGAGAGGCGCGGTCTTCTTCGGAGGATCCGCAGTCTTGGGCTTGAGCATGCCGTTGACGTTGTTCTTCATTAGATGGCAGTCCTTGAGCGCATGCTTGACTGGCGTCTCATGGTGGGTGCACGGCGCCTCCAAGAGTCTCTCGAAATGGTCCTTCGGGGGACCGCTCTGATTGTTCTTGGGCCAGGTGGCATTGCGCTCGACTGCCGTGACGAGGTTATCATCACGGCTACGCTTGTCGTTCTTCTTCTTCTTCTTGGACCGCGAGGAGGGCCCCTCGCCATCATCCACAGCTTGTTTCCCCATGCCCTGAGGGGTGTTCAACGTTGCCGCGACTGCCTCCTCCCCATCAGCATGGTTGGTCGCGATGTCGAGAAGCTCCCGAGTGGTCCTCGGGATCCTGCGCCCTAGCCGACGGATGAAGGTGGTGCACGTGGTGCCGTTCTGGAACGCCGAGATGGCATCGTTGTCAATTGCACTGGGGAGCTCGGTGCAGCGCTTGGAGAAGCGCCGGATGTAGTCGCGCAGGCTCTCTCCCGGCTTCTGCTTGCAGTTCCGCAGCTCCCACTACTTGCCGAGGTGGGCGTACATGCCTTGAAAGTTGTCGATGAAGGTCTGACGTAGCTCCGCCCAGTTGTTGATCCTGCCGTGCGGCAGGTGCTCGAGCTAGGTTCGCGCGGAGTCGGCGAGGTAGAGCGGTAGGTTCTTGATGATGAAGAGATCATCCGTCGCTCCGCCCGCGTGACACGCGAGCCTGTAGTCTTCCAACCAGACGCTAGGGTTGGTCTCCCTATTGTACTTGGGGACCGTCGTCGGCGCCCGGAACCGCGAGGGGAAACGCGCGTCGCGCACCTTCTGGCCGAAGGCACGAGGTCCTTTCGGATTGGGTGACAGGCTGCGGCCACGATCCTCCTCGCTGTCGTAGCGCCCGCCACGCCTCTGATTGTACCTCCCACGAGAGCGGTGCTCGTCTTGGTGGTCGCGACCGTCGTCGTGATTGCTGTCATAGCCGTACTCGTAGTTGTCAGTGCTAGCAGCTCGGCGGCGGGCGCAGAGCATGTCGCGGGCGTCACGGTTGGGTCCCAGGCACGTCTTGACCGTCGCCTCGCCTGCCTCCCTGTCGCGGCCCCGATGTCTCGACGGAGATGGGTCCGGGTGCCGCACGGACTGTGTCGCTCGCGCCTCACGTGCCGAACGTTGGCGCGACGCTGAGCTCTCCACCTGTTCCGCAGCCGCCGTCTCAAGGAGGGTCTTGAGCTGCTGGCGGACCCTTTTCTCTTCAGGAGTGGCCGGCTCGGGGCAGCCATGTAGGAGCATGGCTGCGGCCGTGAGGTTCTGCGATGCGTGCCTGAAGAGTGGCGCGTCGCCGCCATCGACAGCGGCATCCTCGTTGATGCGTCGGTTCACGTCACGCGCACGTGCGCGAGCCTGCGGCACCGGCTGCTCATCCTCTTGCTCGCGGTGCTGTTCACGCTGCTGGTCACGCTGAGGCTCGCGTGGCCTCTCCTCCTCTCCAAGCGCTTGGTGGAGGTTTGCCAGCTCTTCGTCGAGCTGGCGCTTGGCCTCGGTGATCTCGTCGAGGCGCGCCCGACGCTGGGCGTCCACGGTACGGTGGCGAGGGTTCTCTTCGCCATCCGTCGAGCTGCTAGCGGTCCGGGCCTCGCAGACATTGCACTCGCGCGTGAAGTCCGGCGGAGGCGCTGGTAGCCTCCGCCGCGCGACCGCGGAGCCCGGGACGGTGTAGGAAGCCCTCAGCGTGTCCACGTAGGCCGTCACTGGGTCGTCCGGGAGGCCCTGATGGCCGTGGGGGTACATGGTGCTGTACCGCTCCATGAATTCGCCCCAGGTCAGCGGCTCGAACCCGCTGGCTTGGAAGGCGAGGTCGGTGAGGTAGTAGGCCGCGAGCCTAAAACGCTCATGTGTTGGGTTAGGCCCCAACATGGCCATGATGGACTCGTCTGTGAAGGCACAGACGAAAGTGGAGCGTCCCGCCGCCGCCGTCAAGGCGGTGGGACGCGGGGGTCGAGTGAAGGTCCTCCCGACGACGGACTCCGCCGGCCCGGTGTAGACGAAGCTGAGGGAGCCGAACAGCATGGTGGTGCCGGGAGTCAGCGAAACTCTGCGGCTCTCCATCCGGATCGCTGGTAGAGTTCGGCGAGACACACAATGTGCCCCTACCTGGCGCGCCAACTGTCGAGGTTCTCTATCACCGGTAGTAAATTTGTATCGGATCGTGTGTCAGACCCGGATGGTTGGCACAGGAGACACGAGGGTTTATACTGGTTCGGGTCTCCTGAGAGTAATACCCTACGTCCAGTTTCGAGTGGTCGTGTTCTTATGCCGAGGATGTCTGTAGTAGGAGTTACAAACTAGTCGATCGAACAGCCTCTCAAACGGTTGCACTCCTCCCCCTTTTATAGACGCAAGGGTGAGGGGCAAAGAGGGAATACAAAAATGTGCTACAGTGCTACGGTGTTGGAAGGTCTTTTCCCATGTCGATGTCCGTCAGGAAGCATTGAAGGGCGCTGAGCTGTGGTGGCGTTGGCTGTTGACGCGTGTGCGGGAGGCACTGTACATTTCGAGTACTTGGTGCCTTCTCCGAGTCCCTCCTTGGATGACTCAGCTCCCTTGAGAGTCGATTAGGCCCGCCACGTTACGGTCCAAGTGCAAGTAGGCGCCGCCCGTAGATGGTCACTGAGTACCTGCTCTGACGGGGTGGCATGCAACAGAGGTTGGACGGGACGGCATGTTGGAGGCCGTGCGGGCGTACAGTGCGGCATTACGGCTTCTGTCAGAACAAGCCGCCCTCGCGTCCCGCCAGCTGGGGCTGTTTGCATGGCGTGGAGGACTGGAGCCTTGCGTGTCGTCACGGGGGAATTCGAGCACCGGGGCGGCGCCACGTTCGTGTGGGGCCCCCGATCCCGCGCTCCGACCTCCATGCGCAGGCCCCGCCTTAGTCGGAGACGGAAACTACTCGTGCGAACGAGTAGTCGGAGACGGAGACCACTCGTGCGAACGGGTAGTCAGAGGCGAGGCGGAAAGTACTCGTGCGAGGCGGAAGGTTGTCGTGCGAGGCGGAGAGTAGTCGTGCGAGGCGGAGAGTAGTCGGAGATGAGGAAGTCTTGTCGATGAGAGTCTTGACGAAGATTTGCATCCCTCCCTGTCCTGGATCTTAGCCTAGACGCTGTCAATGGTGTCAGAAGACTCCATCTCAAGGGTGATTATCTTGTCGCTTAGGAGGCCCTAATCCATGCCCTTGTCACAAATTAGATAAATTAAAAAATAAGTGTTGTCTCAAATATTACATGAAAACAATTCAACAATTACCTCTTTTTTGTTGTCCCATTGAGTTTGCACTTGAAACTAGTTTGCCTATGTCCTAACTCACCACATCTTAAGCAATTCATATGTCCTCTAATCATTTTTTGACCCTTTGCATTGACCGGAGTAGTAGCATTTTCCCCTATAGTGACACCTGCACCATCATTGTTACCTTCTGTAGATTTGACGCATTTCTTCCTATGTCCACCCTCAAGACACCCTTTTATTCTAAGTTTTCTTCGTTTTCCCACTTGCCCTTTAGGTAGAGGTGCACCAATAGCAAATGGTAGTTCCACTTGTGGCCACTATGTTTGTCAGTTAGTGGCTCAATCTCTCTAGCATAAGCAGCTCTGAACTTATTCACTGAGTAGTAGTCATCCACAAATTGCTCAAGATCAACTCCTCGCTGCCTGGTTACAAAGGCCAAAACATGTTGACAAGGCTTGCCAGTGTGTTGCCATTCAATACAGGTACATGTTCTTTGATTTAATTTGACAATATACCTCTGGACTTTGCTGCCACTATGGTCCTAAACCTTTGCACTCTAGTTAGTAGATGGTGCAATTTTCAAGTGTCCCAAACCTCTAGTATTGGCCTTAAGCTGAACCATAACGGCTGGAAGTATCCTTGGCTTCAGGTAGCCTGTATGCAATATTTCTTCTGTTGTACCATAAATCCATGATATATCCTCTAATCTTATCAGCAAGGTCACAAATAGGTAAGTCTTTGTAGTCATGTAGCCTGTTATTGAACGACTCTAAAATATTATTAGTGATGTAGTCATATTAATTTCAGGATTAAAAGCACACATGTACCACAGTAGCTTATGATTCTTTTGTAACCATTGCACTGGTTCTAGATTCTCAGAAATTATAGATGTTATTTGCTCATAGAAAATGTCTTCTCTGTAAGCCTTTGCTGCAGGTGACAGGCCAAACCCTCTAAACTTCTTCATAAAAATTTTTGTAAGATGGAAAAAGCATTCTCTATGCTCAACATTTGGGAAAACCTTCTTCGCCGTGTTCTCTAAGCCCTTGCAAGCATCAAAACTAATAGCAAGTACTGGAGGATTGCCTATTGCCTTCTGTAAGTGTTCCATGAACCAAGTCTAGTCTGTTTTTGTTTCTGAAGCTATGAAGCCATAAGCAACTGGATAAATCTAAATGACCATCAACTGTTGTAGCTGCAACTAACTGACTATTCCATCTTCCATTAAGTGTTGTAGCATCTATACTCAAATAAGGCCTACAACCTTCCAAGAAACCATCAATGCATGGTTTAAGAGCACAGAAAAAACGATGGAAGTATAATTGTTCATCATTTTCAAATACATCTATCTCCACGACACTCCCAGGGCACCTCTTCATTACCTCGGTCTTCCACCTGAATAACAACTCAAAACTCTCGTCCCATTTACCATATAGCTCGGCAAGAGCTTTTTCTTTACCCTGCCAAATCTTGTCATATGAAATTATGACCTTGTGATCAATCTATAACTTTTCTTGCAATTCTTTAACACCCATTTTTGGATAATCTCTAAGGATACTTACAACCTTACTAGCTACCCACTTTTGACTCGGAGTCGTACTGTTTAGCCTCATGGAAGAACAACATGTGTGTTTATCAACCAACACAGTCACTTGCAAAGCACACAATAATAGTGAGAACCATATCAATTCACATAGAAAATTAATTAATCAAATCAAATCAGATCATTTTATTTACCTCTACAGTTTTTTGTCCTTTATGTTTGCTGCCACTTATTTTTCAAGGGCAATCTTCACTAGACTTGCAATAACATCTATACCTCCGCTTATCTGACTTTGTTGTTCCCAAATCAAACTCTTTATTGATGGCAAAATGTTGCACAACCATCTTGAACTCCTCTATCGATGGGTACAATGTACCAACTTCTATTGGTGGGTTGTTCTTATCATATGATATCACTATCTCACTTGGTATGCCATCACTAACAGGAGTGTCAGCACCATCAACACAATGTTCATCCATTTGACAATCAAATGTCTATGCAAGAATAGATGTTGTTTCCTTTTCCCTCAAACCTAAAAGTTCATACATACGATCTTCACTAATAAGTTCAATACGACCTTCATCATCATGTGTCTCTACAATCTGTAAGTTATTCCAATCCACTCATTCTATATTTTCCACATGATCTACTTGTGACCTAAACAAGCAAAATAAGTTTTTTAGTAAAATTTCTCTACTACTATACAAGTAACATAATATAGATGATTAGGGCAATTACCTTTGCACATCAACAACAGGAACATTGTACTCTACCGTCGGAGGAGCAGTAGGCAGCAATGTTATCGTTAGGACAATGGCGTCATGCACAGGTATTCGGCGGCGGGTGCGATCACGTCGTGGGCGGCAAACGCGGCCACACCTTGTGCGGCTGGCACGAGCACGCCGTGGCCGGCTGGCGCGACCATGCCGTGGCCGTCTTGGGCGACCGGCATGGCCACTCCCTGGGCAGCCGGCACGGCCAACCCCTCGGCTGCTAGCGCGGCTAGGATCTCGGCGGTCAGTCCCTGGGCGGCAAGCACGGTCAGGACTCGGGGGCCCGAGCAGCCAGACCCTGGCCGTCGGTGACGAGCGGCGCGGCCAGGACTTGGGCGGCCGGCGCGGCGACGCCCTGGCCATCGTGGACGAGCGGCGCGACGACATCCTGGTGCGGCGCGGAGACGAGCAGCGCGGCATCCTGGCCTGGGCGGCGCGGCAAAGGAGTGGCTCTCGGAGGCGTACCGTCGTCCATTACTGCGGCCCTCTAGGGTTCGTCGTGCTTCTCAATTGGAGAATAGGAACCGTGCAAACCTAGAGCAATAAGAACCGTGCGTGAGAAAAAATACTAGAGGGGCAGAAGTGTCCTTTCAATTAGAAAATACATGTATTTTGATTAGAAAAGAGAGGAAATACACCTTAGAGCATGGTTTACAAGAGGATAACGTTTCGAGGCCTATTTTTACGAAGACAACGTTATGAAGAGCAAAACTGTGAAGCACGTCGTTTGGAGACCCAAAACTGCAATTTTCTCGCCCGTCTAAGTCCATCTAAACTTGCTAGCTATTATTTTCCCACCAGGCAACCTCATGATTATAATTTTTAAAAAATGTTATAACATTTTTCAAACAAAAAGTTTGAACCAACATTTTTCATAAAAAGCTGAACCAATATTTTTTGGAAAGAGTTGCACAAACATTTCTTCCAAAATATTGTTAGATCCAACACTTTTCCACAACATTTCACCAATATTTTCATGAAAATGTTGGTCAACATTTTCTTAAAATGTTCCAATATTTTAAAAAAATCAACATTTTTTATTTTATTTATTCCTCCTCCAAGCCAGCGGCGCACCGGCCGGCTGGCGAGCTGGTGCGCGCGGGGTCGCGGCCGCGAGGCAGGGCTGGGGTGGGCATCGGCAGCACGCGCCGCACGCGGGAGCGGCCACGACGGCTGGACATCCGCAGAGGAGCTGGTGTCGCGCGCAGAGGACCTCTGGCGGGCGGCTTTCAGGAGGCACCGGGACAAGCCCGCATCGGTGGTGGCGGCGGGCGTACAGGGTAGGAGGTGGCTGCAGGGAGTGAGGAAGGTGAGGGGATAAAGTTTGATGATCCAATGAATACTAATATTTGCACGAATCTCAAACAGTGAAAGTTCCAAAACATACTACTTTTGGAAGATATATAAGATTTCCCAGTTTTTTAGAATTACACAGTACAACGCAGACGCTCACAACACGCACGCACACTCACCCCTATGAACACACGTACGCGAACCCTACCCCTACGAGCACCTCCGAAGGACTGAGCAAGGCAGATCTGGAGATTCTCGAAGTCACCACTGGCGCCTCGTCGTCGACGGGAACGTCGCTTACCACTTAATGCATAACGCCGGAAAATCTTAGAATAAATCCAGAAAAAGGTGCGCACACCAGAATTTGAACTCTGATGGGTAGCGTCCATTCGCATAAGATTTCCCCAGGTAACACAGTGCCGCGTGGCTGCCGCGCGCGCCCCACCGGCCTTCTTCAAACTTTCTCAGCCCAGTATGGCCCAGTAAGCACCTACATCTATCTCCTTCAATTCTTTTTCATCCTCCCTTTCAGCCCAGTATGGCCCCGAGGCGACTAACTATTACGAGACATCATGACCTAAAAAAGACTATTACGAGACATAATTATCCCGTTAAAAATCACAGGATGAACTCCTGATTGCCCACCTCATCATTTCTCAAACCGAACACCCACACCACAAGCTGCTTCGATCAGAACCGACGGTTACTCACGACGAGTGAGAAGTCAGAAGTGAGATGGGACTCGAGGAGCTCCATCGTCGTCGATATCCGCAGGCAGCAGCTACCATTGGCGCGGCCTACTGTCGTCGTCGTGAAATGCGCCATTTCCTTTCCGTCGGCGGAAAGGTGACGAAGGTGGCCAACATCTGGTCCACAGGTCCACGATGCCATCATTCTGCTACCCACAGCTCCGGTTCTCGGATATAGGGTCCGTTTGGCAGGGCTTCCCCTGCCGCTTCGCGAGCAGCTTCGGGCGAAGCCCTGCCAAAGGGTTCGAGAAAACGGTTTCGTTGGAGAAGCTCCCGGTTTTTCCGCTGACTGGAGCGATTCGGAGGAGACGAAGCGGAAAATCGTCGCTTCGCCCGCTGCCCCCGCAGCTTCGCCTCCCCGTTTCCGTCCTTTGCCCTCGGGAGGGCCCCACGAACGGACGGCGAGCGCGGTGGAGGCAGGCGGCCGGAGGTGGCGGCCGGCGCGACGGGGCAGAGGAAGATGGAGGCCGACCGCGGAGAAGGAGGATGGCGGCGTGGCGGAGGTGCTGCAGGAGCTCGGGGTGGCGCGGTGGAGGAGGCGCGGAGGAAGGTCGGTGGCCGGCCGGCGAGCTCTGCGCGGGCCGCCTCCAAGGCCGGCCGGCGAGCTCCGCGCAGGCTGCCTCCATGGCTGGCCGAGAAGCTCGGTGCGGAGGAGGCGGCGCAGAGGAGGGCCGGTGGCTGGACAGAGAGCTCCGCGCGGGCGGCCTCCATGGCCGGTCGGGGAGCACCGCGCGAGGCCGCCTCCATGGATTGGCCGGTCGGCGAGCTCCGCGCGGCTGCCTCCATGACGACGGCGAAGCCCCGGCCGGGAGAGCTCGACGCCAGCGTGAGGGAGGCCAGGGAGAGGTGGGAGGCGGCGGGTGCAGGCGGCGGGGGAGACCGCCGGCGAGGTGGGGCGCGGCGAGGGTGGGGCGACGGCACCAATGCGGCGTCTGGTGATGCGAACGGATAAAAAAAGGTGGGATCAGGATCGAGATGCGGTGGAGATAAAGAGGAAAATAAAAAAGGAAAAATTGAGAAGAAAAAAAGGAAAAGGAAAAGAAAAAGAAAAGTAAAAATAGGAGGAAAAAAATAAAAAAGAATAGGAAAGGGTATTATGGGCATTTCACCCTTTACACAGCCAGGAGAAGCTGTTTTGCCAAACGTTTTTCCAAAACAGTTTTAGATTCATCAGAGAATCCGCTTCACCAGCACAGCCACAGCCGGAGCTGCCACAGCCACAGCCCCAGCTGTGCCAAACAGACCCATAGTTTACTCAGAGCAACTCCAGCGAGGACGGCCTCTACTCCAAAATTTGGAGGTTTAGTGTAAAAACACAACTCCAGCAGGATCTCCAAATGAACCTCTATTTTGTAGGCCCCTCCAAATTTTCTGTGCAAGCCTCCATTCCTGGAGGCCCTCCATCCTCCCCTCCAAAATGTGGGCCCCACCACTGTTTTTTTCTTTTTCCTCTGCTCCTCTCTGTCTCTCCCCTCCCGCACCGAGACGGCCGCCGCCGCACGGGCCGCACCGAGACGGCAGGCGCACGGGACGCCGGCGCCGCGCGCCGCCTCGCCGCAACCACGCGCGCCGGCGAGGAAGGACGGCAGCGACACCGAGGCGGTGTGGCGCGCGGAGGAGGTCCGCCGCGGGCGCGAGGGAGCTCGGCGTGCCCTGCGTCGCGTCGGACCGGTGCGTGTGCGCTGACGCGCCGGCGCACGCGACAGCCCGTGCCGCCATGGACGCGACCGGTAGCCGCAAGCAATCTTCCTGCTCTTTTCCTCTTGCCTTCGATCGAGCAAGCAATCTACAGCAGCCCAACACTCCTTTTATTCTCCCCATCGCGCAATCCAGCAAGCAGAGAAGCGGAGCTGCATCTCGCCCCTGCCTCTCTTTTATTCTCTGTTTATCCTCCACCGAATCCAAGCCCAAGCAGCCAGGAGCCCCTTCAAATCCTAGCACCAGCTAGCACAAAGCCATCTCCTGCTCTTCTCCCTGATGCACAACTAGCATCCACGAGCTCCACTCCCAATCGTCGCCGCCGCATCTCTTCTGTTCTTTCCTTCACAAATTCGAAGCTACAGCAGCCCTGCAATCCTTTTCTCCATGAAAGCAAGACATCAAAGAGCCGTAGCTGCCCAATCTTTTCTCTTTGCTTCTCACGACAGAGGCACACCTTGGCCTTGCCCTGCCACGCCGGCCGTCAGAGCCGCCCCTCACCCTGATGCGCGGCTGCCGGAATATGCACTTGCCCCGCGCGCGTCGGGCTGCCGGAGCCCGTGCTTGTGTTGACTGTTGGTGTTGGGTGACGGGATGCAGATCAGGTTTGGAGGCATCTCGCTCGGTGTGTGGATGAGGCTGTGCGCCCGCGCCGGCACGCTGCGCCGGGCCGCACGCCACGCGCGCTCCTCGTTCTCCGGCGCCGGTCCGAGAAAAAGGAGGAGGAGCTGGGGCGGCGGCGCCGGTGCGTGCAGCTGCGGCACCGGCGGCGCAGGGGAGCTCCGTGCGTATGACAGACGGGCCCACGGGGAAAATAGAGGCCCAGATTCATTTTCTTGCTGGAGTCAGATGTAATTTTGGATCTCTATTTTTTAGAGTTGAGCCTGCACATGAGTTTTGGAGGCCTTAATTTGTATATTCTTGCTGGAGTTGCTCTTACTATATAATCCAGTTGAGAGTTGAGAATCGATTAATATTCCTACCCACACTCCTGTAACGGTGTACTGAAAATGGTAAGTTCAGATCAAAAGTTTTCCAGAGTTCTCCTTTTAAAAAACCTTAGTAAGAATTCGATTTTCCAGCTTAAAAAAATATATGTGGGCAAGCTTAAAAATTTGTCATCAAATATGAGCAAGTAGCCAAGTACTAGCTATATATTTGCATCTTGTAATTATCGTTACATGATGGAGGGTGCAAGCTTCCCTTCGTTCCCCAGCTAGCAGATGATGCAGGATCGCCGCATACGCTCGACGACGACGGCCGAATCGCGCGGGACCAGAAAACGGAAGGGAGGGTTCGTTGTGGGTTTCGTCAAGAACCGCAGGCGCGCACCAGAAATTGCTGCGCCAATATCTGCAAAAAGCAGAGGAATTATTGCCGCCACTACCGAGCAATGCAAGCTTGCACTACATTATGCACAAAATTTTGGTGCGTCGCTTGCATCAGCGCAGCTAGTGTAGGTCAGCGTCAACTGTCAATTGCAATCATGAAATTGATGCTGTCGACCACTGGACAATGTCCCATATAATGTGTGATCCTATTATATAGAGGGGGGAGGTGAATGGCCCGGGATTCGTAAATTCTTACTTATCTGCTGTACAGTCATGGTCTCACGGAAATGAGGCAAATGGGATTTTTTTTCATTTGCATGATGAAAAAAGCTCCTTTTATCCATAAAAGAACTGGACACTACAATGTGTAAGCATTGAAGCATTAGTCACTGGACCCCTTATTTTCTATCATTTAAGATATTTTTTTGCGAATCAAGATATTTTATTATTTGGCACATCATCTAAATTCTTTACATGACTAAAACAAAAGATGTTGTTAATAATAGAAATACAATTAATGCAAGCTTAATCTCGATGAAACAAAGCTCCCGTTATTAACATATTACGATAGAAAGAAGGAAGACATGCATAACTCCAAGAACAAACTCTTTACAAGATCTTAAGGTCTATTCTATACTTCTTCTTTTTTCTATTTAATTGGAGAATATCTCTACACAAGAGGATATTTCTCTTGAAGAGAGCTTATGTACATTGCACTCAGATGTGGCTAGCTAGCATATGACATGAATGAAAACTATAAAAGTTTGAAGGCATGGCAACATGTCATATATGTACCCATAGGTGTGAGACATGAAACCACTAAGATTGTTTTGATGCTGAAATTGTGCATTGAATCAGTTTAGTTCTATATATCATTGGAAACATAATCCATCATGTCTTACAGCATCCAGAATAAATTAGAACTTAAGTCACCCAATCAAAATCAAACTTAAACTAGACATCATCATCCCATCTCTTGTGGTCAAAATGCAACAAATTTGGGACTACAAATTCAATTGTTCATTAGGTACACAATACAGAATTGGTATTTGGACTAAATCCGAACTAATGTTGCAACTACTAAATACAAATATCTAAGCCAAGTATAAACTATGTCATGATTTATATTTATGAACATTCTTTTTAACATAATTGATGAAATTAAAATTATTTCATATAGTCATTTAGCAGTATGTCATAGTAGGAGCAGTCAACTAGAGCTATTGTTATTGATAAAATATTTCATATAGTCATTTCTTATACAAAGAGTAACAATCCTTACCACTAAGTAAATACATTTGAGTTAATATTTTAGAAAACAAACAATTATATATTGTTTATCATTAGCATCACTTCAGAGTAACATAACTACATCAAATAATTCTAGTTAATTATTACATGTTGTAATCCCGACCTAATCAGTGGTGTGTAAAGATCCAATCTTTGATCGAACCAACCCATTGACGCATGAGAAAAATCCATCTTTCTCACGCGCAAGAGAGAAGCATGCACCACATCTTTTCACAAGAACTCTCCTAGCAACTGCAAGAACAAAGAAAGAGAAAGGAAGCGAAGAGGAAGAGTCTACATCATATCAGATATATTCTTTGTGTCATAGCTAGAGATGCAAATGACCGATAGGCGTCGGTACTTATTTATAGCCAAGTGCGGTGAGGATAAGATCAGAGGCGAAGCTGAAAAGATGGAAAAGAATTAGAAAAGATGTCAGATCCGGTCAAAACTGAAACATTAATCCCGTGAATGACTCGGCCTTTAATGGCTGATAATTATCAGTGATACGTTTCCCGAAAAACAGGATGGCTCAAAGATCTTTATTATCAGAATGAGTTGTTCACTCGCACTTGATGCTTTCAAGAGGGTTATCTTAAAAGAATGATGTTGGCAAATCTTCAAGCAACAAGAGATTGCATAACCCGCTTAAATAGTTGTTCATCAAGAAATAATGGTGTTGGTCTTTTCTGAGACTAATCTTGGAGGAGGATGCCTCTCATGGAAAAAGGGAGAGTCGATTGGGTGCCCATATTGTCAAAGGAACTACTGAAGAACCCCTGGGTGGAAAGGTTATCTTTTATAGCTAGATGGGATGAAGAGTGAATGAGGGTCACGTGATAACAGAAAGAATGGTGCCAGATAATCACGAGCAAAGATAAGGTGTATCTACCACATTCAAGAAGTTTGCAAAAAATATTTATAATTGCTAACAATTCATTATCAAATCAAATAGCTGATTAACATTGAATCAAGGCTAGAAAAGTTGATTACAGCAGCTAAAGACGAAAAAGTACATCAAGGGTTAACTAAGTTCTTTGCATGGTCCAATTGGGCCTTGACTAAGATAATTTCCTCACCCACTTGATCTAGTTCTCGAAGGAGACATGTTCTTTTGGCCTATAAAGCTTCAAGCTTTTCTTCATTAATTGATATCAGAAGACGGAGACCCCGCTCTTGCCTTGACGATCGTGCTTGCCAATTTGCACTGACGACATTGATGTTCATCAGAATTCTCTCCACATCTTCACGGTTTGGAGACTAAGTAAAGAATAGGGAAACCCATCAAGAAAATCTCAGAATGAGGGAAAGCAGAGAAAAAGAGATGTACCTAGTTGACTGAAGAAGAAGAAGAAGCCATCGTGTGAAAGATATGAATCAAGAGGGAAATGTCATTTCATATTTATAGGTCGATTCAGAGATGTTCGATCAAAGACAATAAAGAAAGGATGTTGGAAGTTGGTAGATAAATTATAATGCCAGCCAAAGATGATCACATTCTAGGCACATCGAAAATACAAGTTCAGATTACAAGATGAAGTGCTACATGAATGGGCCAACTCTAAACTATGCCTAGGGAGTGGATTGCATTGATAGCATTGAGGTGGATTTACTCGACCTCGTCAATATCTCTATGATCGGCATCAGCTGAACCAAGAATCAGACATTCTTTCCTACGGAGAGCTTGGGCTTTCTTGGCATTGGCAATCTTCTCCTTCTCCATGATGGCAATGACATTGGGAAGATCATTCAATTTTTCTTCTTCATGATCGAGTTCTTCTCCAATTTCTCACAGTTCCTTCATCAAGTCTGTGCGCCTCTGTTTCTACTGGTCGATGTCACCAACAATATTGGCATGATACTATTCAGTATGTGAATCCTGCAATCAAGATCAGCTGCACGGGAATCATGTGCTTTTTGCAGTTTGACAATCTGCTCTTGATGGGCCTGTCTTCCAGCCGATTCTAAGCATCTAAAACCTGAAACTGTCGGCCCACGATGTAGGCCACCTGGAGTAGCTTCTCTACAGTTTCCTTCGATAGTTGCCCTCTGATAGACTTGAAGCCGTCTCGGATTGGCTCAGCATCCTGAACCAATTGGCTGATGTCCTTATCCAGAAGCCTAAGCATGGTGGAGAGTTTGGCCTTCACATCATCAGGAAGAGGACCCAGAGACAAAGCGCTTGAAGTGACATCATCAGAGAGGCTGCCGATTTGAAGATTGTCCTGAGCCTGCAAAATAAAGGAAATGTGAGGTACTATCTTAATAAAATTTGAAAAGGAAATAGATGGCACTCACAGTTTTCCCAAGTTGCAACGATGCAGCGACGATTTTATCAGTCGATTCCTGTTGAGGTTCTATGATGACCATCGACACACCTTCTGGCTGAACTCCAGCCGATGCCGTGAGATCGGGGGTTCTCTACGAAAAGACAAAAGTCAAGGATTGAAGGTTGACTGAATGATATCGAGATCAATCATACCTCAATGTGGGAAGTGTTGATTTGCTCTGCCTCTACTATTGGAGAAGTAGCTAGTTTTGATGGGGAATTGTGTTTAGGTGTCGGGCTTTCTTCTCTCTTATGATGATCGGCCGATTCTGCTCTCTTTGGTGTGTTCCTTAGAAGTTTGGTCAGGAGGCTAGAAGATAGGAATCAGTTTGACTGCGATCAAAGGAAGAAAGTTTAATTGGTTGAGGGAATACCTCTACGTCATGGATCAGAGTTGATGTTGTTGTTACTGGATTGGTTGGAACATCAGGTCCCTCGCTGATCATTTTCTTCTGCGAGGCTTGGCACTTAGTACATCTCCCTTGAGATATGCCCACTAAGGAAGGAACATGGCGGCCTATGTGAGGCGTGGTTGATACAAGTGCATAGCTGATCGGTCTGTTGCTCTGACTAAGCTGCGGAGGATTGGTTCTAGTGACCTTAAGAGTAGATTATCAGAAAAGAATGTTTTTCTAAAAAGGAACAAGGGAAAAATGAAGAAAGTAATACCTCATCGGTTGGTTCAACAAAGTCAGCATCAATAAGCTTGCAGAAAACAAATGACGGTTCATAGAAAAGATGATGGACCCATTCTGACCACCACCGATTATAGAATCTGGTGGTGAAAGGGTTTTGCTTAGATGAATCCAATTTCATGGTACTGAAGTCTGGAGCAAGTTGCTTCAATCTGCTATACTGAGTGCCTGAAGAAATCGTATCCGTTGGTCTGACCAAATCCGCAAAAAAGAGGTTAATCAGTAGTTGACCAAAGATGAGCTGGCAAGAAGCAGTCGATGGATAGTAGAACTCATATGTCTGATGCTGGGTTTTTCTGAAGAAAAATTGGCTGGTAGAATTCTAGGGATAATAGCGGAAGAAAGAATCATCATGTTGTCAGTGGGATGATCAAAGCTGAAAGTGCTAGGCAATTCATACACAACATCTTCATCATCATACGCATGCCATATTGTCATATCATCAATAGGGATGTTATAAAAACATCTAATGGAGACTGTTTAGCCCCAGGGAAGGCAGAAGCTCCTTCACCATAAGACATGCACCGACATGTTTCTATTTCCACGTTCTCTGGTTTCTTCTTGGGGAAGACCATGTCTGAGAGATTGATGGCCAAGACCTTTCTCATATGGAGGTTGAGGCATAAATTGAGGAACCGCCAGGGGCCACCAAAATTGCCAATTGGTTCATTAGCCGATAAGTTGGTAGATAGTTGATGCAATAAATGATAAAGGGAACCTAGGAGATGCTTTCCAAGAGGAAAATTATTGCCAAACACCAGATATTCAGCTAAGATTTGACAATTGGTGGTGGGGCCTACTGACTTCCCGCAGAAGATAAATTTTTCCAACCACATGTTTAGAAAAGCCATGTGCTCATGATTGTCAACAGTGCCAATTGAATGGTAAAGGGATATATATCCTTTCCAGCTGTTGATGTTTTTGGTTTTCAATTGATGAGAGGGTTTTTCTGCGAGATTGAAAGGAGTATTGGCAGCAGAGATATCTAAACTAGTGAGCATGAACACATCTGCCAGAGTGGGTGTCATCGGCCCTTGGCCAAATCGGAAGGCATTCAGAACATCCGAACAAAAATATGAGGCTGTCATAAGCAAGGGTTCGTTCCTAGACATGAAGCTTTCTTTGAACGAGCTACTCGGAGGTACCAATCTCTCCATCCGGAAGTAAAATCAGGCCATGATCTGAAGACGTGAGTCCAAATAGAAAGCTTCATATTGGACGACTTGAAGGGGGTCCTATTGGTTTCTAGATTGATCAGATTGGTGGGGTTAGGATTGCCCATTGGACCCAGACAAACAAATCTAGATTTATCTACAAGAGGAATAGTGATTCTGCCCCTAAGCTCCTGAAATTTTTTTGAATCTAAGATTACAGGAAAGAAAGAATAGCGAAAAATCGACGGAAAGAGGGATCTGAAGGAGTACCTCAGGAATCGAAGAAAGAGTCACTGCTGGAGCATCTTGATTCTATCCAAGAGATGCCATCGCTACCAACGCAGCTTAAAAATGCAACTGGACGGAAGAGCTCGCTAGCGGCGGAAAGGTAGTATAGGGGAAGGAGACGACCAAGTGTCAATATTTATAGTTTCACCCCTAGGGTCTTTTGGAAATATATCCGTTGGCCGTGATCGATTCGGAGAAGGGCGCCCGAGTTCGAGAGAATTTCAGAACAAAAGATATTTACTTTGAAACTGGGGGCATGTGTTGACACTATTTTTTTGCACGTGTCAAGGATAAGGATAAGGCTAAGGCAGTTTAGCATGCGGAGATGGGGACAGTCAGACGATTTTGGATTTGCCGATTGAGACCAACCGATAGTAAGGGAGGCAAGTTGGCCGATTAAGGGAGAAAGCGGTAGAAGCAAATACACCAAGGAACAGCGCACAGTGGAGACGGGTCAACGTTCTGGTTGATGTCAGGTGCAAGTTTGTTTAGAGAGTCTGACTCTTATATGGCTTGTTTAGATATAGTAGTTTTTGCTTCTTTAGATGTAAGTAAACATTGTCGTAATCAACTAGGAGTCATAGTTTTCAGGGTATAAATAGCGACCCTGTGTGGTCGGAGAAAGTCTGTACACACCAAACACAACACAACCCTTTACAATCTTTCAGCAATTTACTTCTCACGATTTACATCTTGCGGTTTACTTTCCAAGTTGGCGACTTTGCCATCATTTTCCTTTTCCTTTCAACGAGTTCTTTCGAGTTCGTCGGGGTGCATAGCATCGATCTCTGGCTTGCTGGTGAGTTCCGCTTTACTGAGTAAAATCTAGGCTTTAACCTCTGGGCGCATCGCTGTGGTTTCATCTAGTTTGATTCAAAATTTATCGATAATTATTAGATCTATAAGTTTTCGTACCAACTCTTGTAGTTTAGCTTCTATCACCAATTTATCATGCTCGAGATTAGACTTCGTCGGCTTTTACTACTTTTATTATTATCAATCTACCAAGTAGCCGATCTAGATCTATTTCGAGTGTTGTCACATAGCATTGAGTAGATTGCCTCTAGTGTCTTACGCTTTGCTTATGTCATCGAATCGGGTGATCTAGCTGATTCTCTACTGTAGCGTTTCGGTAGCTCTACTGCTAGCTGATTTTGCTCTCCTTTGTATCGACTAATTTGGTTGTTACAATTTCTATTGAAGACACATCGGTTCTCTAGCCGATTCATCCGTAGTTAATACTTTCTTTTCCTTGTCAATCAACAGGTCAGATTGACTGGCACGCCCTGCATTCACCTGTGGTACCGTCAATGTGTTAGTGCGCGAGGATCAGATTTTTGCATCAACAAAACCTTAGCAAGAAGAAGAGGGAAAGGAATGAACTTGGTGCAAGGAGGTGCCTGTCCATGGGAGCCAATAGTTTTCCATCCATTGGCCCATACTACGAAGATCACCGGAATAGACAACACAGTAAAGATCAAGACACGTGAATTTAATTTGAATATCTGGACAAAACAAACACTGTGCTAGTTTGGTTTAAAAAATAGTCAAAAGCAAAAATAAGTTTGATGGAAGAAGTCTTTTACGCACATGCCATTAAAAAAGTTGCCGGTTACGCACATGCCACAAAAAAGTTTGCAGGCACCATGACCTCAACTTTTGTTTACGTACATGCCATTCCGTCCACCTTTCGTTGGGATTTAACATATTGAGAGCCCTGACATGTGGAACTCACATCTGCATTTGACAAGTTTGCCCTTCTCACTGCTACCACTGACGCGTGGGGCCCACCTGTCAGGGTCATCTTCAACCTCCCACACTCTTCTTCTCCCTCGAGTTCTCCCTGCTCTGGCGGGATGGGCAGCGGGTGAGCCCTACCGCGTCGCACAGGCCTGCGTGGGCGAGCTCCGCCGCGCGTCGGCAGCCGCGGGCGAGCCACGCCGAGCAGGTCCGCCGCGAGTCCACCGCTGGAGAGGTCCGCTGCGCCAGCCGCGGGGGGCAGGTTCGCTGCGTCGCGCTGCGCGGGCCACCGAGGGCGAGCTCCGCCACGTCGCGCCGCGCGGGCCGCCGGGGTCGAGCTCCGCTGGGGCGAGCTCCGCCACAGGCAGGTCGCCGCAGGTGAGCGCTGCTGCGCGCACAAGCCGGCCCCTGAGCTCACCATCACCAGCCCCGCCACCATAGCTGCCGACGTGTTCTCCTTTGGCGCGCTGCTCCTCGAGGTCGCGTGCAGGCACCGCTCGGTGGAGCCACCGCCGCCGCCGGCGGAGGGCGGAGAAGACGCGCCGGACGTGGGTCCGCGACTGCGGTCTCGTCGGTGACCTGCTGCGGGCGGTGGACCCGAGGCTGCAGGGGTGCTACGACGAGGGGGAGCAAGGTGTTGACGGCTGTTATCCACTCATTTTATACCTGTCAACATGTATCTTTTGGCATGAGAAATGATCATCAACACTAGAATAGGGCTTAAACTAATTATTTCCACGAGTGTTGGTGATTATGCGAATACAGGTGATTAGCACTAGAAAGAGGAGTAAAAACACAAGTCATTTATCCAAGTACTTCAAGCTCAGCCAATGAGGGGATGCCACCTAGGATTCCCCTGGATCACTGACGTCATCAATCCAAGAGAGGCAGGCCCGACGAATCATGTATCGCCACATGGACATCACATGGATTCAAGGGCCCACTTATCCCCCAAAACTGTCGGGAAACTTGGCATGCACGGGGGAGTGACCTCAGGGCCCACTTGTCAGCCACCTGGAGGAAACACAGGGCAACACGTGGCCCCGAGGGTTCGGCCGAACCCTAGATCGGCCGAACCGACTTTGGTTCGACTGATCTCGGCCCTCCACGTGTCAGCTCCTGATTGGTCCCCTGCTGCTATCCCGGGCGTTTTGGAGCACTTGGAGCCCCGAAGCAAGCCACTCACTCCTCTATAAATAGGAGGGGAGGGGCTCCCATTTGAGACACACACTTCTCCTCCTCCTCTTCATTTTGGCTTTGGAGCCTCTCTCTTTAGGAGAGGAGAGCTCTTTGTATAGGATTAGTGCTAGGAAGTGAGGTGGGAGGCTTGGGGCCATGTCATGTTCATGACATCTTCCTCAAGAACGATCCTCAGCGGTGCCTTTGTTCTTCAACTAGACTAAAGTGAGTATTTCTACATTTTCTATTTAGACTAAAGTCATATGTATGCTTAGTTGTTTTGTTCTTGTGTTCTTCGTTTGTTCTTGGTTTAGAGGCTTGTGTTCTTCGAACACAACCCTTTCGATCTAGTAGACTTAGATCATAAGTTTGCATCTAGTTTGTCAGCTTGTCTGTTAGAGTAAAGTTGATGCTCCTGCATATCTCTAGTTAGATCAAAGTGCATTCATGATCTTGCATAAGTGATAGAGTATACCTTGAGCTAGTGCCAGTATCTCCCTCATGGATTCGTAGTTTCGTATTTATACGGAGTGCTATAGTCGGGCTATCGGGACGTCAGACGTTGTCCGGCTGTAGTAGTAGTCAGTGGTGTAGACCTGGTGTCTGGACCATAGGTTATCCTGCGAATACCAAGTACATTCGCGTAATGATAGAGGTAGGCCGCAGTGGTGACAGCCTGTTGGACCCTTTGGAACCCTCCGCGCTTGTGTATCGAGTAGGGCCCCGTTGCCAGAACATATTGCCTAGCCTTAAACAGCTAGGGTGGGTTGGTGCCCAAAGCGAGTGTTATACCTGAGAGACCGTGCTAGACTTTGCGCTCGGTCAGGCAGATCCTTTCTACCTATCCTATCAATCAGTGTTGTGTCCTTGGACCATCTATACTAGAGTAGAAGATAGTGCACACCGTTCCTTGGATTCGATACCCTTGGAATACTCTCATTCCTTGGGGAAGTGCTACAGCGGTATTTTTGTGCGCTTGCGGTATACTCGGTTGCTCTTATACGTTCCCTCTAGGTGTACAACTAGTGGTGACGTTAAGAAACACCAACAAGCATTTCTGGCGCCGTTGCCGGGGAACGGTTGCTGTATCTATCTTCGAACCTAGTGGTCCTCGTATTTATCTTTTTTCGTTTTCTTCTACCTTCACCCCTGTTACCCTTCGAGATACCTTTTTCATTTTCTTTTGTTCTACCTTTACCCCCGTTACCCTTTGAGATGCCTTCCTTTCAAAGCTTCTCTACCTCAAGGGGTGAGTTCAAGGAGCCATCATCATCTTCATCATCTAGCTATGAACTCCCCCCTGGCTTTTTAGCCATGGTTCAGGATCGACCATTCTTTGGAGCAATCAATGAAGACCCCTACCTCCATTTGGAGGAATTTGAGGAACTGTGTTCTAGTCTGGCTATCCCAAGCATAACACAGGACACCGTGAGGTGGAAGTTGTTTCCTTTCTCCCTCATAGGAGAGGCGGAACAATGGTACGCCCGCACTGTAGAAAGTGTGAACGGTGATTGGGGAGAACTCCGAGATAACTTTTGCCACTCGTTCTCTCTCATGGAAAGGACGGAGCAATGGTACACTCGTGTAGCTTCTCTACCAATAAGTATCCTCGATTTCGAGAAATTAGAGGAGTCCCTAGGAGTGGCATGGGCTAGGTTCCTACACCTTTTGGTGTCGACACCTGGTCCGTCTTTACCCATCGATGTGTCATTGTACATCTTTTGTGTGGGTCTAGACATGGATTCTGCCCTCTATCTAGACGTTATTGCTGGAGGTTTGCTTGTGGAAAAACTCTAATGGAAGGAAGAGAGATCCTAGATTCCCTCTTAGAAAACTCTTTTGTTCCTATTGGTCACAACGAACCCAACCAAGAATCCGAGTCGAGCCATGAGGGTCCCTCAACATCCAAGTCTGAGTCTTCATCTTCCGAATCCCAAGACTTGTCCGTTGAGTCCTCTCCTGAACCCCGAACGCCAAGGGAAGAAGAAGTTCAACCTTCGGTGTTCACTTGCAAATTCGAGGATGACCCATCTAGAAATCTTTTAGACACCTCGAATTCTTTTGATGCTCAATTAGGGGAGGATCCTTATTCTGTCCATACCAATCATTCTAGAAATCTTTCGACAAAACCTTCTCTTAGGCCTACGGTGCCTCCTCTACCTCCTGATCCTCCTGACAAAACATATCCCGAGGAGGCCATGAGGGAGGAATGGTTAGAGGGAGTGACACGATTTTTTGAAGCAATTTGGAATAGTTCACCTTCTCTGGTTGTCCCTTGCTCTATTAGAGGCACTGTCGTAGAGACCCATTGTAACCCCATCATGGAGGTTAACATTTTGACATGGCACTTAGCGGAAACTCTTCTGGGCAAAGTTCCGCTAGCACCATCCGACATGCTCCTCAAGACTTGTCCCTTTGGACACGTTCTTGAATGTCGGGGGATCGCAAGTGCCGTGCTGCTGATCATAGACGGGATCGACACTAGCTTAGACTTTCACATCTTCGATGTCCTTGATCTCGATCTTCTCCTAGGCTCCCCTCTAGAGCAGCTCTTCGATACATCTTTAGGGAGCCTAGATGATAAGCTTAGGGGAGTCGCTTCTGCCACTGCTACCCCTTGTCCGGGACATCCTATGGCAAAGCCTCTTCCTCAGCAAAACCCGCTCGAGAAGATGACGCATACATCTCCATTCGCATCATCCGAGCTCGTTCTCATTAAGGTTGTAGAATGTTCTACCCCTCATGAGGATGGCTCAGGAGACTCTCTTCACCTTTGTGAAGGCGAATGATCCTCACCACTCTCGACCGAGTTTCAGCCTCTTCCCGCTGGCCCGTGTCATGTTGCTTTCGATCATGGTCGAGAGTTAACATCGAGCTTCCACGATGACTCTCTTGAGATGGAGAATTCATGGGCCATGGAACCCTTCGAGGCACTGACTCTGGAGTCCAGAGGAAAAGATTCCGCGCGCGAGCATGGTAGCTTCATTCTTGACTCACCGTACAGACCATGCTCACATCATGTCCCTCTAGAGTCAGACATGCTTAGTGCACTGAGCACGCATGAGGGCTGCAATCACCTTATGGTCCTCTTTTGTAGAAAGTTCAGAAAGTTGGTTGTAGATGTATATGTCTATCATAAGCATATCAGATTTCGTGTGTGCACTGTGGCACTAACCTTGTAGCTGAAGCTTCACTGATACAACAAGGATTTGTGGTGAGACGGGAATGACACCACCAACGATAGCTGCAAGATGAAGTTCCCATGGTCGAGCTTATGACCTTAAATAAACAAAGCACTACCAGGAGATAGCCTGGATTAGTATAGGTTTTATTTCCCTTTTCCGAATAAAAGCAAGAACATATTTTTAGGATAAGTTGTCCTCCGGGTATTTTTTGGTCACTAACCTTTCAGATGGAGATTGAAAAGAAGAGGGACAGGTGATGCCTACGGACATGTGAGCCACACCAGCTGCGACACCTAGATAAGCCTTGGTGAGGGAACATTTACAAAAGGAAGCTTGATCACCACACACTTGAGTTTTGTTGCCTAGCAATGCAAACTTCAAGTGTGGGGGAGGTATGTGAGCATCCTGAGCAAAGTTCCTCCTCTACCAAATCTTATCCTGGTGTGGAAATGATGTTAGCTCTTGCATCTTGCCCACTAGCTAGGTAACTCCTGCTTTTGACATTAAACAAAGCCCTTCCGGGAGGTTGCCCGAGGTTCACCGTCTTATGCTCATGCTTATGTTCCTTTTGGTAATAGCCTGAACACGCTGTCATGCTTCCCTTATCTTGGTTCATATGCTCTGGTTTGAATGTTTGTTCGAACATACATTCATAGGTTGTTTTAAATTAAGCATGGTGCTTAGGTTAAAACTGTCTTCTTTAGTCAAAACAAGACATGGTGTCGAGTTTTGATTGATGAACCTTAGAGTTATATTTTCATAGATTTTGGTTGCATATATGCTGACTAACCCTTGCAGAAAATTATCAAATTTAAATGGGTAAGTCATTGAGCTAAATTCAAATGGGAAGTTAAGTTGAGGTGTCAGATTCATGTTGCACAACATGCAAAGGTGGTACATATGACCTCTCAAAGGACCAAGGTAAGTATATTCCCCTTTGTGTATGAAGTGTAATCTTGATCTAACCTTGTTCGAGCTAATGACATGGTGACAATAAAATAAAAACAACAAAAATATTTCAATTTGAATAAAGGCTCTATGGTTCCCGAACCAGTAGAGTCCATTTTTTGTTTTTATTTGTCATTTGAAGAACAGCACCAGGTTCAACCACTAGTGTGGGGGAGTTCTCTCAAGCTCATCATCGACATATCCACTCAAGAACTCCCACACAGGCGCTGCACAACATCGACCACGCCTTCATGACAAGAGCAAGGTAAACTAGAGTGACCCGGCTGCCCTTTGGTCAGCCGAATCACCACTGGTCTTCCTTGATCTCTTATCCTTCAGAAGCGATGGTATGTACACCCTCTATCTCACTCTATCCTATCCATGAGTTTGTTTGAATTTCAATTCATATCCTTTATATCAAACTCAGCAATTCGTGCTATGCTTGCTCTACATGATTCATGTGGTCGGCTTGCATATGTTTTATTCCTTACTTATTGTCTTGATGCTTGTGAACCAATATCATTAGGGAACTCATGCTTATCTAAGTAGTTGGTGTTTGAGATATGGTTTGATGATATGATCTTCGCTCTAAATGTTTGAGTGCTTGGGAATTTTATTTGAAAACCTGAAAACCCTTTGCAAAGCTCCTTTTTGATATGCCACCGTCCTACTAGAGCCATATGATATTCATAGTTGAAAACCTTCTATTCATATGCTGCTTGTTATTGCATTGAGCTTTGTCAAATTTTGTGACCCTTGTGAGAAGTCTTTTCATTACTTTCATGATCAAGATTCATGTGCACACCACCATATTCCCCTTGCTATGCTTCTACACTGGAAGTTAGCATTGTATCATTCATCCATTCCATAAAAATAAAGCTTCATATGTGGTGTGACATCTCCCTCCAAAAGTGTCCTTCAAAAAGAGACATGGGCTATGAAAAAAAAGAGAAAAGAAAGACACATACTCAAAGCATGATGAAAAAAGAAAAAAAAGAAAGAAAAAGAAAAAAAAAAGAGGAAAGAAAGAATAGCCCATGTCCAAAATAAAGGAGGAACAGGAGAGAGATGGTCATGCAAAAAGGAGTTCCACAACTTAGATGGTAATAACTAGTGTCCATTCCGGGGCTAGTGTCCACTTTACCATCTACCAACATTCATCATATATGTACGGTAATATCTAGCACCCATTCCGGGCCTAGTATCCACCTTACCATACTCACCATATCCACACACGTGCACATCTTGATCTGATTATGTGATTTGATTTTCTCTGTGGATCCAGTTTTTGACTTTGCAATATATGTGATACAAGTATGCTTTATCCTTTACCCTACCCTGAGCTCCACATATAGCCATCATTAGAAGTAGGGTGAAGAAAGGTAATCTAATGCCTTGGTGAGGACTTATACACATTGAGCGATCTGAGAGAATCAAATGAGGAGCTAAGCAAGGTTTTGTTTTGAAAACTTAATGCAAAACCCTAAGTTTCTTGACATGATTAGCAGGAGTGATTTGATTCATGACTGTTCCATTCCTCAACTACTCAAGATGGCATGATAGACACTTCACAGAATTCACAGGTACAAGGTATGGTTTGGAATATCTCTTATGCTTGTTTCATACCTTTGGACATCTTGTCTCACCTTGATCTTGTTCTTCCCTTCACTCGGGACGAGCAAAGGTCGAGTGTAGGGGTATTTGTTGAAGGCTGTTATCCACTCATTTTATACCCGTCAACATGTACCTTTTGGCATGAGAAATGATCATCAACACTAGAATAGGGCTTAAACTAATTATTTCCACAAGTGTTGGTGATTATGCAAATACAGGTGATTAGCACTAGAAAGAGGAGTAAAAACACAAGTCATTTATCCAAGTACTTCAAGCTCAGCCAATGAGGGGATGCCACCTAGGATTCCCCTGGATCACTGACGTCATCAATCCAAGAGAAGCAAGCCCGACGAATCACGTATCGCCACATGGACATCACATGGATTCAAGGGCCCACTTATCCCCCAAAACCGTCGGGAAACTTGGCATGCACAGGGGAGTGACCTCAGGGCCCACTTGTCAGCCACCTGGAGGAAACACAGGGCGACACGTGGCCCCGAGGGTTCGGCCGAACCCTAGATCGGCCGAACCGACTTTGGTTCGGCTGATCTCGGCCCTCCACGTGTCAGCTCCTGATTGGTCCCCTGCTGCTATCCCGGGCGTTTTGGAGCACTTGTAGCCCCGAAGCAAGCCACTCACTCCTCTATAAATAGGAGGGGAAGGGCTCCCATTTGAGACACACACTTCTCCTCCTCCTCTTCATTTTGGCTTTGGAGCCTCTCTCTTTAGGAGAGGAGAGCTCTTTGTATAGGATTAGTGCTAGGAAGTGAGGTGGGAGGCTTGGGGCCATGTCATGTTCATGACATCTTCCTCAAGAACGATCCTCAGCGGTGCCTTTGTTCTTCAACTAGACTAAAGTGAGTATTTTGACATTTTCTATTTAGACTAAAGTCGTATGCATGCTTAGTTGCTTTGTTCTTGTGTTCTTCGTTTGTTCTTGGTTTAGAGGCTTGTGTTCTTCGAACACAACCCTTTCGATCTAGTAGACTTAGATCATAAGTTTGCATCTAGTTTGTCAGCTTGTCTATTAGAGTAAAGTTGATGCTCCTGCATATCTCTAGTTATATCAAAGTGCTTTCGTGATCTTGCATAAGTGATAGAGTATACCTTGAGCTAGTGCCAGTATCTCCCTCGCGGATTCTTAGTTCCGTATTTATACGGAGTGCTATAGTCGGGCTATCGGGACGTCAGACGGTGTCCGGCTATAGTAGTAGTCAGTGGTGTAGACGTGGTATCTGGACCATAGGTTATCATGCGAATACCAAGTACATTCGCGTAACGATAGAGGTAGGCCGCAGTGGTGACAGCCTGTTGGACCCTTTGGAACCCTCCGCGCCTGTGTACCGAGTAGGGCCCCGTTGCCAGAACATATTACCTAGCCTTAAACAGCTAGGGTGGGTTGGCGCCCAAAGCGAGTGTTATACCTGAGAGACCGTGCTAGACTCTGCGCTCGGTCAGGCAGATCCTTTCTACCTATCTTATCAATCAGTGTTGTGTCCTTAGACCATCTATACTAGAGTAGAAGATAGTGCACACCGTTCCTTGGATTCGATACCCTTTGAATACTCTCCTTCCTTGGGGAAGTGCTACAGCGGTATTTTCGTGCGCTTGCGATATACCCGGTTGCTCTTATACGTTCCCTCTAGGTGTACAACTAGTGGTGACATTAAGAAATGCCAACACGAGGCTGGTGCTGTGGCTTGGCCTGATGTGCAGCCAGGTTCATCTAGAGGCGAGGCCCGCCATGAGGCCGGTTTGCCGGTATCTCAGCGGCGAGGATGCAATTCGGGAGAACGTGGAGCTCGTCCTCTCCGGCGCCGACACGACCGAGTACTTTGGGTCGTCGGTCTCCATGACGTGGTCCTCCTCCGGCGGTACAATGTCGGCCAGCTCACTGCAAGGCGGCCGGTGAACTAAATCGTGCGCGCCGTCCCAGGTGATGACTGGCAACGGGAGAAAGGAGAAGGGGAGGAGGAAGAAGATTGGTGAGGCCCACAGGGGTAAAATGGTCATTTCACCAGTCAGTTTAACACTGTTAGCTCAGAATATGGCATGTACGTAAACAAAAGTTGAGGTCATGACATGTGCGTATCTGCAAACTTTTTTGTGACATGTGCGTAACCGGTAAATTTTTTAATGACATGTGCGTAAAAGACTATGATGGAAGCGGAATGCTGATACTAGAAGTTACTGAATGCTACTAATCCCGAGATAGATCAACCATCCCTTATTTGACCAGTTGGCTAGTTCGTATTAAGAAAACGCTTTGTCCTTGGGCTTTCTGCGGCCTGCTCTTCTTTATCTCGTTTAGTCAGACTTAACCCCTGAATAATATTAGGTATCCATAATATTCACCCCCAACACTATACTTCTGTTCTTTGAAATACATTAATATACATATAAAATATCTTTCTTCTAGCCTATGGGAACATCATGGTTCAATTGACATCTGTTTTACAGAAATTGAGAGAGATCTTTGTTTATTATTTTATTTTACAGAAGATTTGATCAATCATAGTACTGCAAAAACTAGAGAAATTAACTTTTGTGTTATTATATTTATTATGCAATTACTTTATGGTAAGTTGAAATATTTCTTATAAGTAATCCTCCTATTCCGGAGCCAACTAATTTACTAATTACCAACACATCACCATTGTCTTCTACTATTTATTCTTTCAGTGATGAATGATGTGCCCACTGATAGCGAGAGATGTGTGTTGTGACATTATCGATCTCAAGATATGTTGGCCTAGTACCTTGAAGGTGCTCAGAAGGGTAGAATGTGCTTTGACATTATAGGAGTGAGCATGCGGAGTATATATGAGCGTTTAAAAAAACACATGAGAAGTCCTCATGCAAATCCATCAATCAACTATTTACACCCTTCCTTCTTCAGTGATGGGAAGCCATAAAAAATTGGGGAAGTGGTCATGTAAATTTTCCAAAGAATGTCATAAAGGCAATTATGGATGAGTTAGCAATAACATAAGAATTTTTTTTCATTAACACTTTTAATTTTTGGCCTACAAGCATTTAGTTAACTAGTAAATTAACCCCGTACATTTCCTCTAGCTAGCCATATTCTAAAAGATCCATGGATAGTAGAACTTCATGACATGATTATATGTAGGTTATGTTTGCTTGAAATGTGTGTATTAGCTATGTCTCCTTGCTATATTTTCTCTTTTTTCAAACAGGGTTGTCTTGTTAGGCAATTTCCCCCTTGTTTTTCCTCACGTCAAGGTAAATATTCTCTAAGTTGTCTTAGACTTCACTTATCTTTAGAAGCAAGTATTAGGGATATGTTAGGGGGTTTTTTTTCAATGAGAGCGCTGAGAATTTAGCTGAGTGTATTAGGATATAATTTTACAAAACAACAAATTAGATGGAATGACTATTGCTGTCTATGTCTCTGAGTATGTTAGAGCCCCTGAAAGTTATGACAAGGCTTCTCTGCAGTAGAGGTTATTAGCAAGTTTGGGTCATTGGCATGTGGACCCAGATCCACTTATCAGTGACCCAAAGCATTACTGTAGAGGAGTTGCTTCCCGAAATTGATTGGTGTCCACCTGTTCAGTGTTAGTTGCACTTTTTGTGAGAACCGTTAATATTTCTTTATTTTTTTATAGCATGTCTAGCCTCTAGATAAATGTGGAGGTTCAACTACAAGCCTATTAATAATATACTCTCACATTACCTTTGTATAGAGTTGTCGAGCTGAGGTTGAGCAGATTGCATGCTACATTATTGAGAAATATTACGGATGCATACGCATATGTCACAAGCATGCTTACATACTCACTCGTGACACGTATAAAATTAAAGCCTGCTCCTATGACCACCTCTGAGAGACTGGACCAGCAATCTTGATCTGAGATTGGCAAAGTCGCTATAGACGTCTTGTGTTGGATTGGCACATCGTTAAAAACTGATAATACAACGCCATACTCCCATTTATTCCTAAAATAAATTTTAAGAAATGTGAATACATATGCCGATTCGAGAACTTCAACCCAGGTTCCATCATAATGAACCTAATCGGTTGAGATAATCAGTTGTGCTCACAAGAAATAGGAGAGATATAATCTCTCCTATTTCTTGTGAGCACAACTGATTTAACTTTAAGATATGGTTCTGTTGGATTAAAGCTCTTAAGAAGGCAAAAGCCAGCTGCAGAGGAAGCCTCTTGGGTAGTATAACTTCTTTTTAGGGTTGCTTATTAGGCCTAATATTCCTTGACGATCGTCAGGGTTAAGCATCGTATCATGTTATAATATTGCTTTAACGGTGCGTTCTTATCCCTTTCACAGTGTTGTTTTTGGTCCTGGACCAGCCCTTATGGCACAAGCTAGCGTAGTGCGCGCTTGCATGTTTGGCATATCGGCGCCGAGCTGCGTGCGTGTTGGGGGCTGACGCGGAGACCATTGCACACAATAGCTTGCTCAGTAGCTAGCAAGAGTCTTTGCGTCGATGTGCCTGCGTGTGGAAAGAATTGTTTGGAGTGACTTGACTTGAATATTAAAATATATATTGCAGCACTTGCTGGTGTTTGTGCATCTCGCCATCGATCGACGTCTGAATCGCATTGGCTGCGAGCTGAATGGAATCCATACCGTGCAGTAGACGTCGTACAACGGACAATGTACGTCACATCTGTTTCCTCTAATCTGTGCACTGATCAAAAGAAGAAGGATATACATGTTAAACACCACTACGTAACACTTTGAGCAATGATCGGGCTGTGCACCTTCACCCAACATTATTTGTTCAATTTGTTCACATGCAGTCATAATCCCATCATCGGTGCAACCGGGTCCGCGTGTCAGTGACCACACGTTAAGGAAAAGTTCCCATCAGGAGACTCATGATCTTTTTGTATGATTGTATCAGGATGCACCCTGAAATAATGTTATTCTCGTATTGGAACATGATGTTACAGTAATAACTTGTAAATAATATTACTCCCTCTATTCTTAAATATATGACGTTTAGGACAAAAGAAATTAGTTCATTTTGAACTAATTTTCTTGTCCTAAACGTCATATATTTAAGAACGGAGGGAGTATAACATACACACACATTTGCATATGTACATGTACACATATATCTCCAGCTAGAATCGCGCACCAAGCCACAACTCTAGCTAAGTAGCTATGTTCTTAGCTGCAAATAAAATCAGCTCCCAACTCCTTTTCAAAAAGGAGAAACCCACAAGCATCCTGTACCCTGCCATGAATCAAGTTGCACCAAACCCATGAGCCAAGATGATGCTATCCATAATCCAGGTTAACCACTGGTTGACACACAGAAACCATGGGGCACACAGTTTGGCAGCGGCGGGCCCCACCCCCATGCATTTCCAATCCCTCCTATAAAAACCCATGGCCTCTTGGCACCTCACTCCCCACAAATTCAGAAAGCACCAGCTAGCTAGGCACAAACCTTAGCTAGCTTTGTTTGATCAGGACGCGATCGATCGCATAGGCACAAGAAGAAGATCTGAAGATGAGGCTCGCAAGAATCGCCATGGCGATGGAGGACGGCGGCGGCGCGTCGTCGTCGGTGGCGCAGCCGGCAGCCATGGGCATGGGCGGTTACGAGCACCACTTCCAGCCGCCGCCGTTCTGGTCGACGCCGACGCCGTACCTCTTCATCGGGTTCGCCGTGGTCATGGCCCTCATCGCCGTGGCGCTGGCCGTGCTCCTCTGCTCCCGCCGCAAGGACGAGGAGGGGGGACGACGCGGCGGCGCCGACGGTGAGGTCATGGCCGTGCGCGTGCTGGCGCCGCTGGACAGGGAGGACGCGGCCGTGCCCAGGGTGGTCGTCGTCATGGCGGGGCACAGCGCGCCGTCGTTCCTCGCCAGCGCCGCGCCGTTCGGCTTCGCCACAGCCGCCGCAGCCGCCGCCGGGAATGACGACGCCAAGCCGCAGCAGCACGTCGGCAAGGACGGCGCCGACGCCGTGTAGGACCCCCCGGCCCGCGCGCCCCCAAAGCCAACCGTCGGCAAGAGAACGATCGCCCCCGCACGCGCAAAGATTGAGCTGATCGGAGAAGCAATTTTTTGTTCATCCTGACTTCCCTTTTTGCCTTTCTCGCCTTCTTGGTATGGTTTTGTGACCTGCAATGTTGTCCTTTAGCCTCTGCACGTAATTAGATGTGTTGTGCAAACCTGGAGGTCAGAAAATTTGCAATCTGATCGTTTTCTGTTCTGAACTCATATAAAAGAGGTTTTCGAGATCGTGAAACGGGGCAAATGACAGTATAACACACTATCACCTGCAAAACCTTACGATTTTGCTGAGAATGAAATGGAAAAAACTAGAGCACTCTAAAACATAATTAATCTTAACAGTTACTATATAGTTTGTCTTTTAACTAAGTGCGGATTATCTTCAGTTAACTAATCGACCAGTAGTAGTGATGATCACAAACACATTATCGATGAGTCGGTTTCAGCTTTGCTTCCCTCTGCTTTTTAAAGAGAAGGAAAGGAGGTAGCTTGGCTTCTCTGCATCTCCCTGTCTGCTGCCTAACGAGTACCGAGTCAGGGAGCACTACGGTTCGCGTCCGTCCTCATCCGGAACTCCGAATCCTGAAAGAGAAAGCACTCGATTGGGGGGGAATGATCATGGGGCATGGGCCCTGCACTAGAAGGCAGCGATCGAGTTGTTGAAACTGCTGCTAAAGCTCGCTTAGCTAAGCGCACCATGTATGTTTTGCCTTATGAGAGTATAGAAACGTACACTTTTTGGAACCCTTTGGATGGTGTTGTTGATCATCAATTGGCTACGCCTACAATGTATTAGTGCTAAGGGAACACGCCGAAACATCTCTTTGAAGGAGTGTGCCAAATCCGTGCTAACGATCGAATCGGAGAATCAATATCCGTCTTTTGTGGCTTCTTGCTTGTTATCTGAATTCTTGGATGCAAATTCGTTGGGATGAATTCTAGTGCTCAAGAGTATATGAAGCTAAGTACTTGTTATTTACTTATTTCAGTGTGTACTTATTACTAGAGCTGAACAATCAGTTATTCAGTTGGTGCTGAAAAGAAGTCAGAAGCCACACTAGTCTGAGAAGCACGCCAGTTGCCAAAGCCCAAAGGAATCATTCGTATGCCTTATATTTCCTTCGATTCCTCAAGCACAGGCTAGAGCATGGTGCATGAACATGAATGCATATTGCGCTTCATCAGAACCAGCGTGCGGAGAAGTTCGTTATCCCCTCATGGAATTCGCCTTGGTTTTTCCTCATTCAACTTGTTTTGTGCAGAACTGCAGTACTACAATTGTGCTGCACGGACATATTCGCCCTTCGATGTAGGCTTTGTCGATGGAAAGCGAGCGAACGTAGGGATGGCCGATGGCCGCCGGCCAGGACGCGGCGGTCTGCGGCAAGATAGCGCGCGGCGGCGCGCCGTGGAAGCGTGCTGGGAGTCGGCCGGCCGGTCGGCGACGCTGGAGCTGACTGCTGGCAAGCTGTGGGCGTGGGGTAGAACGATGGATGCCAAAACCACGGACCTGGCTACATGTCTGTGCTGTGCGGCTCTTAGTCACACAGAACGCGGAACGAGCCCACGTTCCCTGTCCCGGGAACTTCGTTCCGAAACGAGGGACGGGAACCAAGCGGGACGAAGCGTGGTACGCAGAAGGAACGATGCTTGGGTCATCGTCCCGATTGCCGGCGGAACACGAACCAGTGGTGTCGGGCCTCCTTCCGAATCGCGCGCGACCGCAGCAGCACAACCTATCAAGATGTTCGACCTTGTCTCTTTGTGCACCGGGTAAGAAGCAGAGGTGCGGCGGAGCTCCCACAGCTATCCCGCGACACACGAACCTCCTCCTCCTCCCCATCGCGATTTGGACTTTGGAGAAGTCTGCAGCTGTAGCTGGGCGTTGAGCCGTTGACAGCGAAGTGGAGAAGACGAACAACAAGATGTAGTAGCTGGGGCGCTGGATGGATTAATTGGCCTGGTCCATGTAGTTGAAGACAACCCAATTAACTATTCCATTAACTAATAGCCTGATGACCACAGGCCCAAACGTCAGGTCCTCCTCAAGCTTCTTCTGTGCGTGGAAGCCTGCCGTTCCGCACTATCGTCCCGAGAGCTCCTGGTTCGCGTTCCGCATCTCGATCAAACGTTCCAACTCTATATACCCCCTTCGTACCATGTTTTTGTCGGACGGCGTTCCACGAACCAAGTTCCCGTTCCTCGTTCCGGTCGTCCCGGGAACCTGGTGACTATGGTGCGGCTGCGGTTGGCCGCGCTGGTGGCGGCGCACCTTCTTTTAGAGAGCCTCAAATTTCCAAGTCCAAAATTAGAGCAACACGTTGGCGTTGCGGCGACCGGCTTAACCGCTCAGGCGGTCGCCGGTCCGGTCGTCGTGGATGGGCGACTCGGTGGTGGCCTCTATCCATTGTTTGTTGCAGACTTGCAGTGACAGGCAAAAGACAAATGCGGCCACGGGCCACCGCTGAGCTCGGATGTGGTGGCACGGTCGTTGCGTTGCAGTCAGTACAGCGGAGGCGAATTTTATATATATATATATATATATATATATAATTCTAATTTGTAAAATTATACCACCGTTTTGAAATTTAACAAAAATATACCACTAACGTCGTGGCCCACGGCGGTTGCAGACTAACCGCCGTGGGTCACGGCGGTTGGAGGGCGTCCACGGCGGTTGGGGGAACTCCACGGCGGTTAGTCCTAGCCGCCGTGGCGTACGGCGGTCAGGGTCATTTAGTTTTTTTACTTTATGAAAGTAGAAAAAGGAAATTGAGGAATATTGATTCAATTATTAACAACACTCATATTACAGTACCATGATTCAAATGAAATAGTAGTTCAAATTTTACAGCAGTGCAGAAAAGACTACAACATCATACAAAATGACAAACTTCAGCCATTCTTGTGATGTGACGACGAAGGTTTAGCTTTCTTGGTAGCTTTTATAGTTGGTGGATTAGCAACACACGGGTCTGCTGGTGGAGTATAAAGACCACCCCAAGGAGGTTCCTCTCCTCTTGCAATGGTATCTGCAGTTTTTCCTTGCAAATAATGATGCATGTCTAGTGGAGCATAAAGAGCATCTCAAGGAGGTTCCTCTCCTCTTGCAATGACATCTGCAGTTTTTCCTTACAAATAACGAAGCATGCCTCTTCCCAACGTGCTCATTTTCTTCGGATGCTAAATTTGTGTTTTTTTTTGTGTGAGGAATCACGATCACCACCACCATTACCATCCTCACCCCCTCCGGTAGCAGCAGTAGACATCTCTAGTTACTGTTACAAAATATCTAAACTAATTACACTATTCTAAACTAATTTAACTAATTACATAAAATAAATAAAGAGAGGAAACTTACCTAAGAGGGAGGAGGAGCCCGTGGAGAGAGGGAGGCGGCGGTAGGGTGGGGCGGGACGGCTGCTGCCGTCGCCCTTTATATAAGCGCGGCAGCCGCCGTCGGCCACGGCGGTTGGAACCTACCGCCGTGGCCCACGGCGGTCGCAAGGATTTTTTTTAACTTAATGATTTATTTTTTAGTTTATTCTTTGATTTTTAACTTTATGACAAAGAAAATGAGCTGGTAATAATGAAAAGCAAAGTTAATAAAAGTAGTCATCATCACAAATAAGAGTGCTGCTGTCTAAACAATATGCAACCTAATCTAGCAACGCCTCTTCTTGTGGTGCAGCCTGTCTGCTCGCGCTGCGGCCCGCGTCTGGTCGCGAGGGTACGTCAACGGGTCAGGTGGGTGGATCTGCCGACGCCTAGCATCAGCAGCAGCATCCGGTGTCGCCATCGCCGCCGGCGACCCTGCAACCTGGTGGGACGACCCTGGCAACCCTCCTGGAGACGGGTGCGTCCCCTCCGCTCGCCTGTGTCCCTGTGGGACGCGCGCGTGGTACCTGCGACCCTCCTGGCTGCGTGCATCCTCCCTCCTGTGTCCACGTGGCTCGCGCGCCTCCTAGTTGCGACCCTCCGAGCTCCTCCTGCGTCGATACACCGTGCAAGAAGTCGAAGTCGTCGAAGTCGGAGTCGTCGAACCCTCCCATCTGGTCGTCTAGGGTGGAGTAAGAAGGTTCGCCGGTGCCGACGAAATCCGGAAGAAATAGCATTATTAAATCACGAATCGTAATTAATAGATTTTTGTATTTATATATAGTTAGAGATATAATTGTGGTCATTACCTGTGTGAAGAGCAGCGCTAGTGGACGAGGAAGGAACAACTGCTGGTGGTACTACTGGTGGTGCTCGTGCTGCTGCTGCTACAGGTCCTCGTGGTGCTGGTGCTGGTGCTGCTCTGGGAACTAGTCCCCCTAGAGGATGCATCCTCCAGGGGGTAGGATGCATCGGAGGGCGCGGCGCGTAGAAAGTGGCCGGGAAGGGTGGCCGTGACGACGACAACGGTGCCTGGTACGAGCGACCAGTCGAGGCGGAGCTGGAGGACGATTGGGGGTACCGTGGAAAGAGTGGTAGAGCCGGGTTACCGCGATAGTTGACCGCGGTAAGGAACCTCGTGGTGATGCCCTGCATCCTCTCCCACGTCTGCTCGATATCCTGGTGTGTCATCAGGTGCAGGCTCGCCCTCGACTCCGCTAGAATTTGCGAAATGTCTGCAATCACGTCGTACTGCAAAACAAATTATTAGTAAATGTTGTAATATTTAGTATCATAAGAAAATTTAGTTGCATTTTCAAACTCACCGCCGAGTCATAGTGCTGATCCTTGTACGCCCTCTTCGTCTGCTCGTGAGCGTACGAGATCTGCATACAAACGAAAAGTGAATTGACCAAACTAGACAAAATGGAGAGACAAATTAAAAGTGAAAGTTAAGAAATTACCGTCCGCAGGTACCAGAGCGATCCCATGGTGAAACGATCACTGGGGTCATGACCCTCTGGCAAGGGCTTGTACGCCTCGTGGGAGATGCAGGGTCGACCAATCAGAAACCGCTCGTGGCACCAGAGCTGAAGAAGAAGAGGACAGCCGAGAAGGATCGCCTGGTCAGAACGACCCTTCAACACCCCCGAGCACAAGCCCATGTACGTGCAGGCAAGAACAGTGTTGCCCCAACTGATCTGAGGCACCTCGTCCAAGGGCGCGTCGGTGAT
Source organism: Cenchrus fungigraminus (assembly GCA_036936925.1). Classification (NCBI taxonomy): domain Eukaryota; kingdom Viridiplantae; phylum Streptophyta; class Magnoliopsida; order Poales; family Poaceae; genus Cenchrus; species Cenchrus fungigraminus. The sequence goes on from CM072773.1 coordinate 117,264,097, forward strand.
CCTCCGAGCGTGGGGGAGTAAGTACCTCGACACCGAGTCTCCCTGCGAACTGTAGAACAACACGAACCCAAACAGCCACAACAGGTACGCCTCGAAGAACCTGTCGACTGTCTCGGTCTCGGCCTCATCTGGTAGGTAATCAGCCTACACAAACAAAATCAAACGTTAGTTACATTGTCTCCATATATTCAAAAACGAAGAAAAATATAAGATTAAGGTACGTACGCTAAACTGGTGCAACCAGGCCAGGGTGGGTCCGTGAGAGTTCGTGAACTCCTGGTAAGGGGCGGGGGCGCGTTCGTTCCGAGGAACGTTCGCGAACCGAGCAAGGAACTCAGTACGCCAGTCGGCCGAGATGTCCACAAGCCACATCGGCTCGGCCTCACAAGGAAGGCCCATCAACAGGGACGTGTCCTGAAGAGTCACCGTCAGCTCGCCGACAGTGAAGTAGAACGTGTGGGTCTCCGACCTCCAGTGGTCCAGAAGCGCGCAGAGGAGGGAGAAGTCGAACTGGAACCGTGTCATGCGATCCTTCCGAGGAATCGCGTCCCGCGGTCCATCCCCCTCGACTAACCGCGCTACAGGTAGTAGTCCTGCAGCGCGTAACCCGAAACAAATAAGGTAAATTTATTAGTTAAAAAAAGTATAAATAAAGGTACATACAATAACATATAATCAGTTCACGTACTTGGGAACCCAACGGTCGTGGATCGGCAACAACGTCCGCGTAGTGCGAGAACGTACGTGTCCAAGATCCTCCCCGAGGACGGCGGACAGGTACGAGCGGTGTCTGCGGTCGACCTGAGCCTGATCCTGAGCCTGATCCATAGCTGCAGCTGCATACAAAAATTAAATAAATAATTTAAAAATCAGATAAAGTAATTTCTACGTTTTCTAAACAAGATAAAGTAATTTTCTAGAATTTCTGAACAAGATAAAATAATTTTCTATAATTTTCAGAACATAGAAACTATTTTTATACATTTTCTATATTTTCTAGAACAGATAAAGTAATTTTCTACAATTTATACACATGATAAAGTAATTTTCTACATTTTCTACATTTTTTAGAAAAGATAAAGTAATTTTCTAGAATTTCTGAACAAGATAACATAAATTTCCTCAATTTCTAGAACATAAAAATTATTTTTTTACATTCTCTACATTTTCTAGAACAGATAAACTATTTTTCTAAAATTTCTAAATAAGATAAAGTAATTTTCTATATTTTCTAGAACGAACAGATAAAGTAATTTTCTACAAATTCTACTACATAAAGTAATTTTCTATAATTTTTACAAGAGGTAAACTATTTTTCTACATTTTCTACATTTCCTAAAACAGAGAAAATAATTTTCTACAATTTCTAAACATGATAAAGTAATTTTCTATCATTTTTTGAATAAGAAAACTATTTTTCTACATTTTCTAAATCTGATAAAGTAATTTTCTAGAATTTCTAAACAATATAAAGTAATTTCCTAAATTTCTAAAATATTTTTCTAAATTTCTAAATTTCCTAAACTAATTTCTAAATTTTCTAAACTAATTTCTAAACTTTCTAAACTAATTTCTAAATTTTCTAAACTAAAAACTAATTTTCTACACTAATTAAACTAATTAAATAAAGAAAGAAAATTTACTTGAGAGAGAGGAGGCCGCAGCGGTAGGGGGTGGGGGCGGACGGTGGCCGCCGTCGCTCTTTATATAGGAGCGCCAGCCGCCGTCCGCCACGGCGGTTACGTCCTACCGCCGTGGCGCACGACGGTAAGTTTCCGCGGACCCACAGCCACCATCCGACCGTTGGCGGTAGCCCTACCGTCGTGGGCCACGGCGGTTGGACGACATGCCGCCGTGGGCCACGGCGGTTGGGCCTATCCGTCGTGGGTCACGGCGTTGGTGGTATATTTTTGCTAAGTTTCAAAACGGTGGTATAATTTTGCAAATTGGAATAAAAAAATATATAAAAAATTCAGCCGAGGCTATGGTCAGTTGGATCCCGCGGGGAAAGGAAGGAGAAGAAGACCCGTGGCTCGTGTGTGCGTGAGCCTGGCCTGTAAGCAGAGCCCATTCCCATCTTGCCAACAAATGGGCCAGCACTGGGCCGAATTTACATTGGGCTCAAACAACGCCCAGCTTGGACGACTAACTTACTTCCTCTCGAGGTGCAAGTGAAAATGGCACAAATTAAGATGCACAACTAATAAAGATGGCAACAGCACAAATCTGATTGGGTTTTACCATCTCAAACCCATGACCATAAATACAAAATCTGTTCATTAAAAAAGTTGTGACCCATGACGGGTTTAATTTTATACGCAAACCCATGCCTATCGGGTTAACGGGTACCCACGAATCGCTCGTGGGTGCCAAATCAAACAACAAAATTAGCATATATATATATACACACACACACAATTCAACAAGAAAAAAAATCATATACATGTATATCTTCACAATTTAAAACATATGCATGCAACATTGATGTAAACTAACAAAAGTATATTATTAGCTACCCAATCATAACACTGTATGTTAACAAAAACACTTCATATGAGTAACATAAAGCATAGTATAGATCGTTTAACAATTAAATTCATGATAAGAAATAGTACATGCATATAAGAGTTGGGGTTTAGTCCTTAAAATTCAGGTGTGAGCTAAGATGTTGGATTATTTGGTGATATATATTCGAATCTAAAAACCCATGGGTTCACAAGTTCGGGTTTTATTTTCCCAAATCCATACTCACGAACTCGTTAGGTCTCATTTTACCCTTATTAGACCCACGGGTATAAAAATTGACCCATGCTCGTACCCTAATGGAGTAAAAACTCATTGAGTTTCGGGTTTCGGGCACCCATTACCATCTCTATGCACAACTCTACAATATTTGTAATTGACACAAAAAAAACTCTAAAAAGAATGTACTTTGAAGTTTCCTTTTCTAGGTAAGTTGAAACCTAACACATTCATATATGTACTTTTATTTGTCACAAAAGTTGAAGTTCGTTGCAAGGAAGATGTCTGAGTTTTGTTTCCTTCCAAACTTTAAAGTGTATTTTTGGATGGAGTTGTGTTCTCAAAATCAAGCTCATTTTCACCAAGAACAGAAGCTACCAAACAAGAAAACCAAATTCCAATATATTCATTGTTTTAAGAATTCTAACGAGTATATGATGTGGAAACTACACTTTGAATATAACACTAACACAAATTATATTCTGTTCTAAGTTGAATTTAATATGTTTGTATTTACGCATATGTAAAAAGTGGATGTGCGGTCCGAGTCTATAGGCCGTCTCGAGTCCTACTTCCCCTCCCCTCCTTTCCCTTCCACCCATCCATGACAAAAGGCCCCCATTGGCCTATTTGTGGTCGAATATCGCCTCCATTGCTACTTCTTTCTCTCATCCAAAGAACAAGTGATCCTTGAGGATCCTTTTGTTCGTTCGTTTCTTCCAACAATTGATTGCTGCATCTTATCCCAATTTGAGATGGTACGTGTTTCATTGTTCATTTCTTTGTGTTGGATTCGAATTGCAAAAGTGACTCTTGACCATTGTTTAGTTTTTCCTTCTTTAACCATTTCCTCATGCGAGTCCTGATTCATGAACCGCAATGCATTATGCATCATCGTTAGTTTTGATTTTTCTAGGTGCATAGAACGAATAGTAAATTGGGACGGAGACAATAAAAAACAAGCAAATTGTCTGAATTTGCATTAATATATTACCACATATTTATAAAACCTTTATATTGTAAATTCTTTTCAAAAGTTTTGTGATGCGAAGTCCTGTACATAAAACAGGGAGAATGTCAGAATATAAGAGTAGTACAGATCTAACATCGTAATGCATCACTGCTGGCATCATGTGTAGTTGTCGAGATCGCCATACATGACGGAATGCCATTTGACCCGGGCAACCTGTGCATGTTGACTCGCAGCCCATGGATCGAACGGTGCGGATGACGTCAAGATTCGTGCAGCCAGCGGTTAACTAATCATCCCTTCCACCGCGTCGCGCCACGCGCTCGGCCTCGCCTTCCGTTTCCACATTCCACCAGGCGAACGCCAGCTCTTCCGCGGGATCACGCCGGAGATCGCTTCGCCGGAGCGGATCGGCGTCCGACGCTGAGGCGGGGGAGCTTCTCCGGAGACGCGATGGTGGAGGAACCGGCACCGGCGCCGGCGGATCTGAGCGCGGCGGCGCAGGTGAGCGCGCTGCCGCTGCAGGTGGACCTCCTGCAGCTGCCCCCGGAGGTGCCGGCGCCGGGTGCCCCCGCGCTGCGCGGCGTCCTCGACCGACTCTTCGCGCACTGGCTCTCGCTCCCGGACACCGCCGCGCTCGTCGGCAGCCTCGTGCAGAAGGCCAAGGCGAGCGGCAGCGGGGCCGTGGGGGGCGGGATGCTGCCGTCGATGATGCTGCAGGGGGGCGCCGCCGTGCCGCCGCTCTCGCCGAGGTCCCCGCGCCTCTCGCGGAGGCCCAGCGGGCTCAGCGCCGGCCAGCCCAACCGCTCCGCGTCGCCGCTCCGCCCGACCGCCCCGCGCGCCGCCAAGGAGGTCATACCGCAGGTAGCCGCTCCGCGTGAATCCGTCGATCGGATCACTCTTCGCTTCTCATTTTGAGAAATCTGCACATGATTGGATTGCCGTGAACGGCTTACCAATCGATGAGAAATCTGCACATGATTGGATTGCCGTGAACGGCTTACTAATCGATTGTTGTTTGGCAGTTCTATTTTCAAGATGGCAGGCCACCGCCGTACGAGGTGAAGAAGCAATGCATTTCTACAGTTGAGCAGCTCTTCGCTGGCCACTCGAATGGTCTTCGGGCTCAAGGTGCGTTAAATCGAATGTGTAATTTGTGATTTATTTTTGTTTTGAAACGCTCTGATCCATTCGATTAAATAAACTGAATTGTGAAAGGAACTTTTAACAAAATCAGGCATATCGTGAAAGGAACTTTTAACTAAATCAGGGGTTGATGCTAAGACAGTTTCGTCAGGCCTGATTTTGTTACTTGTAATAGCAAGCAAACACCACTAGCAATTTTCATGAAACTGACAATTATCTTGATCACAGCAGTTTGCCCGTGAGGATGCCAGCTAATCCTTTTCTTTTCTCCTTTTGGATGTCTCTTTTGGTTGCACATAGAATTCCGGATGGTTACCAGGGAACTCTGCAAGCTACCAACATTCTTTACCACTGTTCTATTCAATAAGATTGACAAGGAGAGCACAGGATTCGTGACAAGGTAGTCAGCAAACTTTAGTTGTCTGCCTATTGCGAAATTGTTGTATAAACTCTGCATTACTTAACTATTTCAGAGAGGCGTTCATTGATTTCTGGGTGAATAGCAATTTGATGAGTTTGGATAGTGCAACCCAAGTGTTCACAATTCTGAAGCAACAGCATCGCAATTACCTTATGAAGGTGACTACAGTGAAAGACTTGGGTGACTGATTATTTCAGCAAAGCATGGCTGTGGTTCAGCTCTGTTGCACTTATCTAATCAATGTTTCATATTGATTGATTGATTTAGGAGGATTTTAAGCCGGTTCTTAAAGACCTTTTGGAAAACCATCCTGGTCTGGAGTTCTTAAAGAGTACACCTGAATTTCAAGAAAGATATGGTAGATTATCGTTGCCCTGTTATGATCTTTGTACATTTAAAATCCCATTTTGTATCCTTTTTGACTTATACAGCATTATTTGTCAGCTGAGACTGTCGTACATAGGATATTCTATTGCTTGAATCGAATAGGAGGTGGTCATCTAACACTTAGGGAGCTGAAGCGTGGAAATCTACTCAGTGCGCTCAGGCATGCTGATGATGAAGAAGATATCAATAAAGTTTTAAGGTGATACATTCGAATCGAAATTTAAACACTTCGGCACCTTTCTGTGCACATATTTTTCTATGGGGCTCTACAACAAGTGCAATTATATTCTGAGTGATGCAAAACATTGAACTTATTGATTTTTTTTCTTTAGGTATTTCTCATATGAGCATTTCTATGTGATATATTGCAAGTTCTGGGAGCTGGACACAGACCATGATTTCTTAATTGATAAAGAAAATCTTATTAAGTATGGAAACCATGCATTGACATATAGGATTGTAGATAGAATTTTCTCAGAGGTTGGTTTTCCTCTTCACCCCCAACTATATCATATTCTTCAAGTTCTCTTGAGGTTTATTTTAATACTGAGCCTCTGTTGAAAACTTTAATTGAATCATAACAGGTTCCTAGGAAATTTACCAGCAAGGCTGAAGGGAAAATGGGGTATGAAGATTTTGTCCATTTTATTCTGTCTGAAGAGGACAAATCAACAGGGCCAAGCCAGGAATATTGGTAGGTAACTGATGTTTGGTTTAATACCTCAACTGAGTGATACACTGACACTCCAGCTATTTTTACTGGTACTATAATATTTATGCGTTTATCATAGGCAATGTCTTGATTCAAATATTTTCCCTATCACGTAAGCATATGTACCATCTCTTTTAGTTTTAGGGCATTTATTAAACACTCTTTCTGAGGGGATCTATTTAAACATAGGCTGGATGTTGCTTTGTACCACAAAATTTTATATCTTTTTCATGAGGCTATTAGCTAAGAAATTTTAAATGATAAACTCATTATAAACCTCAAAATAATGTCAACATGAAGAGTCAGACTAAAAGGGTAGTGCACAACAAATTCCCATAATTTGACCAGCATGAAAAGAAATGACATTCCCATACTGGTTATTGATCTAATTGCCAACCCAACCCAGTATAATTCTTCACTACATGAAAAGAAATGACATTCCATACTGGTTATTGATCTAATTGTCAACCCATCCAGTAGAATTCTTCACTACAGGTCCTTCTATCAAAGGCTTCCTTTTCTACAGATCATATGCTTTAAGAAATGAATCTGTACTTTTGGAGAGGTTCATTGAACTTTTGTGTAGACCCTTACTCTATTACTCAACTCGATTAATAACACTACAAAATGAGAACAAAGACATGAAGTTGGAGATTCATCTATTTATGTTACAGCAGGCTTCGATCCTCATCCTAAATGGTTATGCTTTGCCTAAATTGTCATGTGAATTTGAGCTTCCTTTTACAGCAGGTCTAAGGTTCTCAACTTCTCATATTTATGCCTGATGTAATCTCTTCAGGTTTAAATGTATAGATCTGGATGGCAATGGCATACTCACATACAATGAACTGCAGTTCTTTTTTGAGGAACAACTTCATCGCATGGAATGCATGGCCCAGGAACCGGTTCTATTTGAGGACATCTTGTGTCAGCTCATTGACATGATTGGACCTGAGGTCATATGAGTTTATGATTTTTGTAGATTATCTAGTTCTAAAAATTTTATGCTGAATTAGTCTTGCATTACTTTTGTTCCAGAATGAGAGCTATTTGACATTGAAAGACTTCCGAAGGTGCAAATTGTCTGGGCATTTCTTCAACATTCTCTTTAATCTGAACAAATTTATGGCTTTTGAAGCTAGGGACCCATTCCTCATTCGCCAAGTAAGTCAAATTCATTTCCTACTACTCATAACATCCACTGACAATGTGAGCATTTGGTTTTTCGCCATTGGTAACACCATATACTTTTCCAATGCAAGTACAGATGCGTGAAGAACCATCATTAACAGATTGGGATCGTTTTGCACGAAGAGAATATGTAAGATTGGCAATGGAAGAAGATGGTGAAGATGCTTCCAATGCAAGTGGAGATGTTTGGGATGAGTCACTTGAATCTCCTTTCTAGATTGAATGCATTGTGACATTTTGGAAGACATCAGATTATTCACATACAGGCATACAGCTCTAATAATCTCAAGGTGAAACCATGAAGGCAGTCAGACATGGACAGTTAAATGAAGCAGCTGGCACCATCCAAGTTTTGACATAGAAGCTGAGACAAATAGTTTCATGTAGCTTGTTGTGGAGTTCATTTGGTTCTTGGTGACACTGTTGTTTGTAGCAACATCCATGTTGGTCTAGTATCGCTGCTAGCAGCTTCGATCGATCGATTCATGGCAGCAACAAGTGCACAGCACCTGGTGATTATTATGTGAGCACGTCAAAATCTTTTGACAAATAAGGAGAAGAGCATGGGTCCTTGTCGAGGATGCAATCGCCATATGTTAGATCGTGAATAGTTGGCACCACAATTTTATTATCATAGGGTTTTTATTAGGTATCTACCAAAGATTCAAAATATTCTTTCGTTGTTAAATAAAGGTCACCAAGAAGACCAGTTTCACTCCTGCATTCTGTATATTTTTGTTTAGTTTGTAGTCATATGAACAATGAGCTGTAATACTATGATACAGGAATTCTCATAATTTTTCTAATGCATTTTTTAGTCGCAACACCTCGAAATACCAAAAAAGAGACTAAGATGCTATTAGCGATCAACTCGAACCATTTTTCTTCTGAATGGAGGCGGATTCATGTAGGATGGTGGAATGTCCATGAAGCAAAACTGTAAATGACAGAGTCTAGGAAAAAGCAATGCTACATCCAGCAGGAGCAGGGAAATTGACTGGTACATTTTGACCAGCTTTCTATGAAGAATTACTCATTTGCATCAAAAGCTGCTTAACTACCACCTCCTTTTCTTCTTTATTAGTAGATTATTATCAGCCTAAGTAAAGCTATTGACAGACCAATCAAACTGAACGGCGGTTCATTGTATTTTCAGGGAGAAGGACCGATGTCGAAAACGACACTGGTTTGATTGGCTGAGCTACCTGCAAAGATCGTGCATTTGCTTTCGTTGCTCCACCAATGATTGTCTCCTGCTCGAATGAACATCTGGGGCAGGCAGGAGGAGAGTCACAGAAAGGAAGGGCATATTGTCCTCCTGGCCTTCATTCTAAGCAAAATAAAGAGCAAAGAAGGATGGATCCTTCAGTCATCTTTCCGACAACGGTGGAAAGAAGCTACAAGGATAATACAACTAGGCACCTCCTATGCTCCAGCTAGGAAATAAAGAGCCTAACTGACAGCAAAACACCACCTACTTGAGAGTTGAGACGGAGCGGTATGGTGATGAGCATCAAGATCTGCAATATGATTAATTGGTGTGAAACAGTTTAGCACTTCTCCCATGGTGTTGAGAGCCATATGAAAACAATGCCAGCATCTTGTTGTTTCTACACGTTGCCTCCAAAGGCCCTGATTCTCTTATGTGAGAAACTGAGAATTCATTTTCCTTCTTCAAAAGGCCTTGATTGTTGTGCAATACTTAAGAGATGAGAAGGGTACATATAAGGTGGGTGGAAGCAACCAAAAGTGCAATTTCTTTGCACGTTGAATTGAATATTGCTCATGAGTTTTATCCTGGATATCCAAAGATAGTTAGCAACAAGCACATGCATATGTCCTCTATGACAGAGTGTACGAATCCCAATTAAGCATCTTGTAGAGTTGATACAGATCCCAATTAAAGAACTATCCTTAAGTTATGAAGAAAGGGCTTCAATCTCACATTTTTAAAAAAGAAGAAATAAACTAAGGGACTCAACCTACCGATAACTTTATTTTGGGGCAAAACTCTTCTGAGCCATAACTGGTTACCAGAAAATAAAAAAGCTTATGGAAAAAATATACTACTTTGAACTATATCCACAGTTCACTGCCTTCAAGTAGCCACCAACATTTCTTTGCTAAAGTGATGCTTTAGTTAAATTAATCATAAGCGCCATGAGCCCATGACAGGATTCAGCACTGCAATCTTATTAGCGCTAGTTCCTTTTCTAGAATCGACAAAACTATTTGTAAGGTGCTACACAACAATACTAAATGATGTCCATTCACGTTACATACTTAATTTGCAATTCTAGCAAAGAGACGGGTGCATCTAAAGTTCAAACCACTAACTACTGTGGTGGCAAAGGTACTTAGCCCACAAATCACATCCCTATCCTCTAATATAAATTGTATAATTGAAATATTAAATTATTGTCCTAATAGCTTAAAGGACGTAGCAATTGGCATCATCGGGAAAAGCACTTTCAATCAGCGCCTTTAGGTTGCTGACGTACTCAAAAATTGCAGAGTATGGACAGGCATTGTTCATGCTAATGGTCTCTAGTTTCCTCACGCAAGATGCTCAGCCTTGTAGGAGACGTGCACTTGCCGACTAGGACTTGACCAATCCAAGCCCCTATTGTGGCCAATAAACTCTTGCGCAGTGAAAGTAATACTTTCATTTCAAAAACAACCTAAAGATGTCACACTATAAACAAAAAGTAACAAAACAAGCAGTGACAAGGATGTATGCAGAATTGTTCAGGAATACAGTTGACAAACATAATTCACTACTCACTGTTTTCAACAAGACAAAATTAAGTATGGGTTGTTCTATATGAAAAGAATCTGCAAAACGAAAGTCTTGTCAGGGATGTGTGGAACATAGTGAAGAGAAATGCAACCAATCTTCTGCGTTCCTGATAACTATATGAAAAGAAAAGGCTGCTGCACAAAAAGAGGATGGTCAACAAAAGTCACTGATTATTGCCTTTTTGTTGACAGCAACATAATATGATTGCTAGTCGGTCCAAATACCAACCATTAGTTCTGCTATGACAATATGACACATGCAAGTTTTATTGAGAATTTGATAAGTTTTGATAAAACAATCATTGCCACTTTAGATAGAGTACGAAAAGGCTTTCAATTATATGCCAAGCCCACTGCCCACCTAGTAAATTCATACCATACCATGTGTAAAATAAGGATAAGCTCATATGTGACTGTGTCCAACAAAACGAAAACTGCTTGTAACTCCATTATAGAGCCCGATAAAGAACCACGGCTGCTTGCTAAAAGCACAGCATCAATTATGTCATTCAAAAATGACAACACATCTTCCTTACAGTTTTAGGTAAAACTAGCTCTCTGTGAATCCAGAAAAGATATGCAAAGAAAAGTTGCCAAAGGACTGAACAAACAGTTTCCAACGTATACGCAATATGCCCCAAACCCAAAGTGGACAAAACAATTGGTCCTCATTTAACATTAGCCGTCTTGCCACAAATATTGTTGTCACATCTACAGAAAAAGCATAGAAGGCAATAGCTTTACTTGGTCACAAGAAACAGCTTGGCCAAAGCACACAATACATAGCTGTATGAGTGCAATGCATTATTGTTCCAATTTACAAATCGATGGAAACAAAGAACAAAGGATGTATGCATGTAATACTTCTCACCTACTTGCTTGTTTTTTTTCTTTTTGGGGGTAGTCTCACACGCACATTTGACAGCATGACATTGACATCATTCCATACGAAGTTTTACACTGTACCTGTAATAGAGCAAATAGTTGTTACTTCCGACAGAATTTCCTCATCAAAAGGCATTTTTGAGAAAGTCTAGCTTTCCTTATGACACTGACATATTTACATCAAAACACCAAATGGCTGTATCTGATAAATCAAGATGATAATCTCAAACAGCCACAAAGCTAGAAAGCAAATTTGCTTACAACACAGGTGGGTCAGCGACTCACTGTCTTCTACTTTAGGGCTGCTTTCTTGCAATTTAAAAGGAACACATACCTGCTCATCCTTCCCCTCCATTCATCAAGACATTAGCTTCAAGGTAAAACCACTTCCCGTTTCCTTCTCCAAATTGCAAACCTCCAAGCCACTCCCTTCAGAGATGCAACAAAATTGTGTAGCCAATTTAGCATGCCTCCCTGGCTTCGACTTCACTAGCTTTTTCCTACCACAAGATGATCCCCACATCTATGATTTCAGTCCACTGGACATGCTTGATCCATACAACTGCAATGGAAGTACCACCATCAGCCCAATGTTTGCTGAGACAGCAGACAATCAAGAGAGGCGCTGCAATGATGATAGGAAGAAGAGAAGGTTAGCATCGAACCGTGAGTCTGCAAGGAGGTCGCGTGTGAGGAAGCAGAGGCGCTTGAATGACCTGTCGTCACAGGTTGCAGAGCTCCTAGATACAAATCAGAGGCTTCTCATTGAGCTCCACCACGTGATCGCTAGGCATGCTCGCATAGTTCGTGAGAATGCCAAGCTCAGAGAAGAAGCTGCTGACCTGCAGAAAAGGCTCGATGAGATGGATGTGGAAGAAGCTGAAGCTGCACCAGGGACCCCTGAAGTGGTTTAGTTTGAGAAATCGTACAATATCATGGTTAGTAGCCTTGTAGTACTGTTACGTAAATAGATATAATTCGGTGGTCGATTTGTGGGAAGGGAGCATGTATACAAGTACATAGTAGACTACAAGCTCTGTATGTATTCTTTCATCAATTTTCTAACCTAATAATCTAATATGCATTGGTATAGTGAAGCTCTAAACATAGCAAGGCATGTTTTTCCTCTGATAGAAACCTGACTAGTTGATTCAGAGCATCGCAAGGCAGTTCCTGACAGCACTTTCCCTGGACATTACTGGTTAGTGCTTTACCGGCAGCCTGACTTGTTTACTGCGTGGTGCAGTTTACCATTACGATGTAGCAATGTACTTCAGCAACAGCAATTATGCATATCTGAGAAAACTGCAAGGGCCCTGCTCCCTGGGCCCCTTGCAAGATGCTGATCTTGGGAAATTAGAAGGAAATTGTATCTGAATGGAAAATATGATTAAAAAATCGTATGGAACCATAGGAAATTCTGTCAATCGCAGGTCAACAACATGAGCCAGAATTTTGAAAGCCCCCTGGCCATAACTAATTAACTACCCAAAAAAGCCATTGAGTTGACCACCAGCCATTCAAGCACCGCAGCTACTGTTGCCAATCTGACGAAGCTTGATTGAAGCTTCAATTTATCAATTTAATAAACAAGAAAAGAAGACTCAAAATCCTTCCTGCCTCAGGAGTCAGGATCGAATCGCCCTGTACGCCCACAGCGGCCAACAGCGAGCCGAATGCCACGCCCTTCCCAACTCAATGCAACGAATGATTCTATAGCTCCAAAGGGTGCCTCACTGTTACCTCTCTTACGAAGAAGTCGGCTGCGCAGATGCCGCCGCCGGCCACCGCTACCGCCGCCGCCGCCCGCCCCCGGAAGCCGCGGGGCCAGTGGGCCACCCGTGATTTGGATGGGCCTGGGCTTGACGCCTTTTGACCCGGGAATCCTATACATCTTCCGGAAGTTAGAAACCTGTTGAAACTTCCAATGCATTAAGATTGGTGCACGCTCCGTGGACCGCACTATCTCCTTCTCTATCCTCTTGTCTTCTCTCCTTCGCCTCTCTTGCGAGCGCCGCCGCCGCCCACGGCTTCCCTGCACGGCGGGGGTGGTGGTTGAGGTGGCGGTGGGTTAGGGTTCAGGGTTGCCGGGGTGAGGGCTCCAATGGCTCACGGCCATAGAAGAGAAGGGTGCGGGGGCGGCGCGGAGGACCGGCGGTGGTGGCGGCTCGGCCGGCGGCGGAGGCGAGGCGGCGCGGTAGCGCCGCCAGCCGGGTGGGGTTGGACGGCCGGTGGGCCGGTGACCGGCGGCGAGGAGCGCCGGGGGAGGAAGGGCGGGGTCGCCGGCGGGGGTGGGTCACGAGCAGACAGCGCGGCGGCGGCGAACCGCCAGCCGGGGTGGTGGAGGCGGCGGCGGGGGCGGAGGCTCGCCGGGGAAGAAAGAGGCGGCGGGAGGAAAAAGAAAGAGGTGGGAGGAGAAAGAAGAAGTTGATGGGCCTTATGGGCTTATAGTTTCATCCTTATCCACCTTCCGGAAGTGAGATAGGAGCCCCTTTTGACCGACTGACCTTGGGCGGGGTGGGGGGGTGTGTTTCACTCAAGTTGTGGGCCTTGAGATACGATACGAGGAAAGCACCTGGGCCGGGCCAGACGACCTCGGTCCGGGACCTTTTCTTTATTCCCAGACTTTGTTTCTTAATAATCAAGTGCCTGGGTGAAAAGGATGCACCCATTTTTTTTTTTTGAAAATCATGCTAAATCTTACCAGGCTAGAACACTAAAAATGTACTTTCTAGTTCATTGGAGGCCTATCGAACGGCATCAAGAGCTTGTTATGATGCCCGCTCATTTCTCACTCACCTGTATTGCCCAGAATGTGCGAGCTCGCTCTAATTCCTGTGGTAAATGAAATATTTTTCATGACGATTTAAGAGTCCCAACTGATCTCATGAACACAGTATACAGTATTCCAAACAAATCTTAATTTGAAACATTTTTGCTACGTTCAAGCCAAATTCAGGTGAAAAGGCTATTGAGTTCAGACTAGATCAACCTCCAGAGGTTGAACAATTCATGTCATTACCATAAAAAACATAGTTAATTATCAGTGGATGTTGAACGCTGGCACATCATCTTCTTCGTGCCGCTGATAGGAACCGGCGAAGCGATGTACTTCAACTGGTTTAGTTCGGCATCCTCGTTAATCGGCAACCGGTAGCCAGTCCTCTGCTACCACCCCCATCAAGACGCACCTTGCTCAGGTCCATTTTCTCCCGAGCAATCAGCTGCTTCATCACTGACGCTTGCGCCTCCACTCTGTCAATATAAGATTTGTGATTTCATAGCACCAAAACAAAAATTAAAGCATCAAACTAGCTTTTGCCCAATGTGGAAGACAAAACTGACTTCAGATGATGAAATCCTAGGTCCTAGCCATTGTATATTTAAGATACAAGGTGGAAGCAGCATATAGTGAATAAAAAGCATCAAGGTCTTAGCAATGCTGCAAAGGAGCAGCACATACTCCACTTCAGTAAGGTTTTAGGCCTTTAGCAGAGAAATATCAACCGTCTAATAGATTTTCTCAGTAACACAACACAATACATCATTTTTAATGTCCACATATTTGCCACTTTAGCCTTTTCTCAAAATTGCAGGATGTAATCTAAACTAAGCTAAATACGGATTAATAAAAGGAACAACCAGATATGCACAAAATTAGCAAATGCGTGATACTGATATTTTGCTGACAAAGTGCCAGTGCAGAATTATGTTGCCAAACAGGACAAATGGGATCAGCTAACATGATGTTTTCATGATTTTACAAGTCCAATAAAATAAAACCATGACACTACAAGCATAGATAAACTGAAAGGAGAAAACAAAATTGACCACAGTCATCAAGTATGGTACATGATATAATTATTTAATTTTATTTCATTGGGGAAGCAGATAACAATAGGAAGGGAACTGAAAAGCTCATCATATTCCAATAAAGGGAGCAGTGAGGTCCTCGAAAAGCTGATGAAGCTTAATACACAAATAGATGCCAAGCAATTGACATTAATTAAGTACGATCCAAAGCAGATGGAACCACGTTTCCGTAGCAGCTGTACTGTACTGCTGTAGCGACCATGATTTACCAACTACATCAGCATACAGTTTGGCACCAGTTTCACTATCAGAGTAAACAAAGTTTATATCCCCTCTTGATCAAAAGAGACTGTAGAAAAGTTTGCCTAGAAGTATCTATTAACCAACACAGGTTCTCCTATCAATCTTTGCCTTGGCTTGACAGCGATTGCTGTTTGCTGCTCATGCATTTCAATGTTAGCATTCTGAGTCGTTTATTTTCTTCAAAGTTCATTTTTATGCTTTATCCAGTTTGTATATTTAGTGGCCTTGTATGCACTACACTGGTACTTATATCACTTAATAGAACTACAAAACAAATATTTAAAGTAGATTTAGACTTGGGGTATAGAAGACAGTATTCATTTGGTACAAGCAAGTCACTAGAGAATACTGAACTGTTGAGAAGCCGAAACTATAGTAACCACAAACTAAGTACTAAACAACTACACTATATTATACAGTACAATTGCCCATTGCGGATAAATTCCAACCAACTGAAATTTCCCATTACTAAATGGATAAATTCCAAACCAATATAAATTGCCAATAGATAAATTCCAACCAAAACCAACTACCATGAGTTGAAAAAAACATTGACAACAACAAGCACACTCATTACTCATATAGTCATATCATACTCATAATACTCATACCTGCACTGGTGCCCCCTGTTGCTCCATGGATGCGATATGGGTAGTACTCTGTCTCTGATCATACTCAGCATCACCAGTGGGGAGCTCAAACCGGCACACAGGGCAGGTGTTCCTGATGGCGAGCCATGGTCGAATGCACTCCGCATGGAAGTAGTGCTTGCAGGGGAGCTTTAGGACACTGAGCCCTGCCGCGATGCCATCCTTGCACACGGCGCAACCGTGCGAGGCCTCCTCTTCACTGAGGACAACCTCCTGTAAGCTATCCACCGCTGCGCGGGACGCCGGCAGCTGACGCTCACGCACATCAGCCCCAAGGCGCGCTGCGGTTGTGAGCACCTCGATAAGGTTCATGTCGGCATCGGTGGGATCGGTGTCCTCGGCGCCCGCACCCATCACCATCCATGAGGGCCGCACGACCTGCGCCAAGACCCGTGGCGCCTCGAGGTCGAACCCGCTCAGCATGAGCCCTCCCTCGTGGCCCATGTCGTCGTCGCTGGTGACATCCTCGTCGGTGTCCACCAGCGTCTGGAAGCCCCCAACGACCGGGCGCGGATCGAGGCTGAACCCGCTCAGCATGAGCCCGATCCCGTCATCATCGTCGTCGGCGGCGGCGGCAGCCTCCTCGGCGTCCGCCCCCCGCTCGAGTTCGAGCTCTCCGCCGCCCCGGTAATCCCCGGCAATCAATTCGTCCTCCTCCTCGGAGGTGTCTAATGCAGGCCAGAGGTTGGGGACGAATTGGCCGAAGCCTCCGTCGGAGTCGAAGGAGCGGCTTAGGGATTCGAGAATGGGATCTTCATGGGAGGCCTGGGACGCGTGGTCCTCCCCCATGAGCACGTCACCCACATCGCCATCGTCCTCGCGGAACGCGAAACCCGAGATGCAGAACTCCTCGACGTCGCCGTCGTCAACGACGGGGCCGCCGATTAGTTCCTCGCCCTCATCTTCGCCGACGCCGCAGTCTTCGAATGGGTCGTAGCCAAACGCGTCGTCGTCGCCGTCGTCCTCGAAATCGAAGTCCCAGCCGAAGGGGTCGTCGCCGGCGAACCCCGCCATTGGAAATGGGAAGTAGCGGTGGCGGATGGGGCTTTTTTTTTCACATTTTTTTTGGTGGAATGTATCGAAGCCGACTTTGTGGGCCCGGAGACCCCCGGGGACCTCGGAAATTTGGAGTGGGCCTGGAGTCGAGGCCCGGCAAGTTTCCGCCTTCAAATGCATCGACTCTTTCAGTACAACGCTTTTCCGGTATGATAGCGTATTCTAGTACGAGTTAGACGTTTAAAAAAATCATAAACACTAGTATCTGTGTTTGGAATCGGAGAAAATACGGCAAACTGTTTGAGTGATTTTTATGTTTAAGAGTTTGGAAATTATAGCCTCACGGTAGACATTCAGGTTCACCAAAGGAGGAGAAAAAAAAAGAGATGAGGGCGGTCAAATTACTCGGCTTTTCTATGATAAATTGATAATCTCAGTTATGATTCAATGTTGTAGCATTCTAGTTTGCACTCTTTGTATGTCTAAGTACTCCCTTCTTCCTAAATTACTATTTTTTTCTTATCTAAATACATAATTTTTAAATATGCAACTAGACATAACATATATTTAGGTGTATATCAAAAGTTATGTATATAGAAAACTTAAAAAGAAAAATTAATAATCTAGAACAGGGGGAGTACCTAGATAGCTCTTGAGAATTTTTCAAGCTCTCAACCAAGAAAAATGGCAAAAGGAAAACATACAACACATGAACAGATATTTGGAAAGTGACGGCTACACGTTCGGTGTAGCAAGTGTGGATATCAGTGGCAACTTGGCATTTTTTTTATAAGAAACCACTTATATTATATTAAAGTAACATTCTTACAAGAAGGCCCTTAGCAAAGGAGCCTATTACATCGAGGTCCTTAGAGGACACAAATCCGAAGAAACCACCGAGGTGCAGATCGCCGGCGGACGGCTGCAGGGGCGTCACCGACGCATGGAGCCAGGGTTGCGGAAGAGCCTCGCCAAGCGTAGGCTTGAAGAGCTTGTGGACGACGTCGAAGAGAAGCGTCGTCGGCGAATCATGGATTTTGAAGAAGTTGTCGCCGTCGAGTAGAAGATCATCGTCCTCCAAGGCAAATGGAGGGCAACTTGTCATTATTCCTCACCAGCCGCGCTCGAGCAAGAGCATCATTGTTCTTCTCTCAGGGTGGCAAGGAGATCATGTCATTGATGTCTAATCTAACAAAAACTACTTCAACGTGGTTAGTGACAGATGATTGATGCTGATTTATTGTGAAAGAAAAATATTATTGTCTGACTGGTAGTAGGTGGTTGATGTTGATTTGGTATGAGCGAAAAGTATTGTTGGTTGTTGACTGAAAAGACAACCGAAAAGAACACGCTTCTACTATTCAAGTGGCTTACGTGAAATCCATAAGTATCCAACATTATTCAAGTGAGGAGCTTTTCTTACCATGTTTGTCCAGGATTTTAAATATCTGAACCGCTCTTAAACCGAAAAATCGACCGGTTTACCGGTTAAACCGACCGGTAAATCAAGGTTGGAAATTTTTAGGTTCGATTTGGAGGTGCTTACCGGCCGGTTTTAACTACCGGGTCGGTCCGGTAAGGTCAAAAACCGCGATAAACCACGGTATACCAACCGATTTTTGAAACTCTGTGTTTGTCTACTTTTTTATTTCCTTGATCCCGATGTTCACATAACCTTTGGATGCTAGGGTAGCACCACAAGTAAGGTCCAACGTATGGCACCCTTGAGATTTCTTTTTCTCACCTTCTGCCACTCTCTAAAATTGCACGCTAAACCTGCTCTTGTTTGAGCAATTTGGCAGCTTCTCGGTGTGAAAAATCACACTTTCTCATGTAGTTTCTAGTTTTTTAGAATGCAACGAAATCACACTTTTTCAGTTAGTTGTATAGCTAAATAAGCTGGTTCAAGAAAGTGTTTCCCATCTGATATGATTTCGATAATCCAAACGGACTCTAAAGAAAAATATCTTTATAGTTGCATGTATCTTATTTGTATAAATATTTCAGTTAAAATTTGTTTGGTTGATCTTCTGCTGGTTTGTATAGCTGATTTGTTTTGAGAGTGAAATATTAGAAAAAAAAACAAACTTCTTCTAAAAAAATAAAAAAAATCAAACTCGGTCTTTTGATATCATGTCTTTTACACGAGTGGTTCAGCTAAGAAAGGTGAATCTCCGCATGGATCCATAGAATCCATCGCTCCTCTTCTCTCGCTCGTCACTCTGGGGTCTGTTCTTTTCCTTTAAAAGAAATAGTGAATAATATTATTCACCTATCACATTTATCACTAGATCTGAGCATTTCACGGGCCGGGTCGGGTTCGGGCCGGGCCGAAAAAAAATCCCGGGTTTTTCGGGCCGAGAAAATCCTGCTCATGACCGTCCCATGGGAAGTGTCGGGCCTCTGTTTTCAGGCCGGGCTCAGCCTTGGGCGGACCGCCCGCACATTTTATAGTGTAAAATAGGTAAAATCAGCATTTCAGGCCGGGCTCGGGCCAAGATTTTTTTCGCGGACTTCAAGATCTCTGTCCACGCCCGTCCAGTAAGGTTCGTGGGCGGACTTGGCGCGGGCCGGGCCGGGCCGGACCAACAGGCCGGGCCGGACTTATAATGCTCAGGTATATTTATCACATCTTCTCTCAAATAAATATTATTCTAACACTATTTATTTGTTACTTCACCATTCCCTGACCACCTCGCCGCAAAATCCACTCTCCTCAACAAACAGTCTCCACCGACCTTGGCCAGGTGGCAGGCAGATCCATCGCTGATCGCTCTCGCCCTCTCACCACCCACACCACACGTCGCCGTCATCGTTATCTACGCCGCCGCCCAACGGCCGGTCGCCCCCCGCCGCCGCACGCGGCACGCCTCGCCATTTCCAGCCGTCTTCCCGCGGATAAGGCCAGCCATTTCCGTCCAAGAAAGGCAACGCGGCACGCAACCAGCCAGGAGCGATCTAATCCGGCAAGTAAAAGGAAATAAAAAGAAAAAGGAAGTAAAGCCCGGCCGCGTCACCTCTGCGGCGGCGGCGGCATTGACGGAAGGGAAGGGAGGGAAGGAAGGAAGCCAAGACAGGGACGCAACCTGAGCTGGAAAGTTGGGGCCTTTTCCACGGATAGGGACGGGGCCGCGGCGAACCGTGGCGGCAAGAACTCCAGTGGCCAGTTCTTGGTAGGCGGAGAGAGATATTATTACTGCATCACCTACCCCCTGCCATTCCACGCGTGCGCCTATAAAGAATACCGGAGGTGGGGGAGGAGGGGAGCTCCTGCTCTCTGCAACTTGCACGAGTTGTTCTCTACTTCTTTTTGGTTCTGTCTGCTCCGCTAGGTATGTTCTTTCCTTCATCTCGGGTGTTCGTCTCTTTGAGGGATTGATGCGAATCTGTGCTGGGGTTGGAAATCTGGGTCGCTGCTTGGCCGTTGGGTTGTCTGAGCGGCGATCTCAGCGTTACTCCCAACAAGAGTTTCGTGAACTTGTTTGGATTCAGAGCCTCAGAGGGGAATACCATGAATTCCTTTTTTACTGGTAATATAATGTTTGTTGGCGGTTGTTCTGAAACTTCGTTAAGTGGTTGAGAGTTGAGACTCGTCCAAATTGTGTTGGGGAGATTGGATTTTAGGGCGCCTTATGTGATTTATCGTGTGGATGGAGCTCAAAGCTCGTTGCTTCATGTATTTTTTCCCCACTTTTTGTTGAATCAGGCGTTGTGTCTTCTGCACATGAACCACAAGCTTATTTCCAAGCTCAAAGTTTAGTACTACCTCCGTTCTGGTATACTTGACATTTCAGACACAAAATTTAGCCTGCAACTAGCTGTTTTCACTTGTCCGAAACGTCAAATAAAAAGAAACGGAGGTAGTACTGCATAATGGTGTGAAAACCGCTGATATCTCCGGAGTAGTTGTTAGCTGTTATTATTAGTTCCCCAATCGCTAGATAAATCAATGGGAGTTCTGATTTCAAAATTTAGAACTGAATGATTAAGCCTGACTACAATGGATATGGCAATTCAGGGCCAAACTTCTGATGTCCTAATTGAAGTTTCTCTCATACAGGTGAGTGAAACAAAATGGGGATTGGGAATGGATCATCGAGTGATGTACTAATCGTGTCACACAAGGCAACTCAAGATGAGACCACACCGCTTCTGCCAATCAAAGCTGAGGAGGACGTGGACGTGGTTCACGAGTTCAACGGAGCTTCTTTCTCTGGTGCAGTGTTCAATCTGTCAACGACCATTGTAGGGGCTGGAATCATGGCTCTGCCAGCGAGTATCAAGATGCTAGGCCTCATCCCTGGTATTCTGATGATCATCATTGTGGCGTTGCTCACTGAGGCATCTATTGACATGCTGGTCAGGTGCAGCCACCAGGGCAAAATTACGTCCTACGGGTGGTTGATGGGTGACACTTTCGGGCAGTGGGGGAGGATTGCACTGCAGGTGTCTGTGGTGATAAACAACATTGGCGTGCTGGTTGTATACATGATTATAATCGGTAAGCATCTGAAGTTCTGAACACAATCATTTTTGTTATACCTAGTTCTGCGTGCTCCCAAAATATTGAAAACCAGTGCCTAGCAGTATATGTTTAGGTGCCCTTATTAGTTTCTACTCAAACATTGGTAATCTATTGAAAATTAGTGAGTTCTTCATCTACACATGCTAACTCTCACACAAGAAGACCCATATTTCTTGATAAAGCTTGTATGATTAAAATGTGTATTAAGTTGAGCACTTTCCCATGAAAACATAAGTGCTTACCCTGAATGTTCTGTTTAGTTTTCTTTCCATGTTGATGTGAGTTCTTTTGCTCATACCATTTCAAATTGATGTAAATGTTCAATTATAAATTTATAGAGTTTGAGAAGATGCACTTCTTCTAGTTTGCGGCTGTGCTCGTCAAAGTGCAGGAAATGGCCTATCCTCTTGGAATCACTTATGTCCTTGAGCAGATCATGTGTGTTACATCAAACTATTATTGATACTGTTACTTCATCTTTGCTGTAGGGGATGTCCTATCAGGGACATCAACTGGTGTTCATCACAGTGGCATCTTTGAGGGGTGGTTTGGACCTCATGTGTGGAATTCTCGCCCCGTTGTTCTCCTTGCCACAACTCTTCTTGTATTTGCTCCATTGGTGAGCTTCAAACGTTTGGGTAAGTATGTTCTCCATTAGATAAAAAAGGGTTCAATATGCTACTGTTTTCCTTTATGGGTACAGGACGCCACTTTAACAAACAGTACATCTTTGTTCACAGATTCATTGAGTTACACATCTGCGCTATCAGTTGCTCTTGCTGTGGTTTTTGTTGTCATCACTGCTGGAGTTGCTATTGTCAGACTCATCCAAGGAACTGTAGAGATCCCAAAACTCTTTCCTGAGATAGATGGAGTTAGTTCTGTCTGGAAACTGTTCACAGCTGTTCCTGTTCTTGTCACTGCCTACATTTGCCACTACAATGGTGCGTCTCCTACTGAGTACTGACCACTTCTGATTCTGTCTTTTCCAACTTTGTGATACCAAATGTGTATTCTACATGCTTGTACAGTTCACAGCATCGACAATGAGCTGGAGGACAAAACTCAAATCAAACCAATTGTGCAAACTTCACTGGGACTCTGCTCAAGCGTATACATTGCAACAAGCTTCTTTGCATATCTCCTCTTTGGTGAGGCTACCCTGGCTGACGTGCTCGCCAATTTTGACTCCGACCTTCGCATTCCATTTAGCTCTGTATTCAATGACATAGTGAGAGTGAGCTATGTGGTCCATATCATGCTCGTCTTTCCTATAGTCTTCTTTGCCCTTAGACTCAACTTGGATGGGCTGCTCTTTCCCACCGCAAGGCACATTACTCGTGACAACCGAAGGTTCACCATCATCACGATCTCACTCCTTGCTGTGATTTATGTTGCTGCCATCTTCATACCGAGCATCTGGGACGCATTCCAATTCACTGGCGCCACAGCTGCTGTGCTTATCGGATTCATCTTTCCTGCCATGATTATACTCAGGTAACTTGTTATAATACCCTTTGAGTAATATATAAATGTGTATTCCTGGTTTATAGGTCTATTTTGCTTTTTGCAATTTTGCACCTTATAACTATTTTACCTTTTGTTTCTGAAGGGACCCTTATGGCGTTTCAACCAAGCGCGACAAGATTTTGGCTGTAACCATGATTGTGCTTGCTGTGGTTTCCAATTCTGTGGCCCTGTACAGCAACACGCTTAATATCTTCTACAGGAAACAGGAGGCCTAGACCCGTACCTCAATGGAAAGAGAGTATATGTACAGTTAAGAGTGATTGTTGAGCTCAATTTACTACTATGTGGCGGTGCGAGGTGATTTCATGGTGGTCAATAATTTTTGTTTTGGTCGCTTTGAAATAATCAACTTTGCTGCATTTGTCTAGTTTGCTGAACATATGCCATCTCTCAACGTCTGAGATGAGCCTCTTGTGATATGATCAACCGTGCTTGTATTGAACTATTGATGCCCCTGAAAGGAACATTTTTGTTGCCTATGATTGTTTATTCAGTCATCTTGTACTGGATGGTCTGAAAAAACTTGTTCATATATATAATAATGCAATTACAACTTCATTTTTCTGTTTGGCTTCTGAATTGAGGTAAAATGTGTGGGTGAAGTTGAAGGACGAGTGAACTTTGGTTCTGTTTGGTGACTTATTGAGATCTGTGCAAATTTGCGGCAGCTGGACATTAGAATGATATTCATTTTGTATTGCAAATCTGCATATCAGTTTACGAGGCATCTACACCAGAAAACTAATCTTTAAAACAACACCAGAAAACTCATTCAGAAATAATTTAAGGAGAAAAAAAAGGACAGAAAAAAAATTATGATGACTCATGCTACGACATAAGCTCAGCAGCCCAGAAAGCATTGAGCCCACAAGGTACAAGGTTATCTCATGGTCACCTTTACTCTGCAATTTTTTTTCTCTTGCTTGAATCCTTAACATTACAAAAAGTCTTGCACGTAGCCAATAGGCAATGGGCGCCTATTTTTCAGCTTCAGACGTAGTAGCAAACTGAAATTAGTAGTCTCATTTTAAAACTGAAAGCCAAGCCAATTTGAAGAAGTCCTTAACTTGACCATTATTTTTTTAGCAAACTTGACCATTAAATAAACGTGCAATTTTTGCATTCGAGTAGCTTTCACGCAATAAACGTGAACTTGATCAACCGCGTTTAGTTGGTGGAAAGGGGTGAAATTTTTTTCATTGAACCGCGTACGCAGAGAAGAAATGAACTGACACGGTCATCTAGGTGAGAATTTTGGTAAAATTTTTTTTAGAAGGAAGTTGCATTGATCTTAGCACATTACACCGACCTGTTTACAAACAGGATCTCAAAGAAAAGAAAAATTACAACGAAGTCCAAAACTCATGATCATCTTCCTCGAAGCCTTCAGGGATCTGTTCGTCACCGTCACCGAAGCCGCTTCCCAATCGACGCCGGACGTCAGAGCCAAACTCCACAAGGTGGAGACCGCAAGAGGGCTTACTGCTAGGCGAATCAGCCGAGTACACTGCCTCTCAGGCGCATCGACCAACTCCGACACCCACGACGCAACATTCGTTTCCAACACCGGCAACCCGAGCAAAACTCAGATTTTCTCCAAAGATCATCTTCCTCGAGATTAATAGGATCAACAACATCATCACTTAAACTTTGGGGAACTAAACAGGGCCTAACTAGTTTTGCATTCTATCTCCGAACATGCCCAGTGAAAAGCTCCAGCAGGTCCCCCTGCGGCAACATAGTGGGCAACATCCTGTCATAGGGAATTTTTTTTATATATTTTTTCTTGATTTCCGAAAAATAAATGACGCAAAAAAAATTTATGAAAAATATACCACTGCCGCCGTGCCAGACGGCGTCAGGACCCTACCGCCATGGGGTACGGCGGCAGGACAGTAGGTCTGGCGGTACGTTCGTGTGGCACGGCGGCAGCGTCCTAGCGCCGTGCCACACGGCGGCAGGGGTCTGCCGCCGTGCCACACGGCGGTACCACCTTTTTTAATTTTTTTGAGAATTTTTCATTTTGTAAAACACTTTTTTCATTTTTTAAAAACAAGAAAATGATAAATTTAAACATAATCACAACACAAATTGGCATATATAAAAGAAAAGATTAATCAACGAGTAGATGCAAAATAGTTTATACAAGATCATGATCAAAGTAGTGTTGTGACACAAAACACTAATACATCTAAATCCGCCAGCTCCTCTTCGGCCTAACAGCTCTAGCACCAGCCCTGGTGTGATCCCGGGCGTACGTCAAGAGGTCAGGTGCCCTGATGACCCGGGGTCCGAGCTCGTCGGGAGCCAGTGTCGCCATGACCGCCTGCGACGAGCCTACACCAGCCGGTGTCGCTCCGCCCGTCGGACCTACCTCTGTCGCTCCGCCGGCCGCCTGGGACCATCCGAAAGGCAACTGTGTCTCCTGCGTCCCAAGAGGCGGCGCCTGTGTGAACTGTGACGCGCCAAGCTCCTCGACATCCTTGCCCGTGAGCAAGTCCTGGACCCTAAACTCATCCCAGCCCAGCTGATCGTCAGGGGACTCCATCGAGACCGCGGTCAGGTCGAAACCTGCAACGAATAGTATTAGTTTTCCATGTATCGTACTTATCGAATTTTACTATAATAGTTAAGGTCGTTACCATGCTGGAAAATAGGTGCAGTGGACGAGGAAGGAATATCTGTCGTCGGAAAGACCGGCGGTCTAGGAGCCATCGTCTCTAGTTGTGGAGCCCCGGTGAAACCTCCTAGTCCCGTCGGAAACACCGGCGGTCTAGGTACCGTCGTCTCTGGCTGTCGAGCTCCGGTGAAATCTCCTAGTCCCGTCGGAAAGACCGGCGGTCACCCTGTACGATTAAAAGATAGTATAACAAAAACACACAACAACTCCGTGCATTAGTTGAAAAGAAGGTCCAGTGAAAGTATCTGAGCCGGGGAAAACAAACGGCCGTTGCACGTAGGTGTGCGGGCCCTGCGGCTGTGGCTGTTGCTGTGCCGTCAGAGCCGAGAAAGCAGCACGTGCAAAGGTGGAAGGCGCCTGGTACGAACGAGCTGTCGAGGCGGAGCTCGAGGACGACGCTGGGTGCCGCGAAAGAAGAGGAATGTCTACAGCCCCGGCGTAGTTAACGACGGCGGTGTACCTCATGGTAACATCGAGGATCCTGTCGTACGTGTGGCGGTACTGCTGAGGTCCCCAGGTAAAACACGCCTCCCTCGCGGCCGCTGTGATCCGCACGATCTCAGCAAGCGCATCATGCTGCTCACGAAATTAGTAGCACATGTTATAATGAATAGTAACATAAATTAAATATGATTGCAGTATCGTAACTTACCGCTGTGTCGGCGGTCTGATCTCGTCGCACCGGGTACGTGCCGTCCGGCAGTAGCCTATCGTGGTCCGGGACCGGTGGCGATGGCGGGGCAGCAGGGACGTACGTCACCCGCGTCCGCGTCCTCGGTAGGTACCACTTAAGGTACGCTACCCAGGCCGTGCTGTCGTGAAGGCGGTGCTCGGTGACGACGTTATCCTCATGCGCCGCGGATGCCCACTCGTCCACGTACGGCTGCAACCTGTCGACGAACGACGTCGCCGCACACACGCCCTTACGCGTCCACCTATCATAGATGAAACAAAAAATTATTTGTAACTGACTACTTGTAACGGAAAAAAATTATAACTGGCTCATGATAGCTCACCTATGCGCTGTGGGCGGTAGACGTGGCGCAACAGGTACAGGCGACTCCTGGTAGAGGCCGAACTGCCTCATCACCCGGTGGACCTGAAAGGATCTCGATGTCGTCTAGAGGGGGGTGAATAGACGAATCTGCACTTATTAAAAACTTCAACCCTCTGTTAGTGCTAAAACCGGTCAGACCGGTTTCCAAAACCGGTCAGACCGGTTTTGCTAGGCAGCAAATCAACAAACAAGTATATGCCCTCTACGAGTTCTAGCTCAAACCAAACTTGGTGTATGACTTCCAAAGGTGTTTTCAAGAGTGTCAATGAAGTCCCTGCACATAGCACAAGCACACCAAAGTAGATCGAAGCGAAAGCACAAAGATTGCTAGAAACAACTTGAGATAATGCATGTAAATGTAAAGCAAGTAAGAACACAAAGATTTATCCCGTGGTTCGGCTCACCACTAAGGTTAGCCTACCTCCACGTTGTTGAGGTATCCACACAAGGATAGGCTCGCCACACAAGGTTTGCCCTTGACCTCGGTCTCAAGTCAAGAGAATGAACCCTTGAGATGAGAAGGTTTCCACTAGAATCACAGGGGTAATACAAACTTCTTGGAGCTTCCACAATCTCGGATTGGAGAGCTTCCAAGCGACTTCTAGCCGTCTAGGAGCAAAGCTCCAAGAGTAAAAGATGCTTCAAAGGATCTTCAACGAAATCAGCAGGTGCTCAAGTATGGGATGCTCACAAGACTTCTCAAAGCTCTCTAAAGCTCTCACACAAGTCACTCTCTCAACCCAACACAAGAATAGGGCACTAAAGACTTGAATCTCACTTAGAGAGGTTGGGGAGAGCTTAGCTATGGTTCTGGAAGGTGTTAGGAGTGTGAAGAACCAGCAGCCCCTCAAAGAGGAGCTCATGGGTATAAATACCCAACTCCCACGAAACTAGCCGTTAGTCTGTCAGATAAAACCGGTCAGACCGGTTTGCCAAACCGGTCAGACCGGTTTTCAAACCAACTAGCCGTTGGACGGTGTCAGTGCCCAACCCGGTCAGACCGGTTTGCCAAACCGGTCAGACCGGTTTGGGCCAGAGAGCTCAACTAAGGTTTGATCTCACGGGTTAGTCTCTCATGGGTTCACTTGAGCACTTTTTGATGTTTGTTGTCCAACCAATGATTCATCCCTCTTGATAGTACGGCATACCTAAACTCAAGATAAAAGATAAACCCTAATTAATCTACTTGAGCTTGAACCATCAAGGTACGCCGGTAATTGATCTTCAATGATTCGAGGGCTTCCAATGTTGTATACCAACTGAGCACATGTTATAGATATAAATAGATGCATGTGCTTGAGCATATCTACCTTGAGCTAGTGACTTAGAATTCTTCCATAGAGTAGAGAATCAATCACTTTGAATTCTAGAGCCACTCCAAATTATCAATCATGACACTAGATGCAATTTATCACTTTCCTCGGTAGGCTTGGATATGATACTTCGAAATCCTTGACGCTCTCAACTTCACCCTAGCCACTTGCTTATGGTCGCTATCCATAGCCTTTGCTTAGTTCCTCGTTTTAGCCATCTTGATCTCTTCATCACTTATCCTTGCCACAATTGAGTCAAGCCTTGCACCATAGAGAGAATTCCATTTGAGATACCACTCAAATAGTTTGTCCTTTGATTGACATCAATTATTCTTGCTTTGCAAACTTCTATTTATCGGTCCATAAAAGACATAACCATATGACCCTTGTCAATTCTATACTTGAAGTCTTGCAAATAGCTTCTTTGAACGAGTCAATATTCTTCATAAAATGTAAGAGTGAAAAACCATTTGATATTGTACTCGGAAAACTCATAGTATTGGCTATCAAGTTCCATCTTGTGTCAATAGTGAAATCCCTTGATGCCATACTCAACTTTGACTTAGTTCTCCCATTATTATACCACAAGCTTCTCCTTTCTTCACAATATGTTTTGCTCAACATAGAGAGGCCAACCAAGTACTATATATAATCATGCCTCTATAATTGCTTTTCTTTAGCTTAGTATCACTTGTTGTATGTCTTATGTAAAGTCCAATGGGAAGAACATCCCATCCTTATCATGACATTCATCTTTAGCATGCTTGTAAACATTCCATGTATAATGCCATGATCCACCCTTGTCATCTTTGCAATATGAGCTAATTACATGATCTTACACATAAATATCATTTATCGATAATCAACAATCTGCTCACATGCTTTACAAGAGTGTTAGTGATTTGATCAAGTTGTCACTTAACTCACCAAAACCCACTTAGGGCTTGATTGCACTTACAATCTCCCCCTTTTTGGTGATTGATGACAACCTTGATTAAAGCTTACAAAAGATATATAAATAAAGCTTTTAAGGGCTAAGATTTAGGTAAAGCTCCCCCTCAATGTGTGCAATGAATGGAATTCATTAATTTGACTTCAAAATGCCAATTTGCACATATTCAAGAAAAGCATGGAGCTCCCCCTAAATCTCAGCAAAGTGGGGTGCAACAAGTGTGTGTGACAAGATGAAACAAATGTGTGATGCATATGACATGAGTTATCACAAACAAGAGACAAAACACAAAAAAGTGTGTGCTGTCTGGGGCAAAACCGGTCAGACCGGTTTCACCCAGTCAGTACACAAAACAGGGAAAACTCAAAAACAACTCATTCACCATACAAACATGCATCACAATCTAACATTAAGTCACTTAGAACATTTAGAGTACATTACACACATTGCAGCACACAATACAAGAGTTCTAAAGTCCAACACCTAGATAAGGTTCAACAGACGATTATTACAGATCCAAATCTCTCAACAAGTCTCTAAGATAAAAGATAACTGGATACATAGGAGCTTGGGTTGGGAGTGCTCAGCCCAAACCGGTCAGACCGGTTTGAGAAACCGGTCAGACCGGTTTCACTACACAGCACACAAGCAGATAGGCTTTAATCACTTTACTTCTCCCCCTTTGTCATCTATCACTAAAAACTTGGAGAAGATATGCTGCTGAGCATCACTGATCACCATACTCCGGAGGAGCACCACCATGCGGAGGAGGGTAAACATCATCGTTGCCAAAGAGCGACTGATACGCTTGAGATACAAGATTTTGACCGCTAGTAGACGGACCCATAGGAGGAGGTGGAGGAGGAGGTACTTGATATCCATAGTGATGAGCATATTGTTGAAAGTAGCCTTCGAAACCCAGCTGTGCCACCATGCTATCCACTGAAGGGATCTCGGGCTCCTCCGTCTCGGGAGAGGGTGGAGATCTAGGAGGTTCAAAACCATGGTGATTGTGCAATAACTTGAGAGTGTCCTTCATTTGTTTCCTCTCTCTCCTAGACCTCTGCTGCTCGACCAATACATCCCTCTGGCTCCTACACATAGATGTGAAAAAGTTCAAAAGCTTGCGAATAGGAGAGGGAGGCTTGTCCCTAGGCTGACTGCTGCTGCCAGCCCCAAACCGGTCAGGCCGGTTTCCCAAACCGGTCAGACCGGTTTGGTCCTGACCAGTGGCTGCTGCTGGCTGATGCTGCTCCTGCTGCTGTCTTTCTCCTTCCTCCATTTCTATCTCATCATATCTTCCAGGTGAGGGAGTCCTTATCCTCTTGGGTACCGGGACTTTGAAGGGCTCATGCTTAGTATCCTTTAGAAATTTTCTATTTGACACCTTTTCAATAATATGCATGATATAAGGTGCATACCCACACAACCTCTGGGGGCTCTCGCTAATGGTCTTGATCTCCTCCCAAATGAAATCACTCACTGAGAATGGAAGTCCGGGAGGCCTCATATGAACGAGCAAGTCCTTAGCATAGTTAGAGATGTCCGCCGGGTTTCCGCCCCTAGGTGTGAGTGTCAACCGGAACATGCGGTTAAGCATGCTATAGTAGGAGTAAAGCCCCGCTGCATAACCCGCATTTGCTTGCTTGTTTCTTGGATACATGAACTTCATCGCAGAAGGCTCCATCGGACGAATACCACGGTGAATGCAAGGAAGAGTCAAATCCGCCGGGCTAGCTCCAAGGAACCTAGCAAAGTGTGTGAAAGTGACACTGTATCTAGTCCCCTCGGTCATCCAATGCATCTTCCTTGTACTCTCATTTTCCTCAAAAGCGACGGTGGCATAGAATTGTGCAATGACCTCTGTGTTCCAACTGTACCTGAATCCCATCAAAGGCTTGATCCTCAAAGTAGTACAAACATCAATGATATCTCTGAAAATAGCATTGTTTGTCTTCTCCATGTATCCCCAATCTATCCACCGAGCCTCTGCAACTATGCCCTTCTTCTTAGCTATGATGGCAGTGGAATAGTAGTCCTGCTGAAAGAAGGTGTGAAATCTGTAGTCTATCCCACTCGCCATGTCCTTAGGCTCACCATAGGGCCATTCCCTTCTCTTCCGCCTAGCTGCCTCAGTCTTACCCATGCCAAGATAGTTCACAATGCGGTGAGTGCCGGGATTGACTGGCCTCCTAATCTCAAGCATGACCTGCTCTTCTTCTTCATCTTCTTCTTCAACTCTTCTTTTCCTTCCACCATAATCCTCTTCTTCATCATCATCGTCATCATCATCATCATCCGCTGCTGGTCCTTTCCCATGCCTGAATTGCATTCTGTAATTCTCTTCACTCTCATTATCATCACTAGAAGTCTCATGCCCTTCTTCTTCTTCCACAATCTCGTCCACAGCCTGCTGAGATGCCCTAGACGTCCTAGGCCTCAAGATAGGACCATTGGAGGCACCTGAAGGCTCAATAGGATCAGGGGCATCTTCGGGTTCATCAACCCTCTTTTTCTTCCTTGACCTTGTGTAGGTCTTTGAGAAGTCCGACATGTTGTTCCTGACCACAAAAAGGTGACAAAGTATATATAAGGACCATAGGAATTGATTCGGGACTCGACGAGAATCGAATTTGAAGTTATGAACGAAAGGCAGGGTTGCTGACTTAATAAAACCGGTCAGACCGGTTTCGTCGGCTGAAACCCTAGATCATGGAATTCGAAATGTAGCCATCCAAATTGATTCAAAACTTAAAGATAGCTTCCTGGGCATACTAGTTGATGATTGCTCAAAGGAATCCGAGAGATATTCATGGAGCTAAGAGATCGGGCAAAGAGAACTTTGAAGTACCTTGAGAGGATGGGAGAAGATGAATAAACCTACAAAAACGGTCTCCAATCCGGTCAAGCCGAAGATTAGCACCCCAAACTCTTAATCTCCAATGGGGAAAGCCTTTCCTTGGTCCATTCTCAAGATTCCATGGTGGGGAAGAGAGTGTAGAGAGGGAGCACGGTGTAGAGGAGGAGGACCACGAGTTTGGTCTGGTGGGATGAAGTGAGGAGATGAAAAGGGAATATTCCAACCGGGATACCCTATAAGGGGTGGACCCGGGGCAAAACCGGTCAGACCGGTTTTAGAAACCGGTCAGACCGGTTGCCCTCAGGAAACCTGCTGAAGATAGAATTTGAGATATTGAAGCTCGATTTGAGAACTAATATGAGCGATAAGATCAAGATATATCCAGATACTAGTTCCTTTTCTGAAAAACCTGAAGCTTCAACTCTTTATCCAAAAACCCCTTTTTCTCCGCGAGAGGTGAATGGAAGGAATGATAAGATATTGAAAGAATTTTGCTCCTTTTCCTTTTGAGATAGATCTAGTGAGATAAAGAGATAAAGCAACGAACTTTGGTCACTAGATAATTCCCATAGAAGGATTTTTCCATTAAGGTCCAAAAGCTCCTTGATACTTCCAAGAAACTTAGAGAGAGATAGATGTGAAGAATATGTTGGACTTAAGAAAATCTCACCACTTGTGACTAGCCATCAATCAAGCAAGGTTAACCATAGTCACAAGTGGGTCGATTGGGTCATAAAGACCAATAACCAATTTTTTCAAAATTCACACAAATCCTATCATGCTAGTTGAGTTTTTCAAAAATCTAACCTATGTCACACAAACATGTGGCTAAACAAGTTTTAGGACCATATTGGGATATTTAACTCATGCCTCTCACATTATAACAAGTATTTGACAGAGTCAATATAAAGGTAGGCATCAATTAAATATCCAATAGGCACACACGAGAGAACCTTGAATAGATCACATGCTAGGAAAATGCACACACTAGCATGAATAAATCCTAGATGATAAAGGTAGAAGAAGAGTGAGTGTGAACCATACCTTTGCCTCTAGCTTATCACATTTTCACATTGGTGAATTGTGATTTTTTTTTGACTTGTGCATTGCTATGTTAAGACAAAGTTCTAGCTCTCATTTTGATAGACCTTTTAAACACAGCACGAGAGAGACACTTAAATAGCACAAGCACTAGTTTCAATCCTTAGTGACCTTTCGGGTTAGAGAGACAAGAGGTCCACCAAAAATTGAAACCTCACAATATAGATCAAATTCCCTTTGTTTACGGAGCATATGAAACAATGTGAACAACTAGGGTCACATGCACCATTTTGGCAATTAAGACCAACTCGAGGAATTTAAACTATATTGTGGTGAGTAGCTATGCTTGAGGTTAGTTTCATAATCCAATGAGAAAGATTAGGTCAATATTACCACTTTGGACTCAAAGATCATAGCATACTCCATGGAGAGAGACAAGCTCTCATTTTGAGACTACAAAAATCACTAGATGAAAGCATTAGTCTCAAAGACACAAGTTGTAGAGTGATCTCTCCCTAAATAGGTGCATCATGAGTTTGAGTTGCATGAAACGAGCACTTAGTCAATTTAATGAACTAGGAGAGGTCACTTCACAATTTGGTCAAGGCACACAAGAAAAATAATTTACAAATATTGAAATTGTGCCAAGAATGCTTACCATCACCAAGATAGTGTTTGTATGATGCTAAGCAAGAGCTGAGGATATATATTTGAATTTCTTGAGTTAATCTTGAAGTACATTACTTAGTCGGGCTGCACTGGGCCAAAACCGGTCAGACCAGTTTGGCAAACCGGTTAGACCGGTTTTGCCAGTCAGTCCAACTGAAGCTTTTCTTCAAGACTCCATCAGCTCCCGATGCAGGTGTATCTTCATGTATCTTCAATTGCTGACAATCACCCTGATCCCAGAAGTTCTATAGGTCTGAATTCCAGATCCCAGAACCTCCGAAGAAATTCCCAGAGGTTGAGTTTCTGCAGCAATTCCCGGAACCTCCGGAGTATTTCCCGGAACCTCTGAGGTCTGCACTTCCAGAGAAGCAGGGATGTTTGGACCTTGGAGTTGGTGTTGAAGCTTGGAAGTTTTCTTCATCTTTTCTTATGCTTCAACTTGGTCTAACATTGCCTATGGCCAAACGCTTGATTGACTTACAATTTTACTTCTTCTTTTAACCTGCACCATTTAAACCAACATGCTCTACTAGAGAGTGGTTACAAGCACCATATGACAAGAGGAGCATATATGTGCACCAAAGGTACTTAGTCAAGCCATGTGCACAAAGCCAAGGCCTTGAGCACGAGTATCCACTTAGGATCAATTGACCAAGCTGAAAGATGAAGCTTATGTTACCGAGATGTCATTGGAGTAGAGATATAAAAGTTTAGCCTTGATGCTCGGCATTATTCTAGTGCAAAGTCCTTTTCTTGAGTTTTGCCAAGCCTCCAATGCATCTCCATGCTCCTGCAATTCTAGCAAGCTCTTTTTGGTACCCAAACCATGTTGGGTCCTTTAGGGTTAGTCACAAGAGATTTGGGAATCCAAATGGCTCTTATGCTAGTTTGAGGTGAACAAGTCACTCTAGTAGCATAGATACCATTCTTGTCATCCCTAAGTCTAGAAAATGCATAATCGACAAGTTTTGACTTAGGAATGTTACCATTTGGACAATCATTACTCTCATGTCCCTTTGACCGACAAGTGTAGCAAATACGCCTTTTGATCTTGCTTGCTGAAGCCTTGCTCTTGTTTTTGCTCACTTGTTGCTTCTTGGTCTTGTGGCTTGCTGTAGAAGCTTGATTTCGCTTGATATGCTCTTGAGGCACTGCAGTTGCCAAAACCGGTCTAACCGGTTTCCCAAACCGGTCAGACCGGTTTGGTACAGACAGCACCCCGGTTACTTGTGGACAATCACCAATGAAGTGTCCATGTTGTTTGCATTTATAGCATATCCTTCTCCTTAGCTTCCCTTGCCTTTTCTTGGGGTTTTTGAGCTGAGGAGAGCACATGGATGCATAGTGCCCCATCTTTGAGCACTTGAAGCATTGTATGTGATCAAGCTCCTTTTTCTTGATTTCTTGAGCCTTGTGATTGTCGCCTTGCTTCTTCGGTCGAAGGGTTGAGCTAATGCGGTTTGAACCCTTCTCAAGCTTCTTCACCATGTTGTCACGGTTATCTTGACAAGGTTGCACTTGACTCTTTCCCTTCAACTTACTCAAGTCTTTTTTAAGCTTTTCAACCTCTTGTATGAGTTGATCATTTTCTTTCGTAATGAGGTCATCACAAGTCTCTACAAGTACATGCTCAATACTAGATTGGCTTGCTTGAGAACAACAAGGTTTAGTACAAGACAATTCAATATTGACATGTGAGCATGTGCATGTGTGTGGGAGAGGTTGAGTGGATGTTACCGATGAAAGCACAACCTCATGAGCTACTTCTAGATAAGTATATGATTCTACAAGCTTGTCATGAGAGCACTCAAGCTCCTTGTGACATACTTGTAGCGTCACATGCTCGCTAGTGAGCTTCTCAAGCTTATCATTGAGCACCTTCTTTTCTTGCTCCAAAGATGCTACACATGTAGACAAGTTAGTAGCACAAGCAACTTTGTTAAGAAAGATATCATATTTATTGACTAAGGTAGAGTGTGAGAGTTTGAAGGCTTCAAGCTTTTGAGTTAAAGATTTTATGGTGTCAACTTGATCTTCAACTCTCTTTGCCATTTGATCTTCCTTGGTTTCCTTGCTCTTCTTAGCCATCAAGCACTTGTGATCATCAACACTGGGAGTTAAGGACCTAGGAACCGCCGATGCTTATCTTGATCGCCTTCTTGAACACTTGTTACTCTTCATTGTGTTCATCCTGTGAAAACCGGTCAGACCGGTTTTGGAAACCGGTTGGACCGGTTTCCCCACAGGGTCACCCGACTTGCTTTTCTTGCCTTGTTGATCCATGGGTGTGGTCACTTGAGGATCAGTGTATGCTTCTGAGGTAGAGCACTCTTCTAAGGATACTCTTGTCACTTGATCCTCACTAGTTGACGGCTTGTCATACTCAAACCCCAAATCTTCATTTTGGCTTTCGATTTCTCTCCTCTCATCATCCTTGGCCAAGATGTCATCATGAGCATACGAAGATGAGTGGTTTGCAGCTGTGGCTTCACTTTGCATGCTTGCTCTTTGATCTTAGTATTTGCATTTGGGCATTTCATAAAGATCTTGAAAAATTTCCCAAATATCATGTGCATCAATTATGTCATCACAAATTAATTCCTGCACATCACAACTCAAGGTACTACGAATGTAGTTAGTAACTTGAGCGTTGAGTTGCCAACATTCTAACTCCTCTATAGATAGGCCCGACAAGTCAATGTTGTCTATTCTGGTGTGAGGAGGAAGAATACTAGCAACTACAACCTGCTCAGCATGTGGACCAAATGTCCTAATTCCATTAAGTACATGAGCTGGCCAAGAATCGTAGTTTGAGCCACCTAGAGTCAATGGCTCAAAAGATACCTCATATGTTGTCGACATCTTTTCTCCAAGCGGTTAAGCTCGAATCGGAGTTCCTTACTCTGATACCAATTGAAAGGATCTCGATGTCGTCTAGAGGGGGGTGAATAGACGAATCTGCACTTATTAAAAACTTCAACCCTCTGTTAGTGCTAAAACCGGTCAGACCGGTTTCCAAAACCGGTCAGACCGGTTTTGCTAGGCAGCAAATCAACAAACAAGTATATGCCCTCTACGAGTTCTAGCTCAAACCAAACTTGGTGTATGACTTCCAAAGGTGTTTCCAAGAGTGTCAATGAAGTCCTTGCACATAGCACAAGCACACCAAAGTAGATCGAAGCGGAAGCACAAAGATTGCTAGAAACAACTTGAGATAATGCATGTAAATGTAAAGCAAGTAAGAACACAAAGATTTATCCCGTGGTTCGGCTCACCACTAAGGTTAGCCTACCTCCACGTTGTTGAGGTATCCACACAAGGATAGGCTCGCCACACAAGGCTTGCCCTTGACCTCGGTCTCAAGTCAAGAGAATGAACCCTTGAGATGAGAAGGTTTCCACTAGAATCACAGGGGTAATACAAACTTCTTGGAGCTTCCACAATCTCGGATTGGAGAGCTTCCAAGCGACTTCTAGCCGTCTAGGAGCAAAGCTCCAAGAGTAAAAGATGCTTCAAAGGATCTTCAACGAAATCAGCAGGTGCTCAAGTATGGGATGCTCACAAGACTTCTCAAAGCTCTCTAAAGCTCTCACACAAGTCACTCTCTCAACCCAACACAAGAATAGGGCACTAAAGACTTGAATCTCACTTAGAGAGGTTGGGGAGAGCTTAGCTATGGTTCTGGAAGGTGTTAGGAGTGTGAAGAACCAGCAGCCCCTCAAAGAGGAGCTCATGGGTATAAATACCCAACTCCCACGAAACTAGCCGTTAGTCTGTCAGACAAAACCGGTCAGACCGGTTTGCCAAACCGGTCAGACCGGTTTTCAAACCAACTAGCCGTTAGACGGTGTCAGTGCCCAACCCGGTCAGACCGGTTTGCCAAACCGGTCAGACCGGTTTGGGCCAGAGAGCTCAACTAAGGTTTGATCTCACGGGTTAGTCTCTCATGGGTTCACTTGAGCACTTTTTGATGTTTGTTGTCCAACCAATGATTCATCCCTCTTGATAGTACGGCATACCTAAACTCAAGATAAAAGATAAACCCTAATTAATCTACTTGAGCTTGAACCATCAAGGTACGCCGGTAATTGATCTTCAATGATTCGAGGGCTTCCAATGTTGTATACCAACTGAGCATATCTACCTTGAGCTAGTGACTTAGAATTCTTCCATAGAGTAGAGAATCAATCACTTTGAATTCTAGAGCCACTCCAAATTATCAATCATGACACTAGATGCAATTTATCACTTTCCTCGGTAGGCTTGGATATGATACTTCGAAATCCTTGACGCTCTCAACTTCACCCTAGCCACTTGCTTATGGTCGCTATCCATAGCCTTTGCTTAGTTCCTCGTTTTAGCCATCTTGATCTCTTCATCACTTATCCTTGCCACAATTGAGTCAAGCCTTGCACCATAGAGAGAATTCCATTTGAGATACCACTCAAATAGTTTGTCCTTTGATTGACATCAATTATTCTTGCTTTGCAAACTTCTATTTATCGGTCCATAAAAGACATAACCATATGACCCTTGTCAATTCTATACTTGAAGTCTTGCAAATAGCTTCTTTAAACGAGTCAATATTCTTCATAAAATGTAAGAGTGAAAAACCATTTGATATTGTACTCGGAAAACTCAGTATTGGCTATCAAGTTCCATCTTGTGTCAATAGTGAAATCCCTTGATGCCATACTCAACTTTGACTTAGTTCTCCCATTATTATACCACAAGCTTCTCTTTTCTTCACAATATGCTTTGCTCAACATAGAGGCCATCCAAGTACCATATATAATCATGCCTCTATAATTGCTTTTCTTTAGCTTAGGATCACTTGTTGTATGTCTTATGTAAAGTCCAATGGGAAGAACATCCTATCCTTATCATGACATTCATCTTTAGCATGCTTGTAAACATTTCATGTATAATGCCATGATCCACCCTTGTCATCTTTGCAATATGAGCCAATTACATGATCTTACACATAAATATCATTTATCGATAATCAACAACCTGCTCACATGCTTTACAAGAGTGTTAGTGATTTGATCAAGTTGTCACTTAACTCACCAAAACCCACTTAGCGCTTGATTGCACTTACAGGACCGCGTACTCCTCGACGTAGACGTCGAACACCAATCATCGCCGCGTCATCCGATACGTCTGGTCTCGCAAGCACAATGACAAGAGGCCCTGTGGTGCACAGACAGCGACCATGGCTGGAGTGTACGGCGTCCACCGGACCTAGGCATCGACCATTCGGTCGATCTGACCCACGAAGTCCTTGTACGCCTTCTTCGCCTGCTCCCCAGCCCAAACGTGCTGCACAAAACATGAAAAGTTAATTCAATCGAACTAAGAAACTCATTAAGCGAAGAAAACGATAAGGGAGGTCATTACCTTCTGGAGGGTGGGGAGGTCCGCTGGGTCGATATCAGCTGGCAGCGGCTCGTACTCCGAGAGGTCGGCTTTGGGCCGACCGATGTCGAACCGCTCGTGGATTCACATCTGCAGGAGGATCCCCTCCCCACTCGCCGGCTTCGCCATGCCCGAACACAACCCCCTGTAGGTAGCGGTCAGAACAGCGCTGCCCCAGCTGATCTGGGGCATCTCGTCGAGGGGGGAGTCGGCGATCCTCTAAGCCCAGGGGAGTAGGTACCTCGACACCGAGTCTCCTGCTGACTCGCAGAACATCACCCACCCGAACAGCCAGAGCAGGTACACCTCCAGAAACCTGTTCGACGTCTGGTCCTCGGCCTCGTCCGCCATGTAGTCAGCCAGCACACGAAGGTCGATCGTCGCATTCGTTTAAAATGCATACAAACGTTGAAAATAAGAGTTAGAAGCACGTACGCTGAACTGATGGATCCAAGTCTAGGTGGGATCGTGGGAGTTGGCGAAAGGCACGTACGGCTGAGGCGCGCGATCGTTCCGAGGAACGTTCGCGAACCGAGCAAGTAAGTCGGCCTGCCACATCGCGGGTATGTCGATAGGCCCCATCGCCTCGCCAACACACG
The DNA here is from genome assembly GCA_036936925.1 of Cenchrus fungigraminus. Classification (NCBI taxonomy): domain Eukaryota; kingdom Viridiplantae; phylum Streptophyta; class Magnoliopsida; order Poales; family Poaceae; genus Cenchrus; species Cenchrus fungigraminus. The sequence goes on from CM072773.1 coordinate 117,303,756, forward strand.
GGAGTCCTCCCAAAAACGCGGCATCCTCCAGACTGAGCGCCATCTCGCCGACGGCGAAGTGGAAGGTGTGCGTCTCTGGTCGCCACCGGTCCATAAACACAACGATCAGAGGGGCGTCGTAGCTGAACCGCGTCAACCGCTCTGCTTGGGGAACCTGAGCTCGTAGCTTGTCCCCCTCGACCAACCGCGCGAATGGCAGAAGTCCTGCAGCGCGTAGCCTGTAATAAAAAAACAAAAACAATTTAGTTAACACAATTACTATTGTAAAGAAACAGAAATAAATATAACAAATGAATTACGTACTTCGGAATCCAGTGCTGGTGTATCGGCATCAACGTGTGGGTGGTCCGGCAATGTAAACTGCCGGGCGTCTGTCCAAGAACGGTCGAGACGTACGAGCGGTGGTACCGGTCCACCGCCTCCTCGAACAACTCCGGCCGTACGTACTCTAACGGTGTCTGAGCCATAACTGGAAAAAACAAATTTTAATCAATTAGTTGAATTATATCAATTTAAACGAATTATTTGAATTATAACTATTTTCTACGAATTTTATGTCAATTTAAACGAATTATGTGAATTACAACTATTTTCTAAGAATTTTATATCAATTTAATCTAATTATTTGAATTATAACTATTTTCTAAGAATTTTATATCAATTTAATCCAATTATTTGAATTGTAACTATTTTTGAAAAATTTTATATCAATTTAAACAAATTATTTGAATTATAACTATTTTCTAAGAATTTTATATTAATTTAAACAAATTATTTGAATTATAACTATTTTCTAAGAATTGTATATCAATTTAAACAAATTATTTGAATTATAATTATTTTCTAGAAATTTTATGTTAATTTAATCTAATTATTCGAATTAAAACTAATTTCTACGAAATTTATAGGAATTTAAACAAATTTGTTTGAATTATAACCATTTTGTACGAATTTTATATCAATTTAAATAAATTTTATGAATTATAACTATTTTCTACAAATTTTATTTGAATTATAACTATTTCTAAAATTTCTAAACTATATATTTCTAAACTAAATTAACTAAATTACCTAAACTACACTAACTAACTACACTAACTAAACTAAACTAACTAACTAAACTACACTAACTACCTAACTAATTAAACTACACTAACTAAACTAAACTAAACTAACTAAAGTTAGAAACATACCTGAGTCAAAAGTGCTCCGAAGGGTTGAAAGCCGAAGATTTAGAAGGAGAGAGGGAAGAAGGGAGGAGGGACTGGCGGCAGCCGCGGGGCCCTTATATAGGGGTGAGGCTGCCGCCGTACCCCACGGCGGCAGCCTCCTGCCGCAGTGTGGCACGGCGGTAGGATTCCTGCCGCTGTGTGATACGACGGTAGGAACCTGGCCCCACAACCAGTCCCCCCACTGTTGGCGGCATCCCTGCCGTCGTGCCACACGGCGGTAGGAGTCCCTGCCGCCGTGAGGTACGGCGGCAGTGGTATATTTTTCATAAAAAATTTTTCGTCATTTATTTTTCGAAAATCAAGAATATATATATATGCATGTGCTATTCTACACTCTAAGTGTAGAATCCTATTCTACACACAAGCACCCAAATCAACCCAAGTGGATAAACCAGACCAGACGGACCAACCAGCCAACCGTCCACACCATCCCGCCCGCGCCCGTTAGCTACTCTGCGTCCCCGACCCGCCAACCGGCGCCCGACCCGCTCATCCACCCACCGATCCCAACCCTTTCTTTTCCACCCAACCGTTCTCCCGAGCGTCTCAGGGCGGCGGCGAGGGCGATTCGCGAGGGGGGGCGGCGGCGGCGGCGGCGGCGGCTGCGGCTGCGGCTGCGGTGATTCGCGAGGGGCGGCGGCTGTAGCGGGGGCTCTCAAGCAGCACGCGTGCTCTCCATCCCTCCCCTTCCTCAAGCCCCTGCAGGATCCCTGCTCTATCGTCGGTGGGAGCAGATCGGGGTGAGGCGTCACGGGAGGGTAGTTGCAGTGCTGCTCGTCCGTCAGCCGAGCAGGAGGAGGAAGACTCTCGCTGGTGCTCCACCGTGCACACCGGTGAGCACTCCCACAACCGCGCTGTTTTATTGTTTCGGGGCATCCATGGTTGTGCGGGCCTAGGTTTCATTTTTTTCTCTGGATTTTTCTTCAATTTAGGTTGATGGCGGCATGCTAATTCACTTTGTTCATGAACTGGTAGCAGCAACGTGAAATTTGGGTGAGCCCTGTGCGCCTCTGCACACCTTGTTATCTCCGTGATTGTTGACTCACAGTTTATGGATCGTGTCGTACTTTATTTCCATGGAGATTTCTGGGTAGTTCATGTAGCACTACACACGTATTATTCATTATTTGGTTAGCACCCCCTGGCAAGTCATCTTTCAATTTCATGTAGTTCGGTAATTTGTATTATTTGCACAGAGACTTATCAGTGATTCCAGGAAGTTGAGTAGTTCAGTAGTTGATTTTTATGTCTGTATATTAGCACACACTGGCCAGTCATCTTTCAATGTGTTTGCCTCTGAAGCAGAATAAATCGTATGTCTCTTTGTTTTTACAATTATTGTTTCAGTAATTAAAGCGTCACATAGTTGCATATCAGTAATTTGGCACCAACATTCTTCCTTCATTGAGTAATTTCAAGTTAATGGTTCCATAGTGGCCTGCAACTTTTCATTCAGTAATTTTTCAGCGTGCTGAATGGATCCTCCATAGATGCAACCACCCAATTATCCTATTGGAGCTGTGCCGGATGTAGTCGGTGCCCAAGTGGCAACTGGATGTTCTATTCCTCAGTGTCACCAGTTATATTTTACTTATATTTTCAGTAATCATAACTTTATTTTCATGCTTTTAGGCTATGTACATTTTTGTCATTCTTGTTAAATCAAGTTCTACTTACTGTTCAATTCACAAAGAAGACATGACGACCGATGATCAAGGCTCTGAATCCATCTGTTTTAGCTTCAGTAGTATACCATTTTATTTTTGTTGATTCAGTATCTCATTAGTTATTACTGCTTCAGTAACTAATTTTATTGATTACTACTTGGAGTAACAGATTCATTATTTTCATCAGTTATCCCTTTTCTTTTCATAAACTGAATCTGTATTACTTAAACCATCAGTATTACTGCTTTTCATATACTAATTTAGATTCAGTAATCATTTCAGTATCCAGTAAACTGATTTAAACCGATTCAGTACTGATTTCATGCTTTTATCAATATACTTATTTGATTCTTCTATATCAACAGAAGAAAAAAACAATGCGCTCCTGGTTCTTTAGGAATTCCGTCTTTTCATGTTTTCAGTGGTAGTTTTAAAGTTCACTCTCAGGTGTTCAGTAATTGATCCTTTGATCCTTTGGATTCAGTATTAGATCATCCCATCAGCTTCAGCTTCAGTAGTCAATCAAGTTCAGTAATGAATCACAACAGCTTAAGTACTCGATGCTTTTGAACTTAGCAGTAGACCCCATCAGCTTCAATAATTTCTCCTTTGAATTAAGTAATACATCCCAACAACTTTTAGTAATTGACCCTAGTAGTGCATCCCATCTGACAGATCTTAGTAATCGACCCTTCAGTAATTGATCCTTTCGAATTTCCTTCAATAGTATGATTGTAGAAGGTCACTAGCTGACCTCTCCAAGACAATTTGAACTTCTATGGATTGGTGAGAGCAAGACTGGGAGGCAAAGAAGCCTGATAGGCTTGAATGCAGTAGAAAATAAGTAGTATAAATTGTGGTCAGGCGCATGAGCACAGTTTGTGCTTAGTCAAATAAATCGGTACAATAACCCATTGGCGGATACATGTTGTTTCTGAGCGAGCCATATGTCGGCCACATCCCCTCCAATCATATTCAGGCTCCACCAATTGCTGTGTGAACCTTCGTTTGTTGTGTGAACTATTCTTAATTCTCTTTATTAATTTCTCTTATCTCTTTTCTCTTCTATATTCACCTTTATCATTTTGATAGTTCAGTAACCTTATCTCTTTTCTCTTCTATATTCAGCTTCGTCAGTAATTTGATAGTTCAGTAACCTTTTTACAGCAGCATCCTGCATCGCACATTACCAGCTAATTACTAACATAAAGCTTCCTCTCTTTCTGTAGGAATTGGCAGAAATTACTAACGAAGTGTTGTAGTGATGGGGATACTCACTAATTCAGTAATTTAATAATTATGTAATATAACCTCATGTAATCTATGCGATCTCAGTAATTACATCAGCTGGAGTTGTACAGTAATTTTCCTTTGTAAAAAAGTGTACTGAGATTTAAGTGTGTCAGTATTTTTCACTTTTTTGTGTAAGATTCTATGTCTGTAATATCATAGCAACAATGTACACCACCTTTTTGATATGGTGATCAAGTAAACTTTGTTCTTCCTTTTCTTCGGTATTATATGTTTTTGTATTTTCACATATTCTTAGTGCTTTCCATCAACTTTTTTGCTGGCAACAATTGGCAACTTTTTGTGGATCATTTTTCTTATTGTTGAATCCATGTACTTTGGTAATTCAGTGATTCCCACTGCAAAGAAGATTCTTTCTGATGCAAACTTGTAGTTCGGTAATTTAGTAAGCTGAAGATTCCTCCCCATGCGAGGGTGGGATCAATGATCAGTAATAAACTGTAATTCAGTAATCCAATGATCAGATCACCATTAATACAATAGATATCAGTAGCATTCCAGTAATAAATATCTCCAGTAATTAAGTGATACTGCATTTTTAAGTAGCACTGCAACTAATAGAATTAACAATTGCAAATCAGCATTGACAGAGCCAACTCGGAGAACTAGCTCAACCCACAGCTCTCTGTTTCCTCATTTGCAACATTGACAAAGCCAATTTTGTTATTCCAGCTCAATTGCAAATCCCTGCCAAATCCTAGCCAACAAGACAGAAAAATTGGTCAATCCCTGTTCAACACAAGCTGGCCATCCATTCTGAACCTTGATTTTTTTTCTATAGCAGCCAGGCCGTTGAATTGAGAGCATGCAAAACAGAACACAACAGGATGGGAGCACCGCCGCAGTACAGATCGATTCACCACCAGCTAATCAGCCAAATCGAATTGAGGAACGGGATTTTAGGCACCCGCAGGTGGATCGACGTGGTAGCAGTTAGGTCGCGGTGTTGAGCAGGAAGCCAACAACAGCCAGCAGGGAGGTGCGGCATCCTCGAGCGTGTCAGGTTCGCAGCGGTTCCTGCTTGCCGGAACCTCCTCCCGCTCGCCTGCTTGCGCCGCAGCCAGCCAACGCGCCGATCCCCCCTCCTGCTCGTCGCCGACTGCCGAGATGCTGCCCTCCGTCCTCTTCCATCGCTTGCCCTGCCCAGCCAGCGCGCGGCCTCCACTCCACATCACGCTCGACGGAGCCGCGCGCGGATTCCTCCGCCGTCGCTGCCTCTACTACCGCACCCACCGCCGATTCCCCGTCGCGGTCGGCACCGGCTCGCGCTCGGCCCTCGCGTCGCTCCGCGCCGCTCGCGCCTCCCGCTCGGCCCTCGTCGCGTGCGGAGCAGACCCGCCTCGCGCTCGGCACTCGCGGCGCTCCGCGCCCCTCGCGCCTCGCGCTCGGCCGGGGAAAGAAAGCCGGGTTGGGTTGGGGACGGGTGCGGGTTGGCAGGGGATAACGGGTCAGGGGAAGGTGAGGTGGGATGGTGGGTTAGATGGGGTTGGGTGTAGAATGGGATCCTACACCTAGAGTATATATAAATTCCTGTCATAGAGACACCGGCCCATAACACATGTAGTACTGGGCCCGTAAGGCCCACTACGTAGCCCAGACGGAAGGGGGCCGCCGAAAAGCTACGGCCTGGTTCCGACCCAAGACGGTGCACGGGGAGCGGCGCAGAGCAAAGTTACCGCCGGCGATGGCGAGCAAGAACCCGGCGGAGGCGGAGGCGGAGGCGGCGGCGGCGGGGCAGCGGGACGAGCTTGCGGAGTCGCTGGAAGAGCTCTTCACCAACGTCTCGCTCATGGTCCGCGGCGAGCTCCAGGTTCCCTTCCTCTCCACTCGAATCGAACCCCTCGGGGTCCTTCAGCTTCAGCGCCGTTCTCACTCCACTGTATTCAGATGATATCGGTATCTTGTAGTCAACAAATTTATGATGTGTGATTTGAAGTGCGCATGGCCAAATTGCTAATGCTCGATGCGGTGCTGATTTGGTAAGTTGGCGCAGTAAATCACACCAACCCTAGAGTCTCGCTCCCCCCAACTTCAGGATGCCATTGACTTCAAAATTCGTAGTTAGATTGTTGCGTGTATTGTCTACCTAGATGTTTGATCGTGTTCATGTGTTTCCATTTGATGTGCTTTTCATTTGTGCTAGGCCTTGGGGAACGATGGGACATCTAAGCCTCCAAACTAATTACTTCTCGACCATCTGTTGCAAATGGAAGCATCTAAAGTTCATGTGTTATAGAAGATGCTTCTGTATGCAGTGCTGGTGTGTTGAAGTTAATTCATGATGAATTAATTTCTTTGGTCTAGTAGCTGTATCATCTAGTTGTGACTTGTGACCACTGATTACTCAGTAATTTCTAGTATTGCTCCATATTTACAGTTAAGAAGCATGGCTCACCCTCCATTTTGCTGGACACTGATCCGAAAGATTATACCAGCTGGGTGGTGAGTAAGAGTTTGAATTTAAGGTTTGGGAACCTAGGATATGTGGTCCATACTCATCTTTTGTAGGCTGAAGTTGCAACAGATCCCTACCTTGACCTAGCTCCGTAGTTACTACTTTAGTTCTTTGCACAGAAGGAGGCTAATCATTTCCCTTGACATGGCAAGGAATGGCTATTAAGTGTGTAAGCGGTAGAGTGCCTAAACATAAATAAATTGTCACCATTCGCAAAACATTGATTTTATCTTCTTTGACAGTTTTACATACTGGATCTGTAGTCTAAAACAACTAAAGTGGATGTACTGTGTTATTAGGATCGAGGTCATTAACTTGTCATGGTGTGTTTTGTTAACTGTTATTGGTAAGACTAATGCTCTGTATATGATTCGTATTATTGCTGCTACCAAGCGCTGATATTATTTTCAACAGAGAAAGGCTTTGAGATAGTAATATTAGTTTCGGTTTTATCAAAAATTGTTGATACCACAAATTTAGTAACAAATTGCATTTGCTTAGCAGCTTGAATATGATGTGACAGATTAGGGTAAAAATAAATTGAAAAGAGTTATTGTATTCATTAAAATTATAAGAATCACCCCCCCCCCCCTAATGTGGCCTTTGAAATGAAAGGTAGATTATTGGCCTATGTTGTATGGAAGTTGAACCCCTCAGTAATGTTCCTCGATATGATTATATGGTTATTGGCTAGCATGTGTTGGTTATGTTGTATGCTGCCATTTGGGGTTACAAGCATCTTTCCGTTTCAACTTATTTATACAACAGTACTTGATTTCTAGCATGGTTCTCATTGTTTTCAGGGGACTAACAGTCAGCTGTCTCTGCTTGAGAAGATGAACGACCGTGTAGCACAGGAATACAGCAACTATGGAGATGTTGCTGCTGGTCTGCGAGTCTTCGTGGAGCAGCTGAACGAGAAAAACCAAGGCTTCGACGAGTATGTATCGCAGATTGATGCAATTGATCAACAAGTGACTGAGTTCGAGGCGGTGGTGTCCATGCTCGACAAGCATGTTGCCCTCTTGGAAAAGAAAGTGAAATCAGCCTACCACATTTCCTCTTCTACCCAATGATTCCTATCCAGAACTCTGGTTCTTTCGCCGACACTACTACACTAGAGCATATCCAAGAAATGTATATTATATTTATGGATCAGCAAATAATGCTGTACTAGATGCTAGTAGTTTCCAGCATTGCAATGATGCTGTCATATCCCAATTTGTGCTGCAGTAACTTTCAGGCATTTGTTGCCATTGCCACAATGATGATAAGTAGTAACCAGCAATTGGATTTTTGTCAAATTGCTGTCAGATTTACGGGGCCTATTCATTGCCTGCTGTTCCACAAGAAACCTGTCCCTGTTGTGTATATGAGTGGTTTCTTTTTTTGAAAATGAATAGGAGTGATTTCTGAAGCCCTTTCTTTGATGAGCTGCATTGCGCAGTGTACATGCATGCTAGCCAAAGATTCCTGCAGATTTTCAATCCGTGGAATCGGCTGCACGAGACCGGTCAATGGCATGTGGAGGCGCTGGAATTGAATCCCACGGCTCTGAAATTCTTGAGCTGGATGATTTCACATGCAGCTTTGGCATCTCGTGCTTCTTTTTATCATTGCAGATTGAGAGATTGTGCTCAGCTGGAACTTGGACTGGCTTGCAATTGCAAGTTTTGTCCTTGTCCTCAACAAATACTCTTTCAGTACACAGTTCAAGATATACCATACGAATATATCATCGCTGCTGAAACCGCATGAATTCTATTCTACCGCTTGAATCTCTGTTGAAACGCATGAATTCGAGCGAAATTTGGCCGTCCCGGCGCCTTGACCAGATCAAAGATCAAAGGCCCTCATCGAGACGTCTCGGTGCCCTCCAACACAGGCAAATTTGTTTGACCTCCATTTGTGCACCGGGGATCCCGTCGGTTTGACCTCGTGTCTCCTGCCCAAATGTCACCCGGATTCAGAGAAAAGTTTATTCAAAACAGGTTCCTTCAGACTTCAGAGACACACAGCGAGGCCGTTCTCCCAAAAGCGACACTTGCCCGTTTCCACAAGTTAAATTATTAGCGATCGGACAGCGATTGGTTTTGTTAACGTGACAGTCGCCGTCGGCACATGACACGCTGGATTCTCGAGATGCAACGGTCCCTGACGCTGGGCGGTGGGACCGGGTCTGGTGGTGGCCCGTCTGTCAGAGGGTGGAGGCAGCAGCGAGCGGTGGGGAGGCGCTCTCTGTCAGTCCTCAGAATAATGGCGTGTCATATGGGGCATGGCCTAATAGCAGCAAGCTGGGTTAGGCTTGCAGCTTATCCAGCGCGTCGCCATCGAGCTCAAGGCTGTGAGTTGGTCGCTGCAGCGGCAGCGCATTGGTCCCTCGACTTTTGGGATATTGCGTGATGGTGTCGGCCTTTTTTCTGATGCATATGGTCACATAAATGGTTATCTAAAAATGCCAGCATGATTTCCTCCCCATTTTTGTGATGGAGAGAATTGGTTGTATATGTTAGCGGTGGTATTAGTTTAGGTGTTATAATATAAATAAAGACACTTTTTAAGAGTTTTTTTTAATGTTGGGTTATTGAGCTTTTTGCGAGCATCATTGCATTGCTGTAGTTGACATCTTTGGTTTGATGGTGTTTATTCGGGTATACTTTCGGTAATGTCAAAGAACAAGGCATTGGTGTAGCAAAAAATAGATATAAATTAAACTGAACGATTGTTCATAAAAGAAGCAATGGATCAGCATATGATGCAAGTTAATCTTAAGAAGCAATGCATGTTGGATTGACTAAAGATTTTACATGGATCTCACAAAATTCAAACCTCTTCCCTTAGCAATAAAATAGTCGCATAAAAAAGATATAAATGTTGCTTATGTTCCGAGGAATCATTTTTCTTTTTTATTTAAAAAATACTACTTATTGTTTACATACAAATGTCTAAAGATTGAAGAGTAGTCGAACTTTGAATGTCATACACGGGTGCATTTTATGCCGTGATAATAATTAGTATGTAATAGTATTGTTGAATACATCCAGCATACATCAAAGTATCAAATTAACCAACTACCGGAAAGCAATGTTTGTGTCTCAACGATCATCCAAAATCCATCGTAACTACCGGAGGTAAAAAAAAAGGAAGCCGCGTACTCAAATTCCCTTTTTTTACTAGATTATAAGACATAATAATAGTGAAACAAAGTTAATCTTCGTTGAAATAAATATTCATTATTATTTTTCATATAAGTACCATCCATACATATACTACTACCACATAAATTTATAGATTGTGTTATACGTCAAAATTTTGTGAAAGATACCTGCACATCATTATCATTACAATTTTTTTTCTACACCACTATAACTACTATCAGTCTGCTGAGGTTGTTGGATTGGAGACCCGTTCTTGGTTCAAACAACTGCCGGGGCCTTCTCCTGCCGGGCAAAAAAGCCACTGGAGCTTAACCACCCAGATCACACACAAGAGAGGAATTCCAAGTTTTCCAACGCCACACTCTCTCCCTCTCTCTCTCTCTCTCTCTCTCCAGAGCGGGGAGGGAGCGCCGTCTCTCTCCGCTCCTGTTCCTCCCCCTCTTTCCCTTCCACATTCAACGACGCCAATCCGAAACTGAAAAACATCGACGCGCTCCGCCCTCCCCCTCCCCGCGCGCCCTCCTCCCCCCTCCGCCCCATCCGCAAACCCTAACCCTAGATGGGCGCCGTCACCTCGACAGTCGCGGCCCGCTTCGCCTTCTTCCCGCCGAGCCCGCCGTCGTACGGGGTGGAGCAACCTTCGCCGCCGCCGGCCCCTGCCGCCGCTGCGGCGGCGCCGGCGCCGGCGGCGGGGGCGGCGGCGGCAGCGGTGGAACCTGAGGGAGAGGGGAAGGCGGAGGGGAAGGGCGGCGACGGCAGCAGGGTGGTGGAGCTCACGGGTGTCCCGCGGAAGGGCAACGTGGAGGCGCGGCGGCTGCGGACGAAGCGCGGCACGGAGGTGGTCGCGATGCACGTGCGCCAGGCGGGCGCCAAGCTCACGCTGCTCTACTCCCACGGCAACGCCGCCGACCTCGGCCAGATGTACGAGCTCTTCATCGAGCTCAGCTCGCACCTCAACGTCAACCTCATGGGGTACGCACGCTCCTTCGACGCTCTCCCCCGATTGGGCTTGGTTCGGGTCAGATTGGGACGCGATGCTTCCGCCCCATGCGATTGTGTGCTGTCGGGACGGTGGGATTCCAGTGTAGCCCCGGATCTTCCCGATCGTGTGTCGCTGGATCGGAGCTGCAACCTATTCTGGAGTTAGGAATGAGGATAGAATGTGTAATGTTTGGAATCGGTGGATCAGTAGGTAGGGTTTGCTGCCTCCTAGCTTCGCTGACAAATGCAAACTTGTGATTGCCCTCGAAGCATTTATTATCCGAGTATGAAACTGTGCTATTGCTAGGATAGTGCTTGATGTTGTTGGAGTTGCTTGTTGTAGTTCTGGTAGACGTTCCCATTTCCTGCACATGCGTCGTTTGATTTCAGGAGAGTGTTGATCACTGGTCTATTTGTTCGACGCAATTGCTTCAAACCTATGGAATTTACTTAATCTTAGATAGCAAAATGATATAGATTTTTAGTTTTCATAGAATATCCTGCTTCTTACTGGGTTCTGTGCGTAGTGGCAGGGAGCCTGGTTTTGTTTGCTTGCTGCTACCTTGGTTTTCTTTTTCACAATTTTGTTGAGTTCTTAGATATTATTGTACTTGCTTTTTCCTGGCTTATTGAGAATTGTTCACCAATGGAGTGTGGTGCGAACAAAGTCAATTTTTTTGTTACGTGCTTGTAGTAGTATGAAATTAATGCATCATGCTTGCAGTTTTTGTCTGGTAGCACATGTAAAGTTCTAGTAATGAGAATGATCATCAAAAGTGTCAGTTGAGGAATAATTTTGCAAACTTCTGTCATGCACTATCCGAGGAAATGTTCAAACGGTCAAATTACTTATTCACAGTTGTTAACTCTTAATAAGTGGAAATTAGGAAACATAAAATCTTAGTGTCTTCGTTCTTTAAATAGAAATGGTGTATCTTTCTAGCTGGCCAATCCTGAGCTTTATGTCGAGCATACTTTCTTTAAAGATTCTGGCTTTTAGCCTATTTGTTTTGTTCTTCCCGCTTGGTTGGTGAAATAGCTCAGGAATTTAGGAATGTTGGTTTTTTAAATTTGCATTCGTGTCTGCTTTAAGGTCCATGTTTTGGGGGAGAAAATCAAGCAAGTAAAGCAATCTGGGTCTAATGTGCCTGATGATTGGTGGTCTGGTGGTTGATTGTGGATGTGAGAATCATTGATTGATCCAATGAATCTAGCAGCTGTAGCCAATTTAAAATTGTTGTTAGAGGGAATTGCCTGTTCGCTTGTCCTCTGCTCCGTTTCTTTAAATCAAGCTTTTTATTGCTTTTGTTATGCTGTTCCCTAATATAATCAACAGTTCTTTTATCCTTTTCTTATTGCTCTGTCCTTTGAACCTACTTTTGTCCTCTCTATGCCCATACATTTTTGCCACATAACATCATGTTGCTTACTTTAACTAGGTGCTTGTGTTGACCGAGTTATATAAGTTCACATAGGACTTTGCTAACATAGTCCATAGGGCTTTTGTGGCTAGTTTGGTCCCTTGGGTATACTTTGCAATTCACTACATGATTACCATTCATAAATTAGACATCAGCTTTCTTACTAGTATTACTGATACAGACCTTCCTTGAGTGCAATTCAGCAAACTGCAATGTCTTTGCATAAACTTATTTAGACACTATCTGCTGTTAGTTTTGTTTTTTCATCAAATGAAGATTAGTCATGATTCTGATAGAAGCAACTTAAAACCAAAAAAGATGACCTTTATAAAGGTTTACTCCCTCCGTCCCATAAAGACCGTTCGTTTAGAAAATTTAAGGCATGTTAATAGTTGTGACAAATGACTTTGTTACCCCTAATTAATCATGCATTGGAACTTGAAAAGAGACATCAAATAAGCATTTCATTGGCTCCATACGTTTCTCAATGCAATATTTCCTTAGTACTTGGTGTTAGTTTAATGAGAAGAGTATTTAATACGAGTTAAAAGAACACTCTTTATGGGACACATTTTGAAAGCTATATGAACAGTCTTTACGGGACGGAGGGAGTACCATCCAAGAGCTAAGTAAAATTATTTTATATCTATGGATGACCATGTTAAGAACCAAATTTTCTCATGGGGAAACATGTTCATGCATATCTTCTCAACTACCCTAACCATTTATGTTGCCAATTTGACATGGATGCGTGTCACAGCTGCAGTTTATTCTTTCTTGCATATTGGCACGTCATGTTTTGGAGATCTCATAATCCAAGTATATGTCACATGGATTCATATTCTAAGCTCCTCCATGGGATGAACTTCTTTTCTGCACCTTTTCAGCCAATTTGGATGAGATATTAATTACTCGTACACGATTCATTTGCAGCTATGACTATTCTGGTTATGGGCAATCCTCTGGGAAGGTACACACCTTTGTTGTTTTAGATTTTTTTCCTTGATCTCAACTTTCAAGATGCTAATCCTTTGTCCCTAATACTGCAGCCTAGTGAGCAAAACACTTATGCTGATATAGAAGCTGTATACAGATGCCTCATAGAAACCTATGGGGCTTCTGAGGACAATATCATCCTTTATGGTCAATCAGTGGGCAGTGGTCCTACTTTGGATTTAGCATCCCGATTAACTCGCTTGAGAGCAGTTGTTCTACATAGTCCAATTTTGTCTGGCTTAAGAGTGATGTATCCTGTAAAACATACATACTGGTTTGACATATACAAGGTAATAAATTTAATTTGTCGTTAATCTTATTTATCACTTAATCACATCTAAATCTGGTTTGTATCTGCAGAATATCGACAAAATTCCACAAGTCAGATGTCCTGTGCTAGTGATACATGTGAGTATTCTTCATTGTTGCAGTAATTTTTTATTATATCGAGTTGGACTGGATTTATGAGGACATGCATGTTTTTACTTTTCCTTTAATTTTGAGCACTTGTTATTTCGTTTTTTGGTTGTTCCACTGCAGGCACATATGTTCTATTTTAATGTTGCATCAGTGAACTTTTACATAAGCATTATGGCAATTAGGCTTCTCACAAAGAGAATGCTAATGAAGTGCCATCATTAGAAATTTCTGGTCTTTAATTTATGACAAGCTGTGGACTATGCAGTATTTGGATGATAGGATAGGTCAAGGGACTTCTAGTAAGAAATTGATCTAAATCTCCTATCCAAACATTCCACTATTGTTTATGCAGTTGCCTAAATTTCTGGTTGAAGTAAGGTGATCTGTTTTAGGACCTCTATTACTTTGCACCAGAACTTGTTACATAATTACGTTTTCTTACTAGTTTATGAAAACACGTCATTAATATGTATGATAGGATAATCCATTGTCAGGTATGTATATAACCTCTACAGCTGTCCCTCCACACAGCAAAGCGAGCGGTCCACCCAATATTCAACTGAGGCAAGAGAAATGAAAGTAGGGCTATTAATGCTACTTTTTGGCACAAAGACTTAATAATGCAGATTAAAAGTTTCTAGGTTGGTGAGCTAAAAGATAGTGTACTGTAAACTGGGGACAGCTATCCTCTAGCATACTGAAATTTCATGTGCATAGCATGTCAATTCTATTTTAACTAAAAATATGGAAACCTAGGGCTTTATTATGACTATTAATGTTGTTACTGTTTGTGTTGTCCTCCATTGAAACAGTTTTGCTAAAGTTTTCTTTTTATGGTAGTACAAGCTGTTCAATCCAGTCAAGATGTAGGAAAACTATGCACATGCTTGCGATTTTAATACAATATCTTGCCACAGGGTACGGCTGATGAGGTTGTTGACTGTTCCCACGGGAGGGCACTTTGGGAACTTGCCAAAGTGAAGTACGAGCCGCTGTGGATCAAAGGCGGCAACCACTGCAATCTAGAGCTGTACCCGGAATACATCAGGCACCTGAAGAAGTTTGTGGGGGCCATAGAGAGATCGCCGCCCCCGCCTCCGATCGACGAGTCCACAGAGAGCTCGGGCCCGTCGGACCCCGCCCCGGCGGAGTCTGAGTGCACGTCGGAGGTCTCGAGGAAGAGCACCGACTGCCGGGACAAGGCGAGGCCGAGCGTAGATCACAGACATAGCACGGATCGGCGGGAGAAGCCGAGGGGCAGCACGGATAGGAGGGACAAGAGCAGGAAGAGCGTGGACCATCCAGATAAGCCGCGGGCTAGTGTCGACCAGTCGGATCGGCCGAGGAAAAGCATCGACCGGTACGGCTCGGCTCACCTCTGCCAACCTCCCAAACGAGTCTTCTGTTTGATTAGTATATGCTGTAGAAATGCACGCTGCGCCATTAGGTGTTTTTGGTTTTGTGACTGCTGTGGTTAAATGGCCGTGTGTTTGTGTGTACATAACAGGTTTGGGGGCATGATGAAGTCGGTGAGGCTGTGTAACATCGACTGTTTCAAGGTGACAGCAACTTCTGGGAGCTGAAAGGGGGGAACCGGGGAAGGATAGTGACAGAAAGAAAAAGGTTAGTGTTGGGAGGGAGCCGTCTGTATGTATTCCCGTTGTGTAACTTATTCAATTGGGTGATTGGTTTGGGCTGTAGCAGAGCAAGGGGGGTGCGTGCGTGTGGGTGGTTTTTTTTGTTTTTTTTTTTTGGTGCATACAATGGGGGCTTGCATTGTTTCCGTTGGATTGTTCTTTTGTGGAAGATGAAAAAAAAATAATAACTAATTTGTTGATAAAGGTCCTGTCGAGAAGCAAAAGTGACGAGCTGTCTGGTAGTCGTCGCCTCGTCGGGTCCCAAATGTTTGGTAGGGGGTGAAAATTTTTTCACCCTCTATTAAATGCTACTTTGACCAGTAATTACGAGTATTAAATAAAGTCAGTTTCAAAATTACCTTCACAACCCTGAGCAAAATCGCGAGACGAACCTAATGAGGTCGTTGACGGCATGATTAGAGCATAGTTACTGTAGTATTACTGTAGCAAATTGTTGATTAATTATGCTCATTAGATTCGTCGTGCAAAGTTGCACTCATCTGTGAAAAGATTTTGCAAATAAACTTCATTTGGTACTCCATGCGTGCAAGATTCTTTTTGCATGAAATTTTTTTCACCCTAACCAAACACGCACGCTCTGGTTGGTTTCTATCCTCCATGTGGTTGGTGGTTGCTACTAGTTGCGACGATGACGCGCAGGCGAAATCCCCCGGTGTGGCTAGAGATCATGTTGTGTGACGGGCCTTTTCACGGCGGGTCATCGAATTTTAGTTTGGAGAAAGCCGAGTCGCTCTCGTCGCTCTCGCGGGGGCGACGGGGCGACGAACCCTAGCCGCCGCAGCCCCACCTCTCCGGTCGTCCTCCCGCCGCGCCGCCACCTGAGCGGGCCGCCGGATGTCCGTGCAGCCCGTGGGGAAGGCGGCGGCGTGGCTTTTCTCCTCCTCCCCCGGCGGATCTAGGCGGCCGCGACCGCCCGGGCCCCCGGTGGTCTGCTCGCCGGCGCGGTCTTCTCGGGCGGCGGCGGCGACTTCGGGCTCCGGATCCGGCGGCGCCCCGGCGGGATCCGGCGGCAGCGCGATGGAGGCGCGCTCTGGTGGGTCGGGGGGCGGCGGCCGAAGCAGGTGTTGGCGGCGGAAGCTGAGGCCGGCGCGGACCTCGCCGGCGGCTACTGCGTTTGGCGCTTCGCGACGGCGGTGGTGGCTTCCGGCTTGCGAGGTGCGGAGGTGGTGGCCTGCTGCTGCGGTTGGGCGCCTCCGGCTCTGCCTGTCCGTGGGTGGAGCCGGTGGCGTGGCCGTGGTGGGCCGTGGCCGGTCTGAGTACAAGCTGGTGACGTGAAGGCGAGGTGGGTGCTTCCCTCCTCTTGACAGCGCTGCTGGGTTCGGCGCCGCCGCGGTGGCGGTGCTGGGGTGGTCTGTACTGGATGCTCCTTGCCTCCAGTACAGGGGCACCTCCATGGCGCCGTGGTGGAGCTGTGGAGAGTGGTGAGCCATCTTCCTTGCAGGGGCGTTGCGAGAGGCGGCGGGGAGTTGTTGCTGTCGCAAGTCTGTGAGTGTGTTGTAGGCAAGGCATGCCGGGCGAAAGCCTCCACCGGCTCGGGTTGGTGGCGATGGCGGCGGCGGCCTTGGGCGTCGTTCCCCTGTTGAGGGTGTCATCGCGGAGTGCTTGGTCTTGCAGCCGGGGTTCTCAGGGTGAAAACCATGTCCATTGCTGGACTAGCGGCGGTGGCGCCATCGGCGTCACGTCCTTCTTGGAGGCGTCGTGTTCTGAGACTCGTCGCAGCTTGAGGCAGTGTTGCTGGTGGTTGCTTGGTGGTGTAGCTTGTGCCCAGAGGCCGTGGAGGTGTGCCACGTCCGTGTCGGCGGGGAGGTGCAGAGGAACCTTGGGTGCTGGATGTCTCGAGTCGACGTGCAAGTTGCAGTGGTGATCTCGGTTTCGGCTGGCGGAGGTGGTGCTCTTCAAACGGTTTCAGATACCTGAGTCTTTGGCAGTGGAGTGAGAGGCGGTGGATGAGGCGAGACCCCCACGCAGAGTGGCCAAGATCAGTAATTTTCATTGGTGCTGTGAGGATGGTGTTCTGCTGAAGCAACGCTGGAGCAGGAGGATCGACGATCTTGTGGGTTTGACCTGAGAGTGATAGCCCCTTGGTGGAGGAGTTCGGGTTGCCGCTCAGACTTGCAGCGGGCCGTGACTTTGGAGCGGCACAGCGTTGGCGACGACGGCGCGGTTCGCGGTGGTTTGCTTAGAGCTTTTCTCCCAGGTTGTGGTGGTGTAGTGTTTTGTTGTGTGCGTTGTTCGTGTGCGTTGTTGTGTTGTGGTGGTGTTAGCTTCGGCTCGTGATGTAAAAGTACTTCTTCTTCTTAAATGACAGAGCAGTGCTCCTGCTACTTGAAAAAAAAAACGGTGGGTCATCGACAGGTCTGAGCGCGGCGACCGTCGAGACGACGAGGACGTGGGGGAGCCCGGAGGGAAGAACCGGACCGGACGGACTTTTGGGTCGCCGCGCACGCCCTCGTGTCCCCCGAACGCGCGCGTTGGACCAAGGGGCGAGCACGCACGCACGCGCTCCGTCTCCGGGACGCTCGTCACGTTGCGGCGGTCCCGACTGCCTTGGTCTGTGTCGGCGTTGGGAGCGTTGCCCGCCGACTCCAGCAGGCCAGGCGGCCAGCTGCCTCAGAAGCTCGCTCGCTCGTCGCCGCCGTGTCTGTGCGTTGCGGCGCGCACGTGCCGGTTGCGGTGTCGGTCGACTCGTGGACCGGGCGGGGACGGGAGCGGGACGGTGTCTCTCCTGGACCCGTGCCGCCGCCGGGGAACAGGTAACGAACTAGTCAAGCAAGTACTAGTACGCATTAACTCACCCCAAGTACTACGTGCAGCGTACTCCGACTACGGGAACTCCCGGCACGTACTCCTGTCTCTCACCCAGCATAATTTCCTCCTGCAGCTAGCGGTGTGCAAGGCCCCGTCTATCCCGGAACATCTGTCTCCGTTGCCGTAATCAAGTACCGAAACCATGCAGCAGGGCGCCTCCTCCCCTTGCCGTCAAAGAAGAAACCTAATCTCGTTGCTTCAGACGACAACTTTGATTGCACGCTCAAGATTGTGCTCCCTCTGTTTTTATTTGTAAGACGTACATGCATATCAAAATTCTACTCCCTCCGTTTTTAAATATATGACACCGTTGATTTTTTACTCCAATTTTGACTACAAACATATATCGAACAAATTAGTTAACTAAAGTAAAAATGTATATTATTATACTTATAATCAAATGTACTTTAGATTTAACTTGTTAGTTTATGAATTTGTAAAAATATTTTTAGAAAAGACGAATAGTCAAACGAATAGAAAAGTTCAATGGTGTCATGTATTTAAGAACGGAGGTAGTAATAAGGGTGCAAATTGGTGAGAGTTAGGTGCACCTCCAAAACTCTTTAGATCAAGTATTTGTACTATACTTCTCCAAAATTTTTTAAACAATAATACAAATATTTAAACTAAAGAGGTTTAGAAGTACACCTAAAGATTCCTTTGCACCTTTAGGTAGTAGTAACTACCTCGCTAGGGGCGGGCCCAACGCTTGAGCAATGGCCAATGGGTATTCAAAATTGATTATATCTACCTTTATACGTACGTAGCTCTATTTTGACTTGTATAGCTAATTATACTATTGAATATCATTGATTAGCAAAAAATAATGGATATTCAATGAATGGCCTTGAATACCCCTGGGCCCACCCTTGACCTCGCAGGCGTGAAGGGCTACTCCTGAATTCGATGGGGTGCAAACCTTATATAATTTTAACCGAGTAAATTAACTATTATTTTTATTTTCACAATGTAAACTTTATATGGTTGGATTCCTAATCAAATATGGTTTTATAATATAACCATAATATAACAATAAATAATACTCCATCCATTCATGTTTGTAAGGTATAGTAGAACTTGGTACAGTCTTCCATATAACATTTTGATCATTAATTTATCATATATTCTACTCCCTCCGTCCCACAAAGACCGTTCGTTTAGAAAATTTAGGACATGCTAGTAGTTGAGACAAATGACCTTGTTGCCCCTAATTAATATGCATTGGAACTTGAAAAGAGGCATCAAATAAATATTTCATTGGCTCCATGTGTTTCTCAATGCAATATTTTCTTGGTACTTGGTGTTAGTTTAATGAGAAGAGCATTTACTACAAGCTAAAAGAACACTATTTGTGGGACAAATTTTGAAAAGCTATATGAACAGTCTTTGCGGGACGGAGGGAGTATATCTCTTATATTATTATAGATTTATACTAATGGTAAAGTATATTTGATTATGAATCCAACCATATAAATTTTATTTTTACATTATAAAAATAAAAATATAATAGTCAAATTAGTAGTCAAAGATTACACAATTTGAATTTTGATATGCCTACCTTATAAAATTAGATTGAGTATGAATGATTAAAGTATAATTTCGAAGAATTATATCAAGTTATATACCGACATCTTGAACATAAACGGATCGGAGGAGACCAAGCCGTGGGCACACCTCGAAACCGGGATCCCTCCAAAAAAGACCGAGTTGACTGTCTGTTGGGAATTTTAAAAAAATTTGCCAGGCAGGTCGTGTCTCGACCCGGGCCAGATTGCCTATGCCTAGGCACGGCGCGTCGAAGCCATCGCCCATCTCGCGTGCTCTCGGAATCATGCCGCCATGATTGGCGCACACAGCCACGCCCGTGTGTCGTCCCTCCCCCCGCACACGGACCCCCATCGCGGACGTCCTCGCGCCGACCGCACGCGCGCGGAGGAAATCGGACTCGGCGGCGGTGGCGCTCGTCGCCGCCGCGGGCCGGTGGCCGCGCGCAGATTGATCCGCCGCACGGGTCACGATTCAGTGCACGGATTGAAGAATCATCGGGAACATTGCTGCTGAGAACGCGCGCTCCCGTTGGCGTTGCCACACGGTACTACGTGGTTGTGGTTGAAATGCACGCACGCACGCACGCTGCACTGGCCCACGGCATCAACATCTTCAACCCCCAAGCAGTGGCAGTGGCCTGGCCTCTCCTCGTCCTCGGGGTCCTTTTACAACTCTGAAAACACCATCGGGAGGCGCAGCTCGACAGATGGTGACAGGTTACAAGGGACAAACTTACCATTAGGCCAATGACCAACTCTTCTAGTCGACAGGTCGAGGATCCGTCTCACAGCCCCATGCATGATTATCGTAGATAAATAAAGGGTTTAAAAGTACAGACCACAGAGCGCGCACACCATGCATGGCGCAGCCCAAAGCTTTGACCAATGGCGTCTCGATCTGCCCCTGCTGAACCCTCCCCCTTTAAAGCCATCTCTGGCATGCCTTTCCGTTCCTGATCGATCTCCTCTCGCTTCCCTTCATTCGGAGTTCAGAGCGCAGGATTCTTCCGCACGCATCTAGCCAGAAGTCATATTCAGAGGAAGATCGTTGGTAGTTACAGACTTGTAGGTAGGACAGTTATGCGGCGGTTAATAAGCTGCGCCGGCGTGCTGCTCCTGCTCGCCGCCCTGCTACTGGCCGCGCTCAGCCCCGTCGTCGTCGCCACCGCGCGCAGAGGTAAAAAGAATCTCAGAGCACCATTTCCTGGCATAGTTTTACATGTTCACCCTTGTGCCATGGCCACACTCGCATTCTTCAGAGCGCTTCGGCAGTTCAGACAGCATTAGATTTCCGTATTATCTGAAGCTCGATCGAATGCCTGTCGCTACCTATCTATGGTGTCTGATGATGCATCTCTTCTTTTTCCAGAGATGCTAATGGCGGCCAGCCGCGACGAAGGGCGAGGCCGTGCGGCAGCAGCGAACATCTTAGGAAACGCGCCGCCGCCGCCGCCACCGCCGCCGCCAGCGGCGGCGAATGGTGGGGAAGATGCGATCGGGAGGAGGAAGGATGCTGAGGTGGTGAGGAGCCACCGCCGTTTCTGGACGAGGAGGATCCCTGCCTCGAGCTCGCAGCAGGTTCAGTTCGGTGGCCGGATACCCTTCACCGCCGACTACCACAATGTCCACAGGCACCCGCCCTCCCACAACTAAGAACAACCTGTATGCTATTTTACTCTTTCATTTTTTCTTTTTCTTTTTTAGGTTTAGAGATGGTTAGATCCTTAGTAACAATATATACTGTAGCATCGCGCCTATGCAACCAGCTGTAGTGTTTGGAGCCATTTTGTCTGAACATATGGTCAATCTGAACTGCTCTTCCTCTGAAAGGGAGCATTGCTAGTGCTGACCAAAATGTTCTCTCCGGCTTCCATCCATTTGTACTATGTGTGTACTGACTAGTGGGCTCTGAGTTCTGACGAACATGAAAGTGATTTGTTTGTATAATGTTATAACCGGTGCCCTACTCTCTTGTTCGTTTTTTTAAGAAAAACTCTTGTTTCTCTCATGGTCGTCGTTATGCCAACCTTTCATATACCATCTTCACATATATGCGCACAATTTTTCAATTTCTTTTTGGCACAACCACAGTTTGTAGCTAGAAATTATTCGGAACTTTTGTTGACATGGACTGCTAGACAGTTCAGCTCACACAAGTGCCCAGGCACATCTCCCTGTCAACAAGGCCTTGGATAAACAAGCATATGGTTTTGCTACAAATTTGGATGGTTTGAAAAGTGACAAGTAGCGGGGGTAACCTTCGATGCTGCTGGTCGTGGTGGGCTGTGGAGTGCCGAACCCGGTCGTGCCTTTCCCCCTCCATGGCTGACGGCTCCACCTGTTGTCTCCTACCTTGAGAGGCCGGCGCAGGATCTACCCTGTGGAATCCACACTCCACCACAACAACGGTTTCACGAACTTCCCCTTGATCTTTTCTTGAATCTGTCCCAGGCCAATTAGGTGCGGAAATTGACATTTTTTCAGGTACATCGACAAGGATATGATGTCGGGGCCGGGTACAGTTTTTTTTTCTCGAATACGCGGGCAGCGTATCATTGTATTAAGACGGAGAAGAAATTGGTACAAAGTTCGGATACAACCCAAATGGAACGGACTCCATATGGACACAAGCCGGCAACCCAGCTAAACACAACCCGAAAGATAACATCGAACCCGATTACTCACATACAACACAACCGAAACAGCCGACTTTAAGGCGGCCCTCAGTCAGCGCTCAATCCCATGAAGGGAGGGCTCTTGCTCTTCAACATCGGAAAAATATCTCGCATTGCGTCCATGTAGTGCGGCGGAGGTGCTTCGCGAAAGAGCTTCTCCACCGCTTCCTCTGCCGAAGCCGCTAAAGGTGGAGGCGCACCGACCTCACCGAGCCGACGCATCAGCAGCACCACACCTCGTTTTGCCGGCTTGACGGCTGAGAGAGGGTTCAAAGCTTGGCGATGGCTTCGTCTGAGGCCAAGAACCACAGACGAAGGCAGCTGAGGAGGCGCATCGACGAGAACGAGGCGGCTTGTCCAGAAGAGGCGGCGGAATATCCTTCGTAACATTGCTGACGAAGTCCTCCAAGGTCACCTGATCTGCCAGCAGCGGTGGTATGGGGCGGGGCGGAGTGAAGCCCGGAGGTGTGTCGTCATCGACTGCCACAACATCCGGCAGCGGTTGATCATCCGTCGCGGAGACCGAGTCAACCGCCGGGATCGCCTGTCCCCCGTCACAACGGCTGTAGCCTCCGGCTCGAGCGCAGTGTTGGAGCAGACAGGTGGTGGGCTTCGAGGGCAATCATCCATCGCGGAGACCAAGTCAACCGCCGGGATCGCCACCACGGGGAATGAGTCCCTCCTGACTTCAGCGAAGGAAACAGCGAACTCGATGAGCATTGGATCCAGCTCCCTCTGGGGCTGGGTCACACCGCTTCGGTCTACAAGGCAGCACTCCGGTTCCGGCACAAGAGCGTCGGAAAACGTCGAGGTGTTGATCCTGCGGAGGCGTCGATCCCCATCGGCACCCCAGTTGGCCGAGTTGACCGCCGCCTGAGCGCGCGGTGGCCCGCGCCCGTGCCGAGGTAGCGCCCCCCACCCATGGCACCAGCTACGCGACCAGGCACACGCCGGGGGCGCCAGCAGTCCCGCGCGAGGTGGCGCAGCCCGTGGCAACGGAGGCACCGTCGAGGGAGACGGCAAGTGGCAACACGGTGGTTGTAGGAAAGGTAGTTGAGGCAGCGGTCCGCCAACTCGGGAGGGATGCACCGAGCAGTCTGCGAAGGGGCACGCTGGGCCTCGACCTCAGCACGAAACAGACGACGCCGCCTGGCACGCGACCAGACTTCCTGGAAGCCGTCCTCGTCGACGCAGGGGCGGCGACAGCCCTCCAGCGGTGGGGGAGCCCGGGCCACCTTCGCCGGAGCAGGACGGGTCCATCCGCCCGGGGTTGACGCCCGGAACGGGGGAGGCGGACGGCGCTTGCGGGCGCGGCGCGAAGGATGGCGCCGGCCGTGGCGTTTCCCTGCCGACGAGGGGCAGCCAGTAGGGGGTCGCCCGTCGGAGCCTCGAACGGAGGAGTCGGGGAGGGGGAGCACCGGACGACGACGTCGCGGTAGCTGGCTGGACGCGAAGACGGAGAGGAGGATGGCGTCGGCGAGAACTCATAATCGACGCAGTCCAGCTCTGCCTCGCCATCCTCAGCCCACAGGACATCTCCGCGAGGGTAGAAGGGGCGCGCCGCCGGGGAGAGGGAAGGTGAGCGCTGCCCGGCTCCGAGAGGTGGGGGAGAGCGGGTGACGGCCGGCGTGGAGGAGGCGGGCGGGGCGGGGGTGTGGGTCGGCGCGGAGGTGCCAGCAGTGGAGGTGATGTCCGTCGCGGGGGAGGCCGCAGAGCTCGACGCCGGGGAACTCGAGGTGAAGGCCATGAGCTCCCCCGCCGAACCGGGCACGGAGGGCCCGCCCAAGGCTCTGGCGGCCGGGCCACCGGCGGTCGAAACAGGCGGCGCGGGACGGACGGGGGTGGGCGCGGCGGAGGGGGCCTCCTCGTCGTCGTCGTCCATCTCGTCGATGGTACCCGGCAAAGACCGCGAAGGAGACGCCGTGCGGTGGGAGCTAAGGCCGCCGGAGAAGAGGCAGACGCGCCCGGGGTGGCCGACGCCGGAGGAGGAGGGGTCGCCGCGCGGAGTTGGAGACCGATCTCCTCACCGGAGGCACCGGAGGAGGTGAGAGGGGGATGGATGGGTGCGGCGCAGCGAGGAGGTTCCGGATCTATGGTTGGAAGGGAGAGGGGTGGCCAGAGCCGGCCGGAAGGGGCGGCGGCGGGGAGTGCGGGCGCGGGAGCGCGGCCACAGCATGCTACTAGCCGTTGCGGCCGGAGGAACTCATTCCTGAGAGCACTCGGCCGGGTACAGTTTGTAAACGTGTTGACATGCTATTTCTTCATACGACAAGAATGCATATGGCTAGTACAATGACACGGGCACAAAAAGGTCCAACCACGTCGATTCTAATGTACAGTTTCAGAGCTTGTACACATGCTAGAAAACGGCTCATATGGAATATGTTGTGCACCAATCAAGCCATGGTTTATCGCAAAATATATTTTGAAAATTTATTTCTACATAAATAATCACTAGGAAGATGTATATGAGAAAGCTTGTGATGATCGTTCGAACCTCTGGAGATATTTTCCCAAAAACTAGGATGTTAGAAACACCAGATAATGCACCCCATTCCCTCCATTTTCCATTATCATTAGCATCCAAACCTGTAGAAATTGTGCAAAGGTTATCGTAAATCACTCTGTTACGTTCAACTTGCAACATAGCCAACATAAAATTAAAAATAGTGCCAGAAAATGAGTCCTTCAAAGTTCACACATACTAAGCATCATCTTAATAAATTTTGACATTTTCAAAAATATTTTCCAATAAAATGTATGGTTATCTTTGCAGGACCTCCGTCCGACTTCCGCTCCACCTGACATAGGCATTGTAGCATCAGAGGAGTCAAAGCCGGTGAAGTTGAACAACACAAAGCTTCATACAAAGATTCTATACGTGATCGTTCTATGAGTCAACCCCAATATAAACCCCTTAATAATTCAATCGTATGATTTTAAACTAAGCCGGTGGGGTGACCGCTCCCACGATTTTCATTAAGAAAAGAAAATCTCCTACCGGCTTGGAAAACCTCTACACCTCGGCTTCACCGGTGAGAGGATTTTTTCGAGGATAAATCTCGGTGAGATAAACGTGCATTCGACGGGATTCGAACTCAGGCCGGCGGTGTGCCTAACTGCAACGCCTACCAACCGAGCTACAACTTGTTCTCCAATCGTACGATTTTTACGGATCACATGTCAGTGACTCATCTTGCAATATCTTGAATATTTTGCTAAAAGAATTCAAAAAAGTCCGAATTTGCGGTTCTTCCTCGTAGCAAAATGCAAACACTTGAGGTGCTTTGGGTGAAGAATGCCACCTTCGACTGTGGTGGTGCCCCCACTCAAATCAGCCGGCAGCTTATCACCTCCACTCCTCAGGTTCAGGATTGCACGGCTCCACCGCGCCCGAATTCCCCACCTCCCACCGCCCCCATGGCCGCCACCGCCCTCCTCCTCCGCACCCACCACCACCCCTACCATTCGCCGCCGCCGCCTCCCCCCGCGGCGCGCGCGGCCGTCCTCTGCCGCGCCGCCGCGGGGACATCGGCGTGGCCGGCGTCGGCCGCGGCTCTGCGGTCCCTGGCCCCGCCCACGCGGCCGGAGCTGCTGTCCCTCGACCTCCCCCGCTACGACCCGTCGCGCGCCCGCCCCGTGGACCTCGCCGTGGTTGGCGGCGGGCCCGCGGGCCTCGCCGTGGCGCAGCGCGTGGCGGAGGCCGGACTCTCCGTGTGCGCCATCGACCCGTCCCCGGCGCTCGTGTGGCCCAACAACTACGGCGTGTGGGTGGACGAGTTCGAGGCCATGGGCCTCTCCCACTGCCTCGACACCGTGTGGCCGTCGGCGTCCGTCTTCATCGGCGACGGCGCCGGCCCCAAGTCGCTCGACCGCCCCTACGCCCGCGTCGCCCGCCGCAAGCTCAAGTCCGCCATGATGGACCGCTGCGTCGCCAACGGCGTCGTCTTCCACCAGGCCAATGTCGCCAAGGCCGTCCACCAGGACGCCTCCTCCCTCCTCATCTGCGACGACGGCGTCGCCGTCCCGGCCACCGTCGTGCTCGACGCCACGGGGTTCTCCCGCTGCCTCGTGCAGTACGACAAGCCGTACAACCCCGGCTACCAGGTCGCCTACGGCATCCTCGCCGAGGTCGACGGCCACCCGTTCGACATCGACAAGATGCTCTTCATGGACTGGCGCGACTCGCACCTCCCCGAGGGGTCGGCGATCAGGGAGCGCAACCGCCGCATCCCCACGTTCCTCTACGCCATGCCCTTCTCCCCCACAAAGATCTTCCTCGAGGAGACGTCGCTCGTCGCGCGCCCGGGCCTCGCCATGGACGACATCCAGGAGCGCATGGCGGCGCGGCTCAGGCACCTGGGGATACGCGTCCGGAGCGTCGAGGAGGACGAGCGCTGCGTCATCCCGATGGGCGGGCCGCTGCCAGTCCTGCCGCAGAGGGTCGTCGGCATCGGCGGCACGGCCGGGATGGTGCACCCGTCCACGGGGTACATGGTGGCGCGCACGCTGGCGACCGCGCCCATCGTGGCCGACGCCATCGTGCGGTTCCTCGACACCGGCGGCGGCGCGGCCGGCCTCGCCGGGGATGCGCTCTCCGCCGAGGTGTGGAAGCAGCTGTGGCCGGCCAACAGGCGGCGGCAGAGGGAGTTCTTCTGCTTCGGTATGGACATCCTGCTCAAGCTGGACCTCGAGGGGACGCGCCGCTTCTTCGATGCCTTCTTCGACCTCGAGCCGCACTACTGGCACGGTTTCCTGTCGTCCAGGCTGTTCCTGCCGGAGCTCCTGATGTTCGGGCTCGCGCTGTTCGGGAACGCCTCCAACACATCGAGGCTGGAGATCATGGCCAAGGGTACCGTGCCTCTTGGCAAGATGATTGGCAACTTGATAAAGGACAGAGATGGGTGAGGGCTTATATAGGAGGGTATGTATGCCTTGCATCCATTTCTCACCTGAAGATCTCTATTAGATCTCTGATTTTGGCGTTGCTGATGCTCACTGTATTTAAGATTGAGTTGCAAAGAAAAGATTCACCAAACAACAATCTAGGACCTTCTGTCAGTATTGGTGACGATTACAGATTCTATCACATGAGAGCTGTATAGTTGCAAACTGATGGATGTTATGACAATCCACGAATCAGATATCATGGTCTTCAAATACTAGACCAAATTCCCGGCAAAACATGAAACTGACAGTTGTGTATTATCATAACCTGTTCATCATATTTCAGGAATTGGAATGAACTGAGGGTAAAGAATCACACCATATAGCGAGAAAAAATCAAATAAATTTATCCTGTATATGTATGTGAATGGCTTCAGTGAGGTCAACGAGATTGGTGTCATTAATAAAACTTAAAAGAGCCGAGCAGGGATCATTTTACATTTCTTTTCCTTCTCTACCAATAACCAGCTATACACCACAATCAATTTGAGCCTCAGTTTAGATCCAGCAGCAAGTACACTGACTGGAAAAAGGGAGGGGATGTAGAAGAATGAACAAAGTTGATCGACAAGTACCGAAATTATCTTCTCAAATCCATTTGATTCTAAGTTGTCGTCATCAGCTCAACTTCTCCAATTCATATGCATGTTCCAGATCTTGCCTGTGCAAATTCAGCCTCGGAGTTGCTTTGTGCTTGTATCATGGGAGGATTTGCTTTGAACTCAGAAGGATAAGTCTCTCAGGTCCCCTTCGCGTTCAGGGGCTCTGTATGAGAACCCTAGCTCTTCTCCAGATTGCCGCCTTACTATGCTAGCCCTCTGCATTAGGCGCACAAGTTGCTGAACAACCTCTGACATTGGTGGACGGAACTCTGGCTCAGGCTGCAGAAACAAATGATATATTCTTAGTGTATGGCCCCCGAAAAGAAAAACAGGTGCCAAAATTATGCACAAATGATTTTGTGTAGTTAATCACCCAACACAGAAGCGGTAGAGTGAACACCTGAAATATTAGCAAATCTAGGCACTACTCTGGAAGACAGTTGTTCCAGACTTGATTTTTCAGATTTCTTTTAGGTAATCATGATTCATGAGTACTTAATGGCCATTACAGATCAATATCTGAACATGTGTCACAAAGCAAGAATATACCTGAACGCAGAGTGCAATTATGTCCGCAAAACGGGATAGCGACTTAGCCGGGTACATTCCATTTAGCGATGGATCAACCATCTTAGCAAGTGCATCAATATCATGAAGCTGTGGGGTAGCCCATCTAACAAGGGACTGTTCTGACCTCTCCCTAGAACTGCAATAGACACCCAAGGGTCATTTCAACTTACATAACATGTAATGCACCAGGATCAGATATAAGGCAGATAATGTACCTGTCTAGCGGCTTCCGCCCTGTCAATAGCTCTAACATCACTACACCAAAACTGTACACATCACTCTTTACAGTATAAATTCCAGACATGGCAAACTCAGGGGCACTATATCCAAATGATCCAAATACTTCAGTTGAAACCTGTAACAACAAGCCAATTAGTTAATCCATGGACCAACTAAAAACTACATATTCCCAACATGGCTATTTGAAAAAACTTCAGTACAAGAGATGTGTTTACCTGTCTTTCGGTATTAGGCGTCAAGGCAGCAAGTCCACAGTCAGATAGGTGTGGATTATGCTCCTCATCAAGTAGGATGTTCGAAGACTTAAAGTTTCTATGAACAACAGATGGCAAGCACACCTCATGCAGGTATCTACAACAAGAAACGGAAGACATTATATGTATCCTCTGCGATAACCTTGTGAGTACACAGGACTGTATGATTCAAATAACTTACTCCAGGGCTCGAGCAGTGCCTAGTGCTATCCTTACGCGGATGTTCCATGTAAGCTTCCTGCTCATCTCATCAGAGAAGTGCAATATATCATGCAGTGTTCCATTTCCAATGTACTCATAAACAAGAAGCCTTTGCCCATGTTCAACACAATATCCTGTTAGTGGCACGATGTTTGGATGCCTTAGTCGTGACATGCTTGATACAGCCTCAAGGAAGTTGTCCTCTTCTTGTAAAGAGAGGGCAACACTGTCTATCTTCTTAACAGCAAGAACCTGTAATCATGGCACACAGCTCAGGTGCGGTGCAGAGCATGAGCAAGAAAAAAAAAGTGGTGCACAGGGTCTAAAAACATCTATAACACCACTACCTCAATAAACAACAAAAGCACAAGGACTTGGCTTCATAATGCATTGAATGATACAAGTCTGATATATTGAGCAATGACGATAAACAGATTTGTAGTGCATTGAATAGTTTGCAGTTGAGTATTAGCAACAAAAAAGTTTCGATATTTTGATACAATACACCCAGCATATATATTTATTTTTTTCCCCGAGAAGTATAGATTTGATTTTTGTTATGACAAAATTACAAAACGCATACTGTACCTTTCCGTTTGGGAAATCAGCCTTGTAAACACGACCAAGAGAACCCTCTCCTAGAAGAGAATCTTGACAGAAGCTATTAGTAGCAACTTGGAGAGAAGCAACAGTATAAGGTGTTGCAGTTATGGGGACCTTCGTCTTTCTCATAGAACCATTTTTGCCATAAACCCTCTCAGGAGTCATTTTCTCAGGAAGTGGCAGTTTCACAGTTGCTATAGAGGCATCTTCAAGACTCGGCTCTGGGATTTCCCTGCTGGAAGCTACAAATCCAAAAAATAGAGATGAATTAAAATAACAATTATCAAGGGACCAGAACATTGGGTTCTGCAATTGTGCTGGTTATATCTTTAGAACAAGAAACTTAAAATCATTATAGCTCAATCAGACCATTAAATCATAAATCTATTAATAAAACTACAAGTTTTCCAGTTTTTATGCTATTGTATTATGTCTCTGCTAACAAAAGACCTGTATTATACAATTCTAGTTTTTATGCTACTGTATTATGTCTCTCCTAACTAAAGATATGTATTATTTAATTATATCGATCTTGAGATTGAGCACATACATGCAAGGAAGCAAATTCGACTTGTTCAAGCTTTTGCCTTAAGTCAACTACAAGTAAATGATTTAACATCACCAATGCCGTCTGTGGTTTCCAGATCAATCAAGCAGTAATCGAAAGATACCTTAGCTAACAGAACAACAAATATTTCTCTAGCATCAACCAAGAAGAGTACCGCAACACTAAGACATGAAAGCATAAGAAGTGACATACCTCTCTCTATGTTAACTGTCAGAGGACCTACAAAATCTTTTGATTCACTGCTGGCATCATCCCTTCTTTTCCGCACATTGCGAATGCAGCATACCAAAAGAAAAAGTGCACATAAGACAGCAACTATCGAGCCAGCAATTATCCCCACAAGCGGACCTATCCCAAGGCCTTGCTTCTTGTCACTCTGAATGGTGGGGCTTTCGGACCCTTTTGGAGCATCTCCTTGGCCCTGAGGATGCTTAGGGCGATTCCGTGGCCTTTGAGGGGGTGGTGGCATAAAAGGTGGTGGCGGGGGAGCAGGTCCATTGGCAAATGAGTTTCCTTCGAGTCTACGATTCCAGTTACAACAAATCATTACAATATGTCGACAGCAATTTTCACAGAAAAGTGACATTAATATGTTTGGAACATACGTTAGATCTGGGATGGAGTTGAATTCTTTTGGTATCCAACCACTGAAATTGTTGTTTGCAATGTTTCTGTTTAAAAAAGACTATTAGTTATCAAGCAAGCTAGAATTGAAGTGAAAAACAATTGTCTGAAAATCCACTTACAATGTAGTAAGGGCAGCGCTTAGGCCACGGAGAACATTGACAGAACCTGTGAACTGATTGTTCTGCATATAACTGCAAAGTGGATAAGCATGAATCTACCATGGCCAAAAAGCTAATACAGAAAAAGTAGAACCTCTTTAAATAGATTATTCTGTACTTACAGACTTGAAAGATTGGATAAAGAACCGATAGAATTGGGAAGGTCCCCTATCAATTTGTTGAAAGACACATCTCTGTAAAGGAGTACAGAAGCATAAGATGGATTCAAGAAACCAACAGACAGTATTTTTGTTAGTGTCAATGTGTCATTGAAAATGTGACTTCTTATGATCATTATAAAGATTAAATTTGTCAAGAAAGAATTGCATGAAACACACACATCAAGTTTCACTACATCTTCCATAGCCCACTAGTCTTTACTGGAACAGCAAGGGATACTTGTCTTGTACTGAAAGTATTATACTTTAGGAAGTATATAACTAATGTCCTCTAAAGATTTAGGTTACGGAAAAAAAAACATGATCCATCCAATATACTGAGGTAGATTTTGTGCAGTCCAAAGTCACAAGAAACTGTCTGGAATTTCAATACTAACCATCAAGCACATTGGTCATGTCATTTCATCTTCTAGTCAACTTTTATGTATCAATGCTGCATATCGACTATGAAGCAAACTGACATTATATGGAGTTTTACACACAGCATTTGAAGAAGAAATAATGAAATATACGGTTTACATGATATTCAAAGGTAATGTTGCAAAAGGGAATGAAAGGTGTGATAAAAGCATGGTTGCCTAATGACACAATTCCTCGGTTCTTTTCCATTCCGTGTTTTCCCTCTGAAAACACCTTCATCTGTATTTAATGTATAGGATTTCAAGAAAAGGCAGCTACATCTTCCTAATGTTTCCCTGTATCATGTAGTGTATGCTACATTTTACAAAATTCAATCCACCTGTTTGTTGGTATTTGGGATGGAAGTAGACGGTGTATGAGACAAAGAAATTAACGAGACAAAGATATGTTTTACATGAATAAAAGTTCCGAAGTTTCTTACATTTCTGAAAGTGAACTGAGGTTTCCAAATAGCTCACCCATTTGGCTCGAAAGTGAGTTGTGGCTGAGATTGCTGCATCAGAAGTTTCAGCGAATTATACTTTGCCAGCATAAGAATGCACTAGTGCAAACAAATTGCCCCAGGTAGCAACTTACAGGTACTCAATTGAAGCCATATTTGCTATGGAGTATGGAAGATTGTTTGAGAAATTGTTGCTAGCCAGATTCCTGCATCACCATTCACTATGAAACTACAAACACTGGTTACTATGGAACAAATTATACTTGGATTGACACAAGTCACTTACAGATATGTGAGATTCGGGGGCAACTGGTAAGGGATCGAACCATGCAAGTTGTTGTTGCTCAAATCCCTGCATGTTATGAAATTGTGAAACACAAATACACAATAGTGGATAAAAGTATGAAACAGAAGAGTATTAGACAAGTTGTAGCTCTCACAATGTCTTCAACGAAAACAGGTTGGAGAGTTCGTATCCCAGAGAACCATTCAGCCCTATCCCTGGAAGCTTGCTGTAGAATACGAGTAGAAGAATGTGTTAGTGTTGGGTAGTTTCGTTTCAGGAATTTCCTACCCAGAAAAGTAAATGAACTAGGTGACATACAATGAACAATACTGAAGCAAGCGAAATAAAAAAAAAATGTGCTGAGAAACATCAATTTAGGTTGCAGCACAGCAATAGTAGCCCCGAATTGGCATTACTCATTAATTACAAAGGATGGATGCAAAGATCAAGACATTTCTACAGGATGCAAATGTGATGAGCTTGCAATAGTCTCAACTTGAGCCTAGCACAGACAACATGATTACAGCAGGTGCTTCCAAACTGCACACAGCCTACAAACTCCAACAAGCCACAAACTGAAGTACAACAAGGATGAAACACCAGAAACCAGCCAAAAGAGCACGGTCAGCTCCGGCACTGAACCCACCTAATTATAAGAGGAATCATGGAACTCAAAAGGCAATCAATCTACACAGTTGCGCAAGATATCAAGATGGTTCCTTTGATGCGGGCGCCGCGGGATCTTACATTTCGGTGACGCCGGCGCCGGAGCAGGTGACACCCTGCCACGCTGCGCCGCAGGGATCGCCGCCACCGGCCGACCAGCCGGCGAGCTGCGACGGGCTATTCCAGGAGGAGTAGAGATTCCCCAGCGCCGCAGCTGCAACGAACCGAATCATCAATCACACACCACGCGAGGGGAAAAAGAAAACTCACACCATCCGAAGAAACCAAGAACCCCAGCAGGAACCGTGTGAGCGCCGCCGCGCGAGGCTCTTACCGTCGGCCGAGTCGGTGTTGGCTCCCGCCGGCGCCGCCGCGAAAGCAAGAAGGAGACCGGCGGCCAATGCGGCAGCCAGCGCCTCCATGCTTGCCTGGTCCCCACAACCTGATCCTTCGCGACGACAAAGATCGCTGCTTTCCCCCGGCTACCTGCTCCCCTTCTAGGACACGGCCATGGAGGCCAGCACGAGGATCACCACGCGCGCTGCCACACACAGCCACTCTCACCAAGGATGACAGCTAACACGCGGGGCCAAGAAAGGAAGCGAGGAAGAAACGGCGGATGCGGCGTGGTAGCGATGGTAAAAGACTGCAATTTTTTAGCTCCCCACTCTTAAATGCTTGTTGGGTTCTGGGCTGCTTGCTGTTCTTGACTCTCTCTCTGTACACACACTCTTTCTCTCTCCTCCTCGATGGAGAGGAAGCAAGGAGCTTTTGATCCGGTAAATTAATGAGGGAGCAATGGGAGTAGGTGAAAGGTGATGAAGTCCCAAGTGTGCCTGCAGAGGCCAGCAGGAAGAAAAAGCTGGAGTGATTGATGCTCTCTGTTAATGGTGTGGATTATGGACAAAGGTTAGTACGAGTACAGTCAACCACGAGCTGTGGTTTGACTGAGCAGGACAAGATTTACACCATTCCATCTTCTTCCCCCACCACCTGAATCACACTTTGCCTGATTCCAACTTTCCACACTCTTTATTTTATTTATTTACTGGATGCCATGAACATCTTTGATGCATCCGATCTACCTTACCATCTTTATCTTATTGCTCTGGATGCTATGGAAACCTTTGATGCGTTCCCTTTTGCGCTAAACTGTTCTAGAATGACATTTAGGGAGTGCAAGTACAGGTCGCAGAGTAACTGTATTTTATCTTATGAAAATGTGGACATCTTCCGTCAGATCAAAAGGCAGTTAGTTAATCTCAGGGTGTGTTTAGTTTTCTGAATTGGGATTCAAAATTCTGGATTTTGCACGGATTTTAAGCTAAAAAGCATTGTTCCGAACTGAAAAGTACTGTAGCATTTTCGTTTGTTTGTGGTAAATATTGTCATACCATGGCCTAACTAGGCTCAAAAGATTAGTCTCGCAAAGTACATCCAAACTGTGTAATTAGTTTTTGATTTCATCTACATTTAGTACTCCATGCATGTGCCGGTATTTTTTATGTGATATTTGATGTGATGGAGAATTTTCTTTTTGCATAGTGAATTTTGAGGGAAGTTAGACTTCTAAACACACCTTAAAAAAAGCAGTTAGTTACATGGGACATGTCACATCAGCTCACTTGGAATCGGAACGACCAGGAAACCTGCAGTTGAGAGTTTGGCGCAAAGGGAGGGAAAAAAAGAGTAATCCTCATGCTCAAAACATGTGTCTTCTGCTAGATTCCAAACCCTGTTTGGTAGATCATGGATTCATGGTCCATGCCCCACGTCAGGTTGGGCGTTGACCATTGACCAAACGCAGCTTAGTGGACAGTAATTGAGCTGCTCTTCGTCGTGTCGTCCGATCCAACAGTATTCTAACCTCATTCCTAATCTGCAATTAGGCGTGGCCATCATGTGTGTGCCGGTGCTAAACTGGTCGTCATCAGATGCAAGGTACTAAATAGCGTTCGTAGCGCCTGCAATAGCGGCCGCTATAGCGGTAGCGGTACCCTGCCGCTACCGCTATAAGGTAGCGGACCCAAGATAGCAACTTTGGACTTAGCGGCCGCTATTGTCCGCTATTGCCCGCTGTTGGAGCCGTTATTGCTCGTGTTAAGCCGCTATTTACTACATTTATTTATGGTTCAAATGATATATGAATACGAATTAAATGGTAACAATAATATTTTGATTAATTATTTAGGTAATGTACAAGAATTATGGAGTGATAAATGAATTCTTTATTTATGGATATGATTAATTAATATTAATATGTATCCCTAAATAATAAATATATCTATTTTTTAGTGATTCTTGTCATGAAATGTAATTGACTAACTTAAAACTTTAATATTTTCATGTAAATTTGATGTTAATGTACTAAAATTGTGACTATTTCTTGCATTCCGCTATTTGGACTTAGCACCCGCGATAGCACCCGCTATCCGCGATCCGCTACCCCGACACTAATCTGCTACCATACCGCTAAACGCTATTTAGTACATTGATCAGATGTCGCCTGCTGCAGGCCTGCATGTGGCGAGTCCGTCCATCAACTTGCGTTAAGGCTCTCCAGTGCTGCTGCTTGGCTCGTGGAACGCGAAGTACTCCGTTGGATTTTGTACAACGATCTCGGCCTGTCCTCTCAGCCGATCTACAGGAGATTGATGGTCATGTTGACATTCGTCATGAACGGCGGTGCATGGATACGGCCTTTGACAGCACGTTCGGCTGATCTTGACACAGCTTATCTCGGCTTATTCCTCTCACACAATACTATTTAATCTACCAGCCGAGTACTATTCACAGACGGTTGAGTACGATCGGCACGAATCGTAATGCATGGATGTTTTGCTAATCTTTGTGATTCCTCATCTCAGCCAAACCTAAAAGCATAACCCTGATCCCTCTCACTCTCAGCAATCAACCACATCACGAACAGCATGTGATCTGATCTCGTGGCACCACGAATCCACCATACGTACTGTAGGCTGTAGCTGGTGATCCAGCAGAGCAGAGCCCCAGACCGGCCACCAACCACGGTCGTTGAGCTAGCTGCTCCCTCCGTCCCGTGCTCTCTTTCCCTCGTGCAGTCGTGCTCACACAGTTCAGTCTGGCCACCCATCTGCAGCTGCTGCGCCCTGGCCTCCATGATCGTCGGCTTCGTGCATCCAGCCGTGTTGTCTGGAGTCTCGACTGGATCCATGCATCCAACCGTGTCTCACCTCCAAAATCATTGCTAGCTGCCTGCTCCATTGGATTCTTGGAGCAGCTGCTGATGCTGCTGTTCTGTTCTCATTCACCAGCTTGTGGTTGTACCAGCACTGCAGCAGGTTGAGCCGTTCAGGTTGAACAGTTTTTTTTTTGTTTTTTTTTTGTTTTTTTTTTGCGAATGAGCTTGAACAGTTTCTGAATGACTGTTGAATCTGAATCCACTCATGTTCAGTCCATGCAGTTTGGGACAAGAGAGGGGAAATGAGGGTTGAAGGTCATGATGGTGCGAACTGGCAGATGGGTAATTGGGATGAACATGGATCATCGAGTCAAGCTGCAACATGGATGCATCATGCTCGTGCATGGGATTGGGTGGTAGGATGGATCATGGATCAGCTGGGGATCTGGGATGGGAATTTGGGATGTGCATGCTGTTTTCTGGTCCCTCTGCCGATCCAATGATCCAGAGGCCCTGATACCTTGCTGTTGGCATTGTACCATCATGGAACGTTGGGCCTGCAGCAGAAGCACTAGCAGCACCGGATCCAAGAACACAACAACAAGGGTGGGAATGATGCGATTTCTCTATCATTTTCTCACGGTGGAGTACGAAACTGCGTCCTTTTTCCATGTTCGCCGAACACAGTTGTGATGAAAACCATTTGAACCCTGTCTGAATTTTCTGCAAAAATGATCACGCTGCCTTTTCTCGCACGGGGATGCCCGTGGATCAAGAAGGCTGAGGAGAATCGCAATACCAATTCGTGTGTGGTCAGAGGCAGGTGGCTCGTCACACGGATTTTTTTTGTCACAAATGTGAGGGCGAGTCCAGCCAAACTCTGAATCCATTCCCATCAGAGCACATGCCCTCGTGCAGCCGAGCAAAATGGCACTTGCTGATGGCAAACTAAGTACTCCCTCCGTCCCAAAATAAATGTAATTCTGGTATTCAAATTGTGTCCCATAAAGAATGTAATTTTGACTAGCCTACTACAACTACAAAAGACAAAAAAGCTCTAGAAGTTTCTCACACAAAAGACAAGTCGATGCCGGGATCTTTCTCATAAAAGACAAAAAATATTTTAGTCATTT
The DNA here is from genome assembly GCA_036936925.1 of Cenchrus fungigraminus. Taxonomy (NCBI): domain Eukaryota; kingdom Viridiplantae; phylum Streptophyta; class Magnoliopsida; order Poales; family Poaceae; genus Cenchrus; species Cenchrus fungigraminus. The sequence continues at coordinate 117,341,141 of CM072773.1, forward strand.
TACACCTCACATTGATTTGCGTGCTCGGTCATAGAATCTCTTACATACGAAACTTGGTTAATATCGAAAGTTTTGGTTGGGCCACGTCTCCTGCAAATTAACAATCGTGCGATTGAAATCGAACCATATCTGTTGGGTCTGTTGCGGCGTTTCCACGAGATTCTAGAATCTGCCTGATTTTACAGCGGTTCTCTTTCCTTTCTCCCGTATCTTCTCCTCCTGCCTTTCTTCTACCTTGACTCTGCTTCCTCCCGCGGTCCTGTCTTTCTTCTCCCTCTGTCCTTTTCTCTTGCCTAGATCGTCACAAGCTCTTTGCTGGACGAAGCCACCACAGCGCACAGATCGTCTAGGTAATTTTCCTTCTCTCCACCGCCTCCTTTTTGCAGGTAGCTGGAGTCAGCCACGCCACGGCGACTCACGCTGGGTCCGGGCCCAGATGCGAGCACCTACGCCTGGGAACAGCGGCGACCAGGGCCGTCGTTAATCAGCCGCTATGCCCCGCTGCTCGCGCCTCCCACCAACCCAGCGCTCCAATCGCTCGCAGGGTCAGCCGGCGCACCTGCTTGGCCCTTCGATGCTTCCTGTTCCCAGCTGTGATCCGTCTAACATAGGCCCGCAGGTTGCCTGCTATTTGCTCCTGCTGCGGCCCAGGCCAGCGCCCTCACTGCAGCCACACTCAACAAAAATATCATGCTCCTCACACAGAGTAGCAGGGATTAGTAAAATCAGATTAGGGCCGAATAGCATCACAGTGCACAACACCAATGGTCTAGGCTTTTCTTGTCGCATCATAACAAGAACAGTTGCAACTTAAGCTACTTTCCCCCCTATAGGTCGCTGACTCTCTATTTACGTTATTCAGGCCTTATTTTCCTTTTGTCTTGCAACTAACGGAAGTGTTATCATGGTATTGTTATCCTTGTTGGTAAATAATGTGCTAGCCTTAAATTAAAGTTGTTATACATCTGGTGGCTACTTATTTTTTCACGATTTAGTGCAGCTTGCTGATAAACTGGTAGTCTTTAGTACTGCCCACCTATGTTGTTCTGCGAGCAGATTTAAGAGCTCTTCTGCACTTTGTACTATTTTTTTCCTCAAACCGAGATCTTCATTAATGCCATTGTGTACATATGTTTTTTTCATGTAATTTCCTGGTGTTCATGTCCCCGTAAATAGACGAGGGGTTCACTTACTGTTACCTCCAATTGTTAACTGGAATGGAATTTGTTGCATATAATTACTTACCCCCTCCCTTTTTTACAGTATGTTTTTAAGAAAATCTTTATTTTGCAGGGCTTCCCTCGATGAGAGAGAGAGAGAAAGCAACGATTAATTCAACTGGCTTTGGTAAGTTATGCACATACTCATTTTATAGTTATATAGGGTCAGATTTACATATAAACAAGTTTATGTAAACTCTAACATGGCAAACCGCATCGTGTTTAAGTATGTTATCTTTTGCACCATAAATAGCACGAGTTAATGAGATAACAAAGATAATGACACAATACCATTACTAAATTAAACCATAAGAAGTTCTCTGAACTCACAATTATGTAGAAAAGCTACCTGGAATGAAAACTCCTAGTGGTATATTGCTACTGAACTACCAAGAATTAGTCATTTACCAATAAAGCCAGTTACTCACTCTTCTGTCTTCTCAATGACAACTCCATGGTTTCAAACTCCTCTACAGTTTGAATATTCAAATCATGGCACAACGTAGCTACAACTTTGAATCTTTTACAAATCAGAAACAAATCAAACGAATGATAAATATTCTATGATTAGGGAGCAAACGTTTGACCAAAGGATCTGGATTTGTAGAATATAAACCTTAGCAAGGTTGGTGAAGTTGAAAACTATATCTACAAACATTTAATAATTTATCTTCTTAAATGAATGCTAATATTATAAAATTTGAAATTGAAATTTGTTAACCACAAATATATTCATAATGTAAAGTTTGGTTAGTTCTTATCTTTCATCCTACCGGTACTGTTAATTTTTTTTATTGTTACCTTTGACAATTACTAACTTCTATGTTGCAAACATTTTTATTCAATTTCTTAGGCTAAAATAATGTACTAAAATAATTCTTAACATATACCAACAAGTTATATCAAAACACATTCAGCTAACTATATTTCTACATGCTTCAGGTACAAGATTTGTTTCATAGGAGCAGACGACACCTATAGCCTTGAGTTCATGTTCTTTGAGAAAAAGGGGTGGAACTCATTGGAAAAAGTGCAGAGAACCTAAGGAAACAGTATGACCCAACTTCTACGCCCCCTGACATAGCACAATGGATAAACCACAAATTCACTTTCATAGTAAAAGTCCTATACAAAAAAGCGCCAGAAATATTGATCCTTCTTTTGAGGTTATCATGATCAAAGAAAGGCATGGAAAACAAACAACACTGCCAAGCATTAATATGTGCAATGGATCTATGACATCAAACATAGATACATAAGATCTACCACCACTGGTACCAATAACATCAATCAAAAAGGTGGATCAGGTAAATTAAAAAAATAATACTTATGTTATAATTTGTTGCATGGGGTTTCTAATATATATAAAAAAACGAATTTAGGCTTCATCGTCACCAGCTGCTCAGTTCACAGATATTCAGGCTATGGACATAGACAGCCAGTCTAGGTAACTATATGCACACTCTTACATATACACATGTTGTAGTTCCATGTTTCTAACTGTTACCTTATAACCACAAAGCTTGGGACAACAACAATGAGGACCAAGAGGTAACTCTTTTTATTTCATGGCTGCTATGCTAAATTGTTACACCTCTGTGACTAATCTACTTCCGTCTGAACTCCAAGTCCTCCTATGACTTTACTCATAACATCCAAATATTACTTTAAGAGTTACCCATCTGCTTAGACCAACAACATATATGACCATCATTTCTCTTTCTTGCTATGTTGCCAGGCCAAGAAAGATGATGAAGACAAGGATGGAATACAGGAGACCAAAAGGCAGAGAACTACCTAATCATATTGATGGTTCGTCACAACAACTTACTATTTCCCTTCCAAATGTTTCCTACAGTTACTTGATTGACAGATGATCTTCATATACGTTTATTAATTACTTTTTTCCCTCTACCACAGATATCAAGGAAGGACCAAAAGCACCAAAAACACAGATATCAAGGAAGGACCAAAGGCACCAAAAACGCATTTTGCTGTACAACACAACAAACCATCTACGTGACATTTTGTTGAACACTATGGGAACAACTTTTGTTAGAAAAGCTAAAATATCCTATTTTTCTCTTGAGAGCGTGGCTGATACTATGACCCTTTCTATTTTGCTCACCCTCTTAAGAAACAGCTGTCTTTAGGTCACTATGTAAAGCCTGGACTCCTATGAAACCATGTACTATCTACAACGTCGAACGATTAACACAAGTAGATGGCGGCACATAAAATTGTGTGCTTACGTAAAATTGAACAATTTGCATTAGCGAAATCTCTTTTTGATCTTTTCTAAATTTTAGTTGTTACACATATTAACATGGAGACAAATTCATGAAGGGAACTGGCCTAGCGCGGTAAGGCCGCGTTGTTTTTCTAGTTGCATTTATTTTGGGACGGAGGGAGTAAAAGACAAGACTCTCTAGAAACTTCTCATACAAAAGATAAACAAGTGTCTAGATCTTTCATACAAAAGACAAAGGGAAATTTGATAATTTTACACCTAGCATTGGTTTGAGTGCTTAATCCTAGAATTGCATTTATTTTGGGACGGAGAGAGTAATTAGGCGGTTGATATATTTAGAGAAATTGAAAAATTTTACAGGGAAGTGGTAAGTTATGATGGCCTTAAGATATCGTATAAGCCAATACGGCCCATTGGATAAAGGCCCATATAGCCATGTGGAGGGGTTGGGTCCGTGTCCATGTGCAAGCCGAGCTCACGAATCCCCTCGCCGCCGCCGCCGCCGCCGCACCGTCGCGTCTCCCTCTCCCCCCCGACCCCTGTGCCTCCATCCCCGGGAAGCAAAGCCGCCTCCCTTGCCCCGTCGGAGAACGGAGAGGAGCAGATGAAGGCGGGGAGGAAGAACCTCCGGCGGGCGTGCGACGAGGGCGCCGCCGTCACGCTCGCTGAGGGCGAGAGCATCATGCAGGTCCTCACGCTGCGGGGCTCCAACGTCATCGAGGTAGGGCGCGCGTATTACTGGACTCTCCCCGGGCTTCTGGCGGTCCTTAACAACTGATGGCTCTCCTCACCGCCGACGTGCTCTCTTGCTAGGTGATGGATGGCGAGGGCGTCAAGTCCCTGGCCCTGTTCCCAGCCAAGTTCCAGAAGAGCTTCTGGATCAAGAACGGTGAGTGAGCAACCCGAAATTCACCAGGAGATGATTCGTTTCTCCCCGGTTACTGCTATAGCCTGAGGCCGTGAATACGCAGGGAGTTTCGTGGTTGTGGATGCTAGTGGGAGGGATCAGGCTCTGGAATCAGGGAGCAAGATTGCGTGTGTTGTCTCGCAAGTCCTCTTCCACGAACAAGTCCGGGCTCTGCAGAAGTCTGGTGATTGGTAAGTTTCCATGTTCCTTGATGCTTGATAGTTGATAATGGCCAAGTACTGGCAGCTCTGGCTTACTTACTGGGAGTGGGATCACATTGCACTAGTCCAATTGGACGACACGATATGCACATGATGAATGGTTTCCTTCATGCTAATTAACCAAATCTACATGAAAAACAAAAGGAAGAATCCGAACGAAACATACTGCCAACCCTCCTGTTTTGAAGGGTTGTGTTGAATGGTGGGTGATAAGGCCCTCCACAGCGTAGTGCTAAAGTGATGCTTGAAGTAGAGAGAGTGTTAGAGCATCACTTCTCACATTGCAACTAGTAACGCTAGAGCCAGAAAATTTGGGAGCGGCGCAACAAGGTGCACCGGTGCCAACTTCATAGAAAAGTACTTCTTTCTCTGCTCACAGTGAGAAGGTGCTGAAAGGAGGAAGGAAGATGACGGTGAAAGTACATTCCTGATTATTTTAAATGGTTTTGTGGGTCCCATGTAGTGAAGCTAGAGTGAAGCCCAACATTGCAGCACACCGAGCTTCACTTCCTACTGACAACGATAGGTCCCAGCAATTTTTGTGTCTTCGCTCCACACAAAGCAACAACAGTAGAAAGTTTTCTTCTACTGAACCCCATCTAGGTTCAGATAAAATTTTGAAAACCAGGTTCGGATAAATCAAGTAATCTTCTTTTCAGGAGCTAATAAAAGTCAAGAGATCAAATCTGTGCACTGGCATTTTGGAAGTAGCATTGGAAGAACTTGCTTTGTGTTTCATAAGTGTGACTGAAGCTGGTGGGAATATATATATCAGTTTCTCGTATGCAGTGATACCCAACAGTGGCACCAATTTACAAAGTGATTGTTTTACATTTACTGTTTCTCTTCTACGAGTATGCACATTGGGTCTGGTGTCACCAGTTTACTGTTTCTCTGCTGGCATGGAATCAAAATTATGTTTTTAAGACAAAAACTAATTTATATTCTAGTTCTCTGCATCTTGAATAAATTCCAACAACAGATATAGTTCAATTCAAGTTGTATTCTGTCAAATTCCCACAAAAGAATTTATTTTGATAGATCTGAATTTCGTGATGTCTTTGTAACAATGGCACAGAAAAGCTACTGGGACTAGAGACCCTAAGCTACAGTTGACCTTATAAAACATCAACTTGTGGGCTGCACATTGCTTTCCTAGTTTCCTCTGCTCTACTAAATGTTGGCAGCTTGACAAACTTCAAATCATTCTTCTGATCATTTCATCCCTTCTTATATATTAGGCCAGCTATCTTTAAATCAAATCAAAACGAAGGTTCAGAGACTGGAACAGAAGCACATCCGGTCAAGATAGATGAGGAACCGGATTCTGATGAAGATGACGATCTGCCACCGCTAGAAGCAAACACGAACAGGAATAGGCCCTACGAACTGTATTCTGATTCAGACAGTGGTTCTGATTCCTGAACATGTTCAGATAGTAACATGCCATCGATGCTGTGATATATCCAGAGAGTTTGTTACCAGAACAGCTCTCAGGTTGGGATGAATCCACTTGCACCTGTGCTAAGCTTAAACTCAGGCATGAGGTTTCCTAATTCCTCTGGGGTGTCAAAGATAAAAAAAATTGCTTGCCCTCTCAAGCTAATTGTGTTGTTCATATTCTGCCTGCGATGGCATTTGCACCATTGGGCTGAAAATGAGTCGGTGACGTCTGGGCCGTGACTCTCTTGCGGGGGCGATTGTAGCATTGGGCCTCATTTCTCCCGTTGGTTGCTGTTCCTTTGGAACTTTTTTCTGATCCCACTACTGATCTCAATCATTAGCAGTTTAGCACAACGAACTCGATCATCATCGTGGTCGTCATGGTGAGAGCGGGAATGCATTAATCTTGTTTTCCAATTCGAGGTGAGGTCACCATCACTATACTAGGTAGCAGTATAGGTAAGCGCTCTCGGTTGCCATGCGATGGAGCAGCGAGGCGAGCGAGCAATCATAGTGTCCGGGGCGTCGTGAGCCACTGCTTTCAGGTCGTCTCGTTCTCGTCTGTCCCATCCCATCCCATCCCTTTGGCCGCCATCATCACCTAGGTCTCCACCATCTGCAGTGCGTAGTGGTGTACATATGCATATATGTATATATCTATCGCCTGGCTTTATTTCGTATTCGCGAAGTGTGTCAACCTACCTCGTATCAGCCATTCAGCCCCAAACACACTCCCATTCGCGGCTAGCCTTTTTTTCTTTTTCTTTTGGTTTTCTCAGTTTATTTGGATGCAAATGCAGTGTGCTACTGCTATAGCTCTGTTGCAATTGGTAGTTCACTAGTTTAATTGTGGGAAACCGTCTATAGTGTATAAATGGATCCATCAAATTTGTCAATGATTAGAACCTTCCAATACATTTGTCAATGGTTGACAATAATTGTTAATAAATTACTATGGTAGACACTTAGCTGACTATTCATCAGGTTGACACAATTTGAAAGTTATGATAGTTATTATTGGTCAGTATATATCGTATATAAAAAATGTAGAACATTATTTTCTTAATTTATTTGGATGTAAATGCAGTGCTAGCTGCTGCAGTAGTTTCTGAAACCGTATATATATAGTATACAAATGGAGCCATCAAATTGGTCAACGATTAGAACCTTCTAACGAGCATTGCCTAATGGTATACACTTAGCCGACTTCATCAGCTTGGCACGGGTCAATTGTGATAGTTGGTTTTTAGTATATATAAAACTACTCTCTCCGTTCTAAATTACTTGTTGTTTTGGTTTTTCTAAATACATTCCTTTTATTATACACCTACATATATATTATATTTAGATACATAACAAAAGAAACAAAATGATAATTAATTTGGAACGGAGGGAGTAGAATGTTATTAAAAGATACTGCCTTTACGACGACCAATTTGTTTCTAGAAAGAGAAGTAAAAAAATGGACGCGCGGAGATGCATGTGTGCGTAGGACGATGCTACACGACTTATGTCATGCATGACACAAGGATCGCGGATCGGAATATAATCATCCATGATTATGCAGTGTACAATACAATAAGCATGCTTGGGGCACTCGTAGTTGTTAATTATTCCTCAAAGTTAATTTATTCGGTAATAAATAAGTTAATGCTAAATCATATTATGTGGCCCTGCGTATAAGCTTCTAGACATGTCAACGCATGGTATCATGCATCATTCTATATCCTAATACATGAAAGCATGCATTGCATTATGCCGCCCTTGCAGCGCCCTGGTTTTGGAAAAGCAGCTTACTATATGTATAATTAAACTACGATGAGCTCTTTTTTATACGTGCGAGTAAGACAACTAAGTGAGATGCTACACACGAACACAAACTTATAACAGCATCGGACAGGTAGGCGTTTATTTGGGGGAGTATGCATCTTCTTCAATCATGGAGTCATGGTCTCATCTCATGAACACGGAGAGGGCAGATCCGCTAGCTGCAGGTGTGTGCCATGGTCCAGCATGACTGCAACTCAGAGCTACTTCTTCAGCAATATCTTTTTTAAAAAAACATCTGGCAGGAAAACTGCTGATTATATCAAAAAGATGAAGTTACCATGATTGGGTGTTAACCGAATAACAATATCTAATTTTTTGGACGAAGTAGTAGGTATAAGTGTACTGAAACTAAAAAGTGCAAATGATAAATACATTAACACTACCTCTATATGATTATCCTTGTTGGCGATTCATATAATTTAAAGTATCTGACAACCTGTGTTGATCCTGTAGCGAACTCTCTTTTTGTTCATGAGTAGTAATATAATGGATGGGGGTTTTCTGAAGAGAAGAGTATGCGATCGACTGTACGTGGACGTCAATCTTGACGATCCCGTTGGGCGCACCGCGCACACATGTGTGTTTGTGTGCTACCCTGTAACAACTGCAGCAAATCATCCGTGTCCCTCGGAGATCCCAACCGGCTTTTACGCAGCTGTTTTCTATATATACTATAGCACACACATGACACATTGTCTGCTTCAATTCAGTGCTTCCAGAAGCTGATTCGCGATCGTGTATGATTGTCTTCGTCCGGGTTCATGTGAGAAAAGATTTGCAATACAAAGGTCTGATCATCAGCCAGCTAGTGCATATCTGATTTACAAAACACCACCATTCAGATGTGGGCACTTGGCCCTCCTGACCCCTTTAATTAATTTGTTTTGCTTTCCAAGGACGACTAGTAGTACAAGCAATGGCTTTGTTTTAATATACTATTCAGCTAACAGAAATTGACTAATTGAGCTACATACTTTTGACTGATGATGATCAGATGATGATGTGTGAAGCATGCTTACAACATGTAATTGAGATGATGCATTCAAAATTGTTCTAGGCGAAGTACAGGAGATCGCGAGAATCAAGAACCCAACCAGTGATGTACGATCTCGCGCTGGTGCACGGATTATAAAACACACTGCTGCCTTTGTTGAAAATTGAAATAATTAATGTCCTAATTAATTAAACTCGTGCAAAACTTTCGAACCACAATGATAAGGAGATCCGCGAGATAGACCCAGATTTGATTTAATTTGCAAGTTGGTATGCTTGCCCTATGTATTATTCGATTGTTTTTTCTTTCTTCTTAGCACAAGTACTAATATAAATAAAGTTTCCTTCTTGTTGCTAGAACAAAGTACTTTATATTCGATAAAATGTATTTATTCACCATCACAAAATTTGATACAATCGAACAACGTGACTTGCAGTCTCGCGGTAAAGGTTACGTTGGCATTCATTTTCATGGAAAAGGATTTATTCTTATCAACCCCCTCTATCCTAGTACTATTTGTGATCTTTTCGTTGACACTGATAATGGATTCTATGCCTTTTGTATGAGAATAGCCTCATCCCTTATGGATCATATGCTGATGCTCATATAGCTACTGATACAGAAATATAGCTAAAAATAAATCATAGTGCGAAAGGGAATCGCATATCAGGTTGTCAGGTTGATTACAACACAACAACATACATCTATATTATTCTCGAGCAAAGGAATATACGCCTAAAAAGCCTAACACCAACAGGAGTCGTCCTCAATTTCTTTGAAAAAAGCTTCATATCTGAGACCATATATGTAGATACTGACATGTAATACATGATGCAACAGTGTGAAATAACAGATTTTATGATGATGACATTATTCCTACAGGAAGTCCATCTGTGCTGAAGGCTAGTGTCCCCAGAGTAACCGTTTTCATCGTTATCGTTTTTTACCGTATTGTGTCACTTATAATTTTGAACTAATTTTTTTTATTGTATTATTCTGCTTTGATCTATTCATTTGATAAAATAAATAAATTTGCCAAATTTGTAATACATTTGTATAATTTGTGAAATTCGTGATACCGTTTTCCGACCGTTTTCATCCCTATCCATGACTATTTGCTAACAGTCGACAAGCTGTGAATATAATGTCAGTAGTCGCGGTATATATTCCATGACAGCTATATATGTTTGGGTAGGGGCAAAATCCAATGCTTGCACTAAATTTCTCGGAATTAGCAAAAATGCATAATTTCGACACGTCTAGCAAAATTATAGAGAACCTTGGAGTATATAACGTCGATTTCTCCCCTACATGCTTGCACTAAATTTCGCGGTATTAGCAAAAATATATGTTTTCTTTGGATGAAATGTGTTATTTTTATTGAACCCATCTCGGCCGGCTAGGGGTTTGTGCCTGACAACGTTGTAGTGTGTTAGCATGCTGTATATGCCGGCCCTTTGGGGCTAGGGATACTTGGCCGCCAGCCCTGTTGGCTGTGCGCCTGCTCATGTACGGGCTGTATAGATCGATATTGGATAGGCAAGGATCACCGTTGGATTGGCATACCCTAGGTCATCCTTGTCTATATATGTACACGAGCTTATGCTCTCCATAATCAATCTATTATCTTCCCTACCATATTGCTTTCATGGTATCAAGAGTTCGGGTTTCCTTCCCGATCCCGCTTCCGCTACCCTAGCGCGCCCTACAGGCTGCGCATCGTGCGCCCTCGGCTGCGCCTCAGGCCGCGCCGCCTCCACCGGCCGCGCCGCCCGTCTCTGCCCCGCCGACTCGTCCAGGCCGCGCCACCTCACCCAGGCCGCGCCGCCCCGACCCATCCGCGCCGCCTCGACCACGCCGCCCCGACCCGTCTGGCCGCGCCGCCTCACCCAGGCCGCGCCGTCCCGAGTCGTCCGCGCCGGTCCACCCGCGCCGCGCCGTCTCGTCCCGGCCGCGCCGCCTCTCCAGGCCGCGCCGCCCGACCAGACCGCGCCGCGCCCACGCCACCCCGTCTCCGCCGCGCAGCCCCACCATGGCTGGGTCCCAGACGGCCTCCCAGATCGCTGCTGCCGCTGCCGCTGCCAAGGGCAAGCAGCCGTCTCCGGAGGAGCTCCAGGCCCCCCGCGAGGCCGCCCTCGTCGACGCACAGAGAGCCGAGGAGGAGGCCGCCGCCGCTGCCAAGGAACGCGATGCCGCCGCCGATCGTGCTCGCGACGCCCTCAAGCGCGCGGCTCTGGCGCGTGCTGAGGCTGCCCTTGGCGCCCCGGACGTGGACGCCGACGGTGCTCCGGACGACGACGGTGATGGCTCCCACGTCTCCGACCTGGTGGCTCCTGACGCCGCCCTCCATCAGGCCATGCTGTCGCACGAGGCCGCCGCTGTCGTCAATCTCCACCACCACGCAGCCAGCGTCCAGAACATCCGCAATCTGGTGCACGTCATCCTCGACCTCACCGACGACAACTACAAGCGCTGGCGTGATCAGCTTCTACTTGTCGTCGGGAAGTACTCCCTGGAGGATCACATCCTCCAGGACACTCCTGCACCAGGCTTCCCGGATTGGCGCCGCATGGACTGCGTCGTCAAGTCCTGGATTTCCGGCACCATCTCCGCCGACCTGGCGGAGGCCGTGATGGCTCGCGACGCCACCGCCCGTACTGTCTGGCTCTCCCTTGAGGAGCAGTTCCTCGGGAACCAGGAAACGCGCGCCCTCCACCTCGACGCCAAGTTCCGCCACTTCTGCCAAGGCGATCTGTCAATCACCGATTATTGCCGACGCTTCAAGAACATGGCGGATGCTCTCAGCGACCTTGGCGAACCCGTCACCGACCGCACGCTGGTGCTCAACGTCATTCGCGGCCTCGCTGACCGCTTCGAGGCCGTTGGACGGCATCTGCGCCTCTCCCGGGAATTTCCGACCTTCCTGGAGGTCCGCTCGGCTCTCATCCTGGAGGAACTCACCATGGAGCAGCGCCCGTCATCCACCTCGACTGCTCTGCTGGCCTCTGGTGACAAGCAGGCTGCCGGCGGCCGCTCGTCCTCGTCCAGCCGGCCCCCTGCCAAGCAGCAACCACAGGGCGCTGGCAAGGAGCGCGACACCTCCAGGAGCTCGTCTCAGCGCCCTCCTTCTGACCGCCGCGGCAAGCGTGGTGGGAAGGGGAGCCAACAGCGCGGCTCCCAGGGCTCCGGCACCTCTCAGCCCGGCGCGCCGTCCTCCGCCGGTGGTTCCGGCGGGCCTGGTGCTTCCTGGCCGACGCCCCAGAACCTGTGGTCAGGCGCCATCCACATGTGGCCTGGTCCACGGGCTCTGTCGTTGACTCCACAGCAGCATCAGGCTCTCCTCGCCCAGCAGCAGGCATTCCTGGCACAGCAGGCGCAGCAGCAGGCTGCCTACGCCAACCCCGCGGCGATCGCCCAGCATCAGGCCCTCCTCGCTCACCAGCAAGCTGTGCAGAACAACTCCTACATCCCCGTTCCAGGATGGGACCAGCACAGCCTCGCCTCCGCCTTCAGCACGATGTTCCTGAATCAACCACAAAACACCGACTGGTACTTCGATTCAGGTGCGACTTCACATATGACTTCTGATGCCGGTACCCTTTCTTCCACGTCTCCTCCTAGTCTTTCAGCTCCTTCCTCAATTGTTGTCGGTAATGGCTCTTTCCTTCCGGTCACAACCACTGGTGCTACGGCCTTGTCACCATCCTTGCATCTTAATAATGTCCTTGTTTCACCACAGCTTATTAAGAATCTTAATTCCGTCCGCCAATTCACCACTGACAACAATTGTTCTGTTGAGTTTGACCCCTCTGGTTGCTCTGTGAAGGATCTGCTGACACGGAACGTGATCGCAAGGTGCAATAGCTCCGGGTCCCTGTACCCCCTGCGCCTTCCCACCGCCGCCCAGTCCCTTGTCGCCGGCCCTACGTCGCACCTCTGGCATCGTCGTCTCGGTCATCCCGGTCATGAGGCTCTGTCCAAGCTCGCCTCCACCATTCCGTCGTGCACATCAGATGTTACCTCCTCAGTGTGTCATGCTTGTCAACTAGGTCGCCATACTCGTCTACCTTTTCATGTGTCATCATCTAGAGCTTCTAGTAATTTTGATCTCATTCATTGTGACTTATGGACCTCTCCGGTCATCTGTGTTTCTGGTTACAAATACTATTTGGTTATTCTAGATGATTGCTCACATTTTTTGTGGATGTTTCCCCTGCGCCTTAAGTCTGACACTTTTTCGACATTGTCCCAGTTTTTCACCTATGCACGTACCCAGTTCGGCGCCTCCATCAAGGCAGTCCAGTGCGACAATGGACGTGAGTTTGACAACTCCAGCTCCCGCACGTTCTTCCTCACTCACGGCGTCCAACTGCGTATGTCCTGCCCCTACACCTCCGCCCAGAACGGCAAAGCCGAGCGTATCATTCGTTCCACCAACAACATGGTTCGCTCCCTCTTGTTCCAGGCTAGTGTTCCACCGATCTACTGGGCCGATGCCCTACACACCGCCACCCACCTCCTAAACATCCTACCAACCAAAACCCTACACTTCTCTACACCGCACTTTGCCCTCTTTGGCACTGCGCCCGTGTACGATCACCTACGGGTCTTTGGTTGTGCATGTTACCCCAACACAGCCGCTACCGCACCACACAAGCTCGCTCCACGATCGACCTTGTGTATCTTTCTCGGGTATTCCACTCATCACAAAGGGTATCGGTGTCTCGATCGCTCGAGCAATCGGGTGATCATCTCTCGTCATGTCATATTCGACGAGTCCACCTTTCCCTTCGCTCAGACCCCCACTGCTCCGGCTACCGCGGCTCTCGAGTTTTTGGATACTGATACTAGCAGCGAGTTGCCCCCGATTGGCGCCCCGCTGCCTCTGTCTGCAGGTGTCCTCCCCCCTGGTGTTCCTCCGACGCCCCCGCGACCGGCTGCCACCCCGTCACCGCCTGCGCCACGCGCGGCCACGTCGACACCCGCCGTGCCACGCGCGGCCGGCTACTCGACACCTGCCGCGCGCCGGGTCACCCCGACGGCCTCCTCGCTGCCCTCCGCGCCACGCGCGGCCCAGGAGATACCGTCATCTGCCGCGCCTCTCACCGCCTCGACATCCGCGCCACGCGCGGCCACGACTCCTGCTGCGACACGATCGCCGCCCGGCCTGCGAACGCCTTCGGTCGCGTCTTCACCCGTCGGCCCAGGCCGACGCCCACGACGGCTGCGACTCCTGTTCCTGCCTCACCGGTCCCCGCGGCGGCTCCCGTCGCCCCTCTGCCGCGTGGCGCTGTACCGGTCCCTCCGGTTGTCAACCAGCACCGCATGGTCACACGGGCCAAGTAGGGCCTCCGGTTCCCGGCGGCGTACGCTGCTGCCTCGCTCTCACCGATTCCGAAGAGCTTTCGTGCAGCCCTCGCCGACCCGAACTGGCGCGCCGCTATGGAAGAGGAGCACAGTGCCCTGATCAGCAACAACACCTGGGATCTTGTTGCTCGACCACCTGGCACCAACGTCGTCTCTGGCAAGTGGATTTTCAAACACAAGTTCAATGCTGACGGCACTCTGGAACGTTACAAAGCCCGTTGGGTCGTTCGCGGATTCACCCAACGACCGGGCATCGACTTCGACGAGACATTCAGCCCTGTTGTCAAGCCAGCTACAGTGCGCACGGTGCTCTCCCTAGCCCTGTCTCGCCACTGGCCAGTTCACCAGCTCGACGTCAAGAACGCCTTCCTCCATGGGATTCTCACTGAGACTGTCTACTGCTCGCAACCTTCTGGGTTTGAGGACTCTGCTCACCCTGGGTCTGTCTGTCGTCTCAACAAATCTTTATATGGACTGAAGCAAGCACCTCGCGCCTGGTACAGCCGTTTCGCCACGTTCCTCCTGACACTTGGATTTGTGGAATCCAAGGCCGACACCAGCCTATTCGTGCTTCGTCAGGGCTCCGACACAGCGTATCTGCTCCTCTATGTTGATGACATCATACTCACTGCGTCCTCTGTGCACCTCCGGCAGCGCATCATCGCAGCCTTGCAGCGCGAGTTCTCCATGAAGGACCTTGGTCAGCTACATCACTTTCTTGGGATGCATGTTCAACGCCAGCCTAATGGATTTCTTCTGACTCAGCGGCAGTATATGCTGGACATCCTAGATCGGGCGGGCATGGCTGCCTGCAAGCCTTGTGCCACACCCGTCGACACGCTTCCCAAGCTGTCTGCCTCTGTCGGTGAGCTTCTTCCGCCTGCGGCTGCGACGGACTTCCGCAGTCTCGCAGGTGCCCTTCAGTACCTCACCTTCACCCGTCCGGACATCGCCTATGCAGTTCAGCAAGTTTGCCTCTACATGCATGCTCCTCGGGACATTCACTTGGTTGCTCTGAAGCGGATTCTTCGCTATGTTCGTGGCACACTGCACCTCGGCTTGCTTCTGCGCCCGTCCAGTGTTGACGATCTGGTGGTTTACTCGGATGCCGATTGGGCTGGCTGCCCGGACACTCGCAAATCCACATCGGGTTATGCTGTGTTCCTCGGCGCCAATCTCATCTCCTGGTCCTCCAAGCGACAGGCGACCATCTCCCGCTCCAGTGCCGAGGCTGAGTATCGCGCAGTCGCCAATGCGGTGGCCGAGGCCTCCTGGCTCCGCCAGCTGTTGCTGGAACTCCACGCCCCTCTTCGCCGAGCTACAGTGGTGTTCTGCGACAACGTCAGTGCCGTCTACATGTCCAGCAACCCGGTGCAGCATCAGCGCACCAAGCACATTGAGATTGATCTCCACTTTGTGCGCGATCAGGTTGCTCTCGGCCATGTCAAGGTTCTACACGTGCCAACCAGCTCCCAGTACGCCGATATCTTCACCAAGGGTCTTCCATCGACGATCTTCACTGAGTTTCGGTCCAGTCTGAACATCGTCGGCAACGACGATCCGACTGCGGGGGGTGTTAGCATGCTGTATATGCCGGCCCTTTGGGCCTAGGGATACTTGGCCGCTAGCCCTGTTGGCTGTGCGCCTGCCCATGTACGGGCTGTATAGATCGATATTGGATAGGCAAGGATCACCGTTGGATTGGCATACCCTAGGTCATCCTTGCCTATATATGTACACGAGCTTATGCTCTCCATAATCAATCTATTATCTTCCCTACCATATTGCTTTCATAGTGGAAGCATGATAGTCTCATAATCGGAATTTAGTCTCCATATTGGAGATAGTTATATATCATAACATTTTCATGCATGTATACAATGTAATACATAGAATAATTAAATTTTATCATAGGTAGAGGACGAGGAGGACAATATTGCCCTTGAATTTTAATTGGTTTAGTTTTTGATCAAACAAACAAAGCAAAAGAAACTGGATACCAAAATGAGACATTTATGAAAGGAGAGATGAAGCGGCTCATGCATGATCAGTCATTCAGTCCTCTCGAGGAAAAAAGAAGACACCCTAGGTAGGAGTAGCTAGTAGCTTTGGTACATATCCATTGCCCTTTTGCAGAGCCAAGTGTGTGAAGAACGGACGGCCAAGAGCGTTGCTTGAGGCAGCAGGCTTTCTTGCAAAGTAAATGTGAAGTGGAAATGGGTATGGTCCGAGGGGAACAATGAGCCGACCCTTTTGCTTTTGCCACTTCAAAGGTCTTGATTTACACATAGATAGATATATAGATAGATACGATCAAAGTAGCAGCGAAGGAAAAGATATGAAAAAAAAGTTGACTAATCATATGTTCATGTTAGGCTTTTGCCCATCCTAAAAGGGATGATCATCGAAGAAGGTCTTTTTGTACAGTAGCCACAAACCCTGCCTCTATATCCTGCAATTGTTTTTTGGAACCACTGAACAATAAGGAATGACCATGATGATTGCATCAGTAGTAATTTTCTGCGCCAATTGGTTTCAAGGAAAATTAAGTATACATCTACATGCTTCTTAATGAAAAATCATCTAGCTCCTCCTCCTAGGTTTTTTATCTGATTATTTTCCATACATCTACATGCATATATATGCAATCAAATGTATACCGCCCGCTGCATATAGTTTAAATTCCCAGCGAATGCGATGTGGAAATGCATTTTTGGGGAAAGAGCGTAGTGGAAAATATATTTTGGGCCAAAGCTTACTGTTGGTGGCATGTTACATCATTTGTTGTGGAACTCTTGTTGAACCGTCTCCATTTCACACGGCTACTTTTGTTTTCCTTTTGGATTGGAGCACCATTGATGCTTGGTACAGGTCCTTTGTTCTCCAAGCCACGTATGTAGGGTAGTGGTCCATGAATTGTGGAAACTAATGTATTGCTAGTTGATGGAGATCGAATTTTCTGATGACCGCGACACATCTATAGGATAAAATTCGGTTCTGAAGATATATTGCTTGCTTGCTTTGCTTTGCTTTGCTTTGCTTGGTAGTGTGTGGTATATTCTTCTAGGCTATATATACAATAACACAAGGGCATATTAATTAGGTGCACAAGAGTATATATTGATGCATGGTCATACGCAGATACTCAATTCTCGTATATGAACTAATCTGAGTGGTTCATGCGACCTTTGTATGCGTACATACACTACTACATTTTCAACATTTTTCATGTGCTTCTACTACATACGAACAGCGGACGGTTATAATTTGGTCTCCTTTAATTTTCTCAGATGACTAAAGTGGTTTTTAGTCTAATTATTAAGACATTATTAATTATTTTAGAGTCAGTTACTATGTGAAGACATGTATTTTTTATTAAGCATCCTTGGTTGCTAATTTGTTGTCATCAGATCAGGATTGTTCAAATTAGACTACAAATTAAAACACTAGCTAGATTGGCCGCTGGAGAAAAAATTGTGGAAAAGAAACAATAGCTCTCAGCCATTTGAGAAAAAAACATTATATTATACTGGAACAATGTTAGCTAGATATGTTTTATTCGCAAAAAAAAATGTTAGATATGTTTTTATGATATGTGGTTTAGGATGTCAATTTATCCCTGGAGGAAATAAAATAGGTAAGCTATATATCTTCATTGTTTTAACTATTAAATACGTAGGTTTGCTACAAAAGAACAATATGGATTCCCAGACGTTGACTACAACAGAAGTACAGTGATCCCACTACACTGGAGGAGAGAAAATCCAGCCGGTTTGCTGTTCCAGCAACAGTAGTATGTATAGGAAGCACGAGGTTCCAATCTTCAATTCACTTTTCCAATCAGCATAAAAAACCTCCCAAGTTGGGCAGAATCTTCAGAGAACATGCACATTTTGTGCGTGTAGCCGTGTAGGTGGATCTATTCCTCATCGCCCTTTCATTTCTATCACGTCTTTGGCACAGATTTATCAACGCTCTGTGTGTCTCTCTTTTGGCAAGGTGAATAATTAGCTCCTACACGTAGCATCTGGCCTATCTTTTTGGCAGGGATTTCGGGGCGCAGGTGTGGGCAGAGGTGGTTTTCATGGCAATGAGGGTCTGCGCGGCCGTTTGGGGAGAAGGGGCAGTGGATTGGGTGGCCGGGGAGGTTTGGTGGAAGAGATGACCTCCGGCGCCAGCCGCTGGACCCTAGAAGGTTGGAGAACAGTGAGAGGATGGTGCGTAATTCGCAGGGGGCTGAGGAGATGATGAGGGTGCAGCAACAGAAGCAGGGAGACGGTGATGTGGTGATGAAAGAGGTTGGGGATGGGGATGATCAGGCTGGAGGGGAGGCGGCGGCAGGGGTGAAGTGTTCACGCTGTACCAAGAAAGGGCATTTTGCTACTGCATGCAAAGCTGAGATTTACTGTGTGATCTGTGACAAGCACAATGAGCATGTCAACCACAAGTACCCTATTTTGAAGATGCCACGGCCGGTGGCGCATGCTGTTGGTTATGCGGTACATGGTCTTGGGTTCTATCACATTCCGCGCCCTCCGTTGCCTAGAGCAAAGAGGGATTCAAGGATGGCGCTCATTTCGGTTGAGGGGGGTCAAGTTTAGACAGAGGAGGTGAAGAGGCAGCTCGAGAGGTTGTTTCCGGGGAAGTGGTCTTGGGAGCTAAAGGCTCATGAGGACAACTCTTTTTTGGCCAAGTTTCCGTCAAAGGTGGAGTTGCAGAGGGCGATAGCTTTTGGAGGTGCAGACATTAAGGGAGAGGGAGTGCCGGCGGGGCCAGACTGAGGTTTGAGTTGTGGCAGGAGAAGGAGGTGGGTTTTCTGTTGCCTAAGGTGTGGGTGAGGGTGTTTGGTTCGAGGAAGGAGCTTTGTGAGTTCCTGGAGTTGTGGGCTGTTGGGTCTATGCTTGGCTCTACTCAGATTGTGGATATGGAGACTACTAGGAAGAGCGATTTTGGACGCATTCTAGTGGCGGTCCTTAATCCGAGCCTGATTCCAGAGCAGCTGGACGTGGTTATTGGGGATCACTATTTTGAGTTGGATTTTGAAGTGGAGAAGGTGGGTATTGATGAGAATGGCGAGGAGGCGGAGTTTGAGTGGACTAGGGGCCGTGAGGGAGTTGGTGGGGAGGGCTCTTTGGAGGACGGGCAGACTGGAGAGGAAGAGGGCCCAGAAAGGGTGCCGAAGAAGTTGAAGAGAGGGGTGGATGGCGATGGGGTGGAGGGGGCGGCTAAGGACGCCCAAGGTGTTGAGAAGGTCCTGTCATGGAAGGAACAGATCCAAAGCATGTCAAAGAAGGAGTTTGAAGCCTTTCTGAGGGCTAAGGCAGATGAGATTGCGGACCTGGCTACTGATCGAGTGCTTGATGAGGTGGTGGGCAGAGTGATGGGTGAGGAGGAGGATGGGCAGTTTCAGAAGGAGGTGCTAGGAGATGGTGGGATGTCCGGAGGGGACATGGAGGTGGAGATGGGGGATCGAGTCAAGGATGCGGCGGCTGTTTCTGAGGCCTTGGTGCAGGTTAGGTCTAGCCCAAGACTCCAGCGGTCTAAGGATGAGCATGTCTTGGCTAAGGCAGAGGAGAGGGTTGCCAGGAAGAACCTAGAGTTCAGTGAAGGTAATCCTTGCTCCACTTCTTTACTTTCAGTAAATAAAGACCTAGCCTTAGATTGTTTACAACAAATAGGGATCAACCTAGGAGAGTCTAGTGTAGAAAAAGATTATAATTTTTATAATCTGCTGGAACTTGATTCAGGAAGGAAGGTCGGGGAGTTGGGGGGGTTTGAGCATGATTGGGTAGATTTTGATAGTGAGGAGGAGTGTTGGGAGAACATGGAAAAATTTGCTCTAAGAAGCTTGTGTGGTGATTTAATGGAGGAGGTGTTTGATGAATCAAGTTTCCCTTTAAACAGCGAACTTGATGATTTCAACCGTAAAGGCAAGTCTCACGCTAAGTCGTGTTTGAGCAAGACTTGCAAGATAAGAAGGGTGAAGTTTTCTAAAAAAGGTGCCAAATGAAGGGAATCTTTTGGAATAGCAGAGGTCTTAGCGACTTGGCTAAAACAAGATTCCTAAGGGAGATTTCCATGGAGCATAACTTAGCGTTTATTGCTCTTTCGGAAACAGGCAAGAAGGATTTCCCTCAAGATACACTGAATAATTTTAGTGGAGGGAGAAACTTCGTGTGGCATTGGACTGCACCTCACGGGAGGTCAGGCGGCATTCTGCTAGGGGTTAACCTAGATGTGTTAGATGTGGGTAGTATTGATGATGGTGACTTTTTTGTGAAATTCAATTTGAGGGATAGGAAGAGTGATTTTAAATGGGTTTTGGTGGCTGTGTACGGGGCGGCCCAACCAGAATTCAAGAAATCATTTCTTACTGGGCTAGTGTAAGCGTGCGATAATGAGAAGTTACCTTTGTGCATTGGGGGAGATTTTAACATCATTCGAAATAGCAGTGAGAAAAATAATGATAGATTTGAGGGTCGATGGCCCTTCTTATTTAACATGGTCATTGATAGCCTGGATCTAAGAGAGATAGAGATGTCTGGCCGTAAGTTCACGTGGGCTAACTCTCGTAGGGTACCTACATATGAGAGGCTGGACATGGTGTTGGTTAGTACAGAATGGGAACAGAACTATCCACTGGTGACAGTGGAGGCCCTTAACAGGGAAATTTCGGATCATACTCCTTTCCTGCTAAGTACAGGAGAAAAAGCCAAACCCAAGAGGCAACCACCATTTAAGTTTGAGCTGGGCTGGTTGCTAAGGGAGGGATTTTTTTGAGATGGTTTCTGAAGTCTGGAACAAAGAAACCAGAGGTAACACCGCGATGCAAAGGTGGCAAAACAAGATTAGAAGGTTGAGACAATTTCTGAGGGGGTGGGCAAAGAATATGAATGGGGCTTATAAGAAAGAAAAGCAAGAATTGTTGAGGAAAGCTGAGGAGCTAGATAAGAAAGCAGAGTCCCAGCTGCTAAGCCAGTGTGAGTGGGACTTAAAGCAGAGTATTCATGAAAGAATTACGTAACTGCTCTGGGAAGAAGAGGTAAAATGGTTTCAAAGAGCTAAGACAACTAAAATTTTAAAAGGGGATAACAATACGAAATATTTCCATATGGTGGCAAATGGGAAAAGGAGGAAGACTAGAATCTTTCGCCTTGAACAAGATGAAGGAGTTATTGAAGGGGAGGAACCAATTAAGAGTTATATCACTAAATACTTTAAGAATCTTTTTGGAAGTTCAGAAGATGGCAGATTATCACTCAATGAGTCTTTGGTGAAGGATATTCCTCAAGTCACCGATACAGAAAGTGAGATGCTAGTGGCTGAATTTTCTGAAAAGGAGATCTGAGAGGCTATTTTTCAAATGAAACATAATAAGGCTCCGGGACCTGATGGTTTTCCGGCTGAATTTTACCAGGTGTTTTGGAGTCTCATAAAGGATGACCTCATGGCTATGTTCCGAGACTTCCATACAGGAAATCTACCTCTTTTCTGTCTCAATTTTGGAACAATTACGTTACTCCCAAAAGAGAAGGAGGTCAAGAAAATTCAGGAATATAGGCCCATCTGTATGCTTAATGTTAGCTTTAAGATCTTTACAAAGGTCTTGGCAAACAGACTCACGTCGGTGGCATGTAGGGTTACCAAATCGTCGCAATCGGCTTTCCTGCCTGGAAGATACATTTTGGAGGGAGTGGTAGTCTTGCATGAAACCATCCATGAGCTGAAAAGAAAAAAGCAGAAAGGCCTTATTCTCAAGCTAGATTTTGAGAAGGCCTATGACAAGGTTAATTGGGACTTCTTGCAGCAAGTTCTTAGGATGAAGGGTTTCCCGAATGTGTGGTGTCAGTGGATGGAGAAAGTGGTTTCTAAGGGAAGTGTTTGTGTGCAAGTGAATGACGACTTGGGTCATTTCTTTCAAACCAAAAAAAGTTTAAGACAGGGAGATCCTTTGTCCCCAATTCTGTTCAATTTAGTGGCAGATATGTTGGCAGTGTTGATTGAGAGGTCGAAAGACATGGGGTTTTTTGATGGACTGGTTCCTCACTTAGTGGAGGATGGTCTCTCAATTTTACAGTATGCAGATGATATGATTCTTTTTCTGGATGATGATATAGAGAAAGCCAGAAGCTTGAGATTAATACTAAGTGCCTTTGAGAAGTTGTCTAGGCTTAAGATCAACTTCCATAAAAGTGAGTTATTCTGCTTTGGGGATACAAAGGAGAGGGTTGCGGAGTATGTGAGTCTTTTTGGATGCAAAGAGGGTGAGTTTCCGTTTAGATACCTAGGTATCCCTATGAGTCCTAGTAGACTTTTCAATAGGGATTGGAGGGCAATTGAAGAGAGGTTTCAAAAGAAGCTTAGTAGTTGGAAGGGTAAGCTGTTATCATCGGGAGGAAGGCTTGTCCTCATTAACTCGGTCTTATCAAGCCTACCAATGTTTATGTTGTCTTTCTTCAGAATACCTAAAGGTGTTTTGGAGAAACTGGACTATTATAGATCCAGATTCTTTTGGCAATGTGATGAGCACAAAAAGAAATATCGGTTGGCCAAGTGGAGCATTCTGTGTAAGCCAAAGAGTGTCGGGGGGATGGGTATTATCGATTTGGATACCCAGAACAAATGCTTGTTAAGTAAGTGGATTGTCAAGTTACTCAATGAGGATGGTTTGTGGCAGCAAGTGCTCAAGAAAAAGTACCTTAAAGGAAGGACGCTATCGCAAGTGGCGAAAAAGAAGGGAGACTCTCATTTCTGGGCAGGTCTAATGGAGGTTAAAGATCTTGTGTTGCAGAGAGGTCGATTCAGAGTTCATGATGGCTCCCAGACTAGATTCTGGGAAGATCTGTGGTTAGGGAAGGAGCCTCTGATGGTAAAATATCCAAGTCTCTACAGAATTGTGAGAAAGAAAAATTTGTCGGTTGCTCAAGTGCTAAGTACTACCCCATTGAATGTATCTTTTAGACGGGCTTTAGTGGGGGACAATTGGGCCAAGTGGCTCGAACTAGTGGGGGATGCCCTGTGGGTGAATCTTAATGATCGCAAGGACTCTTTCTTTTGGACGGCCAATAAAACTTTTTCGGTGAAGAATTTGTACAATGACATAGTGTTGAGAGAAGGGACTCCGGTCAATGGTTGGGCGTGGAAAGCCAAGATCCCTTTGAAGATTAAAATCTTCCTTTGGTATCTTAGACAGGGGGTGTGTTAACTAAAGATAATTTAGTCAAAAGACATTGGAAATGGTGTACAAATTGTTGCTTTTGTGCGGAGCAGGAAACAATTCAACACCTCTTTTTTGATTGTCCCATAGCTCAACTTACGTGGGGAAGTGTGTGTCTTACTTTTGGGGTTAAAAAACCGGAGGGAGTGGAACATCTTTTTGGTCCTTGGTTTAGAAGTTTTTCGAGTAAGCAAAGGAACCTTGTGTTGGTCGGTTTGGCGGCCATTTGCTGAGCCTTGTGGATCAGCAGGAATGATTTGGTTTTTCAAAAGTCACAATACAAGTCTATTTTGCAGGTGATTTTTAGGGGGACGTTCTGGATCAGGAGTTGGTCCGTCCTCTCTAAACATGAAGGGAGAACTATTCTGAAGGATGGTTGTCGTGCACTAGAGGGTGCGTCTTTGGAGATTTTTCATAAGTTGGGGTGGAATGCTCTTAGGCGTATTGGAAACTAGTTTTGCTTTGTGACATAAACTGTTTGTTTTGACAGTTTGTCGTGCTTTGTAAGGGTGCATGTTCGGCCTATGTGCTGTGGAAGGTGTGTGAGTTGTATCTGTTTGGATGCAGGCAGTTTCTTGAACTGTTGAGGCCGGAACTCTTTGTTCCTTTATTACAAAAAAAAATCTCGGCTTCTTTAACCATGTGTACACCCCAAAAGTGTTGCCGCCAACTTCCAAGTTTAGTTGGTGTTGTTAGTCTTCTAGCACTTGATTTTTTTACGCTAAGCACATACTTTATGTTGGAGTTAAAATCAAGCATTAACCTGCACTACGTGTCCTGACCATATTATATTACTTGTCATCACTTTAATCTGGGGCTAGTGGAAAGTTCGTGTCTGGGTTTATTAGTTAGGCCGTTTCCAACAAGATACAGTGTACTGAACAAGCTATATATAGGAAGATCCATGTCATCATTTGTCGTGCATGGGTGAGAGTTAAGCAGAGAGAAGATTTACAGCTACTATCTTTCGTCTGGAAGAGTTGTCCAATAATCATTACCGGAAAATCGATGTTTGCCGTGCGTTACAATCTTTGCCGTGCGCTTTCTATCGGGCGCACAACAAAGAGCTCATTTTGCTGTGCGCCTTGAAAAACACACGGCAAAGGGTCTTTACCGTGCGTTTTATTTCCTGCGCATCTTTGCCGTGCATTTTGTTTCGTGACGCACGGCAAAGACATTCCTTTTGCCGTGCGTTTCCCTCCGGCACATGGCAATCATTTTTTTTCCCACAGTCTGTCACCCACCGTTAGCAAGGGGGGAAGGAAGGTTTTTTGTTGTCCTCTTTGCCGTGCGTTTTTCAGTCCAGCGCACGGCAAAGAATTATCTTTGCTGTGTGACGAGGCCATGAACTAGGGCCCACCAAGACCCTTAAAAAACGCAGCACGGGCCCACGCACGGCCTGCTCCGGCAGCTAACACAACAGGTGTTACGCTGCCCAAGTACACGAAGACCCGTACGACTAGTTTCCGCCGTGAGACAGGGTACGAGGGGCCCACGGCCGCCTATACCTCTTCCCCGAGTGCGTGGCGAATTGTACGACAAGTTTCCGTCCCCCCCGGCGGCTCGGCTCGTACAAGTAGTTTCCGCCTTGTGGCCGCGGAAGCCCACTCGTACGAGTAGTTTCCGTCTCGGCGTCACGACTACTCGCTCGCACGAGTAGTTTCCGTCACCCGCTCGAGCGGGCTTCGCAGAGAAGGCAGGGAGCGCGTGGGCCCACCGGATCGAGATCCCGGGATCCCCGCGCGCGCTCCCCCACGCACCGCCACGCGTCCGCCCCGCCGCAGCGGTCCACCCGGGCCAAGCCGATTCGGTGTCAGGGGACGGATTCGTCAAACCCTGCCACCATCGGTACAGTGACCGCCGTACCATGAGCGGCGTAATAGACGCTGAACGGCGAATGGAGCAGTACGCACTACATCCTAAGCATTCGGAGACGCGGCGTAGACCGTCCATTCACTCGGGTGGCTCCCCGTCTCCGACTAGTTCAAGACTTGGCCGCCAAGGCCGCAAGGACACAGGCCCCGTTGGCGTCCCGTGATACCCTGGTACGCGGTCCGCCACGTGTTAGCCTTCCTACACGGGTCCGCCCTGACCAGGTCGATCCTGTGTCAGGGGACGGATCCTCCTGCCGTCCCCCCAGCTGAGGCGGTACGCATCGTACCACGGAGGGCACGGGAAACGCTGTGCCACCAACAGCACAGTGCGAGCCATCATCTATCCATGAGGCAGGCTACTCCACTTCTACGACATCAAGAAAAGACAAGCTCCTGATCCACTGGCGGGGTCAGGGAACGCACACTGCTTCCCATGCCCGACTAACTACTCGGAGGAGGGCATGGGGGGCCCCGGGACGGATCCTTGGGATGCACGGGATCTGCACCGTCACCCGAAGCCCCGTAACAGTGCTTCGCCGCTTCTGCTGTCTGACAACCCGGAGCAGAGAAGGACACACCGCACTGTAGATTAGCTCATATGCACTCGATGTAACCGCCCTGGACTCCTCCCTTGCGACTATAAAAGGGAGGGGCAGAGGCGGTCTCAGGACAGGTTCGTCTCCACCTCCATACACACTTAGCATCGATATCCCATCTCATACAACGCAAGCCTCCACACTCACTCACGTACGCAGACTTCTGCTACTTGAATCACACGCACGCCAGGGACTTGGGCTCTTCACCCTCTCACGACCAGTTTATACTCTCTGTTGCAAACCCTTGAGCATAAGGAACACCCCCCTCTCGCTGGACGTAGGGTATTACTCTCCGGAGGCCTGAACCAGTATAACTCTGAGTGTCTCTTGTGCTACCGTGCGGATCAGAACACGCCTCCCCTCGTATAAATTTACTTGCCGGCGGTAACGAACCCCGACAGTTGGCGCGCCAGGTAGGGGACTTCGCGTGTTTTCGACATTCTTTTTAGGGTCCGCACGACCCTTTGATCATCCGCTTCGACAAAAGCCTCCACCGAGCCGCCGCTGACGGACTCCCCCGTGGGATCATCGGAGTCGCTCATGGTTGGGCTCGAGCTCCGGTTCGGAAGTCTGAACTTCCAAGCGACCGGAGACGGCTACGACATGCACCTCGTCAGCGAGGTCACCGACGCACCTGCTCCAACTCCCGCTCCGGCCGCCCAGCCTCTCCCACCTCGACCCAAGAAGCGCTCAGGCAAGCGCTCGAAGCGTGCCAAGGCAGAGCGGCGTAAGGCAGCACGCGCTAGCACCCCTCCGCGGGTTGAGGCTGGCGCGTCGCAACCCGCCGGCGCAGCAGAGGATTCCCTGCCGTCGGACTCTACGGAGCGTATCGTCAGGGAGAGCGCCCCGACGCCGCTGACCTATGGAGGAGGGTCCTACGCGGCGGCAGCATATTCCTCCTCATCGAGCACGGACCCGGCCGTGTACGCCAACTATCCGCGCCATCGTCTGCTGGGCAACATGAAGCTGCCGGAAACCTCGCCCGACGAGCAGTACCTCGTGACCGACGGCACCGATGACATCTCGGGCCCAGACTGGGATTACTCCGGGCTTCGTGATGCCGACGCCTTCCGTCGTTTCCAAACGGCGGCTGACTATTGCTTCAGCTACTCCGATGACTCGGACGACGGGGGTTACGACCCTACTCGCGAGTGTTTCGTCGTCAACGCCCCGGTGGCGCCAGCACCGGTCCACACGCCGGATGGAGCGCTTCATTCCGCCCACAGTTCGACGGCGGACAGCGTGGTGGAGGCCCAGATTCCTGCCAACCCCGCCGCACAGCACGCCCGACTGGACGAGTTGGAGGAAGCTCAGCGCCAGCTCGACGACGAGCGGGCACGACTCCACCAACAACTCGGGCAGGATCCAAACCCGACCCCCGCTCGTATGCGGGCGAGGGATGTCCAACAACGCATCGTCAACGACGACCGAGATGTTGTCGACGACACGCCCGTCTTCAAGAGGGCGTCACAGAACCTGGCAGCAGCTGCGATCCTTCTCTGGAAGGTACCAGAGCCCGCCACGCCTCAAGAAAAGGAGATGCATAAGCAGCTCAAAACTCTCCTCGAGACTGCCGCCGTGCAGCAGGCTGAGAGCTCCGCTTCATGACAGCGGGGCTCGCAAGGTCGCGGGAACTCCAAGCCACGGCAACCCGCGGCGCCATCACAACAGCCGCGACGGTCCGAGGAGGTCAACGTACCATTCAAAAGCCGACTGGGACCACACCGCGACGCGCGTGACACCATCAAGGCGCGGCAGAGGGCTGACGCGAGTCAGCACGATGACTACAAAGAGCAGCCTCGCAAGGAGTACAACCGGCGACGCGGAAGCCGGTATGACAGCGACGAGGACCGGAGCAGGAGCGGTTCGCCTGACGCCCAAGGGCCACGTGCCTTCGGGAAGAATGTGCGTAGCGCCCGCTTCCCTTCGCGCTTCAGAGCTCCGACCTCCGTGCCCAAGTACGACGGCGAGACCAACCCCAGCGTCTGGCTGGAAGATTACCGACTAGCGTGCAACGCTGGCGGAGCGCGAGATGATTTGTTCATCATCAAGAACCTGCCGCTACATCTCGCGGACTCGGCTCATACGTGGCCGCTACAGCTGGTCGCAACTACGCGATGCCTTCATCGGCAACTTCCAGGGCACGTACGCCCGACCAGGAAACCCCTGGGATCTGCGCAACTGCAAGCAGATGAAGGGCGAGAGCCTGCGCGACTACATCCGGCGCTTCTCCAAGCGGTGCACCGAGTTGCCCAGCACTACCGACACGGACGTCATCTCCGCCTTCCAGAATGGCACCACGTGTGCCACGCTGATCCATCAGATCATGCGATGGAAGCCGCAATCTACTCGAGAGCTGCTCGACATCGCCACGGACCACGCCAACGGAGAGGAGGCCGTGGCGGCGACGCTCAGCCCCGGTACGAGTAAGGGGAAGCAGCTGGCCGAAGCTGGAGACAATCTGTCTGCGCCAGTCAAGAAAAAGAAAAACAAAGATAAGAGGTACCGTGAGGATAGCTTGGTGGCCGCTGTCACCGAAAGACAGCAAAACCTCGGGGCAATCCTCCGACGGGCCACTTCGAGAAGCTGCTGAACGCCCCGTGCCCTAACCACGAGGGCCCAGTCAAGCACGCCTTCAAGGATTGCAACATGATGAAGGCCTACCTCGCTGGTACGCGGAAGAAGCAGAACGACGCTCCGACTGGCGACGGAGGAAAGGACAAGGGCGACGACGACACCACCTACCCCCGGGAGGACGGAGCCGTGATGATGATCTTCGGAGGCTCGAAGGCACGGCTGCCCAGGCACCAAGAGAAGGTGGTACGACGAGAAGTCTACCAGCTCGAGCATGCAGCTCCGACTTACTTGAAGTGGTCGGAGACGCCGGTCACGTTCGACCGACATGATCATCCTGATCATATACCACGACCGGGTAGCTACCCGCTTGTCGTATCACCCTTGTTCGGCACCAAACGTGTGCACAAGGTTCTGATGGACGGAGGCAGCGGCCTCAACGTCATCTACATGTCGACCCTGGACGACATGGGGATTCCGCGGTCCCGACTGCGGCCGTCTAAGGCGCCTTTCCACGGGGTCGTACCCGGAATGGAGGCGGTCCCACTCGGGCAGATCGATCTGCCTGTCACGTTCGGAGCTCCGAACAATTTCCGAACGGAAACCCTCACCTTCGAGGTGGTGGGATTCCCGGGGACGTATCACACGATACTCGGAAGGCCAGCTTACGCCAAGTTCATGGCCGTCCCCAACTACACGTACCTCAAGCTGAAGATGCCCGGCCCAAGAGGCATCATCACAGCTGGTACAACCTTCCAGTACGCATACGAATGCGATACTGAGTGCTTCCAGTTCGCTGAAGCACTGATCCGGTCCGAGAAGCTCACCGCTGAGCCACCCTCCAAGGACCAAGAAATCCCCGAGACGTCCAAGCGTGCGGCCTGCTCTTTCGAGCCCACCAAGGATGCCAAGGAAGTGCCCGTCTCCGACGACGGCCGCACACTATGTATCAGGACAGCACTCGGTTCCGACTAGGAAAGCGCGCTTGTCGACTTTCTCCGCGCAAACCTCTACGTGTTTGCATGGAAACCCTCCGACATGCCAGGGATTCCAAGGGAAGTCGCCGAGCATAAGCTTAACATTAAGCCCGGCTCAAAGCCGATCAAGCAGCGTCTGCACCGCTTCAACTCTGACAAATGCAAGGCCATCGGGGAAGAAATCAAGAAACTTATTAGTGCAGGGTTCATCCGTGAAGTCTACCACCCCGAGTGGCTAGCCAACCCTGTACTCGTTAAGAAGAAGAATGGAAAATGGAGGATGTGCGTTGATTACACGAGCCTGAACAAGGCATGTCCAAAAGATCCTTTTCCTTTACCGTGCATAGATCAAGTAGTCGACTCAACGGCTGGGTGCGAAACCCTCTGTTTTCTCGACGCTTATTCCGGATATCATCAGATCGCGATGGATCTAATCGACCAGCTCGCTACCTCGTTCATCACCCCGTTTGGCGCATACTGTTACGTTTCCATGCCTTTCGGGTTGAAGAACGCAGGGGCCACCTTCCAGAGATGCATGCGCCGCGTCTTTGGAGATCTCATCGGATGGCTGATCGAGGCCTACATCGATGATATCGTAGTCAAATAAAAAAAGGTGGGCGACTTGATACCCGACTTAACCGCGGTCTTCGAGAAGCTGAGGGAGCACGGCGTAAAGCTGAACCCCAAGAAGTGTGTCTTTGGGGTTCCCAGAGGCATGCTGCTCGGGTTCGTCGTATCAGAGCGCGGCATCGAGGCCAACATCGAGAAAATCTCTGCGATCACGAGCATGGGTCCCATCAAGAATCTGAAGGGAGTACAACGTGTGACCGGATGCCTCGCTGCTCTCGGCAGGTTCATCGCCCGACTAGGAGAGCGTAGTCTGCCACTGTACCAGCTCATGAAGAAGTCGGAGCACTTTCAGTGGATGCCAGAAGCACAAGAAGCGCTCGATTCTCTCAAGAAACTACTCGAGAGTCCGCCGGTGCTCACCGCACCGGCCGAGGAAGAGCCAATGCTTCTGTACATCGCTGCAACGACCCAGGTCGTGAGCGCAGCGCTAGTAGTCGAGCGAGACGAGCCCGGCAAGACGCAGAAAGTACAGCACCCAGTCTACTTCATGAGCGAAGTCCTCTCCGACTCCAAGACGCGATATCCGCAGATACAAAAGCTGATCTATGCCGTTATCATCACTAAGCGAAAGCTCCGGCATTACTTCGACTCACACCGCATCACGGTGGTGTCCAGATTCCCGCTCGGCGAAATGATACAGAGCCCAGAGGCAGAAGGCAGAATCGCCAAATAGGCCCTCGAGTTGATGGGGCAAAATATCGAATATGCGCCCCACACCGCCATCAAGTCGCAGGCTTTGGTCGATTTCGTCGCCGAGTGGATGGAGGTCCAGACGCCTCCTGCTCCCATCGAGCATGAGACGTGGCTCATGTACTTTGACGGATCCCTCATGAAGGAAGGAGCCGGGGTCGGACTTGTGTTCATCTCGCCTCTGGGCGTACGGATGGAATACATGGTCCAGCTGCATTTCGCGGCCTCCAACAACGTCGCTGAGTACGAGGCGCTCATCAACGGTCTCCGGATCGCCCTCGAGCTGGGAATTCGACGCCTCGACGTCAGGGGGGACTCCGACTTGGTCGTGGGACAGGTCATGAAGGAGAAAAATTGCATAAGTCCAAAGATGGCCGCGTACTGCCGGGCGGTGCGCAGACTAGAGGACCAGTTTCACGGACTCGAGCTCAGTCATGTACCACGCGAGCACAACAAGGCGGCCGATACCCTCGCAAAGGCAGCGTTGAATCGAAAACCTGTTCCGCACGGGGTCTTCGCGAGCGACTAGTACGAGCCATCTGTTCGTTCCGAGGAGGACAAGACGCCAGAGCCGTCAACACAAGAAGTCATGGAGATTGACGGAGCGCAAGAGCCCAACCTCGAAGACCCTGATTGGAGGATTCCGATCCTCGAATGGATGGAGGAAGGAAAACTGCCGCCCGACAAGGAAACAGCTCGACGCATCGCCCGCATGGCCAAATCGTATCAACTGGTCGACGGCGAGCTCCGTCGAAGGGGCGCCAAAGGCATGCTCATGCGGTGCATCCTGACCGACCAGGGCAAGGAGCTTTTGCAAGAAATTCATGCAGGCTCCTGCGGGCATCACGCCGGCCCGAAAACCATCGTCGGAAAGGCTTTTCGACAAGGTTTCTATTGGCCTACCGCGGTAGCCGACGCGCAGCTGCGAAGGCTGCTAGTTCTACGCACGACAGATCCATCTCCCGGCGCAGGCTTTGCAAACCATACCCATCACCTGGCCCTTCGCGGTCTGGGGGCTGGATATGGTCGGACCGCTGAGAAAGGCACCCGGGGGCTTCACCCACGTACTCGTCGCCATCGACAAGTTCTCGAAGTGGATCGAGGCCAGGCCCATAACAAACGTTCGCTCCGAGGAAGCCGTCGCATTCTTCACCGATATCATCTATCGGTTTGGGATCCCGAACTCCATCATCATCGACAACGGCACGCAATTCACCGGCAAGAAATTCCTCAAGTTCTGCGACGACAACCACATCCGTGTGGATTGGGCCGCCGTCAGCCATCCGAGAACCAATGGGCAAGTCGAAAGGGCCAACGACATGATCTTGCAGGGTTTAAAGCCGCGGATATTCAAGCGTCTCGAGAGGTTTCGAGCGACGTGGGCTGCAGAGCTCCCGTCCTGTGGAGCCTGCGCACCACGCCAAGTCAGGCTACCGACTGCACGCCCTTTTTCCTTGTCCACGGGTCGGAAGAAATCCTCCCGACGGACATCGACTACGGCAGCCCATGGGTTCAGGCCTTACACGGAAGAGGGCAACCAGGTCGCCCTCGAAGACGCCATCGACCAGTTGGATGAGGCACGCAGCGTCGCCCTCCTCCACTCAGCACAGTACCAGCAAGCTCTACGTCGCTACCACGAACGCAATATACGGGAGCGCGAGTTCCAAGTCGGCGACCTCGTCCTCCGACGAGTTCAGAGCAATGAAGGGCGACACAAGATCTCGCCTCCATGGGAGGGGCCATACATTGTCGACCAAGTGCTCCGTCCGGGAACCTTCAAACTCAAGCATGAGGATGGCAGGGTCATCTCCGACGCCTGGAACATAGAGCAGCTACGCCGTTTTTATCCCTAAGTATTTACTTTATTCTCATTTTATGATAATGCAAGAGCTCTAAGCTACTTCTTCCTCACGAAATGGCATCTTTTCGCAAGCTCACATCTTTTACTCGGGTAATATGTTTTTATGCTTGTCTCATCCCATGGGCAAGTCTCCGACTTGTCCATGGGCTCGGGGGCTACCAGGGGGCTACGACCCCCCTTCCCTGATCGTTGCAAAACACGTTTTTTCGATCAAAAACCGTCCTGGTTTCTCGTATGATCGTCGCGGTACACTCACTTTCCTTAAAGGGAGATGAACGATGACCCTAGCGGTCACGAACCTGCGCTCGTCCGGGCCCCGAGTACTTACGCCCCCGCAGCTATGGTACAAAGACCCACAAGCAAAGTTTGTGACCTCAAGTTATCGATCACTCACCCCTTCAAAGGGACTCCGAGTAACCGTTCCAAACTCTCAAGAGCTTTCTTATTTACAAAAACACGTACATATGCCTACCTTTCTTCAAAGTACTCGGGGGCTGTCCGTTCGAATGGTAACACTCCTAAACTAAGCTCGGTCGAGTCGCCCAGTTCCTACGCCCCCGCGGCTACGAAGCAAGACACCGTCAGCAAAGTTTTAAGTGACACTGCTCGGCGTATAAGTCCTCTAACTACTCGAGAAAAAGGCAACGAACAGTCAAATGCTCAAAACTTGAAACAAAGACGGGTTCTTAACCCTCAAGTTCGCCACAAAACATCTGGCCCACAAGTTTTTACAAGCATGATAAAAAGCCTCGGCAAGGCAATTTGTTTCTCTTTACAGGCCTAGGTCATAAAGGGCGTGGCTCAGCATGGCTTTGGCGAAGTCGACAGCGCCCTCTTCGATCTGATCGTACTGCTCGTTGGTGTAGCCTGGGCACCATCCCTGGCCAAGCAGCCTTCTGTCCAGCTCGGGGTAATGCGACAAGAAGATGGACACCACCTTATGGACGGCGTCCCTAGCCGTATCCATGGCCTGTTGACGAGATGTCGCAGGGGCCGACTCCAAGCGATCTTTCATTTTGTCGGGAGGGACACCCATCTCATTGCACGCCTTGATGATGGCCGCACCCATCGCATTCCAGATTAACTCCGCCTGCTTGATCTCAGCCTGAGCTTCCCCGAGCGACTTCCGCTCCTGCTGGAGCTCGGTCACGGCCTCTAAAGAAAAACAAGGAAACCAATATCAGTAGAAAACTAGCCAGCCCAAGGAAGGCAAAAGATGAAGAGGACACAACTCTTACTGTTGAGCTTCTCGTTGGCCTCCTTGATCAACTCCACCAGCGTCTGGTTATCGACAAGGCGGGTGGTCACAGTGCTCTCGAGCTCCGCGACCTGTTTCTGCAGGTTGGTGCGCTCCACATGGAGGGCTGTACGCCCAGAAGAAAAACACCGCCTTGAATCAGGAGACCGCACAAAAAGCAGAAAGCAAAGATAACAGGTCGTGAGGTACTCACCGAGGATCTCATTCTCGCGCTTCTGAGCAATCTCCACCAGACGTCTCTTCTCGGCGGTGACAGTACTGACTTGAGCCTCAAGCGTCGTCACCCGCCCGCGAGCCAACTGGAGGTCGGACTCGGCCTGGCCTGCTCTGGCTTCAAGGTCCACCTTCTCTTGATGGGCGGCGCGGGCAACGACTTCGGCATTAGAACGAGACGCTGCCGCCGCTTGCTCCGCCGCGACCAACCTTTCCTCCAGGGCGGCCTTCTCCGCCTGCGCTGAGGTCGCGCGGGCCTCAGCAGCCTCCGCCCTCGCCTTAAGGGATGCGCGCGCTGTTGCCCGGCCGGCCTCGCTGTCCGCCGCTGCAAGGCGGGCCACGGCCAGCTGCATCTCCAGCTGGACCTTCTCCGCGCAGAGCGCTTCGAAGGCCCGGGCCCTATCCTCAGAGCGCTCGACGAGCTCTTGAATCATGAACAAGTCGCACGGCTAAGAACTAAGGGAAAACAAACATAAGGAAGGAAGAGGAAGGAGAACTCACCCTTGAGGCGGGGACCAGGTTCTCGAGCGCCCGCTCCGACTGGCGCTGCGTCATCTCGACCAGGCACAGGCCGCGCTCCAGCCGGCGGCGGGCCGCCAGCTCAGCGTCACTGTCGAGGTCCAGGCCCACTGAGGCCTGAACCGGCGACACGGACACCAGCCAAAGCGGCAGGGTTCCTGTCACCTCCTCCTCCTCCGCCATCGACGTGGCCGGCCTCTGTCCCCTCGAGCTCTCCCCAATCTCCACGATCGGGGGAGGGGGCTGCTCGTCCACCGCTGCGGTAGGAGAGGTGGCCGGCGAAGGCGACGCCGGGATGACGATCACCTCCGCAGGGGCGGCGTCCGATGCGGCGATCGACAAAACGGGGACGACCCCCTCCGTCACCACGATCGCCGGCGCGGTAGAAACGTCTGCGGAGGCGCGGTCGCCCGTCTCCACCTCCATCGCAACGGCGTTCCCCGAACCGCTTGTCGACTCGGTGGCTCGGGGTCCCATCTCCGTCTCCGCCGTGCCGCTCCCCGCTCCCCTCGATGACTCGGGGGCTGGGGCTTCAATGCCCGCGGCAGCAGCAGCCACCCCCTCCAGCGACTCGGGGGCTGGCTGCTCGGCGTTTACAGTGTCGCCCGCCCCCGCTGACGACTCGGGGGCTGGCTGTCCGTCACCGCCTGCCCACGCCTCTAGAACAGGATCCTCCTGGTCCTGCTCCAGGGCGCCAGACAGGCACCTCGCCAACTCGACCGTACGGGCCGAGAGTGCCTCTTCGGTAGGGGCCTCACCCCCCAATCCCATCGTCCCCATCGACAGGCCGCTGTGAGCTGGGCTCGCAGCTCTCTGCGGGGCGACGGTCGTCACTTGGGTCCTCGACCCGCTTACTTCTTCAATCGCCGCCCCCGACTGAAGGGAGGGCGGCGGGTTGCTCGTTGCCAACGTGACACCAGCCGTCTGAGCGGGGCGGCGCAATGCCTTGACTGGTGCCGGCCTCAAGGTGCGGCGGTCGGGCGCCCTGAATCAAGTAGAAGGTCACGTCACCGAACGGAGAAACGAAACAAAAATTAGAGGGCCGGAACTCGGAACTCACCCCTCCGCGACACGACGGGGCCGCTTGGAGCCAGCCGTGGAGTCACGCGGGGACGCCGTCCTCTTGCTCCCCGAGGTCGGAGCCGATGCCGGGGACGAGGCCGACCCGCCTCTGGCGACGACGATCGACGCAAGGCGTGGCTGGGTCGGCGGTGGCACCCCGCCCTGAGCCGCTGGAGGTGGGGAGGCCGCCGGCACACTCCGCGGCTCCCGTGGAGGAGGAGCGGAGGGCGAGTGAGACCTCCAGCGCGAGGAATGGCGGCGCGAGCTGTCACGCCTCAGCTCGGGGCGGCTGGAGTCACCACGACGCGGGGAGCTCCTGCCCCTCTCATGCCGATCCCGCCGAGGGACACGGCTGCTCGTTCCAGGCTGATCAGCCCGGGAGGAGGACGGCGGCTGCCGGCTTGAACTAGAGCCAGCGGCGACCGAAGCGGGCGCTGGTCCGTCGCGAGGCTGTGGGGACGGCACCGTCTCCTCATCGGTCCACTCGAATGGGGACTCCTCCTCGTCCATATCCGACGGCGCCGGCGAGGGATCCTCGTCGTCGGAAATAGCTCTTTCCCCACTACGCCGGCGCGTGGCGCGCTTGTCATTCCTCTCCCTCTTCGCAATCTCTTTCTGCTGGTGCGCTCTCTTGCGCTCCCCTCGCCGCTGCTGCCGCGCGGCGGTGTCCCGGGTGATCGTCCGGTCCTCCTCCAGCGGAGGACGGGAGGGGAGGATGCGCACATCCCTCATCTGCACAAGTGTGGGAACAATCACCATCCTTGACCAAAATAGACAAATCAAAAGGAAGTCGGGAAGAGACGTACCAGCTCCGCGGTGGCCTCAGCCGGGAGCATCTGCAGCACACCCGACGGCGGCCAAAATATGTAGTTGACCCCGGTGGCCTGGTTCACCCGGCGCTGGACCTCCTCCAGCGAAGGCGGTGGGTGGGCGGTCGTGGTCCCTTCGAACGGGGCCCGGTCGTCCGTCATCTCCCAGAGACGCAGCGTGCGGTGACGGAGCGGGACGACCCCTCTGGTGTGGTAACCGCCGATCACGGTGATAAAATTCACTCCATTATCGCGGAGTCTCGTGAGGGCGGCGAGGGCGCTGTCGAGGAACCGCGGGCGATCTTTCTTCTCCGGCCCATAGCTCCACCTCGTCGGCGCCCGGTCGTACCACCGGCCGGTGAATTCCGGCAACGGGTTCTCAAGGTCGTTCTTGAGATAGAACCACCCCCGGTGCCACCCACTGTTGGAAGTGGGTAGATAGGTGGGGATGTACTCGTCCATCCTCCCCTGCTTCCCGCGTAGTCCGGTGCACCCGATGGCCACCGCAGAGTTGTGGTCCTTGACCACGAGGAACTTGTAGAAGTACCGGAACAGGTCCCAGTGGGCTCCCATCTCCAGGTACCCCTCGCACAAGGCCTCGAACGTCACCATCTGCTGGATGCCGTTCGGGTTGAGGTTCTGCAGCTCCAAGCCGTACTCCTGGAGCACGGCGCGGATGAATCATCCCACCGGGACGGAGAAGCCTCGCTCGTGGAACAGCACGAACGAGACCACATACCCTGCCGGAGGCTGGGGACGGTTCTCCGGCCCGGGGACCATCCACTCCACCGCCGCGGTCAGAGGCAGCAGCATGCCGTCGGAGGTCAGGCGGTCGAGGTCGGCCCAGGTCACCAACGAAGAAGACCAGTTCGACATTGTTTCTCGGGCTTACGAAGGGGAGGTGCGGCGAGCTCTACGATGAACGCGGCGAATGCAAGGACAAAGGCGAGAGACTGCGGCGGCGGAAAAAGCAAGACGGCAGATCGCCCGGCGCCTCCTCCACCCGGCGCCCACCCTCCGACTCCCCCTTCAGATCCGGGCGGTGGGCGCGGATCCGACGGCGGTCGCGGCGGCCCGAGCTTCAGGTAGCAGCGCGGATCCGACGGGGCGGCGCGAACCCCGGGCGCAGGCGTCGGCCCACCCTTCGGCTCCTCCTCCGGCTCCCCTTCAGATCCGGGGCGGTGGGCGCGGATCCGGCGTCGGCCACGACGTTCGGCCTGAGCTCCAGCCACGACGGCAGCGCTGGTGGTAGTAGGACGACCTCGACAGCGAAGACGGCGGCGGCGCTGCCGGTGGCGACGACAGGCCAGTCCAGCGGGAGCTTCATGCTGTCCAGCGTCGGCAGCATTGAGTCCGCCGCTGCGGGGCCGGCCTCTGGCAGTGCTTGTGGCCTGGTGGGCCCCTCCTTTTTTTTATTTTTTTTCATTTTGTTTGCCGTGCGTTGCTGGAGAAAGCGCACGGCAAAGGCTGCGCTCTTTGCCGTGCGTCACGTGTACGACGCACGGCAAAGACCGTCGCTCGCCGTTACAACCGGCGCTCCGTCTGTTGCTTTTTTTTGGCCGTGCGTCGTATTTGGCGCACGACAAAGGGTGTTTGCCGTGCGTGCGAGAAAAAGCGCACGACAAAGGGCGTTTACCGTGCCAAATGTTGCCGTGCGCCCTTTGCCGTGCGCCCCGAAGAAAAACGCACGGCAAAGGCTTTGCCGTGCATTTTCCTGTCTTTGTCGTGCGTTCGGGGCGCACGGCAAAGGGGCTGTTTCCCATTGTGAATGTGCAATCTAGAAATGACATGGCTATATTATGGGTGTCTTCGGCACAGCTCCGCGAGCAGCTTCGTTCGAAGCCGTGCCAAACGCAAAAGGAAAAGAACAACTCAGTCGGAGGAGCTCTTCGCTATTGCCGCTGACTGGAGCCGGAAGAGGGAGGAGGAGCTGAAAAAATGGAGCTCCCCGCAACTCCTCCTCGTTTCCCACACTTACCCTCAGCGTAGGGCCTGCATGCATGAGATGGGGGCTGGTGGACGAGGTGGGGAGTGTCGGGAGGCGGAGGCTGACTGGCGGCAGGTGCGGTGGCAAAGGAGGCGCCGACCGGCGACGGTCGCGGTGGGAGCCGATGGGAGCTGGCCGGAGGCTGAAGCCGTCCGGCGGCGAGCGCGGTGGGGGCCGACGAGCTGGCCGGAGGCGGGAACTAATAGGGGCCGCCCGACGGCGATTGCGGCGGGAGCTGGCCGGAGGTTGGGACCGACCGGTGGCGGGTGCAATGGGGCTAGCCGGTGGCAAGCACAGTGGGATTGGGGGCGAGCGCGGCGATGCGGAGGTGGTGGTGGCGGAGAAAAAGGAAGTACCGGTAGAATGGATAAGGTGGAGATGGGAATAAAAAGAGTGAAAATAATAGGACGAAGAAAAAATGGAAAAGAGATAAATAAAAGACGGAAGAGAAAAAAAAATAGGACGAAGAAAAATAGAAAAAGAGTAAATATATACCAAATTGCAGATCATTTTGATTTTTCTATCCCCTTTACAAGTTCTAACGAGTTATTCCATATGTTCCAAATTGCACGTCGTTTCGATTTCCCGAAACTCTCACACACATATATATTCAAGAATGTGCATGTAGCAAAAACTATACATTAAAAAAACGATCTATAATTTGAGGGGAAGGAAAGTAGAAATTAGAATCTCTACTATGGTTCAGTTAACACCGTCGTCGTACCGCACTGTGCACGCCGTACACATGTGGAATCCCAATCTCACATCTGCAAATCAACATCTGGTGCCCCTGGATCCCCATGCCAAGAGGCGATATACGCGTCAAAGGCGAGAGATCTCGTTCACATGCACGCGCTAGCGCCCCGTGCCCCTGCATCATGCCGCGCGCGGTGATCGCGAGACCCACGCAGCGCCTCCCTCCCGTGCCAGTCACGAGAAACAGCAGCAGCTAGCTGCCTGTGACCTGAAGGCGCGCGAGGACGACCGTGCCTTGTTTGCGTGCCGGGTCCACCGACTAACCCTCGCCTTAAACATGCTTATCATCAGATTAACAATTAATTAAACTAACCATCTGCATGGGTAGGTGTAATGGTCCTGCAGTAGTTTATCATGGTGACTTGACTTAAAAAAAAATCAGCCGCGTGTACATGTAGCTTACCACCAGGCACCAGCTGAGAGAGCTTCTCTTGAGAGCTAGCTGACGATCGAGCCGGCGGGTGAATTTTTTTTAAAACGTACAAAACACATTTTTATTAACAGAGGAGAAACAATCATGGACGGATCCAGCGGTAGGGCGGGCGGGGCTCGAGCCTCCCTACCGCTGGAAATATAATGGAGCCCCCCTTAAGCCTCTCATACAAATACAAATTTGAGGAAAAACAATGAGGAAAGGAGGAGCTAGAGGAAGAAGGAGAAGAAAGCCTTCCTAAATTTATTCCTAGATCCGTCACTAGAAACAATTACAACGAAACGATATTAGGAGGAACTCCAAAGCGTCCGAACAGAAACAAAGACACAAACGGAATGAAACAACCTGAAAGAAAGAAGCTCTCACACACCACCATCACAACAGGATAGAGACTAAAAGCTACGCCTAGCCTGCATCAAGGACGCTAAGGACACATGCTCATCACCGGTAGTTTAACAATCCAAAGCCGACGGAGGAAGGACGAGGATGCCATGCGGGATGATGCCACCAGCGAGGGAACGACGAGAACGTCATCATCATCCGTCTGTTCGGGAAGGAGCAGACCAAGTTTGCACCAGGCAGGCCAAATGGAGTTGGGGCCGCAACGACAACGCCTCCAGCGAGGTAAACTACCCTAACAAGTGCAGCCGTTGTCGGCACCGACCGAAGTCGTGCAAGGCTTTCGCCAAGCCCCAAAACAATCAACTCCTCTCGAAGCATGGAAGATAAACATACCGATGGAAAA
This sequence comes from Cenchrus fungigraminus, assembly GCA_036936925.1. Taxonomy (NCBI): domain Eukaryota; kingdom Viridiplantae; phylum Streptophyta; class Magnoliopsida; order Poales; family Poaceae; genus Cenchrus; species Cenchrus fungigraminus. Next base: position 117,381,575 of record CM072773.1, read on the forward strand.
GACGCAAGTGAACCAAGGTGACATTAGCAAGGAGCACAAGCTGGCTGGCGAGCGAAGATCACCGCAAGTCGGTGATGAACGGAGGCGACCCAAAGAAGAGTGGAGGCGGTGAGGAAGGGACTGGCGGAGGAGAGAGGGCGGCGAAGACGGGGCCGAGACGGAGACGAAGGGCCACCGGCCGGCGGCGGCAGGGCCCAGGAGAGGGGATGCCGCGCGCCAGCCAGGCTTGCCTACGGGCGCAGCAGAGCTACCGGCGGAGGAAGGGCCGACAGCAGCGGCGCAGGTGGCAGCGCGAGGGAGCCGTGGCCGCCGAAGGGGCCGCGGGTCGCCGTCGGGGCGTCCGCTGCGGCCGCAGTTGCCGAGGCCGCCGAGGGAGCAGGAGGCGGGAGGCCACTGCGGGAGGCGGGCGAGGCGGCGCCGGATCCAAAGAAGAGGGCGGCGCCTGGCTGGCGCGGGGGCTGCCGGCCCGCCGCGCCAAGACACGTCGACGGGGCAGAGGTGTCGCGGCCGGCGGGAGGCGGGAGAGGGGGGACCGCGACCGCCGGGAGAGAGTGCACCGCGATCTCCAGCGAGGAGCCGCAGCCGTCGGCGTTCCGTCAGATCAGCGCGAAGAGTGGTCGGATCTACGCGCCCGGCCCGGAGGAGGGTGAGCCAAGCAGCGGCTGCCGACAAGAGGGAGAGCCACAGCCGCCAGCACGACGGAGGTGGTCGTGGCTGCCGTCGGAAGGCAGACCGCAGACACAGACGTAGAGGGCCGGCTCCGGGGGAAGAAAAGGAGCAGCCTTGGATCTGGCAGCCCGCGGAGAGACCGGCAGCGGAGCAGAAGAAAAGGAGCAGCCTTGGATCCGGCAGCCCGCGGAGAGACCGGCAGCGGAGCGGAAGAAAAGGAGCAGCCTTGGATCTGGCAGCCCGCAGAGACTGGCGGCAGAGCAGAGAACGGGCAGGCAGCCGGGGGCGGAGCGGAGGAAGGGCCGCCGGCCGGCGACGAAGCGGAGGTGTCGGTGGAGCTGCGACCCGGCGGAGGCCAGGGAGGCAGCACCCACGTCCCCAAGCCAGATATCGGCCCATCGCGGCGCGAGTGGCGGTCCCGGTGACCCAGATCTAGGTTTCCCTGGGACCCGGCGGAGTGAGGTGGAGCAGGCCCTGCATCAGGGAAGGACGGAGGTGGCACCGGGAGGGCGCGCGGCCGCCGACGACCAGAGTAGATGACCTCGTGGTTGGTGGTGGTGGGGAGAAGGGAGGAAGGAAGGAGGAGGAAGGAAGGTAGGGGGAGGGGAGAAGGAAAGGAGAGAAGGAGGACGCGGCGCCGTCGACGGCGGGGATGGCAGCGGCGGCCGACGGGAGCGGTGGCGGGAGGCTTGGCGACACGGAGGCGGAGCCCCTCAAGTCGCCTCTCCGAGACGATGCGAGGGTCGGTTCAGTCACACACCGCTTCTAGCCGACCGGGTGACTTCAGCTCGTTGGCATGCGCGGCATGTTTAGTTGAGCAAATTTAAACTCTAATTCACTATTTACCAGTTACATCTCTATCATATCGAGTTACATCTTCTCTCATAGCATGTACTCCAACACATTCTTTTTCTACAACTTTTCACCTCAACTAGTAATCTTGCACGTGCGACACGCACATGCTTTGTTTTGCTACACTTTTCAATAAAAAATATGAATCTCTCTACGAAAGTGGCAAAATATCACATATTTTGTTGTGTCTTGCTTTATTAATAAAATTTCTTGAGGAATGACTTAAATTTCACTATATTTGTATAATGTTTTGAATAAGATGAGCGATCAAATTTGTGAGAAAAAGTGGAGGGGAATAGGGGGGGGGGGCGAGCGGTGCGGCCGCCCTGGGCCTCGAGTTGGCAGGGCCCCACCCCTCTGCATTACTGTGTATACAAATACGAGTAGACAGAAAAAAAAACCCGGAGAGAAAGAGCCGTGGGACGGCCGCGCAGACGCGCCGGCAAAAGCACAACCCGAGGCCTCTCTCTGAAGGCCTGTACGCTACCTGTTGTCCTGCTTTTTCTGTTTTATCTTTCCAAATTGCAATCTCTAATCGTTCTGACGACCTCCAAGTCCAGCCGTCGAGTCTTGATTTCTTGATTAAATGTGTGTATTTAATTCTCAGCTGTAGCACAATGAAATCTAGAAAACATCCTTTCGGCAGTGAGGAAAGAAAGAAGTGGAAAAAAGATGATTTTAAAGAAACACATAGAGGAGCTCTTGATAATTTCTTTGTATTACTACCAGTCAAGAAATCCAGATTTTTTTTTCGAATGAAATCCAAATAATTTAGCTATAGTTGCTGTTGAGGAACAAGCTAATATCCACAAAATATAACATGATAAGAATGTTAGAAGAAGATTTTAAGGTAATTACGATATGAAAACATTATTTGAATCCATATTAATTGTAACTTGGTAATAATTTACATATTGACATAATAATACTAATTATTATTGTTAGACAAAGGGCCCCCATTTTAAGTTCTGTCCCAGGCCCCCAAAATCTCAGGTCCGCCACTGCACATACCTTGTAGCCAATACTTTTATTGAGCACTTGAAGAACAAAAAAGATAAATATTAACTCACTATAAAAATGATAGAAGACCTTAATTAAATAAACTCACTTGTAATCGGGGTAAATTAAGCACATGTAGGCTCAATTATCAAACTTTAGAAATTAGTTGCTGCCAAACTGACAAATTCTATATGCGCTATGCGGAGCTGCCACCTGTTGCCTGCCAGTACCACGACCCGCAGCCGCCCAATGCCCCCTTGTTGGCCACGCAGGCACTGGTCCACAACATACGACCATCTTAGGGCATGAACAAGTACAATGGTGCAGACAACTGTTGTCTACAAGTACATTGAACAACGTACATAGACAGTGAATAGACAGTTTGTACAATAGATTGTCTATTTGACCGTCTCTAAACTAATTAATGAATATCTGTATTCCATGATCTAGCCTAAATGAGATCTTTGTATGCATTTTTGTTGCTTCTTTGAAATAATTGAGATCAATCAAAACAAGATGGACATGAACCTTGAAAACTAATAAAAAAAATAAGGACCCTGTTGCACCCAGGAGCCCATGACGGCCCAAACTTATCTCATCCTCTTGTTCACATCACATCCGGTCTCCAATCTTATCTCATCCTCTCCAGCTCTCGTTCTTATCTCTCTCTGGTCCTTGACTCACGAAGTGCGCGGTGGTGGTGAGGCATGGAGGCCAGCTCTGGTCAGCTTGGCGTGCGGCGTGCGAGCAGTAGGCAGTAGCAAGTGGAGCGGCTGTCGGCAAGCTCGGCGTGGGCGGTGAAGCTCGGCGAGGCGGCACGGGAGTCGGGTAAGCTTGGTAGATGTGCCGCACCTTGTGCCACACCTGCACCTCGCCCAACATCGGGCTCGGGCAGGCGAGCACGAACCCCCCGCCGCTGTTCGTTTGTGCCAGAGCGCACGCCCCCAGCGGGTTCGGGCCCGTGTCAACCTCCATGACCCGCCTCACCCCGCCGCCGTCCCTCGAAATCTCATGGAGCGTCACCCTGTCCTTGCTGGCGACGACGACGTGGTCCCCTATGTGGCGGATGGCGCGCACAACGTCGTGGCTGTGGGGCGAGGGGCTCATGTCAGCGCTCATCATCTGACCGTGCGCCTCGCTCCAGTACCTGATGGTGTCCCCGAACACAACGACCACGAGCGATTTTGGTTATAGGACTCCCAGATCGGCGGAGGTCACCTCGCCGGCGCCGCCGGAGCCGTCCGGGGAGGCGAAGCTGCTTCTGCTGAACACGTGCTCTAACGGGCAGCAGGAGAAGACACGGACGCTGGAGGACGTGGCAGTGACGAGGTGCGTGTCGTCTCTGTTGAACGCGACGTGTACGAGCGGATCAGCGGCGACGACCATGGAAGGGCTGCCGCCTGTTGCCGCCACCCATCCCGCCCAGGTACGCCCGCCGAGGACGACGCCGCACGCACGGACCCGGCACGGCCGCCGCGCCGACTGGCCAGCGACGCCGCGCGGCCCATCCCGCTGTGTCAGGCTGCCGGCCGTGGTCGGGCACGCGCCGCGCGGGGAGGGGTTCCCCGCTCCGTGTCATTTTTTTAATGTCATGGTCGAAGGCGGGTGGTGGGTCCGGCGGGTATGGAGGGTGGGTAGATACGTGGTGGGTGACAAAAAAAATATGTTTTTGGCAGAAACGCTCCCCAAATTGCGATTTTTATGGTTGTTCCACCTTTTTGGTCATCATGCAACCTTACGGGTGGGTCCGACGTGAGGGGTAAGACGGGCTCGAATTAGGTGAGAAAAGTTTTTAATTGTCTTCGCTCCTTATAGTATAGATACATTATTCATTCACATAAATTTGCACGATCCTCTTCTGCAGTTTACACAGGGGCGGAGCCAGGGGGCAGGGGCAGGGGCCTGGCCCCCTTATGCTAAAAAAAACAACAAATTACCATTACAAAAATCAAAAAAATTAGTGCAAAATTAGTAAAATTAGTCGATTTTGTTAAAATTTAGTTATTTAGCCCCCTTTATGGCTCATTTTCCCCCCAATGTTTGAATCCTGGCTACGACCTGAGTCTACACTGCACGCCCCGAGGCACAGCACCGCGAGAAGCACGGTCGTCGTCACTCGTGACGTTTTCTTGGCCAGCCGGCCGGCCGGACGCATCGTCCCCAAGTCAACTTTCCATTCCTAGTTCCCTATCTATTACTAGTACATGCATATAGTAGTATCTAACGTCCCTCCGTTTAATTTAATTTATAGGATGATGTTAGAGAAGAATTAATTAAATAATTAATGGAGCAGGGATGATGAAGAAATCACTTGACGCATGGAACTAGCTGATTTGTGTTGCAAGGGTGCATATAGATAAAAAAAATGTTTAGGCGCAGAGGGATGGCGATATGAAGAAGTACTTTTATTTATGATTGACACTTCATTTCATTTCGTCATGCATGGAACTCTCCTAATTAATCCTGACAGAATTAATAGTAGTAGTAGTAGTATTGTCCGATGCCTAGCTAACCTAACCAATGATAATTTGATTAGTTACTCTTCCTATCCAAGAAAAGTTGCCTCTTGGCTGGTTGGGTGACAACATTCCTGCATACCAGTCCTGGATCGCAATATTCCTGCATGCATACCAGTTCCTGTCTGCTGTGCTGCCAGACAAACTACCATTTCAACGGTTGGAATCAAATGGCAATTTACAAGTGCTTACTAGTTCTGGTTGTTTCTTTCTTAAAAAAGGAATGGAAACCAAAAAACGAATTGTTCTCTTGATGACACTACTCATATATGGTACTGTGTACCTCAACTCTCGACAAACCGTACCCTTCAGTAATCTCATTTCATGATCTCTTTACGATGGAAACGATGCGCTGGCTGTGACTTTAATATTGAATCTTGCATTGATTGACAGAAGGAAGTGAGTCTAGCTCAACTGGTTAGGAGCGGGAGGTGTTGTCGTGCACTCTAACCACCAGGTTAATGAATTTGAGTGCTCTGTTTTTTCTTAATGAAAAGTCATCTACTAGCTCCTCTAAATTGATCTATTTAATCTTTGATTGATTGATGGGTGCGGATGGTTATGGCGTCCCATGGCACGGTGGGGCCAACGGATCAGTGGGGCTAGGTGGTTGCAGGGTTCAAAAACCGGTCGGTATACCACGGTATACCGCGGTTTTCGGCCTTACCAGGCCGGCTCGGTAGCTAAAACCGACCGGTAAGCATCTCCAAACCGAACCTAAGAATTTCGAACCTCGATAAACCGACCGGTTTGACCGGATACCGGTCTGGTTTTTTCAGTTTCAAAAACCTACCGGTTCACGGTATTTTGAACCCTGAGTGTTTGACTCATTTTGGAGCCACATCACGCATGCAATGCTTGTTGCTTGCCATTGAACGAGGGATATGCAAGTATGAAGCTGTCATGCAGCTTACCGATCTCCTCCTGCTCCTTCAAAAGGAAGCCAGTGAGGTAAGACCGTCCTCACGATTTTCATTAATTAAGAGAAGAAAATTTCCTCTCGGCTTAGAAAATCTCTGAATCCCAATTTCACCGGTGAGGGAATTTTTTCGAGGATAAACCTTAGTGAGATAAACTTACGTCCGAGAGGATTCAAGCCCAGGCCGGCGGCATGCCCAGCTACGATGCCTACCAACCGAGCTAATGCTCGTTCTCCTCCTCGTGCTCCTTCCACAGTTTCTAATGACTTGGTTTTTGAGTAAAATTACGTATGGACTAACGTTAACCCCAGCCAAGTGGCATGCCTGCTGGAGAAGATAGGTCACATCGTGCACCGCCCTATTCCTTGGGGCAACACATTTGACCATTACATTTTGATCATGCATATCAAATCTTAGTTTTCCACGTGTTTAAATTAAAGTCAAGTATTTTTCTCCCTAAAAGGATGATCACATTGGCACATACTTACCACCACTCATACTCTTGCGAAATGCAAATATGAACCTAGTAATAACACGCCTTTAGTGCTTAAAACATAGTCGCAAACAAAATAAACGAAACTTATATAGTTTTTTTAATAAGACAAATAATCACGATATTTATCAAAAGTTAGTAGTAACAAATATTTCGTAAGAAAAGTTGTACTACACTTAGGTACGTATCCACACAAACCATCTATTATCTTAATACTTCAGTGTTAAAAGAAGTCACCACGTTCGCCGAAAGGGTCTAGAAATTCTCACGTTAATCTAAAAAAAAGAACATACACCATCGGATTTTATGAAGATCTAAAGGTCAAGAATAACTCAGAGAGTCCATGTCTAATACAACTAATAAACAACTAAATTCGAAATTGAAATAAAAAATTAGGAAAATATGAGCCGTTGATTCATGCTACATCTTAATTATTTCGGAAGTCCAAACATGGATTCGTTCTATACATATATGGAATCTAAGACTTACGAGGTTGGTTAATTTTAGATGCAACATTCATGCTGGTCCCGTTTAGTTCCAAAGGCAAAAAATTTGGTGCCCCTTTCAAACCTTATTAGGAGGACTAAACCTAAATTAATTACAAAACTAATTACACAAATGAACAGAAAATCGCGAGATGAATCCATTAAGTCTAATTAATTCGTCATTAGAGACTGTTTACTGTAGCATGACATTGTCTAATCATGACATAATTAGGCTCATTAGATTCGTCTCGAGTTTTTAGGTGGGGGTTATGGAATGAATTTGTCAATAGTCCACGTTTAATGCTTCTACATAGTGTTTGTTCATTCGATATGACCGGTGAATGGTGAAAATTTGGAAAACTAAACATATGACACCATAATAATCAAAGGTTATATATAAAGCTGAGTGGGCATTCCGTAATTGAATGTACATCAGATTTTTTATTTCCTAAACAGTCCGTGCCAGACTTATTTTATTTCCTTACTGCCCGTGGCGGAATTAAGTTATGAATAATTTTTTATTTCATAAACACGACGACAAGCTATTTGAGACTTTTGTCATTAATGGATAGTGGAGTCCTTTTTGTGTCATCGTGAGATAGATTAGTTTACGTGAAGTTAGAGGGATATGGATCAATGTCACTTTACAAATTACATGAATGCAAGTCAAGTATAATAAAAATGTGTTGCACCACGACAAAATATTTATCACTATATTTTTTAGAACTATATATTTAGAGCGATCATCACCACAACAGCTTTAGTCCATTTGCCAACAATACCGAGCCTCAACCCTCTAATCGCTTGCGAACAATCATCATCCCTACTGACTCTTCTCGCATCACGTTCCTCCATCCGGCTGGCCATTACTACCTCTCCTCACATTTTTCTTCCATTAAAACATCACACAAGCATGCAAATGTCACCATCGGCCCTTCTGATATATCTCTCCTTTCTTTGCTACTTCTCCCTTCGATTAATTCTCATGAAGTGTCTCGATCCCTGACCTGTTCACCCTTCACTGATATGACATGGTAGTGCAGTCGTCGCCAATGAAATCTAGAAGAGCCGCCGACATTGAGGTAGAGAATTCGGCGCGTAACCGCCCTAGGAAATCGTTGTTGATCACCATCTATGTAATAATTTTTGTGCAGTTCCATTGGTGCTCCTCTAAGTCGCCAAAGGTTAAATCCCCATCCCAAGAACATTCCCTTTTGACTAGAATTGTATTTTTTAAAGAAAGGAGTACCCATGACTCATGAGAGCTATTAATACTCCCTTCATCCCAAAAAGAATGTTGTTTTAACTTTGTCCTATGTCAAACTTTCTCAATTTGGATCTTATTTATAAAGTATCAATGTTTATACATAGATATTATAAAAATATAAATCTCATGATAAATCTAATGGTACTTATTTCATATCATAAGTGTATGTAGATCTTTTACGATTTACTAAACAAAAATCCCACAAATTAGTTTCGTTGTCAAGAGACTCTTTATTTTTTTACCAAACACCATCAAATGCAAAAGCTTAAATACATGCATACTCATTTATATAAATACATCCATAGAAGCAACAAGGAGAGACTGAGACAAAGTTTGATGGTCTTGAGATTGACAAATTCATCATAGGTGCCTGACTATAGATAGGCATATGCTTACCATCAAAATAATATAGTCTTTAATTCCAAAAATAAAGTTTAACACATAACATGAGCACCTGTTGCAAGTCAATTCTCGAGTGGAATAACAAATCTAACCAATCGAGCTATGCTCAGTTCGTACCTATCAAGGTGCTCAATCCCTACATTGAACAACATTTAGAGGGTGTTGGATAGGGAAACTCTGCTCCATAGACGACAACAATGGACTACCACCACCAACGAGGGAAGGTCACCTCAAGATCTTGATAGCGTGGATCCAACACAGTGTACAAGGGATCTAAAGAGCGACACAGTAGAGCTTTGTCTTCGATCCCTCCCTTGAGCATATTACTTCCCAGAGAGAGAGAGAGAGAGAGAGAGAGAGAGAGAGAGAGAGCACATGTGGACTTCAATTGATGGCTCATGGCCACAAGACTAAAGAGTGGATGCGTATATGCCAAATGTTGTAGTGGCAAAGTGCATGAACCCTGATACAAGCTATTATTTTCTACATGATTACATCATCAATGGGTAGAGGCTAGAATGATAGAGAGAGGAGAGAGAGAGAGAGAGAGAGAGAGAGAGAATACGAACATGTCAGCTAGCTGTTTCTGATTTGTGGTACCATTGGCTGTTAAATCTAGACTAATGGGAAGGAAACCAACACCCGCCTCATGGACTTTTATTCATAAAACTCAACAGGTATTGATAATTATTGCTGGTGATTTGGGGGCAATTTGGCAAGATGGAAAACCTAAGAGAGATAGGGATTAACAATATGCACAGACACTAAAGTGCGATAGACGATCAATGGATGCCTCAATCCAGCAACAAGTGCTTGGAAGTGTCAACATTGAAATTGTCATTTTTTTGGAACCATGAAACGATGAGAATGCAAATTAAGTTTGATCACGGAACCACAAACACAAGTCACAAAGCACCCCGACGACACAAGCATTTACCGATGAGTCAGACAAGTCACAAAGAAGGTCAGTGCCATGAGAATACTCCAATATGCACGAGACATGGTTCTACCTTCATATGAGAAACTAAAAAGACGACAAACATATATGAAATTATGTTTTAAATAAATTCATAAATACAATTTAAAATAGAACAACATACTTATGGTCCAGTTGTATACATGTGAATTTAGTTTGTATAGTCTATTACTGTCTCCTTTTCACTTTTATAAAGCATAGTAGAACATAGTACTGTCTACCATATAACACTTTGACCATTCATTTATCATATATTACATCTCTTATGGTTAAAATTTTATTATTATGGTAAAGTATATTTGATTATGAATCCAACCATATAAAATTTACATCGTAAAAAACAAAAAATTAATAGTCAAATTAGTGAACAAAGATTGCAAAGTTTGAATCTTGATATGCGTGCCCACCTTATAAAAGTGGAAGGAGGAACTAATTCAAAAATATTAGATTTAAGTTGTTTTCATACGACTGGTTGCACATATATCGCTTTAACTTTTTTTATAAAATTAAATTATTGTTAGGAAGGGACGAAATAAATTGAAGTAAAAGGTAAAATTATAATATTAAATCTAGGCGTGTTATTTGCGCGAGCCATCTTGCTAGTTCAAATAAAATTAGTTAGTTTTCTATCATTGAATCCGGTACCTGGTTGTCCAAACATATATATTGGCATGTAGAAAAAAGAATGACACGAGACAAACAAGCACGGAACAAGATCCTCTTGACTAATGACCACTCCTGGCAGCAATTATACCCTGATGGCGCATGGTCCCTACTGCGACCCTATATAAGAGCCCTCTTCTCCAGTTCTCCTCCAGAGGTTCAGTCAGAGCCTACCGCCTGAACGGCCTGAAAAGGAGGCCAAGCTAAGGGGGTAGTAGCTAGCTTGGCCACAAGAGCCGTGAGCTAAGTCAATTCGCTAGCTTTATACAATTTGCCATCACGATTCACAGCTCGCAAAAGGTAAGGCCACAAGCAGCACACACGCCGGCGTGCGCCGATATGGGCAAGGACGACGACGTTGGGCCGCCGGTGGCGGAGAAGAAGAAGGCGGCGCCGGTGCTGAGGTCGTTCGCGTCGGTGTTCATGCACGCGGACGCGGCGGACGTGGCGCTCATGGTGCTGGGCCTGGTCGGCGCTGTGGGCGACGGCCTGTCCACACCCGTCATGCTCCTGATCACCAGCCGCATCTTCAACGACCTCGGCAGCGGGCCTGACCTTCTCCAGGAGTTCAGCTCCAAGATCAACGAGGTAGGAAGAATCAGGAGATACAGTTCGTCGTCGTCCCGTTGATGCTTGCCAATGTCGACGCCGCCGTCGCTGACCTTTCTTCTCCTTCTCCAATCTCCATTACCAGAACGCCCGGAACCTCCTCCTCCTGGCGGTCGCCAACTGGGTCATGGCGTTCCTAGGTGAGCCATTGCCGCCGGCGGCAGCAAGGTTATATTAGTTGCACGATCAGCACCGTGCTGACGATCGCCGTTGGCGTGTATACATGCAGAGGGGTACTGCTGGGCGCGCACGGCGGAGCGGCAGGCATCGCAGATGCGGGAGCGGTACCTCCGGGCGGTGCTCCGGCAGGACGTGGAGTACTTCGACCTCAAGGTCGGCTCGACGTCGGAGGTGATCACCAGCGTCTCCAACGACAGCCTCGTCGTGCAGGACGTGCTGAGCGAGAAGGTGCCCAACTTCGTGATGAACTGCTCCATGTTCCTGGGCAGCTACGCCGTCGGCTTCGCGCTGCTGTGGCACCTCACGCTGGTGGCGCTGCCGTCGGTGCTCCTCCTCATCATCCCGGGCTTCATGTACGGCCGCATCCTCATCGGCCTCGCGCGCCGGATCAGGGAGCAGTACACGCGCCCGGGCGCCATCGCCGAGCAGGCCGTCTCGTCGGTGCGCACCGTGTACTCGTTCGTGGCGGAGCGGAGCACCATGGCGAGGTTCTCCGCCGCGCTCGAGGAGTCGGCGCGGCTCGGGGTCAAGCAGGGGCTCGCCAAGGGCGTCGCCATCGGGAGCAACGGCATCACCTTCACCATCTGGGCGTTCAACGTCTGGTACGGCAGCCGCCTCGTCATGTACCACGGCTACAAGGGCGGCACGGTGTTCGCCGTCTCCGCCGCCATTGTCGTCGGCGGCCTGTACGTATAGCAACAACACTATCTGCAAGCCTGCAATTCCCTCTATTAATCCGGTGTTATATAGATGATGACACCATTAACGAACCATGCAGAGGTCTGGGGTCGGGGCTGTCGAACGTCAAGTATTTCTCGGAGGCGAGCTCCGCGGCGGAGCGCGTCCAGGAGGTCATCCGGCGGGTGCCCAAGATCGACTCGGAAAGCAACGCCGGCGAGGAGCTGCCCAACGTCGCCGGCGAAGTGGAATTCAGGAACGTGGAGTTCTGCTACCCGTCGCGGCCGGAGAGCCCAATCTTCGTGAGCTTCAACCTGCGCGTGCCGGCGGGACGCACGGTGGCGCTCGTCGGCGGCAGCGGGTCCGGCAAGTCCACCGTGATCGCCCTGCTCGAGCGGTTCTACGACCCGTCGGCCGGCGAGGTGACCCTCGACGGCGTCGACATCCGGCGGCTGCGGCTCAAGTGGCTCCGCACCCAGATGGGGCTCGTCAGCCAGGAGCCGGCGCTGTTCGCAACGTCGATCAGGGAGAACATCCTGTTCGGCAAGGAGGACGCCACGGAGGAGGAGGTCGTCTCCGCCGCCAAGGCGGCCAACGCCCACAACTTCATCTCCCAGCTGCCGCAGGGCTACGACACGCAGGTAAATTTTCCCTCTCCTTGTCTTGCAGAACCATTCTTGCTACGAAGGAATTGGAATGTGAACTAGAAATGCATGCAGTTGTTTGATCCAATACGCTTTTCTTACCTTTGAAGTCACTGTCAAGTTCTTTCTTCCAAAAGAAATTATGCTTACTTTCCGTGCACACTAGTTGTTTATAAATGCTTAGCTGATGCATGGAATTTGATGCCCCAAAAATTTCCAGAATTTTCTGTTTTCATTTACTGATATAGTGTGCTTAGGTCCACTGCATATAGTACGGAGTATTGCAAAATTTAGTGAAAAGAGTAGTAATCATGATATTCTTTCCCCTTTCGTTTTTTTCTAAATTAACCTCTGAATGTTGGCAAAAGCAAACCATTGGGAAAACAACAAAAAAGCAAGAAAAGAAAATCAGTGCCTCCCACATTTGTAAATAGGGGGAGGAAAACGAGGTCCAAACTGCTTCAACAACTAAATTGAAACATACATGTTTCAAATAAACTTTACCCTTAAAAGTTCAGATAATTCAAGGTGGTTAGGTGGCCATAGCTTGTGCCTTTGGGATTCCAACTCATCACTAACCCACTTCCAATTTCTGGTAAATTGTGCATCTTTTTCTTGCTGATTCATAGGCACTTTTAATCATTAAAAAAGGAACAGAAAAATCAAAAAAAGTAATGCTAGGAGCAAAGGTTGGTTTTGGAAGCAACAGCTTTTGTTTCTAGTGTACTACAGTGCTCCCCCTTATGTGGAAGCAACACTACCTAGTCCACTACTCCATCTGGTTATTCTAGTGCTCGCTAGCTATAGCTGCTGGCTCGCTAGGCGCCGCATCGAGGACATGGGTCCTGCCTGCCCCTGCAGTGCGCTCAAAGAAAAGTTTCCTTGCTGTCTGCACTGTGTTCCCAGGAAACCCTTCCCACTGAAATCTTACTCTATAAATAACATAGAACCATCACAGAAGAAATAATTACTTGAACAATAATAAGAACAATCCAAGGACCTCCAGCTTGGTAGGTGTATGAGAGTGTATATATAACGCTAGTATTAGGGCTCCTGAAATAGAGGAAGAGTTCATCATGCAAAAGCAAAGTCGATAAATAGCACTGAAGAGTGGAGAAACCAAACCATCCAGTCAGGAAATGGAACCTATTATTGAGCTTGACAATTGACATCCAACAAAATGCACAGATTGAACACGCAACCTAGGTGCACCGTTCATATATGTTGAATGAATATAGAGGCAGTCACATAAATACCTGAAATCGAGCACGCTTCCTGGAATGAATAAGTTGTGGGTGTAATTGTCCTTGCTTTGGTACCAGCATGATTCCTTCCTCAGATCATTTATTACTCTTGGCAAAATCTTCCAATTACATGGTCACATCTGTCACTGCCAGCTGAAGATACATCTGCATACCAACGACCTACAAATTTCATTAGAATGTCCAGCCATTTTGAACCGAATAATGCTCTGTAATGCACCTTTCCACTAGAGACTAGTAGTTGAACCCTGTACTCCTAGCAGCCGTGGCAGTATTTCTAAGGCTGCTATGTGCACCACTTCCGTTGTCACACGCTTTGCAAGATTGCTTGTAGTGTGAGTGGGACCTAGGAATCATAGAAGAGTAAGTGGTGACCCCAAATTGGGAAAGGAAGAACGGCTGGCCCACCACTCAGGGTGTGTGCCTCCGTGGTCGGTGAACGCAGAAGGCAAGCAGCCAGAACCTTTTTGCAAATCTAGTAACCTGGAAAAAGCTTCCCGCCAGCAGTTTTGGTTGTGTCATCTTTCCCAGTGAACAAGATTTCACCAAGGTCCTGTCACACACTAATAATTTTGACAGCAATACAATCAGGCAGAGATTGACAGCAGAAAGTGCCCCTGGTAGTATGTCTGGGTAGTGGCGCAAGTGCTTCCACCATGAAGCTTTATAAGAAGCTTTAATACAGTTTGTTACCACCTTCGCAAACTGTTATTTGAAAGATACTAATTACAAAAGGGGAAAAGGACATACCTTTTCAGGCTGCCAATATCCCAACATAGCACTTTGTGAAGATGCCATGCCCCAGCTAATAATGGAAGATCCCTCTAATGATATCAGACTCAGTGGCAAGCATGTAAACCTGAGATGTTTCATTCATGGCCAGATCCCCACCACTAGCAAATTCTACTGTGTGCAAACCTGCCATGGCGCACCCATAATCAGGACCTCAGGAGACAGTAGTCTTTGATGTGGGCAAAACTCTAATAAGATGAGGTGATAGCCACTCAAAATATCCTCACAGTTGGTATTTCACCACTTCATACCTGTATTATTGTGAGTTTGACAACAATGATAGGTCAGTTTGCAACTGAACTTTCATTTCCATTGTTCATGCACTAGTGAGACCACAGGAAAGTGTCCTAGATAGTGAGAAACAGTTCAATTTGAGGACTGTGCCTACAGTTAATAACAATCAGAACAGATAAACCATGGATAATTATCAATTGAACAGCTTAATTTCATATAAATATACACAAGTATCAAATATAAATATTGAAGTAGAGAAGAGCCAAGTAGCTATAACAGTATTTCATACTAACATCCATAGAAATAGGAGAACACCTTATTTCATTAATAGCTGTCTTTGTTCCTCAATTTGGCATTGGTTTGATTAAGGGGAATAAATATATGGCATGAAAAGATATAACAGTCAACTGAAATAATATAAACAGTTAACTACACAAATCTATATCCTTGATATTAATGTTACTTAATGGATAACTAAACATCAATTTTAATTTTCAATATGGATAGACATCAAAGAAAAATCCTTGATGAAATGCACTTGCCTCCAATTTAACTTATCATATCAGTTTGCTTCAGAAATGACCATTATCTGCACTCATCTACAACTATTGTCGGCCCTTGAACAACTTGTACGAGACTGATATCTTACTATCTTGTGGAGATGAACTAATAAAAATGCAGTAGAATGGGTTAACTCAAGGAATAAAATAATGTATCTGCAAAATGACTCAAACGGACATTACCTTTACCTAGCATTCTTTCAAGAACACAATTTGTGTAGTAATCTTGCAACCTGACTTCATCAGTATCCATTTGGGAGAAATTATCTGGTTCCAAAAAAGCAGAGTCATTGCATATCACTGCGGCAGAGTGACAACAGAACTGCTTTGGGAATACTGTAGCAGAATATGAGCACTGATATAGTGATCTGATATGCCTACTCCCATCAGTGGTGAATATTGTTTGCTACTGAGAGTGAGCTTCAATCAGTTACAACAATAAACTTATTAGGGTGACATAAACACGAAAGCATGGGATTTAAAGACCGAGAGGACAAAACATCAATAGGAAGGTAAGAGTGTAGTGGCCTCAATAATACTGCCAACTATGTGTAAATACAAAAAGTTTCCTGTATGCTCCATTTCACTGTTAAAGATGGGCAATCTGAACATCTGTGAATTATAACGATCTCTGTTGGTGATTTAGACCAAGGGTAGAATTATCATTTCAAACAATCAAACATGCACACAACATGTTTGCTTTATTCCTTCACTTATCAATTAAGATTAATTTTTCTCTTTCACCCACTGCAAACAAAGGCTTTGCCTGGCAATTAAAGGTTCTGTACTAAGTTTTCTAGGCAACTAGAAAATTTGTGTGGACAGAAAAACAGGATAACCCTTTAAGTTTAAGACAGTAAACTATTAAGCTAGAATGCTCAAAAGAAGCTAGTTGTAGAATTGAAAAGGCGGTCCCACTCCTACATGTCTGCATCACTAGAAGGATGCCATCAAGCAGTATGTCATCCGATAGATTGTACATACATGCCCATTTTCATAGCTAAACAAGCTTTGAAATGAAAAAAAGAGGTTCATACAATTATACAAACAACAGTTAGTAGAACAAATTTAAGTTTAATCCTCTAAACCAAACTTGGATTATGATTTCATCAGTAGAAATGACAGATAGTTACAAGTTCAGTATAAGCCTGTTGACATTATGTAAATCAAGAACCATGGGACTAGATCACTAGAATGCTCCCTTCAGTGAAATATAAGTTGTTTGCACTCTGATATTCACCATGTCTCAAATTAAACAGGTAGGTGAGCGTGGTGTCCAGATGTCTGGAGGACAGAAGCAGAGGATTGCTATTGCCAGAGCTATACTTAAGTCACCTAAGATCCTCCTCCTTGATGAAGCCACAAGCGCATTGGACACAGAGTCAGAGCGTGTTGTGCAAGAAGCACTAGACCTGGCCTCCGTGGGTCGGACAACTATTGTCATTGCACATCGGCTCTCCACAATTCGGAATGCTGACATGATTGCTGTGATGCAATACGGTGAAGTCAAGGAGCTGGGTTCCCATGACGAGCTCATTGCCAATGATAATGGTCTCTACACATCACTTGTCCGCCTTCAGCAGACCAGGGATTCAAGGGAGGCTAATGAGGTTGGTGGAACTGGAAGTACATCTGCTGCGGGGCAATCTAGCAGCCACAGCCTGAGCAGGAGGTTCTCTGCAGCTAGTAGGTCAAGCTCAGGACGGTCGATGGGTGATGAAGAAAATGATAATAGTACCGACAAGCCAAAGCGTCCCGTCCCATCATTCAGAAGGTTACTGATGCTTAATGCACCAGAGTGGAAGCAGGCTCTGATGGGAAGCTTCAGTGCTATTGTGTTTGGAGGCATACAGCCTGCATATGCATATGCCATGGGAAGCATGATCTCAATCTACTTCTTGACAGACCATAATGAGATCAAGGACAAAACAAGGACCTATGCACTCATCTTTGTCGGTCTTGCAGTGCTCTCATTCTTGATCAATATTGGGCAGCATTACAACTTTGGTGCCATGGGGGAATACCTCACCAAGAGAGTGAGAGAACAGATGCTTGCAAAAATCCTTACTTTTGAGATTGGGTGGTTTGACCGTGACGAGAACTCCAGTGGTGCCATATGCTCACAACTTGCCAAGGACGCCAATGTCGTAAGTATCGAAACAATACTTAAAGCTTATGGATATTTAAAAATAATACCTGACAACATTTTTTTTGCAGGTGAGGTCACTTGTGGGTGATCGAATGGCTCTAGTGATCCAGACAGTTTCTGCAGTTCTCATAGCCTGCACCATGGGTCTGGTGATAGCTTGGCGTTTGGCCCTTGTCATGATAGCAGTGCAACCCCTTATCATTGTTTGCTTTTATGCCCGTCGTGTCTTACTGAAGAGCATGTCCAAGAAATCAATACAGGCACAATCTGAAAGTAGCAAGCTAGCAGCTGAAGCTGTATCCAATCTCCGCACCATAACTGCTTTCTCATCCCAGGAACGCATCCTACACCTCTTTGATCAAGCACAGGATGGGCCACGCAAGGAAAGCATCAGGCAGTCATGGTTTGCAGGACTGGGCCTTGGCACCTCCATGAGCCTTATGACATGCACATGGGCCCTAGATTTCTGGTATGGTGGCAAGCTCATGGCTGAGCATCACATAACTGCCAAGGCCCTCTTCCAAACCTTCATGATTCTAGTAAGCACAGGGCGTGTGATTGCAGATGCAGGTAGCATGACAACAGACCTTGCTAAGGGTGCTGATGCAGTTGCTTCAGTGTTTGCTGTTCTTGACAGAGAAACTGAAATCGACCCAGACAACCCAGAGGGGCACAAGCCAGAGAAACTAAAAGGCGAGGTTGACATTAGAGGAGTTGACTTTGCTTACCCCTCGAGGTCAGATGTGATTATCTTCAAAGGTTTCTCCTTGAGCATCCAGCCAGGCAAGTCAACAGCCCTTGTTGGGCAAAGTGGTTCTGGCAAGTCGACAATCATTGGGCTTATAGAGAGGTTCTATGACCCACTTCGGGGGGTAGTGAAGATTGATGGTAGAGACATCAAAACATACAATCTCAGAGCCCTGAGGCGTCATATTGGATTGGTCAGCCAGGAACCAACACTATTTGCAGGTACAATAAGAGAAAATATTGTGTATGGTACAGAAACAGCAACTGAAGCAGAAATTGAGAATGCAGCAAGGTCTGCCAATGCACACGACTTTATTAGCAACCTCAAGGATGGATATGACACATGGTGCGGTGAGAGGGGTGTTCAGCTTTCAGGAGGCCAGAAACAACGCATTGCAATCGCACGTGCCATCCTGAAGAACCCTGCAATCCTGCTACTAGATGAAGCAACAAGTGCACTGGACAGCCAGTCTGAGAAGGTGGTACAAGAGGCATTGGACCGAGTGATGGTCGGCAGGACAAGTATTGTGGTGGTGCACAGGCTCAGCACAATCCAGAATTGTGACCAGATAACTGTGATTGAGAAAGGAATTATCGTGGAGAAGGGCACCCATGCATCCCTTATGGCCAAGGGTCCCTCAGGGACATACTTTGGATTGGTCAGTTTGCAACAAGGAGGCAACCAGCATTGAGCATTTTGCATGACAACACAGAACTACTTCCAAATGTGCAGCCCCATTCAAACGAAAAACATTTTGGATCAACCGACAAGAAATAGCCAGCCTACTCCAACTTGATTGGGAGTTAAGACTACAAGTCTTTATTGTTGTTGTTGATCAACCTGCAAGAAGGTTCAGCACACAATTAAAATTGCTGTGACAGTGGGTTATTTTTCTTCCCACTGTTCTATTAGTACACAGAAGTGTGTTCCTGATGAACATTAGGCTTTATTTCATTTTGTTCTTCTTTGACTTGTGTATTTGAAACTGTTATGTTAGCTTCAAATTTTCATCTTATGCTTCTTGACACGAAGACAGAGAATTCCTAACTGCATAACCACAATATGACATGTAGGCCAACAGAGACAAAAAAGAAAAAAAGAAAAAAAAAGGGAAACAGTTAATTTTTTGGGCTATCTTTCGAAGTGTCAGCTTATAGTTTCCAGGTGCACATGTTAATACGCAGCCATTTCGGATGGAGCAGTATTTCCACCAAATACATGTTCATGCCTGAAATTGCTAAGCTGCCACAACTGTAAGTGCTGCTTAGCTGAGAAGTTTAATGAAAAGCATCAGGCATCAGCAAGGGACTCAACTGATGTAGCACTCTTGAATTCCCATCCACAACTTTGCCACGCCATTACTTTGGTACACATTTCGAAAGATAGACAAATATGATTAAATTTTGGAGGCCCGGAGAACAATAATATTGCAATTGCAGAGATTAACTAGCTAGCGTTTCATATCAGTCAGAACAGAACCCAAACCATACGACAAAAAATAAATAAATTCGGTACAGCTATTTCGGAAACTAGAGAGCTGATGGAGAATGATAATGCTTTGGATTCACTCGTACGGAGGGGGGAAAATGTAGCTATGCGACAGCCAGAATTTCAGCATAGTGGAAAGTGGTGGTGGTATTAGTGTATCACCTGGCCGAAGAGAGAGGAGCCCACCGGCGTCCTGCTGGCGCGGTGGCGCCGGTTGGGCCGTCGGGCGTGCGACGGCAGCTGTGGAGCGCGGCAAGCGTCTGGAGTGGAGATTGGAATGTGGAGAGGGAGGAGGTCTGCGGTGGCGGCGGCGCAATGGCGGCAGACGGCGAGAACGTTTTCCGCCTACGAGGAAGTAACCGTTACGCCTTGCCCTGTCGTTAACGAATTCCACAATCTTGGGCTTCCCTGAGGCCTGAAAAAATTGTGATTAGGACTAGTTTTTGGTTTGGGGCCCTGCAGAGAAAACTTTGCAAATGGGCCTCACTGTGCAACCCTCTCGCCAAAAGTCTCACGGGCCTTAGGTCTCAAAAAAGTATCATGGGCCTTTAAGGGACCAGCCTGTGGCTGGCCCTCTTCGTCGCCGCCCGTGGCCGTCGTGGTGCCGTTAGGCTGTCCTCATCGCCGCCGTGAGCCCGTGAACCGTCGGGAGCCAACCCACCTCGCCGCCGCGGTATCTGGCCCCGGCTCGCCGCCTCCAACCGAACTCCTTGCGCAGCAGCAGTCATTGCAGCCCTGTGATTGATACATTCGATTCGTAACCTATCTCCTTCCCTGTCCACCTCACGATGGGGCCAATCCCCACCGGACTCGCCTGCCTCCGCCCCCGCCGGCTGCCGCGGTGCGCCCAAAGGCGGGCGACCCATTTGGGTGCTACCAGGATGCTGGCTCCTCCCTCTCCAACAGGGTGTTAACCAGGTACGTCCACAAGAACTCTTATACTGTACAGTGTACATTGCGATGACACACAGCAGATTTTCTCCGCACGAGTGAATTTGGAGCAGTATCACACTTTAGCGGCCCCCCGACATGTCGAACTGCTATATCCATTGTCCCGCATATATGATGATTAGGATTTTGGTTCTTAGAATTGACACTAATGATAACTTTAGTAGACGCTAGGATATTTTCTCTTCTGCAAATATGCAGTTGTGAGGTCCTGCAATTTCTATACAAAATAGTTCATCTGTGCATTTCTTGAGTCATTGTCGCTGGAATTCCAGAGAGCTACATGAGTTGTCTGCTCCACAAATACTTTCCTAAGATTTCTACATTAAAAAAAAAAACTGTCGAGCTTGCACATTTGTAGTTACGAAAACATACTTGATGAATTTCCTATTGAAATACAGTTCACCCCGAACATATGGATTGTTAGATGTAAATATGCATCCTTGTATAAACTTATTCTGGTAATCTCACCATGTTTTGATGCGTTTTGTCATGTTAGTGTCCATTCTGCTAACTCATCACTGAGTTCATGGTGTTAGGAATTTACAAATCTGCTTTGCAAGCAAATAAAATAATTTCAAGTGAATTACATAAGCCACATATGTAGAAGGTGAAATACAATCAAATACTTATAAATCTTCCCTTAGACTTCTTGACCTCAGCAGGCAGCAGCTATATCAAGAAACTAATAACTAGATATACTTTTTGAGATGCTAGGTACACTTATATATGCTGATAGGGCAATGAGAGGGACAATATCAAGACAGTCAATTATGCTGCACATTCTTGCTTTCTGATTATTAACCCAGAATGGGTTACTCATTTGCATTGGGCAGCAAGTTTGGAAAGTGGTGCTATATATATGTTGTCATGCAAAATCTATATGTTGTTCATGTCCTTGCTGCAAGGTAACCAATCCAAAGTATGCTCCAGCAGAGCCCTTGCCCATGAGGGATGCATGTGTTCCTGTCTCTAGAACAATCCCATTCTCAAGTACAGTGATCACATCACAATTCCGGATGGTGCTGAGCCTATGTGCGACCACTACACTTGTCCTGCCGACCAACATTCGGTCAAGTGCCTCTTGTACCACCATCTCAGAGTGGCTATCCAATGCACTTGTTGCTTCATCCAATAGCAAGATAGAAGGGTTCTTCAGGATTGCACGAGCAATTGCAATGCGTTGCTTTTGACCTCCTGACAATTGAACACCCCTCTCACCACACCATGTGTCATATCCATCCTTAAGGCTGCTAATGAAGTCGTGTGCATTGGCAGACCTTGCTGCATTCTCAATTTCATCCTCACTAACTGTTTCTGTGCCATATACAATGTTCTCTTTTACAGAACCTGCAAACAATGTTGGTTCTTGGCTGACAATCCCAACATGCTTTCGCAGGGCTCGAAGGTTATATGTCTTGATGTCTCTACCATCGATCTCTATAGTACCCACAAGCGGGTCATAGAACCGCTCTATAAGTCCAATGATGGTGGACTTGCCAGAACCACTTTGCCCAACAAGAGCTGTTGACTTACGTGGCTGGATTCTCAAGGAGAATCCTTTGAAGATGATCACATCTGGCCTTGATGGATATGCAAAATCAATTTCTTTAATGTCCACCTCACCTTTGAGTGTCTCTGGTTTGTATCCCTCGAGGTTGTCGGGGTCGATTTTTGTCTTCCTGTCAAGAATAGCAAACACCGAGGTGACTGCATCAGCACCCTTGGCAAGGTCTGTAGTCATACTACCTGCATCCGCTATCACACGTCCTGTGCTTATTAGAATCAAGAAGGTTTGAAATAGGGCCTTGGAAGTAATGTGGTGTTTAGCCATGAGTATGCCACTGTACCAAAAGGTGAGAGCCCATACACATCTCAAAATGCTCATGGAGATACTGAGGCCGAGACCAGCAAACCATGATTGCCGAATACTTTCCTTGCATGGTCCTTCCTGTGCTCGGTCAAAGAGGCGTAGGATGTAGTCTTGGGATGAGAAAGCAGTTACTGTACGAAGATTAGCGACAGCCTCAACAGCTAGCTTGCTACATTCAGATTGTGCCTGTATTGATTTCTTGGACATGCTCTTTAGTAAGACACGACGAGCATAGAAGCCAATAATGATAAGGGGCTGCACTACGATCATTACAAGTGCCAAACGCCAAGCAATTGCCAGGCTCATGATGCAGGCAATGAGCACTGCTGAAATTGTTTGGATGATGAGACACATTCGATCACCTACGAGCGACCTCACCTACAAAACAAATATGTTTTATGGTCATGAATTCTGTTTGTAATTTCTTATAAGCTTTGTTTTACTATCTGAACTTACAACGTTGGCATCCTTGGCAAGTTGTGAACATATGGCACCACTAGAATTCTCATCACGGTCAAACCACCCAATCTCAAAAGTGAGGATTTTTGAAATCATCTGTTCTCTTATCCTTTTGGTCAGGTATTCCCCCATGGCACCAAAGTTTTAATGCTGAGCAATATTGGTCAAGAATGAGACCATTGCAAGACCAACGAAGAAGAGTGAGTAGATTCTTGATTGATCATTGATCTCTTCATGATCTGTCGAGAAGTAGATCGAGACCATGCTCCCCATGGCATATGCAAACACAGGCTGTATGCCTCCAACCACTATTGCACTGAAGCTTCCCATCAGTGCTTGCTTCCACTCTGGTGCATTAAGCATCAGTAGTCTTATGAAGGATGGCACATGAAGCTTTGGTTCTGTTACTTCTGTATTGTTGTTGGCTAGGGCTTCGCCCATGGATAGTGTTACCATTTTGTTTGTGGTGGATAACATCTTATGATGGCTGTTTGATTGCCTCACAACAGATGTACTTCCAGTTCCACCAATCTCTTCAGAATCCATTGACTCTTTGGTCTGCTGATGGTGGATAAGAGATGAGTAGAGGCCATTCTCATCGGCAATGAGCTCATCATGGGATCCCAGCTCCTTTAACTCACCAGAATGCATGACAGCAATCATATTTGCATTTCGGATAGTGGATAGCCGATGAGCAATGACAATAGTAGTTCGACCCATGGAGGCAAGTTCAAGCGCCTCCTGCACAACACGCTCCGAATTAGTGTCCAATGCACTAGTGGCTTCATCAAGGAGCAGGATCTTGGGTGACTTTAGGATTGCTCTAGCAATAGCAATCCTTTGCTTTTGTCCTCCAGACATTTGGATACCATGCTCGCCCACCTGTTTTTTTTGGGTGCATGGTTAGTGTTCAAGTAAGAACAACCTTTTATATTTATTTAGAAGACAAAAAATATCCTCGCAAAAAAATATCTAGTTCCATAGTCATTGATTTGGTAAATGTAAATGAACTAGTTTCACATAGAGATTACAGTTTAAGTTGTACTCCCTCCGTCTCAAAATATTTGCACTTTTGACTTTTGTGCTTCACGTTTGACCATTCGTCTTATTCAAAAAATTGTGAAAATGTTATTTATTTTGCTATGACATATTTTATCATCATATATATTTTAAGTATATCATAATTGTTTTTACATTTTTACATTTTTTTTGAATAAAACGAATGATCAAACATGATGTATAAAAGTCAAAAGGTGCAAATATTTTGGGACGGAGGGAGTAGTCATCTGTAATTTGTAGTGGAAAAAATATATAACCCAGGTTGGCAAGACAATTTTACATTACATAATTGACAACTTTTTAGAGGAACATGAATGAATCTTTGCGTGATACTGCAAGATTAATACATTTAAAATCAAAGTTAATGAACCCAGTGATGTGGCCATGTAGTACTGCTTTCAAAGTTTTCTCGAGAAAAGAAATTAATTGACTTTTATTGTCTGGAAAACGAAGAGCATTTGGCAGATCTTTGGCAGATTTGTTGTGAGAAAAATAATATGTGCAGAAGAAGTCGGCAGATTTGTTGTGAGAGGAAAATACTATAGAAGAAGCCCTGGATAAGACCTTCCGAACGTTCGACTTTGTAATTATAACAGAATAAGGTAAGCATCTTGGCTCGATGCTAGATTGTTTGAAGTGATTTTTCAACCTTAGTTGCAATTGACTTTTGTCATTTCTGATTTAAAATCCTGTTTTATATCTTGTTTTTTGAACTGACAGTTCGCTATCTTCTTTTTGCAGCATTACTTTCGGTGACAGTTGAAGCATCGCTGAGATAACAGCAAGTCGTTACAGATTAAGCAGGGTCGTTACCTGAGTATCGTAGCCCTGTGGCAGCTGGGAGATGAAGTTGTGGGCGTTGGCAGCCTTTGCTGCCGCGACGACCTCCACCTTCGTCGCGTCCTCCTTGCCGAACAGGATGTTCTCCTGGATCGACGTCGCGAACAGCGCCGGCTCCTGGCTGACGAGCCCCATCTGCGCGCGCAGCCACTTGAGCCGCAGCTGTCGGATGTCCACACCGTCCAGGGTCACCTTGCCGGCCGTCGGGTCATAGAATCGCTCCAGCAGCGCGATCAACGTCGACTTCCCCGATCCGCTGCTGCCGACAAGCGCCACCGTGTGCCCCGACGGCACGCGCAGGCTGAAGCTCTTGAAGATGGGGCTCTCTGGCCGCGACAGATAGCAGAATTCTATGTTCCGGAATTCCACCTCACCAGCAACGGTGGCGAGTTCCTTGCCGATGTTACTCTCCGAGTCGATCTTGGGCACCCGCCGGATCACCTCCAGCACCCTCTCCACCGCCGCGCTTGCCTCCGCGAGGTACTTGATGTTCGACAGCCCTGACCCCAGCGCTCTGCATGGTTCGTCAATGGCGTCAATGGTCTCGTCAGCATGAACAATGAACAGCTTACTACCGTGAACAATGGATGGAGTTACTGTTACGTACATGCCTCCGATGACAATGCTGGCGGAGGCGGCATAGACGTTGCCGCCCTTGTAGCCATGGTACATGATGAGGCGGCTGCCGTACCAGATATTGAAGGCAACGATTGCGAAGGTCATGCCACGGCTGCCGATGGCGACGCCCTTGGCGAGACCCTGCTTGATGCCGAGCCGCGCCGACTCCTCCAGCGCGGCAGTGAACTGCGTCGTGGTGCTTCTCTCCGCCACGAAGGAGTACACGGTGCGCACCGACGACAGGGCCTGCTCGGCAATGGCGCCCGGGCGTGTGTACTGCCCCCGGATCCGGCGCGCGAGGCTCATGAGGATGCGGGCGTAGAGGAAGCCGGGGACGATGAGCAGCAGGGCGAATGGCAGTGCCACCAGCGTCAGCTGCCACAGCAGCGCCAACCCGACGGCGTAGCTGCCCAAGAACATGGTGACGTTCACCACCAAATTGGGCACCTTCTCGCTCAGCGCGTCCTGCACGGCGAGGCTGTCGTTGGAGACGCCGGCGATCGCCTCCGACGTCGAGCCGGCCTTGAGGTCGAAGTACTCCACGTCCTGCCGGAGCACTGCTCGAAGGTAGCGCAGCCGCATCCGTGACGCCTGCCGCTCCGCCGTCCGCGTCCAGCAATACCCCTCTACACGGACACACACAGTGGGGGTGTCAGAGGCATTGGCATGGCTCATCAGTTGTCAAGATGTGCAGAGAGAGAGAGCGCGCTCACCCAGGAACGCCATGGTACAGTTGGCGGCTGCCAAGATGAGGAGATTCCTTGCGTTCTGGTTGAGACCGGCCGTGTGGGATTTCGTCAGTGATGGTGTTCATCGGACATGGCAGAAGGCTTAGACTGGAGGTCAGGAATGCATACAATGCAATTCGTACCTCATTCATCTTTGCGCTAAACTGCTGGAGCCGGTCAGGGCCGCTGCCGGCGGCGTTGAATATGCGGCTGGCGATGAGCATCGATATCGGGGTCGACATGCCGTCGCCAATGGCGCCCACCAGGCCCAGAACCATGAGCGCCACGTCCACAGCGTCCGCGTGCACGAACACTGACGCGAACGACCGCAGCGCCGGCACCGACTTCGTCTCCACCCTCTCCGGTGACCTGTCCTTACCCATGTCCGGCGAGCAATTGCACACGGCCACGCTGGAGCTAGACATTATTGGCTCAGGTCACGGCTCTTCTAGTTAATTTGGCTCACTCATTAGGCACGTCTGCAACCAGATAATAAACAATGTGATCAAAATCGACATATTTTTCTAGTGCCAGAGATACTCTTCTGGCATGGCTAATAAAATAGTGGGTTGACGAATCCGAGGCCAACTGATGAATCTCGTTGATAATAATATTTTGCCAGAACAATATATTTTTGCAAAGTGATAATTATAATACATGGATTGTTTCGAGATCTTATGTTGCAAAATAGTATTCCATCGGTCATAAATTGTAGGTCATTTTAACTTTTCTAGGTGAAAAGTTTTTCATACGCACTTGAATATAACGTATGTCTAGATGTACAATAATGCTTATGAACTTAAAAAAAATTCAAACCGATCTGCAATTTTGGAACGGAGGAAGTAACTGGGGGTGGTAATGCAACTTAACTCTAATTATTTTAGCTCAAAATTGTGTAATATTACGACCCTTGATCAAGTTTCAGTTTAGCTTAGTATGTTATTCAGAGGCAGTCAATATGGTGAGTTCACAGCGGAAGAGCTTCATGGCATTATGAGTAATAAGTTCAGTTTTATCTGTAACATGTCTGTCATTTGCTCCTGGTGGATCATTGTAATATTTTGCCCTAGGATAGACTCCATGTTTTTATTTTCTTAAACTATTTGTATGTTCATCTAATTATGGAATTGCCTAAAGGCACTATCAATTACTAGGCAAGATGTTTCCCATGTTTGTGCTAAGCATGGTAGCTCTAGTACTCCTGATATTTGGATAGAGAAACCCCAAGCTTCTTGTTGCTACCTCTACAAGAAGATTGTAATCTGGATTCCGAATGAATGAAGAAGCTAGTTCCGAAAAAAAGGCAAGATGTTCAATAAATTACTCATCACTACCAGTAAAGAGCATGAATTCTTTGTTTTATTCATTACTAGATTATATGGGAAGATAGAGTTGACATTGTATAAATTATTCATCACCAAAACAATGCTCCCACCGTCCCAAAATATAGCTTCGTTAAGAGATTTTCAAACAGATTAAGAAGAGACCTAAAAAGTCTAATATACCCTCATTTGATCAAATACAGTTGCTACAGTCGCATGCTTTCCATTTTTTTTTGAGATTACACAGTACAACGCATACGCTCACAACACGCACGCACACTCACCCCTATGAATACACGTACACAAACCCTACCCCTATGAGCACCTCCGAAGAACTGAGCACCGGCAGATCTGGAGA
This sequence comes from Cenchrus fungigraminus, assembly GCA_036936925.1. Classification (NCBI taxonomy): domain Eukaryota; kingdom Viridiplantae; phylum Streptophyta; class Magnoliopsida; order Poales; family Poaceae; genus Cenchrus; species Cenchrus fungigraminus. Next base: position 117,409,366 of record CM072773.1, read on the forward strand.
TTCTCGAAGTCACCACTGGCGCCTCGTCGTCGACGGGAACGTCGCTTACCACTTAATGCATAACGCCGAAAAATCCCGAAATAAATCCAGAAAAAAGTGCGAACACCAGGATTTGAACCCTGGTAGGTAGCGTCCCACTGGACCGTCGTACCATTGGACTACAAGCCCATTCGCGCATGCTTTCCACTTGACCACGTGATTCCCGCATGCACAGTGCTAGTTGCAGTTTTGGTAAGCATGCATCCACGAAATGGGAAAAAAATTACAGCTCCGATAAATGCCTAGTTGCATGCACCAATAAAATAACAAAACAGCTCACGCCAGCACTTGTTGCATGTCGGGCAGCAATTCCTTCGACGCGTGAGGGGATAAGGGAACGAGGGTATTTTTGTCCATTCATACGTAAAAAGTGGAGTGGAACCTGTAAACGTTGTTATATTTAGGACAAATTTTGAATGCTTAACGAAGCTATATTCTAAGATAGAGGGAGTAGTATTTTTTGCACATACTAAGACCAGAGTTAACCCTGCATTTTTGTGATATTTTCTTGGAAACCAAATGATGGAAAGATAACACTGTCCCCCAGATTGGTTTCTTGCACGGTTATGTTCTTGCATCACTTTAGGACAAAATTCAACGAGATCTTAGTAGTTAATATTAATAGTTATTTTCAAGAGAACATTTTTTTTATCGCAAACAAAAAAGGTACCCTCCCAGCATATATAATGTGATTTTTCTTTGATGCCCTCACACTTTTATTCAAAATTTATGCAATCATTATTACCTGCACAACAAACACCGGAGAGATCTCACTACAAAGTCTCCAATAGTTATTTTATTTAGGATAAGTGCCGACAGAGAATAGCAACATAAATGGTGAAAGTTATCAAAAGAAAATTCTTGTTCGATTTATGTCAATCTTTTTCTTCGTCTGATTGTCTTGCATTCTGGTTGGCTTTAGTTTTACCCCTTCATCCTCATCATCGATTTCCTATAGTTTTGCTATTCTTTTTTTTTAGTAAAATGTACCACCAGTCCTTAAACTTTTCTCGCCGTGTCATCCTGGTCCACAAACTTTAAAAGTGTGTTATTATCATCTCTAAACTTAGTCCGGGTCTCTAATTCATCCATAACAAGTCCAACTGGCCTTACGTTTATGCAAATAACTCATGCTCTTTTGTTTCTCGTGATAAAAAGGACCACCGAGTTTGCCTCACGATTGAGGAATCATCTGTTCGCCGCTGCCATCGCACACTCTCCGGCACTTGCGCTCTCCGGCGTGCCGTCGTGGAGGAGCCGTAGCAGCTGGAGCAGCGACACCCCGGCGTGCTAGCTTCTCGCCACTCCGCTCGCTTGGCATTGTTGGGCATGCCCATGAGCATTGGCAGCAACTCTTTCTCAATCATAACACAAACAAGAAGCCAACGACATGACCTCTTTTCGATTTCAACACAAATTACTAGTGGAAGAAGCTAATCGGGTGAGGAATCCATTTTGATTGCGATACTGTAGACACAGGAGCCTACCAGGAAGGTTCTTTGATGAAATCTCCTCGTCGCCGGTCTACCGTCGGAGTCGCTCTTGGTGGCCACCCATGCGTTGTTGCCGCCGTGCAGCAGCCATGCGCCGGTGTGTTGGGGGAGTGTCACGATCAGGGTAGGTTGGAAGTAGAATTTGAGGTAGATTAGCACGAATTTTGGAATGGGGATAGGAAGAACTTTGACAAACAGAGGGAGGGAGCTCTTAACAGAGTTTACTTGTTCTTCCACGACCGTTACAGAGAGGTCACCGGCGGGTTAAGTACCCCCGAGAGGGCTCTCAACCACACGGGCCAAACACACACTACGATACTAGGCCTACCAACCCACATCACATACAACCCACCACTTGACGACCCGCTTACCCACTTGTAGTCATGATATTCCCTCCTCCTTTAGAGGCAGCTTGTCCCCAAGCTGGAGCTTTTGGAAACCTTCTGCATAAGTCTTGTTCATCCTCCCATGTTTGCAATTGAGAAGGAGTGTCCCAATGTACCATGATCTTCATCGCAGAAGCACCAGCTTTGCCTTTCATGGTAGTCTTGAGCACTTCCCCAGGTTGAGCTTCCTCCATAGGTACATCACCGATGGACAATAGGTCTTCATTCACCACTTGAGACGGTGGAATGTGCTTCTTAAGTTGTGACACATGCACAACTGGATGAATTTTTGCACTTTCAGAAAGTTCCAGCTTGTAAGCAACTGCACCCACGCGCTGCAAAACTTTGAAAGGCCCATAGTACTTGAAGGCCAACTTGTTGTTACATCTTGAGGCCACAGATGACTGTATATGGGGTTGCAGTTTGAGATACACTTGGTCACCCACAACAAACTCCCTTTCTGACCTGTGTAAGTCAGCTTGAGCCTTCATTCTTTGCTGTGCTCGACCAAGCTGTTGCTGGATCAGGTTCTTGAGTAAGTCTCTTTCTTTCAACCAGGCTACCAAGTTAGGAACTGTACAATCCAAGGGATTGTTAATCCCAAAATGTCTTGGTGGATGACCATAAAGGGCTTCAAATGGAGAAAAACCCAAAGCACTGTGGACACTTGTATTATACCAATACTCAGCCAAAGAAACCCACTTACTCCACTCTTTAGGACAAGCATGCACAAAACATCTCAAGAATGCCTCAAGACACTGATTCAACCATTCAGTTTGCCCATCTGTCTGTGGGTGATAAGAGGAGCTCATCAGGAGTTGAGTATCTGATAACTTGAACAATTCCTGCCATAAGGAGCTGGTGAAAATCATGTCTCTATCACAGACTATAGCTTCTGGCATCCCATGTAACTTGTATACATGATTGAAGTAAAGTTGAGCCAGTGTCAATGCAGTATATGGATGAGCCAAGGGTATGAAATGCCCATATTTAGTGAACTTATCCACCACCACTAGAATAGCATTAAAGCCCTGTGATTTTGGCAAACCGTCAATAAAATCCAAGCTAACAATGGCCCATGCTTTTGCAGGTACAGGCAGAGGTTGCAGAAGCCCTAGTAGTTTAACATGTTCACTTTTTGCTTGCTGACAGATTGCACAGGATTTGACATAATCAACAACAGTAGTTTTTAATTTGGGCCAAGCAAATAAGGCTTTAGTTCTGCTGTAAGTTGCTTGAATGCCAGAGTGCCCCCCCACACCACTTGCATGTAAAGCTTGTAAGATGTGTTGCTGTGCCAACTGATTGTTGCCCACCCAGACTCTATCTCTGTATATGACCACACCATCAGTCAGACTAAATCCTTGCTCATTGCTTCCTATCAAACATAGCTCTTCGAGCAACTGCTTTATTTCAGGATAATCTAAGTATCCTTCTTTCAGCCTTTCTACACAAGAAGGTGTGCAAGTAGAGATAGAGTGAACCATGTCTTGAGAAGGACACCTAGATAAGGCATCTGCTGCAGCATTGTTATACACCCTTTTTTTATACTGGATAGTGTAATTGAGATCCATTAACGTCAACATAGCTTTCTGCTGCAGCCTTGTAGTCGCTCTTTATTCAGTGAGGAACAACAAACTCTTGTGGTCAGTTCTTATAATGAATCTCTGGGACTCAAGGTATGGTCTCCATTTCTCTATGGCTAATAGGACTGCCATGCATTCTTTTTCATATGTGGATAATGCTTTGTTTGGGCCATGAATAGGTTTGCTCCGGTAAGACACTGGATACCCTTCTTGCATAAGAACTGCACCAAAGCCACAATCACTAGCATCTGTTTCGACTGTAAAAGGTTTACTGAAGTCAGGTATGGCTAATACAGGAGCCTGGATAAGTGCTTGTTGCAATAGTTCAAAAGCCTCCTGAGCTGTAGATGACCACACATATTTATGCGGTGTTTAGCCATGAGTATGCCACCGTACCAAAAGGTGAGAGCCCATACACATCTCAAAATGCTCATGGAGATACTGAGGCCGAGACCAGCAAACCATGATTGCCGAATACTTTCCTTGCATGGGCTTTCCTGTGCTCGGTCAAAGAGGTGTAGGATGTAGTCTTGGGATGAGAAAGCAGTTACTGTACGAAGATTAGCGACAGCCTCAACAGCTAGCTTGCTACATTCAGATTGTGCATGTATTGATTTCTTGGACATGCTCTTTAGTAAGACACGACGAGCATAGAAGCCAATAATGATAAGTGTTGGGACTGTTGGGGCGGTAGAAAACCTCACTTCTAGGCACCGGGGGTTCGCCAGAACAAGAAAAGCCATCCGACTTCGGCTCGTCGCCAAAAATAAACCTTGGGCTTCGCAATCTCCCTAGGGGAAGAAAATTTGGCCCACAAGAAGAATGCCAGGGTCAGCGCAAAAAAGCAATCATTAGGCTTCGGGATAATCTTGATGCTGCCAAGGGACCGAACGATTCACCCCAACAACTTAACCTTGATAAGCTCATTTTTTCAGGAAAGACTAAGGAGTCCAGGCTTCGGCGATGTCATCTCGTGTCAAGGGGTGAAAAGTTAATACCGTTGCAAGATCTTTTGTTGCAGGAAGAAATTCGGAGCTCTTGAAGTCAGCTCACGAGGGCGGAGGTTGTGGCTCCGCCAAGGAGTCAAGCCAGCCCGACACTTCCCGACGTCAGGGTCAGGCTCCGAAGCCCAAGGATGCGCAGCGGATGAAGCATCGAGAGAAGCAAGATGGCAGAGCCCGGGGCTTCTCGAAGATTCAGCTGCGATGACTCAGTCAAAGGCCGCTCCAACATGGAACTACCTCCGGTTTTCACGGTGCTTCTTCCGCTCCGCTGTCTCCGGCATAATCTGCGCTCCGCAAACTACGGCACCAAGTCCGCGCCAAGTGTAAAAGCCCAAGTTTGCCCCCGAATATTCTTGTTAGATGCTAAGGGTTGTTGGGCAAACTTGGGATGTGATTTTAATCTTTGGCACTATAAAAGGAGACCCCCTCCCTGTTGTAAAGGGGGTCGCAATTTTGGAAAGTTAAATGTGTAATGTTCTAAGGAATGCCATCTAATTGATACACGTGATTGTGAACGGGTCAATTGCGAATTGTTCATTGTGTAGTCTTACCTCTGTTTGGGAATTTTGTGCACCAAACAGAGGTGCCCACCGTGTTCTTAGCCACTAAGGAACCCACGATGGCACCCTCAAAGAAAAATCCAGCTGACCAAGAAGAACCCAGAGTGGCCGCCAAGGAAAAAAGAATCATAGTCGCTCCGAAGCCCAGGCCGGAGGACGAAGACTTCGCACGAACTCGCAGCGAAAAAAGAAAGGTGGCAGGAAAGGCCACACAAGACTCAGACCTAGAAACCAGCCTCACAAACGACAAAGAGGGCGCAACCGAAAGAGAGCTGGACTCAGTGTTAAGGCAAATCGAAGCCGTGAAGAGGGAAAAGGAGAGAGTAGCTCTAGAGCTCGAAGCTCAGAAACAAGCTAATGAAAAGCTCAAAAAGTTAAAGGCTGCGAAGCAGCAGTTGGCTCGAACGCAGGAAGAGCTGGATGAATTGCATTCCCACCGGCACACGCCGCCAAGTCCCACCACAAACCACGAGGAAGAACCGCCTCCACAAAACGAAAACATAATGTTCAATTTTCCAAGTCACAACACCGCAGGAATGTTCATGTCTGTTGACTCCACCTCGCCTCTGTCCATTGGCCTGCAAACAACACCATGACCTTTTTCCTACAAAACAATCTCTTTGCCAAAATACAACAGATTGACAAACCCAAGACAGTTTATAATGAGTTACGAAGTTGCTGTGGCTTCGGCCGGAGGTGATGAAGTTGTTTTGGCTAAATCATTCATCATAGCATGCGAAGGCGCGGCGCTGAACTGGTACTCGCTCCTACCCCCACACTCAGTCTACAGCTGGGTCGACCTCAAAACCAAACTTATCCAAAACTTCCAAGGCTTCCAAGTCGCAACCACAGATGAGGGGGACCTGTTCTACTGCATCCAAAGGGACAAAGAACCTTTGGCAAACTATGTAAGAAGATTTCTCCAGCTGAAATCCCAAACTCCGGACGTATCGGAGAAAGTCGCCATAGCCGCCTGCATCAAGGGTTTAACCCCAGGGCAAGCAGCATCCCACCTCTCAAGAAAAAAGCCAAAGACAATGCAGGCGCTCTTAGCGGAGCTCGAAGAATACTGCAGATTTGACGAAGATCACAGGAGAAGGGTAGCTGAGAGAAATCGCCTAAGGCAAACACAAAGAGAGCAAGAATGGGTTCCCTCACACCAGAGTGTACAGAACAATAGAGCTCCGTACCCACCAAACCAAGTACTCCCAATCGAAGCTGCACCAGACACCCAAAACCAAAACCAAAACCAAAATCAAAACCCACCACAAAACCAAGCTCCGCAGCGGGCTCCGCAAGCTCCTAACCAGGGAGGCCATAACCAGAGAGGAAGAGGGAGGGGCAACAGACCGTCCCCTCAAAACCAAAACTCCCGCCCTCGCTTGTTTTACTGTTTGTTCCACGGAAAACAACCTCATCACTCCATAGACAACTGTCCCGAAACCAAAAGAACTCTAGAAAGAATGGCCGAAGAAAAGAGGGCCGCTCAAAACCAGCATCAACCACCACCACCTAAACCTATCAACCACACCTGACCTCAACAATCTTTCCAACAAAACCCATATCCCACCGCACCTCCGCTACATCCTTATAACCAAGGAAACCCAAACTTCTTACAAGCCAGCGCATACAATCAGCCGCAGCCAGCATGGCAAGTACCACCACCACATCACTACCAGCCACAAAATTAGCAAAACAATCAACCCATGCAACAAATCCCACCTCCGCCGCCCGGTATACCAAACGTGGTTCCAAAAGTGGAGCCGACCAACCCAAGAAATGATCCCAAGGCTTTGCCAACCTTCGGCTCCATCATGACCATCTCTCAGACTGAGGCTCAAAATCAAGAGAGTACTTATCGCCAAATGTTTCCAATCGCGAGAGGGTCATCCCTCGAGTTTGAGAACAAGAAGATGAGAAGGAACTATTTCAGAGAGGTGCACACCATAGTCCAGGACAGACCCCCAGTAAAGCCACCTTGGGCGCATGTGCCCATCACTTTCACGGAAGAAGACTTCACTCTAAAAACTGCAGCACACAACGACACCATGGTTATCAAAACGATCATCGCTGGATGGCAAATTGGAGAAGTCCTAGTTGACAACGGCAGCTTCGCGGACATTCTCTTTGCCAAAACTTTCAGAGAAATGAAGATTGACCCACACTTGTTGCAAGAAGTGGATATACCACTTTTGGGCTTCGGGAGGAAACCTGTCAGAGCACTGGGAAAAATCACACTGCCCATTTCCTTCGGGAATCTTGACAACCCAAGAACTGAGTTGATCACATTTGATGTGGTGGAAATGCACTATCCTTACTTAGCCATCCTAGGCAGGGGCTTCATCAACAAGTTTGACGCAGCAGTCCGGCAGTTCTTCTTATGCATGAAAATACCAGCGCTCAAAGGGGTCATTACCGTATTTGGCGACCAGCAGACGGCCAGGGACATTGAAAAAGGCATATCACCGGGCCAAAGAAGCATTCACCACCTCACCCAAGCCGAAGCTGACGAAGCCAAGGAAAAAGAGAAGAAGAAAAAATTCGTGGAGCCCAAAAGGGACAAGGAGAAAGTAAACATAAGCACCGACGGCGAGACCAAAAGAATTCAGTTAGACGCACATATGCCAGACAGAGCAGTAACAATCGGAGCTGAGCTAAGCTTCGAAGAAGAACAAGAATTATTGACATTCATGGCCAAAAATCAAGATGTGTTCGCATGGTCAGCCCACGACTTGAAAGGAGTTGATCGAGACATTATTGAGCACAGGCTCGAAATGGACAAGAACATCAGGCCCAAAAAGCAAAAGCTACGCAAAATGTCCGACGAAAAGGTCGAAGGTGTCAAAGCAGAAGTGCAAAGGCTACTAGACGCCAATGTAATTCGCGAAGCCAAATACTCAACCTGGCTCGCAAACACAGTTCCAGTGAAGAAGAAAAACGGGAAATGGAGGATGTGTATAGATTTCACAGACCTGAACAAAGCTTGCCCGAAGGACGATTATCCACTAGAGAGAGTGGACAAAATAGTTGATGACGCAGTTAGCAGCGAGATGCTATCTCTACTCGACATGTTTTCGGGGTATCACCAAGTCAGAATAAGGAAAGAGGACGAGGAAAAAACCAGCTTTATTACTCCCTTCGGCATCTTCTGTTTCCTGCGAATGCCCGAGGGGCTCAAGAACGCAGGACCAACCTTCACCAGAATGACAGCTTCGGTAGTTCCCGAACAACTGCGCAGAAATTTATTGGCATATGTCGACGATATAGTTGTCAAAAGCCACAAGCGCGGTGATCACATCTCTGACCTTGCAGAAACTTTTGCAAATATGAGGGCCACAAATCTACGACTGAATCCTGAGAAATGCGTGTTCGGAGTCCGCCGAGGAAAAGTACTCGGATGCCTTGTAGAAACAAAGGGAATACAAGCTAACCCCGACAAAATACAGGCAATAATAAAGATGGAGGAGCCCAGGTCTCTAAAAGATGTGCAGAAACTCACCGGGAGAATAGCAGCATTAAACAGATTTGTGTCCAAAGCTGCAGAGCGAAGCCTCCACTTCTTCCAAGTACTTAGAAACAACAAGAAGTTTGAATGGGGGCCTGATCAGAGCAAGCCCTCCGGAGCCCGACTCCCCGTTATTACTTTACATATCGGCTTCGAGAACCGCCGTGTGCGCGGCTTTAATACAAGAAAAAGAGATGGAAGGGAAGCCAACTCAAGTCCCAGTATATTTTGTCTCCGAAACACTCACGGGGTCAAAAGTGTTTTATTCAGAGCTTGAAAAAATTACATATGCAGCCGTTATGGCAGCACAAAAACTTAGGCATTATTTTGAGGCTCACAGAATCATAGTAGTAACAGATCAGCCTCTACATGAGCTTTTCAACAACAGAGAAGCTTCGGGAAGAATTTCAAAATGGGCTCTTGAGCTATCAGAACATGTAGTCGACTTCGAAAGAAGTGCCATTAAATCTCAGGTCCTAGCAGATTTTGTTGTGGATTGGACTTCACCGGCAAGTTCCAGCTCTGCAGACATTGAACAGCCATGGATCGCATACTGCGACGGGGCGTACTGCCACAAGGGAGCCGGAGCTTCCGCAGTTATCACCTCTCCAACAGGGATCAAAATGCGATTCGCAGTCAGGTTGGACTTCCCAGAGAACGAGAGAGCAACGAACAACACAACCGAATACGAAGCATTGTTCCTTACCCCGATGAAAATTAAAGCACTAGGCCAGCAGTGTTTCATCGTGAGATCGGACTCCAAAGTCATCTAGGGCCATGTAGAAAAGGACAGCGAAGCCAGAGAGCCAGAGCTGATCAAATATCCCGCCGCGGTAAGGTCCATGGAAAAGCATTTCAAGGGATTCACAGTTGAGCACATCCTAAGAAATTCCAACAATGAAGCCGACGTACTGGCGGAAGCCGTAGCACAAAATCAAGCATTACCTCTGGATGTTTTCTATGAAGTCCTCACCACACCTGCTGTGAAAGAACCAAAAGCTAAAACAATCAATGTCATAGAGAAATATGATTGGAGGGCACCGATCTTGGCTTTCTTAAGAGGTCACTACAAGCCCACCGAGGATGTGTCATTGAACCGCATGAGGCAAAGAGCCTGAAGCTACGAGATAATTGATGGGGAACTATACAAATCTGGCATATCAGCCCCTACCCTGAGATGCATCAGTTTCGATGCAGGGAAGGAATTGCTAAAAGAAATTCACTCAGGTTTTTGCGGTGCTCACTTAGGTTCCGGAGCTCTGGCTCAAAAAGCGCTGAGGCAGGGGTTTTATTGGCCGTCCATTATCGATGATGCTCACCACTTGGTAAAAACATGTGAAGCTTGCCAGAAAAATTCCAGCAACCAGAGAAGTCCTTCGATGCCCACGCAGCTGATACCACCTTCCTGGCCATTGCAAAGATGGGGAATGGACTTAGTCGGACCTCTCCCAGCAGCGCAAGGAAACTGCAGATTCGCGGCCATCGCCATCTACTACTTCACCAAATGGGTCGAAGCTAAGCCGCTGGCAAGCATCACATCTCATAACATCCAAAAGTTATTTTGGCAGAGCATAATTTGCAGATTCGAGGTTCCTAGGGAACTAACTGTGGACAATGGAAAGTAATTTGATTGCAATGATTTCAGGGAATTTTGCCTCACCATGGGAACAAAGTTAAAGTTCGCTTCCGTGTACCACCCACAATCAAACGGGGTAGTGGAAAGAGCAAACGACCAAATTTTTTCCAGCATAAAGAAGTGCTTGTTCAACCAGAGAAAGGGAAAATGGGTAGAAGAGTTGCTGAAGGTGACTTAGTCCCACAACACCAGTGTCTCAAGAACTACAGGATTCTCACCTTTCAAGTTGCTATTTGGCTCCGAAGCTATGACACCAGAAGAGATCAAAAACCAAAGTTTGCGAGTCCTAAAAGTGCAAGACTTGGGCTTCGAGGAAGCAGAGAAAGATTTGATCGATGTAGATATACTTCAAGCTGCCGAGAACTTGGAAAAATATCAGCAAGAAACTAAGAAGTGGAGAGACAAGAAAGTTGTGAGAAAGGAAATACAGGTAGGTGACTTAGTCATCAAAAAGAAGAAAAATTTCGACAACCCGGGAAAGTTACAAGAACCCTGGGAAGGTCCGTTCATCGTAACAAAAAGTATTAGACCAGGATCGTTCTATTTGGCAGATGAGTTGGGCAACACGTTGCCACACACTTGGAACGCGGACAGCCTTCTCAAGTACTACCCTTAGAAATAGACAATGTAAAACTCTAGCTTCGTAAACTTATAAACGGAGCCGGAGCTTAGTTATCTTACACCTTTTCTTTTTTTTACATTTTTCAGCACTTTACATTTCCAAGGTCCGTACTCTTTTCCTTGCTAAAAGGGGACTCTAAATCAGGAGGTAAGGTTTTTAATGAGGCAGATCCATGTACTAAATTCCAGTCTTAATGAAATTACATTCCCCTTAAAATCCCTTAACGTTTTATTCGTTATTGTCAGCAATTTACTTCCAGTCATTTACTTACTGCAAAGGGGGTTTCTACCCAAAGAGCAACGAAAAGCAACAAGCTTATACGCGTTGTCTCACAAAAATCTTAGCATTCATGCCTAAGTACCAGAAAAGCCCACAGCAACAGACTAAGTTGCGGCATCAATCGTTTTCTTTATAAGTTTACCGCAGACTCGAAAACAACCTTTCAGTCGAAAAAGCAACAATATTGCTGATATTCGACCATCAGAAAGAAAGTCTGCGAAGCTCGGAGCAAGCTTCGCTAGACTTTGAGATTTTGAGAAAGCATAACATCCTATGAAATGTCACAATCTTTACAAAAAGTTGCGAGCTTCGAGAAAAGAGCAAAAAAGGGGGGTGACGTTTTCTTCAAAAACAAAATTAGTTTTCGCTCCTTTCTCGAAGCCAGAAAATGGCTTAAGAAAAAGGCAACAAAAACATACCGAAACCCATTCTTCATCCCCAAGACATAAAGCTGAGACTTACTCACGATAAAAAATAACAAAAGAATAAAAAAACACAACAATTTCGTCATCGTCTTCTCTCGCAAGGTTTGCACCTTAAGTCCAACCCTTCAAATCTTTGAAACTAACATTCAGAAAAAGCTAGAAAAAGTTTGGTGAAGTTTTCCTCAAGCACGGGGCTACCATATAACACAACTGTAACTAGAAGGAGCAGCCAATCTAAGAACGAAAGGAAAGGCAGGAAGGCCAAAGATATATTACATTTGTTGTACAACCATAATGTTTTCTCCCAACTTCAACCGCCGCGCGGGGCATTCCAAAAGCAACAGTTCAAAAACAAAAGAAAACTGTCTTATGCTTCGACATCTTTATCCTCGGCAGCTTTGTCTTCGACGTCTCTCTGGGCGCCAGAGCTCGAACCATCAGGGGCTGCACCTTCAGGAGATTCACCATCCTCGCCCTCATCTTCAGATGAGCCCGCTCCCAGTGTCTCCTTTTCCCTAGCCTACAAAGCAACAAAATAAGCGATCTGAAAAAAGAGGAAAGGGACATAAGTAAAAAATTGTCAAGAAAATCCTTTACCTCCGCCAGATAACAGCGTGCCACAGCCTTAGCGTGCTCTTGTCCAGAAGCCTCCCAAAATAGAGTCAAGAAATTCTTCTTGATAACCTGAACATTTTTCGAGGGAATCTCACACTCGATTTCCTCCGCCTTCAGGAACTTATAATTTCTGGCACCAAGAGCCAAGAAGTCGGTGCATCCGTTCTTTTCGAGCAGTTCAAGCAGCACTTCGACACACATCGAAGTCGCATAGTCGCTGGCTCCGGTCATCACACCGGGGAGATGGTCGAACTCTTGTTCCATCCATTCAAAGATCACCTTAGCATCTTTGTCACCAGGAAAAGGCAGGGGCTCCGCACCAAATTCCCCGAGAGCTCGAGTATATTTTTCATAAAGAACTTGGAAACGTTCTTTCAGAACACCCTCAACTGCATCTATAAAGTTCTTTTGACCCTGAACTTCCTTCATAAGTTCTTCTATATCAGATTTTTGCAACTCCTTTTGCTTTTTTTAGAGACTCAATAATACTGGTATCGTCCTCCACTATCTTTTTCAGCTCTTCAAGCAGTCCATTGTGCTTCTCCGCATCTTTGTTCAGATTTTCTGCCGCGGTCTTATAAGTATTGACGTTATCCTTCAGAATTTCGATCTTCTCCTCTTGTAGCTTGCGAATCTTAGTCAAAGATGTGTTCTCTTCTTTCAGCCTAATAATCTCACGGCCCAGCTCAACACTCGCGGCTTCGGATGCCAAGAACTTTTTCTCTTGAGTGCGATACTTTTCAAGCAATTTGCGGCTAGAGACCATCGACTTGTAGCAAAGTTCAGTTGACAAACCAGCCAAGTTACCAGCCTCCATGTCTTCTATAGATTTGTCATAAGCTGCAAAAATATAAAACATATTCAACCTCCTTCAGCGCATAACCAACAAGGTAAAAGAATAAAAAGCAAAAGACTAGGAACAGACCTTGAGGATCAAAAGGCACCGAAGGTTCGGCGCTGGTACTGGTTCCCGGCTGTCTCACAATCAAAGAAGAAGTCGGGGCTCCGGGGATTTCCCCATCTTCTAATACTTGGCCGTCAGGAGCACCCCCTTCGACCCGCGGAGCATCCCCTGCATTCACGCCTGCAAGCCGAGCAGAATCCCTTAGCTCCCAGAGCATATAGGACTCGATCACCCCACTCTCTTTATAAAATGGCAAGCGAACATATAATAAAGTTTGTAAGTCCCTCATACCAACAGCCTTGCTGTAAGAATAAGTTGAAGGGTCGAAGGCGCTTTTCTCCGCAAGCACCATCTCTAGGGTGTGGCCCTCCACAACACCGGATGAGCTCACGGTTTCGGCCAAGGACTGCATGAACTCAGGAGATGCCTTGGTATCAATCGAAGCTTCGGGATGGTCGGCCAAGCGTGAAGAGCTCTCCCCCTTATCCTGAACATTCTCGACTCCGGGAAGTTTGGTACCCTCCCCAACTTTGTCCAAACCACCGACAGTTCCTGCAACAGGAGGGACTGTAACGGTTTCCTTGGGGCTGGACACGACGGTTTTCTCCACCTCAGGCTCGGCCGCGTGATCTTTGTTTCCATCATCATCGGCCCCCGAGTCCAGGAACTCCAATGTATCAGAGGAACCAAGAATGTTCACTATGCGGCACGGATGCCTTGGTTTCGAGCCAGCTTTTTTACGGCGGAGACCAGCTTTCGACGACGTCTCAGTAGCAGGATTGCCTTCCTGAATAGCAACCTGTCTCTTCTTCGCGCACTCAAGCTGACTTGTCTTCGAGGAAGACACCGGAGCCACCGTCTTCCGCGAATCGGCAACAGCGGCTTCGCCAGACGGCTCAGGAGAAGTCACGGATTTCTTCTTTTTCTTCATAGCATCAGCCAGATCTGACGCAGCTGGAGCAGAATCACGAGCGCGCTTAGATGATGCCTTGGGCTTCGGACGATCTTCTACCTCAATCCCAAGTTCAGAAAAAATGCGGTTAACGCGACGGCCCCCAGTGGCCAACTTCCGCGAAGATTGATACTCCGCTTCTGTGTAAGGACCAAGCAGATCCACCACACGACGCTCCACCTCACCCACAAACTTGTGAGCGTTTTTTCCCTCGGGCATCTTCAGCCTGAAGCGAGGGAAGGGAATTTCCTTCGGAAACCAATCAACCGAGAGCCACTTAACCTCCCGAGGGTTCCAACCCGCAGAGAGAGGCCAAATGTTAGGAGCCACGAATTCCTCGGTGACGTCGCGACCAGGAAGAAATTGCAAAGCCAAGAGGAAGGCCTTCTCGCAATCCTTGAAATCTCTGGTCTTTGCAAAGTCAGGACCCGTTATGTAACTCAAAGGTGTCATAGTTGAGATGCTGAAAGGGTAGTAAGCGGTACCATCGGAGCCGCGAGGCATATTAATCTTCACGTAGAACCAGTAGGACAACCAGTCAGCGTCCCACTTGTTCTTATGAGCAGGGCTGAGCTCCACTCTTTCGATATCCTTCTTTGTGTTCCTCCTCCGAGTTGTGAAGGTTATGCACCCAAAGTGATTCTCATAAATAGCAGGATCACCATCCACCCGAAAGTTTTGCTTCTGAACATGGAGCTCATAGAACCGAATGAAAGCTTCGGTGTCCACCCGCCTGTCGCAAGAACGCACGGCAAAGAAGAACTTGGATAATTGCACGAACGCATTTGGCGTAAGCTGGTGCAGCTTAACACTGTAACGATCGAGGATCTCAGGAAGACGCCGAGAGCAAGGAAACCTCAAGACAGCATTGAAGAAATCACGAAAAACTACAGCTTCGCCAATCTTGGGCTTCGGAGTTGTCTCCCCCTCTGGAGCACGAGCAACACCTTCGGGGAAAAATCCTTTTTCCTCATAGTACTTGACCAGATTCTCGGAAACCAGCGAACCTCCAAGAACAAAGGACGGAGTCTTAGATTCCCATCCGGCCATAAGATCCGATGGCGAAGCCTCTACCGCCGAAAGATCGTCACCTAAAGAGGACTCATTAGCCTTTGGTGACGGCTCGTAGTCAACAATATCGACAATTGGCTCTTCCGGGGCTTCAGCCGGAGCAATGGAAGCAGCGATCTCTTCCTCAGTCATTGGCCGCGCAGTGTGCCGCACTCGAGCCAGAACTAACAGAAAAGTCTAAGCTCCGCGAAGGAACAAACACAAAAAGCAGTGGCTGAAATGAAATCCGCTAACAAGCACGAATCTTAAAGTAGCTGAACTACGTGAAACAGGGGGCTAAAGCTTCGATGAAAGTAAGAAAGCAGGGAACCCCGACCCCCCTTTATATAGCCCGAGGAGAGAGAAAGAAGCGCAACGGTCTCGAAATCCGAACAGGCACCTTGGGAGGAGTGCTTCATATCGTTTTAAAAGAGAAAAACGCGCGAAGCCGAGGAGATAGGAAGACCGCAAACTCCCCGTCGCCGAAGGTGACGTTTTCTTCATCTTAAGATCGCAAAAAAGAGATCAAGGAGAAGGTTAATCATGTTTCTCAAACACTTTTCCTCGAGGGGCTACTGTTGGGGCGGTAGAAAACCTCACTTCTAGGCACCGGGGGTTCGCCAGAACAAGAAAGGCCATCCGGCTTCGGCCCGTCGCCAAAAATAAACCTTGGGCTTCGCAATCTCTCTAGGGGAAGAAATTTTGGCCCGCAAAAAGAATGCGAGGGTCAGCGCAAAAAAGCAATCATTAGGCTTCGGGATAATCTTGATGCTGCCAAGGGACCGAACGATTCACCCCAACAACTTAACCTTGATAAGCTCATTTTTTCAGGAAAGACTAAGGAGTCCAGGCTTCGGCGATGTCATCTCGTGTCAAGGGGTGAAAAGTTAATACCGTTGCAAGATCTTTTGTTGCAGGAAGAAATTCGGAGCTCTTGAAATCAGCTCACGAGGGCGGAGGTCGTGGCTCCGCCAAGGAGTCAAGCCAGCCTGACACTTCCCGACGCCAGGGTCAGGCTCCGAAGCCCAAGGATGCGCAGCGGATGAAGCATCGAGAGAAGCAAGATGGCGGAGCCCGGGGCTTCTCGAAGATTCAGCTGCGATGACCCAGTCAAAGGCCGCTCCAACACGGAACTACCTCCGGTTTTCACGGTGCTTCTTCTGCTCAGCGGTCTCCGGCATAATCTGCGCTCCGCAAACTACGGCGCCAAGTCCACGCCAAGTGTAAAAGCCCAAGTTTGCCCCCGAATATTCTTGTTAGATGCTAAGGGTTGTTGGGCAAACTTGGGATGTGATTTTAATCTTTGGCACTATAAAAGGAGACCCCCTCCCTATTGTAAAAGGGGTTGCGATTTTGGAAAGTTAAATGTGTATGTTCTAAGGAATGCCATCTAATTGATACACATGATTGTGAACGGGTCAATTGCGAATTGTTCATTGTGTAGTCTTACCTCTGTTTGGGAATTTTGTGCACCCAACAATAAGGGGCTGCATTACAATCATTACAAGTGCCAAACGCCAAGCAATTGCCAGGCTCATGATGCAGGCAATGAGCACTGCTGAAATTGTTTGGATGATGAGACACATTCGGTCACCTACGAGCGACCTCACCTACAAAACAAATATGTTTTATGGTCATGAATTTTCCGTTTGTAATTTCTTATAAGCTTTGTTTTACTATCTGTACTTACAACGTTGGCATCCTTGGCAAGTTGTGAACATATGGCACCACTAGAATTCTCATCACGGTCAAACCACCCAATCTCAAAAGTGAGGATTTTTTAAATCATCTGTTCTCTTATCCTTTTGGTCAGGTATTCCCCCATGGCACCAAAGTTTTAATGCTGAGCAATATTGGTCAAGAATGAGACCATTGCAAGACCAACGAAGAAGAGTGAGTAGATTCTTGATTGATCATTGATCTCTTCATGATCTGTCGAGAAGTAGATCGAGACCATGCTCCCCATGGCATATGCAAACACAGGCTGTATGCCTCCAACCACTATTGCACTGAAGCTTCCCATCAGTGCTTGCTTCCACTCTGGTGCATTAAGCATCAGTAGTCTTATGAAGGATGGCACATGAAGCTTTGGTTCTGTTACTTCTGTATTGTTTTGTTGGCTAGGGCTTCGCCCATGAATAGTGTTATCATTTTGTTTGTGGTGGATACCATCTTATGATGGCTTTTTGATTGCCTCATAACAGATGTACTTCCAGTTCCACCAACCTCTTCAGTATCCATTGACTCTTTGGTCTGCTGATGGTGGACAAGAGATGAGTAGAGGCCATTCTCATCGGCAATGAGCTCATCATGGGATCCCAGCTCCTTTAACTCACCAGAATGCATGACAGCAATCATATTTGCATTTCGGATGGTGGATAGCCGATGAGCAATGACAATAGTAGTTCGACACATGGAGGCCAGTTCAAGCGCCTCCTGCACAACACGCTCTGAATTAGTGTCCAGTGCACTAGTGGCTTCATCAAGGAGCAGGATCTTGGGTGAGTTTAGGACTGCTCTAGCAATAGCAATCCTTTGCTTTTGGCCTCCAGACATTTGGATACCATGCTCGCCCACCTGTTTTTTTTTTTGCCGGGTACATGGTTAGTGTTCAAGTAAGAACAACCTTTTATATTTATTTAGAAGAAAAAATATATCTCCTCGCAAAAAAAAAGTTCCAAAGTCATTTTTTTTTGCGAAAAGTTCCAAAGTCATTGATTTGGTAAATGTAAATGAACTAGTTTCACATAGATATTACAGTTTAAGCTGTAGTCATCTGTAATTTGTAGTGGAAAAAAAATATAACCCAGGTTGGCAAGATAATTTTACATTACATAATTGACAACTTTCTAGAGGAACATGGATGAATCTTTGCGTGATACTGCAAGATTAATACATTTAAAATCAAAGTTAATGAACCCAGTGATGTGGCCATGTAGTACTGCTTTCAAAGTTTTCTTGAGAAAAGAAATTAATTGACTCTTATTGCCTGGAAAACTAAGTTCAGAAGTTATCAGTGCCGACTTTGTAATCCTGGACAGATCCAGAAAAAAAATTTAGGAGGGGCTGAAAAAAAATCACATGATGGCATGCTAGCTGCTGCGGTGCTGTCTGCTGCTCGTGGCCGCCTGATGCCGTGCCGCCCGGCGCTCGCAGCTCGCCCTCGAGCTTTGCGCCGTCGCGGCGTGCGCCGTGCGGGCTTCCCGCCGACCAGCGCTCGTCGGCGCCCGCCTGGGCACGGAGCTGCGCCTGAGAGACTGGAGGGAGGGAAAATTAGCAAGGACCGGCCGACCGGAGAGGTGGAGTCGCGGAGACGGCAGGAGACCGGGAGAGTCGGAGAGAGGATTGGGGTTGGGGCGACGGGAGACATCGCGAGGAGGCAGTGGCAGGCAGACGACAGTGGACAGGAACTGGATAGCTCATAGCCGGATAGAGTTTTTTCTTTTGTTGGGCTTTGAAGTTTGAGCTTAGGCGAAAATGTTGACTAGTTGGCCTAATAATATACCAAAGTACATGAGTAAAAATTGAGAAGAGCCTCCAAAGAGCTCTACATGCCAGGGAGCCGTAGGGGGGCTCGAGCCCCCTCCACCCCCCGGTTGCCTCCATCGCTGTTTGTAATTATAACAGAACTAGGATCGTGCCCGTGCGTTGCTACGGGCAAAACAAATTATCCGTAAATGCAAAAAAGAAATGTAGAATCCCATCGCATGACAAAAAATTGCTATCAGGTATACTATTAGATACACCACATAGAATGAACATAATTATGATTCATGTGCAATTGCACATGTAATACACATATACATAATATTATCAGATTGTAACAAAGGTGATCGCAAATGGGTCGAGCAGTTAAGCGTGCATCAATTCTTCACAATTTTTTCAGAAGTAGTTCTCCCTTGGTTAAAATAAAGCGATTTTACTCTCTTCTGAAGTAAAAGAAATTAGGAAAAGACGGCAGCGCAAAGTAATCATGGAGCTTGTGTTGTGGAGGATAAGTGCAGTGCATCAGGCTCCTGCCCATTGTCTCTGCAATTGGTATAATCGATGGTGATTCAGTCACCAGAGTAGCCATTTAAAAAGCTGAAGCTTCCATCAAAACTTCATTTTTTTATAAAAAATGGTTGTAAGTTGTAACCGATGGTCTTGTATAGTGAGCATCAGAAATAAAGGATGGAACAAATCACATTAGAAAATTGATACATTTACCCGATCTAAGACCATGAAGTCCTATGCACAAACCATAATATTTGCACCCACTGTACTGTATGAAAATTTAAAATTCAGCCATGCCACATCTGAACGGTGTTAAAATTCACAGTAATTTTAACTTCAAAAAAAAAATCACAGTAATGACGAACCTGATTAACTGCAGCTATTCTTCCTAGGTGGGAGTAGAAGGTGTCATCAGCATCATTGGTAACAGATCAACATGCATGCATCCAGTAAAAACGAAACTCAGCTGCTTTGTTCGATGCTTGGTAAACCAATGACCTTGCGTCAGGTGGAAATAAAACAACAAATTCATTCAGTCAAATATAACAGGGCAACATGTGAAAACAGCAAGGTGGTAACGAGCGCTGAGTAAATTGATGAGTGTCTTTAAGGTGAAATACATAGTCATAGATTAACTGACATTTGCGGAAGACCACTGCTTTACCAAATTGCTAAGGATAAACAAATGTTGCATGAAATCAATTGTTTACAAAACTAAAAGTGACTGAACCTCAAAATCATAACACACTCCTACAATTTCAAACTAGCAGTTGTGTATGCAACTAAAAACCCTTAAGCTCCTAAATTGGAGCTTCAACCGTGATAGAGCTCAAAATAACTGTGATTTTCACAACTCCAAGAGATGCAACTTATTTTGAGCAAAAAAAATCATGAATAAAAAGCAAAACTGACCAACTTATGTTGACCTATCCTATTTAGAGACAGCAATTTCAACAGTCAGGTTCTGTTGGCTTGTAAAAAGGTTGATATCTAGAACCGCGGGATTCGATGAACTTAAAGGCAGCTTTTTCATTGCTGATGGCATCGGTAATAAATTCCACACATAATAGATACTGACCAAATAATTATGTGCACCAGAGCACAATAATCATACATGTAAGGCCACTGTCAAGCAATCCAATGTACTTGGTGCTTGGGAATAGGTGTGTAACGCTTGCTTGATCCAGCAACTTATCTGCACGCAAATTGCATCGGAGCGACGCCCACGGGGTGGCGTTGACATAGATGCTTACCAATTACCGACGCCTTCATCTTCATCCGCTTCTCACGTTGCTTCCTGTTTTATTCATCCTTCTTCTCCCTTGATAATGTTGCATAATGTTCTCGCTGCCTTCGATTCTTACGAGCTTTAGAATCCTCTTGTTCTCGCGCCTCACCATGCCGTACTACATCACCTGGCATGCAGGGGTTACACCATTTGAAAAAAGTAATGTGTAAGCACTGTGAGTTTGTCGCTAAGAAATATCACCTCCTTGATATGTGTTTGTGAGGTCGCCGAGAGGGACCTCAGTCCGGGTTGGTTGCGACTGGTGCGTCATCGTCAGAGTGCGGAGAGACGTATGAAACTAAGCACAGTTTTCAGAGAGATATTTCAGTTACTATGTCATCACTTTCAGAGAGTAGTCTAAATTGTCAAGAACGAAGGCAATATAAGAATCGGATCACCACATAGAACAATTTTTGACACGCGAAGCAGTAACCTGATTTTGGTAAAATATAGATGCTACAATAATTGCTAGGAATGTGAGCCTACGAAACTCCTATATGCAGCTAATCCAACATAGCGAAATAAACGTGTGTGTTATGCATAGGGCTACGGCATGCTCATTTCATCAAACACATGGGATGCACCACACTGTTCCAACTGTAAATAGATCCTAACCAAATTGCTCAATGGAATTCGGTGGAAAAGGTTGGGAAACCTTAACTCACAAAAAATGAATCAGAACAAAGAATCAACAATTTGCCCGCCGTTAGCTAGAGAAAAAACAAAGCATTAGTGATGAAGAAAACTCTGGGAGGATCTCACCATGGACTTGGCCGTTTCAGCGTTGGCATTGGTCTGGACGTCGGCAGTTCGATGGGGGCAGCCTGGCAGGGGACGCGCCGGCGTGCACCTGCAGATGTGGTGCGGTGGTCCTGGTGGTGGCGCAGGTGTGGAGGGGATGTCGGGCAGGTGCCGGTGTCGGTGGTGGCGACGTTGGAACGACGGCGCAAAGCAGTGATCCGATCGGATTTCACGGAGACGGGGGAGGAGGTGGAGGTGGAGCGGCGGCCGGGCGGAGGTGGTCCTGTCGCCGGCGGCGCAGACGTCGGGGGCGCCACGGCCGGGGTGATACGATCGGATTGGTACGCCATCGAAGTTGCGGCCGCCGGGATCCGGCGACGTGGGAATGGTGGTACGGAGACGGGGAAGGAGGCGGAGGTGGATCGGAGGACGTCGACGGCGGCGCGGTTAGAGGCCGTCGACAGCAGCGGTGAGGAGGGGGACATCAACGGTGGCGACGAGGAGGGGGATGTCGACAGCGGTGTGGAGGGAGGACATCGACGACGACTGAGAGGAGGGGGTGGCGACGGTGGCGGAGAGGAGGGGGATGGCGACGGCGGCGTCGACGGACTGCGGGGTATCGGGGTCGGGGGTGACGGTAGGAGCGGAAGGAGTTTTTTTGACGACCCTAATTTTGGTGCGCGGAGGGAGGCAGACGCACGGGAGAGGGCAGACGCACGGAGAAAGTAAGATGAAGTTTTTGTCTTACTTTCATTCTTTTTAGGAGCAGAGATAAGTAAGCATCTTAACTCGATGCTAGATTGTTTGAAGTGATTTTTCAACCTTAGTTGCAATTGACTTTTGTCATTTCCGATTTAAAATCCTATTTTATATCTTGTTTTTTGAACTGACAGCTCGCTATGTTTTTGCAGCATTACTTTCGGTGACAGTTGAAGCATCGCTGGGATAACAGCAAGTCGTTACAGATTAAGCAGGGTCGTTACCTGAGTATCATAACCCTGTGGCAGCTGGGGAGATGAAGTTGTGGGCGTTGGCAGCCTTTGCTGCCGCGACGACTTCCTCCTTCGTCGTGTCCTCCTTGCCGAACAGGATGTTCTCCAGGATCGACGTCGCGAACAGCGCCGCCGGCTCCTGGCTGACGAGCCCCATCTGCGCGCGCAGCCACTTGAGCCGCAGCTGTCGGATGTCCACACCGTCCAGGGTCACCTCGCCGGCCGTCGGGTCATAGAATCGCTCCAGCAGCACGATCAATGTCGACTTCCCCGACCCGCTGCTGCCGACAAGCGCCACCGTGTGCCCCGACGGCACGCGCAGGCTGAAGCTCTTGAAGATGGGGCTCTCTGGCCGCGACGGATAGCAGAATTCTATGTTCCGGAATTCCACCTCACCAGCAACGGTGGCGAGTTCCTCGCCCATGTTGCTCTCCGAGTCGATCTTGGGCACCCGCCGGATCACCTCCAGCACCCTCTCCACCGCCGCGCTTGCCTCCGTGAGGTACTTGATGTTCGACAGCCCTGACCCCAGCGCTCTGCATAGTTCGTCAATGGCGTCAATGGTCTCGTCAGCATGAACAATGAACAACTTACTACCGTGAACAATGGATATGGAGTTACTGTTACGTACATGCCTCCGATGACAATGCTGGCGGAGGCGGCATAGACGTTGCCGCCCTTGTAGCCGTGGTACATGATGAGGCGGCTGCCGTACCAGATATTGAAGGCAAAGATTGCGAAGGTCATGCCACGGCTGCCGATGGCGACGCCCTTGGCGAGACCCTGCTTGATGCCGAGCCGCGCCGACTCCTCCAGCGCGGCAGTGAATTGCATCGTGGTGCTTCTCTCCGCCACGAAGGAGTACACGGTGCGCACCGACGACAGGGCCTGCTCGGCAATGGCGCCCGGGCGCGTGTACTGCTCCCGGATTCGGCGCGCGAGGCCCATGAGGATGCGGGCGTAGAGGAAGCCGGGGACGATGAGCAGCAGGGCGGACGGTAGTGCCACCAGCGTCAGCTGCCACAGCAGCGCCAACCCGACGGCGTAGCTGCCCAAGAACATGGTGACGTTCATCACCAAATTGGGCACCTTCTCGCTCAGTGCGTCCTGCACGGCGAGGCTGTCGTTGGAGACACCGGCGATCGCCTCCGACGTCAAGCCGGCCTTGAGGTCGAAGTACTCCACGTCCTGCCGGAGCACCGCTCGAAGGTAGCGCAGCCGCATCCACGACGCCTGCCGTGCCGCCGTTCGCGTCCAGCAATACCCCTCTGCACGGACACACACACAGTGGGGGTGTCAGA
The DNA here is from genome assembly GCA_036936925.1 of Cenchrus fungigraminus. Taxonomy (NCBI): domain Eukaryota; kingdom Viridiplantae; phylum Streptophyta; class Magnoliopsida; order Poales; family Poaceae; genus Cenchrus; species Cenchrus fungigraminus. The sequence goes on from CM072773.1 coordinate 117,432,740, forward strand.
GGCATTGGCATGGCTCATCAATTGTCAAGATGTGCAGAGAGAGAGCGCTCACCCAGGAACGCCATGGTACAGTTGGCGGCTGCCAAGATGAGGAGATTCCTTGCGTTCTGGTTGAGGCCGGCCGGGTGGGATTTCGTCAGTGATGATGGTGTTCATCGGACATGGCAGAAGGCTTAGACTGGAGGTCAGGAATGCATACAATGCAATTCGTACCTCATTCATCTTTGCGCTAAACTGCTGGAGCCGGTCGGGGCCGCTGCCGGCGGCGTTGAATATGCGGCTGGCAATGAGCATCGATATCGGCGTCGACATGCCGTCGCCCATGGCGCCCACCAGGCCCAGCACCATGAGCGCCACGTCCGCAGCGTCCGCTTGCACGAACACTGACGCGAACGACCGCAACACGGGCACCGGCTTCGTCTCCACCATCTCCGGTGGCCTGTCCTCACCCATGTCCGGCGGCGAGCAATGGCTGGGTAACTGCACACGGCCACGTTGTGGAGCTAGAAATTGACTCAGCTCACGGCTCTTCTTTCCAGTAGTTAATTTGGCTCAGTCATTAGACGCATCTGCAACTAGATAATAAACCAGATATGATCAAAATCGACATATGTAAGCATGCATATGCTAACTCTGTTTTTAAATATATATATATATGACACCATTGACTTTTTACATTCATTTGACTGTTCGTCGATTCTACAAATATTTTTGCAAATCGATAATTTAAAATACATTTGATAATAGACATAATGCTATATATTTAGTTTAGTTAACTAACTTGTTAACCAAAGTTAGAGTACAAAGTCAACTGCGTCATATATTTAAAAACAGAGGGAACGGTACACATAACATAGAGCTATTGCCAATCAATATTTTTTTTCACAACAAATCAACACCAACCAATAAGTGTATTTTTTCAAAAAAAATCAACATTAACCACCAGCAAATGCAGTGACTTACGTCGTCCGCAACCGAGTTAGCTAAACTTCGTCAAAAACAAAATTGTCGCGCGTCGTGGTCCGTAAAAGGTCAAACAAGGGATTAGAAGGGAGGCCAGGACAGATCAAATTAATGTTGTTGCCTGTTAATTGGATTATTATAAGTTGATCATCATGGATTCATGGTGACGCCATTTCCGTCCCTACGTTGTTAAACAAAACAAAGCCTAGTTAGGTACGATGTGATCTGAGGTCAACTTACTTCTGCTGCATAATGACAACCATGGCATCTTCCAAAGGAGTGCGGATCTCAAGATTGACAATTTTCATCTCTTAATTCTATATTCACGTGTCACATCCAGTCATATTTTCTCTCACAGCACGCGGTCCAGTGCACTATTTTAATACTTTTCAGCACCCAATTTGCACTCAATTTGACAACCTAAACAGCCCCTACAAGACCCTCCACCAGCACGAGTGGAACCTAAAGCTGTTCATCAGCGCCACCTAATAGTAGATCTCACAGCATTCACATCCGATGAGTGCCACCTCAGAGTAGATCTCACAGCATCCACATCCGATGAGTACTACAAACATGAGCCTAGGTGAATTAAAATATAGGGAAAATATTCAGTGCAAACCACCTCTTCGGTGGAATCATGAAAACCCTCTAAAAAACATACTTATACATTTTCAAAAAATGTGAAATGATGCACATCCATAGTCCATCCATATATATACTTGGTGGAAAAAGTTGGGAATCAAACTCGTTTTGAAAAAATTCATACAAAAATAACAAGATTCACACTAGAAGACAAAATTCCTGTGAATTTGTCTTGTAGTGAAAATGCATCTAGAATTTGTTATTTTCATATGAATTTTACTATATTGAGTTTGGTTCCCAATTTTTACCACAACGAACATATATCGATAGACTATGGGCGTGCATCGTTTCATATTTTTTTGACACTTCTAACTATGTTTTTTAGGAGGGTTTTCACGATTCCACCGAAGAGGTGGTTTGCACTGGATATTTTCCCTAAAATATATCTCAATCTCAACCACTTGCCCCTCCTTAGTCAATTAGAGCACGCCACACACGTTTCTTCCCTCAATGTCCTCTCTGCACCAAAGAAACTGGTTTTGTTTGCTTCTTGCATGATATTTTTCTTTCAAAACAAATTTATCGTATTAATTAATACATAATATTTTTCTTTCAAAACAAATCTACCATACAACTCACTGTAGCAAATTATGAATTAATTATGCTTATTAGATTCGTCGCGCAAAGTTGCACTTATCTGTGAAAAGGTTTTGCAAATAAATTTCATTTAGACCTCCATACATGAAAGATTCCTTTTGAGTGAAAAAAGTGCTCCCATCCAAACACTGCCGCCCCGCGTAGCTGGTCGCTCGGCTTCTGCGCCTGGAATCACGGCAGCTCGGCTTGCAGTCTGAGAGCCAGGTGTGGTTCGAGGACCGGTGGATGGTCGCTTCCTAGTGTGATGAGTGATTGACAATGTGATGTGGTCGCAGCCGAGTCATGAGTGGTGATTGGCGGAGGCTACACCGAGTTCGCGGGGTTTCTGGTGGTTCACCAGAAAACCACTGAGTTCCTTGGTTGATCCACAAAGCCAAGACCGAAGAACCGAAGACGGAGGTGCAGCAGTTCCAGACCGGTGGGTACCGGTCTGACCGGTGAGGAGCACCGGTCTGACCGGTGTGCGACGACGCAGTCCGGAATCTTCGAAGCGGATGACACACGTCGGGATCGCAAGGCTTGCGTCGAGGCTAAGCAAGTTTGCGGTCGCTGGGCATCCGTCCGATGGAGCGAAGACAAAGATTTCCGAATTCGCCCTTGAGGGGCATGTATCCCTAGTTAGCTAGTAAGGGTATTTTAGTCTTTCGGTTGCCTCCATATAACCTAAGGGGTGAGAGGATGGCAGCCATCTCTTGGAACCCTAGCTCATTTGGTTTTCCTATTTTCCTTCCTATTTTCTTAAGATTTTCGTAGGACTAGCTTGAGAGCTTCATGGTGAGATCTTGTGAGAGGGAAGGATGATCGGGCGGCAAGCTAGACCTTGTATGAACCTCTTTGGTATGTATAGATGATTCGGCGTGGTTCCTCAAGGCTTGGATGTGTCTTTCCTGTTTCTCCTTTTTTAGTGATTTTCGGAGCCCTTTCTTGGAGATTTTCTTGGAGCGATTTCGAGGCCTTTCTCTTTGGGATTTGGTGGGGGATGTATGCATGAACCCTTCGTGGTTCTTTTCCCTTTGATTTCCCTTCCAAATCCGTGAGGAAAGGGGCTCGATTTTGGGGTTTTCGTGGCTCGAGGGTTAGAGGCGTTCTTGGTGGGATTTCTTCGATTCCTCTTGATTTGACAAGTTTTGGTGGACCAAATCTTGGCTATGGAGTACCCATGAGGTGTTCCTACTATCCCCAAAGTCTTGTGCAAAACCGTGGAGCGAATCGGGAGATCGGGAGTTGGATTTGGGGGAGTTGACTCGCGGGCGCTGTTCATCCCGAGCTGCCCAGGCGCGACCGGTCTGACCGGTGCTCTTGACCGGTCTGACCGGTGCTAGCCCTTGGTGGGTTTTTGTCTCGGGGAATAGCCTTGTCCGTGTGGTTTTGTCCCGTGGTCCTGCTGATCAGTTCTTGGCGTGTTTGGAGTTGTTTTGCTAGGTTTTGTGAGGGGTTCTTCTTCCTCACAGGTTGTGTTTCGTGGTGGTTTTTGTTCCAGGGCCTAGAGGAGTCACTGAGGCTTCCTGGAACGTTTGCTGTGCGGCTGCTATAGCCACCGGCCTGACCGGCTCTGTCCACCGGTCTGACCGGTGTCACCGGTCTGACCGGCGCAGGCCATCGGTCTGACCGGTGTAGCACAGGTAGCAAGCCATGCAAGTTTCCGCTGTGTGGTTTGGTGAGTTTTGGCTCGAAAGGTTGAGTGTTGGCTCTTAGGACCAGTAGCACTCCAGTGGCTGTGTGGTCTTGACCAACTTGGGTAGTTGAGTCGGAGACGTGAGTTGGAAGCCGTGTTCGTCTTGTTGGAGTTCTCATCTCCTTCGAGAATAATTTTTATCGGCTCCCATTCACTCCCCCCCTCTCTGGTTCGCCTAATCGGTCCTTCAATTGGTATCAGAGCCGGTTCGGGTCTTTATTGACTCTTACCAGTCTAAGATCCAAAGATGGCGTACCAGGAACGGGGTTCGGGTCCTCCGCAGTTCGATGGGAAGAACTACCAGATGTGGCAAAGGCGGATGGCGGCGTTCCTCCGCGGAAAGGGTCAGATCCTTTGGGATGTCACGGTGAACACAGCTTATGTTCATCCGATGAACTTCCTTACTCCAGGATCGAGGGATATGTTCGAAGCCAACAACAAGGCTGTCGACTACTTGTTTCGTGCTCTGTGTCAGCCTGAATTCGATCGGGTTCAGATAGAGGACTTAGCTTGTAGGATTTGGGAGCAGTTGAAGGATGCTCATGCTGGGAATGCTCAGGTTCAGGCTCGGATGTACGCGACTTACCGGAGAGAGTACGAGAACTTCACTCATCTCCCCGGCGAGTCCGTCGATGCCCTTTTCCAGCGATTTACGGTCGTTGTGAACAACATGAGAGCCAATGTGGACGTCCTCCCATACAATGATCATGATAGAGCCGTGAAGCTCTTGCTCTCGTTGGATCGTACCGTATGGGACGGGAAGTTTGAGGCTATTATTGAGTCCGAGAAGTATGACACCTTGACGGTGAACGAGCTGTTCTCGAAGCTCAAGTCGGCTGAGTTGGACCGTGGTATGACAGCCAAGATCGAGAGCCCGACTGATTCTCATAGTCTCGCTCTCGTTGGTGGCAAAGGAGCTAAGTCTAACGCTAACGCATCCTCCAGGATGTACTCTCTGTCTTCTTTGATGTCTTTGCCAGACGAGGAGTTCGACGTGCTTGGAGAGGACGAGCTGGCGTTGCTGACCAGGCGGTTCGAGAGGTTGCACGAGAACCGGGTGAACACGAGGAGGACAGCACGGACGTGCTTTCAGTGCGGCAAGCCAGGACACTTCGTCGCCGACTGCCCGGAGAAGACGGAGAACAAGGACGGCTACAAGGACGACTACAGGCACCGATCGAGCAAGGATGGCAAGTACCGATCGAGGCGCGATCACAAGCACAAGAACAAGCACAAGGACGAGCGACGGTCGAGGAAGAAGGATGGCCGCGGCAGGAAGGCCCGAGCAATGGTCGGAGCGAGCGACGTCGACTCCAGCTCCGCCTACTCTTCCTCGAGCTCGAGTAGCAGTGAAGATGAAGGTGATCGGCGCAAGAACAAGAAGTCATCCAGGAACTTGAGCGGGTTGAGCTGCTTCGCGGGAGATGGCTTCTGCGGCATGGCCCGTAGCTCCGGCAGCAAGAAGAGCCACCAGAGTGACTCGGACTCTGACTCCGAGGATGAGGTATGTGATGAACTCTCTTCTTTGCGCAAGGAGAATGATGAGTTGGTTGACTTGCTTGATAACCGCGATCACATGCTTAGAGAGGCCAAGAAGATGAGGAAAGAACTTAGGGCCTCACTAGAAGATGCTAGGAACCGTGTGGCTGAGCTAGAAACCCAGAACCTAGATGCTAAGCTTGAGATTGATTCGCTTAAGGCTTCTCCTGTGGTTTCTGATGAGATTGATTGCTGTGATTGCTCTGTGTACCTAGCTGATCTTACTGCTCTTAAGGATAAGCATGCTTCTACTTGTGATGAACTAGATATGCTTAGGGTTGAAGTGGCTGAGCTTAAGTCTAGACCTGCTTTGCTAGGTGCTTGCACTTCTTGCCCTGTTTTGCATGGAAAGATTGATGAGTTGCATGCTTACACTGTTTCGCTTGAGGCTAAGTTGAAAGAGCCTATTCCCACTTCTTGCTCTACTTGTGAATTGCATGTGGTTAAGAATTTGGAGCTTGCACATTATGTTGATCGCTTGCAGGATGAGAATGATGAGCTGAGAAAATGTATGAGCTGGTTGTCGGGTCAGGAGCCTCAGCTTGGTATCATGATAGCGGCTTTTAAACGCTATGATGGTCAGGCACTTGGGGCTGACAAGCTTGGAGAGAACTGTGGTGAGGGAGTTGAGAGAGTTGGAGAGATTCCTATCCCACCACCAAACTGACACAAGAACAAGTTTGAGCCCAAGCCTAACCATCTCAAAAACAAACTTGACACTACTCCAGATCCACCCATATTCCCTCACCCAACAAATGATTTTCAGAAACCGGTGAAGTTTGTGAGCCCAAAGGGAGGTGAGGAAGGAGAGAAGAAGGGTGAGAAGCCAAGTGGGCAGCCCCAACCCAAGCCTAAGCCTAAGCCACAGCCCATAAAGTTCCATTGTGGGTATTGTGGGAGAGATGGTCACAAGGATGAGTTTTGCTTCAAGAGGAAGCGTGAGGAGAGAATGGCTAGAGAGTGGGCTAACAAGGACAGGTACCACCCCTCTAATGGTGTACCTGAGCCTCGTATGCAGATGCCCAGGGCCAAGGCGATTGTGAGGACAGTTCCGGCTTGGGGAGACCGGAAGGCTGCAGGTGCTGCTGCTGGCCGAGCTACACCGGTCAGACCGGTGCAGGTCTGGGCAGACAGCGAGTCGGGTTTCGTGCTCGTGAGGATGCTCGGTTTGGTTCTGGAGGTCGTGGTTCTGGTGGTTGGTCTGGAAAGTTTGCAGGTGGTCAGTTTGCTAGGCGTTCTCCACCTCGTGCTCAATACGGGGATGGGAGGAGTCGTAGCTTTGAGATGGAGAGGAGGAACGATCCACGGTTTCCCTTTCGTGGCTTTCGTCCTCCTCCAGCTAGAGAGGGTTGGTTCCCTCGTGGTGGTTACCGTGGTGGTAGCTTTGATAGGCGTGATGATTTGGTTTGTGCTAACCCCACTTTGGAGCAAATGGCTCGGCACTGGTTTTACTCTTTTGGTACTAACCCCAGTGCTGAGTCGTTTGTTCACTCACGTGCTCGCTTTTGAATTTTAGGTGGGAGACTTGAAGAACATTTGGTTGATTGACTCCGGTTGCTCGAGGCATATGACCGGAGACAAGGGGTGGTTCTCAAGTCTCGTCCCGGTGGTGACAAAGAAGTACATCACCTTTGGGGACAATGGGCGAGGGCGTGTGCTGTCAGAAGGTGAGATTAAGGTAAGTGACAAGATCACTCTCAGGCGTGTTGCTCTTGTTCAATCGCTTGGATACAATTTGCTTTCTGTGTCCCAGTTGTTGGATGAGGGTTTTGAGGTGTTGTTTCGGCCTGGTGGTTCTCGGATTTTAGATTCTCAGGGGGATCTTGTTTGCATGGTCGTTCCCGAGGGTCAAGTGTTCCGAGCTGATTTTTCTCAGTCTTCTGGTGTGGAGCGTTGCTTCTTGGCTGGTTCTTCGAGTGAGTTGTGGAAGTGGCATAGGTAGTTGGGTCACTTGAGCTTTGACCTTTTGTCTCTCGCTTGAGTAAACTCAATTTGGTCCGAGGATTGCCACGGTTGAGGTTTGAGAAAGAGTTGGTTTGTGTGCTGTGTAGGCATTCCAAGATGGTAGCCTCTTCTCACCCGCCTCTCACTGATGTGATGACTGAGCGTCCATGCGAGCTGCTCCATATGGACCTTGTTGGCCCAGCTCGTGTGCGATCTGCGGGTGGGAAGTGGTATGTCCTTGTTGTGGTGGACGACTACTCTCGGTATGCGTGGGTGTTCTTTCTTGAGGAGAAAGGGGAGACGTTTGGTTTTGTTCGAGATCTTGTCTTGAGGTTAAGAAACGAGAGGCACGGAGATGCCATACGAGCGATCCGCAGTGACAATGGCTCGGAATTCAAAAACTCTCGCTTCGAAACCTTTTGCCATGACTTGGGTCTTGAACATCAGTTTTCGAGTCCGTATACGCCTCCCCAGAATGGCGTGGTGGAAAGGAAAAACAGGACCTTGTGCGAGATGGCTCGGACGATGCTCGACGAGCATAGGACTCCGAGAAGGTTCTGGGCTGAGGCGGTCAATACCGCGTGCCATGTGTCGAACAGGATCTACCTCAGGGTCCATAAGAAGAAAACCTGTTACGAGTTGATGCACGGTCGCACACCCAAGGTGAGTCACTTCCATGTCTTTGGTTGTAAATGCTTCATTCTGAAGAAAGGGAAGAAGTTGGACAAGTTCGAGGCTAGGTCTGTCGATGGCATTTTCTTTGGTTATGCATCTCATTCTAGAGCATTTCGTGTGCTCAATCTTGAAACTAACCAAATCGTGGAGACTTGCGAGGTAACCTTCGACGAGACACAGCCACGTAGTCAGCTTGTTTTTGAGTGTGCAGGTGATGACGAACTTGGCGAGGAGATCTTTCAGTAGGAGGAGCATGAACATGGAGATGATGAAGATGGCGGTGTGATGCCCGCGGCTGAACATGTACCTACTACTTCGACGACGATCGAGAATGGACCCTCTCCCACACCTACAACGACAAACCCAGATCAAGGCGAAGCTGCTGTTGAGGGGGAAGTAGCATCAAGGCGAGAACCTCCCCGGCGAGTGCAAGTGGATCACCCAGCTTCGAGAATCATCGGCGACATGAATGAACGTACTACACGGTCGAGGGTTCGGAACAATTCTCATTTCGCTCATGCTGCTTTTGTTGCCACCTTTGAGCCCAAAGACATTGGACACGCGTTATCTGATCATAATTGGGTTAACTCGATGCATGAGGAGTTGGAGAATTTTGAGAGGAACCAAGTTTGGGTGTTGGTTGACCCTCCTCCAGGGTGTAAGCCGATTAGGACAAAATGGGTGTGGAAAAATAAAGAGGGAGAGAAACGAGAAGTGGTGAGGAACAAGTCGAGACTTGTTGCTCAGGGGTACAGTCAGAAAGAGGGGATCGACTACGAGGAGACTTTCGCTCCTGTAGCTCGTTTGGAGGCGATCAGGATCCTTCTAGCCTTTTCCGTGGCTAAAGGGTTCAAGTTGTACCAGATGGATGTGAAGAGTGCTTTCCTGAACGGTGTGTTGGAGGAAGAGGTGTTTGTGAGGCAACCACCGGGGTTTGAGAGTGAGAAGTACCCCCACCGGGTGTACAAGTTGAGGAAGGTGCTGTATGGGTTGAAGCAGGCGCCTAGAGCTTGGTATGGTAGGTTGAGGGGGTTCCTGTTTGAGAGAGGGTTTGAGATGGGGAAGGTCGACCAGACCTTGTTTCTCCTCAGGCAGGGCAGAGATATCCTAATTGTGCAGGTATACGTGGATGATATTGTCTTTGGTGGCTCGTCTAACTCTCTTGTTGCAAGGTTTGCAGAAGACATGAGCAGGGAATTTGAGATGAGCATGATGGGCGAGTTGCAGTTCTTCCTCGGGCTACAAATCAAGCAATCAAAGGAAGGAACATTTGTGCACCAAGCTAAGTACACCAAGGACATTGTGAGGAAGTTCAAGATGGAGGACTCCAAGGCTATGGCAACGCCTATGAGTACGACTACAGCTCTTGATGCGGACGAGGAAGGTGAACACGTGGACCAGAAGGAGTACCGGAGCATGATCGGGTCACTCCTCTACTTGACGGTGACGAGGCCGGACATCCAATTCTCGGTGTGTCTGTGCGCTCGTTTTCAAGCGTCTCCGAGGACTTCGCATCGGCAAGCAGTCAAGCACATTTTCAGGTATTTGCGACACACTCCCGACTTCGGCCTTTGGTACTCTGCGTCTTCTTCTTTGGCGCTTCATGGATTTTCAGACGCGGACTTTGCCGGGTGTCGGTTGGATAGGAAGTCCACTTCTGGGACTTGTCAGTTCTTGGGTTCTTCTTTGGTATCTTGGTCTTCCCGCAAACAGTCGAGTGTTGCTCAATCCACTACCGAGGCAGAGTATGTGGCCGCAGCTAGTTGTTGCTCTCAGCTCCTTTGGATCACATACACTATGAGTGACTTTGGTGAGGAGTATACCCATGTCCCACTTCAATGTGATAGCACCAGTGCTATAAGCGTTGCAAAGAACCCAGTGCTCCATTCCAAAACCAAGCACATAGAAGTGAGGTATCATTTTCTGAGAGACAACGTAGAGAAAGGGAAGATAGCTTTGATCCATGTACCCACACATGACCAACTAGCCGATATTTTCACCAAACCCCTAGATCAAGCAACTTTCACTCGTTTGCGGGGGGAGCTTGGTGTTTGTTTGATTTCTTGAGTTGGCGTGTGGGAGCTCCTTTGTAGCATATGTATAGCTTTCCTTTGTGCATTTCTTGCATTTGGCATGGCATATGTAACATGATGTATAGGCATCTTTGTATCTTAGGTTGCATGCATTTTGTATCATATGCATTGTTTAGGAAAGACTTCTCCTATATACATTGTTCACCATGGAATGATATATATGTCTTTGTGAGCTAATTTGGTAAGCTATGGTTAGGTTGGCTTAGCTCTTGATAATCTTGGTTTGTATCCATGGTCGATGGCTATGTTTTTTGAAAATTTCATATGTATGCTCTCTTGTGAGTAAATGCCTTTACATGATCTTGACATGTTGTTGTGGCTTGGCTATGCTTAATTTGTGGTTGGATAGCTTATTTTGATCATATGGGGGCCAAAGGCTCATTTGCCATCATGAATGTTTAGCCCCCATGCTTCATCTTGTGGAGGGGCATAAGTTCCTTTTTGTCGCAAAGACATTTCATGTACCAATTATAAATCTGAAAATGAAATGTAAATTGTTTGAAAAATGTGCTCCCTCGTCATATGTGCTAATTTTAAGTTGCTTTGGGTGCTAAATCGTTGCATGATGCCTACCAATGAGAAGTCTCATATATAGAAGTAGGCACATGGCTCGGTGGCTTTGACATGACATGAGGTGCATGTGGGTGTTTATGATGGTCTTATGCTTAGAATGGTTGTCCTAGCATGAAGTTTGTGTGGCTTTGCCATTTTGACATGTTTTGCTCATGTTTAGGACTTTGCTCATGAGAGGGTGATTTTTCGCAAAATTGCTAAATTCTATCTTAGCTTCGTCCAATGGTTGTGAAACTTGGTGATCATGAAGTTTATGTCATTACGAAGCTATAGAGTATCTAACTTGCTCGTTTGGACATGTGTAGCATCCTATGTTGAATTTTGTCTATTTGAGAAGCTCTAGGTTGCATTTTTTTAATTTTTGGCTTGATTCATGCATTGTCAACAAGGGGGAGAAGTTTGAGCATGTTTTGGCCTACTAAATGCATTTGGAAGGTTTTCAGGTGGTTTCGAGCTATTTCTGGGCTCTGTCGTGCACCTGTCTGACCGGTTGAGGTCACCGGTCTGACCGGTCAGAGTGCTGGCCTGTTCACATGTTGCGCACCGGTCTGACCGGTGGTGTCGACCGGTCTGACCGGTCAGAGCTGAGCTGTTGCAGCTGCTCTGTTTCGTGAAGTGGTTCGCATGCATTTGTCCAGGGGGAGTTGCATTGGTTCAGGGGGAGTTTGCATGTGTGCAGGGGGAGCTCTTTGTGGTTTTCGAGCTTTGGTTTGATGGTTTGTGCTCTTTGCTTGAGCATGTTTTGTCTCGGATGTGTCGAGCCGTTGCCCTTGCCTAAGGGGTCCGAGACTTGTCTTCTTCAAGTGATCTTACTCTTTGCCTTTTCTTTGGCTTTCGATCGCTTGTTGGAGTTCCTTTTAGTCGTTTCTTTTCTTTTCCTTTTCTCTTGGTTACCAAAACATGTGTGTTGTCAATGCACTCATCAAGGGGGAGATTGAGAGCCAGGTGTGGTTCGACGACCGGTGGATGGTCGCTTCCTGGTGTGATGAGTGATTGACAATGTGATGTGGACTGATTCTTGGCTAAGTATTGCAGGTGCAGGTTGCGGCTTGACTGGTGCAGGTGCAGGTGAAGAACAAGCGTGAAAGGTCATTGCCGGTGAGGCCTCCAGGTGTGGAGAAGACAAGTAGGCTTGGTTCGAGGGACCCGGTGGCCAGCGGGGTCAAGTGCGGGCTGCATGGTGGCAAGAACGGCAAGATGAAGTCATGGGCGGTTTCTTGGTTGAGCCTCAAAACCAAGGTCGAGCCGGGACTACGTGGGAGCCGAGTCATGAGTGGTGATTGGCGGAGGCTACACCGAGTTCGCGGGGTTTCCGGTGGTTCACCAGAAAACCACTGAGTTCCTTGGTTGATCCACAAAGCCAAGACCGAAGAACCGAAGACGGAGGTGCAGCAGTTCCAGACCGGGGGTACCGGTCTGACCGGTGTGCGACGACGCAGTCCGGAATCTTCGAAGCGGAGGACACGTGTCGGGATCGCAAGGCTTGCGTCGAGGCTAAGCAAGTTTGCGGTCGCTGGGCATCCGTCCGATGGAGCGAAGACAAAGATTTCCGAATTCGCCCTTGAGGGGCATGTATCCCTAGTTAGCTAGTAAGGGTATTTTAGTCTTTCGGTTGCCTCCATATAACCCAAGGGGTGAGAGGATGGCAGCCATCTCTTGGAACCCTAGCTCATTTGGTTTTCCTATTTTCCTTCCTATTTTCTTAGGATTTTCGTAGGATTAGCTTGAGAGCTTCATGGTGAGATCTTGTGAGAGGGAAGGATGATCGGGCGGCAAGCTAGACCTTGTATGAACCTCTTTGGTATGTATAGATGATTCGGCGTGGTTCCTCAAGGCTTAGATGTGTCTTTCCTGTTTCTCCTTTTTTGGTGATTTTCGGAGCCCTTTCTTGGCGATTTTCTTGGAGCGATTTCGAGGCCTTTCTCTTTGGGATTTGGTGGGGGATGTATGCATGAACCCTTCGTGGTTCTTTTCCCTTTGATTTCCCTTCCAAATCCGTGAGGAAAGGGGCTCGATTTTGGGGTTTTCGTGGCTCGAGGGTTAGAGGCGTTCTTGTTGGGATTTCTTCGATTCCTCTTGATTTGACAAGTTTTGGTGGACCAAATCTTGGCTATGGAGTACCCATGAGGTGTTCCTACTATCCCCAAAGTCTTGTGCAAAACCGTGGAGCGAATCGGGAGATCGGGAGTTGGATTTGGGAGAGTTGACTCGCGGGCGCTGTTCATCCCGAGCTGCCTAAGCGCGACCGGTCTGACCGGTGCTCTTGACCGGTCTGACCGGTGCTAGCCCTTGGTGGGTTTTTGTCTCGGGGAATAGCCTTGTCCGTGTGGTTTTGTCCCGTGGTCCTGCTGATCAGTTCTTGGCGTGTTTGGAGTTGTTTTGCTAGGTTTTGTGAGGGGTTCTTCTTCCTCACAGGTTGTGTTTCGTGGTGGTTTTTGTTCCAGGGCCTAGAGGAGTCACTGAGGCTTCCTGGAACGTTTGCTGTGCGGCTGCTATAGCCACCGGCCTGACCGGCTCTGTCCACCGGTCTGACCGGTGTCACCGGTCTGACCGGCGCAGGCCATCGGTCTGACCGGTGTAGCACAGGCAGCAAGCCGTGCAAGTTTCCGCTGTGTGGTTTGGTGAGTTTTGGCTCGAAAGGTTGAGTGTTGGCTCTTAGGACCAGTAGCACTCCAGTGGCTGTGTGGTCTTGACCAACTTGGGTAGTTGAGTCGGAGACGTGAGTTGGAAGCCGTGTTCGTCTTGTTGGAGTTCTCATCTCCTTCGAGAATAATTTTTATCGGCTCCCATTCACTCCCCCCCTCTCTGGTTCGCCTAATCGGTCCTTCACAGTTGCACAGGCACGGGCAGGCTAACAATAGCCTGCCAGGCTCCTCTGTCGCTAGTTTGCAAGCCGCCGTCGTCCTACCGTCGTGGCCGGTTTGCGACCTCCATTCCTCGCCACGCACGTTTGCTTTGAGGCTCATGATGGCTATAGGTGTTGCGCCCCTCCTGCAGGTCGTGTTTGCCACTTGCCAGTAAAGCTTGAGGTTCAGGACAATATGTATTGCAGGTGATGGGCATGCTTCAGATTCAGGGTGTGTTTAGATCTAGATGAATTGGCTGAATTGAGGAAGAATTGATGTAAATGCAGATGAATAGTGAGAGGTGATGTGAGGTGATGTGATAGATGATAGGATGTTTTTTGCAAACTTTTTGGGATCTAAACACACCCTCGGGTTCAAAGCATGAAACATCTGAAAGTTCAGCTATGCTATTTGGGTATTTATCATCATGGTCCAAACTGTAATGCTCGGAACAATATTTGGCCATCATCAGTTCTCATACAATATTTCGAAACATTGAAATACAGTATGAATGGTTGTATGTTCTCAAACAATATTACTTGCACTAATGTTCTCAAACAATATAAATGAGTTCCTGGTCACATAGATAACAAATTCAGGGTCCTAAAACATTAGGAATGAAAACAAAATCCAATGCAACACAACAATGTTACATATTTTCTTGATCTGGCAATCTATCAAAATTTAATCTCTTAACAGAAGGCTGTAATGTGGTAGCAGGATCGACTCCAAGTAACATATCTGTATATCCTCCTTGGACATAAGGTGCACCCATGGTAGAGAAATTGCCGTACATATTAATGTGAGTCATTGTGGTATTAGCATATCCTTCGCGGATCAATGATGCAGCCATGGAGGATGATTGTCCATATGCATTGCTTGCAAAATCTGGCATTATATTGTTATCATCAACATTACACTCCTGTGACATATATAGAATAAGAATTGTTCATAAAAATGCTTGTAAGCTAATCAAATATGAAAATATAGTATAGTGCAAGTAATATGGCTTACGGTATAATGCTCAGGATCAGCCCCTTTGTATCCATTTTGTACTGCATTTGTTGAATCTTGTCCTGTATTCATACATATCAAGTTAACTATACTAGCAAAGAATGGAGAAAAACATGCTACAGCTGGTGGGATCAGTACCTTTCTTTTTACCACTTTTCTTTTTTTTACCTTTTTTCTTTTCAAGAGAGATGGTCCCTCGTTTACTCTTTGGGCCTTTTACCACTCGAGGAATTCTAAATGATATTTTACCTCTCAATGTGTCTGTAGCATAGTTAGTTGAAACTAGAGGGACCTCACTGGCTTTTTCTTGCATCTTGCATAGAGAATTATCTGTTTCCAAGTCCAACTTATCTATGGCATTCTCCAAATCATCAAGAAGTTCTTTGAACGTTGAACACTTCAACGCAATGGATGTCGCCTTTCGGGCAATACGTGCAGCACGTGTTTTCAAACTTTCCTTCTCATATCCTTGTTTCTCGATATAGAATCCTCTCTTTGCATATTTCGTCCATCTGTTCAATATGTATTGAGATGGCAACAAAAAAACATCGTTCACATTGAAGACTTTGAGGGCATGCTTGCACAATAGACCTACACGTGGATATCATATTTCATTAATTTGTATTGCAAAATATACTAGTGCAATAAAAAATTTATACATACCTATAGATTCATATTTTCGGCAAGCACATGTGATTGTAATATCTGCTTTGTTGAACACAACCGTTGCTCCATAATCAGAGTACATATGTGTAATGGTATATGTCAAAATCGACCCTTCTGTATGTAACAATTTGCAAGAGAATGAAAATTGTTCATTAAATTCTTTCTCGAACTCTTTATACATTCTTCTTGTATATGACTCGACTGCGGTCTTCAAAAAGGAATGTGTGTAACTGGGCTCTTTCGACGTGAGTGGAAATCTTCATCCAACTCATTATTGCGAAGACTTGTAGAAACCTTATCACATTCTTCAAGGAGTTCTGAAAGACCCAGTTTCCTACGAAACCTTTTCTTGAATACATTATTCATACCTTCGCTCCTTTGAGTGGAGTTCATATCAGCTGTAAATGAGTCACGGTATGCAGCAACCCACTTTGTCCTCAAATCATATAGGTTTGACATCCATTAATTGTCCGGAAGGTTGTACTTACACAACAATTCATTCCACTTCTTCTTGAAGTAAAACTCAGATCTGTCTTCGTAGATACATCTCTTAAAATCAGGAAGAAACTTCTCTGGATACTGTTGGATGACATGACCAAGGTGTTTAGCAGCATTTAGATAAATGTGCCACAAACAAAGACGATGACTTGTATTTGGGAATACATAAGCAATTGCTCCTGCCATAGCCACATCTTGATTAGTGAAAATTGTGTTTGGATGCTTGCCTGACATTGCTTCTAAAAAAGTTTGAAATAGCCAAACAAATGACTCAATAGTCTCATTAAATAATAATGCAGCCCCAAAATAATAGTCTGCTTGTGATGGTTGGTTCCCAGGAGCGGAGCAAAAGGCATTTCAAACTTATTAGTCTGAAATGTGGTGTCAAAAGACACTGTATCACCAAAACATGCGTAATCCATGATAGATTGACCATCTGCCCAAAAGAAGTTAGCCATCCTGCCATCGTCTTCATCTATTTCAACAGCATAAAAAATGTTGGATCCTCTATCTGCTTATTTTTCAAGTATTTCACTAATGTTTGTGCATCATTGGGTTCTAAGTACTTCTTGCGTTGCCGACCAATCTCATTGTTACAATCGGTCCGTGAGAATGGCACTTTGTCGGCTCCTCCATAAAATTGCACCATAAACTCAAACACCTGGGCTGGCTTCATTCCACCCTTCCTCATCTGGCCGATCAGCTTCTTGTCCGCTTCTTCAACACATCGTTGGGACCTGAGCTTTTGCCTTTTATTTGGACTTGCAAGGTAATGATTGTGATCAACTACAATCTTTTGCACTGTCCAAACCCCCTCCTTACTGACACTAAACTGAATACGTGCATCGCAACCCATCCTTGTAGTGCCCTTTGATGACTCATTTTTTTGTTGACCTTGACTACTGCAAACAAAATATTTGAGATAGATACTACCGTCATCTTGGCGGCGCTTTGTGTCACTCTTTCTAATGCTGAACCCAACCTTGCCTGCGTAGGTGTTGTACATATCATAAGCTTCCTTCTCGGATGTAAAAGACATTCCAACTTCAGAAACAGTGAAATAATTTTCCGCAATTTCATCAACTTCCTGTCATACAATGAGTCCAGAATTTAAGGTGGCTTACATCAATACAAACTATTATAGGCTCCCTTGCAGATGGCGTGTGTAATTTAAATAGGTCACTCACCTGGGTTATGTGCTGCTCATTGGCTCCAGATTCTCCAACTTTTTGCGTAACATGGATTGGAACTGTATCCTCTGCTTGAGTAGAAGAGGATGGCATCTGATGAGAGGAGGGTGCAGGTTCAATAGCCCTCTGATCCGCTTGGCCTTCTCCTGCTTGGGGCGTGCAGGGCTAAGGGACAGACCTGCACCGCTGCCTGCTGATCTTGGTAGATGGGTGGAGGGGAAGCGGACGTGTACGGCGCACCAGGTAGACGCGGCCGCGCAGGAGCTCGTGAGTGGACGGGGAAGCCGCTGTGGCGTGTTCGGGCGAGGGAGAGCGGATGCGGCGATGCGCGGCGGAGGAGAGCGGGGAGCGGAGGCCAGCGACAGATCGGGTGCGGCACGTCGAACAGGGTTCCTAGCCTCCTACCGTCCTACGAGCCTTGCGATGTCCGCGAGCCAAGCTGAGCCGAGTTGAAAGCTGGCGATCCAGGCGGAGGAGCCGTGCATGACGCGAAGCCGGGGTTCCGCGTTATTTGGTTTGTCTGTCCACGCGTCACAATTCTAGACCCGTCCTGCACGGCGTGGCTTTACAGGACTCCTATTACAACCAATTTCCCCCCCCCCCCCAAAATGAGCCTCGCAGTCGCAGAAGGTCGGATATATAGGATTCGTTAAGGGCACGGGAAGACGGAAAACCTTTCTCGACGCCTACCGCGCCGCTACGTAGCGCAGCGCCGCAGCGAGCTTTTCCACTCGCCTGCCTCCGCCTCCGGCCCCGCCCCCGCCCCCACCACGGCGCGCTCGCCCCCCGTCCAGGCCGTCCTGCGCCACCAGGAGGGCCCTCGGATTGGATCCCCTCGTTTCCATCAGGTAATACACTGATGCAGGCATGCAGCTACCACTTTCTACTACGCTGAAATGCGGGCTGTAGCATAGTAACTGTTTCTTTTTTCACCTGTAAATACAAAAACAGCATCATGCTTTGCGGCAGGCCTCTGCTGGGTGAAATTTCTGCACCAAATGTTTGTGGGTGGCGGCCAATGCTTATATGGTTACGGTTCTGACTACTATGAAATACCAGGTAATCAATGAGTCTTCCTCGAGAGTTTTCTACCTTTACTAGTAAGGTGTACGTGCGACACGCACGTGTAAATAACCTATCAAGTACTCCGTATTAGTCAAGTGACACCACTCAATTTTTTATTTAATCACACATATGTTAACCTGTTATCTTAGCAGCTCGAGTACTCACACTCATCACAACCAGCACCCCGCAGAATGAATTATGAATTGATGCATTTCTGTAAGTTTGGAAGGTAACGAGGCTGCCTATCTTGGCTTGCACTCGGTTGCATGTTTATATAGGGGGCAATGCGCCCAAGATTTACATGGGATGGATGTCGGTTAACTTGATCTCCAAGTACA
The DNA here is from genome assembly GCA_036936925.1 of Cenchrus fungigraminus. Lineage (NCBI taxonomy): Eukaryota > Viridiplantae > Streptophyta > Magnoliopsida > Poales > Poaceae > Cenchrus > Cenchrus fungigraminus. Next base: position 117,451,058 of record CM072773.1, read on the forward strand.
ATGAAACTATCTCTAAGGAGATCTAGCCAACTCAACTAACCAACACGATATACATGACACATACAAGTTTGTTACACATACGATATCTCTAACACCCCCTCTCAATCTAAACTTATCTTGGCTCAAGATTTAGATTGCTTCTGAAGACTTCAAGCTTATGCGTCGGCAAGGCCTTTGTGAATCCATCTGCAACTTGATCATTGGATGCAATGAACCGTACTTCCAACAGTTTCTTAGCAACCCTTTCTCGCACAAAATGAAAGTCTATTTCTATGTGCTTTGCCCTTGCATGAAAGACAGGATTTGCAGACAAATATGTAGCACCAAGATTATCACACCATAATCGTGAAGGCCTTCGGAATTTGACACCAAGCTCAGTTAGGAGAGATTCTACCCATATTACTTCAGCTGTAGCATTTGCCATGGCTTTATACTCAGCTTCTGTACTAGACCGCGAAACTGTAGCTTGTTTTCTTGCACTCCATGAGATAAGATTACTCCCAAGATATATTGCAAAACCTCCAGTTGATCTTCTATCATCAACACTTCCTGCCCAATCAGCATCAGAAAATGCACTGACAAGTGTAGAGCTTGATTTTCTAATTCTTAAACCAACATCCAGAGTGAATGCAATATATCTGAGAAGACTGATGACCAATGAACAGTTGTTGGAGCATGCAAGAATTGGCAAACCTTATTTACTGCAAAAGCTAAATCCGGCCTAGTAAGAGTGAGATATTGTTGCTCTCCTACTATGCTTCGATATTTTGTGCTATCACTTGGATTTAATACATCACCTTCATACTTGGATAATTTTTCTGAAGCAGATAAAGGCATGACCGACGGCTTGCACTTGAGCATTCCTACTCGAGCCAAAATCTCACGAGCATATTTCTCTTGAGCTAGAACTATACCTTCCTTGTCCTTTCTTACTTCAATTCCCAGGAAATAGTTGAGCTCACCAAGATCCTTAAGTGCAAAATCCTTCTTGAGATCACAAAGTAATGCTGCAATCGCCTCCTGAGAGCTTCCAGTCACAATAATATCATCCACATATATAAGCATAAATATTGTGATTCCATTCTTGGAGTAAATAAACAAGGAAGTATCTGATTTAGACATACAAAAACCAAGCTCAAGTAACTTAGCGCTTAACCGAGAGTACCAGGCTCTTGGAGCTTGCTTAAGTCCATAGATTGCTTTGTCCAACCTACACACATAATTAGGCATGGACATTTTCTCAAAACCTGGTGGTTGTCTCATATAAACCTCTTCTTCCAGAACACCATGCAAAAACGCGTTCTGCACATCTAATTGCCTCAAGTTCCATCCTCTGGACACAGCAACAGACAAAACCAATCTGACAGTAGCAATTTTAACAACCGGGCTGAAAGTATCCTCATAATCAATACCATACCGTTGTTTAAAACCTTTAGCTACTAGCCTTGCTTTATACCTTTCAATTGATCCATCTGATTTTCTCTTAATTTTAAACACCCATTTGCAATCAATTATATTTTTACCTTGACTTGGGGGCACAAGATGCCAAGTCTTGTTCTTGATCAATGCATCATACTTGACTTGCATAGCCTCTCTCCACTTAGGATCTGTCAAGGCCTCTTGTGGCGTCTCAGGTTCTCCTGTTACACACAGATTGCACCATCTAATACGCCCATCAGTAATAATCTTGGGTTTAACAATACCACTTTGGAGTCTGGTATGTGGGCGAGGTGCAGGAGGAGACCCAGGGACGCCTGGCGCAGGGGATCCATCTGGTGGCGCAGGCGATCCAGTTGCTGGCGCAGGAGAGGACGCAGGATCTGATGTGGCCTGCGGCTGCGTAGATGCTTTCGGCGAAGCTTGCGGTGCTGGCGACGCGGTCGTAGAAGATCCGCCACCTGCTGCTGTCGGCGCGGACTGCGACGGGAAGGCAGCGCCTGCTGGCGCGGACGATTCTGTCGGGGCAGAGGCGGGCGCCGGCACTCCTGTCCCCCCACGCAGCGCAGGCGTATTGGCTCCCGGCACCGTGGAGCTGTCGGGCGCGGACGGATTTGCAGGCAGATCCGCCTGGGATCCAGTGCGCGATCTTGCTGCCGAAACGCCCTGGAATACCGCACCGGGATCTTCTGTGTCTTCATCCTGCAGATCATCCTGATCCAAAATTCCTCCGGAAACACTTGGTGATATATTGTTAGTATGATTTCTAGTAACATTAGAGTCAATACAATCTACACCCCCACAATCTGGATTACGAAGATGATCAGGAAGAAGAAGAATTTCTTTTCTCAATCTAGCTCCTGCGTTTTGATGAAGTTTTTCAAAGGGAAATAATGACTCATCAAAGACAACATCTCTGGATATATAAACCCGTCCTGTGCTAGGTTCCAAGCATTTGAAACCCTTGTGGCGAGAGCTGTAGCCAAGAAACACACACCTGATGGATCGAAAAGCGAGCTTGTGAGCATTATAGGGCCTTAGATTAGGCCAGCATGCGCACCCAAACACGCGAAGAGCACTATAATCTGGTGTGTCCTTAAAGAGACGCTGAAAGGGTGTATCAAAATCTATAACTTTGCTAGGAAGCAGATTGATAAGATAAGTTGCAGTGAGGAATGCCTCATCCCAAAATTTTAAGGGCATTGAGGCATTGGCTAGAAGAGCAAGGCCAACTTCTACTATGTGCCGATGTTTCCTTTCTGCAGATCCATTTTGCTGGTGTGCATGTGGACAAGAGACGTGATGAGAGATCCCTATTCGTCGGAAGAAGGAATTGAGTTTCTCATATTCTCCTCCCCAATCACTCTGAACAGAGATTATTTTCCTATTGAACTTCCTTTCAACAAGATTCTGGAAGTCATGGAATACTTGAAAAACATCAGACTTCTTTTTAATTAGATAGATCCAAGTGTATTTGCTATAGTCATCTATAAAGCTAACGTAGTATGTATGTCTTCCAACAGAGGTTGGCGCTGGCCCCCACACATCAGAAAAGATTAAATCAAGAGGAGCTTGAGACACACTAGTGGATATAGGATACGGAAGCTGATGACTCTTAGCTTTTAAACATGAATCACACACTGAGCTGGAACTCTCATCACTAACACAAGGTAAATTATTGTCTTTAACGACACGCTCAACAATAGGAATCGAAGGATGACCTAAACGACTATGCCATCTTGATGTAGATGGTTTTATTACTCCAAGGATCTGCTTCCGTGACTTGGCTTCTCTTGATTGAAGCCGGAGAGGGTATAATCCGCCCTCACACTTGCCTTGATGAATTATTTTCTTCATGACCAGGTCCTTTACAAGAAACAGATTCGGATGAAAGTCAACAACGGCATTGTTATCAGATGTAAAACGATGAACGGAGGCAAGGCTTTTATTTGCAGTGGGTACATGAAGGATATTTTTCAGATGCAAATTTCTATGTGGGGTATGTAAAATTGTACGACCAATGTTACTAATTTTCATACCTGAACCACTGGCGGTATGCACCTGGTCTTGTCCATGATACTTGTCACGAACGGTGAGCTTCTCAAGCTTGCTTGTGATGTGGTCGGTGGCGCCACTGTCCATGTACCAATTCGTGTCTACCCCATAATTGGTGGTAGCCGAACCTGCATTCTTGCCTTGATAGCTTTCATCGTAGCGGTACCAGCAATCAACTGCCTCATGATTTCCTTTGCCACAGATTTGGCATGTCAACTTGCTAGATCCTCCCTGATGCGCCTGCTTGAGGGGCTTGTTACCACAGCCACCGAAGTTGCCGCGGCCACCGCGACCACCGCGACCACCACCACGGCCACGGGAGTTGTTGCCACAGCCTCTGCCAGCTGAATTTGCAGAGGACTGGTAGCCTCCACCGGTATTGTCCTGGAGCATCTCAAGTCTTGAATCAAAGGCTAGCAACTGAGAGTAGAGCTCGCTCACCGAAATAGGAGTTGTGTGCCCCAAAACTGAGGACACAAGAGGATTGTAGTCGATGTCGAGTCCGGCAAGGATGAGAGTCACCATCTCATCGTCTTCAATCACCTTCCCGGATGCAGCTAACTCGTCGCCAAGCTTCTTCATCTTGGAGAAGTACGCTGTGGCAGTCATGCTGCCTTTCTTGCAGGTCGCGAGTTGCATCCGGAGATTCGTGACTCGTGCGCGAGATTGAGCCGAGTACATAGTCTCCAGCGCCTCCTAAACAGGCGCCGACGACTCCAGGGTCGCTACTTGCGCCAATACGTCGGAGGTGAGGGAATTAAGGAGATGCGCCAGGAGTTGTTGATCCTGCGCAACCCACTTCTGGTGCTCCGGGTTGGGGACGATGATCTTCTTGCCGTCGCTGCCGTCGACCTCCATCGTGCGCTCTGGCTCTCGTGATTTTCCGGTGAGAATTGGCACGAGATCGGCGCCACGGATAGCCGGCATGACTTGAGCTTTCCATAGGAGATAATTCTCCCGCGTCAACTTCTCGGACACCTTGGCGCCGAGAGGAGGAAGGCTGCTCGCGGTGGAAGAGGAGGACGCCATGGATGGAAGGATGGATTAGATGTGTTTTGGAAGGTTGGCTCTGATACCATGTAAGTTTGGAAGGTAACGAGGCTGCCTATCTTGGCTTGCACTCGGTTGCATGTTTATATAGGGGGCAATGCGCCCAAGATTTACATGGGATGGATGTCGGTTAACTTGATCTCCAAGTACAATGAAACTATCTCTAAGGAGATCTAGCCAACTCAACTAACCAACACGATATACATGACACATACAAGTTTGTTACACATACGATATCTCTAACAATTTCAACAGAATTAGTTGTCTAGAAAGATTTAAACACATGTTAAAAAATATGTAGAAATTTGTATTGTAAAATATACCTTGAACGTATTTTCAAAAAATGTAATAAATAATATCTTTAGTGAATCATGTAGATTAAAATTATTCAATAATAAAATCCTAACCCATACCATAATTACCTTCATCCACTTGGAATTTCAATAAAATTTATGTAACTTAATATTTTTCAATTAAAATTTTCATGATAATAACTTTTTTGCGCTGGCTAAAAAATATATATTTCTCTCTTGCATCTCGCTCTTGTCGCATTGATGTGTCATGTGTTCTTCCCTGCCCATTGAATTATCATGCTTCGATGGCTCCACAAGTTCATGCGACTGAAGTAGCTTGCTGCCTATCTTCCCCAACGCTTTTGTGTACAACAACTCCCACTAATAGACCTTGAGCAGGACGAAACTCGACGATTGCACCTTTGATAATTTTCTGTTTGGTGAGTGAGATGAGAGCATGACATGGATGGAGCATCTTGCATCGTTAGGCACAGTCAGCCATGGGTCCTAATTGTCATTCACTCATAGCAAAGATAAAAAACATTTATATTCCGGCGAGCAAACACGGTGGCGCGGATGAGCAAGCACGGCTGCTCCGGCGGGCAAATGCGGCGGCGCGGACGATCGAACACGGCTGCTCCGTCGGGCGTACGTGGCAGTGCAGACGAGCTAGCACGGTGGCTCCGGCGACCGAGTGCATGACGCCAGCGGATCCGACGAGCGCACGCAGCACCGGTGAGCAGACACAGCGAGACACCATAAAGAGTAAGCTAGCAGGTGGATGCACGTACCATATCACTTTGCCGCGTCGTGCAGGAACGTAGGCAGGGTGCACGCAGTCGGCAGTTCTATCTCTCAAGTTAATCTGACGAGATGGATGGATGAATAGTATGACGGGTTCGGCTTGGTGTTCGTGGCTGCCACACCGAAACAGAGGACGGACGCGAACGACGTGTGCCCACGTGAGAGGCAGACGTACAGAGAACGGAGGGGACGGGACGGTGGGTGCAACATGCGGGTATGTAGCGAACATGGCCTTATATGCCATTTGTTCAAGTTTGATTTTGGTGATAAAATGACAACATGATCAATAGGACTAACCATATTGTTGAGCATGTCTTTGTAGACATTTCTAGGTCCCATAGATGCAAAAATACCACATGCCAAAACGAGAAGATAGTATACATTTTGAGGCAAAACCGACAAGAAAAAAGAGAAGGGAAAAGACACCATCGGATGAACCGACAGTACATTGAATGCAAGCGTCGGTGCAATGGCCGGATGAAGCACTACACTGCGTGAAGACTCGAGTTGATTTGAAGCGCGTCGGATGAACCGACGGATGGTATTTTAGTTGCGCCGGATGATTGCCAGTGAAGAAACAACTGAGTCAGCTGCACCGGATGAACCGACGGTCTGTTGACTGGCACCGTCGGTCTATCCGATGATCAGAGAGATCAAGACAGAGAGGAGCTGGCGCAGGAAGCAGTTGCACCGGATGAACCGGCGGTCTAAGCATCGGTTTATCCGGCGGCCACATGTTTGCTAATAGAGAGGTATTTGGCGCGGAGTCTTCAGCACCGGATGAAACAACGCACCGTCGGTTGACGCGTCAGATGAATATCGTCAGCAGATATGCAACGGCTATGTGACGTGGAGGGGCACCGGATGAACCACTACCCTGGAATTCTATAGCATCGGTTCATCCGGTGGTATGTTTTCCTGCAGCTTTTAGCCAACGGCTAGTTTGATGCTTTGGACTATTTATACCCCCTCCACTCACCCATTTGGAGTTGCTGGAGTGTGTGGAAGTGCAGAGGAGTTCAAGACTCATAGAAGATCATATCCAAGCCATCCAAGTGCTAAATTGCTCATCCATAGACTTGCACATGCTGTGTGTGCGCGCTTAGTGCTAGGCTTAGCTTAAGGCTGAGTGAGTGCAAGGTGTGCCTACCTTGTGAGGTGATTCTCAAGTGGATCAAGTTGTACGAGGTGCGCCGGAAGCCTTAGAGCCTAGGTGGCTCTCCGGCAAACGTCTTCGACCCTCCGGTTTGGTGTGGAGCGGTGAGGACACTTTGTGCGGGGGACGTGGAGACCCCCTTCCCTTGGTGGAAAAGCTCCTTAGTGGAGGCGACATCAAGGTGACCAAGAGAGGTTGGCGAGTGCCTTCGTGGTGAGCCTTTGTGGCAAGTCAAGTAGTGCTCTTGGGAGAGACTTGGTGACCGGGAAGCAATACTTTTGTGTGGAGTGCTTTAACAACGTGGACTAGGGGTGGCTTAGTGCCTACCGATACCACAGGATAAATCGCGTGCCAAGAGTTTGTTTCCTCTCATCCCCCTTTACGTTTCCGCATTACTTTCTTACAATCCTTACTTGCCTTTACTTTCCTAGAGTAGTATCATGCTAGGATTGTTTATAGGTTGCAAAACTTGTTTTGGGATGAGAGTTTCACACTAGTACAACCTTAGTTGCACATCTAGATAGTATGTTCTAGTTTATGTTTTATGCAAAGTAGTGAAAGCCATAGGTTAAGTTTTTAAGTTGCCTAATTCACCCTCTCTCCCTCTTAGGCTACGAGCATCCGATTCTTTACAGGGTAAAAAAGGTCGTGGTGAGAAAAGCACCGGGTGGGCCCGGCGGGTACAGGGTGGGTAAGACCACGGTGGGTGAGAAAAATAATTCGTTTTTGGCAGAAACGCTCGCCAAATTGTGATTTTTTGTCCTTCCATGGGCCTTCCACCCTATCTACTCCCAAAAACATATGACAGGTGGGTCCGGCGTGAGGGGTACGGTGGACCCGATTTGGGTGAGAAAAGTTTTTAATTGTTTTCGTTCCGTATAGTATAGACTTGCTAATGTTATTGTTGCCCATTCCGACAGCATTGATCTTGCCTGTTCATGTGTATAGGAGTAATATTAGACCTGATGAATGGGAATTTAGCAGTGCTATACCTGCTCTGTCAGTGTTCTTTAAGCCTTCTGGGCTGGGCACCGTTTAGTTCCGTGAAATTTTGGAAAAAAGTGGTGAAAATTTTGCATTAGGAAGCGTGTTCTGTGAGAAATAGCACGGTCTACGATGCGAAAATTTTTGGCACTTTTGGGGAACTAAACGGTGCCTAAGAAATACATAAAGTTATGAATATCTCTCACTGTTTTTTTAAGGCTTCTGGACTAAGAATTTAATAAAGTATGGAGCTAGAAATAGCAGGCATGATGCATAAAAGCATATTTGATTCAAATCTTGCTTAGTTGTAGCTCATCCTAAATGTCTGGATGGTGCACATGAGACACATAAGAATATTACAAAATAGAATCTAATTTACATCTTCTCTAAGATTTCCTGGCCTCTGCATCACTATGATACATATCCAGTAGCTTTATTAAGAAACTAAAGCTATAGGAATGATACCCGTATGTGTACTGAACTACTGATAGAACGATGGAGGAAAACTACCCCACTGTTGCAGAAATTTCAGTTTCTCTCCCGAGCCTTCTTCCAGGTTGATCCAAATCTGTAAATCATTTGCACGGGATAAAAAATTGTGAGAGTAGTGTTGTGTTCCCATGCAACATATCAGTGCTGGTTGCCTCCTTGCTGTAGACTAACCAATCCAAAGTATGTTCCAGAGGGACCCTTGGCCATGAGGGATGCATGTGTGCCCTTCTCCACAACAATTCCCTTTTCAAGAACCGCGATCAAGTCACAGTTCTGGATTGTGCTCAGTCTGTGCGCCACCACAACACTAGTCCTGCCAACCATAACTCGCTCCAATGCCTCTTGCACCACCTTCTCAGATTGGCTATCCAGTGCACTTGTAGCTTCATCCAGTAGCAAGATAGTAGGGTTCTTCAAGATTGCACGTGCAATTGCAATGCGCTGCTTCTGCCCTCCTGACAGCTGAATACCTCTCTCACCACACCAAGTGTGATACCCATCCTTGAGGTTGCTAATGAAGTCATGTGCATTGGCAGACCTTGCTGCAGTCTCAATTTCTTCCTCACCTGCTGTTTCTGTGCCATACATAATGTTCTCTTTAATTGTACCTGCAAATAGTGTTGGTTCTTGGCTGACTAGCCCAATGTGGCGTCTTATGGCTCGAAGATTATATCTTTTGATGTCTCTACCATCGATCTCTACCACCCCCCGTAGTGGGTCGTAGAACCGCTCTATAAGCCCAATGATTGTTGATTTACCTGAACCACTTTGCCCAATAAGTGCTGTTGACTTTCCTGGCTGGATGCTCAAAGAGAATCCTTTGAAGATGAGTACATCTGGCCGCGATGGATATGAGAAATCAACTTCTTTAATATCCACCCTCACCAATGATCTTCTCTGGTTTGTATCCCTCAGGGTTGTCAGGGTCAATTTTTGTTTTCCGGTCAAGAACAGCAAACACTGAAGCAATTGCATCAGCACCCTTAGCGATATCAGTTGTCATGCTACCTGCATCTGCAATCACACGTCCTGTGGTTACTAGAATCATGAAGGTTTGGAAGAGGGCCTTGGCAGTAATGTGGTGGTCAGCCATGAGCATGCCACCATACCAGAAGTAAAAGGCCCCTGTGCATCTCAAAAGGCTCATGGACGTTCCGAGGCCGAGACCTGCAAACCATGACTGTCGGATGCTTTCCTTGCGTGGATTATCCTGCGCTTGTTCGAAGAGGTGCAGGATGCGGTCCTGTGATGAGAAAGCAGTGATAGTGCGGAGATTGGAGACAGCCTCACTAGCTAGCCTGCTACATTCGGATTGTGCTTGTATTGATTTCTTGGACATGCTCTTTAGTAGGACACTGCGAGCATAAAAGCAGATAATGATAAGAGGCTGCACTGCTATCATCACTAGAGCTAAACGCCAGGAAATTGCCAGACCCATGATGCAGGCAATAAGTACAGCAGAAACTGTTTGGATCACCAAAGACATTCGATCACCCACGAGTGACCTTACCTGTAACACAAGTATTATATATATCAGCTATTATTCAAAATATCAATAAGTTTTAAACTTTGTCTTTGTACTTACAACGTTGGCATCCTTGGCAAGCTGTGAGCATATGGCACCACTCGAGTTTTCATCACGGTCAAACCACCCAATCTCAAAAGTTAGGATTTTCTCAAGCATCTGTTCTCTGATTCTCTTGGTGAGGTATTCACCCATTGCACCAAAATTGTAATGCTGCCCAATATTGATCAAGAATGAGAGCACTGCTAGAGAGACAAAGACGAGCGCATAAGTCCTTGCTTTCTCCTTGATCTCTTCATGATCTTTCAGAAAGTAGATTGAGACCATGCTTCCCATGCCATATGCATACACAGGCTGTATGGCTCCAAATACAATTGCACTAAAGCTTCCAATCAGTGCCTGTTTCCACTCTGGTGCATTAAGCATCAATAACCTTCTGAATGATGGAAGAGGAAGCTTGGGCTTCTTGGTGTTATCATCATGTCCTGCATCACATATTGATTGTGCCGAGCTTGACCTGCTGGAGGCAGAGAACCTCCTGCTCATACTGTGGTTACTAGGTTGTCCCATAGCTGATGTACTTCCCATCCCATGAACCTCATCTGCTTCTCTTGAATCTTTGGTCTGCTGAAGGCGGACAAGAGATGAGTAGAGACCAGTTTCATTGGCAATGAGCTCATCATGGGAGCCCAATTCCTTGACCTCACCAGATTGTACTACAGCAATCATATTAGCATCACGGATAGTGGAGAGCCGATGTGCAATGACTATAGTAGTTCGGCCCATGGAAGCCAGGTCAAGCGCCTCCTGCACAATATGCTCTGATTTGGTGTCCAGTGCACTGGTGGCTTCATCAAGGAGTAGAATCTTGGGTGACTTAAGGATTGCTCTAGCGATAGCAATTCTTTGCTTCTGGCCTCCTGACATTTGGACACCACGCTCACCCACCTGTTCTTATTCTAGACACGCTTAGTGTCATAGTATGAGGAACAAAATATTGAAATGAACTAGTTTCTTTTTGATCTAACACTTGTAAAATTGTAAAATTTCTAGTGACAGAAGCATATCCCTAGTTCTCTATGAAAAAAAATCGTGTGCCATAATTTGTTTGCATGGCTTTAAAACTTCTTTGATGTTTACATTATACAGTATTATTGACAACTGTTAAAAAGCTGGTCAGGATTCATGACATTGCCTTTTTAGAAAGATATATCTGAAAGTAATGTTTGTCTGATAACTGTGCACAATCTATATAATTTTTCAGTCTGTCTGAAGACCTGCTTGGTGGCATCCTTCCAATGATATAGACATGTATTATTTTCATTTCAATGTTCATCCTATCTTGTTGTCAAAAAAAAAAAGAGTTCATCCTATCTCCTCTTGAACAATGTCTTACCTTTTTAAGGGGTAACCTATTCTATACTTTACTCAAATTTACTTTACCTTTTGCCAAGAAAATGGAGTACAGAAGCTGTCAATGGCCGGTACAGGCATTGTTTGTTGGGGACAAAACATCAAATTTAGTTGGTAAGTAAAGGAAGAATGTAAACAACTTGGCTCGATATTTGATTGTTTGATGTGATCATTCTGCCCTTTGATGGTACAATATCCAAGGGAGATAAATATATTCGGTAGATGATAAACTAGCTAAATTCAGTCATCTTCTTTGTGAACATGTGGAAAATCTCTTGGCCATATCAGAGTTAATTAGAAATAAAATATTATGCCTGACGCCACTATTCTTATTGCATTTTTCTTTGACATCGTCTTATCCTTCATCCACAATAAAAATGGATGTTTGGTTATCTAACATGCTACATTAAACATTAAGATTTCAACCATTTACTTTACTTTTCAGATTGAAAATCTTACGGTAGGTTGGGCTTGGAGGAGGATACAGTACATGATGCCAGTAGATTGAAAATTTTACAGGAAGTGGCTACTGTTTTCTCAGTTATGATGCCAGTGGAGTAAGGCGAGGAGAAGCTACCTGCGTGTCGTAGCCCTGCGGCAGCTGCGATATGAAGTTGTGGGCATTGGCCGCCTTCGCCGCAGCGACGACCTCCTCCTCTGTGGCGTCCTCCTTGCCGAACAGGATGTTCTCCCTGATCGACATGGCGAACAGCGCTGGCTCCTGGCTGACGAGCCCCATCTGCGCGCGCAGCCACTTGAGCCGCAGCTGCCGGATGTCCACGCCGTCCAGTGTCACCTCGCCGGCTGACGGGTCGTAGAACCGCTCCAGCAGCGCGATCACCGTCTACTTGCCGGACCCACTGGCACCCACCAGCGCCACCGTGCGTCCGGCCTTGACGTGCAGGCTGAAGTTCACGAAGACAGGGCTCTCCGGCCGTGACGGGTAGCAGAATTCCACGTTCCTGAACCCCACCTCGCCGGCGACGGTGTTCAGGACATCGCCGGCGCCACTCTCCGAGTCTATCTTGGGCACCCTCCTGGTCAATTCCATGATCCTCTCCGCTGCCAAGCTCGCCTCGGAGAAGTACTTCACGTTGGACAGCCCCGACCCGAGCGACCTGGTTAATTTTAATTCGTTGGAGGCAGGGTCATGGTCGTTAAGCTACATACGATGGCCAGGGAGTTGAGGCAGTTACATACAGGCCTCCGAGGACAATGCCAGCTGAGACGGAGTATACAGCACCGCCCTTGCCTCCATGGTACATGACGAGGCGGCTGCCATACCAAACGTTGAAGGCATAGATGGCGAAGCTGATGCCGCTGCTACCGATGGCAAGGCCCTTGGCGAAGCCTTGTTTGATGCCGAGCCGCGCCGACTCATCCAGCGCGGCGGAGAACTGCGCCATGGTCCTCCTCTCGGCCACGAACGAGTACACGTTGCGCACGGACGACATGGCCTGCTCGGCTATGGCGCCCGGGCGCGTGTACTGCGCCCTGATCCGCCGCGCGAGGCCGGTGAGGATGCGGCCATAGAGGAAGTCGGGGATGACGAGGAGCAGCACGGACGGCAGCGCCACCAGAGTGAGCCGCCACAGCAGCGCGAACCCGACGACGTAGCTGCCGATGAACATGGTGACGTTCATCACGAAGTTGGGCACCTTCTCGCCCAGCGCGTCCTGCACGGCGAGGCTGCTCCGCCGTCCGCCTCCAGCAATACCCCTCTGCGGGCGTTCACGCACACACACACACACTGCGTGTTAGTCAGGCGTACGTGGCAGTGGTTTTGGCACGCGCGCGCGCCGTGTTCGCTCACCTAGGAACCCGGCGACCCAGTTCGCCATCGCCAAGAAAAGGAGGTTCCTCGCGTTCTGGAAGAGAACATGTCGATCAGTCACGGTGTTCGCAAAATCGCAATATAATTGGTTTGGATTGGAGGCGAGAGAAGGAATTTTTCACCTCATCCATCTTGGAGCCGAAGTCCTGGATGAGGTCAGGGCCGGTGCCAATGTCGTTGATGATGCGGCTGCCGACGACCTGCATCATGGGCGTCGACATGCCTTCGCCCATGCGCCGAGCAGGCCCAGCACCATCAGCACCACGTCCACCGCGTCCGCGTGCATGAACACCGACCAGAACGACCGCAGCGCTGGCGCCGCCGTCCCTGGCGGCCCGTCGTTGGCCATGCCCGGTGAGGTAGCTGGCACACCGCGCACGTGGCGTCGGAGCAGTGAGGCTGGGTTGGCTCCCACACCTTAGGCCGTTATATAGTGTGGCAATCCAGCAAGCAATTGCTGACTGATTGACTACATGGTTTAAACGATTGGTCTCATTCAAAGAACGTCACACTAGTAGGGAAAGTGTTGTTTTACCGTTTCGTAACCCTCTTTTAATACCAGTTTTCAAACTGGTATTGTTCTTTGGGTACTAATGCATATTAGTATCGGCTGGTGTTTGCACCCGGTACAAATCAGATGCCATCCGTCAACCCTGTTCCCTCCCTCGCTACCATTTCCTTTTTTTTCCCTTTTTATTTTCTCTTTCTCAATTATTTTCTTCTCTTTTTCTCTTTCTTCATCATCTCAACCAAATCTAGAATGCAAATCATATATATACATCTTTCAATGTCATACATCTCATATATATACATCTTGCAATCACATACATCTCAGATTTTACATATCAAAAATTAAATCACTACCACATCTCATATTCAGAACTTGGCACATCTCAGATTCAAAACTTTAATTTGCACATATCAGAACATCTCAGATCCAAATCAAATCACAAGACCACATGAACACAAGAACTTGGCACCTCCCGTCGCCGGCGCTACCCGACCGTGGCCGCGCCCGCCTTGCCGCGCCTCCCGGCCGCACCCGCTTGGCCGTGGCCACGCCCGTCCGGCCGTGGCCGCGCCTGCCGCCTTCTGAGCCGCAGCTGGCTGCGACGAGGAGGCCGTCCCTCCCGGCTGCTCGCGTCCTCCATCGTCCAGACCACCGGCTGGATCTCGATCTGAAAGAAGGAGAGAAGAAGAAGAGAGGTAGATGAGGATAAGGGGGAGTTGCATTGGTCAGGATGAGATGAGAGGGGCCGGTGAGAGAGATAAGGGAGAGGGGCCGGTGGGAGATGGCAGAGGGTGCAGGGGAGTTACGACGTGCGGTTCGGAGGGGGACGGGAAAAAAACGACGGTAACATTTACTAGTGGGGATTCTTTTTCCCCGATACTAATGTGCTCATATCAGTACCAGAGTTAGTTCCCACCCAGTACTATTGTGGCCAAGTCACATTAGTACCAGGTGGGAACTAGCCCCGATAGTAATATGGGCACATTAGTACCGGGGCCGGTACTAATGTGCCCTTACGGGAGCGTGTCGGGGTCATCTCTTTCCACCCGGTACTAATGTGAAAATGAGCCTGGGATGGATGTGTGTTTCCCTAGTAGTGCCAGTGACCTTTGCATATGAATCACAAGTTTCACAACACCATTTGTTCATGGAGACTCAATTGGACTGGATTAAGTGAATAAAGATGTGCTTTACATGATGTCAACCGATAATTTTCAGTCAGAAAACTCTCCTCGCCCAAGGCTGAACTAGAGAAAAAGAAAAACAAAACGCTTAGAACTTGTTTGGATAGAAAAGAATTGAAGTGGAATAAAACGGATTGAGCTGATAATTAACTAATTTTTCCTCTAATCCCTCTCATTCCACTCCAATACTCTTATATTAAACAAACCCTTATAGAAACAATGGGAAACCAACTATTATACGTGGAATCATTTTTTGCTGCCGAGCACTAAGCTGCGTGTAATAGCTCCTGCAAATATATATCTTTATTTCGTGGCTTTTTTTAATAAGATCTTGTTTAATTCGTACAATTTCTACCATTCACTCATCACATTGAATGTTGAGACACTAATTAGAAATATTAAATATAAATTAATTAAAAAACTAATTAGTGACATGGCATCTACTCTCTCCGTCCCAAAATGTTTGTTGTTTGCGGTTTTTGTGCTGCAAGTTTGACTCGATTTGTACAAAATACGTGTAATATTTGTATCTCTAAATAAATTTGTTAAAAAACTAGATTCAAATATCTTTCTGATGATATCAATTATGTATCATAAATATTAATATTTTTAAATATATAATTTATTAAAAAATTTCTTGGGAAGCGCAAACGACAAACATTTTAGGAGGGAGGGAGTAGTCTAATAGTTAGAGCACCTAAGTAGTAGCACCTAGCTACTTCGGGTTCCACTCCTCGTGGGGACGAATTAAACGAATAAGTAAAGTGTAATTGGAGAGATGAATTTTTTAAGCCTAATTAGTCCATGTTCTAACAAGGTCGAGCTACAGTAAATATATGCTAATGATATATTAGTTAGACTTGAAAAATCATCTCGCAAAGATCAAGGAGTTCTGTAATTAGTTTTTTTGTTAGTATACGAACATCCCTTCTCACATCCTATGAAAATCTGATGTGATATCGCAAAGTTTCTCATCACTTCAACTAATTAAGGGCCTATTTAGTTCCCTATCAAAAACTTTTCTACCGCCTCGTTAGATGTTTGAACACTAATTAAGAGTATTAAAAGTAGATTAATACAAAACACATTCCATAACTTGGGGCTAAAATCACGAGACAAATCTAATGAGTCTAATTATACTATGATTAGACAACGTCGTGCTACAGTAAATAATCTCTAATGACAGATGGTTTAATACATTCGTCTCGCGATTTCTCGTCGAGTTCTATAATTAGTTTTTTTATTAACATCTGAATACTCTTCCTAACATCCCATTTTCAGTTCACAAAATTTTTTCAGTTCGCGAACTAAACAAAACAAAGCCAAGCATATTTTTTGGAAAGTTGACTTTCGAATGGCCCGGCTTGGCCAAGACGTATGTTGCACTGCTCTCGATAAAAATACCAAGGACTAGACGAGATACCAAAGGTCGTTTAGCTTTCTTTGTTAGAGGGGACTGAGGTATGGTCGTAATTAGGAGACTCGGGTTCAATTCCTCATTAGAGCGACTTTACGATACTGGTTTTAAAAAAATCTTCTTGTTGGTGAAGCTGGGTTCGAAGATTTTCTAAGCTGGGATTAGGTTCCCTGCTCTTAGTGAAAACTGTGGGGCGGTCTTAACCCCACCGACTCAAAAAAATCTCCTCACTAGTGAAGTTGGGTTCGGAGATTTTCTAAACCGGGATTAGATTCCCTCCTCTTAATGAAAACTGTAGGACAGTCTTAACCCCACCAACTTAAGAGATCCAGCTTGGGAGGCGTGATTCGGTGATTGGTTCATGATTCCAACTTCACCACTTCGGCAAAGGATGGTGACCAGTGGAAATTGAGACTGTTTAGTTTGGAAAAAATGGTGGAGATGTGACACGATATAATAGGGTGAATAGTAGATTTTGTCCACTAAGCCAAACTAACAATCCCCTATCACAAATCGTAATCAGATTCTTCGTTGAGAAAGACTTTCTGATTGTACACTTCTGTACAAGCATCGGATGTTTATACTCGTTAGACTTTATACTCGTACTTGGCTTCAGAATTTAGGAATGTTTTGACTTTGGAAAATGGCACGTTCCTAAATTCGACGTTCTTTCAAATTTCGATGCACATAACAAGGACAAGAGCCAAAGCACGTCTTCAGACTTTGTAACGTCTTAAGACATTGTACTTCTCTGTTAGTTTCGATGCACTGCTCCAAATTTGATCTTTTTTGACAAGGATGTTTGGTTCGTGGCCATCATCCATCACACCTAACATGCGGCGAGCCGCACCTTCGAGGTGCTTGGTTGCTGACCATTGGATGCCACACCGCAACTGGGGCGCCGCCAAAGCTTAGGCGCTGTCTTTGGACGCCCCAACCGTGGCGAGAGATTTTCTAGTGCGTTTGATGTGGCTGCCGCAGCTTTGGCAGCAACCAAGCATCTACCACAGATTTTATGGCGAGCCGCTGCAAGTTAGGCGTGGCGGGGGAACCAAACAGCTCAAGTGTAAAATACATGTGTGGCATTCTTTTGGGCCACCACAAATTTGGCGCCGCCACAACTCACATGGCGTGCTGTGGCCGAAAAGCAAACAGGCCCAGTGGTGAACGATATGGTGCTCTCTACTTTCGCAAACCCCCAGTAGTCGTGCGACGCCTCCATCGCAGCATCCTACCATGCCCACACCGCCTGTCGCACACGGCACATCTCCTGCGTGGCTTCGGCGATCGTGCTCTTCACTCCTGCGTGGCCTCTCCTCGGCGTGCTCCAATGTCCCCGGGTTCACACCCTCCTCGCGAGCTCAGGCGGCCACGTGAGGAGGATCAGAGAGTGTCCGAGGATCAGTAGATAGTCGCTCATTAGTGATGAGTGATTGACAACGTGGTGTGAAACGACTTTTGTCTTGACTTAGTATTGTAATTGTTGGATGCAGTTTGATTTGCGTTGTTATAGGTGAAGGACAAGCACGAAAGATCTTAGCCATAGTGACCTTTGAGCTATGGAGAGACAAGTAGACTCAGGTCGAGGGACTCGGTGGATGACGGGATTAAGTGCAATCTGCATAGTGCGAGAAAGAGCAAGACGACGTCGTGAAGAGCCAGTGCAATGGCGACGGTCAAGTCAAGAAACGAGGCAAGATCGAGTAGACCGTCCGGACGTCGGAGGTGAAAGACTTGCGTGCTCGAAACTTAGCATGGTGAGATCGGGCGCCTTGCACGCGGGGTTTGTTGATTTTGTCACAAAATCAACGAAAGACGGTTTCTCGGTTTGAGCCTCAAAATCGAGAGAGTTCACGATTTCGCCCCGAGACGGTATCCGGGTGCAGCTGAAAGCTTCGAGACGGAGGACATGTGGTGTGATTGTAGTTAATTCTCTTGTTTATTTGTTTATTTATTAGCACAGTCACCTCAGATATTGGGCTCAAGCTCCGCCGCTGCACATATAAATAAATTCCAGATCACATTATGTCTAGAAGATTTTGTTCTCTTTTATATTTTCACAACTACCAACTTGAAAACATTAT
Organism: Cenchrus fungigraminus; assembly: GCA_036936925.1. Lineage (NCBI taxonomy): Eukaryota > Viridiplantae > Streptophyta > Magnoliopsida > Poales > Poaceae > Cenchrus > Cenchrus fungigraminus. The sequence continues at coordinate 117,469,297 of CM072773.1, forward strand.
TTCCCTATATATAGATATTAATGTGTAGCTTCCGGAGAGCATTTGATTATTCGCCACTCTTGCGAAGTGTATTACATGTTGTATCCCTGACAAGTCGGACCAGTAAAAGTGTAGTTGAGTTAAATACACACCTAATTAGATCTATGAGCGCTCAAAATTAAAGGCCTGTTTGGATTTCAAGTGTTAAAATTGTAGTGTCTAAAATTGTCTAAAACTACCAAGCACTCTCTGTTTGGATTTCCTATTTAGAATTGTCTAAACTGCATTTAATGTTCTGCTCAATGACCAAAGTACCCTTCCTTTAAATTTGGTGTCATCTAGAATTTTTAGCAATGGATGAGGCTAGAGGGTGAAAAGAGGGGGGGGGGGGTGTGGAAGAGTTTTAACACCCTAAGACTGACTCCAATAACGCTGGGCAAATCGCCGATGCATTTCCCACAATTGCATCGCCCACAGTGTATGCGTTGTAAGTGCAAAAATGATGGTCTCCAACAACGGCGAGGCATCCCACGAAGCAAAATCCCCGCTGCCTCCCACGCTCGCCAACAACTCCTCCGCCAGCAACTCGCCGCCTTCCACACTCCGTGCCCCATCCTCTTGCTGCTGCAGCTGGACTGCTGGTCCTCCTCGCCTCTGCCGTTGGAGCTCTGCCTGCCCCCAGATCGACGCGCGCTTCGCGGAGGAGGTCAGGATGGGATCGCCGACGGCGGCGGTGGAGAGGCCGCGGCGAAGGGGAACGGAGAGAAGGCGCCGCGTGGTGGGTCCGCGGCCGTCGCGTGGTTTGTCGCCGGCCAGCGCGGGGGAGAGGCGTCCGTGCCCGGGCTACTCCTCCCTCCGCCGCCGTGGAGGGTCGCCGGCGGCCGGCGGAGTACCGCAGCATCACGGGCCGCGCACGTGAGCTCCAACGCTGGAGCTGCTGGATCCGGGTACGCCGCGCCGCTCCGCGTCATGATCTCCTCCTCCCCTCCAGATCTCCGCGGCCAGCGCTCGTCGGCCCACGCCCACGCTGCTCACCCACCGCCGTGCCAGCTCGCCCGTGGCCACGCCACTCGCCCACCGCCGCGCCCGAGCTCACCGACCGCCGTGGGAGAGGGCAGACCTCCGGCGAACCTGGCGAGAGATGGGAGCTCATCCCCGGCGCCGCTGCTCGCCAAGCGCGCAGCTTTCTCCACTTCTCCCGCGCACCGCCGCCTCCTCTTTTCCCACGCCGCCGCTGCCTCTCTTCTCCCGCGCGCGGCCGGCCCACTCCCTCGTCTGCGCCGGATGCCTCGGAGGAGAGTGCATCCCCTCTCTCCTCCAAAGCATTTTTGCCTCACCCTTTGCCTTCCCTGTTGGAGGCGTTTCTGGACATGCATAGTGGCCAGCGGGAGGCAAAAATGCATTTGCCTCCCGCTGTTGGACTCAGTCTAGCACCTCTTTCGGTGATAGAGGCACTAAAGAATTTTATACACCTTGTAGACATAGTGTTTGGTTCTTTAGACCCAAATTGTCTAAAGTTTAGACAATTTACGTTAGCACTTGGAATCCAAATATACTCTTTAAATATGACACTCTAATGAAGCTTGTTAAATGATTCATGGTCTGCAGACCATCGTCCCCTATAGCTGGTCGTTGTCTAAGGAGGAGGAGCAGGTTCCTTCCGCAGAGGAGCAGGAGGACCAGGAGACGGGGGAGGGGGAGGGGGAGGAGGAGGAGGAGGAGGAGGAGGCCGATTCCTCTACGGTCTGATTGCAAGGACCTTCTACCCTCCCGCCGCGGTCGATAGCTTTTGAGAGATGCCCGATGGTTAAACCCATTGGGAAAAAGTAAGTAACCTTTTCACTACATTTTCATTTGATATTTTCAAAATCACAATAAAAACTAAAAATTTCATCTTAATCACTTGTGGCAGGGGTTGGAAGGTTGTCATTCCTGGTGCTCACAAGTGCAGCGCCAACGACATCTTGGGTCTTTTGTGCAGGACACACTTCCCTGGCATGGTTCAGTCAGGCGAAACGGAGAAGTCAGTCGACAAGTGGAGCCACTACGCCTCCTTCCCTGATTTTCCTGATCGAGATGGCAGGCGATTCGACAACAAGGAGGCAAGGGTTCAAGGCGAGTTGTGGTAAGTTTTTTTGTGCCCACTACATTGCTCAGTACATCGTATTCATTCAACATTTTTTGGGTAAATGATTGTATACATCGTGTCTATATGCAGGATTTCTACAGATGCGAGCAGGGATACAGGGAGAAGGTGGAGGAGCAAATTAACAAAGCATGTCACAAGCTCGTGTCGGACATGGAGTACGAGGCGCGCGTCTAGGCCGTCATCGACTACTATGCTTTGCATAAACCACCCTCTCGACTAAAGGTCAACAAAATTGAGGCAAGGACCATAAAGCTGACTGTGAAACAATACATATAGGTAATTGTGTTTTTTTAGATTAAGTACTCATAATTTGATCCTCTCATATGTCATACAATTGATGTTGTTGTGTAGGTGATTCCTTGGTGGATGGCCCACCGTACACAATGCTGGGACTACTATGCGCGTATGTGGTGCACACCTGAGTGGTGGGAGAAGCACATGGCTTGCCGAGGGTGGCGTTTGTTGATGCTAGGTCCAGCACACCATTAAGGCAGCAACACCCTCGACGAATACACAAAAAATGGGTACACCAAATCATTTGTTTTATTTATGCTAATGCTCAATCTGGAATAATTTCTAATCATATTTTTGTTTTTTCGGTCGGCGTCACATGCTGGCGAGCCGTGTCCTCCGTTGAAGGCATGGACTTTGTCTCACAAAGGCAAGGTGACGACCGACATCGACTACAACCCGGAGGATCCGCCCTCGACATACAGCAATGCGACCATCCACAACCGCCTCAGCTCTTAGGGTCCCTTTGGTTGGGCTTTTACATGCTTTTGCTTTTACCAAAAGCCAACAGCCCAACCAAAGAGGTTGGCTGCCAGCCAAACCCAAAGTCAAAAGCAACTTTTGCGTAGTTCATTTTCAAAAGCAGCGGGAAGACCTGCTTTCAATGGCTTTTGGGGTAAAAAATTACCCAGCTGCCACTGTTATGTAGGTAATGGTGTTCTTTTATTTCTCTTGACTCTCTTTCCCCGTTCGTGAACAACGATTTGCGAGCTCCTCGGGTGAGCACCGGCCGTGGCCGCTGTGCGCGGGCTTTGTCGGCGAGTGCCGCCTCGACCGCCCCTATCTTTTTCCCTGCGGGCCTCCTTTCTTCCTCGCAGAAAAGATAAGGGCCGGATGCATGCGCGACACGGGAGGATAGCGATGGCAGCTCGATAGCTCGAGCAGTCGAAAATCCGGCGATTGCCGGCGGAGCTGTAATTGGAGCTCATCAAGGAGTGGCAGAGGGTGGAGCCTAGGATGTTACAGAGTCTTGTGTGAAGGTGATTTGGTTTTTTTGGGTTGTAGCCAGTGGATTCGATCGAAGAACTTGGCTCAGTTTCGGTCTGAAGCAAGAAGAAGAAAGGAAGAGAGAGGGAGAAAATGAGAGGTCGGTGGACCAGGAGCGGCCCCTGTCCTAGGGTGCGGCGGCAGGTGTGGCCCCGATAGTCGGGAGCAGCCCCTACCCTAGCTTTGTCGCGGGCGAGTTCCACCGCCGGGTGAGGGAGCTCCACCTTGTGCGCAGGCACCTGCGAGCTCCACCGATGCAGGAGCTCCACCCCGTACGCGCATCGCTGGGCAGGACCCGAGCTCCATTGCTGCGCGCAGGAGCTCCATCACGGTCATGCACGAGCTACGGTGACCTCCGGCCTGAAAGAATCTTGTGATGCCTAGAGGGGGGGGGGTTGAATAGGATCACTTTAAATTTCTGAAACAAAATGCAGCGGTTAAATGAAGGTCGGAACTTCCGGCGCTGTATCAGAACTTTCGGCACAAGGGCGGATCTTCCGACCTGGCAGAGTGAACTAAAACGTAATTTGAAATTTAAAGCGAAACTGCCAATTCTATATGAATCAAAGGTTATGTTTAGAGTCTAAGAACCACCTGCAACCAAAGATATATATAGTAGCAAAGCGAATAAGTAGATCGAGACAAAACAAGCTTCTAGGGTTAGTGAAAATGTAGAGACACAATAAGCACAAGTGACAAGTGATTTGTTTCCCGAAGTTCACCTCCAAAAAGGATGGCTACGTCTCCATTGAGGTCCCACAAAGGGATGGCTATCAGCAAGAGCCACTTGCCTCACCCAATTCACCACTAAGGCAAATTGGTGCTCACTAAGAATCTCCACCAAGGATAGGATAATACAAACGTTCTCGGGTGCTCCACACAAAGAGGGCGGCACTCAACGGGCGACGCCTAACCGTCTAGAAGTAAGCTTCAAGAGTAACAAACACGAATCAAAGCTCCGGAGATGCTTCAAGTGCTCTTGAGATGAAGATGATGAACAAGTCACTCAAAACTTCTCAATCACACACCACAACTCTTCTCTCACCTAAGCCCTAGCACAAATCACTCAAGAATTAGCTCTTGGAGGGAGTGATGAGGAGGAATGAATGCTCAAGTGTGTGTTTGTCTCGTGGTAGGTCAGCAACAAATAAAGAGAGAGGAGTTGGGTATAAATACCCAAGCTCCAAAACTAGCCGTTACTGTGCTGGTTACGGGTTTCTTGGAACTTCTGCCGTGAGGTCGAAACTTCCGAGGGCAGCTTAGAACTGAGACAGTGAGGCCTTTATCGGAACTTCTGGTGAAGGGCCGAAACTTCCGATGTCAGGCGGAAAAGAGACAGTAGACCCTCTGTCGGAACTTTCGGCCTGACGACAGAACTTCTGACAGAGGCTGAAGTTTTCTCAAAAACTTCAGCAAGTGTATGTGTAGGCTCGTGTGTGTTAGGGGTTGAGACCTGGACAGATCCGCAAGGGGGCTACCCAAGCGGTTTGTAGGTTAATGGGGAGATCGAGAACTAAGAGCGTAGGTGGTGGTTCACGTGATGAACTCGGAACACGGCAAGTAGGCGAAGAACACGAGGACACAGGGGTTTATACTGGTTCAGGCCTCCGGAGAGTAAAACCCTACGTCCAGTTTGGTGGTTGTATTGCGAGTGGGCGAGAATGGGATCCCTCGGATGGTGCACCTAGGCCGCCTTATATTGGCCGGCGGACTAGGGTTTCCGAGGGTTGAGGAGCCGAGTCTAGGTCGAGTACAATTGGAAAGTCTATCTCTAAGGATTACAACGGATATCCCGAGATATCCGGCCTAACTGGCGGCGCCAACCTGCATCCTGGTGACTTGACTTGCACTCCAAGTACCGCGGATCCTCCGGGATCTGGATAAGGTCGCCCGAGGTCGTCCGTGGTCGTCAGGTCTGTGGATAAGGTCTTTGGGCCCACTTGCAGGTCGGCGGGGCTTCTGGCAAGTCGGGTCCACTTGGCAGGGACCTCTGAGACAGTGGTCGGTGGGGACCCAGGGGTACCCATGTCTCTCAAGCCCCCGATCGATGTGTAGGCGTAGCGGTCGAGACGAGGTCATGTCGAAACTTGGCGAAGACATGGCGCCGTCAAGGTCGTGTAGGGTGCACAGGGATCCAAAGAAGAAAAACCCCTCCAATGCGCGCACGAAGTCGAACATCGAGCTCCTGGAATATGAATCTAGAAGGTCGAAGTGAAGGTGAGATGTCGATCTTGAAGAACCGCCGACCTGACCTGGATCAGGTGACACAAAGTAGCTCCCGCGACCTTTAGAAAGGCCGCAATGCCAACCGTAGGTAGGTCGAGCAGAGGAGTAATGGAAGTAGGCTTCCAGTAAGTCGATGCGACGTAGAAGCAAGAGGGCGTCGCAAGACGCACTCGTAGAGTAGCCCCCGAGCAATAAGCCGACCAGAATGGCCGGTTTGATGCTCCAAAAAAGAGGAAGAAAAGGAGAACCTACGACCTTCTACTTTATCAGCACGATGCTCGGACGAACTGAGCCAATAGGCCGAAACACCTAGAATCTTGAGGAAGACGCCAAACACCAAAAGCTGTCATGACCTGAGTCACAAGCGCACTGTACGGTCACGAGCCTGCTCCCACGTAAGGCACAAGCTGCTGTCCACTCGCAAGGGACAAAAAGCACCAGGATGTCGTCAGGTAGGGGAAAGACGCGCCAACACTCCCCACGGGTGAACAGTGACCTCGTGCTTCATGAGGGAACAGTAACCTTGAGGATAAGGACACCACGCAAGCTGGGTTGCGGATAAGATCGGAGGCCGAGTTGCTGCTGGTATAAATAGGTGCTCACGCCATTGGGCAAAGCACCCAAGCTGCTTGTAAAAGCCATGGTGATGCTGTTGTTGACGCAAAAAACAGAATCAAGTTCTTCAACGGCAACACGTAACGGATCCCCGAGATGTAACAAGGTGTGCCAGCCGACCTGACATGTTGATCGGCACAGAAAGATAGAAAACGTTAGATGCGGGTTAGATCGGCTAGAGAACCGATGTGGGTCTTTGCTGGCGGTCAAATATGGCACCCCTAAGGAACTTGTTACACTTTGGTTTCGGCTTTGATTTGGAACTAACTCGCCACTAGGCATACTAATGATGTAACAAGTTCGACACGAGCATGTGTTTTTGGAGTTGTATGTTTATGCAGGAAATAACAAGCTTAATGGATAAGTTCGCATCAAGTTCGGAAGGTGTTAAGCAAGAGGATCAAGGAGCTTCGTTTGTGTGCGAATACAAGTTGAACTTACTTCCAAAGGTGGCAAGGACCAAGATGCAACACAAGATATTCCTGAGCACCAAGACGAGAAGATCGGAGTTCATACGACAAGACCCCCTATCTATTCACAAGGATAAATACACCAAAAGGCCATACATCCTAAAGGGCAAAAGGTCAAAATTGCAAGAGAAGCTCGCTCGCGAAAGACGGAGCCGAACTGGGCCAAAATGGGCCTGGGCCGGCCGGTCCATGCTCACCGGCCTAAGGCCTTTTTGTCGCGGTTCGGCCTCCCCTTTCTCGTGCGCGATGTTGATTGAACCCTAAGTCTATGCCTCCGCCGCCATTCGCCAGAAAGACCGATAAAAGCCCCCGAGGTCACCACATCAAGGCATTCAACTTTCAGAGATTCAACCGAGGGAGAAAGCCACATAGAAGAGAGAGGAGGACGCCCGGAAACCCTAGCAAGGTCCCTCTGGCGCCGCCACAAGATCAAGAGCAAGGAGGAGATTGGATCTTCAAGGGAGAAAGCAAGGCGGAGAGCATCTTCCTCGTCGATCTTCATCTACTCTGGAGGATTCTACACCATGTCTCGCGCTACAATGTGTAACATTATGGGGTAAAATCCTTGTTTGTCCTTGGGGTTGAAGGGAGAGCTTGAGTTGTAATCACCGAACCTATGTTTTGGATCTTTTTTGCTATCATATTCATGTTGACGGTGCTTCAATCGTAATCGCCGGCTGGCTAGCTTTGGGTATGCATCGCTCGTAGCTTCACATATCGTGTTCCTTTTGTTCCTTATTTGATTACCGTCGTGTAGTGACAGTACGCGGGAGGGAAAGCATATCGAACTTGGTTCACACCCCTTAGTTTTGCATACCTAGATAGCATCAACGTCTTGTGCTCTTGTTGTCCAACCATAGATTACCCTCGTGTAGTGACTAGTACGCGAGAGGGAAAAGGTTGGACTTGGTGCACCTTTACCTTGATAGATTAGATCGGTTCGTTCTTGCTAGGTGGTTACATCTCTAAGTGATCCTAGACCCCTTGGGCAAGATTTCTAGATTCTTGAACTCTCCATACCTTTACTCTTTACGTTAATCTCTTTAAACCTAGATTAAATTAGTTCTTATATATTCATCATCACTTGATAAAGAGCTTTGAATCAACAAGTTTAGTGCTTAGTTGAGCGTAGCGATCCACTTGTTCCACAGATTGATAAACCTTGGGGGATACTCTAAGGGAAAAGCTACAACCGACCCGTGCGCTTGCGGATCGTAATTTGGCACGTTTTCTAGCGTCAACAAGCTTTTCTGGTGCCGTTGCCGGGGAACAAGCTAGTTTGCTACGTTTAACTTGGTATTAATTTTGTTGATCACTAACACTAACTTTTCATCTAGAAAAACCTTTGTTTTTGTTTTTGTTTTTGTTGTCTAGATGATTCTTGTCAATCACGCCATGGAGGAAGAAGAAAAAACACTAATGGAGTATGCTATCCCGCGATTGGAGGATATTAAAGTGCAAAAATCAGATTCGATACCCAAGGCTATCGAGTACAAGATCAAGCCTCGAATGATCAAGACGGTAGCATCAAACCCATTTAGAGGGGCGGAGACGGACAATCCATATAGGCACATTGAGCATTTCACGAGGCTATGCAACATGGTACACCAAGAAGGAGTTCCGGCCGATTGGTACAAATGGAATCTTTTTCCATACTCACTTGCGGATGAAGCGAAAAGATGGCAGTCATTTGCATCCTTCGAGGTGGAAGGAAATTGGACTCGATTGGTGAAGAAATTTTTTCAAAGATTCTTTCCGATAAGCAAAGTTCAAAACGTGAGGAGGCAAGTGATAAATTTTGCGCAAGGAAAAGAGGAAGGAATAGATCAAGCTTGGAAAAGATTCAATGAATTAATCAAACAAGGGCCAAAGCTTGGGTTCTCCGGTGATGTACTCTTGCATACTTTCTATTTTTCTCTAACCCCCGAATGCATGCGGTATGTTCTAATGTGTGCAGACGGAAATATCATGGAGAAAACACTCACGGAAGCCACCAAACTACTAGAAAAAATAAGCAAAGGGGTGGCCGAGCAAAGAGATTGGGGAGAACATATTCCGGGAAGCGTTGAGCAAGAAACACATGTGGAGGTACTTGCTGGAATTTCTAGAAAAGAAGCCCCAGATGTGAAGGAAGAACAAGCAAAACAAGAAAAGATTGAAGGAGCAACCCACAATGGAGGAAGACCAATCCAAAGCAACAAAATTTGCAAGCTAGAAGAGGAAAAAGGAAGAAGTTTAGTGAAGGCAAAGCCGCTAAAGGAGTTCGAACAAATGGATTGGATCCCGATTGACTTCGAAGAAATATACAACAAGAGGAGACCATACCCGAACCAAAAAGAATCCGCGAGAGCCATAGAGTTGAACTTTCCAAAGGAGAGACACTCGGGGTACGAGCTAGACAAAGAATCGGCCGGAGAAATTATTCAAAGACTTTTCAATGAGGAAGAAGAGGTAGATCCGGATCACATTGCCGAAGTAAAGAAGATTATGGGAGTGAAGCTGGAGGCCTCGCCATATGCACACCTAGCCGAGGTGTACGCGATAGGAGCCGATCATGTCGAAGGTATTTCTCTACCAACACCTCACATAAGTTGCATCATTAATGGGGAGAAAATTTGCATAGCTTTATGTGACATCAGAGCCCATGTAAGTGTCATGTCTTCCAAGATTTATTATGAGCTTTTTAGTAAGACTTTAAATCTTGCTCCAACACAAATAAAATTGATCATGGGAGATGGTAGAACAACAAGACCTTTGGGTGTGCTTAGAGATTTAGATGTTGCTATCTCAGGTAAAATTATTCCAACCGACTTTTTTTGTAATTGATGCTTGCCATGATGAACATGATGATATAATTCTTGGTAGGCCTTTTCTTAAGTTGGTCAATGCCGTTCTTGATGCCGGAAAGGGTAGAGTTACTATTGATCTAGATGGAACTAAACTCACTTATGATTTTCTACCCGCTTCTCGTATTGCTTTACCTCTACCTCTTGATAACGAAGAGGTAGAGGACATTCGTTTTGTTGATACTTTCAGGGATCCTCTCCAACGAGCAATGGAGAATGATGCTATTTATGATGATCAAGACAAGGAACTAGCAGAAGCAACCGAGGAATTAATGGCACAAGAAGGAAGCTTGGAAGAAGAAAGTTTTGAAGATATTGGAAATTTGCAACAACAAGAACCCGAAGCACCCGATGTTGAGTTAAAGCCACTTCCCAAGGGATTAAAGTATGAATTTTTGGGAGACGATAAGACGTACCCGGTCATTGTGAGTGATGAATTGAGTCCGGAAGAGATGGACAAGTTGCTGAATTTATTGAGAAGACATAAAAAGGTGATTGGGTATGCAATAAGTGACTTGAAGGGTATTAGTCCAGCCTTTTGCACCCACCGCATACCACTTGAAGAACAATGCAAGCCCGTTGTTGAGCATCAAAGGAGGTTGAGCCATTCCATGTGCGAGGTGGTGAAGAAGGAGGTGATCAAATTGTTAGATGCCGGAATAATATACCCCGTGCCACATAGTGAATGGGTGAGCCCGGTGCATTGTGTACCAAAGAAGGGAGGAATTACGGTTGTGAAGAATGAGAAGGAAGAATTGATACCGCAACGGATCGTGACCGGGTGGAGAATGTGCATCAACTATAGGAAGTTGAACAAGGCAACAAGGAAGGATCACTTTCCGCTACCATTTATCGATGGGATGCTTGAAAGGTTAGCCAAACATTCTCACTTTTGTTTCCTTGATGGATACTCGGGGTTCATGCAAATTCCTATCCATCCGGATGATCAACACAAGACAACCTTCACATGTCCGTATGGAACTTTTGCTTATAGAAGGATGCCATTTGGTTTATGTAATGCCCCGGCTACCTTTCAAAGATGTATGACAGCTATATTCTCGAATTTTATTGAAGAAATTATGGAGGTATTCATGGATGACTTCTCGGTGCATGGTACGTGTTTTGAAAGTTGCTTGGAAAATTTGGAAAAAGTCCTTAAAAGGTGTGGAGAAATTGACTTGGTGTTTAATTGGGAGAAGTGTCACTTTATGGTGAAACAAGGGATAGTCTTGGGACATGTCATCTCCGAGAGAGGAATAGAGGTGGACAAGGCTAAGATTGAAACGGTTGAAAAGTTACCACCCCCGACAAATATCAAATCGTTAAGAAGCTTTCTCGGGCATGCCGGATTTTATAGGAGATTTATAAAGGATTTCTCGAAGATCACCAAGCCATTAACACGACTTCTCCAAAAAGATGTGGAATACGACTTTGATGAAGAATGCTTGCATGCCTTTCGGACGTTGAAGCAATCTCTCATAAGCGCACCAATTATGCAACCACCCGATTGGAATCTACCATTTGAGATAATGTGCGACGCAAGTGATTATGCCGTTGGAGCCGTTCTTGGACAAAGGAAGGAAGGGAAGGTACACACAATTTATTATGCAAGCAAAACCCTAAATGAAGCTCAAGTGAATTATGCAACTACGGAGAAGGAATTGCTCGTCATGGTGTTCGCATTTGAAAAATTCAGGTCCTATATTGTGAACTCTAAGGTGATCGTGTATACCGACCACGCTGCAATCAAGTACCTTTTGTCCAAGAAAGATGCCAAGCCACGATTGATTAGATGGATTCTACTATTACAAGAGTTTGATATGGAAATTAGAGACAAGAAAGGGTCGGATAATGTTGTAGCCGACCACCTATCAAGGATGCATCATGGAGACGATGGGATGGAGCTAATTGAAGATAGAATGAGAGATGACCATCTATATCGGGTACTTGATAGGAGAGGATGGATGAATGATATTATAAGGTGCTTACGGAAGATGCCATTAGATCACTTGGATAAAAATGTTAAAAGAAGGGTAATTGCCGAGAGTAGAAAATTTTATTGGGATGCACCATACCTATATAGATTGGGAGATGATGGAGTGCTAAGAAGATGCGTACCGCGGGAAGAAAGAGAAGAAATTCTAAGAAAATGCCACTCATCGGAGTATGGAGGACATTATGGACACTTTAGAACGCAAGCAAAGGTATGGGCAAGCGGATTCTATTGGCCTGAGATGCACAAGGATGCAAAAAGGTTTGTTACAACTTGCCCGAAATGCCAAAGGAGTGGAAATATATCACAAAGGAATGCAATGCCGCTGAATTATAATTTGCAAATTGATCTATTTGATGTTTGGGGCATCGACTTTATGGGACCTTTCGTGAACTCGCATGGATATGAACACATCTTGGTCATAGTTGATTATGTATCAAAATGGGTTGAAGCGATTCCATGTCGGAAAGCATCTATGGAAGAAGCTATTCAAATGATCAAGACGGTGATATTCCCTCGATATGGTGTTCCTAGAATTCTATTAAGTGATGGTGGGTCACACTTTATTGCCAAGGATTTCAAAAGATGCTTGTCAAAGTTGGGAATCGAGCATAGGGTCTCCACGGCCTATCTTCCACAAACAAATGGCCAAGCGGAAACATCGAACAAGCAACTTAAAGACATCCTCAAGAAGACGGTGACTAAAGGAGGAAACGATTGGTCAAAGAAGCTAGACGGAGCATTGTGGGCATACCGGACTGCGCATAAAACACCAATAGGTATGACCCCTTATCAATTTGTCTATGGAAAAACATGTCATTTGCCGGTAGAACTAGAGCACAAAGCTTATTGGGCAATAAAGGAGATGAATCTTGATATTGATGCTGCACGAATAAAGAGGAGGATTCAAATAAGTGAAATTGAAGAGCTAAGATTGAAGGCATATCACAATGCTAGCATCTATAAAGAAAGGATGAAGAGATGGTACGACAAAAGATTGCATAAGAAGGAATTGAAGGAAGGAGACAAGGTCCTACTATACAATTCTCGATACAAGGTCTTCGGCAAAGGAAAATTGCAAAGCAAATGCGATGGACCATACGTCGTACACTCGGTGTCACTATCGGGAGCGGTAACAATCATGAACGTCAAGGGAGATCAATATGTTGTGAATGGACAGCGACTCAAGGTATTCCTAGAGCCTGACGTTGTGCCCATTAAATACATTGATGTCTACACCTTGGATGGTGACCCGGATCCTCAAGACTAGAGACGAAAACAAGGTAAGTTTGTAAATATTTTTATTTTTATGAGCATCCCACCTTTGCCCTCAAATTTATTTTATGATGAGGACGTCGTATGTTTTAAGTGTGTGTGTGTGGGGGGGGGGGAAGGTGTGATCTCTTGTTTCTTTAGTTGAGTTGTTTCCCTTTAAAAAATCTAGTTCGATGGTGTGATTTAATTTAGTGTGGAGTCAATAAAAATAACATCCTTGTGCAAGTTTTTCCTTTCCTCTACTTGTTGGTATGTTCTTTACCTTTATTATTTGAGCATGAGTAATGAGCATTAATGTTTACCGTGGTGCTTAGTGGAAGTTTGCCTATAAAGTACCCATACTCTACTTTAATCTAGAACCTCACTTTGACTTTGCTATGAGTAAGACAAAATTTGGAGGCTTTTTATTTCTGAAAATTTATGAAAAACTCTTGCAATAAAGGTTAGCATCTTCTTTTTCCAAGTCGAGAGACAAGCATATCCTATACAAGGCCTATATTATATACACTCCACCATAAGTGTTGTTAGCATGATGAATTGGGTTAGGACTTTTCTCTCTTGGGAGATCTAATTTCGAGCAATGATCATGTCCTTGATATTATATCTTTTATTGCTAGCCTCGTCATACATTCGGTAACGGGAACTTCACATTGAATGCCCCGTATATCACCGGATTCCATACCCAACCCATAGAGATCTTTTTATCATCTTATTCCTTGAACACAACCCATGTCCGAAGATTCATTCCATTTTTAGGCAAGGATTTATTTAAAATTCATATTGTGATTCATGTCAAAGAGACGAGCGAAAGGCTTCGGAAAGAGATCAAGATGTCAAGAAAAGAGAACAGAAAAAAATAACATGCGTGTGTACGCATAAAAAAAGAGAAGAAAGAAAATAAAAAAAGAAAGAAAGGAGAAAAAGGAGAAATTCAAGGCAAAGCAAGGAAGATATATTGAGGGATGATGAATCAAATGAAGATCAAGAGAAGTGCAAGGAAGGATGCGTCAATGTTGAGAACGAATCTTCAATATTCCAACCATGTGCAATCCGACATCGAGGACATCATTAGTGCCTTGAAGTCATTATTCTTTTTCCCTTTGCACATGCCCACCATTCTAAATCTTCTCATCCTTGATACCCTTACATTATGGTTTAATTCTCATGATCATTGGCTTGGAAGGTGAACGACCACTAGAGGATTTTCTTAGCTTGATAATACTTGTGTTAACTTCACTAGCCATACCCATAGCTCCATCTTACATTATAAATGAGAGACTTGTGGGAGGTGAGAGTTTATGAACTATCTAGGATAGCCACTTTAAATGAGCGACATGTGAGGACTTGGAGAAAGACTTTGTCTAATACTTATTGCAGGAATCATACAAAACTATATTTGTGATCCCCACTAAGGAATTCTCTGAACTCTCAGCGTGCCACGTCATCACCCGGTAGATCAAAAGGCTCCAATCGTCAAAACCCAACTGATGGCTTTGGTGCACTAGAGTTATTGCAGTGCACTACTCACGTCATCACTCGGTAGATCAAAAGGCTCCAAATGATCTCTTCGGTGCACTAGAGTTATTGTTGTGCACTACTGAAACAAGTGTGGCGTGACAAGTGTGGCGTGATGACGATACAAATCTTTGGCACATTAAGTGACACCCACACAGACTATATATAACCACACACCTCTCACCCAGCCCATTCGACAACCTCATCGGAGACAGAGGTGTGCTGTCGGGCGCGCGCGGCGGGGCGCTCGCAACGCTCAAGGTGCAGGACACCACGGGCCGCACGCTGGAGCGCACCCTGTGGCGAACCGAGAAGCTGCAGGGGCTCATGGACACCTACTATGCCACTGTGCTAGACGTCACCCACAGCACCGGCAGGTTCCATACGACGGCAAGTGGCTGGCCGGATGGCAGACCCAACGAAGCCGGAGATGGGGAGGGCAACGAGATCGACTTCTTCACCGAGCTATTGGGCAGCGGGATGAGCTGCTGCAGCCGTCGCTGAACAGCCAGTGGCGGGCTGGCGGCGTACCTCGATGCGGGTCTGTGCAGTGTAGGCCTCGAGCTTGCCTGATTGATCGAGCTGATGATTTGTGAAGGGCCCGACCTGCAGTGATTGAGTTTGATAGCTGTTGCACATCTTAGACAAAGACATCTCATATTCTCTCTCTCCAAATTTAAATTTCATCTTCAATTTTTGTAGAAATTCCCGCAGCAATGCGCGGGGTATCACCTAGTTTTATTTTAAACTCGTGGAAAACCCTCCAATGGAAGTAAGAAAGTAAGTATGGTTGGATTCGAGGATCTCTAGTAAAAGGAATGAGTTGTGGGGTAAGTCTTGAATTGGCAATATTTATAAATGCCCATGTTTATGTCATGATCATTGCTTTCATGTTTCTTATACTAAAGATGAAGGTTTAACTAACTTGTAAGGAAAGGTGAGACGAAGCACATTTCAACTCCACAGATGAATGACTTTTGCAAGCAACTTGCTCGAGGACAAGCAAGATCTAAGTGTGGGGGAGTTGTTGGCGGTCAAATATGGCACCCCTAAGGAACTTGTCACACTTTGGTTTCAGCTTTGATTTGGAACTAACTCACCACTAGGCATACTAATGATGTAACAAGTTCGACACGAGCATGTGCTTTTGGAGTTGTATGTTTATGTAGGAAATAACAAGCTTAATGGATAAGTTCGCATCAAGTTCGGAAGGTGTTAAGCAAGAGGATCAAGGAGCTCCGTTCGTGTGCGAATACAAGATGAACTTACTTCCAAAGGTGGCAAGGACCAAGATGCAACACAAGATATTCCCGAGGACCAAGACGAGAAGACCGAAGTTCATACGACAAGACCCCCTATCTATTCACAAGGATAAAGACACCAAAAGGCCATACATCCTAAAGGGCAAAAGGTCAAAATTGCAAGAGAAGCTCGCTCGCGAAAAACAGAGCCGAACCGGGCCAAAATGGGCCTGGGCCGGCCGGCCCATGCCGACCGGCCTAGGGCCTTTTTGTGGCGGTTCGGCCTCCCCTTTCTCGTGCGCGATGTTGATTGAACCCTAAGTCTATGCCTCCGCCGCCATTCGCCAGAAAGACCGATAAAAGCCCCCGAGGTTGACCACATCAAGGCATTCAACTTTCAGAGATTCAACTGAGGGAGAAAGCCACATAGAAGAGAGAGGAGGACGCCCGGAAACCCTAGCAAGGTCCCTCTGGCGCCGCCACAAGATCAAGAGCAAGGAGGAGATTGGATCTTCAAGGGAGAAAGCAAGGCGGAGAGCATCTTCCTTGTCGATCTTGATCTACTCCGGAGGATTCTACACCATGTTTCGCGCTACAATGTGTAACATTATGGGGTAAAATCCTTGTTTGTCCTTGGGGTTGAAGGGAGAGCTTGAGTTGTAATCACCGAACCTATGTTTTGGATCTTTTTTGCTATCATATTCATGTTGATGGTGGTTCAATCGTAATTGCCGGCTGGCTAGCTTTGGGTATGCATCGCTTGTAGCTTCACATATCGTGTTCCTTTTGTTCCTTATTTGATTACCATCGTGTAGTGACAGTACGCGGGAGGGAAAGCATATCGAACTTGGCTCACACCCCTTAGTTTTGCATACCTAGATTGCATCAATGTCTTGTGCTCTTGTTGTCCAACCATAGATTACCCTCGTGTAGTTGCTAGTATGCGAGAGGGAAAAGGTTGGACTTGGTGCACCTTTACCTTGATAGATTAGATCGGTTCGTTCTTGCTAGGTGGTTACATCTCTAAGTGATCCTAGACCCCTTGGGCAAGCTTTCTAGATTCTTGAACTCTCCATACCTTTACTCTTTATGTTAATCTCTTTAAACCTAGATTAAATTAGTTCTTATATATTCATCATCACTTGATAAAGAGCTTTGAATCAACAAGTTTAGTGCTTAGTTGAGCGTAGCGATCCACTTGTTCCACAGATTGATAAACCTTGGGGGATACTCTAAGGGAAAAGCTACAACCGATCCGTGTGCTTGCGGATCGTAATTTGGCGCGTTTTCTACTATCAACAGTCTTCAACAAGTAACAGCCCGATCGACCGATACAACTGTAGAGCGAATCGGCTAGCTGGAGCAGCCGAAGTGCAAGTATAACCAAAACGGCTAGATCAGCCGATTTGGTGACATATGCAAAGCGCAAGCAAAAGCAGAGCAAACTAAGCGCCATGAGACAACACTCGAATCCGATCTGAATCGGCTAGATCGTAGTGAAACGATGCAGGAGCGATGATAGCCGATACGATATGATTACGAGCTGGATAAATTGGTGATAAAAGCTAAATAAACAAGAAAAGACTTGCAAACCTAGCTGATATCGATAAGTTGTGAATAAAACATAGACGAAACCACAACGATGCGCCCAGAGGTTAAAGCCTTGTTATTATTCGATAAAATGGTACTTACAAGCTTGCCGGAGGTCGATCGATGCAGCCCGACGAGCTAGAAGAACAGCGTTTGAAGAAACAAGAAAATAAGAAGAAGTAAAAAAGGGTGGCGAAGTCACCGACTTTGAAGAGTAAAGGTTTTGTTGATATTGGTGTGTACAAACTTTCTCTGACCTCGCAGGGTCGCTATTTATGTCCCGAGGACAACTTGACTCCTAGTTGATGACGACAATGTTTACTTGAATCTAAAGAAATCAAACTACCAAAAAACTTAACGATTCTCATAGGAATCAGACTCTCTAAACTGACTTTGACCCGACGTCAACTTGGTTGTTGATCCGCCTCCGTCTTCCTTCCTTTGGAGTATTCTCCTTCCGCCACATTTCTCTTTCATCAATCGACCGATCCTAGATCGGCTGGTTGCTTCTCCCCTTTCTTTATCGGCTTTGAGGTCTTTCCTGGTGTCTCTTCGTCTTTCCTCTGACACGTGTCAAAAACGGTGTCAACACATGCCCCCCCAGTTTCATAGTAATTTTCTTTTACTCTGAAATTTTCTTTTGATTTCTTCTTCTTGCACATGGGGGTTACCAGAAATCCTTCACTGTCTTTCTGCTCCTTCCTTGAATATTTTAGATCTTGTTTCACTGATGCTTGATTCGACCATGTGATTCTGTCTTGCTTCTTTCTTTATAAAACTCGCCTCATGAGTTTCCCTCGGTGTTATTCTTGACACATCAATGAACACACCGATTCTCTTTAGACATGGGAGGCATCTCTCCTTGCAGAGATTTTCAGGAAGCAGTACCCGTTACCGTCCTTTGATGAACTTCTGTTAGTCGGAGCTCTGTACCTGGATGATGCTACGAAGGTCACTGTTGCTATCAGTGCTATTGGAGGACAATCATCCTTGGTATATGCTCTGCAGTTTGTCGACGTATAGAATCCCCAGTCTGAATTTATCGGTTCTAGCCATGTTTTTGAGTCAATTTTGGCTTTCTAGAAGCTAAATCATTATATAGGCACCTGTCTCTCTTTTGATTCTGATGCAATATCCTCCTTTTACGTGACCCAGCTTTTGTTTTCACTTCTTGTTCCTTGTCGATAATTACTTTCTCTTTTCTTCAATCTTTCTATCGCGAGGATGTGGCAAGGATCCTGATGATTATCAACGCTTGAGCTCCAACGTTGAGGTAGAAGAGAAGTTCGATATTCAATTCAGAGAAAACCAAAAACTCGGCGCATTTTTGATGTGATGTGATTGGCCTTCTTAGCCAATGTAATTTGCCTCTGCTTCATTGCGCTCAGCTGTCTGAATAACCATCTTTTTCCTGACAACTTTTACCGTCCATCTCGTGATTCCTTAGAATTGTTGCAGATGAATGCTTCCCATTTATCCTTGAATGCCACCAATTTTTAATGTCAGCATGTGACCCTGAACTGTCTTTTCCATGCATCTTTCCTATAAAACTCGACTTATAACCCAATGGTTCTTCACTGGCTTCCTCTTCATAGGCTCCTTTCTTCTTTTAGCCGAAAGTCTCTGGATCGGCTTGTTGTCTTTAGGGATGGGAGGCATCTTCCTCTTGGAGTGTTTACAGGAATACTTAGAGCTTTGTTTACTGCAACAGACGTCCTCTTAAAATAGTTTTGCTTTATGTCACTGCCAGTAAGCTTGTTGATGTTTCCAATAACATTGAGGGATACTCCTTTTTGTCTTTTCCTCTTCTAGAGCTCAGAGTCTTTTCCTTCAACAGCTTTTGTGTGCTCCTCTCTTTTTTGGGGAAACGTATCACTGGGATCAACGTCGGCCCCTGGAAACTGAGCTATTCACAGAAAAACTGTTTCCATTTTGACCGGATTTGGCATCCTTTTGATTCCTTCTTATCTTCTCCGGCCTCCATTTCCTCCGGTTTGGGCTATAAATAGCATCCATATGTACGTTGGCTCTTCACGTCTTTTCCATTATGGTGCATAAACTAGATCTGATAGGGTGCAGGCTTCTGCTCTTTGATCTTTCCTTTTTCCTCTTTTCTCACCATGGTTAGAAGAATTCTTGTGAAGTAGTGCAGCGTCACCTCGCCTTCTTCAACTCCTCTTGCGAAGCCAGGAGGTACAACAGCTAGAAGGATCCTTGTGAAAAGCTTGGGTTCAACGGCTGAAGGGTAGGAGCAAGGTAGAATGTCTTGCTGCACCTGTATCAGAGGAAGAGCGCGCCGAGGGGATGACCACCTTGGTCATCAACTCGTGGAGCTCTCGGCGGAAGATCACAGAATCTGGCGAAGATCTTAGTCTTCCGTTTCCTCTTCGCAGTACCCCATCTCTCTCTGGTGTTCATCGATTCAATGTCCTCATCATATGAGAGACAGGATAATTATCTTCTAAATCTTGTACTCCATTGCTCTTCCATGAAGATGTAAACACGATGTACTGAAATATGAGAGAAAGAAATATATATATATATGCTCATATTTTTGTTCTAAGGGCGATTGTTACATCGGCCATTATCCGAATCATAGATCGGCTATAAGTGTTTGAACGCCCCTTTTATTTTTATAATTTTTTCACTAAAGGCGATAACTCAGTATCGGCTATCTCCCGAACTCTAAATCGGCTAAATAGCCAGAAGTAGTAATCGGCTAAATATTAAATCAACTTTTTTTAAAAACCTTGTCTTGATCTTGACGAGCATCGGCCTAATCTTGTTGAGGTCCAATTCTCTCAATCGGTCGATGTAGCTTTTATTCTTTTATATTTGAGAACCGATCATCTGGATCGGCTGAAGCTCGAAGTCAGACAACTTGAGGAAATCTGTCTCCCACACTTTCCCTGATATGCAAATAACTCTATCAAAATTCCAATGTGTATCGGCTGCTGCAATATGGAAGGAAGAATCGGCGTTGACTACTTCCACTGAGTCTCCAATCCATTGGATTACGCATTGATGCATGGTAGACGGAATGCAACAGTTGGCGTGAATCCAATCTCTTCCCTATAGTAAATTGTATGATCCCTTCCCCTTGATAATGAAAAAGGTAGTTGGAAGGGTCTTGCTGCCGATTGTCAGATCCACACATATAGCACCCATTGCAGATGATGAGTTCCCTTCGAAGTCAAGTAGCATGATGTCGGTCTTGGTTAAGTCTTGCTCACTTTTTCCAAATCTTCAAAGCATTGAGTAGGGTATGATATTAACCGATGCACCACCATCCACTAGGAGCCTTGTGACCGGCTTCCCATTGACAAGTCCTTTGAGAAACAAAGCTTTCATATGCTGACGCTTTTCCTCATCTGGTTTCTCAAAATTAGCCAGCATTGGATCCAAGGTTAACTGAGCCGATCCTAACTCCTCATCTGAATTTTCTTCATCTGAGTTGTCTTCAAGAGTCATCAACTCCTTGGGTAGCATGAAGACCATGTTAACATTCTCTAATGGTTGACCTCCTTCTTTATTATCAAGTTTGGGTTTAGGTCGCCAGATTTGGGATCAGACCTTCTTCTTGTCAAGTGCTTGCTTTTCAATCTCTTCTTGTTGTTCCAATTGTCGCAAGCGCTGGATCCTCCTCTTCTGAGACTTGGTTAAACCTTCTGGGCACCATTTAGGTTGATGAACTATGTGTTGCCTTCTGTCCTCATATGTAGCATTACGCCTTTCTGGATTCCTTGCCAATACGTCTTCATCAGGAACCCTGTTGTCAGCCATCTCTTCTAGCTAATCGGAGTCTGTCCGATTCTCTCTGATTTTTCCTCCTAGCCGATCATACACGCTGATCCTACCCCCAGCCGATCATGCACTGGGATCTGTCGGTCATGAAATTCTCGGCTGCTGTGCATTGCTGGCCTATTTCCTCTGTCGTCAAAGCAGGCCCTTTTGGAAGATTATCCTTCAGAATAAAAACCATTGCACTCTGGACAGTTATCCATTGTTGGAAGCTTAATCCCTTCTTCCCAACAATATCTGAAGAACGGGCACCTCCAGTGATTTGAATTGCGCCTTGCCCATTCTTCTCCTTCTCTGATCCTTTGTTGATGGTGTTGATATTTGTTCAGAAGAAACTGGGGTTGAGTAACTTTGCTTGGTGCTCTCGGATTATTCTCCCCAAGCAGTCTTTTACCTTTCGCTTCTCCTGTTGTTATCTGAGCCTTGGGATCGATGACCTTTTTATTCTGAGTCGATTCAGATGTCAACACCTTTGTTTGTGAAGTTGATTCCACTACATTAGTAGGGAAAGGATGTATATCAATCTTCATCGGCTTTCCTGACTTGGAAGGTGTCTCAAATTTAAGCTTCCCTTGATATATTGCGTTTTGAATTTGTTGATGAAACACCTTGCATTCGTCAGTGTTATGGGATGTAGCATTATGCCACTTGCAGTACTTGACCTTCTTAAGCTCTTCAGTACTTGGAATAGTGTGATTCTGAGAGAGTTTAATCTGAACCTGCTGAAGAAGGAGATCAAATATCTTATCGGCTTTAGTTATATCGAAACCAAATTTCTCAAGTTCTTTCTTGCCGAAGGGACTTGCAATCGGCTTCCTGTTTGACACCCATTCGGCTAGATTAGTCTCAGCCTCTTCCTCGGAATCAGAATCTTCCACATAACCTATTTTCTTATGATAATTCCTTCGAGGTTCATAAGGTCGAGAAGAACTTTCATGACTTAATCGGTGCACCAACTGGTTTATATTCTCAAACTCCTGTGAAGCATACTTCTCTTTGATTGAAGGCAAGAGTCCTTGAAAAGCCAATTCTGCTAGTTGTTTATAAGTCAAAGATAGGCTGAAGCACTTGTTCCTCATCTCTCTGAATCTCTGAACGAAATTTACTACCGACTCATCATTCCTTTGCTTCAAGCTAGTCAGATCAGTAATCTTCATTTCATGTATTCCAGAGAAGAAATAACCATGGAACTTCTTCTCAAGATCTTCCCAACTTTGAATAGAATCAGCCGGTAGTGATGTAAACCAGGCAAAGGCTAGCCCCGATAGAGAGGATGAGAATAATCGAACCCTTAATGCTTCATTTGATCCTGCATCTCCACACCGAATAATAAATCGGCTGATATGCTCGATAGTGGAGGTGTCATCTTGACCAGTAAACTTGGTGAAGTCGGGCACTTTTTATCTCTGAGGGAATGGAATCTAATCGAAATAAGCAAGGTATGGTGTTCATTACATGTTGGTTTGCTGCTTTGGTTTCAACCCAAACTGTTTTTGTATCAAATCTGTAATCTCAGCCATAAACTTCTTATTCTGATCAATCGGCTGATTACCTGCCGAAGGACTTGGCCGATTCTGCATAACTCCAATTGTTCCTGGCTGTTCATACATAATTGGCTGCAAAGTCAAAGGTGTCTGCAGAGCCGTATACAGAGGAATCCCACCTGTCTGAGGTGTTCTATGCTGAGTTCCTTGCTGTATATTCTGCCTGTTTGGAGTCCCTTGTATATGCTGCTCTGGCATCTGATATGACGAATTCCCAGGTTGAGCCATTTGATCCCATAACACTACCTAATACATGGCGTTGTTGTATTGCTCTTGCAAACTTGCAGCATAGGTTCTAACTGCATAAGCTTGATCAGCTGGGCTCATCTTTTCTGGTGTCAATGGATGACTTACGATAAGCTGACCAGCCACTGCCCCATTGGCAGTTACTTGTGTTGGAGCTTTCTGCATGCTAGAATCCTCTTGAGCCGATTGAATAGGCTTGACCATGTGCATATGTCATGGCTGAATGTCATAATGCTATGCTTTGAGAGTCTTTGGTTCAATGAAAGAAAATATAATTCCTTTGTCATGCTGCACTGCGGTTCCAATTAACTCTCCGAACCTTGCAGCATATGGACCAGTAGAGGTTTCTCCTACTTTTTGAGTTGTTTCAGTCACAACACTCTTCCCATTTGTGTCTTTTTCTGAAAGAATCGTTGGCGCATCAGGGATGGTAGGAGCGTCGTGACTCGGAGAACCTGAAGAATCAACAATTCCAGTTGTGGTTGCTGACAAAATCGCTACTGTATGAGAAACTTCATCTGAGGTAGATTGTCCCGGCTGACCAGTCGATTTTTCGTGACTAAATCTCATGGCAGCAAAAGCTGGAATTGTTGTACCAGGTTGATAATATACTGGTCCGTTGTATCCACTCGCGAGTTCGTCTCTGAGCACTTCTTTTACAGAATTTTGCACTGTGTTGTTGAAAACAGAAGACCGATCAATAAAAGATTGGTGCATGGCCTTTGTCATCATGTCTTGCAGTTTCCAAGGGTCGGCTTGTATTATCAACTCATGAGGTCTTGGAAGAGGAGATTTCTTGATAGCTCCTTGCTTGGTTAAGCCGAAACTGCCCATTAATAGTTGACCGTATCCCACCATGCGCTCATCGAACTCAGCTTTGTCTTCTTCACGAAGTTGATCTAATGTGATAGCTTGGGTCTTGTCTGCACCAGCTTCTTTAGGAAGTTTTGGTCCTGACATTGCTGACCGATTCTTCGTGTCCCACCGGGCGTGCCAAGATGTGTTGACGCAAAAAACGGAATCAAGTTCTTCAACGACAACACGTAACGGATCCCCGGGATATAACAAGGCGTACTAGCTGACCTGACCTGTTGATCGGCACAGAAAGATAGGAAATGTTACATGCTGGTTAGATTGGCTAGAGAACTGATGTGGGTTTTCAACAAGTAACAGCCCGATCGGCCGATACAACTGTAGAGCGAATCGGCTAGCTGGAGCAGCCGAAGTGCAAGTATAACCAAAACGGCTAGATCAGCCGATTTGATGACGTAGGCAAAGCGCAAGCAAAAGCAGAGCAAACTAAGCGCTACGAGACAACACTCGAATCCGATTTGAATTGGCTAGATCGTAGTGAAATGATGCAGGAGCGATGATAGCCGATACGATATGATTACGAGCTGGATAAATTGGTGATAAAAGCTAAATAAACAAGAAAAGACTTGCAAACCTAGCTGATATCGATAAGTTGTGAATAAAACTTAGACAAAACCACAGTGATGCACCCGGAGGTTAAAGCCCAGTTATTATTTGATAAAACGGTACTTACAAGCTTGCCGGAGGTCGATCGATGCAGCCCAACGAGCTAGAAGAATGACGTTTGAAGAAACAAGAAAATAAGAAGAAGTAAAAAAGGGTGGCGAAGTCGCCGACTTTGAAGAGTAAAGGTTTTGTTGATATTGGTGTGTAGAAACTTTCTCTAACTACGCGGGTTCGCTATTTATGTCCCGAGGACAACTTGACTCCTAGTCGATGACGACAATATTTACTTGAATCTAAAGAAATCAAACTACGAAAAAACTTAACGATTCTCATAGGAATCGGTCTCTCTAAACTGACTTTGACCTGACGTCAACTTGGTTGTTGATCCGCCTCCGTCTTCCTTCCTTTGGAGTATTCTCCTTCTGCCACGTTTTTCTTTCATCAATCGGCCGATCCTAGATCGGCTGGTTGCTTCTCCCCTTTCTTTTTCGGCTTTGAGGTCTTTCCTGGTGTCTCTTCGTCTTTCTTCTGACACGTGTCAAAAAATGGTATCAACAGTTGTGTAGCAATTTCTCCATTCCTTGGACTTGCGTCCGTCCACCAGAGCATAGAGCTAGTGCCGTTCATGCTTGGAGCTAGAAGAATGCTTGCGAAGCCCGGAGAACTCTATTAGCTGTTTCTCCCGCGCCCAGCGAGGAATCCAGGTGCTACAGGGGGCAATGCTGGCATCGGCAGGCCTTACACACGGAGGCCCGAGGTGATGCTAGAGGCCACAGGAAACCTGCTGGAGCGCGAGTAGAGGAGGCTGTGTGGCAGCTACCTCTAGAGCGGCGGTAGAGGTCTTCAACCAGGTTCTGAAGCTAGAAGAAAACTTGCGATGCACCTTATCAGTGTAGACGGCATCGCAAACATTATATAGGGTAGCTCAGAGCCATTGATGTCTTTGTATCTTGTGATTGGCCAAGGGCCAAAGTCCTTGTAGCTTATGAAGCTTTATGTATGCATTTGTATGACAAATGGTATTTCCCAAGTAGATGTAGAGGTGCCCAAGCGGCAATGGTATGGCTACCAAGGTCCCAGCAGGGCTATGTTAGCATGCCAACCTTCAGGAGGCCTTGAGAAGCGACAAATAGCCCGTGTCGACCTGGATCGACACGGCCGCTGTGCAGTGGCACAACGCAGGGCGTCAACCTGAGAATTTTAGGTCTAGGCGACCTAGAAGGTAGCAGGGCCTAAGCAACCTCAAGAAGGAGCTGTAGTTATGACCTGGAGGTCGCCAACGGGCAGTGGGGCCTTTAAGCACAAAGCCGTTGGTATATACTCTCCGTTGTAGGTCGAGACGACCTAGGAGGTAGCAGGGCCTCATCGACCTCACGGAGACGATGTGATAGACCTGAAGTTCGTCAATCGGTCAGGAGACCTTTAAGCAGATATCCGTCGAAGTATGGTAGGGGGCTTAATGAAGGGCATAACGGGTCCATGGATGCTAGGCCGTTGACCATGGAGCCAACCGGCATAGACTCCCGCACGACGCGAGCCGTTACTGCCTGTGGCCGTTAGGCCGAAAGGGCCATTGGAAAGAGATCTGTTGGGTCGCCGAGAATCTCGCAGTAATCAAATCCCGCAGAAACGAAGAGATGTTGGGCGCGGCGGCCCGCATTGCTGCTGGGGCCCATCTATAAAAGGCTGAGTGAAGGGCCAGCGACCTCACTCACTTCCATTTCCGCCCCGATTTAGGGTTTCGCTGCTGCCGCAAAAGCATTCCACGCAAATCTACCAGCGTCGCCGCACTTAGATCCGCCTCGTCGTGTGCCGCCGCATGCGCGTGAAGTCCCTCGTAGTGTATAGAGCTAGATCTACCAGCATGCAAGAAGAAGAGATGGCTCCCGAGCTTACACCGCAGCCGGAGGACATCTGGGAGCCCTCGATGGTGACGGAGGAGCAGCTCCATAGTCTGGTGGCCCGCAGGCTGCTGAAGCCCAAGGAGGAGGTGGGCTGGAAGGCGGCGACCGGCGAGGCCTTCCCCACCGAGGAGACCGGCGAGACCATCACCTTCGTTGCGCACATCGAGCGCGGATTCGGAGTTTCCACAGGCAACTTCTTCCGTAAGCTCCTTGTTGGCGTTTCGTAGCGCCATCATCTTAAGAACAGATCTGGGATCCATCCTTAGTGACAACACCAAGAAACGCCTTGTAGGCAGCTCTTAACGTCACAACTAATGACGCCGAGTTAGCGTGAACATCAAGACTTGCCCAAGGTTAATCTAAACAATCATGAATGAATCTGTAAGCGCACAGATAAACTGTTGTAGCATTTCCCCAAGGAAAGAGAATATTCTAAGGGTATCGTATCTGTGGAAGGCAATGGCGGATATCTTAGACTTATGCTTTTGCTCTGAATGTAAACCAAGAGATAGATATAGGAAACAACAAACTCAAAGGCAGGGGTAAGATAAAAGATATAAAGGGTAGTGTGACACACACACACACACTCAAATCTACCTCTACTCTAGCACACTACGGCTTAGGGGGGACATACGAGTTAGCTCTAGGTTCTAATGTACTAAACAAACAAAGCTAGAAGATACAGGAGATAGGCATGAGTATTGCATGAGAGGGTAAGGTTCATCACCCAGGTACAAATGGGGAGCTAGCCCGCGACGACCAGCACTCTGCGAAACTAGACTTTAGACTCCTACAGCAGGTACCCCAGCGCAGAGGGTTGCACAGGATCCAACAGCTGTCACCATTGCGGACCTACCTCTATCATTACGGGGGGTATGCTCATAACTAACGTAGCCAGACAACCCAGGCACCATGCCTGCGTTACTGCTAGACTTCACCCGGCCCGGGCTATTGTGACCCAGGGTGAGAGCCACTAGAAGACTGATCAACTTAGACCGAGTACTGTAGCTTGAACACAAATCTCATGCAACACTCTCATGCCATCTAACAAGATCAACTAAGGCTAGACATACGAACGGATACGAACTCTCTTATGTCTAGTCAATAAGATCAACAGGTCGTGTTCGTTAAGAACACGAGCCTCTAACTTATGAACAAACACATAAGTAATGAGTTCATCACCCTTCAAGTGGATCAAAAGGTAGTGTTCATGAAGAACACAAGCCTCTAAATGATGAACAAAGGATGAACTCAAGAACATATCAAGCATATGATCTACCATGACTTTATATGAAATAGCTGAATAACTGAAGTAGATCAAAGTCATACAATGAAATAAAGATAAAAGAGAACTCATACCTAGACTCCAAAGAAGACTTGGAACCTGAATAAGAGCTACTCTAGCCTAGCCCCTAGGCTTGGAAACTAAAAGTGAGAGGAGAATGAGAGAGTGGTGTGTGGGTAATGGGAGCCCCTCCCCTTCTATTTATAGGCAAGGACCAGGCTTGCTCGGAGGCTCAAAGTGCTCCAAAACACCCCGGGATGCAGCTAGTGACCAATGAGGAGCTGCCACATGTAGGGACGAGATGGGGCGATCCAGAGGCGGTTCGGCCGATCCAAGGATCGGTCGGCCCCCTAGGCCCCCCACTCGGGGTGGTGTTCCTCTGGGTGGCTGCCCTGTGGGCCCTCTGATCCATCCCTGGTGCATGGCTTGATTTGGTATCCGAGGTGGGCCCTTTGATCCATGTGAAGTCCATGTGGCATCCTCTGATTCGTCGGTGAGTGCCTCCCTTGGATCGATGACATGGAATGCCATGTTTCCCTTGGTGGCAGCCACCTCCTCAGCTGAGTTGGCATGGTTTCTTCATAGAAGGTGGGTTTCCATCTCTTTTAAGGGGTAAATCACCTACATACAAATAATCTCCAAGGACAAGTGGAACTACATTATTCAAATCAAAATGCAAGTAAATAATGCAATTGCCTCCATTTATGTGAGAATATTGAGGGCTGAAAGTGGTACTTTTTAGCCGTCAACAAACTCCCCCAAGCTAACCTCTTGCTCGTCTCGAAGCAAGACATTAGGGACTTAGGTTGGTTGATCAGGAGTTGCTACGATGTTGTATTCTCAACTTATGGCAAACATACAGCAAAGTACTCTACCAAGAGTTGAACAAGTTGGCAATGTTCTTACCTTTCACCTGATGACGTGGGGCATATAGCTTCACCTACCTTGGCCGGTTGAGAGACAGAATGGTTATATAGCGTATGTATAATCACTCATACCTTGCTCAGCTATCAATCTGGAGGTTTTGCAAAATTTTTTCAAAAGAAAATCAGAGTTCCTCAAATGATACTCTCGGATCGCTCAAAAGTGTATGGTTCCTCACCAAGGCATCAATGTTGCCTTTCTTCACATCCTACTCCTAATAGGCTTTATGTGGAGCTGTAGGTAGGGAAGAAATGTGGCATACTTGTTTCTCTTGTTTTGCTAAGTCAAAGACCGGATACTTGGAAGAAACAAACATACATCCTGATCAAGATGTGCATATGTGTGTGATGGATATGAGCATGGCAAGGTGGATACTAGGCCCGGAAATGGGTGCTAGATATTACCATGCTTTATATGAGGGAATGAGGAATTGATGGTAAGGTGGACACTAGCCCCGGAGTAGGTACTAGTTATTACTATCTATATGGTGGAACTCTTTTTCTTGCACATATCAATCCCTTTTTCTCCTTTTTAAATTTTCGAGACTTGGGCTAGCTCTCTTTGTTTTATTTTTGCCATGCTTTTGAGCATGCTTTTCTTTTCTTCGTCTTTTTTTCCTTTTTTTAGCTAGCCCTTTGTCTCTATTGGAGATATTTGGAGAGGGATGAATGATACAAAGATACATAGAGTTTTATTTGTGGAAGAATGCATAAGCAAAATGGAACAAATGATGAATGCTAACTTCCAGTGTAGAAGTTTAGCATGAACGTGTACGTGATCTTGATCAGGGGAGTATGAGTTCTAACAAGGGTCACAACAATTTGACAAAGCTCAATGAGAGAACAAGCTGCATACGTGGAAGCTAAGAACTAGAATCTACATATGGCCTTAGATGGGAAATTCTCGTCATTGAGGAACTCATCATGTTTTGATTTTTTCAAAAAGAAAAACTCCGGATGTCAAGCATCACTAAGCACAAGATCATAGCACTCTATTCTACCATATCATGTCTCACAACAACTTAGGCAAGGATCATGCTTTTCGCTACCCACAGTTTTCAGGTTTAAGGTTTGAACATACAAGCCAACAAACTCAAAACTTAGGTAGGATACAAAGTTGTACGTAAGACATACGAGAAGAATAAACAGAGCAACTATTCATCATTTCAACCATAGAGGCAAAACATTCTTACTATGCATATCAAAGCAAACTAAGCAAACGATGATGATGAAAGCAAATAAATATTTTTGGTCTTTTTATTTTTGCAGATTTTTTTGGATTTTCATTTATAAGATATTCTGAAAACAAAGGAAGATACAAGTTACCTCAGGATGGGGGTCCTCTCCCAAGCTAGCTTCAGGCTCACTGCGGAGGAGGGAAGAAGAAACCTTGACTCGCGTAGTAAGCCCTCTGCGCCTCCATGTATCACTGTTGGTCCTGCTGCATGGCTGCGATCCTTTCACCAGCCTGACGCTGCCACGCTGAGGTAGACTCGACGTGAGTGTTCAGCGTCTCCTCCAATCTCGTGACCTGGACGGTGAGCTCTCCCATCTGCTGCGCGAGCTGAGCATCGTGTGCAGAGGCTGAGGAGTGCCGCCGAAAGGATGAAGATGGAGGTGGACCACCGGAGCTGGAACTAGCGGGTGTAGCCCACTGAGCACTGCTCGCACCTGCCCAAGTCGTGCCACTCGCACTCGGCTAGTAGGCGGGTGATGAGGTCATCTCGACCAGCCATACTCCATTGCATGAAAACCAAGGACATGATATACAAGATGTCATGAAAGCAAGAGATACAATGCACACTAGACCAATTACACGAAGTCGTGCAAAGAAACTACAACAAGAGGTGAACTCTCTCCTTGTTGAATTTAAGTTACATACAAATGAGAATTGTTTACTACCTAAGTGTTGTACTCTTGTTATGTTAAGGTTTACACATCAAGACATGGACTACACTCAAGTAGAGAAGGAGTACGTGCAGAAAGGAGAAGGTTACATAAAGCCAAGGACGAGTTACGTGAAGACCAACAAGGTTGCTTTCATTTCGGACCACCAGTTCGGACATGCATAAAGATTTGGCCATAACTCTTTGTTCCCGATAGCTCTGGAGCTCTATGAGTACTTGATGGAACGGGCTTGAAGTCAACTTTCCAATGCAAGAAACCGCATGCCTATTGGACTTCCCAATAAAGAGTTATGACCGATTTAGTGGAGACTGCTCAGAAGGCCAACAGCCACGCGAGGCTGTTCGGGATTTCAGTTCGTGGTGACTCTTCACATAGTGTAACTCCAAGAACTAAAAGGTCCATTCACACCCAACAAGGAGGGTTGTTCCTTGTATAAATATCCCCATGTATCTCTGAAATAATCAAGACTTTGATATTGAAATAGAACTCCCTTTGTTCAGCTGTGTGCTAACAAATTCAGAGAGTGATCTCTACCCCTTTGCTCTTGTGATTTCCTTGAGGGATTACAGAAGCGGCCGCGTCATCGGCTCCCAATTGGTGCTCCTGGCCATTGATTCCAGGTTGCGTTGGTTGGTTCTTTGAGAGTGTGGTTGGGCGAATCCTTGATTCAGGTTGCCGGTTAAAGACGGTGGTTGGCTTCGAGTTTTATTTGCCAGGTTGCACTAGTTATCGCTGCTTGCAGCAATTTATCTTGGCTGTTCTACAGCTAGTTACCTTGATCGGGATCCTACATCGTGAAGATCGGGACCGAGTCTCATCATTTGGTATCAAAGTCTGCGTTGCCACGGTAGGATTCTTTACCCTTAGCTACATATATGTTGTCTTTGTCCTATCCACCAAAAAGCCATAAAAATCTTTTATAGCCTTTTGTTTCAATCTGTTTATCGAGTGAGTTTGGTTAAGTTTCAGTCCATTAGAGTCTTTGTTTAGTTGCTGATCATATCATCCTTTGTGTGTCCTTTTGTGCCTTTCCATATATCTTAAAATCCCCACAAAAAGTAAACCATTTCTATCCTTTGCGAAAACTTTTATCCTATTAAGATAGTTGTTGGTTATATTTGGTTCTATCATCTTTAATTTGTGCAAATATTATATCTGGTCTTGCCTTAGTATTGCAAAAAAAAGTGTAAAAAAAGGAAAGAAAGTTGCAAAAGAAACACAAGTTAGAAAGTAAAAAAAAAAGAGTGCTGAAAAAGAAGAAGGATATGTTTGTTGGTATGCACAAGTGTTGAACCTTCATATCAATTTGTGTAACCAGTTTGCTATCATCCTTTTGGTGCAATTTTGCTAGGTGATTCTCTTTAAATCAATCATCCCTAGCATATTCCTTGTTTGCATCAAATCTGAAATCTGTCTTTTGTGTGTGTGTTCTTACATCACATCTTTCATATCTTGTGATCAGCACTAGGCATTGAATCTCTAGTTTGGATTGTTACTTATGTTTACAACAACTAGAATTCAGATTGCTCCTTGTGTTTTATACCCCACCGAGCTCCACAAATAAGCCACTGTGAACGCTGGTCGTGTATTCGCTTAACCATCACCGAGCTTTGGTTGGTAAAAGAAGGTGAGGTTGTGAGATCCACATAATTTTCCATTTCACATATACCTACTGCTTGTGTTTTCACTAACCATACAGGAAGATGGATGAGCGACCTGAAATTGAAGATTGTGTCACCATGGCATAATTCAATGAGATGAGGCAAAACATAGAGCAAAAACAAGATAGAATGGCAAATGATTTGCAAGCTATTTTAGAGCGGCTGCAACATAATCCTCATGTTGCTGAAAATGCAAGTAACCATGAGGATGAAGTTGAGGAAACCGCAGAAGAAGCTGCTGAACGAGTTGCAAGAGAACAACAAGAATGTCGACGACAAGCTGCTTTTCATGCTAGAAGACCTGCTAGTCAAGCACGTGGTAGAGGTAGAGGTCGTGGACAAGGAGATGATGAATATGCTGATTTTGAAGATGAATACAAAGAAGGAGAAGAGGTTGAACATCCCCCAAACTATGGTCGCCGTCATCGACGCAATCATGGACGTGAGCAGCCCAATAATGAGGAAAGGTTTGGCAAGTTAAAATTCTCCATTCCCAAGGATGGAGGATCTGATCCTGAAACTTATCTCACATGGGAGTTGAAGGTTGATAAAATTTTTCGCTTGCATAATTATTCTGAAGAAAAGAAGATGGCAATGGCTGCCCTTGAGTTTGATGATTATGCTCTAATCTGGTGGGAGCAAATGCTCAATGATAGAGAAGAAGCTGGGCAAGGTGTTGTTCGTACATGGGCTGAAATGAAAAGAGAAATGAGAGCAAGATTTGTACCTAAACATCATCGTTGTGATCTTTTTGACAAGCTGTAGAATTTGAAGCAAGGAAATCTCTCTATTGATGAGTATTACAAAGAGATGGAGAAGGCAATGATTAGGGCTAATGTCTTTGAAGATCAAGAGCAATCAATTGCAAGGTTCATGTCTGGTTTACATCGTAATATTCAGCACATTGTTGAATTTCAGTCGTACCGTAATCTTATTGAGTTAGTACATCAAGCAAGCAAAGCTGAGCGTCAATTGCAGCAAGACATGAAGAGCAATAGGGGAGGTTCATTCAGTACAAAGGTTACCCCAAGTGGAAGCAAATTTACACCACGAACTAGTGCAAATCGAGGTGCAATCACCAACACAAGTGGTGGTTCACGTTCTAGTTCCTATGGTGCTACTAGTGGGAAAGAGTTGGCTGCTCAAAGTGAGAAGAGCAAACCTGCAACATCATCATCTACATCAATGGCTTCTACAGCAAAAAGTAGTGGAATTCAAAACCTGATCCCCTGCACCTCTGTGATAGTCCCAGGAGGCTATCACGTGCAATCCCTGTCTCAATTTATATCAAATCCATACAGAACAGAAAGAAATATAAAGGATCCACATAATTAATATTATTATAATTAAACATCTGAGTACATCTCATCGGCACATGTCGGGTACAAGTCCAATAGGAATGAATCAAACAGAGTAAACATCTACGCAGCGGAACTCATGTAGCGAAGTAGACACCATCTCCCATAGGCAGCTCGAGTGTAGAATAAGCCTCAGCCCTCCCGGCCATCGTTCTCAAAGTCGTAGTCGGGCTCCGAGTCTGTAAGTCCTCCATCTACTCAATAAGCGAGTAGGTCATGTCAGCTTCCCAACAAAGAGCGAAAGCAAAAGAATAATTCTAGTATGCATGGATAAGCCTATATATGGGTGTAGAAGGTTATGCATGCAGCGGTAGCAACATCAAGGTAAGCAGAAATGCAGCGAGGTCACCATCTTCAAGGAGATCCACACCTCCGAGGCCAACGCCTCTGGGGTCAACATCCCAACCAAGGAAAGTACATCAAAGCACTGGATCTCAACCGAGACTCAGCATCTCACTCTCATCTATGATGTGGGGTCACCAGCTCCTATCCCCACATCTCAACAGCACAAAGTCAGGCTCACACACACAGGGGAGAGAAAGCAGCATAGAAAAATACTATCCAGGTGAGAGATCGAAACGGCTGTCCATACCAGTGGACACGGACTATATCTGTAGGTATAACACTCTGCAGAGGTTGTACAACTGGACCCACCGGATAGGGCAGAAACGGATGCCTCCGATCCACATCCCTACCTAACGGCTGGAGACCTAGCAGTGGATAGCACTCTCCTGTCTCTCCGAGCCTGACTCATCCTGAACTAGGGCGTGAAACTTGCCAGCAGGGCCTCGAAGCTGTGAAACCATCCCCGGAGGAGCCGGGGCGACGTCTACTCGGGGGGTATAACCCGTCCCCCTCACACGATCACACCGATCCGCCTACAGGCTGGATGCTATCCACCTACTAGTTCTCGGACCGAACCCCGCCCATAACAAGGCGAACGGTTTGTACGAAAATAGCCCAAAGATCAAGGTCACACAGTCGATCGGTCCTTAATTACAAGGAGCGCGCACTCACCAACTCCATCCGTACGACACGCCGCTAGGGCAGGAGGCCAGGTCGCATCTCCCCTAGATAGGCATTCACAAGTAACCAAAGCGGCTCGCTCCCGCGGTAACACGTCAAGGATACACACTCACCCAAAACACACGCCAAAATACCGAGATATCTCAATCTCAATCCAAACCAGAGATCCATCCATATAAAAAGGGTAAAATATATGGATAGCAAGTATAGGGAACTAGCTAGGGGTCTGTGGCTAGTTCCAAAGGTAGGGAGTTCAAGGTACAGGATATAACAAATCAAGGCATAGCTAAAAGATTGTCTATGCATTTCAAAAGTATTTATAAATAATAATTAAGCACTAGCAGCTAAAAGCATGCATGGGATCTATATGGTCGGGAGTGACATGACACCTGGTTGGCGTCCGAAGTCCTGGTCCTGGTTGTAGTTGGGGTTGAACTCCTCCTCCGACTCGTAGCTCGGGTCTGCTCAGCACGAGATACGAGACGCTAAATTACCAGCAAGCATCTAAGCATAAAACCAAAGAAACCCAATTTTAAAAGATCCAAAAAAACCCAAACTATATACAAACAGCACCGGCTCGATTTTAGAAAAATAATGAAACTGGTTTCATATTTTTCGGAGTTATAAATAATTAGTTATGAATTTTAAAAGGTTAAAGGATTTATAAACTAATTATAAAGTCATTTATCAAAACAGAAAAGGATTTTTATTTAAAATAGTCAGATGACGTCAGCATGACATCTGCATGACGTCAGCCTTCATCGGTTAGTGGGCCGTTAATGGGCCAAAAGTGTTAGTGGGCCGAATTTGGCCCAATGGACCTGGCCCAACAGGGCCCAGTGAACCAAGTCCGAAAAACCACCCCAAACTCTGTTAACACGCGCTGGGGTTAGTTGGGCTACTGCCAGGCCTTAATGGGCTAAGGCCCAGGCAAAGACCCATAGCTCAAGTCAGTGTGCCAAGGTCTGTTAGAGACCCTTGAACTTAATAGGGCGATGCGCCAGCACTCCCAGAGCTATGTTGGGGTTCGTTGGTGCTTCTTGGGCACACGCGCATGCCTCGGCGCGCGCCGGCGCAAGGCGCGGCGGTGACGGTGAGCGGTGCCCGGCGACTCTAGTGTCTCCGGCGGTTAAACATGGGCAACGCAGCGTCCACTAGGGACAGGCGGTTAGTCCGGCGAGGCCTTAGCCCTGGGGTCGAGCGGTTTGGCCAGCACGCGGTGCGACACGGCAGCGTTCTCGGCGCGGCGCGGTGCGGCAACATCGCGGAGCGGCGGCGGTTAGCAGCGGTGCGGCACGACACTCCTAGCCTTGCGCTAGGGTGCGCGGGATCAGAAGAGCATGCACAGCTGCACGCCTTGCACACACGCGGCAGGAAGCGGCACATGCACGTGAACGCATGCACGGCATGGAGGTGACCGACGCGGCACGACGGCGATGGCGAGCGGTTAAAACGCGAGTTAGCGGCCAGAGGCCAGGCCAGCATGTGCGCGGGTGCACGGCGGCAACGAAAGGCTTCGGTTCCTACAAGCACGGGCGCGGGACGAAGCCCAGTATTCACAGACGGTGGTGAACGCTGGAGTTAGTGCGCGGCACGGCGGCTGGCGCAGTGTAACGCAGGGGTACGCTCCCAGGCATCTCAGGCAGTTCAAGGAGGGGGAGAGAGAGAAGATGGGACGGTGGCTCACGTTGGGACGTGGTGTGCGATGGCGCTCTTGCTCTCCTCCGGTCCTGGCTTCACGCGGATAGCCTCCTCCACTTTACAGGCGGCTCCGGGCTTCACGGCTTCAGCTCCGGCGGGACGGCGGCGTCGTGGTGTGCGCCTTCTCTTCCTTCCTCCTCCCTTCTCCTCCACTTCCTCTCTCTTTCTCCCTCACGGCGGCAGAACGGAGGAAAGGGGCACGACCCCAACTGCGGTTAGGCTTGCGAAAGGGGCTCGGCCTGGGGGTTTAGCAAGTCGGGCACGTCAAGGCGGGGGCAAAGATGAGTGCGGCTGCAGCTATTGGTTGCCACGGCGTCAGGCGCTGACGTGGCTGCGCGGGTGTTGATGGCCGTTAATTGCTAGTTCTACACTATCAATACTTGCATAAAATAAATGTAAAAGGATCATCAACACTAGAATAGGGCTTGATACTGATGATTTCCACAAGTGTTGGTGTTTCTAGCTTTTATTGCAGGACACACCGAAATACGTGTTAAATGACACAGTTGAGAGCAAGTGCACCAATGGCATAGATATGGCATCATCATAAACAATCACAAATGACAAATTGGTCTGCACCATTGCGACGGGCTCGTCAAGACGATCGAAATGGATATATCATTTGTATACTTCGGAGTCCGGATGAAAGAGATATGCACAAGATAAGATCACACCATATCATGGACCCGGTGGGACCCACACCAGGTCACGTGGTGACGTGCTGGCACACAGGATGCCATGTGTCCATGACACTTCATCAATCCAAGAGAAGCACTTCCCAACGAATCAGACACCGCCACGTGTCCAGCACAAGGATCCAAGGGCCCACAACCCGAGCAAACCGCCTCCAAACAACCCATACACCGGGAACCGTCATAAGGGCCCACATACCAGTCACCCAGAGAAAGCACAAGGCAGAACATGGTGGGCCCAGGTCGGCCGACCCCATGGATCAGCCGACCCGGGAGTTCCTCCGTTCGCCCTCTGCTTCCACGTGGTGCTCCCTGATTGGATCCTTAAGCCAGTCCAGGGGTGTATGGAGTGTTCTCGCGCCGGTACCCGGGCCTATAAATAGAAGGAGAGGGGGTAGAGAATATGACACACACTTCTTCTGCTGCTTCTCACTTTTGGCCTTAGAGCCTCTCTTTAGGAGCGGAGAGCTCTTTGTATAGGATTAGTGTTAGGAAGTGAGGTGGGAGTCTTGGGGACATGTCATGTTCATGACATCTTCCTCAAGAACGATCCTCAGCGGTGCCTCTGTTCTTCATTTGGACTAAAGTTAGTATTTCGACATTTTCTATTTAGACTAAAGTTCCATGCATGCTTAGTTGCTTTGTTCTTGTGTTCTTCGTTTGTTCTTGATTTAGAGGCTTGTGTTCTTCGAACACAACCCTTCCGATCTAGTAGACTTAGATCATAAGTTTGCATCTAGTTTGCCAGCTTGTCTATTAGAGTAGAGTTGATGCTCCTGCATTTATATAATTAGATCAAAGTGCGTTCGTGATCTTGCATGAGTGATAGAGCATACCTTGAGCTAGTGCCAGTATCTCCCTCGCGGATTCGTAGTAATAGTCAGTGGTGTAGATGTGGTGTCCGGACCATAAGCTATCCTTCGAAGACCACGTACGTTCGTAGCATAGAGGTAGGCCGCAGTGGTGACAGCCTGTTGGACCCTTTGCAAACCCTCTGCGTCGCGTACCGAGTTGGGCTCGTTGCCAGCACTTTGGCCTCTCCCTAAAAAGTTAAGATTTGCTGGCGCCCAAAGTGAGTGTTATACCTGAGAGACCGTGCTAGACTCTGCGCTCGGTCGAGGCAGATCCTTTCTACCTATCTTATCAATTAGTGTTGTGTCCTTGGACCATCTATACTAGAGTAGGAGATAGTGCACATCGTTCCTTGGATTCGATACCCTTGGAATACTCTCCTTCCTTGGGGAAGTGCTACAGCGGTATTTCCGTGCGCTTGCGGTATACCCGGTTGCTCTTATACGCTCCCTCTAGGTGTACAACTAGTGGTGACATCAAGAAACGCCAACAAGCATTTCTGGCGCCGTTGCCCGGGAACGGTTGCTGTATCTATCTTCGAACCTAGTGGTCCTTGTATTTATCTTTTTTTTTGTTTTCTTCTACCTTCACCCCCGTTACCCATCAGATGTCCTTTTTGTTTCTTTTCTTCTACCTTTACCCCCATTACCCATGGTGAAGCTTTCCTGTAAAAGCATCACTACCCCTAGGGATGAGCTCCTAGAGCCACTGCCTTCTGTGTGACTTTTCCTCACATCTGGCTTAGAGTTCCTTCCTAGAACCATCATGGTGGTTTGGAACATGTCCTTCTCTGGGTTACCGAGCGAGAACCCATATGCTCATCTGCGTCATTTCGAGTACTTGTGTTTGTGCTTTGCCATCGCGAGCATGACACAGGATACCTTCATGTGGAAGTTGTTCCCGTACTCCCTTGTAGGGAAAGCGGAGCGATGGTACACATGCTCCGTAGGTAGCATGAATGATAGTTGGGTTGACCTTAGAGATAAGTTTTGTCTTGAGTTCTACCCTCCGTCTCGTATTGCTGCTCTACGGGAACGTATCCACCGTTTTCGGCAGAAAGAGAAGGAATCGATAGGTGACGCCTGGCATAGATTTTCATGCCTGCTCAATTGCAGACCTCCTTTATGGATACCTGACTCTCAGTTGCTTCACGACTTTTATGACAGTCTCGACAAGAGCTTTGTTAGATGTCTTGATGTCAGAGAGCCATTTCTCCATAGGGATCCGGCTAAAGGTAGGGAACTCCTAGATAGTCTTCCCACTTCCTACCAAGCTGTCAGGCCCAAGCTCCACCAGGAATCCGAGCCTATCCATGAGAGCCCCTCAACATCCAAGTCCGAGTCTTCATCTTCCGAATCCCAAGACTTGTCTATTGAGCCCTCTCCTGAACCCCGAACACCAAAGGGAGAAGAAATTCAACCTTCGGAGTTCACTTGCAAATTCGAGGATGACCCATCTAGAAATCTTTCAGACACCTCGAATTCTGTTGATGCCCAATTAGGGGAGGAACCTCATTTTGTCCATGCTGATCATTCTAGAAATCTTTCGACAGAACCCTCCTTTAGGCCTGCGGTGCCTCCTCTACCTCCTAATCCTCCTGACGAAGCATATCCTGAGGAGGCCATGAGGGAGGAATGGTCAGAGGAAGTGGCGCGATTTTCCAAAGTAATTTGGAATAGTTCACCTTCTCTGGTTGTCCCTTGCTCTATTAGAGGCACCATCGTAGAGGCCCATTATAACCCCATCATAGAGGTTAACATTTTGCCATGGCACTTAGCGGAACCTCTTTTGGGCAGAGTCCCGCTAGCACCATCCGACATGCTCCTCAAGACCTGTCCGTTTGGACGTGTTCTTGAATGTCGGGGGATCGCAAGTGTCGTGCCGCTTACCATAGACGGGGTCAAGGCTAGCTTAGACTGTCACATCTTCGATGTCCTTGATCTCGATCTTCTCCTAGGCTCCCCTCTAGAGCAGCTCTTCGATACATCTTTAGGGAGCCTAGATGATAAGCTTAGGGAAATCACTTCTTCCACTGCTACCCTTTATCCGGGACATCCTATGGCAAAGCCTCTTCCCCTGCAAAACCCGCTCGAGAAGATGACACATACATCTCCATTCGCATCATCTGAGCCCGTTCTCATTTTGTAGAATATTCTACCTCTCATGAGAATGACTCAGGAGACTCTCTTCACTTTTGTGAAGGCGAACGATCGTCACCACTCTCGACCGAGTCTCAGCCTCTTCCCGCTGGCCTGTATCATGTTGCTTTCGATCATGATCGAGAGTCAACATTGAGCTTTCACGATGACTCTCTTGAGATGGAGAATTCATGGGCCATGGAACCTTTCGAGGCACTGACTCTGGAGTCCAGAGGAAAGGATTCCACACACGAGCATGGTAGTTTCATCCTTGATCTATCATACAGACCATGCTCGCATCATGTCCCTCCAGAGTCAGACATGCTTAGTGCATTGAGCACGCATGAGGGCTGCTACCACCTTATGGTCCTCTTCTCTAGAAAGTTCAGAAGGTTGGTTGTAGATGTATATGTCTATCATAAGCATATCAGATTTCGTGTGTGCGCTGTGGCACTAACCTTGCAGCTGAAACTTCACTGATACATCAAGGATTGGTGGTGAGACGGGAACGACACAACCAATGATAGCTGCAAGATGAAGTTCCCATGGTCGAGCTTATGACCTTAAATAAACAAAGCACTCCCAGGAGATAGCCTGGATTAGGTTAGGTTTTATTTCCCTTTTCGAATAAAAGCAAGAACATATTTTTAGGATAAGTTGTCTTTCGGGTATTTTTGGTCACTAACCTTTCAGGTGGAGATTGAGAAGAAAGATGGATAGGTGATGCCGACGAACATGTGAGCCACATCAGTTGCAACACCTATATAAGCTTTGGTGAGGGAACATTTACAAAAAGGAAGCTTGATCACCACACACTTGAGTTTTGTTGCCTAGCAATGCAAACTTCAAGTGTGGGGGAGATATGTGAGCATCCTGAGTAAAGTTCCTCCTCTACCAAGTCTTATCCTGGTGTGGTGATGATGTCAGCTCTTGCATCTTGCCCACTAGCTAGGTAAGTCCTGCTTTTGACATTAAACAAAGCCCTTCCGGGAGGTTCCGAGGTTCACCGTCTTATGCTCATGCTTATGTCCCTTGTTGATGATAGCTTGATCATGCTTTCATGCTTCCTTTATCTTTGTTCATATGCTCTAGTTTGGATGTATGCTCGAGCTTACATTCATAGACTGTTTTAAATTAAGCATGGTGCTTAGGTTAAAATTGTCTTCTTCAGTCAAAACAAGACATGGTGTCGGGTTTTGATTGATGAACCTTAGAGTTATATCTTCATAGATCTTGGTTGCATATATGCTGACTAACCCCTGCAGAAAATTGTTAAACTTGAATGGGTAAGTCATTGAGCTAAATTCAGACGGGAAGGTAAGTTGAGGTGTCAGATTCATGTTGCACAACAGGCAAAGGTGGTACATATGACCTCTCAAAGGTCCAAGGTAAGTATATTCCCCTTTGTGTATGAAATGTAACCTTGGTCTAACCCTTTCGAGCAGATGACATGGTGACAATAAAATAAAATAAAAACAACAAAAATATTTGAATTTGAATAAAGGCTCTATGGTTCTCGAACCAGTAGAGTCCCTCCTTTGTTTTTATTTGTTATTTGAAGAACAGCACCAGGTTCAACCACTAGTGTGGGGGAGTTCTCTCAAGATCATCATCGACATATCCACTCGAGAACTCCCACACAGACGCTGCACAACATCGACTATGCCTTCATGACAAGAGTAAGGTAAACTAGAGTGACCCGGCTGCCTTCTGGTTAGCTGAATCACCACTGGTCTCCCTTGATCTCTTATCCTTCAGAAGCGATGGTATATGCACCCTCTATCTCACTCTCCTTTATCCATGAGTTTGTTTGAATTTCAATTCCTATCCTTTGTATCAACTCAGCAATTTGTGTTATGCTTGCTCTACATGGTTCCTGTGGTTGGCTTGCATATGTTTTATTCCTTACTTATCATCTTGATGCTTGTGAACAAATATCATTAGGGAACTCATGCTTATCTAAGTAGTTGGTGCTTGTGATATGGTTTGATGATATGATCTTCGCTCTGAATGTCTGAGTGCTTGGGAATTTTATTTGAAAATCATGAAAACCCTTTGCAAAGCTTCTCTTTGATATGCCCCCGTCCCACTAGAGCCATATGACGTTCATAGTTGAAAACCTTATACTCATATGCTGCTTGTATTGCATTGAGCTTTGTCAAACTCTGTGACCCTTGTGAGAATTCTCTTCAATACTTTCATGATCAAGATTCATGTGCACACCACCATTTTCCCCTTGCTATGCTTCTACACTGGAAGTTAGCATTGTATCATTCATCCATTCCATGAAAATAAGGCTCCATATGTGTTGATCTCTCCCTCCTAGTTTTTGTTACACAAGAGGCATGGCTATCGAAAAAAAATATGGACACATGAAGGTCCAGGTATTGAAAAAAAAGAAAAAAAAGAGTTGGACACATGAAGGTCCACAAGGAAAAAATATAGAGATAGCCATGTTCTCAAAAGATTTTTATACAAGAGGGAGAATCATGCAAAAAGGAGTTCCATAACTTAGATTGTGATAACTAGTATCCATTCCGGAGCTAGTGTCCACCTCACCATCAACCAACATTCATCATACATGTATGGTAATATCTAGCACCCATTCCGGGCCTAGTATCCACCTACCATACTCACCATATCCATACACGTGCACATCTTGATCTAATTGTGTGATCTGATTTTCTCTAAGGATCCAGTCTTTGACTTTGCAATATATGTGATACAAGTATGCCTTATCCTTTATCCTACCATGAGCTCCACATATAGCCATCATTAGAAGTAGGATGAAGAAAGGCAATCTAATGCCTTGGTGAGGACATATACACATTGAGCGATCTGAGAGAATCAAATGAGGAGCTAAGCAAGGTTTGTTTTGAAAATTTATCACAAAACCCCAAGTTACTTGACATGATGAGCAGGAGTGATTTTATTCATGACCGTTCCATTCCTCAACTACCCAAGATAGCATGATAGACACTTCAGAGTTCACAAGTACAAGGTATGGTTTGGAATATCTCTTATGCTCGCTTCATACCTTTGGATATCATGTCTCACCTTGATCTGACTCCCTTTACTCGGGACGAGCAAGGGTCAAGTGTGGGGGTGTTGTTGACGGCCGTTAAGTGCTACTTTTACACTATCAATACCTGCATCAAATAAATGTAAAAGGATCATCAACACTAGAATAGGGCTTGATACTGATGATTTCCACAAGTGTTGGTGTTTCTAGCTTTTGTTGCAGGATGCACCGAAATACGTGTTAAATAACACAGTTGAGAGCAAGTGCACCAACGGCATACATATGGCATCATCATAAACAATCACAAATGACAAATTGGTCTGCACCATTGCGACGGGCTCGTCAATTCGATCGAAATGGATATATCATTTGTATACTTCGGAGTCCGGATGAAAGAGATATGCACAAGATAAGATCACACTATATCATGGACCCGGTGGGATCCACACCAGGCCACGTGGCGACGTGCTGGCACACAGGATGCCATGTGTCCATGACACTTCATCAATCCAAGAGAAGCACTTCCCGACGAATCAGACACCGCCACGTTTCCAGCACAAGGATCCAAGCGCCCACAACCCGAGCAAACCGCCTCCAAACAACCCATACACCGGGAACCGTCATAAGGGCCCACATACCAGTCACCCAGAGAAAGCACAAGGTAGAACGTGGTGGGCCCAGGTCGGCCGACCCCATGGATCGGCCGACCCCATGGATCGGCCGACCCGGGATTTCCTCCGTTCACCCTCTGCTTCCACGTGGTGCTCCCTGATTGGATCCTTAAGCCAGTCCGGGGGTGTATGGGGTGTTCTCGCGCCGGTACCCAGGCCTATAAACAGAAGGAGAGGGGGTAGAGAATAGGACACACACTTCTCCTCCTTCTCACTTTTAGCCTTAGAGCCTCTCTCTTTAGGAGAGGAGAGCTCTTTGTATAGGATTATTGTTAGGAAGTGAGGTGGGAGTCTTGGGGACATGTCATGTTCATGACATCTTCCTCAAGAACGATCCTCAGCGGTGCCTCTGTTCTTCATTTAGACTAAAGTGAGTATTTCGACATTTTCTATTTAGACTAAAGTTCCATGCATGCTTAGTTGCTTTGTTCTTGTGTTCTTCGTTTGTTCTTGATTTAGAGGCTTGTGTTCTTCGAACACAACCCTTCCGATCTAGTAGACTTAGATCATAAGTTTGCATCTAGTTTGCCAGCTTGTCTATTAGAGTAGAGTTGATGCTCCTGCATTTATCTAATTAGATCAAAGTGCGTTCGTGATCTTGCATGAGTGATAGAGCATACCTTGAGCTAGTGCCAGTATCTCCCTCGCGGATTCGTAGTAATAGTAAGTGGTGTAGACGTGGTGTCTGGACCATAAGCTATCCTTCGAAGACTACGTATGTTCGTAGC
This sequence comes from Cenchrus fungigraminus, assembly GCA_036936925.1. Lineage (NCBI taxonomy): Eukaryota > Viridiplantae > Streptophyta > Magnoliopsida > Poales > Poaceae > Cenchrus > Cenchrus fungigraminus. Next base: position 117,513,413 of record CM072773.1, read on the forward strand.
ATAGAGGTAGGCCGCAGTGGTGACAGCCTGTTGGACCCTTTGCAAACCCTCTGTGTCGCTTACCGAGTTGGGCTTGTTGCCAGCACTTTGGCCTCTCCCTAAAAAGTTAGGATGTGCTGGCGCCCAAAGTGAGTATTATACCTGAGAGACCATGCTAGACTTTGCGCTCGGTCAAGACAGATCCTTTCTACCTATCCTATCAATCAGTGTTGTGTCCTTGGACCATCTATACTAGAGTAGGAGATAGTGCACATCGTTCATTGGATTCGATACCCTTGGAATACTCTCCTTCCTTGGGGAAGTGCTACAGTGGTATTTCCGTGTGCTTGCGCTATACCCGGTTGCTCTTATACGCTCCCTCTAGGTGTTCAACTTGTGGTGACGTTAAGAAACACCAACAGCAGGAGAGGCTGGCGGGCACGGTGCAAGGGCAAAAGGGGCATTTGGCCCGGGCGGAGCGCATGAGGTGTGCCTGACTCGGCGTCCGTGCCAGCCGGCCGGTCGGGGGCCTGTCCCCTCAACCAGGCGCGCGCGCGGCGGCGAAAAGGGGGCGCGGGCATGTGATCACGGCGACCAGCGCGGGGAGGACGACGACCGGGACGCGTGGTCCACCGGTCCGCGACACCGCGTCGGCGGGTGGAGCTGGGCTGCGTTGCTGGGCTGGTCTGATGGGCCACGCAAAAGTGAGGTGCACGGGGTTTTGCAGGCAACGAGTTAGAGGGGCACCGGTGGACTTCTACGATGGTTAGCAGGCCCAAGTTAGTTATAGGTTTTGAAATTAGTTTTGAATTTATATTTAAACTCACTATTTGAATTTGAACTATTTCAAATTCAAAACACACTCAATTAAATCCAAATAAAATCCATAAAATCCAAATCACATATTTATACCATAATTTGAATTTATATTTTTATATTTGGGTTTTATTTATATGGAACTTAAGAGAGAGGCTACACATAGATTTAAAAATAGGTGGCACTCATCAATTAATAAAAAGTTTTAAATTTTCCAGAAATTCACACCATTCAAAAATCCGGGATGTTACAGGGATGGTGCAGCGGCTAGGGAGAGGTGCCGGCCCCTACCGTCAGTTGGAGGGGCGCGGCGACAGTGGTGGGGATGACGGCCGTGGCGACGGTGGAGTCGGCGTGGCGCTCGTGGTACGCCCCACACCGTTGAGGGGCACGACAGAGGGGCGCGCGCGACAACGACTGAGGGCGCGGTGGCGACCAGAACGGCACGCAACGGCAGGAGGAGGCCGGGGAGAATGACAGCATGCAGCGGCGGGGAAGGAACCCGGAGGACGTCGGACGGTGGCGACGCACGACGCCGGGGATGACGCCTCTGCGCGGCGGTGGGGGAGGAGGCTGGAAGACGACGCAAGGCGACGGCGGAGGAGGCTGTTGGAGGTCCATCGGGATGAGGCCGGGGGACGACGCGCAAGTCGGTGGCGGAGGAGCTTCAATCGTTGATGGCGGCGGCTCTGAGGCCATGGCGCGCGGGCAATAGGGGCCACTGTCGATGGCGGAGGAGGGGACGACGACAGCGGAGGATCCCGATCAGATCGAAGGAGGACGACGGTGACAGGGGAGAAAATGGCTAAGTGTTGAGGGAGGGGCGCGCCGCTTTATATACCTCCACCACCCTTTAGTCTCGGATGAGAATTCCACACGAGACTAAATTCCCATTGGTCCTGGGTAGAGTTCCAACCCAACCCGAGACTAAAGGGGGGTCTTCAGTATCGGGTGGTAACTCCACCCGGGACTAATGAGCGTATTTGCGCGGGAGCCCCTAAAAGGGAAATTTTCGCCCTTTAGTCCACACTCTGGACTAAAGGGGTATTTTCGGTAGGAACCCCAATTTTCCCATTTTCTTTCTCATTTTCTCGCACTTTCTCTTTGTAATATTTATAAAAAGAGTAATTTTGTATATTTTGAACATGCGAAATTATGTTAAACTTTGTAATTATTACTTTTACAGTTTTGTATAGAAATCTATTTTAAGAGATTAAATAACTACTTCTATTTTCTGTTTTCAATATCAGATCATAGAATTTCGTTTAGAAAATATGATAATAAGATTAATAATATGAAGAAAAAAACAAGGAAATAAATTGAGTTTTCTATCCTAGCCACAAGAGACCTTGTGGCAAAGTTTGGCTTCATTATGCATCTTTTGGCGGGTGGACTTACAGGGCATCTTCAACCCTTAGAAAAAATTTGACTCCAATACAACCGTGCAAAGCGTATTGACTTTAGAATTTCTAAGAACCTAAGTCTATACACACGGCTCGATGAGAGGTTCCATATACCTTTGTGAAGCAAATGGATTGCGTCAACGTCGAAATGGCCTGGAATTTTTTTTGTTGTCATCTACAGCCCAAATATGGACCCATGCAAGATCTTAGGTTTTTCTGATGATTATATGTATTATTGTATTTTACTTCATGCTGCATGAGACAAAATTGGTGAATTACATATCGAAAATACAAAATTCTGCATCGGCCTCCACATAGATTTACCTCCTAGGGTACAAGAGAGGTTGTGGCAAAGTTTGGTACCATTCCGGATCTTTTCGGGGTGGACTCAGTTCAACGTAAAATTACCAGGTGAAGTCGCTCGAAAATTCAAATAAACTGAAAAAAGTACTAAACCAATTCAAAAAAATTTCAAACTTGGTGGTTGCTTCACACAGGGCATCTGCCAGTCTTACAAAAAGTTTGACATACATAAAGGCACACATTCATTTAACATTATATTATATAAAAGAGTTGATAATTAGCATTAAACAAATAATTTTATCGTTAATCACGTAAATACGGTGTCTCTTCATTTCTAAGCAATATGCTTGGGTCAACTTGGACAGTGAATGGAGGCATGCCATCGAACTGATCATAATCATCTGAATGGTCTGTTTTGTCCTCGACTCCCACGATTACTCTTTTACCTGGAAGAACTATGTGACGCTTTGGATCTTGTGGTCCTTCTTGTGGATTTTTATTCTTGGGTATGCTAGTCATGTCCTTGACATAGAAAACCTTATGCACATCTTTGGCAAGGTCGAATGGTTTATCTTTGAACCCAATTTTGGTCAGGTCCACTATTGTCATTCCATATTGATCTTTCCTTACACCACCTCCAGTCAATTTTACCCATTGGTAAAGAAACAGAGGGATGTTCAGCGCTCCGTACTCAAGCTCCCATATCTCTTCTATGATACCATAATAGGAGTTCTTGCACCTGTTGTTGTCGATGGCGTCTATATGGACACCGCTATTTTGGTTTGTGTTTTTTCGATCTTGGGCTCTCGTGTAAAAAGTATAGACATTTATATCATAAGCTTGGAATTTCAAAATTGTGCTAGAAGGTTCCCTAGCTAACAAAGTGAGTTCCTAACCAAGATCATTTTGCAGTCCCTATGTGCATCCTGTAGAACCTGACCAAGATCATCAGCAGGGTCGTCTTCTGGTAACTCTTCTTCGTCAGCATCTTCCATTAAAGTATCTGCAAAAACTTGCCTCGCGGTCCAATCCGGAATGTTATTATCATCCTCCTCCTCTTCTTCGTCGTCTTCCATCACAACCCCTCTTTCACCGTGCTTGGTCCAAACCACGTAGTTCGGCATGGATCCGTTTTTAATCAAATGGAGGTGAAGAGTCCTCCAGTCAGCATGGGCTCTTTTTTGTTTATGCACTGGGAGCATGGACAACACATGAATCCTTTCGGGTTGCTTGTTTGCTTTCGGGTTGCTTTGGCCACTTCGAGGAAAGAATACATGCCATCGACATACTCATTACTTCGTCTATCAGTGTTCATCTAGTGTCGGTTCATCTGCATCATATTAAGTGAAAAAAGAACTTTATTATTATTTTTAAATAATAATAAATATGCTTCCTGAACATGTTGATGATTTGATGGCAATACATGAATTCAAAAATGTGTTTGAAACAGTGGTTCAAAAGCTAGAAGCTGACATGGCGCACAACATCCAGTACCCATAGGAGCAAGTTGTCCAAGCATAATATTCTCAGTGACACCTCTCAAGCAAGATGTTGACATTCTCTTTCTTACTCTCTCACTTTCTAGATAAGGTGTCTAAGAGCTCCAGTATCATTACTTGTAATATCATTGCAATGCAATTACGTATATGAAAGAAAAATCAATGTTGCTTCCTAAATGTGTATTCAAAGATGTGTTTGAAGCAGTGGTTCAAAATCTAGAAGCTGACATAGCACATGTACAACCTCCAGTGCCAAAGGAGCAAGCTGATCTAAGCAAGATGTCGACATTCTCTCTCTCTCACTCTTTGGATAAGGTGTCTAAGAGCTGTTGTGTATGCTGAAGCTGACCTCCTGAGAGGTGTCACTCAAAACTTTGTGCTTGGACAGCTTGCTCCTATTGGCACTAGAGGTAGTGCACTATATGTCTGAATGACCAGATGTTGCAGCAGGCAATTGAGTATTTCATTTTGGCATAACATATTAGTATAAAAACTATCCACTATCCCTAGATCTCATTGTCTAATAACTAAAATGTAAAATTCTATTTTCTCTAATAATAAAGCACAAAATAATGGTTAATAAAAACAAATAAAAAACAATGCAAGTACGTAGTCTATTTTTTAAATCTCAAAAGAACTTTATTATTTTATCTAAATCGTAATACCTATATATGAAGGAGAAATTAAACTATCATTATTTGTATAGTACTAATTCATTTTATTTATCTATATTATTTTCTTATCTCATTTTCTTACTGACAATATTTTCAATAAACTCACTTCAAATAAAGCTAGCTAAATGTTAAATTTATTCTATGTCTCATTCTACCTAAAAGTATTTCTTTATATAAAAACAAAAAACTTATTAATAAAAATGAATGAAAGAATATACAATGTTAGTAGCTAAATAACTACTTGTTTGAGGACCAGGAGCGTCCGTGGACTAGTGGAGGGTCGCTCCTTAGTGATGAGTTATTGGTAACCTGGTGTGGACTGACTCTTGGCCTAGTATTGCAGGTGTAGGTTGTGACTTGATTTGCGTTGGTGCAGGTGAAGAACAAGCGCAAAAGGTCTATGCTGAGGTGGCCTCCGGGTGATGGAGAGACAAGTAGGCTTGGTTCGATGGACCTGGTGTCCGACGGGATCAAGTGCGAGTCGCATGGTGCAAGAAGGGCAAGATGAGGTCATGAACAAGGAGCCGGTGCATCAGTGGCGGCCAAGTCAAGGAATGAGGCAAGTCCGAGTAGACCGTCCGGGTGCCGGAGGTGAAAGGCTTGGCAGGCTCGAAGCTTGGCGTGGTGAGGTCAGGTCGTGCACGCGGGGTTTGGTGGTTTGCCCACAAAACCATCAGAGGACGATTTCTCGGTTTGGGTCTCAAAACCAAGCTCGAGCACTCAACGCGATGGAGATGGGGATCCAGGAACGTCGGGAGGCTTCGAGGCGAAGGACACGTGGCGTGATCGCATAGCTTGCATCGGGAGGATGCGGGGTGCGGTGGATGCGTGTTCGTCTGATGGAGATAACCACAAGTTACCCAAAATGCCTCTGAGTGGGTTGTATCTTCCTTTTAAGTTGTAGGGGTAGTTTGGTCTTTTGCCCCCACCAGATGACTTAAATATAAATAGGCTTAGGGGTGGAGGGCAACTCATTCTTTGGACTGCTTTTCATTTCCTTCTCTCTAGGCTAGCCAAATCGATCACGAGTACATCTTCAAGTGGGTGAATGCGGGAGGATTGCTAGCCTTTGTAAAGAATATGTCCTTTGTTTGTATTGAAGAATTCTTGTGCTAGATCTATCTCCTTCTAGAATCCCGAGTTGCTTTTGTGCTATTTTCGGTGGTTTTCGTTTCGGTTCGTGTTCATCGATTTCTAGGCCGTTTTCTCTCGGATTTATTTGAGGGGGTCATGGGTGAGTGCCTTGTGCCTCTTTGTGGATTATCTTGACCCCTCAAACGTCGGGAATCGGTCTCAATTTGGTGCGAATTGGATGAACTCGAATTCGTGCTTTGTGTGCACGAGATTTGTGATTCTGGTTGATTGGATTGGTTTGAGGCTCCAAGATTTTAGGCATAGCTTCTCCTAGAGATGCTTCTCATTTACATAAAATTTAGAAAAAATCCATCTAGTGGTTTGGGAGATCCATCGTTGGGAAGTTGGAGTTGACTTCACATGTGTCTCGGTTTTTAGCTCTGCGAGCCACACGGACCGTCCATGGTCTCAGGACGGACAGTCCGTCGTGCGCGTGTTCGTCGAGTTTGTCAGAAGTTCTTGCGAGTTCTTCCTTCGATCCGTGATAGATCTGTTTGGCTTTCGGAGGAGGTTTGACGGACAGTCCGTGGAGGACGGACAGACCGTAGTGAATCATCGGATGGTCTGTATTGGTCAGTTGGCTACTGGATGTCCCTGAGTGAAATACGGACAGTCCGCAGTCAAAGGTCAGACAATCCGCCCTAGCCCAATGTACAGTCCGTGGGTCCCTAGCGGACGGTCCCTCCCAGGCCGGCAATTTTGCCCAAATCCTTTGCCTCTTGCTTTGTGCTTTCGCTCTTTGATTCGAGGCTTATCTCTAGAGCTTGTAGGCTTTTTGTGTGCCTAACTTTGTGTTTCTCTCTTGTGTGCGAGTACTCGAAGTTGAATTTAGGGCCTAGGCCGAGTTCATCACTTGGTGAAGAATTTTTATCAGCTCTCATTCACTCCCCCCTCTCTGGCCGCCAATCCGGTCCTTCATTGTTACTAAATCTAAAGTATATTAAAATTCTCATCTCTTAGCGCCTCATACTAGCAAATTAAAATTTCTATTTTCTCCATCTCTAAATCATAATACGAAATTTAATCACAACAAATGAAGGGGGGTGAAGAATCAAACCTTAACAACACTTTGGAGGTGAGAAATCTCAACAAATTTATGAGAAAAAAATTGGGCAGCACCTCCCTATGCTTGAGGCACCATGGGAGGAGCTTGAGCTCTCGGGTGAAGAATGGCTCGGGCAGGGGAGAAGGAAGAAAGAGCTGGCGATTTTATAGATACACGACTTTTTGTCCCGGTTAGTAATACAACCCTGGGACAAAAGGCCGGCGCCAATTATTGCGGCCAGAGAGCTGTTGGCGGTCAAGCCTTTAACCCTGGGTGGTCTTACCACCCAAGACTAAAGAGGGGCGGCGCCCGCAACCTTTTCAGGCCACGTCGCCCCAAATTCTTTTGTCCCGGCTTCAAACTTCAACCAGGACAAAAGGGGTGGAACAAAAGTTGGTTCTCTAGTAGTGTGTAAATGTGTTGTAGTTAGTTTCTCTTGTTGCTTGCAGCACCGACGTTAAGAGTTGGAACCTAAAACTAACTAACACCTCATGTTCACCCCTTTAAATTTTGGAGAAGTTAGCTGAAATTTGTACGGAGGACTCAATGTGATAGCCCGTTACTTTATGAAAAGTGGTGCAGTTGGACCTACACGTGGGTCTCGCGCCAAGAGTTGGACCCTAAAACTAAGATCTCTCGTTCACACCTTAAAATTTTAGAGAAATTGGCTGAAATTTGTGAAGATGACTCAATTTGATAACCCTCTACTTTGCTAAAAGTGGTGCAGTTGGACCTATACGTGGGCCTCGCATCATGAGCTGATCCTAAAACTAAAACCTCGCATTCACATCTTATTACTATTTAAGAGAAATTGGTTGAAATTTGTGCAGATGACTCAATTTGATAGCCCACTACTTTGTGAATAGTGGTGTGGCTGGACCTATATGTGAGCCCAACATCATGAGTAGGACCCTAAAACTAAAACGTCACATTCACACATTAAATTTTTGAGAAGTTGGCTGAAATTTGTGTAGATGACTCAATTTAATAGTCCACTACTTTGTGCAAAGTGGTACGTTTGAACTTGCCTTCCATCAAGAGCCGGACCCTGCAATTAAAACCCGGCATTCACACCTTAGAATTTTAGAAAATTTGACTGAAATTGTTGCAGACAACTTAATTTTATAGTATGCTATTTTATGCAAAGTGGCATCGCTGGACTTATACCTGAGGCCCGCATCAAACATAAAGGGGGAAAATCACTTCCAGCCTACCCCAACTCGCATTTGCCTTGTACTCAACTCGTCCCAACCTATTAGATACTAAAACACATTTACACCTATTCAAACACACTCCACATAACAACTCACCCCGTAAAACCCATTTCAACCCGGCCCGTTATGTTAGTAGCTTTACTTGTAACTCTTAGTGATCGGTATCACCTAGATGGCTTGGTGGTGGTGGTGTTCTTGGTGGAGCTCCCAAGGATGTGGCTTGTGAGAAGTTCCAATAAGTGTTGTGCTCAGTTTGAAATCTGCCGATCCAAAGAATGGAGTACCACTAGTGAGCACTTGGTTCTTGTGCGGATCAAGAGGGCGCGATACCCTTGCATGGGGACTAGGGGATAGTGCCGACTCTTCGATAGCTCAGGAAAAAATCGATGTACTAAACCTCTCTTTACTTTTCAAACGTAAATTCTGCATTTACTTTTCGCATTTTAGTTCCTAGAATTGCCATAGTAGAATAGGGTTGGAACTAGGTTGCAAACCTTTTGTGCAACTAGAATAGACACACTTTTAAGGATATAGTAACATGGGTTGATTGGGCAAGATGTTAGGTTTTAATTTTGACAAAAAAATTGTAGAAGTCTAATTCACCCCTTCTTAGACATTTTGATCATTTCAATACACTGGTGGAAAAACGATCTTTGTTCTCAAGCATTTGTCCCGGTTCAACTTTGGAACCGGGACAAATGCTTTTGGGGCGACGTGGCCTCGGAAGGCTGTTTGGGCCCCCCCCCCTTTAGTCTCGGGTGGTAATACCACCCGGGACTAAAGGCCTGGCGTCCAACGGCTCCGAGCCGCAATTATTGGCGCCAGACTTTAGTCCCGGGTGGTGTTACGACCCGAGACTAAAGGGTGAGCCTTTAGTACCGGGTCATAACACCACCCGGGACTAAAGTTTTTGTCCAGGGTGGTAATACCACCCGGGACTAAAGGGTGTGCCTATATATCCCTGCCTCTCTTCTTTTTCCTCTGCCCGAGCTCACATTCCCGAGAGCTTAAGAGATAGTTTGTGAAGAGCTAGCTAGTTCTTCTCCTAGGGAGGTGATGTCCAATTTTTTTGACATCAATTTGTGAAGATTTCTCTCCTCCAAAGTGTTGCTAAGGTTTGATTCTTCATCCTTCCTTCATTTGTTATGATTAAATTTTGTTTTTATGATTAGAAATGGAGAAAATATGGATTTAGATTTTTAGGTGGTAGGAGGAGCTAAGAGATGTTGTTTTCAGATGTTTTCGATTTAGCAAACATTGTATTTAGTTTCACATATTTTTTAAGCATAGTTTCACATAGGGATTTATCCTCTACTTTTATAGTTTTTGCTATAGAGATAATTGATTTTAACTTTTAGATGAGAGATACATTTAATTTTACATTTAGCTTAATTTATTAGAAGTTAGTTTATTAAAAAAATGGTCATTACCAAATGAAAATATACTACCTACCTATTTAATTCATTTTTGTTAAGTATTTCTTGTATTTATTTAGAATACATTTAGGCATTCTCTTTTTTTTTCTTTTTTCCATATATACAGCCAAATGAAAATATACTACCTACCTCTTTTTTCCACCCCTGTGTCACATCCGATTTCCGTAAAGAAACCAAATGCATCTCATATGTGTGCCAGGATCATAATTTCACACATATGATAGACAAAGAGTGTAATATCAGATACAAATGCTCAAAAGCGTACAAAAGAGGTTTATTAACATTTTATTACACTCATCGGTAGACACGAAGGTCTTTACACGATCATCGATAACTACGACGGTGCAACTCCGTCTTCGGCTCCACAGGCGTCTGACTGGTGGAAGCAAGCCTCAGAACTCGTCGAAGTCGCTGAAGTACTCCTCACCGTTTATCTCCTCTGAACAGTGGTAAGCAAGGGTGAGCACACTTATGGTTGGAGCTCAGCAAGTGGGGTGAAAGTATGCAAGGCTATCAAGAATAGGCTAAAGGTTTGCAGCGGTTAGCATTTTAAGTTGGTCAAATTTTATTAGCAAGCGCCTATTTACTAAGTGTAAGTTTATACCATCCCCAAAAGATTAAGCATTTGAAACATTATCCCAAGAACCATAAACAACCATGATTTAATTTCCAAGTTCAAGTTCTCTTATCATGTGAGGGTCCAAGCCGCTCTTAACCGTGAGCACGGCTGATCGATCAGTTTTCACTCTGCAGAGGTCGTACACTTTACCCACAGCTCGTGTTCCCTATGTTGCCCGGGTTAGCTAGACCCTTAAACACTTTCGAGGTGAGTGGCTAGGGGTCCACTACGTAGCCTTTACAAAGGCAATGCAAAAGACCAACAACCTACGACAGTTACAGCAGCGGAGCGGACCATAACCCTCCCTAGTGGTCAGCACCTTAGCAAAGGCTGCTACCCCAAAAGAACCAGGCTATACCCCTTCAACTCCGGCCCCCTATGCCCCTTTCGGGAAAGGTTGTCAGATAGTTCACACGCCTAATTAATTGGCTAAGGGCAGAGCCATATGCCACTGTGGTTGCACTGTTTTCTTGGGTGGTTCTCCATGTTCCAATTAAATTATATGATCTTATAAATTACCAAGGTTCACCAAAGATCCATGATCAACATTTATAAATATTTATTTCAACCATCCCAAGTTAAGCAACTAAGCCTTTCTACCCAAAAACATTTATTAAAAGGGTTGTTCAAGGTAATAGGGGGAAAAATCTAGTCATGTCCTTAAAAAGGTGATTTTCCCATTAATTTATGCATAGCAACATTAAAAGTAAATTTTAGTTATTATGCAAGTTGTGTGGGTCAAAAATAGAATATGCATGGGAGGAAATCCACTTGCCTTCCTCTCCTAAAAAGTCCAACTCTTCTTCTTCAAAAGGTTGATCTTGCTCCTCGATCGGAAGCTCGGTTCCAACGGGCACGATATCTACGATCACATCAAAAATCATTCAATAAATAAAATCAGTACATCAACATTTTAAAAAGCTAAAACAACCTTCTAAAACTGACGGGCACTAAGAAACGGTCGCATGGACACCAAAAACACATAAAACGGACAAAGGATGCAAAAGATATGGCTAAAACAGGCTCTAGGGGCTAAACTGTGAGAAAAACTAACTTCCAGGGGCTTAACTGCAAGAAACCAGGGACTTATACCTAATTATGATTAAAAACCGAAGGTTTAACTTGTAAAAGATAAAGGGTGGACCACGGGTGGAAGAAACTTGAAAGTTTAAGGGCCTAAACATAAAAACCAGGACTAAACTGTGAAGATTCTCGAAGGTGGAAGGGCATTTCTGTGAAATCTAAAACTAGGAGGTCTCTTAAGTAAAAAGGACGGCGGCGGCTCAGTTGACTGTTATGGTCTTCTGTTGACCGGGCGGGACGGGAGCATCTGGGTCGTTGCTTGCCTGATCGACGGCCCAGATGAACTGCAAGCGGGCCAGCGGCGGCGCTGTGCGGCGCCTGGCCGGAGTCTCGCCGGAGGATCGCCGGCGAACTGCAAAAAGGAGTTCCCGAGCACGAAATAAGACGGAGCCAGTGCCAAAATGAAGAGGAGGGAACGGGGAATTCACCTGGGGACTCGAAGGGGAAGGAGAGGCACCGGCGGAGGAGATCGGGGCGGCGCGGCGGACTGCGGCGGTGACCTCCGGAGCGGCGGCGCTGCGCGGGCGAGAAGAAGGAGAGGAGCTCCATGGAGCAGTACGGGGAACTGAGGGAGCTATGGGGGGCCTTTTATATGGCGGAGGGGCAAGTGGAGAGGTGCCGAGGCGGTGGCTCGGTGGAGCTCCATTGATGGTGGTGGGGAGCTCGGTGGGGAGGGCGTTTCTGAGGGAGAGGAAGGGATGGCGGCGCGAGGGAGTGGTCGTGGTGCTCCGGCGCATTCAATCCCGGGCTTGGTGGAGAAGGAGAAGGGGTACGGAGGCGAGCGGACACCGGGGAAGGCGGCGGCCGGCGCTGCACAGCGGGGAGGAGGCCCGGCTGGAGGTGGGAGAAGCCCTGACGGGTGGGGCCCGCCTGGCAGAGAGAGGGAGAGGGGAGAAGAGAAGCTGGGCCGGCGGGGTTTGTTTTGGGCCGAAAGAGAGAAGGGCCGGCGGGGTTTGGACCGAAGGAAAGAAAGGAAAAAAACAACTGGGCCGGGGATAGAGCCTTGGGCTGGAGCGGGAGAGGAGCTCCAGGGAGCGGTGCGGGGAACTGAGGGAGCTATGGGGGGCCTTTTATATGGCGGAGGGGCAAGTGGAGAGGCGCCGAGGCGGTGGCTCGGTGGAGCTCCATTGATGGTGGTGGGGAGCTCGGTGGGGAGGGTGTTTCTGAGGGAGAGGAAGGGATGGCGGCGCGAGGGAGTGGTCGTGGTGCACCAGCGCATTCAATCCCGGGCTTGGTGGGGAAGGGGAAGGGGTGCGGAGGCGAGTGGACACCGGGGAAGGCGGCGGCCGGCGCTGCACAGTGGGGAGGAGGCGCGGCTGGAGGTGGGAGAAGCCCCTGACGGGTGGGGCCCGCCTGGCAGAGAGAGGGAGAGGGGAGAAGAGAAGCTAGGCCGGCGGGGTTTGTTTTGGGCCGAAAGAGAGAAGGGCCGGCGGGGTTTGGACCGAAGGAAAGAAAGGAAAAAAAACAACTGGGCCGGGGAAAGAGCCTTGGGCTGGAAAGGGAAAGGGGAGAGGGAGGGAAAGCTTGAGGTTTAAACTTTTTGTTTTGTTTTTTTTCATGATTTTGAAAACACACAAACTCAAACAAAAACATGCAACTAAAAAATGATGCACAAGCACTTGGGTGACTCTAAATTAATTAAATATTTATTTAATACTTTAAGAGCAAGATTAATTAGTCAAAATTAATAGAACCCTTAGAAAATAAAAACTACTTAGTTGCTAGCATTTTTAGGTGATGGAATTTTGGGTGTTACAAATCCTACCCCCTTAAAGAGAATCTCGTCCTCGAGATTCGGAGAGATTGGGAAACAGCTGAGGAAATTCTGCCATAAGCTCATCTTCTCTTTCCCAAGTAGCTTCTTCCTCTGAGTGGTGACTCCACTGAACTTTGCACATTTTAATGACTCTGCTCCGAGTGACTCTTTGTGATGTATCCAAAATTCTGATAGGGTGTTCCTTATAGGTCAAATCATCCTTCACATCAAGATCTTCCAGAGGTAGGTGGTCTACCTTGATCTCACTCGAACACTTCTTGAGCTGAGATACATGAACACGTCATGCACATCTGACAATCGAGCTGGAAGTTCTAATTGATATGCAACTTCTCCCTTCCTTTCTAAGATCTTAAAAGGTCCAATGAAACGAGGTGACAGCTTCCCTCTAATCTTGAATCTTCGTAGGCCTCTAATGGGTGATACTCTGAGATATACATAATCTCCAACTTCAAACACTACTTCTCTCCTTTTGGGATCAGCATAACTCTTTTGTCGTGACTGTGCAGTCTTAAGATTTTCCCGAATTATCTCAACTTGTCTTTCAGCTTCCTTTATAATCTCTGGTCCAAAAAGTTGACTCTCTCCTGTCTGATTCCAGTACAATGGTGTCCTACACTTTCTCCCATATAAGGCTTCAAAAGGGGCCATCTTAAGGCTGGTTTGGTAGCTGTTGTTATAAGCAAACTCTGCGTATGGCAAACTTTTATCCCAACTACCTCCATGCTTTAAGGCACAAGCCCTCAACATATCTTCTAGAATTTGGTTTGTCCTTTCGGTTTGACCGTCTGTTTGGGGATGATATGCAGAACTAAAGTTAAGCTTTGTATCCATTGATTTGTGTAACTTTTCCCAGAAACGTGATGTAAACTGTGTCCCTCGGTCAGACACTATCTTCTTTGGAACTCCATGTAAACATACGATTCTAGACATATACAACTCTGCCAACTTAGCTCCAGTATAAGTTGTCTTGACTGGTATGAAATGAGCAACTTTAGTCAACCTATCCACAATGACCCATATAGAATCGTATCCATCACGAGTACATGGCAATACCACAATAAAATCAATGCCTATTTCTTCCCATTTCCACTCGGGTACTTTCAATGGTTGAAGCAATCCTGCCGATCTTTGGTATTCTGCCTTTACTCTCTGGCATATGTCACACAAGGCAACATGAGCGGCAACATCCTTTTTCATTCCATACCACCAATATTTCTGTTTCAAGTCTTGATACATCTTGGTGCTTCCGGGATGAATTGAATAGGCTGAATCATGTGCTTCCTTTAGTATAGTCTCACGGAGATGGTCAATTTCAGGCACACAAATCCTATTCTTGAACCAAATAGTTCCTTGGTCATCGCTTTTGAAGTCTGGAACCCTGCCAGAATCAATCAACTTTCCGTACTCCTTAATCTTCTCATCTGTCAACTGACCCTTCCTGATTTCCTGTTCAAGTGTAGATTCTACTTCCAGAGTTATGGTTTCATTCTGGGCAACAATTCCCAAATTGAGACGTGCCATTTCCCAACACAACTCTTGAGGCATTAAACGAGCTATGAGTGTATTCACCTGACTTTTCCGACTCAAGGCATCTGCTACAACATTTGCCTTGCCGGGGTGATACTGAATATCCAGTTCATAGTCTTTGATTAATTCTAACCATCTACGTTGTCTGAGATTAAGATCCTTCTGGGTGAAGATATACTTCAAGCTTTTATGGTCAGTAAAGATACGACACTTGTTCCCAATCATATATTGCCTCCAAATTTTTAGAGCGTGCACAATGGCAGCCAACTCTAAATCATGAGTGGGGTAATTCTGTTCATGCTTTCTCAATTGCCTAGAGGCATAAGCAATCACTTTTCCTTCTTGCATTAGTACACAACCTAGACCCTGAAGTGAAGCATCACAGTATACATCAAAACCCTTGTGAATATCCGGCATTATCAGTACAGGAGCTGTAGTCAACCTCTTCTTCAGTTCCTCAAAACTATCCTGGCACTTGGCATCCCACTTAAATTCCTTTCCTTTTTCTAACAATGATGTGAGAGGTTTTACAATCTTCGAGAATCCTTCGATGAATCGGCGGTAGTACCCCGCCAATCCAAGGAAACTCCTGATCTCTGCCACATTCTTAGGCGGATTCCAGTCCAGTACAACCTGAACCTTGCTCAGATCTACCGATATTCCACCCTCCGTGATAATATGCCCAAGGAAGGAAACTTCCTTTAACCAAAAGTCACATTTGCTGAACTTAGCATATAGCTGATGTTCTCGTAGTTTCTGCAGCATGAGTCTCAGGTGTTCTTCATGCTCTTCTTCATTCCGGGAGAATACCAATATGTCATCGATGAAAACTACCACAAACTTGTCAAGGTACTCCATGAATACTTTGTTCATCAAATACATGAAGTATGCTGGTGCATTTGTCAACCCAAAGGGCATGACTGTGAACTCGTATAGGCCATATCTAGATGTGAAAGCAGTTTTGGGAATGTCTTCTAATCGGATTTTCAACTGATGGTACCTGGATCGTAGATCGATCTTAGAGAAAACTTTAGCACCTTTCATCTGATCAAATAAATCTCCAATCCTGGGTAATGGATATTTGTTCTTGATGGTAACATCATTAAGGGGTCGATAATCTATGCACATTCTTCTAGAACCATCCTTTTTATCAACAAAGAGAATGGGAGACCCCCAAGGTGATGAGCTAGGTCGGATGTAACCTTTACTTAGCAACTCATCTATTTGTTTCTTTAATTCGGCCAAATCCTTAACATTCATTCCATATGGTCTTTTATAAATAGGAGCAGTACCAGGTAAGAGTTCAATGCTGAATTCAATGTCGCGGTCAGGTGGCATACCTGGTAACTCGTCTAGAAATACGTCGGGGTATTCATTCACTACTCTGATATCTTTCAATGTCTTTTCTTCTATCGCATTCACTGTCCCTTGTTCTGCTGATGAGGCATTAGCAGTGAACTCAACTCTTTCTCCTTGTGGGTTGGTTAGGAATACTGACTTTGTACGGCACTAGATAACTCCATCACATGCACGTAACCAATCCATTCCTAGGATCACATCTATACCCCATGATTTTAGAACCACTAGGTTAGCTAGGAAGTCTATTCCCATGATTTTAAGATTTATCCGTGGGCATAAATGGTTGGCCTTCATTTCACCACCCGGGGAACTAACTAGCAATAGTGTCTTCATAGGACCCATAGGTATGTTATGCTTTGCCAC
This sequence comes from Cenchrus fungigraminus, assembly GCA_036936925.1. Classification (NCBI taxonomy): domain Eukaryota; kingdom Viridiplantae; phylum Streptophyta; class Magnoliopsida; order Poales; family Poaceae; genus Cenchrus; species Cenchrus fungigraminus. Next base: position 117,529,644 of record CM072773.1, read on the forward strand.
AAATTGATCAGTAATGAATGAATGTGATGCTCCTGAATCAAATAAAACTGTAGCAGGTATAGAATTGACGGGAAATGTACCCAGTACAACGCCGGAGTCGTTCTGGGCTTGCTCCACCGACACATGATTTACCCTACCACGCATATAGTTCTGTTGGCCTCTCTTGTTTGGAGCTTGTGGTGTGCGAGGCTGAGCTGACAGCTGACCAAGCCTCTGGCCATTACCCTTCTGTGGGGTTTGCATACCACGCTTGGGGCAGTTGTTGGCATAGTGTCCTAGCTCACCACATTTGAAGCATCCACTAGGCTGGACAGGGGTGGTGTTCCTCACAGGTGCCCCTGAATCATTGTTGGAGCGATTCTGCTACTGATTAGGAGTGCGGGGTGTCTACTGATGGAATCGCTGAGGCTGCTGAAATGAACCCTGTAGCTGCAAATTCTGGGGATAATTTCCTCCCTGACTACCAGAGCGGAACTGAGAGTTCTGTGACTGACCATAGCGGGGGCATGTGTTGCTACTGGACGGCCCTTGAGACTGGAACTTGCGTTTCTGCTCGCCAAGTTCTTTACGCTTCCTCTCCAAGCCGATTGCCTTGTCCAGCAGGGTCTGGAAGTTGGGGAAAGTATGACTCTGAAGCTGGTAATTGAGTGGCCCTATGAGACCATCCAAGAACCGTTCCTGCCTCTTAGGATCAGTGTCGACCTCATCAGGAGCATAACGAGATAGTTTGGTGAACTTATCCCGATATTCAGTGACAGTCATATTACCTTGCTTTAAAGCAAGAAACTCCTTCTGCTTAAGTTTTATCACACCAGCTGGGATGTGATGTGTACGGAAGCCATCCTGGAACTCCTGACAGGTGATAGTGTTGGCAGCAGCATGTGTGACTGTGTAAGCATCCCACCAGTCAGCTGCTGCACCCTCCAGACGACCTGATGCGTATAAGACCTTCTCACGGTCAGTACATTGTACTATGTTCAGCTTCTTGTTGATAGTCTTGAGCCAATCATCGGCATCAAGGGGATCCACTGAGTGGGAGTAAGTAGGTGGGTTGTGGCTCATAAACTCTCTATGCTTGTTTACAACTGGCGGAGGTGCCTGAGGTAACGGCTGGTTCTGCTGGGCTTGCATGTTTGGTACCGTAGTTGCCAGTGTCTACAACAACTGTGTCTGAGCTGCGAAGAATTGCTGCATAGCAGGATCCATGGCTGAGTTATGTGGTGGAGGTGGTGCTTGATTCCGCTGGTTAATGATGTGAGCACGAATCATAGGCGGAACGTCTTGTCCTCCTCCTGACCTGGTTTTTACCATCTGATTGTTAGGGAAAGATATTTCAGATAAGAATAAGATAAAAGAATAAGGGGGCTAAGATTCATATTTAAACTTAATTTATTTTATTTAATGCACTTATGGCCATCACTCCATAAGTCATTCCAATCATAGTAAAGATCCAACTCAAACATGTTTTTCACCCACAAGCATTATTACATCGTGTACGTCCTCGCAGGGACGGATCTATCGATCAAACTCCGAGGTGGGCACCCTACTCCTGGAGACCTGTGGTAGCAGCAGAGGAGCCATAGCGGACCCTCTTGCGAGGAGGTGACACCGCAGGGTAAGGAATCTCAGCACGTCGCGCAGGTGGCTCCCTCCCGTCGCGCTCAGCCTCCAGCTGTGCGATCCTGGCGTACGCCTCCTTGAGCTTCTCATGGGTCTCGTCGAGCTCGGAAGTAGCACCCTCAAGATCAATGTTCAGTGCTGCTGTGACTTGAGCGACGATGTTGAGGCGAGGGTTCTGAGAGCCCATCAGCGGGACGACCGTCTGCTCAGTGCCACTGGTGCGTCGAGGAATGTGCGGTAGTCGCTGATGTTCAGCTCGTGGTAGTGCCTGGAGCGGAGAGACCACAGAGCCCTTCTGGCAGCATTGCTCACTGAAGCTCTATAGGTGGAGTGAGGCGCGGTGGAGTCATGCGTTGTGATCGTCGGGTAGCCTCTGCCAGTAGGCTCGAATGCTCGGATATGAACCCGAGTCATGTAGTAGGTACTGAGTGGCGGCTCTGTCCAGCAGTGCGTGACATACATCGGCCTCACAGTGTTCCCCAGCTCCAGCAGCACATCCCGAAGCAAGTAGGGGAAGTAACCAGGCTCAAGGTCCGACGAGTGGATGCGGCAGGTCGGGTCCCCTTCGCGAGGTCCGTCGTAGTAGTAGTCCTCCGCATTGTCATTGTCCTCATCTTCCTCGTCTTCATCATCTTCATCATCATCGCCGGAATCATCCGGGTCTCCGCCGGCAGCGACAGGTACTGGAGCAGGAACAACTGGTGGCGGAGGTGGATTGGCCACCACTGGGGACGAAGTCGGAGTCCTCAGCTCTCCGTCTGAGCCAACCTCCATGATACAGTCGTCCTCCACCTCGACGAAGTAGTAGGGGTCCTCCTCAACTGGCTCAACCAACTGAGGCAGCTCCACACCGTACGGTCGAGTCCTTGCCATCTGACGGAACAAAGCTGAACTTAGAGCAGAATAAAACAAAAGGGTACAATTTTAACAAAGGTCAAATAAGATAGATTTTTAGGTGGAATTAAGATTTATTTTGAAGAGATGACACGACTTTCTAGATATGAGTCCTTATTTCGACCATTTCTATCTAAGGCTGCGTCCTACAGTCAGCATAGCTCTGGTACCACTCTGTCACATCCGATTTCCGTAAAGAAACCAAATGCATCTCATATGTGTGCCAGGATCATAATTTCACACATATGATAGACAAAGAGTGTAATATCAGATACAAATGCTCAAAAGCGTACAAAAGAGGTTTATTAACATTTTATTACACTCATCGGTAGACACGAAGGTCTTTACATGATCATCGATAACTACGACGGTGCAACTCCGTCTTCGGCTCCACAGGCGTCTGACTGGTGGAAGCAAGCCTCAGAACTCGTCGAAGTCACTGAAGTACTCCTCACCGTTGTTCTCCTCTGAACAGCGGTAAGCAAGGGTGAGCACACATATGGTTGGAGCTCAGCAAGTGGGGTGAAAGTATGCAAGGCTATCAAGAATAGGCTAAAGGTTTGCAGCAGTTAGCATTTTAAGTTGGTCAAATTTTATTAGCAAGCGCCTATTTACTAAGTGTAAGTTTATACCATCCCCAAAAGATTAAGCATTTGAAACATTATCCCAAGAACCATAAACAACCATGATTTAATTTCCAAGTTCTGGTTCTCTTATCATGTGAGGGTCCAAGCCGCTCTTAACCGTGAGCACGGCTGATCGATCAGTTTTCACTCTGCAGAGGTCGTACACTTTACCCACAGCTCGTGTTCCCCATGTTGCCTGGGTTAGCTAGACCCTTAAACACTTCCGAGGTGAGTGGCTAGGGGTCCACTACGTAGCCTTTACAAAGGCAATGCAAAAGACCAACAACCTACGACAGTTACAGCAGCGGAGCGGACCATAACCCTCCCTAGTGGTCAGCACCTTAGCAAAGGCTGCTACACCAAAAGAACCAGGCTATACCCCTTCAACTCCGGCCCCCTATGCCCCTTTCGGGAAAGGTTGTCAGATAGTTCACACGCCTAATTAATTGGCTAAGGGCAGAGCCATATGCCACTGTGGTTGCACTGTTTTCTTGGGTGGTTCTCCATGTTCCAATTAAATTATATGATCTTATAAATTACCAAGGTTCACCAAAGTTCCATGATCAACATTTATAAATATTTATTTCAACCATCCCAAGTTAAGCAACTAAGCCTTTCTACCCAAAAACATTTATTAAAAGGGTTGTTCAAGGTAAAAGGGGGAAAAAATCTAGTCATGTCCTTAAAAAGGTGATTTTCCCATTAATTTATGCATAGCAACATTAAAAGTAAATTTTAGTTATTATGCAAGTTGTGTGGGTCAAAAATAGAATATGCAGGGGAGGAAATCCACTTGCCTTCCTCTCCTAAAAAGTCCAACACTTCTTCTTCAAAAGGTTGATCTTGCTCCTCGATCGGAAGCTCGGTTCCAACGGGCACGATATCTACGATCACATCAAAAATCATTCAATAAATAAAATCAGTACATCAACATTTTAAAAAGCTAAAACAACCTTCTAAAACTGACGGGCACTGAGAAACGGTCGCATGGACACCAAAAACACCTAAAACGGACAAAGGATGCAAAAGATATGGCTAAAACAGGCTCTAGGGGCTAAACTGTGAGAAAAACTAACTTCCAGGGGCTTAACTGCAAGAAACCAGGGACTTATACCTAATTATGATTAAAAACCGAAGCTTTAACTTGTAAAAGATAAAGGGTGGACCGCAGGTGGAAGAAACTTGAAAGTTTAAGGGCCTAAACATAAAAACCAGGACTAAACTGTGAAGATTCTCGAAGGTGGAAGGGCATTTCTGTGAAATCTAAAACTAGGAGGTCTCTTAAGTAAAAAGGACGGTGGCGGCTCAGTTGACCGTTATGGTCTTCTGTTGACCGGGCGGAACGGGAGCATCTGGGCTGTTGCTTGCCTGATCGACGGCCCAGACGAACTGCAAGCAGGCCAGCGGCGGCGCTGGGCGGCGCCTGGCCGGAGTCTCGCCGGAGGATCGCCGGCGAACTACAAAAAGGAGTTCCCGAGCACAGAATAAGACGGAGCCAGCGCCAAAATGAAGAGCAGGTAACGGGGAATTCACCTGGGGACTTGAAGGGGAAGGAGAGGCACCAGCGAAGGAGATCGGGGCGGCGCGGCGGACTGCGGCGGTGACCTCCGGAGCGGCGACGCTGCGCGGGCGAGAAGAAGGAGAGGAGCTCCGGGGAGCGGTGCGGGGAACTGAGGGAGCTATGGGGGGCCTTTTATATGGCGGAGGGGCAAGTAGAGAGGCGCCGAGGCGGTGGCTCGGTGGAGCTCCATTGATGGTGGTGGGGAGCTCGGTGGGGAGGGCGTTTCTGAGGGAGAGGAAGGGATGGCGGCGCGAGGGAGTGGTCGTGGTGCGCTGGCGCATTCAATCCCGGGCTTGGTGGGGAAGGGGAAGGGGTGCGGAGGCGAGCGGACACCGGGGAAGGCGGCGGCCGGCGCTGCACAGCGGGGAGGAGGCGCGACTGGAGGTGGGAGAAGCCCCTGACGGGTGGGGCCCGCCTGGCAGAGAGAGGGAGAGGGGAGAAGAGAAGCTGGGTCGGCGGGGTTTGTTTTGGGCCGAAAGAGAGAAGGGCCGGCGGGGTTTGGACCGAAGGAAAGAAAGGAAAAAAACAACTGGGCCGGGGAAAGAGCCTTGGGCTGGAAAGGGAAAGGGGAGAGGGAGGGAAAGCTTGAGGTTTAAACTTTTTGTTTTGTTTTTTCATGATTTTGAAAACACACAAACTCAAACAAAAACATGCAACCAAAAAATGATGCACAAGCACTTGGGTGACTCTAAATTAATTAAATATTTATTTAATACTTTAAGAGCAAGATTAATTAGTCAAAATTAATAGAACCCTTAGAAAATAAAAACTACTTAGTTGCTAGCATTTTTAGGTGATGGAATTTTGGGTGTTACACCCTGCACTGGTTAAGAGGACTTATGAAAGGACCGCCGTGCAGGCATGTTTACAGCAACTAAACGCTAATGGGTATTTTGTGCCAGATTACTCTTATTTTCTAATAAAGTCACTCGAGGAAGGAGAAAGTGTCACCACGACCGCAGAGAGACTTTGTCGGCTAAATGAACATGACATGGTATGGAGCACGATTTAACTTTTTTTAATCTTCTTATTCAGCATTTTTAATGCATCGTAATAACATTATTCTTAACTGTAGGATATGTTTGGTCAAAGCTTTGCGGCAATGAGCTTTCATGCAATTCTAAAGCAAGTGATGGATGTTGTGGAATTTTCTTACACAGATTCAAATGCTATACAAACAAGAAATTGGAAGTATCAGGCTCATCTTTCATTTTATAGGCCATATCAGTTTTCCTCGCCGCCACTGTTTGAAATTTATGGAAGTCCATGTGACCGTAATTGTGAAGCGATAGAGAGTGCACTGATCCATTCTCTGGCATATTTCGCTGAAGTTCTCGACTTCAAGATCGGAGACTTCAACTATATGGACTATCTAAGGAAGAAGAATGAAGTATGAAATATGTGTTGTGCATTGATGCACCCCTCTATCTTTGTTAAGACCGTACCTTAAGTATTCATGTATGAACTTTTTATGTTTGTAAGACCTTAATTAAGTATTGATGTATGAACTTTTTTATATTTTTTGTTAAGACTTTAAGTATTGATGTTAGGCCAGTGACTAATTTATTGGAAACCTTAATATTAGGGTTCTCACCTCCAAAGTATTGATCAAGCCTTAATATTAGCCTTTATCACAAATTTTGGAGACCTTAATATATATTAAACTAAAAAAACAACAGGGTCATTGGGGGGGGCGACCCTTTAGTCTCGGTTGGTAATCCAACCCGGGACTAAAGGCCAGCCCTCCACGGCCGCAATGATTGGGGCCGGCCTTTAGTCCCGGGTGGTAAACCAACCCGGGACTAAAGGGTTGGCGGGGCCGGCCTTCAGAGGCCTTTTGTCCCGGTTGGTAAAACCAACCGGGACAAAAGGCCTCTCCTATACAAAATCGACAGCACGCTCCCTTCTTCTTCCCTGCGCGACCATTTTTCACCGAGAGCTCAAAGAGCAAGCTCCTCTCAGCTCCATGACGCCTTAAACCTAGGGAGGTGCTGCCCAAATTTTTCGTCATCAATTTGTGGAGTTTTCTCACCTCCAAGGTGTTGCTAAGGTATTATTCTTCATCCTCCATTCATTTGTTGTGTTTAAATTTCCTGTTATGATTTAGAGAAGGAGAAAATAGAAATTTTGATTTAAGAGTTAAGAGATGAGGTTTTTAGTATACTTTAGATTTAGTAATAAGTAGTTATCATTTGTTATGATAATCTTCTATCATTCATTTGTACTAAGATTTTTTTTTGTTTTTATAAAAATTTTACTTTTAGCTAGCTTTATTTATTATTAGAGAAAATAGAATTTATTAATTTAGTTATTAGAAAATGAGACCTAGGGATAGTGTATATTTTTTATACTTAAAATTTATGCCATAATTAAGAAAATAGAAAATTTGATTTAAGAGCTAAGAGATGTAGTTTTTATATTAGTATACTTTAGATTTGGTAATAAGTAGTTTTCATTTATTATGATTATCTTCTTTCATTCATTTGTACTAAGATTTTTTTTGTTTTTATATAAATTTTACTTTTAGCTAGCTATATTTAATATTAGAGAAAATAGAATTTATTAATTTAGTTATTAGAAAAGGATACCTAGGGATAGTGTTGTAGAATTAACATGGATATTTTTCACTTAATATGATGCAGATGAACCAGCAATGAATGTACAACACTGACAGACGGTCAGCGGAGTACATTACCAGCATGCATGGTTTTCTCGAAGTGGCAAAAAAAATAAGGATGCGAGTGGGTTCATGTGTTGTCCATGCTCCGATTGCAGAAACAAAAGAGACTACCATGACCCGGGCACACTTCACCTCCACTTGTTGAAATACAGATTCATGCCGAACTATGTGGTTTGGACCAAGCACGGTGAAAGAGGGGTTGTGATGGAAGACGACGAAGAAGAGGATGAGGGTATTCCGGACTGGGCCGCAGGTCAAGCTTTTGCAGATACTTTAATGGAAGATGCTGACGAAGAAGAGTTACCAGCACATGCTGACGGGCCTGCTGATGATCTCGGCCAGGTTCTACAGGATGCACAAAGGGACTGTGAAAACGAAAAAGAAAAGGCAAAGTTCCAACGTATGATCGAAGATCACAGAAAACCGTTATACCCAGATTGCAAGCCAGGTCACAAAAAGCTTGGTACTACACTAGAAATGCTGCAATGGAAGGCAAAACATGGTGTGTCTAATAAGGCATTTGAAGGGATGCTAAAAATTGTGAAGGACAAGCTTCCGGAGAACAATGAATTACCGTCCACCACATATGAAGCAAAACAGACTGTGTGCCCTCTTGGGTTGGAGGTACAGAAGTACCATGCATGCCCTAATGATTGCATCCTATATCGGGGTAAGGATTACGAGAATTTGGATGTTTGTCCTATGTGCAAAGCGCTATGTTATAAGATTCGGCGAGATGAAGATGCTAGAGATCTCCAGGGGCACCGTGACAAGACGAAGAAAGTTTCGGCGAAGGTTATGTGGTATTTTCCTATAATACCACATTTGAAGCGTTTGTTCCGGAACAAAGCACATGCTAAGTTGATGAGATGGCACGCCGAGGAACGTAAGCAAGACAACCTGCTGAGACATCCGGCTGATGGGTCTCAGTGGAGAAAGATTGATAGAGAATTCAAGACATTTTCTGAGGACGGGGAAAGGAACATAAGATTTGGTTTAAGTACGGATGGTTTCAATCCATTCGGGGAGTTTAGCAGTGGTCAAAGCACTTGGCCTGTGACCCTATGCATGTTCAACCTTCCTGGTTGGATGTGCATGAAGCGAAAGTTCATTATGATGCCGGTGCTCATCCAAGGTCCAAAACAACCCGGTAACGACATTGATGTGTACCTAAGACCGTTGGTCGATGAACTATTACTGCTATGGCGGGAAGACGGCGTACGTGTGTGGGATGAGGATAGGCAAGAGAACTTCAATCTACGAGCATTGTTGTTCATAACCATCAACGATTGGCCTGCCCTAAGTAACCTTTCTAGGCAGACAAACAAGGGATATCGGGCATGCACGCACTGTTTACATAGAACACAAGGTATTCATCTCAAAAACTGTTAGAAGGTCGTGTATAATGGTCACCGTTGTTTCCTTCCAACTAATCACCCCTTACGGAAGAAAGGGATGCATTAGAAAGGGAAGGCTGACCATCGTACGAAGGCACCCCATTTTAATGGAGATGCCGTATTTGAGATGGTAAATGATCTAAGGGTAGTCTTTGGAAAGGGTGCTGGTAGTGAACCTGTTCCAACTGACGCCAACGGGCGTGCACCAATGTGGAAGAAGAAATCTATATTTTGGGAGCTACCTTATTGTCGTAGCCTTGAGGTCCGACACGCATTTGACGTGATGCACCTTACGAAGAATCTTTGCGTGAATGTGCTAGGCTTCATGGGTTGTTACGGTAACCCGAAGGATACCAACGAAGCACGAGAGGACCTGAAAGAATTTCATAAGATTCCCAAAGTTCTGCGGGAGGGTGATGATGAAACTGATCCGGAAGAGGATGATGATGATGTTGATTACTATGGTCCTGCTAGTTACACTCTCACCAAGAAAGAGAAGGAAAGCGTGTTTGATTGCCTGAACAGTATTAAGGTTCCGTCTGGCTACTCGTCGAATTTAAAGGGGATTATAAATATGAAAGAGAAGAAGTTCACAAATCTAAAGGCCCACGACTGTCACATGTTGATGACACAGTTGCTTCCAGTTGCGTTGAGGGGTGTTCTATCAGAGAATGTACGATTACTAGTCGTAAAGCTTTGTGCATTTCTCAATGCAATTTCACAGAAGGCAATCGATCCAGCCAAGCTAGGAAAGCTACAGAATGATGCGGTTCAATGTCTTGTCGGCTTTGAGTTGGCATTTCCACCTTCCTTCCTCGATGTTATGACGTACCTCCTGGTACACCTTGTGAAAGAAATTACTATTCTCGGTCCAGTATACCTTCACAACATGTGGCCTTTTGAGAGGTTCATGTCGATCCTCAAGAAATATGTTCTTAACCGTGCCCGCCCGGAAGGAAGCATTGCTAAGGGATATGGAACTGAGGAGGTCATTGAGTTTTGTGTTGATTTTGTCGACACAATTGACTCGATTGGGCTTCCAGTATCACGACACGAGGGGAGGCTATAGAGAAAGGGTACCATCGGAAGAAAATCAAGTTTGAGCAATAATACTGATTTGTTCCATAAAGCACACCTAACAGTCCTGCAACAATCATCACTGGTGACTCCGTATAGGATGGAACACGAGCAGATTATTGCTTCTCAAAATCCAACCAAATCCTCAGTCTGGATTGCACGCCGTCACTTGGAAACATTTCCCTCATGGTTGAGTGAACAACTCATCGGAAACTCAACGATTCATCCACAACTAGCTTTGTTAGCCAGGGGACCTTGTAGCACAATTCCAAGATTTCAAGCTTACGATATGAATGGTTACAATTTTTACACGAGAGCTCAAGATCGCAAAAGCACAAACCAAAATAGTGGTGTCCGTATGGATGTCATCGGAAAAGATGGGGGCAAGACCTGCTATTATGGTATCATAGAAGAGATATGGGAGCTTGAGAACGGAGCGATGAACGTCCCTCTGTTTTTTTGCCAATGGGTAAACCTGAATGGCGTAAAGAAAGATGAATATGGAATGACAATAGTGAACCTTACCAAGATTGGGTTCAAAGATGATCCATTCGTGCTTGCCAAAGATGTGCATCAGGTTTTTTATGTCAAGGATATGACTAGCATACCGAAGAATAAAAATCCCCAAGAAGCAGGACCACAAGAGGCAAATCGTCACATAGTTCTTCCAGGTAAAAGAGTAATCGTGGGAGTCGAGGACAAAACAGATCAATCTGATGATTATGATCAGTTTGATGGCATGCCTCCGTTCGCTGTCGAAGTTGACCCAAGCATATTGCTTGGACGTGAAGAGACATCGTACTTACATGCTTGAGATTAATGTCGTAATGTAATGATTATTGATCAAATCAATTGTGTATCGGTCTCAAAATTTTTATGAAGCTTGAATATGTCATATGAGATTGACCCACCAAGTTTGAGATTTTTCTGAATTAATTTACTATTTTTCGGTTTAATTGAATTTCTGTGCGACATCACCTAGAAATTAAAAGTTGAGCTGAGAGCACCCCTGAAACGATCCAGAATGGTGCCAAACTTGGCCACAAGTTCTCTTGTGCCTTAGGAGTCTAATTTATCTGGAAGCCGAATCATAATTCTTGAGTTATTGATGTGTAATTCACAATATTCTAGCTCCCTTAGCACGAAGAAAAAACCTAAAATACATTTATTCATCAGAAAAATCTAAGATCTTGCGTGAGCTAATATTTTCAGTGTAAATGACAACCAAAAAAATTTCAGACCATTTCGATATAGATGGAGTACACGTGCTTCACAAAGCTATATAGAACCTTTCATCGAACCATGTCTATACCACTTATGTCTTAACGATTCTGAAGTCCATGCACTTTGCAGTGTTGTATCGGTCTCAAAATTTTTATGAAGCTTGAATATGTCATGTGAGATTGACCCACCAAGTTTGAGATTTTTCTGAATTAATTTACTTTTGTTCGGTTTAATTGAATTTTATTGGGAATGCACATCAATATTGCAAATGAAAATTGGAAGTGAATGTTTACAACTCTAAAATATAATTTTGCATAGCAAAGTACAGTTTATTATATTTTAACTAAATATAATTTTGCATGGAAAAAATAGTAAAAGTTACTTTTTTTTATTTCAAAGAGATAGAATGTGAAAATGAGAAAAGAAATGGGAGGGGAAAAACAGTTCCCGCCGAAAATTACACTTTAGTCCCGGGTGGTGTTACGACCCTAGACTAAAGGGGGGCCTTAGTCTCGGGTGGTAACACCACCCGGGACAAAAGGCCGAAATTTTGCCCTTGCGGCCCTCCCGCGCGAAAGGGGCCTTTAGTCCCGGGTGGAGATACGACCCGGGACAAAAGGGGGGCCTTTAGTCCCGGGTCGTATCACCACCCGGGACTAAAGGCTCTTTCCTCCCGGGTCTGATTACGACCCGAGACTAAAGAGGGGGTATATATCCCACGGATCCACCCCTTCTTCCCCAACTCCTCCACTTCACACTTCGTCGTCCGGCGTCCCCCCTGCTAATCTCCGCCGGCCGTCGTCTTCCCCCGTCGTCGCCCCTGCCTCCGTCGTCGTCGAAGCTCGCACCCCGCCGTCATCGACCCCGTCGCACCCCGCCGTCCCTGCCCGCGCCCTGCCGTCGACACGTCCAGCCGGCCCCACGCCCTCCGCCGCCGCCGGAGCTCCCGGCCGCTGTCGTCCGCACGCCGCCTGTCGACCCCACCCGCGCCCGGCCGTCGTCCCCACGCCTGTCGACGTCTCTGCCGCGCCCGGCCGTCGCCCGCCGCCGCTCCCGGCCACCGTCGCCCCAGCTCCGCCGCCGCCACTCCCGGCCGCCTGTCGACCCCGCTCCGCCGCGCCCAGGCGCCGTCTCCGCGCCGACCCCCACGCCCGGCCGCCGTCTCCCCCGCGCCCGGCCGTCCGCCCGCCGCCGCTCCCGGCCGCCGACGTCGTCGCCCCCCTCAGCCCGTCGTCGCTGCCGGTGAGGGGATCTGCTGACGTCAGCCCCTGATGGCTGACGTCAGCAATTTTTTTAATGTTTTCAGTTAATTTATTTATGAATTTAGATTAGAATTAGAGATTTAGATTTGAATTTAGAGATTTTAGAATTGAATTTAGAGATTTTAGATTTGAATTTAGAGATGAAATATGTATTTAGAGATATTAATTTTTTCGCTCGCCTGACAATTAGGTAGTATCGCTCGACACGCTCGATTCTTTCCCGACTCGCTCGACCCCGTCAGACACTTAGGTTTTCTCGCTAGACTCGCTCGACTCCCGCCCGACTTGCTCGACTCCCGCCCGACTAGCACGACCCCGCCCGACACTTAGGTTTTCTCGCCCGACTCGCTCGACTCCCGCCCGACACTTAGGTAGTCTCGCTCGACTCTCGCCCGACTTGGTCGACTCCCGCCCGACACTTAGGTAGTCTCGCTCGACTCCCGCCCGACACTTAGGTAGTCTCGCTCGACTCTCGCCCGACTCGGTCGACTCCCGCCCGACACTTAGGTAGTCTCGCTCGACTCCCGCCCGACTCGCTCGACTCCCGCCCGACACTTAGGTAGTTTCGCTCGACTCTCGCCCGACACTTAGAAATCATTTATGTATTCAGAAATCATTTACGTAATCAGAAATTCATTTATGTGCTCATAAAATCATTTATGTATTCAGAAATTCATTTATGTATTCAGAAAATAATTTATGTGCTCAAAAAATCATTTATGTATTCAGAAATTCATTTATGTATCCAGAAAATCATTTATGTGCTCAGAATATCATTTATGTATTCAAAAAATCATTTATGTATCTAGAAAATCATTTATGTGCTCAGAAAATTATTTATGTATTCAGAAATTCATTTATGTATCCAGAAAATCATTTATGTGCTCAAAAAATCATTTATGTATTCAGAAATTCATTTATGTGCTCAGAAAATCATTTATATGCTCAGAAAATCATTTATGTATTCAGAAAATCATTTATGTATTCAGAAAATCATTTATGTGCTCAGAAAATTATTTATGTGCTCATAAATTCATTTATGTTTTTAGAAATTTCTAGTTATGGATAACAATGAGGACGAGGAGCGGCTGATGGAGAGCCTTATTGCTGGGGATCCAAATACCGAGGTCCCAACCTTCACCGAGGAGGAGCGTAGCCAGGCGGACGCGTTCCTCAACATAACCGGGGACATCGACACCCGCACTGCGGACATCGACTCCCGCACCGCGGATATCGACAGCCGCGCCGAGGACAATAATGAAGACATTTTCATAGTTAATGCAGAAGGTTCCAACGAGGTATATATATCATGCATTAACAAATCCATAAATGCATTAACAACAAGGTATATATATCATTCTGGAACCCCGCGTGAATAACAAATCCGCAACTTGTAGGCTTCAACCTCGACAAGCAAAAAGACTAAGAGAGGCCGTACAAAAGTAATCGTCGATCATGATGTGAAGTTTCATATCACTGAAGTGAACGAGCTTGGCCAGCCATGGGAACCAAAGAAGGTCAGGGACAAGTTTGTGTCCCAATGCGGTGCTATTGTGAGGGACAACGTGCCCATATCATATAGAGAATGGAAGGGAAGGGAAGATAATTCATGGGTGCTTTCGGATTCACTTAAGAATATGTTATGGGATGATATCCTAAAACACTTCACACTTCCACCGGACGTGAACGCAAACCTTGTGAAGCAGTGGACTTTCACGAAGATGGCAACTCAATTGCAGAGTTTCAAGAAGCAGCTGCACAGAGATTATATCAAGCAGAATCGAACTCCAAATTTTGATGATTATCCCAAGCTAAAGGATCACTGGTAGTCCTTTGTGGATTACAAGAATAGTGAAGAATTTGCCAACAAGAGCGCACGAGCTCAGATTAGTGCAAGTAAGAAGACGGATTATAACCATCTTCTTGGTCGCGGTGGTTACGCGGTTGCAGCACCCAAGTGGCGGAAGATTGAACAAGACCTCCTCAACAAAGGTATCGTACCAGCGGTCTTTGACTGGGAAGAACGATCGAAGAATTGGTATTATGCCCGCGGTGGAAGATTGAACCCTGATGATGGTTCCCTCGAATTCTCACCCACGTTACGGGAGGCAGCACATGAGATAATCAAAAACAATGAAGACATCAAAGCGGGCAGATTGGTTCCTGACAAAAACATGGATGAGCTCACTTTGGCGCTCGGGAATCCGGAACACCCAGGACGTTGCAGGGGCTACGGGGTAGTCCCGTGGAAGTTTGCTTTCAAGGGAAGCGCCGACACCTACAGAAGCCGCAAAAGAAGAAGGGAGCGTGAAGAGGGGTGGTGGCGTGAAATGATGGAGCAGAGACTTAAAGATCAAGAAGAACGTATGAATGCAGAGATTGAACGACGAGTGGCCGCCGTGGTAGCTCAGATCACCCCTGCCGGAGCACTGCCCCAAGTACCGGTGGATCCCGTCATTAGCCCTTCCGCTCGCAAAAGCAGTTGTGCTTCCACAGAGGCCCCCGAAGAACAAAGGGCGGCAAACCAAGAAGAAGTTCAAGTAGAGGACAACGAACGGTACCCTGTGGATGAACTCTGTCAGCGCACCGCATGTGAGCTGCACAAGCCGATCGGCAACATCACAATGACGATATAAACCTGATTATACGTGCAATTATCTCAAACTTTGATGCATGTCTCAGGCATTTAATAACTTCATCATTTCTCTACATATATATAGGTGGCGTACGGAATGGCTTTAGCACACCTCCCAGGACGTACAAGCCACGGCATGGAGATTCCAGCTGGCTACGCCTCAGTTGGTTTGGAGGAGATTGTTGACCCAAAGTTTAACGACATAGAGACATCCAAGGAGGTGACGGGGAAAGGACACTCCACGATGCGCTTCACAGTATCATATTGTGGCCCAAACGTTACATCATAATACCTAACATGCCGCCACTGATCCCTCCGAGTGTTGCCGAGCAGAAGTCACTATCTCCCGAGCTGTCAACGATCCCTCTGAGTGTTGCCGAGCAGCAGCCACCATCTCCCGGGCCGTCACCGGGCCGGTCGTCGCCGAATGATTGGAGCTCGCCGTCTCCACAACGGGGGAATTCTCCTGCCGCGAGCGATGGTGATCGTCAGCAATCACCACCAAAGCATCAATCACAACCAAAGCAGCCTTCACCAAAGCCTGCCAAGAGGCGGTCCCGATCAAAATCTACCGCGTCTATGCCCGTGCCAAATCCGGATCCCCCGAAGAAGAAAGGGAAAAAGCTGCCTGTTAAAAGGAAGCTGCCATATGACATGACAGCATCAGAAAATGAGGCGGAGTGTGATAAGCAACTCAAGGCGTGGATTGAAGGGAATAAAGAGGCTGCTAGACAAAAACTGCTCGAAGAAAAGGAAGCAGAAAAGAATAAAGATCGTCCATAGAAACTCAAAGCTTTCATAGAGAAGAAGGAAGCAGAAAAGAGACAAGAAATTATAAAACCCCTACTAAGTGATTATGACCGGTCGCTGCACAAGTCCCTAAAGAAGAAGAGACAAGGAGGGTCACCAAATAGTTACATCAACCAAGTACCAGGGTCGATGATGCCACAGGATTACAAGAAGAAGAAGAAGGCAACAGAAGCGTCGACGTCGACGAAAGAGCCTTCAACGAAGAAGGCAACACAAACGTCGACGTCGGTGAAAGAGCCTTCAACGAAGAAGGCAACACAAACGTCGACGTCGGCGAAAGAGCCTTCAACGAAGAAGGCAACACAAACGTCGACGTCAGCGAAAGAGCCTTCAACGAAGAAGGCAACAGAACCGTCGACGTCGGGAGTACAGACTTACGTCGCCTCCGACCTCACTGCAACTGAACGAGCTCTTGCACTTATGGACACAGCACAACTAGCAAATGTCATTCAAATGCAAGAAGCAACAGGGCTCCCACTAGAATATGTTCTCGGCCACGAATCACCTCCTCGGGACAAAAACTTCATACCTAGATGGCACTACGAGCATGGGAAATCTTTTGTCAGGCCTGAGTTGGTGAAGAAACTCCCTACTCAGATGCGCAGATTGCATGACTTCTACATGAAGACGTCTAAGGCGGGCCTGGAGATGATTGGCATGCTTGTTAAACCGGGAGATTTTGCTGGTGAAGGCGAGAAGTTGGTCTGGCTGCAATTCAAGGATATTTATGAAATTTACCATCTTGACTCCTTGAATACCGATCTTGTCATGGCCTGGTACCTGTAAGTGATGGTGCAATACATACCCTAATTAATAAATTAATGCATACTCTAATCATTAACTTTGTCTTTCATTTTCTGTAGCCTGGAAATGCATAACATGCGGAAGAATGGTTACCAACGAATAGGTTTCATGGACCCATCTTTAGTTAATCAAGATCAAGTAAAGCTCCAACCAGAAACAACATTCAAAACAATCCTAAGGACCTTGTGTAATTTGCATTACAAGGATTTGATACTTCTACCTTACAACTTCGAGTAAGTGTGATTACCATCCTAATTGCTAAGGGTTCGCATTTCTAATTATCTTAGTTAACATTATTTAGTTCTAATCTTTTGAGCTTCTATGTATATACAGTTTTCACTGGATTCTTCTCATAATTGATGTCAACAGAAGCAACGTCCTTGTCTTTGATTCGTTGAGAAGAGATCCGAACAAATACTTGGACCTTCAAGATATGTTTCAAGAGTAATAATTCTATCCATACGTTCCCTTTTATACGATAGTGTGCTTTTACTAACACTATCTAGCTCTAACTTTCATTATTTTCTGCCAGAGCTTGGGAAAAATTCAAGGCTGTCAACCCTGGACAATGGAGACCTAGAATAAACTTCTCTACAAATTTTCCGGTACGTAAACCAAATAACAACTTCAGCTTGGGCAAATTAAAAATGTATAACACAAATTTTTCATAATTATCTTCTTCAATTTAGTGTATGAGACAGGAACAAGGGACACATTTATGTGCATACTATGTGTGTGAGTTCATCCACAATTTCTGCGAGGCAGACCCGTCAGATTATACTGTAAGTATTATTTTAAACCAGTTAATAATACATTTTTTCTAACCGCTTATATATTTAATTCTTGTGTGTAATATATTAAATTATTTGCACATTACAAAACAATATGATTAGGGACGCGATCATTGAGAAGGACCGACTCTTGGCGATTCAAGAAAGTCTCTGCGGATTCATAATGTACCAGGTGATTAATCCACAAGGCAGAAATCACTATGACGGTCATCAAATTGATAAAGTTTAATTAGCACCTCCGGTGGAACTTTAGACTAGAATTAGAATGAAACGGTATTTTGATGTATATATATACTACTTTCAGAAAATACTATCTATGCTTTTGATGTAATATAATGTGTGTATATATTTATTTATAAGTTTATTCTCTTCATATAGTACGTATAGTAGACACATATAATTAGTGCAAACATTTATACGTACACGTAAATTACACCCAAATACGTGAGAATATACGCGTATAATATTATTAGAACAATTGGAATTGAAAAAAAAATAACAGCGGGGTCTTTAGTCCCGGGTGGTAATGGCGTACAGGCGATGGTGTGCCCTCCCTTTTGTCCCGGGCGGGGCTACCACCCGGGACTAAAGGGGTGGCGCACAGGCGCTGGTGTGCCCTCCCCTTTTGTCCCGAGCGGGGCTACCACCCGGGAATAAAGGCCACCCTTTATTCCCGGTTGCCCACCCGGTGACAAAGGGGGCTCTTGTCTCTCCCTTTTCGTCCCGGGTGGGCTTTAGAGACTTAAAGCCTTTCCCACCCGGGACAGAAGTCTGTTTTTCCACCAGTGATACTGCAGTGCTCTTGCGTTTTCTTTCAAAAAAAAGTATAGCCTAACTAAATTAGCACTTTCACCATTAGCATTTTTATTTGAAAACATGAATAATGGATAGAGTTCAAAGTTCATGTAATGTCATTTTTGCCCGGTCTTTTCAGAGACCATTAACACTCATTAGCTCATCTCCATCAGCAAATGCTTTCGCACCTTTTTAGGTTGGGCTAAAGTTTATTTACCCTCCCATTAGGGCATGTACAGCCCGTCTACAGACCCTGTCTATACAACGGAAAATTTGCAAAAAAAAATCCCTATTCGGATGGACTAATTCAACAGCTATTAGTCATTGGATCCAAATAAACAAATCCTAATTAGTCTGAAGCAAAGATCTGCAGTGCCAGGAAAACCTAACAAAATATGTTATAGTGCTTGCACGACGATGGTGCAACATGCCCACATAATGGGAGGAATCAGTCATTTTAAACTGAATATCTTCATCGTGGTAGCCCATATTATATGGTCTCAGGCTCTCAGTGCACTCTTCCTTTATTGAACTCTCTCTTCTCCAATCATTTGTTTAGTCAGTCATGGTGGTGGGCAGCTAGCGTGTTTGATGCTTATTCCTTTTTTAGCTAGTGGAGAGCAGAAAGGAGCAAAGGAGAATGAAGTCGGTGCTAATTAATCCATCGTCGGTTTAGATCAAAACACCATGCTCAACTTAAACAATATACTGTACGGTAGGGGCAAATGATAACCCTGAGCGCGAAAGAATGTTGCGAAGAAAAACGTCGCCAAATTTATTGAGTATAAAGAAAAATGCGAGGCACAAGCTGAATTAAGCAAGCCAAAAAAATCATGTTGTCCTACAAATCTAAAGTTGACAAATGCTAATCCTACCAATCACTACGGGAAACCCATAGATGCCGAGTGTTAAAGAGTTTGCCGAGTGTCATCCCTCGGGCACTCGGCAAACAACCTTTTTGACGAGTGTTGCAAGAAAAACACTCGGTAAAAAAAACACCCGACAAAGAAGCAAGTTTGGCTAGTATTTTTTCGACACTTGGCAAATAATTTTTTTTGTTTCCTACACTTTAAAATTTTTCTACTCTCCACGTATAACATATGGTACTCCATGTTAAAGTTTGGTAATTTTTTGTATCTTTTTGCTATATTTAAATAATTAATTGCTTTTCAAGCAATTTTTAAATCAAATCAAATTTGAACTACAAGTTATTTAAATAATAGAACAAAATGAGTAGAACATTGATATTATATCATTCATGCCTGTTTGAGGCTTAACCTATGACATGAAAATGGATTTTGAACATCTTGCTCACGAAACATGACTACGAACATGTGGTCGTATGGTTTTAATATTTTTTTAAAGAAAACGAAGTCTGAAAATCATGATAAAAATTTGACAAGGTTTTGAACATTTTGTCACATACAATGTTTAGAAATTGAAGCATCTCATAGGAGTGATCGTGGCGTTGAGGGGGGTTCAAACAAATTTGGAGGCAAAGTAATGGTCAGATTGTGATTTGACTATAAAATTTTTTGTGTAGGCAATAAAGAACAAAGATTGTAAATTGTGATTTGACGGCAGTAGTGCGGGCTCCAGCGACGGCAGAGGCGTGGCCTCAAGCGTCGGCTGGCCCCGGCGGCACGGCCAGGGCTACCTCCTCCCTGCGGCACGGACGGCCGGCTCTCGTCCCTGTGATGTTGCGCCGCCGGCGGTGTGGAAGGGCGGCTCTCCTCCCTGGTGGTGACGGCAATGGCGTCGTGGTGGTGGCGGCTTCATCTCCCTGGTGGTGGTGACGGCGTGCTGTTGAAGTCGAGTTGAGGGGCTGCCGGCGGCGGCGGCAGGGAGCTATTGTCGGTGTGCGTGTTTTTTTTATATTTTCCCAGTGTCAGATACGGCACTTGGCAAAGCTTCACCGGGTGTGTGATGGAAAACACTCGGCAAAGGGGTCTTTGTCGGGTCTATGTTTGCCGAGTGTACTTCGCCGAGTGTTACACTCGACGAAGCCTTCGCCGAGTGTTTTTTGCCCTTCGTTGAGTGCTTCAGGCACTCGACATCTTTAGGATCTCCTGTAGTGAATATAGAATTCCAACTGTGCCGCCCAGCCCTAGCCCGATCTGGCCCGACCCGATGCAGGCCCGATGTCTTCTTTGTGCTGGGCCGTGTCGGGCGCTGTGCCGGCTTGCCGACCCAAGCACAACCCTATGACCTGTTTATCAGGCCGGGTCGACACGGCACGAACGACCCGATGGGCCGCAACCCGGCCCGACACTATCGACCTGCAGTGGACCATGGTGCCGTCGACTGAGGCCCACGCGGCGTGCCCCTAGCGGCGTCCCTTGGCGGCGGAGGCACAGCCTAGCGCGAGGAGGCGGAGGCTGGCGCCCCACGGGCTGCAACACAGGCAGCGTAGACAGGTCGTGGAAGACCTCCTCCAAGGTGCGCGCGGCGGTCGGTGCCGCCTCGGAGCCCCCTCCATCCTTCGGCCACACAGCGAGTGGGCAATGGGGCTGCTAGGGTTGCAGTGCGGTGGGAGAGCGGCCTCGGGTCGCGGCGAGACGAGCAAGGCCGGTGTCGGCGGCGGCGGTAGAGGGAACAGGGTGGGATGGAGTGGAGGCAGAGATGGGAGGGGCGGCGGCGGGATCGGGAGAGGTGGCAGAGATGAGGGCGGTGACAGGATATCGGGAGAGGAGCAGGGAGGAGGGCGGCTGGGAGCTTGAGATTGGAGAAGGAAAAGTAGAGTTTGTAGGTATTTATATTAGATGAAAAATTTGTTATCAAGCCGCTTATCGGGCCGGCCAAAATCGGGTTGTACCTCGGGTCGGCACTATAGGCCGAAGGGGCGGAGCAAGCACTATCAACCTATCGTGCCGGACCAGCCCTAGGCACTATCGATAGTGCCTAGGGCCGTGCTTTTTAGCGTCGTGCCTCGTGCCGCTCACTGAGCCTGGCCCATTTGGAATTCTATACCTACCAAGTACCGGAATCCTATATATCTTCCAGAAGTTAGGATGGTGTTGGAACTTCTAATGTTTGAGATTCGTGCAACTACTCACAGTCATTGGATCCACGTTCTAGCCTTAGATCCCCTTCTCTCTCCCTCCTCTGTGCTCGCGCAGCCGCACGCACGCAAGCTCGCGCGGGCCGCGTCAATGCTCATTCGCGCCGGGGAGGTCCGCCTGCGCCGCCCCGAGCCCCGTCGGTGTCCGGCAAGCTGCGCCGCCGTGGCCCTACACGCACCCGGCGTGAGCTCACCTGCCACGCTGCCGCGGCTCTGGGCGCGGGTGCCGGTGCACTGCCGGCCGACCGTTGCGGCTCGGGATCAAGCAAGGGTTCGCCAAGGGCGTCGCCATCGGCAGCAGCGACCTCCGGCTCGCCATCTTCGCCTTCAATCTTTGGTACGGCAGCCGCCTCGTCATGGACCACGGCTACAAGGGTGGCACCGTCTACGCCGTCTCTTGCGTCGTTGTAGTTGGAGGCTTGTAAGTAATACTCCCATTCAATAATACTTATATATTGTACATACTCCGCCCTCCATACTAGAATATATACCTAAATAATTGTATTGTTAAGCATTTTACAAATCCTTATAAAATGCACCGAAAATTTATTAAGGTGATATTAGCCGTGTCACGCTATATATTGACGAACCACATGCAGAGCGCTGGGGTCGGCACTATCGAACATCAAGTACTTCGCGGAGGCAACCTCAGCGGCAGAAAGAATACAGGAGGTGATCCGGCGGGTGCCCAAGATCGACTCGGAGAGCAACACCGGCGAGGATCCCGCCAACGTCGCCGGCGAAGTGGAATTCAAAAACGTGGAGTTCTGCTACCTGTCGCGGCCGGAGACCCCCATCTTCGTGAGCTCCAACCTTCACGTCCCAGCCGGCCGCACGGTGGCGCTGGTTGGCAGCAGCGGATCAGGGAAGTCTACGGTGATCGCGCTGCTGGAGAGGTTCTACGACCCGTCGGCCGGCGAGGTGACCTTCGACGGCGTGGACATCCGGCGGCTGCGGCTCAAGTGGCTGCGCGCACAGATGGGGCTCGTCAGCCAGGAGCCGGCGCTGTTCGCGACGTCGATCAGGGAGAACATCCGGTTCGGCAAGGAGGACGCCACGGAGGAGGACGTCGTCGCTGCAGCAAAGGCGGCCAACGCCACAACTTCATCTGCCAGCTGCCGCAGGGTTACGACACGCAGGTATATATTGACCCTGCTCAACCTGCAATGACTTCTCTTCCTATAAAGTTGCTAGCTCATGCTTTTTTTTTTTGAGAATTAGTTGCTAGCTCATGCTTCGCTACATGCAAAACACGATTTTTTTTCGATAAGGGAATTTTATTGAATTCAAGGTTTTTACATCAAGTTTTTTTTTTTAGCAAGGTTTTTACATCAAGTTGAGGCAAACACCTTGAACCATAATCCCAGCCTCTGCATTACTAGAATGCACACAACCATTAAAAAAATGATGGCACGTGATGCTAATGACTGTCAATCCGTAGACTAGACCGCCACTTATGTGCCCGGATAAAAAATTCATTGGCCACTTGAGCCAAGTGTTGTGATGCCACTGCAACCAAGTCTTGTAAAACTTGGTTTCTAGAGTGTAGTCCATGAATGGAGTCAATGGATATTCGTAAAAAAAAGGAGTCAATGGATAACTGAGAAGATAACCTACAAAGGAGAATAATTAAGTTTTCTTTCAAAAACACAATCATTCCTGCAAAGTCATAACGACCAACAAGTAGCAGCACTCCAAGTAGGACTAGCGATTTCATTTCTTTGCTTGTACCCCATAGCCAATTCCCAAACATACGTGATACACTATAGGGCTGTGGAAGACCTGAAGCCGCATGTGTGATGGACCAAATTACACGGGCAAATGACAATAAAAAAAATAGAACAAAAACAATACTTGTTGCCTTGCCAGTTGCGTTTAACTAGGTTATATTTTGTCAACACGACACCCCTCTTTATTCACGTTGGAGACATCAACATGAATCCAGGCTAAATAGTGAGACTTTACGGAGAACTGTCCAGAAGGATGAAGTACTCAGCAAAATTTGATGTTTTAGGACCAAATCTCAACTTGCCATCGACAGCTTCTGCACTCAGTTTTCTAGGCTGCCTGCACAGGAAAGGATCGAAAATTTGTTTATAACAAAGAGCAGATAACCATTTAAATCATGTAGCACAAGGTGATCAAGTGAAATAATTTTGATTCCAATTTCCAAAGAAAACTTTAAAATGGCTGTTCTACATGCATGTTCACATCAGTGGACGGACACCATCAAGCAGTATGCACATTATTTTTGAAGTCTGCAGAAACTTTCAATGTTCCATTATGATACTCTTGCATGGGCCAACTTGAATTACGTTCTTGTCAAATTATATATGGGGTCACAAATTACAATTGTTAATTCAGCATAAAACCAGTTCTTTTATATCTTTTGACATTGACCAAATCAGCGACCTAGGAATTAGATATCATTCATGTATTGACTGTAAAATATATTTAGTACTTTGACACTAACCATGTATAGAATTAAAACAGGTGGGCGAGCGTGGTGTCCAAATGTCTGGAGGGCAGAAGCAAAGGATTGCTATTGCTAGATCAATCATCAAGTCACCTAAGATCCTCCTCCTTGATGAAGCCACCAGTGCACTGGACACTAATTCAGAGCATGTTGTGCAGGAGGCGCTTGAACTGGCTGCCATGGGTCGAACAACTATTGTCATTGCACATCGACTCTCCACCATCCGAAATGCTGATATGATTGCTGTCATGCAGTCTGGTGAGGTCAAGGAGTTGGGATCCCATGATGAGCTCATTGCCAAGGAGAATGGCATGTACTCATCTCTTGTACACCATCAACACACTGAAGACTCAAATAATGGTACTCACGACTTCGATGGAACTGGAAGTACATTTGTTGTGCAGCAATCAAGTAACCATGGTATGAGTAGAAGGTTCTCTGCAACAAGCAAGTCAATGCCAACACTATCCACGAGTGATGCTGAAGATGCACGCAAAACTGAGAAGACAAAGCTTCCTGTCCCATCCTTCAGAAGGCTACTGATGCTTAATGCACCAGAATAGAAGCATGCAGTGATGGGAATATTTAGTGCATCTGTGTTTGGAGGAATACAACCCGTGTATTCACATGCCATGGGAAGCATGGTCTCGATCTACTTCTCGACAGATCATGAAGAGATCAAGGAAAAAACTAGGACCTACACATTATTCTTTGTTGGTCTTACAGTCCTATCATTCATTCTCAAAACTGTGATGCGATCACTGTACTTGAGAAAGGTATTGTTCTAGAGACAGGCACACATGCATCCCTCATGGGCAAGGGTCCTGCTGGAGCATACTTTGGATTGGTTAGCTTGCAACAAGGACTCAACCAGCACTTAGATTTTGCAAGACAGCACAGCACCGTGTAAAGTTCTGAACTTGCAGTCATAATCAATGACTCACCATTCTGGGTTGACCAACGGGTTTACCATTCAGCAAAACAAACTTCGTGTGACAATTTACTCTTTCGATACTGTCCCTTTTCTGGCATCTCATAAAAGTGCATATAGGTACCATTTTCTTGCTATAACTACTGAATGTATATTCTAGTGGCGCAGAAGTCAAGAAAGCTGATAGAAGAATTATACTCGGTTTAGTTTCTTGTTCATCTGTGTCTGACTTATTTACTTTCAAATTATCTTATTTATTGGCAAAGTATATAAGTAAATCCTAACGCTTCGGACTCAATATCAAGGCAAGCAGAATGGACACTAACAATACAAAACACAGAAACACATGAAGAGACAAGCAGAAATAGTTTATCCAAGTCACCAAGTGCTATGCTATTTGTTTCCGAGGTGTGAATCTTAAGTTCGTAACCGTAGAACAATCAGATGAGCTGCATTCCAGAAGCAAATGCACCAACTACGTGTTCACGCCTATAATGTGCAAGCTCCACAATTTGTACTACATAGCAGTACTTCTAGAATCTAGAGTGAGAAATCCTAACAAAGCCTTCCCAAGTTCCAGACCACAAACTCAGCAATCCATAATTTACTCGTACACAGGAAATCGGCTACATATCGTCCCAGTGTACTAGTAAGATGGTGGCGGTACCTGCTTATCGCCCGGCCGACATCCTGGTAACTCCGAACGGGTCGGCGGCGGACGCTGGCGAGTCGGGGGGCGGTGGGGAACGACGCACCGCGGCGGTGAATAGGAGTTAGGGTTTGGAATCCTGCGCTGGATTGCAACGGCTTCTGCACAAACGAAGTGGGTCGGAGGCGGGGAGTCGAGGACGGCACGCCGCCGCGGCGACGAGGTGGGTTTCCCCCGACACCATTCGCGGCGGCTCCCCGCCGCCGTCGTCGTCGAGGACGTTTTTGGGTTTCAGTGAGGCCTGATTTCGGCTCTGGCCATTGCTGTTGTGGGCTGGACGGCTGGCCTCTAAAAGGCCCATACAAAAATTAGCCCAGAAGTTGCTGCAGCCTGGCACGCACACACGACGATACCTAACTGTGGCCTTTTTTTCGGAAAGCTATATTTCACTAGGAAATATTATAATGCTACGGGTAAATAAATATTATATTACAATACATAGAACAATCGAAAAGTCAATAATAGTCTGAAAGTAAACAAAATAATAATGCTTTGCAACATGCTGAGATCACTCGTTGTATTGGTGGCGCACAATGATATGATTGTCTCAATTTCTCGATTTGTTAGACTCTACATGCACAACTATATTGATGTTTATAACATTCACGTCCGACATTACTTATTTCTTTTACTGTGGTAGCAACTCGCCGGTCTTAAGACATGCATTTACAAGACCGGACTTTATGACCCGTACATATGAAACACAGTGCAACGTCACATGTTTGGAGAAGGGGAAGGGGGCGGCTCCCCCGGCGGTCTCCCTACCATCTCACTTGCGTCGGCCCTTCTCTCCCGGCGTTTCACCTTTGCCCGGCCCAGCGGCAGACGACAACAGCGGTGGGATCAGGAAGACATGCGCGCAGGAGTGGGCCCCGCGTCTTGGCACGGGAATCGGGGGCGCGGGAGGATTGCGATGGCGAGCGTCGGACGCTAGCCAAAGATGACGAGGGGTGGCGGTAGTATAGCGAGCGCGGATAGCGATTCTGTTGGAAGCTATTTTTTCATTTTTTTTCTTTATTTTAGCTAAGGAACATCATATACAAATGGTCCCTTTGGCACAGCTCCATGGACAGCTTCATGAGCTGTTTTTGGTGGAGCTGTGCTAAAGGGGAGAAAAAAAGAGCTCCAGGCGAGTAGCGGCCGGATTTCGCGCTGACTGGAGCCAAAACGCGCCCCCGCAGCCGAAAATAGCAGCATCTCCTGGCTCCGGGCGTGCGCCTGTCCCCCTGCTATCCAACTGCCCCCCTACCCTTCGTTGTATTTACGATGAAAATGCCACCGCGGCCCACCACGTGATTCCCCACCCCACTGCCCTACGTCTTGCATCGGCATATCGCTTTCTTCGAGAAAATTGCAATTTTGGTATTCTGAACATTGCGTTTCGCAGTTTTGCCATTCCTAACGTCAACTTCGCAAAAATAGGTCTCGAAACGTTAGCCGCTTGCAAACCATGCCATTAAGCGGGTTTCCTCTCTTTTCTAATCAGAATACATGTATTTCCTACTTGAAAGGACAATTTTGCCCCTCTAATCTTTTCGTTATGGATCGGTTCGAGACTCAAAATACGTGGACCTCTTGCACAGATTGATTCGAGACTCAACTGTTCGCATTCTTTTTTTTAAACGACGAACCCTAGATGCCCAGCCGCCGGAGGCGAAGTTGACGCCGGTGAGCAGGTCGAAGTCGCTGAGCTCCGTGCCGAGGTACGCCGGCACGTACTCCTTGATGCCTAGCCGGCTGGCTGCAATCGATCGGCGACGGCAGGTTTCAACGACACGTCCGTCGTACTGATCAACGAACAGGGGACATGGTCGGCGTACGTACCGAGGATGTCGCTGGAGACCTTGCCGTTGCTGAACCTGCCGGTGGCGTCGTGGCCGGGGAAGTCCTGGCCGTAGGATGACGCTGGGAAGTCCGACGGCGTGGATGCGAATTCTCCAAACTTTTTTTTATTAGCAATTAGACTAACTAAAGATTTTAGAAGCAAAATCCTCGTGGCTTCTATCGTTCCATGTAGGGATGAAAGTGGTATGGATATTATCCGTCCGACCGACCGACTGAAAGGGTCAGACATTCAAATGGTAAGACCGTATTCGAATCCGGACATTTAATATCCGTAACTATCCG
Organism: Cenchrus fungigraminus; assembly: GCA_036936925.1. Taxonomy (NCBI): domain Eukaryota; kingdom Viridiplantae; phylum Streptophyta; class Magnoliopsida; order Poales; family Poaceae; genus Cenchrus; species Cenchrus fungigraminus. Next base: position 117,557,124 of record CM072773.1, read on the forward strand.
TACCGCATTAGTATCCGAAAATTCAAAGTTGAATTTATATGATCCAAATATGATGAATATCACTATTCGAGAAAAAAATATACTGTCCGCATCCGTATTCGATCCGAGAATTCAGTCCGAGAAAGAAAAATTATCTGTATCTGTATTCGCAGTATCCGTCCGTATCCGATCCGTTTTCATCCCTAGTTCCATGCAACTCGGAGATGGAATCAAGCCACATGCAGGAGCGCACAACAGATTTGACTTGATCAAGCCGTTTGCGTCGTACAGCCGGCGGCCAGCCATCCATCTAATCCAGGTTCGGCCAGCCATCCAAGCGCTGGCTAGCCTGCCGGTGCTAGCGTCTGCACAGGCAAAAACAAAGGAAGGGCGTAACCGTCTAATCACCCTCTAAATACAAAGGAAAAATATTAGAAAAGAAGGAAAATACGCTTAATGACATGGTTTGCAAGAGGCTAACATTTCGAGACCCATTTTTGCGAAGTTGGCGTTAGGAATGGCAAAAGTGCGAAGTGCAACGTTTGAAGTACCAAAATTGCAATTTTCTCCGCTTTCTTCCCCACGCGCAGGAGACCGGCGGCGGCGGGCTCACGGAGGACGAGGAGGCGGCGTCCCCGGCTGGAGCAGGCGGTCCGACGGCAGGAAGGAGTAGATCCGGCTCCGCCCTCCAGGATGCGACCGGCGGAGGTGCTCGCGCCGCGCCGTTCCAGGCCGGCGGAGGAGGCGGCCCCGCGCCGTTCCAGGCCGGCTTATCTTGCCGCACGGATGAGAGAGGAGCGTGGACAGGCAGGAGAGAAGGACGGCCGCAACGACCGTCGACGGCAGCGCACTCGCGAGCCGGACGCTGGCGGGCACCAGCGCGCGCGACATGTTCGGCATCTGGGCATCCCCGTCACCTCCCTCGCCTCTTTCGCTGCCGCGGTGGGGGTCTGCTTCCTCACCTTCCGCAATGAGCAGTCCGCGGGTTACGCCGCCGCCTACGGCTTCGTCATGGGCACCCTGGGCCTTCTCTTCACCATCTCCAAGGCCGGCGGAGGAGGGGGCGCCGCGCTGTTCCAAAAGATAGCAGATGCTCACTTCGGCGAGCAATTTGTGAACAGGAAACACATGCTCGTACTAACACACAATCACTTTGGCAGTGTGAAATGTGGACAATTATTGATGGCTTTAGATTCCGTATTATGACTATTTTTATTTTGCTAATTAATTCAATTTAGCTTGCATTATGACGTTAGATTCAATTTGTAATAAATGACATTTACAACATTAGCTCAAACAACCCGCAAGGGCATCTAGGACATTTGACCTCTTACATTATTTTCATAAATAGAGGAGAAGTTGTTTTGCCAAACGATTTCCAAAACAGTTTTTGCTTCAGCAGAGAATCCGCTCCACCAGCACAGCCGGAGCCGAAGCTGCCACAGCCACAGTCGGAGTCGTGCCAAACACACCCAAAGTCTGTTGGAGTTGCTCTTAGTCTTCTTTCTAAACTTTGTATATATATATAGTAGAGACTTGGTGATTTGGAGCTTCTCCTCATACAATTTTTTTTTCACTTCCGCCCTCATTCTTTTCCAACTCCGAGAAACTCCGACGAGGTTAAAGTTCATATTAGGGTTCCATGATTAGACGTTCTGGATTGCCGGAGGGTTGCGGCTCACTGCTAGCTATAGAGGGAGGGTTGGCGGCAACAGGCCGGCCCAACGGAGGAGGCAGGCGAAGGGGCAGCGAGGTCGAGCGACGATGACCCCGCAAATTAGACGGAGGATGGGGCCAGGCCGAGACGAGGGAGTCCATGGCGGTGGCGATGGGGCGGAGTTGGCGGCGGCCGTTGGGGCCCGATGGTGGCCGGTGCGAGCGGGGTAGCGTCTGTCACACCTGTTTTTCCGAAGAAAACCAAGTGCTACCTATATGTATGTCAGGATCTAGTTTCATACATATAGTGACATCATAGTAAATAACAGAAATAATATCACGTAAAGAAAGAGAGATTATCAGAGATTTACAGCGGAATCCTGGGAAACAAAGGCTCCAAACTTCACAGGCAATCGACTGGGGGTCGCGTACGCCTAGCACCATCTTCTGAACATCATACACCTTCTTCTTCTTCTCTGAACAGCGGTTTAGCAAGGGTGAGCACACTTATGGTTGGAGCTCAGCAAGTGGGGGAAGATGCAAGGCTATCAAGATTATGTTAAGGTTTTGCAGCGGTTAGCATTTTAAGTTGGTTAAATTTTATTAGCAAGCACCTATTTACTAGGTGTAAGTTTATACCAACCCACTTAAGCATTTAGGAAAGCATCTCATCTCAAAACCATATGAAAACTACGATTTAATTTCATCTTTATGTTTGATTATCATGTGAGGGTCCAGGCCGCTCTTGACCGTGAGCACGGCTGATCGATCAGTTTTCACTCTGCAGAGGTTGTACACTTTCACCACAGCTCGCGTAAAAGTTCCGAAGAACTTTGAACCCAACCATGCGATGCTGGCCAAGCATCATACCACACTTCCGAGATATGATTGCATAGGGACGCTACGAAGCATTTACAAAGATATGCAGAAGACCAACAGCCCGCATAGTTACAGTAGCAGAGCGGACCATAACCCTCCTTAGTGGACAGCACCTTAGCAAAGGCTGCGGCCAAGAGGACCGGGCTATACCCCTTAAACTCTGACCCCCTCTGCTCCTTTCGGATAAGGCTATCAGAAAGTTCCACACACCTAATTAATTGGCTAAGCCAGAGCCATATGGACTGTGGTTGCACTGTTTTCCTGGGTGGTTCTCCATGTTCCAATTAAACCATATTATCTTGTAATTAAGCACACATATATATATATCACCAAAGTTATCATGATCAACATTTTATAAAATTCATTTTAACCATCCCAAGTTAAGCAACTAAGCAATCTATCCCAAAACATTTCATTAAAACCGAGTTATTCAAGGTAGAGGGGTAAAATCTAGTCATGTCCTTAAAAAGGTGATTTCCCATCAAATTTATGCATAACAACATTTAAATGTAAATTTAGTTATTATGCAAGTGATGTAGGACAAAGTAGAATATGCAAGGGGAGGAAAACCACTTGCCTTTCTCCAACTTAAAGCTACTCTTATGCTTTTGCTCTCTTGAAACTTCCGGACTTCCGATCAACAGCTCGATCTTCTACTCGAAGCAAACATCGGGCACAAACATGCAAAGCAGACAAACAAGAACAACTAAGAACAATACACCAATCAAGAGAGGCCTTAAAAGAGAGCAGGGTTTGGTTAGGATCGCGAACGCAAGAAACGCTAAGAGCGGAACTATCGAGACATTTGGATTATATCACCCAAAGACTATGAGCTTGATATATTTTAATTAAATAAAATCATGTTCATATAGGTTATTTCAGAGAAATACCCTATTAATAATTAAGCAAGTTATTTTTATATTAAAAAAACGATGTAAACTTAGTCCAATTTTATTTGTAAATATTCAAGTATGATTTATGCAAATTAAACATTTAATTTTATAAAGAAGCATGCAAAGCATCTAAGCGTGTAACATTATATTTCGAGTTCAACTAATCAAATTATAATTCAAAACATATTTATATTCATATTAGCCAAATTAACATTTAATTAGAAAAACTCCGGATAGGACCTATATTACTTTTATTTAGAAAGCCAATTGAATATTCATTAATCAATTTAACATTTATATTATGAAAAGTCGAAAGGTAGCTCTAATTAGATTTTATTTAGAAAACAAGTTTAGTAGATATTAACCAAGTTTAAAATAAAATAAATTTGTAAAACACATTTTATGGTAAACATTAGCGCTAGCGCGTATTTTATTGTGAGACGAAACTAACGCAACAAGGACGAGCTTAAACGTGTAACACGTGAGATCTAAGGATTAAACAAGGATTAGGGATCTAATGATGATTAACTGTAGATTGAAAGGAGATTTACAAAACAAAGAGTAGATAAAGACATGGCTTAGATTATTAGCTAGATAGATGTTTATACAACATGCTGGCTTTTGAAGGAAAAGAATATATATGACATAAGCATGATATAATGCTGACATCATGATGGTGTGTATCTGTACTGATTGATTACTTTCTTGCGTAGGCAGTCATGCACATGCATATGAAAGCATCGATAAACATTGTTGAGGTAAAAAGTATTCATGACAAGAAATTAAATGATACGCTACTAGTTGTTTGGTCTACGAGAAAACATGCATGGCATAAGTTGCATGCTACCGTGTATGCTTGCATCTAGCTTTTGGTCATCGTGCAGCAGGGTGCATACACTGATTTAAAAGGAATGATCATGATGATCGAAAGACATTGGCAGGCTTCAGTTCGTGATCACGAATGCATGCCAAAGGATGGAAAATTATAAGCATTATAAGGTCATCAAAGATTAAACTATTGAAGTTTGCTTGCAACAACTACTGCATGTGGTGGCCGGCTTGAGAATCAGAGACGACATGCATGAACACGCTTGAATACAGAACAGGAGTAAACTAGCATCAGGCTAGCTTCTCACCTCTGGTCGATGTGGTGATTGATGGCAAACAGCGTGGAGCTGATGAAGAGGGAGCGTGGGCGCTAGCTTGTACAGAAACGATTAGACTCCAAGTCTCCAACCATAGCATCGGCTTCAGTCCCGGCGAGCAGCAACAGCAGCAGAAGCTTTAGCGGCCATCTTTGCCAGGGCACGGCAGCAACTAATCTGCTCATACGAAAACGAGGGAGATGTTGAATCCTTTACTGGAGACTAGAGAGCAAGATGAAAAGAGAGGGATACGAGGGTGTGCTCACCGGTGGAGAAGACAGAGGCAGATGGATTTGATGGCAAAGCAGTGATGGATCGGTTGGACTGCGGCCGGTGCAGTTCTCGGTCCTGCACGAGGCGGCGACGTCCCGGTGGCGAAACTGTGAAACAGTGACGGGGACCGGCCAGGAAGTTGAAGCGGATGACGACGGGTGACGGCGGACACCGGACGGGAGCTCTGAACTTAAGCTGCGGGTCCAGTTCGGGGTGTCCGACGCCGTAAAGGAGTTCGCCGAACGCGGCTCGGCGTCGGGATCCTCGCGGTGACATCGTCTGGGTACGGGCGGCGACGACGGACGACGAGGGTGACCGGACTTGGCCAGGGCGACGGATGACAACAGCTGGCTCGGGGACGCCGTACGGGTGGCCGGCGTTGTTCCGGCGACGAGCGGACAGCGGTGGGCAGCGAACGTGCAGCTCGGCGTCGTGGTTCCTGTGATGGTGTTGGTTTGCTCTGGGATAGCTCCTGGCCTGCGAAACGAAGAGGCGACCAGCGGCCGGAGTTCTGTTTTGGATCGGGCAGCGGCTGCGTTGAAGAGCAAGAGAGGTGTGCAGGGCGAGGCAGCAGCAGGTGCGCACGGGGCTGGGGCTTTGTTTTTATAGGGATCAGACCAAGGGAGGGGAAAGGGCTACGGCATGCATGGATGGAAAACGGTGGCGGTCATTGATGGCCTTAAGGAGGTGGCTGTTTTTGATGGACGAAGGGGTAACGGATGGGGCAGCAGTTACTAGACAGAGGAAAAGGATGGCGACACTAGCGGAAGGAGAAAGAAAAATGCAATGGCCAGCGGCCGGCTATTGAAGACCATTAATAGTGATTATGGTAATGGCTATTACGATTGGAAAGGAGTAAAGAGGGTGGTGCATGCAGGCGCGAGGGAGCCGAGCGGCTTGGGCACAGGAGCCCGGCGGGCAGCGCATTGCATAGGCACACCGCTCGAGTCGGATCTGAAGGAGAGGGATGACAGGTGGGGTCCACCCGTCAGCAGTACAAAAGAGAGAGGGAAACGACAGGTGACTAATGGGCAGCGGCCATTGATGATGATGGTGACTGGGCCGTTCTTGCAAAAAGAATAAAGGCAGGTGGCCATTACGTGTGGAGGAAAAGGAAATGGAAGGGCAACGATTGATTGCAGGCTGGCATTGCGGAGTGGAGAGGTCGGGCGTCGCGGGCACGGGTCGAGCTGGAGCAGCGCCGGTCAAGGAGGCGGACATGCGCACGGGCACAGAGCTGAGGACGTCGAGCAACACGGGCAGGCGGATGGCTGGGCGCACACGCCGAGATGGCGATGGCACGCTGATCGGCTCGGGCACGGTCATGTGCGACCGGAGGTTGGAAATAGCCAGGCGCATGGGCCCAGGCCATCACAGCACATGGCCACGCGGCTAGGATGTGAGCTGGCACGGGGAGCCGAGCATGTGCGGTGGCAGTGCAGACGTGGCGGCGGCGGGGTGCAGAGAGGCACGGGAGCCGAGCAGCTCGGGCGCGGATGAGCGCCAGCACAGCGCACGGGTGTGCGGAGTCAAGCAATGCGTGCGGTGCGAGGTAGACAGCCAGAGATACACAGACACATGGGCCGGGTGGGCGGCGCACCGCGCAGGCGCATGAGGGTGCGCGGCTCGGGTGTGAAACATGGTGCACAGGAGCTGGGCGGCCACGAGCAGAGGCCTGGCGTGAAGGCAAAGGATGGTCGGATGGGCTGGAAAGAGAGATAGAGAGAGAATGACTTGGATGTTACCATAAAAAGATAGAGAGATGGAGAAAGAGATTTGGATTTGATCCTTTATGATTTTGAAAATACTACAAAACAAAAACAACCAAAAGAAAGACAACACTCAAAGAAATGTTTTATTTATTTTAGAAAAACAATTACTATTTTCCTATACTAACATTGATTATTCTTTCCTGTAAAGATAATAAATGTTGGTAAAAATTTTAAAATTATGAGAAATCGTTCTTTAATTATTCTTCCTAATAACATCCTGAAATCCAAGAATTTCAGGGTGTTATAGCGTCCCATCGGAGGGATGAAGGATGGGCTGGGCGATCGCGGGGTGGTGGGCGGACGCATCATCGCGAGGAAGAAGACGATGAGGTCGGGCCTGGGAGCGCGTTGCGCGGGATGGGTGGAAAGACCGGAGAGATAAGAAAGATAGAGGAGCAAGTTGATCTGAGCCACCCATTTTTCATCTAACTGTTGAAAAATTCGTGTGAGGAGAACCTCTATTTCACATGTGTGATCTATAGACACTCTTTTTAAGAAAAAAAGTCGCGGCCCTAACTTTGGGGAAATCCTATCCGTCTTCCGAGAGATACAAAGCTAAATGGCAACGTATCCTATGGAAACTAATTTCATGTGCAAACTATGAAAACTCTAATCAAGAACGTGTGATCTCCATCTGATGGCCAGATAGAGTGATGGGAGATTTTAGCACTTCAACCTTCCCACCGTTAGTTTTGCTAATCACAATTTTTCTAAAAACCCCCTCCGAACAAGTCACAGGATGGAGGGATCACACGTCGTCGCTCCGTTACTCGTTAGTCGCGACCCTCGCACGGTTAGGGACTTCGACGCCGCCACCTTCTCCATGCCCCAGATCCACGCTGCCGCCTGGACTTGGTTGCGCCTTTCGTCGCAACATCGTTAACAGGCTGGGCAGCTCCTCCCCGACCGTAGTGGTGGGTGCATCGATATGTCCCATGCATGTCTCGCGGGCATGCATGAGGGCGGATCGACGAAGGTCCACGGGCAATGGCGTGCGGTGTTAACCATTTGCTTCTTCTTCTCCTTGGGCTCTTCTCCATCACAGTGCTACAGGTATGATGCACACCGGTAAGATCTGCCGCCTCCAGTGGGCCGATCAACTACCTCCACCTGATCCTCCGTCGCGGCCGCATCATCGCCAACGAGGAGCGCCTCATCGTGCAGCTCCACACGTAGTAGGCACTAGGTTGTCGCGCATCGCAAGGAGCCTCCCCCGCCGCACGGACAACGAGATCAAGAACGTCTGGAGGATGCGCACCAGGAAGAAGGCACTCAAGGAGAGGCGGCACGACACCGACGAGGAGGGGGCGACGTCACCTCTGTCGTCCTCTGAGACGACGACAATGGGAGGTTGAAAGGATCTTGATGTCGCCTAGAGAGGTGTGAATAGGTGAATATGCACTAATTAAAAACTTCAATCTACTGTTAGTACCAAAACTGGTCAGACCGGTTTCACAAACCGGTCAGACCGGTTTGCCGTAGAGGAAAACAACAATGGATAGAAACCCCTCTACGAGTTATAGCACAAACTAGCATTGGTGTGGGGGTTCACTGATGTTTCCAAGAGTATCGGACTCCCCTGCACACAACACAAGTACACCAAAGAGGATCAAAGCGAAACCACAAGGAATATGCTAGATAACACAATGATGAAAGGTAAGCAAACAAAGTAAGATATATATTAAGTGAATGCACAAGAGACACATGATTTATCACGTGGTTCAGCTCGCCACAAAGGCTGGCCTACATCCACGTTGTTGAGGTAAGCCATAAGGGATTCGGGATCTATTTCAATCCACTCCTCTCTCACACCTATCACCGAAGTAATAGGTGGAGCATTCCACTATCACGTATCTGCAATACAAAATTCTTGGAGCTGCCACATGACGATTAGAAGCTTCCAAGCGACCTCTAGCCCTCTAGGAGCAAAAGCTCCAAGAGTAACAAACGCTTCAGAAGTTGTTCCACTCAACCAACAAGTGCTCAAGTATGGGATTGCTCACAAAGCTCACAGACAAGTTACTCTTTGTTGACGGTTCAATAACACGTCAAGGTTCACCGCAAGAGCACAGATCGTTTGTAGCCTTTTTCACCTAGGGGAGTCCCAAGGTTCTTGTCAACCCAAGGAGCAAGAGGATTACTAGCGTTTAACCTAACACTAACCTAGTTGATTGAAGACTTATGATACAAAGATTAATCTATAAAGTAAAGACAATCTAACCCTAGATTACGTTAAAGAGAGATGAGAGGTTGACAAGAATGAAGAATGTATGCCCATGGAGTCTAGGTACTTGAAGATGCAATCACCCAAAACATGATAAAGCCCCGATCCAATCTATCTAAGCATGTGGACAAAGAATTAGGTGTTTCCCTTCCCTCGTACATGTCACTACGCGAAGGTAATCGATACTAATCCTAATGAACACGGTATGTTGACGCAATCTACGGGAGCAACCCCGAAAGCATGGTAGCTAGCCTTAAACATTAAGCATCATCAACAAAGGAATGATAGACATAAGATCCAAACAAGAGTGGTGACTACACATCAAGTTCCATTATAACTCCATGGACAAACGATAACTTTACCCCATCAAGACACTAGGCATGGCACCATTGAGCATGGTGGATGGCTCCTATGGAGCTCGTTCCTCGTTGTCCTTCAACTCCAGCGGCACCATGGCAGGGCCTCGGCGTCCTCCTTCCTCATGGTGGCCTCCCTTGACCTCGGCAATGATTTCTCTTGAATGCTCTCTCCCTCGATCGACTCTCTCACTTGTGGTCGATCTCTGAGGCTTCTCTATTCGTCTTTCGCGAATGGCGGCTCCCACAGGCAACTAGGGTTCCACGTACTTAACACCGAAGAAAGGGGGTGACGAACCGACGCCAGAAGGGGGTGGGTCGGCCGGCCTGGGCCCTCTTCGGGCCGGTTCTGACTCGTCTTGTTCCACGCTTCATCTTTTGCACTTTGGGTCTTTTGCTTCTTCAATTGTGGACTTTGGACGTCGTTATCCCTGCGACCAAGTTAAGGGGTCTTTATGCATGAACTTCCGATCTTTTCATCTTGGTCCTCGGGAATTCTTCATTGAAGCATATTGGTCCTTGCCACCTTTGGAGGCAAGTTCACACATGTTCAGAGCTCCTTGATTGACTTGCAAATCGTCCTCCGAACTAAGTGCATCTCTCCTCATTTAGTAAATGAATTCCTGCAAAAACACTATACTCCAAAATGCACATCCAACGGTGAACTTGTTATATCATTAGTATGCCTAGTGGCGGGTTAGTTCCAAAATGATGTTCAAACCATAACATAACATAACAAGTGTTCTTGGTTGACGGAAATCGACCGCCAACACTCTTTCAACCCAACTCAAGGATAAGTCACTAGAGTCTTGATTCTCACTAAGAGAGGTTGGGGAGAACTCAGCTGGAGTCTATGAAAGTGTTAGAGTCGTGGAGAACCAGCAGCCCCTCAAAGAGGAGCTCATGGGTGAAAGACATCTAGGCCCTAAGTGGGTTTTGGTGTATTGATTGACAACTAGATTAAAGATCTAATGCCTTTGGTAAGCATGTGAGCAGGTTGTTACATATAAATAACAAAGCATGATGTATGACATTAAACATCTATATGTGACGACAAGCCATTGTTGTGCAAGATAAGTTGAGGAATGGGTTATTACCTCACATTGTGAAATGGCTTTATATAAGATTGAATGTCATGATTTGTGATATGTGTGATCCCATGGTGTATACTTGATATATAAACAAGCCAATGAAGGTGAAGAAAGAGACATAGTGATATTGGAATATTGGATGGTTTCTAAATAAATTGGAAGGCTTGTTATGATCAAATGGGACTATAGAATCAAAGAAGGCATGATCTCAATTGGATTTCATTCTTGATGTTGAATCAAACCTGAACTCAAAATGGCAACGAATGGATGAAGAAATCAAGTAAGGGATTAGTAACGAGGTATTAAGCTAAGGTTGGCCAAGTAGTGACTTGGACCATGTGCTTGGCTAGGGAGAAGTGGCTATAGCTTGGAGAGTTTCAAGGTATCAAGTTGAGCCTAACCGAGTAAAGCAATGAAGAAGCATTATATGTTCTTTGAGTCATGAGAAGGGTGACTTGATCAAGAAATGTGTTTCATTCTTATGTGGAGATCAAAGTCACTAGCTCAAGGTAGAAGTGATCAAATCAATGAGACATTGATGGATGGATCTCTCAAGTGGATATATTGACCATGTATGGCTATTCATGAAGATGAAGCTCAAGTGGATCTCTATAGGGCTTATATTTGATCTTGAGTATAGGTACGTTGTACTATCAAGAGGGATGCATCATAAGGAGTCTTGAAAATGCCTCAGTGCTCAAGTAACCTATGTGAGTTGAGAGAGACACAAAAACCACACGTACACGGTCTCGGGTTTGACCCTATGTCAAACCCGGTGGCACCGGTTTTGTGTCAGCCGGCCCAACGACTACTTGGTTTGAAATCTCGGTGGCACTGGGTTTGGGAACCCGGTGGCACCGGTTTTTCCCCTGAGTTTGCAACGGCTAGTTTTTGGGGAGTTGGGTATTTATACCCCTGGGTCCCCACTGTTGCAAGTTGTTGTTCTTGAGGTTGCTGGTTGTTGACGGCTGTTAAGTACTACTTTCAGCCATCAATATTCTCACATAAATAGAGGCATATGCATTTATTACTTGCATTTTGGTTTAAATAATGTAGTTCCACTTGTCCTTGGAGATTATTTGTATGTAGGTGAAATAAGCATTAAAAGAGATGGAGACCCACCTTCTATGGGAGAAACCATGCCAACTCAGCTGAGGAGGTGGCTGCCACCAAGGAAACACGTGGCAATCCACGTCACTGATCCAAGGGAGGCACTCACCGATGAATCAGAGAGCAACGCATGGACTTCACATGGATCAAGGGGCCCACCTCGGATACCAAAACAAGCCATGCACCGGGGATGGATCAGAGGGCCCACAGGGCAGCCACCCAGAGGAAAACCACCCCGAGTGGGGGGCCTAGGGGGCCGGCCGAACCTTGGATCGGCCGAACCGCCTTAGGTTCCCCCCATCTCGTCCCTACACATGGCAGCTGCTCACTGGTCCATTGCTTCACTCCCGGGTGTTTTGAGGCCATTTGGTGCCCGAGGCAAGCCTCCTCCTTGCCTATAAATAGAAGGGGAGGGGCTCCCATTTCACACACACCACTCTCTCATTCTCCTCTCACTTTTAGTCTCCAAGGCTAGGGGGTAGGCTAGAGTAGCTCTTATTCAGGTTCCAAGTCTACTTTGGAGTCTAGGTATGAGTTCTCTTTTATCTTTATTTCATTGTATGACTTTGATCTACTTCAGCTATTTCATATAAAGTCATGGTAGATCATATGCTTGATATGTTCTTGAGCTCATCTCTTGTTCATCATTTAGAGGCTTGTGTTCTTCGTGAACACTACCTTTTGATCCACTTGAAGGATGATAAACTCATTCCTTATGTGTTTGTTCATAAGTTAGAGGCTCGTGTTCTTCACGAACACGACCCTTTGATCTTGTTGACTAGACATAAGAGAGTTTGTATCTGTTCGTATGTCTAGCCTTAGTTGATCTTGTTAGATAGCATGATAGTGTTGCATGAGGTTTGTGTTCAAGCTACGGTACTCGGTCTAAGTTGACCAGTCTTCTGGTGGCTCTCACCCTGGGTCACAATAGCCCGGGCCGGGTGAAGTCTAGCAGCAACGTAGGCATGGTGCCTGGGTTGTGTGGCTATGTTAGTTATGAGCATACCCCCCGTAACGATTGAGGTAGGCCGTAGTGGTGACATTTGTTGGACCCTTTGGAACCCTTTGCGCTGGGGTATTGCTGTAGGAGTCTAAAGTATAGTTTCGCAGAGTGCTGGTCGTCGCGGGCTATCTCCCCGTTTGTACCTGGGTGCTGAACCTTACCCTCTCATGCAATGCTTCATGCTTATCTCTCGCATCTTCTAGCTTTGTATGTTTAGTACACTAGAACCTAGAGCTAACTCGTATGTTCCCCCTAAGCCGTAGAGTACTAGAGTAGAGGTAGATCTGAGTGTGTGTCACACTACCCTATCATATCATTTCTCTTACCCCTGCCTTTGAGTTGTTGTTTTCTATATCTATCTCTTGGTTTACATTCAGTGCAAAAGCATAAGTCTATGATATCCGCCATTGCCTTCCATGGATACGATACCCTTGGAAATTCTCCTTCCTTGGGGAAATGCTACAATGGTTTATCTGTGCGCTTGCGGATTCATTCATGATCGTTTAGATTTACCTTTGGCAAGTCTTGATGTTCACGCTAACTCGACGTCGTTAGTGGTGACGTTAAGAAATGACAATAAGCATTTCTAGCGCTGACGCTAAGGATGGATTCCAAATTTGTTCTTAAGTGATCGACGCTAAGAAATACCAACACTGGTGTGCACCCCTGCTATTCATTACTAAGCCAAAGCCATTCTAGCTCTCCCCAACCTCTCTTGGTGAGGTTGTTCGATTTTTGATAGATCTAGTGAGTTGGGTGGTAGAGAGAAGCCTTTGTGAGCAATCAAAGAGCACTTGATTCCCTTGAGCACTGTTGGACGTCGTCAAGTTTGTGTGAAGCATTTGTTACTCTTGGAGGGTTGCCTCCTAAAAGGCTAGGCGTCGCCCACAAGCTCCCAAGGTGTGGTGAGCTGTGAGACAGTTTGTGAAGGTCTCGCTTCGCCTCCGAAAGGGAAAAAGCTATCTAGTGGATCGGGGAAAGGGTTGAGTGCAACCCAGCTTCAATAGGAGAAGCACCCAACGGAGACTAGGATTCACACGGTGGTGAATCCGAACTTCGGCAAAACAAATCACTACGTCTCTTGTTGGTTTACCTCTCATTTACCCTGCTTATCATTCCTAGCTTCCTCTTTGTCATATTTGTCGATCTACGTGGTTGTTAGTGTTTTTGGAGTGCAGGGACCTTGCTTCGTCTAAGAAACACTCCATAGCCTACACACCAAGTGGACTTCAGTTTGGAGCAAGCAAACAAGGAGAAGACCAAAGGGGGAGTCACTGCCAGGCAAATCTGGTGGGATCGGATTTGAAAAATCGGTGGCACTAGTTTTGGGCAGTGGTGCATTTTCCGCCGCACAGGCGCAATCCAGAGACTCCGGACAAAACTCTAGAGTATCCGGGTTTCCCTGATAAAATTGTTTTAAGTGGTGATTTTTAGATTGCGCCTATTCAACCCCCCCCCTTCTAGGCGATATCAAGATCCTTTCAATGGGTATAAATACCCAACTCTTACAAAACTAGTCATTAGTTTGTCAGACAAAATCGGTCAGACCGGTTTGCCAAACCTGTTAGATCGGTTTTCAAACTAAACTAGCCGTTGGACGTGTCAGCGCTCAAAACCGGTCAGATCGATTTGCCAAAACGGTCAGACTGGTTTGAGCTAGAGAACCCCACTAAGTTAAGATCTCACAAGGTTAGTCTCTCATGGGTTCACTTGAGCACTTTTGATATATGTCATCCAACCAATGTTGCATCCCTCTTGATAGTACGTCATACCTAATCAATCCAAAAGATAAAACACAATTTAATCCACTTGAGCTTGTTCACCAATGATCATACCAGCACTTGATCTTTAGCATCTTGAGGGCTTCCAACAATGCATACCAACTGAGCACATAAGTTGAATACATAAATTGAGCATATCCACTTTGATCTAGTGACTTAAGATTCTTCCATAAAGCATGGTTGTGAATACTTGAATCCTTAAGTCACTCCACATTTCCAATCATAACAAATAGATGAATTTCATTGCTTTCCTTGACAAAGTTTGGATGTGATTCTTCGAAGCCCCAACGGATACTAGCAACTTCACTTTAGCATCTTGCTCATGGTCGCTAACCATAGCTTTGCTTGGTCCCTCGCTCTAGTCATCTTGGTTGATCTCTTCATCACTCCCTTGCTTTATTAAATTTAGCCTTGCATCACCAATATCGAATTCCTATTTGAGATGCTACTCAAATACTTGTTCTTGATTGACAAAAAATATCCATGATTTGCAAGCTCCCATATTTGAACCATCATATATGAATCAAACATGTGTCCTTTTATAATACCCTCATAAAGCCTTGCAAAGTCCTCTTGTGAAGAACACCATTTTACTTTTGACATCAAGAATGAAATATACTTGAACCATGTCTACTTTCCATTTGTTTGTAACAAGCTTTGCTTTGCAATTAGAGGCCATCAAGAAACCCAATATACTCATGCCTCTTTCTTCACTTTTATTTGCTTGTTGTATGTCTCAAGTATGCACCATGGAAATGTATATCTTTTCTCAACATGACATTCGTCTTTAGCATGTTTGCTAACATCCATGTACCATGTCATGTTTTACACTTTTTATCTTCACAATATGAGCCATTTGTATATTCTTTCACTCAAAGATTGTTTACCAATGAATGTGAACCTGCTCACATGCTTAACAAAATTGTTAGCCTTTTAATCTAGTTGTCATTCAACTCACCAAAACCTACTTAGGGTTTGCTTGCACTTACAGAGGTGCCATGTTAGCGCAATGGTTGTCCATGGAGACGGAGGGGATGGGCAGGGACCGGTCGGTGATGGGGCGGTGGGACAAGGTGAGAAGTAGGAGCCACAATGGTGAGATTTAGGTAGCGGTAAGAATCCAGCGTGGGGAGAGAAGAAAGAAAAAGGAGATAGGGAAATGTGATGACATGTGGGTCCCATGTTCACGGGTTATCCACGTCATCGAAACCACCGTCCAAAACTGCTAGATGGTTAAAAGTGAATGATTTTGAGAGTTGGATGGTCAAAGATTTCTGTTTTTCTAATTTGATGGTCAAAAATGAATTTTTTCCTAAAATGTATACATGTGTGTTTCATTTTTGTTGTTTCCTTAAACCTACTTAGTGCTAATTCTATTTGATTTCCTATATATAGAATCCTCAAACAAAACCCTCGGAATATCCTTCTAATTTGAATTTATCGTTTATTCAAATTTAAATTATATCACAAAACCTCCCAAGCAAATATTCAAGTCTGACACACGAAAAAGCAAATATTCAAGTCCTTCACGAAACGAAAACCGAAAAGATCTCAGTCGGATTCCTTCTTCATCCTAAACCAGCCTCTACCAGCATGGCTACCTTGCCATCGATTCGGCCTGTATGGCCCGACTCCACCCCACCCCACCCATGCTATGTCATGTGTTACGTCATTTGATTCTTCATCTTAAGAGTATTTCTAGCAATTTTCCTTTCTTTGATCCAACTGTCGTATCGGGAGAGTTGATAATAAAAAAGTAGTGCTCTCCAACAGCCTCTCTTTATTTTTCCCTTTTCTTAATAATTATTATCAAGGATAAGATAAAATGATTGAGTGTCGGGCATACACCCCGGGTACCTGCAAGGAAGGAAGAATTCCCTGTATTCCTAGTAGAACTCATACGGTGTAATCCTATCAGAACTCCGCCTTGTAAGTGACTAGAAAACTCGCCCCTGGACTATAAAGGAGGACCGGGGCACCCAGATCGGCAGGCCAACATCTCAACACCCAAGCGCAGAGCGTAATATACACACTTCAAACAGGCGTAAGGTATTACACTATATTGGCAGCTCCAACATATATAAATTTGTGTCCCGTATTCTCGTTTTTTACTTTCGGGTTCCAAGTCTCACGATCTCCCACTGCACAAATCACTACCTCAGATACCCCTTGGTAGCCTGCCGGACATAAAAAACCGACATTTAGGATTCATATAAAATATCTACCATCAAGTTTGGCTTAGTAACGTTACCACTTAAATCATTGATGATTTGAGTCCCATGCCGTAATCCTCTTTTATTGACTTTATTTCCCTTTCCATTTTCTGGACACCTGAATTGATGCATCATCTGCCCTTGGGCTGCTTTTTTTTTTAACGAACCGGCAGAGCCGGCAGAGGAGAACCCTTGGGCTGTATGGCCGTGGGGGAGCTGTTTCTATCGGCCTCGTCGATTCAATGGTCGCCTCATGCGTGCTTTGCAAAAAAGCTCAAACCTATCTATCAGTAGTGCACTCTTCCTTTATTTGGCTCTCTCATCTTGATGATGATTTATCATATGGGCAAGGTTGGTGTTTTTTCTGAGCATGAAAAAGCAGAATGGAGGATGATGCAAAGACGAGTTTGCTTTAAAGCTGGATACTGCTAAGAGACGGTGAAGAGCAAAAGGAGTGATCGAGTACGTAGAGTTAGTGGTAATCTGAGGGTGAAGACAACAGTATCTTGTTCCATAATGGCTTTGGCTTCTTTTATATAGTATGAAGTTAGGAACAGCGTCTACCATGCATCCAACATAGTACTTACTAATATACTCAACAGTGAGCCGAATCTAATACTCCACTTGCAACTACATCCTTTAACTATTCTCTTCCTCTAATGCGAATCGTCAAGTAGAACTTTTAGGAATTTTATTTTGTGTTGTCTTTTTGTATGACCCTTGATTGATAAAAGCTACCACTGTCACATGTAGATGAACTTAATGGTGTCTCTTAGCTAGTGCTCTTGCTGCGTCTATGCTTTTGACTACAATCCACATATGTGCACGAATCTAAAGTGACCTACCTGCATTTATATTAGACCTTTCTCTGATGGCCATCCAAAATCGATCACCTTAAAAACTAAGCTGGTAGGGGTGAGACCGCTCCACGATTTTCATTAAGAGAAGAAATCTAACTTCCAGCTTAGAAAACCTCCGAACCCCGGTTTCACCGGCGAGAGGATTTTTTTCGAAGAATAAATTCCCGCTAAGAAAACCCCGCGCCAACAGGGAGTCGAACGCGGGGCGTTGGCCAGCCCATTTGCCGAACCATGTGAATGTGAATGGTCATGTACTCATATGCACTTAACTAGTAGTTGATCAAATGGAACTGCTCTGAATCTGTTTTTTTCTGTTAGTTGTCAAATGGAACCGATCTGAATATGAATGCAAATTGCTTTCATCCTGTCATATAGCTGAATCTGAATGAAAATTGTGAGTGGGGTTGGGGTGATGTAGAGGTGCCCGGTGCGGGAGTTGCGGCGGTAAATATACCGTTCCGTTTCATCTAGAGACGCGCTGTACAGATAGCTTTTGAAAAAACGCTTGAGTTTTGTTCAAAATTTTTATCCATAACTTTTTTTCATATAGTTTTGTATATATAATTTTTGCATACAAATTTATTGTATAACATTTTGCATATGACTTTTGTATAGAGTTTTTTTGTATAACTTTGTGTACAGACTTTGTACAGAAATTTATTCATATACGTTTGAAATTTGTGTGAGAGAAAATGGAAAGCGGGAGTGGGAGGCAGAGTTAACAGCATGCCATAAAAATATCGTGGCAACTGCATGCCGTAGTTTGTCAGAAATCGATCACGGAGCCTCGTGCGCGCTGACTAGAGGATCCGCCTAGTACGTTATACGAAAAAAAACGTGGCCGAATCTTTTTCTTTAGCCATACAGAATCAAAACAAATCAAATCAAGCCAATAAGAAATAGCCGCCACTGCATTTGCTATGCTTTAAGTAGCTACGGAGTACTAGCAGTTAGCTCTCTGGACTGATAGTAAGGCTGGGCCGCCGGAGACAGTGAAGGTGAAGGCGGCGCCACCACTAGCTATGAGGTCGTTCGCGGTGGTGTTCATGCACGCAGACGCGGCGGACGTGACGCTGATGCTGCTGGGCCTGCTCGGCGCCATCAGCGACGGCATGTCGACGCCGCTGATGATGGTAATCATGAGCCGCGTCTATGACGACGCTGGCAGCGGCCCTGATCGCCTTCAGCAGTTTAGCTCCAAGATGAACGAGGTACACAGATTCCATGCGTCTCAGACCTCCAGTTGATCTTAGACAATAGTACATATGAACAGCATCTCTGACGCATCCACCGTACGTGTCTTTCCTACCAGAACGTGAGGAACACCCTCTTCTTGGCTGCCGCGCTCTGGCTCATGGCGTTCCTAGGTGAGCGATGCGCATGGCGCATGCCCTGCCAGTGCCCCGGCTGATGCCTCGCTATGACACCGTGGGCTCCTCGTGCAGAGGGGTACTGTTGGACGCGCACGGCGGAGCGTCAGGCGTCACGGATGCGGCTGCGGTACCTCCAGGCGGTGCTCCGACAGGACGTGGAGTACTTTGACCTCAGGGCCGGCTCGACGTCGGAGGTGATCACCGGCGTCTCCAACGACAGTCTCGCCGTGCAGGACGTGCTGAGCGAGAAGGTGCCCAACTTCGTGATGAACGTCACAACATTCGTGGCCAGCTACGCCGTCGCGTTCGCGCTGCTGCCGCGGCTCACGCTGGTGGCGTTCCCCTCCGTGCTGCTCCTCGTCATCCCGAGCTTCCTCTACGGCCGTATCCATCTCGCCCTGGCGCGCCGGGTAAGGGAGCAGTACGCGCGCCCGGCCGCCATCGCCG
Organism: Cenchrus fungigraminus; assembly: GCA_036936925.1. Lineage (NCBI taxonomy): Eukaryota > Viridiplantae > Streptophyta > Magnoliopsida > Poales > Poaceae > Cenchrus > Cenchrus fungigraminus. The sequence continues at coordinate 117,576,179 of CM072773.1, forward strand.
AGCAGGCCCTGTCGTCCGTGCGCACCGTGTACTCGTTCGTGGCGGAGGCGACCACCACGGCGTGGTTCGCTACTGCGCTGGACGAGTCGGTGCGGCTCGGGCTCAGGCAGGGGTTCGCCAAGGGCATCGCCATCGGCAGCAACGGCATCAGCTTCGCCATCTTCGCCTTCAACGTCTGGTATGGCAGCCGCCTCGTCATGGACCATGGTTACAAGGGTGGCACCGTCTACTGCACCGCCTCCATCATCGTCTTCGGAGGCGCGTACGTGATACTATTGTATTACAGTACTACTGTACTAGTGTTCTTCACCATTACGCATGTACGCCAACACCATTGACGAATTGAACCATGCAGAGCGCTGGGGTCGGCGCTGTCGAACATCAAGTACTTCTCGGAGGCGAGCTCGGCGGCGGAGAGGATCATGGAGTTGACCAGACGGGTGCCCAAGATAGACTCCGAGAGTGCCGCCGGCGATGTCCTGGACACTGTCGCCGGCGAGGTGGAGTTCAGGAACGTGGAGTTCTGCTAGTCACGGCCGAAGAGCCCTGTCTTCGTGAATTTCAGCCTGCATGTGCCGGCCGGACGCACGGTGGCGTTGGTGGGTGCCAGCGGGTCCGGCAAGTCGACCGTGATCGCGCTGCTGGAGCGGTTCTATGACCCGTCGGCCGGCAATGTGACACTGGACGGCGTGGACATCCGGCGTCTGCAGCTCAAGTGGCTGCGTGCGCAGATGGGGCTCGTCAGCCAGGAGCCAGCGCTGTTCGCCATGTCGATCCGGGAGAACATCCTGTTCGGCAAGGAGGACGCAACGGAGGGGGAGGTCGTCGCAGCAGCGAAAGCGGCCAACGCCCACAGCTTCATATCGCAGCTGCCGCAGGGTTACGACACGCAGGTATCACCGTATCAGCATGTTCACTGTTGCTAACTGCAGTTTCAAGAAATTTTCCAGCATTAGTAAAAAATATTCTAACATGAAGAGTAGTCGTATAAAACTCAATTATATATTCGAAGCTATTCGTGAATACTGCAGGAAAGAAAAAGGTAAAAATACTCACGAAAAAGGAACCAATATGGTGTAATACTGCCCACAAAAGTAATCGTAACTACTATCTCCGAAACAACTAAGGATCCCTTTGCTTCAGCTGAAACCAACTGTAACTTAAAAAAAATGTCAGTAGCCCAACCAAAAAGGTACTTTCATCCCTTAGCTTTCAAAGAAATTAGTTTTTCCTCTGTACAAATCACACAGCTAGTCCACCCCTCATTTTTCAGTTGCAAGGGGCAAAACTTTAACGAAATTACTCACCATGCCACTGATTAGTAACGTACCGGTTCGATTCTATTTCTCTCGCACATCGTCACCCCCTCCCTTCGCGCACACACACATCCCCCATCGCCCCCTCCACGGTTCCTGTCGCAGCTAGGGTTTCGCCGGTGACAGCCCTTACCGGCGGCACTGCCTGGTCTGTCCGGAGTACCTCGGCCCTCCTTTTCCCTTCCTCCTGTGCCTGGTTTCTCCCCTGTGCCCCAGCTGTCCCTGTCTCCAAACCCGGCGTGTTGGTGTCCGGCGGCGACTCCCCTGAGCGGCGACACCCCTCACCGGTGACGACCTGGTTCCCCTTGCAGGCTGCGCCCCTGGACGACGGTGCACTAGCTGGGAGAAGAAGATGAAGTTGAAGATGATAAGCGTGAGGAAACCATGAATACCATCCGCAGTGGCTTTGGTTAGTGCGAGACAGAGGTAGTTATGTTAAGGAAAGACATCATTGTACGAACCATATGCTATTATTTTCTAGATTTCCTATCATTGTATTTGTGTGGATCATATCTCAATGGTGAATTCAAAACTTAGAAAAAATTATGATTTTCTTTCTAAATAGGTAATTTGCATGCAATTTACTGATCAAAATAATTATTTACAATCATTTTGAATATCAGCATGGCCTCGAAACTTCATGAGCATTATATACATCTTTCAGCAAACCTCAGCCTTTTCCACAGCCACAGTTGTGCTAGCCAAACGACTTTCAGCTTTCTCACAACAACTTTTTCCACAGCTCATAGCTCACAGCAGCTTTTCTCACAGCCACATCTCAACCAAACACACCCTAAACATTCAGCTAAGATGCCTACCTTATTGATGTTTTGAACTTTGCAAATAAAACTAGGGTGTGGCTGCCATTGACAGCTTCTGTATTCAACTTCACTGCATACACACAGGGAAGAAGCTAAATTTGTGTAACTTAAAAATATGCAATAACTCTTTAAAACAGTATAACATAGAGCTAAAATTTCAAGTGAGGTCCCCATAACTGGAAGGATACCAAGCCATTAAGCAGTATGTCATCCAACTGACTGAAGGCATGTCAATTTTGCATGGGATGTCCTGGCCATCTTTTCTATTTGTTGGCATTGTCCAACTATAAAACCTTAGAACTAGACTTGCTATACGAGATAAAAGAAATTGTCATCACTTGGACACTAACCAGATCCAGAATAAAAACAGGTGGGTGAGCGTGGTATCCAAATCTCCGGAGGACAGAAGCAAAGGATTGCAATTGCCAGAGCAATCCTAAAGTCACCCAAGATCCTCCTACTTGATGAAGCCACTAGTGCATTGGACAGTAATTCAGAGCGTGTTGTGCAAGAGGCACTTGACTTGGCCTCCATGGGCCGCACTACCATTGTCATTGCACATCGTATTTCCACAATTCGAAATGCCGATACTATTGTTGCCATGCAGTCTGGTGAGGTCAAGGAATTGGGATCACATGATGAGCTCATTGGCATTAAAAATGGCCTCTACTCATCTCTCGTCCACCTTCAGCAGAGCCGAGATTCAATGGAGGCTGACAAGGTTGGCGGAACTACGAGTACATATGTTTCACAGCAATCAAGCAGCCATCATATGACCAGGTGTTTCTCTACTGCTAGCAAGTCAAGTACACAGTCAATGGATGATGCAAAAGATGATGACAACCAAGAGAATTCAAACCTTCATGTCCCGTCCTTCAGGATGCTACTGATGCTTAATGCACCAGAGTGGAAGCAGGCACTGATGGGAAGCTTTAGTGCAATCGTGTTTGGAGCTATACAACCTGTATTTGCATTTGCCATGGGCAGTATGATCTCAGTCTACTTCTTAACAGATCATGAAGAGATCAAGAAGAAAACAAGGACCTATGCACTGATCTCTGTTGGTCTTGGAGTGCTTACATTCATGGTTAGTATTGGGCAACATTACAACTTTTCTGCTATGGGGGAATACCTCACCAAGAGGGTCAGGGAACGGATGCTAGCAAAATTTCTCACTTTCGAGATTGGGTGGTTTGACCATGATGACAATTCTAGCAGTTCCATATGCTCACAGCTTACCAAAGATGCCAATACTGTAAGTACTAATAAAGCATGCAAGTGTTTAGAAGGGAATAATACTTGACCAAAAATAATATTTGTGTTGTAGGTGAGGTCGCTCGTGGGTGATCGAATGTCTCTGGTGATCCAGACAGTTTCTGCGGTTCTAACTGCCTACATCATGGGTCTGGTGATTGCTTGGCGTTTAGCTCTACTAATGATAGCGGTGCAGCCTCTTATCATTACCTGCTTTTATACGCGCTATGTCTTACTAAAGAGCATGTCCAAGAAATCGATACAGGCACAGGCTGAGTGTAGTAAGCTAGCTGCCGAGGCTGTCTCTAATCTCCGTTTGGTAACAGCTTTCTCATCCCAGAACCGCATCATCTGCCTCTTTGACCAAGCACAAGATGCTCCACGCACGGAAAGCATCCGACAATCCTGGTTTGCAGGTTTCGCCCTTGGCACCTCCATGAGTCTTTTGAGATGCACATGGGCACTCACATTCTGGTATAGCGGAATACTCATTGCTGGGCACCACATTACTTCGAAGGCCTTCTTCCAAACCTTCTTGATTCTAGTAAGGACAAGTATGGTGATTGCAGATGCAGGCAGTGTTACAACAGATCTTGCAAAGGGTGCTGATGCAGTAGCTTCAGTGTTTGCCGTTCTTGAACGGGTAACAGAAATAGATCCTGACAGCCCTGATGGATATAGACCAGAGAAGCTCAAAGGCGAGGTGCACATTAGAAGAGTTGATTTTGCATATCCATCGAGGCCAAATGTGGTTATATTTAAAGAATTCTCCTTGAGCATCCAATCAGGCAAGTCAACAGCACTTGTTGGGCAAAGTGGTTCGGGCAAGTCAACCATCATTGGGCTTATAGAGAGGTTCTACGACCCAATTAGCGGGGTAGTAGAAATGGATGGCAGAGACATCAAAACATATAACCTTCAAGCCTTGCGAAAGCACATTGGATTGGTCAGCCAAGAGCCGGCATTATTTGCAGGTACCATCAGAGAGAACATTGCATATGGCACAGAAACAGCTGATGAGGAAGAAATTGAGAATGCAGCAAGGTCTGCCAATGCACATGGCTTCATTAGCAGCCTCAAGGATGGATATGACACATTGTGTGGAGAGTGAGGTGTTCAATTGTCAGGAGGCCAAAAGCAGCGTATTGCAATTGCCCGTGCAATTCTGAAGAACCCAGCTATCTTGCTACTGGATGAAGCTACAAGTGCATTAGACAATCACTCTGAGAAGGTTGTACAAGAGGCACTCGACCGACTGTTGGTTGGCAGGACAAGCGTAGTGGTGGCTCACAGGCTTAGCACTATTCAGAACTGTGACCAGATCATTGTGCTTGAGAAAGGAATTGTTGCTGAGACAGGTACACATACATCCCTCATGGCCAAGGGTCCTGCTGGGACATACTTTGGGTTGGTTAATATGCAGCAAGGAGGCAACCAGCACTGTGATTTTGCATGAAAACACATGAGCTCTAGATTTGCAGTCCTATTAAAATGTGCCACCACTTTGTATTAACCAATAAGGAAGATTGCTGCAAAACTAATAAAATTTCATTCTACAATGATCTATCTTTAATTGCTCTATCAGTGCATAGTAGCATATCAAGGTTGTAGTTTCATGATAGATATGGGATATGAATTGTAGTTCTGAAAGAAAATATACATTATGCTGCATTTCAGCTTATTCTCTTGCAAATTGTTTCATGAAATTATCAGCCCTAATGTCCAAACAGACTACTAAAATTTAACAGCATGGAGTCAATCAATATTAACAGGTAGCAGAATGGAAACTTACAACAAAAACACAGCCAAACCAATAAAGTGGAGCAAAAGTCATTTTTCCCGGGTATTACAATTCTAGCTTATGGTTTGCATCAACAACAATCCGTACATTTGCGATGAACTGTAATTAAGTAGTAACTGTAGTACATGCATCGAGCACACATAGATCCCTGCAACCTCTAAGTTCTACTGTCGGTAGTTGGTAGAAGCTTAAAAGAAGCTATAATAGCAAAGCAGAAACAATTCATAAATCATTCCCGAATTTCTATCAACAATTCTACCAACCTTTCATGTGATCTGAACAAGAACTATAAAGTTGAACAAATTAGATAAAATTTTGAGGTCATTTCCAATAATTTCATCCATATCTGGTATCAGGGCTTCACAAACAGTACCACATGTTTGCAAGTAGGAGTAAAAACCCTAGTGTATGCTCAAGCGCGACATTGACTTGGATTTACCTGGAACAAGAGCTTGGTTCCGGTTCAGCAGAATTGGTGGCCATACTAGAAACAAAGGCGCAGCGTTGCTGCGCCCCTTTGGATATGTCCAGTGTTATGACAATAGCCTTTGATTTGTTGGATTTGTATATACGAAGTTCACTTTTATCACAAATAGAATCGTCTCTTGTGCATCCATCATAGTATTGAAACAAAACATATTATAGGAACCATAACTGAACGGACCAAATTAAAGGCTAAGACACGCAAACCTGAGTTACCTGGCAGAGTAAACAAACAAACATAAAGGGCTGTGAAACAAATACAACGCAATCGGGTCTAAATAATTGAACATTATTGCTCCTTGCCAATGCTAGGCATTTTCTTAGACTTGTCATTAGTCTTGTCATTCACAAAAATATCACTAAAGTAGTAGGTAACATAAGAATAGGTTGATGTATGGAACAAACTTTGCTATGGCTGGAACAACTAAATATGATGTCTGTCTCTGAAATTGCAACTGGTTATTGAGGCATTGCTCCAAGAATGAAAAAAAGAGGTCACTTGAATTGGCTCAGATTTACCCATTATTAGCACGGCCACTGCAGCTTATAGTGGAAGTTAAATGTAATTCATCCTCTCTGTGATGGGAACAGAACTGGTTTCTTATACCGCTATAATGTGTAAAAAAAACTATTGTTACAGTGTTTAATATGTAAAACTAACATGTTTTCTCTGGATTACGGTATGGTTCAGAATGTAGTATATTTAGCAGTCAGACATCCTACTGAATTATTATAGGAGAGCACCCAAGTTGAAAATAGCTGAAATGGTAGGTTTATTAGGAACTATGAATGACTAAACTCAGAGATTACCACATTGTACATGGTGCAAACTATTTTATTCACCAACCAGAAGCAATGCTTGGACCAACATCCAAAAAATGATTCTCTAGAACTTCTTGTGGTTGATAAAAGGGGTATGTTTAGAAATTTGATTACTTGGCATCACAAAACAATGACAGGAAATATTGTATCCCCAGAATTAATCTTAGTTTCAGAATCACCTGGATTGACATCACCAATGAGGATAAGGGTGTAGGAAGCAATATACTGAGTGTTGCTTCAAGGAGTGCGGAGACAAATCTTTATGTACCTTCTCAGATTCCTTTTGGAGATTGTCCGAATCATGGTTTGACCTTCATCCAATAGCGTGCTGCAGTCCCACAGGATGGGAGCACTTGCAAGAAGGATCTGAACTTCTGTTGCTTTTGTAGGAATTCCTGTAGTTGAACCAACAGAGAAACAGGACATGATTCACCTGATGGTCGAAGAACATCAAGAGCCATGAGATCTGAATCAGAACTATAAAGTTGAACAAGTTATATAAGCTGCTGCTCTGAATTTATTCGTACGGGAAAATCTGTACTAGTATGCTAGTAGTACGTGCTAGGGCAGTGGAGTTGAAGGCCGTACCAGCTCATCACCTCGTCGAAGAGAGAGGAGCCGCGGCGTCCCTGGTGTCGCCGGTGCAGGGTCAATCCGGCGCGCGGCGTCGGTGGCGCGGTGGCTGCCGAATCCGGTGGGGGTTGCACCCCGATTGCGACGCCGTGTCGCTTGAGAGCTTTTTACATTTTTGCCATTATAACGATTGGTAAGCACTCATAAGCCACTCCTAGGAATGCCCCTACATATTTACCACTCTTATTTAAGATCACATTCAAATTATCATTTTCCTCTTATTTGAGACCACATTCAAATTATCATTTTGCCAACGTGGCACGCCAGCGCATGCCATATACGTTGCCACGTAGGCGCCTTCGTGCGAAATTCCCGTCGTGCCCCTCCCTTCACCTCGACCCGGACCCCGCCCTCCACCACTGACATGTGGGACTCACATGCCAGAGTTATCTTCAACCTCAAGCACCTCCATGGCCGGTGCTTGGAGGTCACCGTCGCCCATCTCCTGTGGACGGCGCGCCCTTCCCATGGCCGACGGTGTCGACCGGGCATCCCTGGGCCCACCAACACATTGTGGGCTATACCCGGGAGATGAGTTATTGTACACCTGGACTACTCGACTAGTGGGCCACGATGCTGGTACCATGGACCACAAGGTAAGACAAGACGGACAAGGACTTGTACTAAGACTAGGATAGCTTTCCATACCCTGTATAGGCTACTCTTGGTCCTACTTGAATAGTACTCTTGTACCAATCCGACTTGTAACCCTGCCTCCCGTGGCATATAAGGTGAGGCAGGGACCCCTCTCAAAACATACGCAATCAATACAGAGCCACGCAGCATACAGGACGTAGGGTATTACGCACATTGCGGTCCGAACCTGTCTAATTGTGTGCCCCGTGTCTCACCATCGTGTTCCTGATCTCGGCGAGCCCCACCGCACAATCTACTACTTCGGGTACCCCGTCGTAGTCTCGGTGTCTAAAACACTGATAGCTGGCGCGCCAGGTAGGGGAACTCGTCGTTGATCCACTGGCGAACTCGATGGCTCTCGTCATCATCGAGCCGACCGTCGCTTTCCAGCAAGGCGACACTTTCGTTTTCGGCTCTTGGGTTTGCGTTGCTGACGGCGCCAGATCGTTCCTGCGTTTCTTAGCGCCAACTCCGGAGTCAAAGCTCAAGTCCTCGACGCTTACGCAAACTTCGATGGAGAAACTCGTCGAAAATTTCGGCGAAATTTCGATCTCTGACCCGCTCAGAGAACTCGAGTCGGAGTCCGAGTACAACTCGACTTCGCCTCCTATCCAGCCTGAGTTGCTTTCTTCAGCTTCACAGCTTGCGCTCAGCTTGGATAACATTCCAGCACCACCTCTCTTCGGTCATCGCCATGTCAGTGCTGCTTACCAAGCCGCATTGAAGCGCCTCATGTGCCCTGGCCCGAAGATCATGCTCGAGTACTCTTCGGATTCGGACGGCAACTTCGACTACTCTTCGGACTCATCTGAGTTCGAGTTTGACTACGGTTCGGATTCTGATGAAGTACAACAACTGTCTGGCCCTGCTCAAGGACTGGTGATCACATCGACACCTGAGGGTAGATTCGTCTACTGGCCTGAGCATGTGCCTGCTGATCTCACCTTGGATGATCAGGAGCGCTTTATCGCCTGTCTCGACAACTTACCTTTCCAGGAAGGCGTCAAGCTTGTTGACTATGACACCGATACTGAGCTCATTTAGAGTACGGGTTCTTATTCATCACATCGAGAAGTGTTCGTCGTTGATGCAACTACTCCGCAAGGGCATCGTGCCAATTATCGTTACCCGGATGATGTATCTGATGATGAACTCTCTGCCAATGCTCCCGCTGATGAAACCGCGGAGGCCAAGACTGCACGTCGCCAACGCAATGCTGATCGTGCAACTCTTCGTCGGGAACTCACGGAAGCTCTACCTACCCGTAATCTTCAAGAGGCTCTGGAGGCGGTTGCTACTCGTGAATATCGCACTCCAGAGGAAGCTATCAACGCGATCAATCTATTCGGTCGCTCTATGCCTCGTGACAGGGCGGCTGCTGAAGTCGCAAAGCTAGCTGAGTTAGCTTATACTATGCTACGCCAGAATACCAGTGCTCCTAGTCACCATGGCAGCAGTGGCGGTGCTCATCTGTCACACTCTGAAATTCCCAAATTTCAGGATGTGAGTAGGAAGAAAATTTAAACAACGATTTTCCTATAATTTTTAAAATTTTCCAAACATTTGATTCTTTACAGGGAATATAGTAGAGGAAAACAAAAACAAAAACAATATTTGTTTTTCCAAATTAAATGGCTTGATGTTTGTTGCATCCATGTTGGAGCATTGTTTATGATTTGCTTGAGTTCAAATTCAAGTTTGAATTCAAATTGATTGATCCTTTTGAAAAATGCAAAGCTCTTTCTTTTCCCTTCCCCTCTTTCTTCCTTTCTGGCCCATCTCAGCTTGGAGCCCGTCCACCGGAGAGTCTAGAGATGCACCCTCGTTTTCTCCTTTAGGCCGTGCGTCACCCTCTGGCCAAAAGCCCAGCAGCCTTACGACCCAACGCCGGCCCGGCTTCCGCCTCAGCCGCTGCCAGGTGGGGGCCGTAGGTCATCCCCCACCTCGCGCCGTGCACGGGTCGGACTCGGGGTCCGACCCCGAGCTTGTGCCGCGCGCGCGTGCCTGGCCTCGGGCCCACTTGCCCGGGTGCCCCTGCTCTATAAGACCCTCACGGTTAAGTCCTGTTTTTTTATGCTTTAGGCCCTGAACTCCTTAGTTTTTGTGCCCGAGATCCTAAGCTTTACCTTTTTGCACCACAGCCCTTAGATTTTTTTATGTAATTAGGTTTTAACCCTCAGTTTTTGCGGTTTAGCCCCTAGAAGTTTAGTTTTCCTGCAGAAAAGCCCCTGTATCTTGTTTTGGCCGTAGAATACACGTTTTAGCTCCGTTTTTAGCGTTCTTTATATCCACGCGATCGTCTCGAAGTGTAGAACAGTTTTATGCCTCTGTTTTGTTATGTTAGTACTGTTTGGTGATTGTTTCTTATTTATTCCATTGTTTGCTTGTATGTGTACGATGTGTTGCGTAGAAGACGGTTCGTACGTGGAATACGCTGAAGTTGAAGATTTTCAAGACTTTGAGCAGCAGCAAGCATTGGTAGAAGGCAAGTCCTTGCTGCATTCCCGTTTATCCTATTACAACATGCATTTTAATTACACCGTTTATTTACTTATTGCTTTGCATTAAATTGAAGGGTCCTACTATTTAAGGATTGACTAGCTTTGTTTATTCCTATGCCTTGATCAACCTGGGTTTATGTTTATGTTGGGTAGACCTTGCTTAGTTGCTCAACTTGGGATCATGGTGGTTTAAATGAACAACAATGTTAATCTTGCTTTACTTATGTTATACCTTCATTAAACAAGATCACCTGTGTTAATCGGAACATGGAGCGACCACCCAGGAAAACAGTACTACCACAAGACATATGGCTCTGTCTTGGCCAAGTAATTAGAAAATCTGGTGTTAGGTATGCTTTACCCGATAGGGGTTGGGGGTTGCCGGTAGTTGGTGTATAGCCCGGCCCTCAGACTGATCTGCTCTATGGTAGCTTCGCAGCTGAGAGAGGTTTATGCATTGCGCTGTCTAGTAACCTAGCGAGCAGCCTGCACCTGGGGATCTTTGTAAAGGCCTCGTAGCGTCCCTATGCAATCACACCTCGGTAGTGTGGTATGATGCTTGGCCGGCATCGCATGGTTGGGTTTAAAGTTCCTAGAACTTTTACGCGACTTGTGGGTAAAGATGTACAACCTCTGCAGAGTGTAAAACTAACTAGTTAGCCGTGCCCACGGTTACGGGTGGCCTGGACCCTCACATGAGTAAACTATGAAAGATGGATTAAACTTGTTGCATTTACTTTCGTTTATGATGATGATGCTTATGTTAATCTCTGGGTTGGTATAAACTTACATTTGCTAGTAATTCAGCTTGCTTAATAAAACTTGACCAACTAAAATGCTGACCTGCTTTGCAACCTCGAGCTTCCACCATAAAGCCTTTGCATGTTGTTATAGTGTTTTCCCTTGTTGAGTACGACATGTGCTCATGCTTGTTGTTCTTTTATATTGCATCTACACAACCCGGTTGCTGCTCAGACGGACGCTTTGAAGACTTTCCTGGAGAGTTCGACGGTTTCTAGGCGGGCGTGCCACCAGTCAGCTGCCTGTGGAGACGTCCTTTTCCGCTGCTAGTACTCGCTTTTGTTACGATTATGAGACATTCGGTCATGTAATAAAGTTATAATACTTCCTTTACGCTTTTGACACTGTTTTTGGTATTCACTGAGTTGATGCATGTGTGTAACTTGATCCTGGCGCACATGTATTCTATGCATTCGGGTTTGCCTTTAAATCCGGGTGTGACAAAGTGGTACCAGAGCTGTGTTGACTGTAGGACGTTAGTCTAGTTAGAAAATGGTCGAACTTAAGGATTATATTATTTTAGAAGCCATCCTCACTTCAAGCTATGCTTTAATTCTAATTTTAATATACTTATCCTTGCTTCTACCCCATCCTTGATATTCTATTTGTTCTCTACCTTGCTTTGGCTAATCTTTTCACTCTATGCTTCCTTGTTCTTGGTTTAAGGAATCTTTAGCATTCATTCTATGCTCTACAACCTTTTCCTATCTTTACCCTAACCGTGTTCAGAGTTGTTCTCAGTAATCTTATGACCCATCATGTTCAAGCTAAAGATCTTCCTTAGGATCTAGGTTCTTTAGGCTTTATGCTTATGTAATCGTTAGTCACGATCGTCGTTTAGGTGTGTTAGATTAGTGGTGTGTTTGAATGCTTGATCTTGTGTTAATGCTTGATTTGGATCTTTGCTTGAGTGCAATGTGTTGTGGATTGATAACCACAATGACATTGATTTAGTATAAGTTTGCTTAGTTGGGTTTAAGGTCTGTCTCAACCATCCTTTTTATCTTGCATCTACTTAATCCTTATCAAGTCTTTACTCATCTACCTTGGATTCTATCTTGCTGCAAATCTGTTCTCGTCAACCTTCGACACAGCAGTAGTGTTTTGATAATATCTCGAGCTACAGAGCTCCGATTGATGCAAAACCAGTTGGGTTAGTTCACAAATTTCATAACAGATTTTCTGTCAAAAATTCAGCCCCATACAATACATATCCTGGGAGTTATGCATGAAACATTGGAGCTATCAGAATCTGTAAAACTCTGCTGACACATTGACTTCATTATTTTATATCTCGGGCTATAGACCTCCGATTGAGGTAAATCCAATTGGAGTTGTTCAGAAATTTCATCAGTATTGTTCTGTCTAAAATTCATCAATTTATGTTACATAGACAGAGGGTTATGCCCAAAACTTGGGAGGTCCCCTAATCTGTTAACACTGCTGATATACCTGATTTGTTTATTTTATATCTGGAGTTATAGAGCTATGATCGAGGTGATTCCAGTTGGAATAGTTCCATAATTTCATTACCTTTTACTGGTCAAAAGGTCATAATTTTTGGTTAGCCACGTTGAGAGTTATACCTGAATATCTGGAGTCAACAGAATCTGTCTAAAGTTGAATATCTTCATTATTGTACCTTCTGAGTTTCACTCCTGATTCAATCATCTAAAGTAAAGTCCCTAACACTCAGATGGTGAACACCAGGTCCGGGTCAGGTGTTGATCGGCCCCAGTGACTCGTCTAGGGAGAGCCAGCAGTTCCGGCAGTGCACAACAACAAGGACAGATGGATCCGGCCATGCAGCAATTCATCGAGACCCAGACCCAGCTTCTCCAGAACTTGTCCAACACTGTGGTGAACCTGCAGGCCCAAGTAAATAATCCACCCCAGCAGCAGCAGGCACCCAGGGACAAGCACAGGGAGTTCATGAGCCATCGTCCGCCGGTGTTTACACATGCTGCAGATCCATTGGAGGCTGATGACTGGCTGAAGACTATAGGCAAGATGCTCACTACCGCTCAGTGTGATGACAGAGAGAAGGTCCTGTATGCTGCAGGACGACTTCAGGGTACAGCAGGAGCTTGGTGGGATGCCTATGTTGCCGCTCATGCTACACCAGACACCATCACTTGGCAGGAGTTCACCGACAGCTTCAGGAGCCATCACATACCTGCAGGCCTGATGAAGTTAAAGAAGAAGGAGTTCCTTTCTCTCAAGCAGGGAGGAATGTCAGTGGCTGAATTCAGGGACAAGTTCATTGAGTTGTCTCGCTATGCACCTGAGGATGTTGCTGATGATGGGAAGAAACAGGAGCTATTCATGGAGGGATTAGCTGGACCACTTCAGTACCAGCTTATGTCTCACACTTTTGCGTCGTTTCAGCAGCTGATGGACAAGGCTATCTGCTTGGAGTCAAAACGCATAGAGTTGGGAGATCGGAAGAGGAAGGCCACTACCTCTGTGCAGTTTGGGAGTAGTACTCGCCCCCGTTTCATTCCACAGCAGAGGACAACACCTCATGTTGGAGGTTCAGGTGGCAACTCTGGGCAGAATCAATTTCAGCGTAACAATCAACCGTTCAAGCACCCCATACAAGAGTTACAGCACTCCACTCCACAGACTCCACGCCCCAATGACCAGCAGTCTAGTCAGAACACTCCAGCGAGAACCCCAGTGAGACCTAGTGCGCCCAACACTCCTGTTGGTAATACATGCTTTAAGTGTGGAAAGACTGGTCACTATGCCAACAATTGTCCCCAGAGGAGCGTGCAGAATACTCCAGTGCAGAGTCAACTGATGAGGAATGGAAACAAGACCCCACAAAGCCCCAAGGGACAGCAGACCTCCGCACGTGGTAGATTGAACCACGTAAATGCAAGGACCGTGTCTGGTATGTTCTCTATCAACATTGCCCCCACATCAGTTCTATCATATCATTCTCAAAATCTTTCTTAGTTCTTCCGAATCTCGAGGACGAGATTCCTTTTAAGGGGGGTAGATTTGTCACACTCTGAAATTCCCAAATTTCAGGATGTGAGTAGGAAGAAAATTTAAACAACGATTTTCCTATAATTTTTAAAATTTTCCAAACATTTGATTCTTTACAGGGAATATAGTAGAGGAAAAAAAAACAAAAACAATATTTGTTTTTCCAAATTAAATGGCTTGATGTTTGTTGCATCCATGTTGGAGCATTGTTTATGATTTGCTTGAGTTCAAATTCAAGTTTGAATTCAAATTGATTGATCCCTTTTGAAAAATGCAAAGCTCTTTCTTTTCCCTTCCCCTCTTTCTTCCTTTCTGGCCCATCTCAGCTTGGAGCCCGTCCACCGGAGAGTCTAGAGATGCACCCTCGTTTTCTCCTTTAGGCCGTGCGTCACCCTCTGGCCAAAAGCCCAGCAGCCTTACGGCCCAACGCCGGCCCGGCTTCCGCCTCAGCCGCTGCCAGGTGGGGGCCGCAGGTCATCCCCCACCTCGCGCCGTGCACGGGTCGGACTCGGGGTCCGACCCCGAGCTTGCGCCGCGCGCGCGTGCCTGGCCTCGGGCCCACTTGCCCGGTGCCCCTGCTCTATAAGACCCTCACGGTTAAGTCCTGTTTTTTTATGCTTTAGGCCCTGAACTCCTTAGTTTTTGTGCCCGAGATCCTAAGCTTTACCTCTTTGCTCCACAACCCTTAGATTTTTTTATGTAATTAGGTTTTAACCCTCAGTTTTTGCGGTTTAGCCCCTAGAAGTTTAGTTTTCCTGCAGAAAAGCCCCTGTATCTTGTTTTGGCCGTAGAATACACGTTTTAGCTCCGTTTTTAGCGTTCTTTATATCCACGCGATCGTCTCGAAGTGTAGAACAGTTTTATGCCTCTGTTTTGTTATGTTAGTACTGTTTGGTGATTGTTTCTTATTTATTCCATTGTTTGCTTGTATGTGTACGATGTGTTGCGTAGAAGACGGTTCGTACGTGGAATACGCTGAAGTTGAAGATTTTCAAGACTTTGAGCAGCAGCAAGCGTTGGTAGAAGGCAAGTCCTTGCTGCATTCCCGTTTATCCTATTACAACATGCATTTTAATTACACCGTTTATTTACTTATTGCTTTGCATTAAATTGAAGGGTCCTACTATTTAAGGATTGACTAGCTTTGTTTATTCCTATGCCTTGATCAACCTGGGTTTATGTTTATGTTGGGTAGACCTTGCTTAGTTGCTCAACTTGGGATCATGGTGGTTTAAATGAACAACAATGTTAATCTTGCTTTACTTATGTTATACCTTCATTAAACAAGATCACCTGTGTTAATCGGAACATGGAGCGACCACCCAGGAAAACAGTACTACCACAAGACATATGGCTCTGTCTTGGCCAAGTAATTAGAAAATCTGGTGTTAGGTATGCTTTACCCGATAGGGGTTGGGGGTTGCCGGTAGTTGGTGTATAGCCCGGCCCTCAGACTGATCTGCTCTATGGTAGCTTCGCAGCTGAGAGAGGTTTATGCATTGCGCTGTCTAGTAACCTAGCGAGCAGCCTGCACCTGGGGATCTTTGTAAAGGCCTCGTAGCGTCCCTATGCAATCACACCTTGGTAGTGTGGTATGATGCTTGGCCGGCATCGCATGGTTGGGTTTAAAGTTCCTAGAACTTTTACGCGACTTGTGGGTAAAGATGTACAACCTCTGCAGAGTGTAAAACTAACTAGTTAGCCGTGCCCACGGTCACGGGCGGCCTGGACCCTCACATGAGTAAACTATGAAAGATGGATTAAACTTGTTGCATTTACTTTCGTTTATGATGATGATGCTTATGTTAATCTCTGGGTTGGTATAAACTTACATTTGCTAGTAATTCAGCTTGCTTAATAAAACTTGACCAACTAAAATGCTGACCTGCTTTGCAACCTCGAGCTTCCACCATAAAGCCTTTGCATGTTGTTATAGTGTTTTCCCTTGTTGAGTACGACATGTGCTCATGCTTGTTGTTCTTTTATATTGCATCTACACAACCCGGTTGCTGCTCAGACGGACGCTTTGAAGACTTTCCTGGAGAGTTCGACGGTTTCTAGGCGGGCGTGCCACCAGTCAGCTGCCTGTGGAGACGTCCTTTTCCGCTGCTAGTACTCGCTTTTGTTACGATTATGAGACATTCGGTCATGTAATAAAGTTATAATACTTCCTTTACGCTTTTGACACTGTTTTTGGTATTCACTGAGTTGATGCATGTGTGTAACTTGATCCTGGCGCACATGTATTCTATGCATTCGGGTTTGCCTTTAAATCCGGGTGTGACATCATCGTACCACGCCCACTCCTCAACGCACACGTCCGGAGGCTAGCAACAAAGGCAGAGGCGATGATGGTAGTGTCAATAGCAAGTCGGGAGACTCTCGCTACGACGCTCGCACAACAATCAACGCTAGACGCGCTGAGCGTGAGAAGCAAAAGGATGCTGATTCTGATTCCTTCCCTGCTTTCTCACCTCGACTTCAAGCTCTGTTTCTTCTGGAGAAATTCAAGCCTTACGGTATCTCTAAGTATGATGGCAAGCAAGATCCAAGGCAGTGGTTGCGCTGTTATGCTTTGTCCATCTCCAATGCCGGAGGCAATGATGATACCAAGTGTATCTATTTTCCTTTTGTCTTGGAGCAAGAACCCCTCACATGGTTTGAGTCTCTCAAACGTGGTTCCATTGACAACTGGGGACAACTCAAGCATCGCTTCACCAGTAACTTTGCGGGTTCTTTGGGCCGTCATGGTACCCGGATGGACCTTGCCCTGATCAAGCAAAAACAAGGCGAGACTCTTCGCGAGTACATGTGCCGCTTCTTTGAGAAAAGGGCTACTGTTGTTGATGTCACTGAGAAAGAAGTCATTGATACCTTCCAGGATGGTTTCTATGACGATAGGCTTTTCCAAGACTTTGGTTGCGCTCGCCCAGCTAACATCACCAAGCTCAAGGAGATGATCACTCACTGGGCGGATGAAGAAGACAAGGCTCGGAATCGGTTCAAGCATCTTCGCAACAACCAGAACAACAACAACAATAATAATGCTGGAGGAAGCAGCAGTGGCAAGCAACAGCAGGGCAACCGTCAGGGTAATAACTACTCGAGCAATCCTAATCGCAAACGCAAGCCCGAGAATACTGTTGCAGCCATGGAAACTACCGCCAAGCCTGAAGATGATCCTCACTGGGCAACTTTGACAAAGCAGAAATGCCCATGGCACCCAGAGGGCGATCATACTACAGAGCAGTGTTACCAACTTCGGCGTGCGTTGAAGAACACACCCGAACCAACACACCCAAACCCGCGATTCCGCAAACACAAGGGGAAGAAGGCTAACACAGACAAAGACACTGGGTTCCAGAACCCCTCCAACACTGTCAATGTTATATTTGGTGGAATTCCAACCAAGCGCATGCAAAAGCTAGCACTAAGGGAGATTGTGTCCATCCAACCAGCAGCTCCCACTTTTCTCAAGTGGTCTGAAACCCCTATTACCTTTTCAAGGGCAGATCAATGGACTAGTTTCTCTGAACCAGGACGATATCCTCTCGTCCTGGATCCAGTGGTGGCAGGCTCCAAGCTTACCAAGGTTCTCATTGATGGTGGAAGTGGTCTCAACGTCTTGTTCGCCAAGACTTTGAAGAAGATGGGCCTGGATATCACCCATATGCTTACCAAGACTAACTCACCGTTCTATGGTATCATCCCGGGCAACACAGCTGTTCCTTTGGGTTCAGTTGTACTACCCGTTACCTTTGGGACTAAGGATCACTACCGCACTGAGTACATCAAGTTTGAGGTTGCTGACTTTGAGACTTCTTACCATGCCATCCTCGGCAGGCCCGGTCTCGCTAAGTTCATGGCTATCTCGCACTATGTGTACTTGGTTCTCAAGATGCCGAGCCCCAAAGGAGTTCTTTCATTGCAAGGGGATCTGAAGCGTTCATACGACTGCGACACAGAAGCCGTAGAACTTGCCTCGACTACTCAAGTACCCAATGCAATGATGGAGGTCTTCACTGCCGCTAAAAAGCTTGCTCCGAGCGAGCTGGAGGTTCCTGAGAAGACTGACAACAACACCAAGCCTGCACCGTCTGGTGACGTCCTGCTCAAAGCCATTGACCTCGGTACTGGTGACAGCAGCAAGACGACCATGATCAGTGCACAGCTTGATCCTAAATAGGAAGACGCGCTCGTCAACTTCCTTCGGGCTAACCGTGATATCTTTGCGTGGAAGCCATCTGACATGCTAGGTGTGCCCAGGAGGTTGATCGAGCACTCACTCAACGTCGATCCTAACGCTACCCCCAAGAGACAACACCTTCGTCGCTTTGCTGATGATCGCAGAGCTGCTATCAAGAAAGAGCTTGCCAAACTACTTGCGGCCAGCTTCATCCAGGAAGTCTTTCACCCGCAATGGCTTGCTAACCCTGTGCTCGTCAGGAAGAAGAACTCTAACGATTGGAGGATGTGCGTCGACTACACTGATCTCAATAAGCATTGCCCTAAGGATTCTTTTGGGTTGCCACGGATTGATCAAGTCATTGACTCTACGGCGGGCTGTGCTCTACTTTGTTTCCTGGATTGCTACTCTGGATATCATCAAATTGCAATCAAGGAATCTGATCAAGAGAAGACTGCATTTATCACCCCGTTTGGTGCTTATTGTTACACAACAATGTCCTTCGGGTTGAAAAATGCTGGTGCAACATATCAAAGGGCTATCCAAGCGTGCTTCAAGAAGCAGCTTCACAAGAACGTGGAAGCATACGTGGATGACGTCGTTGTCAAGACTAGGGATCCAGACATGCTTATCACGGATCTTGAGGAAACTTTCACTTCACTACGCGAGTACCAATGGAAGCTCAACCCCAATAAATGCGTCTTTGGCGTATCATCTGGAAAACTACTCGGGTTCATCATCAGCCATCGTGGCATCGAAGCAAACCCCGAGAAGATTATTGCCATCTCCAACATGCAAGCTCCGACTACTATCAAAGATGTCCAGAAGCTTACTGGTTGCATGGCGTCACTTAATCGCTTCATCTCACGACTTGGAGAACGGGGTCTACCTTTCTTCAAGTTACTCAAGCGACAGGAGAAGTTTACATGGACAACTAAAGCTGATCAAGCTCTTTCTCAGCTCAAGGAGTTCTTATCCAAGCCTCCAGTCCTTACAGCTCCTCTGCCCAATGAAGAGCTCTTGCTCTATATTGCTGCGACTACTAATGTCGTCATTACTGCTATTGTCGTTGAGCGGCAGGAAGAAGGCCATGGCTACCCTGTCCAGAGGCCTGTCTATTTCATCAGTGAAGTACTCTCAAAATCCAAGGCTCGCTACCTGAGAGCCAGGTGTGGTTCGAGGACTAGTGGATGGTCGCTTCCTGGTGTGATGAGTGATTGACAACGTGGTGTGGACTGATTCTTGGCTAAGTATTGCAGGTGCAGGTTGCGGCTTGACTGGTGTTGGTGCAGGTGAAGAACAAGCGCGAAAGGTCATTGCCGGTGAGGCCTCCAGGTGTGGAGAAGACAAGTAGGCTTGGTTCGAGGGACCAGGTGGCCAGCGGGGTCAAGTGCGGGCTGCATGGTGGCAAGAACGGCAAGATAAAGTCATTGACGGTTTCTTGGTTGAGCCTCAAAACCAAGGTCGAGCCGGGACTACGTGGGAGCCGAGTCATGAGTGGTGATTGGCGGAGGCTACACCGAGTTCGCGGGGTTTCCAGTGGTTCACCAGAAAACCACTGGTTTCCTTGGTTGATCCACAAAGCCAAGACCGAAGAACCGAAGACGGAGGTGCATCAGCTCCAGACCGGTCTGACCGGTGGGTCTGACCGGTCTGACCGGTGGGTACCGGTCTGACCAGTGAGGAGCACCGGTCTTACCGGTGTGCGACAACGCAGTCCGAAATCTTCGAAGCGGAGGACACGCGTCGCGATCGCAAGGCTTGCGTCGAGGCTAAGCAAGTTTGCGGTCGCTGGGCATCCATCCGATGGAGCGAAGACAAAGATTTCCGAATTCGCCCTTGAGGGGCATGTATCCCTAGTTAGCTAGTAAGGGTATTTTTGTCTTTCGGTTGCCTCCATATAACCCAAGTGGTGAGAGGATGGCAGCCATCTCTTGGAACCCTAGCTCATTTGGTTTTCCTTTTTTCTCTTCCTATTTTCCTTAGGATTTTCATAGGACTAGCTTGAGAGCTTCATGGTGAGATCTTGTGAGAGGGAAGGATGATCGGGCGGCAAGCTAGACCTTGTATGAACCTCTTTGGTATGTATAGATGATTCGGCGTGGTTCCTCAAGGCTTGGATGTGTCTTTCCCGTTTCTCCTTTTTGGTGATTTTCGGAGGCTTTTCTTGGCGAATTTCTTGTGGCGGTTTTGAGACCTTTCTCTTTGGGATTTGGTGGGGGATGTATGCATGAACCCCTCGTGGTTCTTTTCCCTTTGATTCCCCTCCCAAATCCGTGAGTAAAGGGGCTCAATTTTGGGGTTTTCGTGGTTCTAGGGTTCGTGGTGTTCTTTGCAGAAATCCTTCGATTCCTCTTGATTCAACAAGTTTTGGTGGACCAAATCTTGGCTATGGAGTGCCCATGAGGTGTTCCTACTATCCCCAAAGTCTTGTGCGAATCCGTGGAGCGAATCGGGAGATCGGGAGTTGGATTTGGGGGTGTTGACTCGCTGGCGCTGTTCATCCCGAGCTGCCCAGGCGCGACCGGTCTAATCGGTGCTCTTGACCGGTCTGACCGGTGCTAGCCCTTGGTGGGATTTGTCTCGGGGAACAGCCTTGTCCGTGTGGTTTTGTCCCGTGGTCCTGCTGGTCAGTTCTTGGCGTGTTTGGAGTTGTTTTGCTAGGTTTTGTGAGGGGTTCTTCTTCCTTGCAGGTTTTGTTTCAGAGGTGGTTTTTGTTCCAGGGCCTAGAGGAGTCACTGAGGCTTCCTGGAACGTTTGTTGTGCAGCTGTTGTAGCCACCGGCCTGACCGGCGCTGTCCACCGGTCTGACCGGCGCAGACCATCGGTCTGACCGGTGTAGTACAGGCAGCAAGCCGTGCAAGTTTCCGCTGTGCGTTTGGGGCGTTTGGTTGAGTAGTTGGTTCCTAGGACTAGTAGCACTCCAGTGGCTACGTGGTTTTGACCAACTTGGGTAGTTGAGTCGGAGACGTGTGCCGGAAGCTGTGTTCATCTTGTTGGAGTCTCTATCTCCTTCGAGAAGAATTTTTATCGGCTCCCATTCACTCCCCCCCTCTCTGGTTCGTCTAATCGGTCCTTCAATTGGTATCAAAGCCAGTTCGGGTCTTCATTGACTCTTACCAGTCTAAGATCCAAAGATGGCGTACCAGGAATGGGGTTCGGGTCCTCCGCACTTCGATGGGAAGAACTGCCAGATGTGGCAGAGGCGAATGGCAGCGTTCCTCCGCGGAAAGGGTCAGATCCTTTGGGACGTTACGGTGAACACAGCTTATGTTCATCCGATGAACTTCCTTGCTCCAGGATCGAGGGATATGTTCGAAGCCAACAACAAGGCGTTCGATTACTTGTTTCGTGCTCTGTGTCAGCCTGAATTCGATCGGGTTCAGACAGAGGACTTAGCCTGTAGGATTTGGGAGCAGTTGTAGGATGCACATGCTGGGAATGCTCAGGTTCAGGCTCGGATGTACGCGACTTACCGGAGAGAGTACGAGAACTTCACTCATCTCCCCGGCGAGTCCGTCGATGCCCTTTTCCAGTGGTTTACGGTCGTTGTGAACAACATGAGAGCCAATGTGGCCGTGCTCCCATACGATGATCATGATAGAGCCGTGAAGCTCTTGCACTCGTTGGATAGTACCGTATGGGACGGGAAGTTTGAGGCTATCGTTGAGTCCGAGAAGTATGACACCTTGACCGTGAACGAGCTGTTCTCGAAGCTCAAGTCGGCTGAGTTGGACCGTGGTATGACAGCCAAGATCGAGAGCCCGACTGATTCTCATAGTCTTGCTCTCGTTGGTGGCAAAGGAGCTAAGTCTAACGCTAACACATCTTCCAGGATGTACTCTCTGTCTTCTTTGATGTCTTTGCCAGATGAGGAGTTCAACGTGCTTGGAGAGGACGGGCTGGCGTTGCTGACCAGGAGGTTCGAGAGGCTGCATGAGAACTGGGTGAACACGAGGAGGACAGCACAGACGTGCTTTCAGTGCGGCAAGCCAGGACACTTCGTCGCCGACTGCCCGGAGAAGACGGAGAACAAGGACGGCTACAAGGACGGCTACAAGCACCGGTCGAACAGGGACGGCAAGTACCGATCGAGGCGCGATCACAAGCACAAGAACAAGCACAAGGACGAGCGACAGTCGGAGCGAGCGACGTCGACTCCAGCTCCGCCTACTCTTCCTCGAGCTCGAGTAGCAACGAAGATGAAGGTGATCGGCGCAAGAACAAGAAGGCGTCCAGGAACTTGAGCGGGTTGAGCTGCTTCGCGGGAGATGGCTTCTGCGGCATGGCACGTAGCTCCGGCAGCAAGAAGAGTCACCAGAGCGACTCGGACTCCGACTCCGAGGATGAGGTATGTGATGTGATCTCTTCTTTGCGCAAGGAGAATGATGAGTTGGTTGACTTGCTTGATAATCGCGATCACATGCTTAGAGAGGCCAAGAAGATGAGGAAAGAGCTTAGGGCCTCACTAGAAGATGCTAGGAACTGTGTGGCTGAGTTAGAAACCCGGAACCTAGATGCTAAGCTTGAGATTGATTCGCTTAAGGCTTCTCCTGTGGTTTCTGATGAGATTGATTGCTGTGATTGCTCTGTGTACCTTGCTGATCTTACTGCTCTTAAGGATAAGCATGCTTCTACTTGTGATGAACTAGATATGCTTAGGGTTGAAGTGGCTGAGCTTAAGTCTAGACCTGCTTTGCTAGGAGCTTGTACTTCTTGCCCTGTTTTGCATGGAAAGATTGATGAGATGCATGCTTATATTGTTTCGCTTGAAGCTAAGTTGAAAGAGCCTATTCCCACTTCTTGCTCTACTTGTGAATTGCATGCGGTTAAGAATTTGGAGCTTGCGCATTATGTTGATCGCTTGCAGGATGAGAATGATGAGCTGAGAAAATGTATGAGCTGGTTGTCGGGTCAGGAGCCTCAGCTTGGTATCATGATAGCGGCTTTCAAACGCTATGATGGTCAGGCACTTGGGGCTGACAAGCTTGGAGAGAACAGTGGTGAGGGAGTTGAGAGAGTTGGAGAGATTCCTATCCCACCACCAAACAGACACAAGAACAAGTTTGAGCCTAAGCCTAACCATCTCAGAAACAAACTTGACACTACTCCAGATCCACCCATATTCCCTCACCCAACAAATGATTTCCAAAAACCTGTGAAGTTTGTGAGCCCAAAGGGAGGTGAGGAAGGAGAGAAGAAGAGTGAGAAGCCGAGTGGAGAGAAACCAAGTGAACAGCCCCATCCCAAGCCTAAACTTAAGCCCGTGCGGTTTCATTGTGACTATTGTGGGAGAGATGGTCACAAGGGCGAGTTTTGCTTCAAGAGGAAGCGTGAGGAGAGAATGGCTAGAGAGTGGGCTAACAAGGACAGGTACCACCCCTTTAATGGTGTACCTGAGCCTCGTATGCAGATGCCCAGGGCCAAGGCGATTGTGAGGACGGTTCCGGCTTGGGGAGACCGGAAGGCAGCAAGTGGGGCTGCTGGCCGAGCTACACCGGTCAGACCGGTGCGCTACACCGGTCTGACCGGTGCAGGTCTGGACAGACAGCGGTCTGGTTTTCGTGCTCGTGAGGATGCTCGGTTTGGTTCTGGTGGTTGTGGTTCTGGTGGTTGGTCTGGAAAGTTTGCAGGTGGTCAGTTTGCTAGGCGTTCTCCATCTCGTGCTCAATACGAGGGTGGGAGGAGTCGTAGCTTTGAGATGAAGAGGAGGAACAGTCCACGGTTTTTCTTTTGTGGCTTTCGTTCTTCTCCAGCTAGAGAGGGTTGGTTCCCTCGTAGTGGTTACCGTGGTGGTGTTCGTGGTGGTAGCTTTGATAGGCGTGATGATTTGGTTTGTGCTAACCCCACTTTGGAGCAAATCGCTCGGCACTGGTTTTACTCTTTTGGTACTTACCCCAGTGCTGAGTCGTTTGTTCACTCACGTGCTCGCTTTTGAATTTTAGGTGGGAGACTTGAGGAACGTTTGGTTGATTGACTCCGGTTGCTCAAGGCATATGACCGGAGACAAGGGGTGGTTCTCAAGTCTCGTCCCGGTGGTGTCCAAGATATACATCACCTTTGGGGACAATGGGCGAGGGCGTGTGCTATCAGAAGGTGAGATCAAGGTAAGTGACAAGGTCACTCTCAGGCGTGTTGCTCTTGTTCAATCGCTTGGGTTCAATTTGCTTTCGGTGTCCCAGCTTTTGGATGAGGGCTTTGAGGTGTTGTTTCGGCCTGGTGGTTCTCGGATTTTAGATTCTCGAGGGGACCTTGTTTGCATGGTCGTTCCTGAGGGTCAAGTGTTCCGAGCTGATTTCTCTCAGTCTTCTGGTGTGGAGCATTGCTTTTTGGCTGGTTCTTCGAGTGAGTTGTGGAAGTGGCATAGAAAGTTGGGTCACTTGAGCTTTGACCTTTTGTCCCGCTTGAGTAAACTCAATTTGGTCCGAGGATTGCCACGATTGAGGTCTGAAAAAGAGTTGGTTTGTGCGTCGTGTAGGCATGCCAAGATGGTAGCCTCTTCTTACCTGCCTCTCACCGATGTGATGACTGAGCGTCGATGCGAGCTGCTCCATATGGACCTTGTTGGCCCAGCTCGTGTGCGATCTGCGGGTGGGAAGTGGTATGTTCTTGTTGTGGTGGACGACTACTCTCGGTATGCGTGGGTGTTCTTTCTTGAGGAGAAAGGGGAGACGTTTGGCTTTGTTCGAGATCTTGTCTTGAGGTTAAGAAACGAGAGGCACGGAGATGCCATACGAGCGATCCGCAGTGACAATGGTTCGGAATTCAAAAACTCTCGCTTCGAAACCTTTTGCCATGACTTGGGTCTTGAACACCAGTTTTCGAGTCCGTATACGCCTCCCCAGAATGGCGTGGTGGAAAGGAAAAACAGGACCTTGTGCGAGATGGCTCGGACGATGCTCGACGAGCATAGGACTCCAAGAAGGTTCTGGGCTGAGGCGGTCAATACCGCGTGCTATGTATCGAACAGGATCTACCTCAGGGTCCACAAGAAGAAAACCTGTTACGAGTTGATGCACGTTTGCACACCCAAGGTGAGTCACTTCCATGTCTTTGGTTGTAAATGCTTCATTCTGAAGAAAGGGAAGAAGTTGGACAAGTTCGAGGCTAGGTCTGTCGATGGCATTTTCTTTGGTTATGCATCTCATTCTAGAGCATTTCGTGTGCTCAATCTTGAAACTAACCAAATCGTGGAGACTTACGAGGTAACCTTCAACGAGACACAGCCACGTAGTCAGCTTGTTTTTGAGTGTGCAGGTGACGACGAACTTGGCGAGGAGATCTTTCAGGAGGAGGAGCATGAACATGGAGATGATGAAGATGGCGGTGTGGTGCCCACGACTGAACATGTACCTACTACCTCGACGACGATCGAGAACGAGCCCTCTCCCACATCTACGACGACAAACCCAGATCAAGGCGAAGCTGCTGTTGAGGGGGAGGTAGCATCAAGGTGAGAACCTCCCCGGCGAGTGCAAGTGGATCACCCAGCTTCGAGAATCATCGGCGACATGAATGAACGCACTATACGGTCGAGGGTTCGGAACAATTCTCATTTCGCTCATGCTGCTTTTGTTGCCACCTTTAAGCCCAAAGACATTGGACACGCGCTATCTGATCATAATTGGTTTAATTCGATGCATGAGGAGTTGGAGAATTTTGAGAGGAACCAAGTTTGGGTGTTGGTTGACCCTCCCCCAGGGTGTAAGCCGATTGGGACGAAATGGGTGTGGAAAAATAAAGAGGTAGAGAAAGAAGTGGTGAGGAACAAGTCAAGACTTGTTGCTCAGGGGTACAGTCAGAAAGAGGGGATCGACTGCGAGGAGACTTTTGCTCCTGTAGCTCGTTTGGAGGCGATCAGGATCCTTCTAGCCTTTTTCGTGGCTAAAGGGTTCAAGTTGTACCAGAAGGATGTGAAGAGTGCTTTCCTGAACGGTGTGTTGGAGGAAGAAGTGTATGTGAGGCAACCACCGGGGTTTGAGAGTGAGAAGTACCCCCACCGAGTGTACAAGTTGAGGAAGGCGCTGTATGGGCTGAAGCAGGCGCCTAGAGCTTGGTACGGTAGGTTGAGGGGGTTCCTGTTTGAGAGAGGGTTTGAGATGGGGAAGGTCGATCAGACCTTGTTTCTTCTCAGGCAGGGCAGAGATATCCTGATTGTGCAGGTATACGTGGATGATATTGTCTTTGGTGGCTCATCTAACTCTCTTGTTGCAAGGTTTGCAGAAGATATGAGCAGGGAATTCGAGATGAGTATGATGGGTGAGTTGCAGTTCTTCCTCGGGCTACAAATGAAGCAATCAAAGGAAGGAACATTTGTGCACCAAGCTAAGTACACCAAGGACATTGTGAGGAAGTTCAAGATGGAGGACTCCAAGGCCATGGCGACGCCTATGAGTACGACTACAGCTCTTGATGCGGACGAGGAAGGTGAACACGTGGACCAGAAGGAGTACCGGAGCATGATCGGGTCACTCCTCTACTTGACGGCGACGAGGCCGGACATCCAATTCTCGGTATGTCTGTGCGCTCGTTTTCAAGCGTCTCCGAGGACTTCGCATCGGCAAGCAGTCAAGCGCATATTCAGGTATTTGCGATACACTCCCGACTTCGGCCTTTGGTACTCTGCGTCTTCTTCTTTGGGGCTTCATGGTTTTTCAGACGCGGATTTTGCCGAGTGTCGGTTGGATAGGAAGTCCACTTCTGGGACTTGCCAGTTCTTGGGTTCTTCTTTGGTGTCTTGGTCTTCCCGCAAACAGTCGAGTGTTGCTCAATCCACTACCGAGGCAGAGTATGTGGCCGCAGCTAGTTGTTGCTCTCAGCTCCTTTGGATCACATACACCATGAGTGACTTTGGTGAGGAGTATTCACATGTCCCACTTCAATGTGATAGCACAAGTGCCATAAGCGTTGCAAAGAACCCAGTGCTCCATTCCAAAACCAAGCACATAGAAGTGAGGTATCATTTTCTGAGAGACAACGTAGAGAAAGGAAAAATCACTTTAATCCATGTACCCACACAGGACCAGGTAGCCGATATTTTCACCAAACCCCTAGATTAGGCAACTTTCACTCGTTTGCGGGGGGAGCTTGGTGTTTGTTTGATTTCTTGAGTTGGGTGTGTGGGAGCTCCTTTGTAGCATATGTATAGCTTTCCTTTGTGCATTTCTTGCATTTGGCATGGCATATGTATCATGATGTATATGCATCTTTGTATCTTAGGTTGCATGCATTTTGTATCATATGCATTGTTTAGGAAAAGCTTCTCCTATATACATTGTTCACCATGGAATGATATATATGTCTTTGTGAGCTAGTTTGGTAAGCTATGGTTAGTTTGGCTTAGCTCTTGATAATCTTGGTTTATATCCATGGTTGATGGCTATGTTTTTGAAAAATCTCATATGTATGCTCTCTTGTGAGTAAATGCCTTTATATGATCTTGACATGTTTTAGTGGCTTGGCTATGCTTAATTTGTGGTTGGATAGCTTATTTTGATCATATGGGGCCAAAGGCTCATTTGCCATCATGAATGTTTAGCCCCCATGCTTGATCTTGTGGAGGGGCATAAGTTCCTTTTTGTCGCAAAGACATTTCATGTACCAATTTCAAATCTGAAAATGAAATGTAAATTACTTGGAAAATGTGCTCCCATGTCATAAGTGCTAATTTTAATTTGCTTTGGGTGCTAAACCGTTGCATGATGCCTACCAATGAGAAGTCTCATATATAGAAGTAGGCACATGGCTCGGTGGCTTTGACATGACATGAGGTGCTTGTGGGTGTTTATGATGGTCTTATGCTTAGAATGGTTGTCCTAGCATGAAGTTTGTGTGGCTTTGCCATTTTGATATGTTTTGCTCATGTTTAGGACTTTGCTCATGAGAGGGTAAATTTTCGCAAAATTGCTCAATTCGATCTTAGCTTCGCCCAATGGTTGTGAAACTTGGTGATCATGAAGTTGATGTCTTTACGAAGCTATAGAGTATCTAACTTGCTCATTTGGACATGTGTAGCATCCTATGTTGAATTTTGTCTATTTGAGAAGCTCTAGGTTGCATTTTTTGCATTTTTGACTTGATTCATGCATTGTCAACAAGGGGGAAAAGTTTGAGCATGTTTTGGCCTACTGAATGCATTTGGAAGGTTTTCAGGTGGTTTCGAGCCATTTCTGGGCTCTGTTGTGCACCGGTCTGACCGGTTGAGGTCACCGGTCTGACCGGTCAGGTGTGCTGGTCCTGTTCACATGTTGAGCACCGGTCTGACCGGTGGTGTCGACCGGTCTGACCGGTCAGAGCTGAGCTTTTGTAGCTGCTCTGTTTCGTGAAGTGGTTCGCATGCATTCGTCCAGGGGGAGTTGCATTGGTTCAGGGGGAGCTTGCATGTGTGCAGGGGGAGCTCTTTGTAGTTTTCGAGCTTTGGTTTGATGGTTTTTGCTCTTTGCTTGAGCATGTTTTTGTCTCGGATGTGTCGAGCCGTTGCCCTTGCCTAAGGGGTCCGAGACTTGTCTTCTTCAAGTGATCTTGCTCTTTGCCTTTTCTTTGGCTTTCGATCGCTTGTTGGAGTTTCTTTTAGTCGTTTCTTTTCTTTTTCTTTTCTCTTGGTTACCAAAACGTGTGTGTTGTCAATGCACTCATCAAGGGGGAGATTGAGAGCCAGGTGTGGTTCGAGGACCGGTGGATGGTCGCTTCCTGGTGTGATGAGTGATTGACAACGTGGTGTGGACTGATTCTTGGCTAAGTATTGCAGGTGCAGGTTGCGGCTTGACTGGTGTTGGTGCAGGTGAAGAACAAGCGCGAAAGGTCGTTGCCGGTGAGGCCTCCAGGTGTGGAGAAGACAAGTAGGCTTGGTTCGAGGGACCAGGTGGCCAGCGGGTTCAAGTGCGGGCCGCATGGTGGCAAGAACGGCAAGATGAAGTCATGGACGGTTTCTTGGTTGAGCCTCAAAACCAAGGTCGAGCCGGGACTACGTGGGAGCCGAGTCATGAGTGGTGATTGGCGGAGGCTACACCGAGTTCGCGGGGTTTCCAGTGGTTCACCAGAAAACCACTGGGTTCCTTGGTTGATCCACAAAGCCAAGACCGAAGAACCGAAGATGGAGGTGTAGCAGCTCCAGACCGGTCTGACTGGTGGGTCTGACCGGTCTGACCGGTGGATACCGGTCTGACCGGTGAGGAGCACCGGTTTGACCGGTGTGCGACGACGCAGTCCGGAATCTTCGAAGCGGAGGACACGCGTCGGGATCGCAAGGCTTGCGTCGAGGCTAAGCAAGTTTGCGGTCGCTGGGCATCCGTCCGATGGAGCGAAGACAAAGATTTCCAAATTCGCCCTTGAGGGGCATGTATCCCTAGTTAGCTAGTAAGGGTATTTTCGTCTTTCGGTTGCCTCCATATAACCCAAGTGGTGAGAGGATGGCAGCCATCTCTTGGAACCCTAGCTCATTTGGTTTTCCTATTTTCTCTTCCTATTTTCCTCTTGATTCAACGAGTCTTGGTGAACCATATCTTGGCTATGGAGTGCCCATGAGGTGTTCCTACTATCCCCAAAGTCTTGTGCGAATCCGTGGAGCGAATCGGGAGATCGGGAGTTGGATTTGGGGGAGTTGACTCGCTGGCGTTGTTCATCCCGAGCTGCCCAGGCGCGACCGGTCTAATCGGTGCTCTTGACCGGTCTGACCGGTGCTAGCCCTTGGTGGGATTTGTCTCGGGGAACAGCCTTGTCCGTGTGGTTTTGTCCCGTGGTCCTGCTGGTCAGTTCTTGGCGTGTTTGGAGTTGTTTTGCTAGGTTTTGTGAGGGGTTCTTCTTCCTTGCAGGTTTTGTTTCAGAGGTGGTTTTTGTTCTAGGGCCTAGAGGAGTCACTGAGGCTTCCTGGAACGTTTGTTGTGCCGCTACTGTAGCCACCGGCCTGACCGGCGCTGTCCACCGGTCTGACCGGTGTCACCGGTCTGACCGGCGCAGACCATCGGTCTGACCGGTGTAGCACAAGCAGCAAGCCGTGCAAGTTTCCGCTATGCGTTTGGGGCGTTTGGTTGAGTAGTTGGTTCCTAGGACTAGTAGCACTCCAGTGGCTACGTGGTCTTGACCAACTTGGGTAGTTGAGTCGGAGACGTGTGCCGAAAGCTGTGTTCATCTTGTTGGAGTCTCTATCTCCTTCGAGAAGAATTTTTATCGGCTCCCATTCACTCCCCCCCTCTCTGGTTCGCCTAATCGGTCCTTCACTACCCTCCGGTACAGAAGCTATTCTACGCGGTTCTGATTACTTCACGGAAGCTCCGTCACTACTTCGACGAGTACAAGATTTTTGTGGTAACTAGCTACCCGCTTGGCGAGATATTGCACAACCGGGACTCCACAGGAAGGATTTCTAAATGGGCTGTAGAGCTTGGTGCTCTATCGCTCGAGTTCAAATCTCGCACTACTATCAAGTCTCAAGCCTTGGTTGATTTCATGGCTGAGTGGCGGGAAAATCAAGTCCCAACTCCAATTGAACATCCAGAACATTGGGTCATGTACTTTGACGGTTCCCTCAAATTGGAAGGCGCTGGTGCCGGGGTACTTTTGATTTCCCCCAAGGGCGAGCAACTCAAATATGTTCTGCAGATCTTCTGGAAGGTCTCAAACAATGAAGCTGAATATGAAGCTCTACTGCATGGTCTTCGCCTTGCAGTCTCTCTAGGCATTACATGACTACTTGTTTATGGTGATTCTTTGGTGGTCATCAATCAAGTCAACGATTCTTGGGATCGTAATGCTGAAAACATGGACGGTACTGTCAGGAGGAACTCAAACTCTAGAACAAATTCCATGGTCTCGAGTTTCATCATGTGGTCCGTGACAACAATATTACTGCGGATGTCTTGTCGAAGCTGGGATCTACACGAGCTCAAGTGCTAGCTGGAATCTTAGTTCATGAACTCCACAAACAATCAATTCCGGAGTAATCATCTGCACCTACGACTACTTCAGTTCAACCTGATCGGGAAGTGCTTATGATTGACGTAGACTGGAGAACTCCCTTTATCGACTACATTAAACACCAGTTGATTCCTGAAGACAAGTCATAAGCCAAGCGCATCTCACGCGCGCGTCAAGGCTTATGCTCTAGTCGGAGATCAACTCTACAAGCGAGGCGCAAGCTCTGATGTACTCATGAAGTGCGTTTCTCGCGAAGAAGGCAATGAAATCTTGGAGGAGACACAAAGGAATCTGTGGAAATCACGCTTCTTCCCGCACCTTGGTGGGAAAAGTGTTCAGACGTGCCTTCTACTGGCCTACAGCTCTTGCTGATGCAGAGGAACTAGTCAAGAAGTGCCAAGGATGCCAATTCTTCGCCAAGCAACAACACGTTCCTGCCTACAAGCTCATCACGATACCACCAACTTGGCCTTTCGCTTGCCGGGGGCTGGATATGATTGGTCCTCTCCCAAATACGCCAGGGGGATTCAACAGAGTTCTGCTGGCTATCGACAAGTTTACCAAGTGGATTGAGGTCAAGCCTGTTACCTGCCCTAAGGCTGATAGAGTCCTTGACTTCTTGGATGAAATCGTACATCGCTATGGGTTCCCCAATCGCATCATCACAGACCTGGGTTCGAATTTCAACAATCACCAGTTCTGGGAGTACTGCGAGAATAGTGGAATTGACGTCCAGTACGTCTCCGTCGCTCATCCACGCGCCAACGGCCAAGTGGAACGCACCAATGGGATGATACTCGATGCTCTCAAAAAGCGACTGTATGATGCAGCAAATACCAAAGTCGGCAAGTGGATCAAGGAACTACCCAATGCACTCTGGGGGCTACGCACTCAGCCTACTACTCCCATAGGGCAGTCACCTTACTTCCTGGTCTACGGCTCTGAAGCCGTTTTGCCTGTTGATGTCATGTGGCATTCTTCGACGGTTGATCAGTATGAAGAAGGCGTAGCTGAAGAAACAAGACAGACAGATGTCGATAGTCTCGAGGAAGCTCGCTGCAACACACTCGTTCAATCCGCTCGATATCTTGAGAAGATTCGCCGCTACCATGACCGCAACATTAAGGAACGCTCCTTCAACGTTGGTGACTTAGTCCTTCGTCGCACCCAGAATACAACAGGGCTACACAAACTCAACTCGCCATGGGAAGGTCCTTTCTCTGTTGCAAAGGTTACTGGCCCAGGCTCATATCATCTTCAAACTCTAGAAGGCGAGGAAGTCGACAACTCTTGGAACATCGACCAACTTTGTCGCTTCTACCTGTAGGGGGTCTCAGCAACCCTCTCCAGACGGCTTCGGCTGTAAAAACAACTCGTATTGGGTTTCTTCAACCTTTTCCAGGCAGCTTCGGTTGCAACCACTCAACAGACAGCTACGGTTGTCACTACTCGTAAGGGATCAAGATAATCCTCTCCAGACAGTTTCGGCTGTATCTTCTCGTAGCTTTCAGCTGCGAGCACCCGCAGGGGGTTTCATCAACCCTCTCCAGGCAGTCTCATTCTGCGACCTCGTAGGGAGTCATGATAACTCTCTCCAGATGATCCTGTATCGTGTAGAACAATAAGTGGCACATGCTGTCCATGTTTCTACTTTTCAATAAGAGGCTTCGGCCTAGAGTAACACCCTTCTGGTAGGGTCTCAGTGGAACTCTCATATAAGTTGCTGCTACAGCAAGGATGAGTTCATCACACTATCCCCTACGGTCTTACTCGTTTTTCGGAACATCCTTGCGAGTACTCTCTCACCAGGCTCATAGCCTCAGAGGTACTTAAGACATTGTAAACACTGTACAATGTATTCAGTAATAAAGTTGCTACTCTATACCGACTTGTTACTGTCCTTTACTTGTTCATAACAAAGCCTTCTTTACGCTGCTACAGCTAAGGTGTTCAACTCGTTATGAATAAGTTCTTTTCGAGTACTCTCTGACTAGGCTAATAAGCCTCAGAGGTACTTAAGACATTGTAAGCTCTGTACAATGTGTTTAGTTCAAGTCGCTACTCTACACCGACTTGTTACTACTATTTGCTTTTTTCATGACAAAACCTTCTTTTACACTGCTACAGCTAAGGTGTTCAACTCGTCATGATTTAAGCTAACGTTCTTCGGAACATTTATACACTTGAGTACTTCTACTCGTGTATCGTATCTCTTTTTGCAGCCTCACACTCAATACCAACTCGAGTACAAGGCCAACACATAAGCATTCAAGGGATCCAGATAATTGATTTACTCAAAATTTTCAATTATATTACATAAACATTTGTTCGGGATTACACTTGTCTTTCCCTAGTGTTTCTACTCTACAGGTACATCTAATGGAGATCGATGAACTTGGAGACTGCTTCCGCGGTCGGAGAAGTCTGTTGCATCAACTCGTTGAGCCTGTCGTCGGAGCAATCTCCAGATCTGCCGTTCATGATGACCGTAAGATCTGCCTCGTCATAGAATGACTTGATGAAGCTCAAGACTTGGTTCGGAATGTGCAAGCCAGCCTCTGGGCGTACTCCAGGATCTTCTTCGACGTGTCCTTCAACCTCTCCACAAGTGGTCCAGGCTGAACTCCAGCGACTCTAGGCTCGAAAAGATTCGCCACTGGCTCGACTGCTTCTGTCAAGGCCTTCAACTCTGAGCGCAGGCCTTCGGCTACTTTGATCTTGGTTTTGAGTGACTGCATGCAAGTCAACAAGTCATTCCAGCCCGCTAGGCGGATCTCCATTTCACGCTCAAGTTCGAAGCACCGCACCTTATAGTCCTCCTTCAGATCCATATGAGCTGATTCTTCGCGGTTAAAGGCCAGCTGCCAGTCTAGCGCCTTGTTCTTGAACTTGTCCACCTCTTTAGTCAGCTCTGCAGCAGATCACGATTACTTATCAGCTGCAGTGCTCAACAAAAAAGTACTCAATAATGAATTCAGAAAGGGAGATTACCTTTATTCTTCTGGCGCAGAGACTTGTTCTTCCCAACAACATTGTCCTTCTGAGCCGTCAGCTTCTGGATCTCGTTGTGGTACTCGGCGGCGTTTCCATCGAGTCTTTCTTGCAACTTCAGAGCTAAGGCTTTTTGCTCCTTCAGCTGCTCTCTAAGTTGCGTGACTTCTTCGATGTCCGCCGCATGTTGTTCAAGCAGCCGAGTCTTGCGCTTCGACTGCTTGACTACTTCCTGCAAAGACAACAACTCAAAAGTCAGAGGCAGGATATCTTTAACTGAAAAGTACTCTTCAAGAGACTACACACTTACCGCGAATAGCTTCTCGACGCTGCAGAACATCTCACTGTGAGCCTGCAAGTTATCCTCGTCCAGGCACGAGTCGTCATAAGGCATCAAACCTTCTGCCATGGACTGAGTACTTGTGCTCGCCGCAGAGTACTTCGCAGCACTACGCAGAGGAGCCGGGTCTTCAATGAGTGGCTCGTGCGGTACTATGTGGTCTTCTGGGTTGTCCTCAAGTGCCAGTTGTGCATATACTTGACGCACGGGGGCTTTGGCAACCGGGACTTCTTCACGGCGTAGTACGGTTTCTGGGTTAGCCTCCAAGCCTTCATTCGCCACGGCTTCAATATCATCAGGATCTTCAGCCCTGGGCTTGGAAGCTGCCTCCACCGTTGCCTTGACTACGTCGCTCCAAAGGAAGCGCAGTGCCTCTGCAACATCGGCTTCAGCGGGTACTTCTTGTCGCTCTGGAAGTACATCTTCTTGTTGCTCTTGAGGAATTTGGTCTCCCCCAGCAGCACCACTTCTAGAGGCACCCCACTTTACATCAGTGGATTTTCTGCATCAACAAGTTGGTCAGCAAATTCAAAGCAAGCAATATTAATAAGTACTCGAGAACTTGGGTACTTACAGAGCAGCTCGAGGCACCGACACTTTCGGCCCCAACATGTCGAAAAAAGAAGGCGCCGCCGGCACCTCTGGCACACTCTCCACCGGCGGCACACTTCCTGGTACCGCGACTTCTTGTTGCTCATGCGCCACCGTCTCCACGGTCGACACTGGAACCACCTCGGGTTCTGTTATTCTTGGGGGGCTACTCGAGGGTACATTGGATGCACTCTCGATAACCTGCACAAGTCAAAAATCATGGCATTACAGCAGAGAACAAGTACTCAATACGACATCGACTACTTAAGAGTTCTCCAACACTTATTGTAATGCAGGGGAGGCCTGATATTTTCTTCATAGCTCGCTTCCCTACTTTGGTCCTTTTCTTCTGCGGTGGCAGCATCACATCATCTGCAAGAGATGATACCGACCTCTTCGATGATCCTGCGGCAAGGCCACTGAGGATGGACGCCCCAGAGTACCCATAGCGGCTCTTCACTTCAAAACGCTGTTGAAGTGTTTGGCCGTCTTCATCGCTTGAGGAGGCGTCCTCCACCAAGACTTCTTCTTCTCCCTGAGCAGATTGACTACTCTCGGGGGCTTGAGCCTCCACTCCTGTTGGCTCTCTCTCCGGCACTTGTAGTGGGTCTTGGGGACGAGGAGGGGGAATGGACACAAACTTCAAGACATCCTCCTGCGAAACAAGGCAATTGTTAGCAACACGACTACTTAAAATAAGTACTCGGGGGCTAGTTCTCAGAAACTTACCATACGCGGAGGATTGTCGGCACTATATTCACGGACGGCTGTAGGAATTCCGTGAAGATTCTTGAAGATCTTCTACAGCCTTTCCATCACGAGATCATCACTGATCTGTTTAGCAGATAGCCTGGAGCCATCATCCGCTCTAGTGTACTCGAACCCGAGATGCTCCTGCTGCATCAAGGGTTGTACCCGTCGCTTCATGAAGCTGAAGGCTACCCGTTCAGCTGTCAAGCCCTGCGCCTTCTTCTGCGTAATCTTCGCCAGCAGCTCGGGGATCTGGATGCACTCCTGCATCGTTGGTTCATCCTTCCAGAGCCTGTCGTATACTGGCGCGAACATGCTTGGCTTCGGTAGCTGAGGCAGGGCGTTCTCGATGTAGAACCACTTGTTCTTCCAGTCTTGATTGGAGTCAATCACGTCATACTTGAAGTACAACTCCTGCGCCTTCTGGCGCATCTGCACACCGGCTCTACCAACTACAACTGGGAAGTTGGCGTTGGGCTGTGGCTTCAAACGAAAGATCTTCCTAAACAAGGCCTAGTGAGGGCGGATTCCGAGGAAGGCTTCGCAAAAGTGCACGTACACTGCAATCTGGAAGATGCTGTTGGGGTTGAGGTGTACGTGCTTCAACTTGAAGAAGTCGAGGAAGCCGCGGAAGAAATCTGATGACGGCAGTGTCAACCCACTCTCGACGAAGTGGCCGAACATCGGGATCTCATCCGGGCTCTTCTCTATCGGCCACGCATCTCCGGCGGCTTCGAGGGCTCTTCTCGCGCAGCAACCCGCCGGCTTCGAGGGCCTTGATATCTTCTTCCTTCATCTTGGACTTCTTCCAAGAGACGGCCTGGCTCGGGGGCTTCGTGATGACCACTGTCTTATACTTCGGCTCCGGCAACTGATTTTTGCCGCGATCGGACTTCCTCTTTTGACCCTTGGATGGCGCTGGCTTCATCCTGTCAGTCACGAGAGTCTTCTTTCGCATCGACTCGAGGGCTGCGAGGGGGTGGAGGCGCAAACTCTTGGCAAAGTGGGCGCTCGAACTCTGCGGCGGCTACGGATGCTAAGGCTTTCTGGATCTAAGGACGAATGGAAGCAATGAAACCCTAAGGGATACCCCTTGGGATATTTATAAAACCAAAACCCTAAAACGGTTCGACCTGGTGACCCTTTGTATTCAACAGATCGGTTTCACTCAGGTGAAACTTTGGCTAAGTCAGAGGACTAAAATCCAAGACCTGCTCAGCTCCATCTCGGGGGCTCGACTACTCGATGGAATTGGATTTTACTCAGCTACAGTTGACTGAATTCAGGCCACTATTCTACAGTCAGATTGGATCCTTCAATTCGAGAAAGTACTCGACTCAAGGCTCGGGGGCTCCGTGCCACGTGTCCTTCAGTTTTTATCAGGATTTTCGCGGGATTATTTGACGAAGACTACTGATTGACCCTCAGCTTGAATTGTCAATTCGAACTAAGGCTCGGGGGCTACATCCATATAGGATGTGATTTCTGCAAATCGCATTCCTATATTATTTCTTCGAATTTTCTGAGGATTTTTTGGAGCAAGATCAAAGAATAGATGATTGACCCTCAGCTTGAATCCTAGATTCAACCTAAGGCTCGGGGGCTACATTCCATATGGAATGCGATTTCAGTAATCGCATTTCCATATGGATCTTTGATGCAAAGATTTCAAGAACGAAGCGGGTATTATTGAAAACCTTCAAGGGAAGTACTCGGGGACGCTTGGGAACAACTCAAGAAGACTTCAAGACTACTCGTGGAGTTAGCTGGAGTACCTTCCAGCCTCGTGATGATTCAAGTACTATTGAAGATTGAAGCTTGTAGAACTCGGGGACGCTTGGGAACTACTCGTGAAGAACTTCAAGACTACTTGGAGCATCGCACTCGACTACAAAGTACTCGGGGGCTTGTCGACCGGGCATCCCTGGGCCCACCAACACATTGTGGGCCATACTCGGGAGATGAGTTCTTGTACACCTGGACTACTCGACTAGTGGGCCACGGTGCTGGTACCGTGGACCACAAGGTAAGACAAGACGGACAAGAACTTGTACTAAGACTAGGATAGCTTTCCATACCCTGTATAGGCTACTCTTGGTCCTACTCGAATAGTACCCTTGTACCAATCCGACTTGTAACCCTGCCTCCCGTGGCATATAAGGTGAGGCAGGGACCCCTCTCAAAACATACGTAATCAATACAGAGCCACGTAGCATACATGACGTAGGGTATTACGCACATTGCGGCCCGAACCAGTCTAATTGTGTGCCCCGTGTCTCACCATCGTGTTCCTGATCTCGGCGAGCCCCACCGCACAATCTACTACTTCGGGTACCCCGTCGTAGGCTCGGTGTCTAAAACACTGACATGCGGTCCCCTCCCCATGGTCGGCGTGCCTCCCCTCCCCATGGTCGACGGTCCTCTCCTTCCCATGGACAACAATCCTCACCTCCATAGGGTCGAAAGTCCCCGGATCCCGCCGTCGGCCTCGCCCTCGCGCGCGTCAACTAGCACTCTGCCCCCGGATCCCACCGCTGGCGCCCTGATCCCGCCTCCGGCCAGCGCCCACACGGTACCGGCAAGACCGACGCCACCGCAAGCTCGGCTCCCGCCGCCGGCCAGGCCCTCGTGCGCATTGACTAGCGCTCTGCCCCCCATCATGCCGTCGGCGCCATGATCCCACCTCCGGACAGCGCCCACACGGGACCGGCGAGACTGACAGACCGACACAGTCACGAGCTTGGCCCCCGCCTTCATCCCTCGCGCGCTGTGATCGCGGCCACCTCCCGTGGGTCAGCGCCCTCTATGGACGGAGGCAGGCCGGTGGCTGGCCACCATGGCAGGGGCAGAGTGCCCGGAAGAAAATGGAGATGAGGAAGAAGAAGATAGCAGGGGTATTTTGGTCATTTCATGTTTCGATCCACATTGGCACGAGTGAGCTGAGGCCATGTCAGCAAAAATGGACACACTGACGTGCCACATAAGCAAAAAGAATATATTTGAATGTGGTTTCAGATAAGAGTAGTAAATATGTAGGGACAATCCTAAGAGTGGCTTTGTAGTGCTTGCCATTCGTTATCTCTATCTCTACTCCTAAAAAGACCAAAGAGGAGAAAAAAAGTGGGTCTGCTTTTTCTCGGAGGACGACCGCGGGGGACGACCGCGCACCCGCCTCTCCGCTCGCCCCCTCACGCCAGCCCCTGGTCCCACCGTCCCTCCGCTCCACGACCAAAGGTTACCCCACACGCGCGCCCCACCCTCCCTCGATTCGATCTCGTACGGACTGTAGGTGCCGCAGCCGACGCATACCGCCGCCGCTGCCGATCTCGCGGTCCGGGAACGCCGCCGCCGTACCACGCTGCCGTCGTCGATCTCGTACCACACCGGTGCCTTCGATCCCGTCGCCGCTGCCGTACCCCCCACCCCCACCCCCCACTCGTGCCCCACCTCCGCTCGGCCTCCCTAGATCAGCTACCATGGCCATGTCCCCCGACACCGCCCCCACCCCCTCGCCCGCACCGCCCTCACCTCGACCTCCAGGGCCACCATTTCCACATGCGACCTCGACACCGCCTTGGACCGTGATGTGTTGTTGTCCTCCCTCTTCCTCCACTCCCGCTCCCATCCCGATCCGCCGCCACCTTCTCTTCCGCGTGGAGGGTAGATGGTGGCTGAATCTGCCGCCCTCGCCCCGCCGCTCGCTCGACCAGGCTATTCCAAGTGGCCTGGAGGCAGCACGGCGGCAGTCGCACTGCTCCACGGTGACCCGAAGACAGCATGGGAATGGGGGCTAATCTATGGGCCGGTGCCAGCGGCAGAGCGAGGGAGCAGCCGTGGCGGCGAGGAGGGTGTTCCCGTACGACGAGATCGAACCGAGGTGGCAACGATACTGGGACTAGGAGGAACACCGGACATTCCGCCTCCCAGACATCGACGAGGGGCTCGACAACTCCAAGCCCAAGTGCTACAACCCAGGGGCGGAGCTAGAGTAAAATTGTGGGGGGTGCGACACTTCATTAAAAAGCTTCTCTAGCTGAATTGTATGCTGATTTTGTTGAGCTGTGGGTGCATCACATTAGTCCGAGGGGGTGCATAAAGGGTGAAAAATCGTTAGCAATCACTTAATCTCGTTCTGGGCGTGGGTGCAGCCGCACCCACAACAGCCAATGTAGCTCCGCCCCTGCTACAACCTCGGCATGTTCCCCTACCCCATATAAGGTGCCCTGTCCATCCATCTGCATCCCGTGCTTTTTTTGCTTAGATTCTTCGAGTTTATCATGACCTTGGTACTACTATCTATTGGTTACTTTGCAGTTGTGCTTTGTTTGGTCTGAATTGATAAGAGTCCAGTCATTCACATTGTTGGATTGTATAATCGAATTGCCTACGACTTACCTGATATCTTAAAAAAAACTGTTATGCAGTGGAGCTGGGTTGCACATTGGGCACCCCTTTGGATACACGGCAACTGACATTCTGTCGTGACTCAAGCGCTTGAAAGACTTCAATGTTTTGCATCCTATGGGATGGGATGCATTTGCCCTTCATGTGGAGTAGTACGCCATCGAGGTAGTTTAGAACTTCAGTGGATGCCCTTGAAGCCTTGAATAACATTTATCTCTAAGAGTTATGATGTGCTTAGGTATCTGACTTTGTACACACATGCACAGACAGGTACGCACCCCAAGATTATTACTGAAAGAAACATTTAGCATTTGTGCACACAAGTAATATGTTGCACATAAATGCATGTTTTCAACGCATTTTGCTTCAAGAGTTTAGCATATATCACTGTTGCATTTGTCAAACATTGCATTTCTATTAGGTTTCAACCAAATTAAAAGAGATAGGGCACCACATTAGTCTGTTGAGCAATATTTGACTCGCACTGCAGTGTAATGTTGAAACATGAGACATAACTCTAGCTCTCTGTAGCCTTGAAAATTCTTGCAGGAATGTAATTACTAATATGTGGGGAGCAGCTATTTGGAATTGGAATCCATGATTTTTGCTATTCGTTTGCTTTAACATATTTTACTCTATGAGATACTGGTTACTTATCCATAGTATTTCACCATCACTGAATTGATTGCACTATTGCGGGCTTAGGATGATGCATGCATACATATTTTGTTCTATTTGTTCAGGTGAACTGGTTCTTCTACAGATTCAGCTATGGTAATCTTTAGTTTATCTTATTCCTTGCTTTAACTTGATAGTTTGC
Organism: Cenchrus fungigraminus; assembly: GCA_036936925.1. NCBI lineage: Eukaryota > Viridiplantae > Streptophyta > Magnoliopsida > Poales > Poaceae > Cenchrus > Cenchrus fungigraminus. Next base: position 117,617,235 of record CM072773.1, read on the forward strand.
TGCCAATTTGGAAATTGAATTTCTTGCTCAAGCATTTTTTGTTACACATGCCGGCAGATGATTGAACATACAAAAATAGAGGCTGCTTATGTGTACAGAACTGGGCCACATGATGGTTTTATGCAAGTAGAAGCTGCTTATGGCGTCGTGTGTGCATGGTAAATTTTGACCAGCATTCACCTCAGGTCAACTACATATTTTATCAATCATTGTTGTTGTGTTAGTTAAGCTTTTTGATGAAGATTGCCTTATCTTTTATTTTGCAGGAGAACCGAGACCCGCTGTTGAGGTGTATGTATACATGAATGCTATAGGACCAAAGTGTAGTTCTGCTACTATCAACAACAAAAGTCGAGTTGCAGTTCACCTGAGGTTATTCACATATCCAACATGTACATTGCAGAGTTTCAGGAATGTCATTTGGATTCCTTGGTATTGGATTTACTACTGTTAGCAAATGGGAACCATGCTTTTACTACTACAGCAGCTCAATGTCTCTTGGCAATCCTGTTTGTTGTTCTTGTTGTCATTTTCAGGTATGTTTACCCAAAACACGTTTATAAGAATCTGTACTAAGGATTTACTCCCAATGTTGCAAACTTGCAATTATGACCATTCCATTCTAAAAAAAGTTAAATGTAGTGCCTTATTGCAACAGATATACCTTTTGCAGTTGCATTTGTTCAGAATTTCATTGAAATGAACAAACTGTGAGTTCGGATGCAACATCAGGTATGTCGTGGAGCATGCTTGTAATCTAAAGCATAAGCAAACCTTCGCTTCTTAAATTTTTTATCACACATATATAAGTGACACAAGGAACTAAACATTTTCGCAATCCTTTGTTGTTGGGAAGTTTCACTGGTACGGTATCACCAGTTGTAACTGTCGACCGGGCATCCTTGGGCCCACCACACATGTGGGCCATACCCGGGAGATGAGTTCCTGTACAATACCTGGACTACTCGACTGGTGGGCCACGGTGCTGGTACCGTGGACCACAAGGCAAGACAAGACGGACAAGGACTTGTACTAAGACTAGGATAGCTTTCCATACCTTGTATAGGCTACTTTGAGTCCTACTCGAATAGTACTCTTGTACCAATCCGACTTGTAACCCTACCTCCCGTGGCATATAAGACGAGGCAGGGACCCCTCTCAAAACATAGGCAATCAATACAGAGCCACGCAGCATACAGGACGTAGGGTATTACGCACATTGCGGCCCGAACCTGTCTAATTGTGTGCCCGTGTCTCACCATCGTGTTCCTGATCTCGGCGAGCCCCACCGCACAATCTACTACTTCGGGTACCCCGTCGTAGGCTCGGTGTCTAAAACACTGACAGCTGGCGTGCCCGGTAGGAGATCCCGTCGTTGATCCACTGGCGAACTCGATGGCTCTCGTCATCATCAAGCCGACCGTCGCTTTCCAGAAAGGCAACACCTTCGTTTTTGGCTCCTGGGTTTGCGTCGCTGACGGCGCCGGATCATTTCTGTGTTTCTTGGCGCCAACTCCGAAGTCAAAGCTCAAGTCCTCAACGCTTACACAAGCTTGGATGGAAGAACTCGTCAAAAATTTCAGTGAAATTTCGATTTCTGACCCGCTCAGAGAACTCGAGTCGGAGTCCGAGTACAACTCGATTTCGTCTCCTATTTAGCCTGAGTTGCTCTCTTCAGTTTCACAGCTCGCGCTCAGCCTAGATAACACCCAGCACCACATCTCTTCGGCCATCGCCATGTCAGTGCTGCTTACCAAGCCGCGCTGAAGCGCGTCATGTGCCCTGGCCCGAAGATCGTGCTCGAGTACTCTTCGGATTCGGATGTCAATCTCGACTAGTATGATTCGGATTCATCTGATTTCGAGTTCGATTACGGTTCGGATTCTATTGCAATACAGCAACTGACTGGCCCTACTCAAGGACTGGTGATCACATCGACACCTGAGGGTAGATTCGTCTACTGGCCTGAGCATGTGCCTGCTGATCTCACCCTGGATGATCAGGAGCGCTTTATCGCTTGTCTCGACAACTTACCCTTCCAGGAAGGCATCAAGCTTATTGATTATGACACCGATACTGAGCTCGTTCAGAGTACGGGTACTTATTCATCGTATCGAGAAGTTTTCGTCGTTGATGCAACTACTCCGCAAGGGCATCGTGCCAATTATCGCTTACCGGATGATGTATCTAATGATGAACTATCTGCCAATGCTCCTGCTGAGGAAACTGCAGAGGCCAAGACTGCATGTCACCAACGCAATGCTGATCGTGCAACCCTTTGTCGGGAACTCGCGGAAGCTCTACCTACCCATAATCTTCAAGAGGCTCTGGATGTGGTAGCTACTCGTCAATATCGCACTCCGGAGGAAGCTATTAATGCGATCAACCTGCTTGGTCGCTCTATGCCTCGTGATAGGGCGGCTGCTGAAGTCGCAAAGCTGGCTGAACTATGCTACGCCAGAATACCAGTACTCCTAGTCACCATGGCAGTAGTGGAGGTGCTCATCGTGCCACACCCACTCCTCAACGTACACGTCCGGAAGCTAGCAACAAGGGCAAGGGTGATGATGGCAGTGTCAACAGCAAGTCGGGAGACTCTCGCTATGACGCTCGCACAACAATCAACACCAGACGCGCTGAGCGTGAGAAGCAAAAGGATGCTGATTATGATTCTTTTCCCGCTATCTCTGCTCGACTTCAAGCTCTGTTTCTTCCGGAGAAATTCAAGCCTTACGGTATCTCTAAATATGATGGCAAGCAAGATCCGAGGCAGTGGTTGCGCTGTTATGCTCTGTCCATCACCAATGCCGGGGGCAATGATGATACTAAATGTATCTATTTCCCTTTTGTCCTGGAGCAAGAGCCCCTCACATGGTTCGAGTCTCTCAAACGCGGTTCCATCGACAACTGGGGACAACTCAAGCATCGCTTCACCAGCAACTTCGCGGGTTCTCTGGGCCGTCATGGTACTCGGATGGACCTTGCCCTGATCAAGCAAAAACAAGGCGAGACTCTTCGCGAGTACATGCGCCGCTTCTTTGAGAAAAGGGCTACTGTTGTTGACGTTACTGAGAAAGAAGTCATCGATACCTTCCAGGATGGTTTTCATGACGACAGGCTTTTCCAAGACTTCGGTCGCGCTAGCCCAGCCAACATCACCAAGCTCAAGGAGATGATCACTCATTGGGCGGACGAGGAAGATAAGGCTCGGAATCGGTTCAAGCATCTTCGCAACAACCAGAACAACAACAACAACTCCAATGCTGGTGGAAGCAACAGTGGCAAGCAACAGCAGGGCAACCACTCGGGTAATAACTACTCGAGCAATCCTAATCGCAAGCGCAAGCCCGACAACACTGTTGCAACCATGGAAACTACTGCCAAGCCTGAAGATGATCCTCACTGGGCAACATTGACCAAGGAGAAATGCCCATGGCACCCAGAGGGCGATCATACTACAGAGCAGTGTTACCAACTTCGTCGTGCGTTGAAGAACACCCGAACCAACACACCCAAACCCGCGGTTTCGCAAACACAAGGGGAAAAAGGCTAACACAGACAAAGACACCGGGTTTCAAAACCCCTCCAACACTGTTAATGTCATATTTGGCGGGATTCCAACTAAGCGCATGCAGAAGCTTGCACTCAGGGAGATTATGTCCATCCAACCAGCAGCTCCCACTTTTCTAAAGTGGTCTGAAACCCCCATTACCTTCTCGAGGGCGGATCAATGGACTAGTTTCTCTGAGCCGGGACGATATCCTCTCGTTCTGGATCCAGTGGTGGCAGGCTCCAGGCTTACCAAGGTTCTTATTGATGGTGGCAGTGGTCTCAATGTCCTCTTTGCCAAAACTTTAAAGAAGATGGGCCTGGATATCACTAATATGCTTACCAAGACCAACTCACCATTCTATGGTATCATCCCAGGCAATGCAGCTGTTCCTTAAGGTTTAGTTGTACTACCCGTTACCTTTGGGACTAAGGATCACTACCGCACTGAGTACATTAAGTTCGAGATTGCTGACTTCGAGACTTGTTACCATGCCATCCTCGGCAGACCTGGTCTCGCTAAATTCATGGCTATTCCACACTATGTGTACCTTGTACTCAAGATGTCGAGCCCCAAAGGAGTTCTCTCATTGCAATGGGATTTGAAGCGTTCATACGACTGCGACACAGAAGCCGTAGAACTTGCTTCGACAACTCAAGTACCCAATGCGATGATGGAAGTCTTCACTGCAGCTAAAAAGCTTGCTCCGAGCGAGCTGGAGGTTCCTGAGAAGACTGATAACAACAACAAGCCTGCACCATCTGGTGACGTCCTGCTCAAAGCCATTGACCTCGGTACTGGTGACAGCAGCAAGACGACCATGATCAGTGCACAACTTGATCCTAAATAGGAAGACGCGCTCGTCAACTTCCTTCGGGCTAACCGTGATATCTTTGCATGGAAACCATCTGACATGCCAGGTGTGCCCAGGAGGTTGATCGAGCATTCACTCAATGTTGATCCTAACGCTACCCCCAAGAGACAACATCTTCGTCGCTTTGCTGATGACCGCAGGGCTGCTATCAAGAAAGAGGTCGCCAAACTACTCGCGGCTGGCTTCATCTGGGAAGTTTTTCATCCGCAATGGCTTGCTAATCCTGTGCTCGTCGAAAAGAAGAACTCTAATGATTGGAGGATGTGTGTCGACTACACTGATCTCAACAAGCATTGCCCCAAGGATCCTTTTGGGTTGCCGCGGATTGATCAAGTTATTGACTCTACGGCGGGCTGTGCTCTACTCTGTTTCCTGGATTGCTACTCCGGCTATCATCAAATCGCAATCAAGGAATCTGATCAAGAGAAGACCGCATTCATCACCCTGTTTGGTGCTTATTGTTACACAACAATGTCCTTCGGGTTGAAAAATGCTGGTGCTACATATCAAAGGGCTATCCAAGCGTGCTTCAAGAAGCAGCTTCACAAGAACGTGGAAGCATACGTGGATGACGTCGTTGTCAAGACTAGGGATCCAGACATGCTTATCACGGATCTTGAGGAAACTTTCGCTTCGCTACGCAAGTACCAATGGAAGCTCAACCCCAACAAATGCGTCTTTGGCGTATCATCAGGAAAACTACTCGGGTTCATCATTAGCCATCGTGGCATTGAAGCAAACCCCGAGAAGATTATCGCCATCTCCAACATGCAAGCTTCGACTACTATCAAAGATGTCCAGAAGCTTACTGGTTGTATGGTGTCACTCAATCGCTTCATCTCACGACTTGGAGAACGGGGTCTACCTTTCTTCAAGCTACTCAAGCGGCAAGAGAAGTTTACGTGGACAACTGAAGCTGATCAAGCTCTTTCTCAGCTCAAGGAGTTCTTATCCAAGCCTCCAGTCCTCACAGCTCCTCTGCCCAATGAAGAGCTCTTACTCTACATCGCTGCGACTACTAATGTCGTCAGCACTGCTATCGTTGTTGAACGGCTGGAGGAAGGCCATGGCTACCCTGTCCAGAGGCCAGTATATTTTGTCAGTGAAGTACTCTCAGAGTCCAAGGCTCGTTACCCTCCGGTGCAGAAGTTACTCTATGCGGTTCTGATTACTTCACGGAAGCTTCGCCACTACTTCGACGAGTACAAGATTTCTGTGGTTACTAGCTACCCGCTTGGCGAGATATTGCACAACCGAGATTCCACAAGAAGGATTTCTAAATGGGCTGTAGAGCTTGGTGCTCTATCGCTCGAGTTCAAGTCTCGCACTGCTATCAAGTCTCAAGCTCTGGTTGATTTCATGGCTGAGTGGCGGGAAAATCAAGTCCCAACTCCAATTGAGCGGCCAGAACATTGGGTCATGTACTTTGACGGTTCCCTCAAGTTGGAAGGTGCTGGTGCCGGGGTACTTTTGATTTCCCCCAAGGGCGAGCAACTCAAATATGTTTTGTAGATCTTCTGGAAGGTCTCAAATAATGAAGCTGAATATGAAGCTTTACTGCATGGTCTTCACCTTGCAGTCTCCCTTGGCATTACCCGACTATTTGTCTACGGTGACTCTCTGGTGGTCATCAACCAAGTCAACGATTCTTGGGATCGTAATGCTGAGAATATGGATGCATACTGTCAGGAGGTATGCAAACTTGAGAACAAATTTCATGGTCTCGAGTTCCATCATGTGGTTCGCGACAACAATGTTGCCGCGGATGTCTTGTCGAAGCTGGGATCTACACGACCTCAAGTGCCAGCTGGAATCTTCGTCCATGAACTTCACAAACCATCAATTCCGGAGCAATCATCTGCACCTGCGACTACTTTAGTTCAACCTGATCGAGAAGTGCTTATGATTGATGTGGACCGGAGAACTCCTTTCATCGACTACATCAAACATCAGTTGATTCCTGAAGACAAGTCAGAAGCCGAGTGCATCTCACACCGTGTCAAGGCTTATGCTCTAGTTAGAGATCAACTATACAAGCAAGGCGCAAGCTCTGATGTACTCATGAAGTGTGTTTCTTGCGAAGAAGGCAAGAAAATCTTGGAGGAGACACACAAAGGAATCTGTGGCAATCACGCTTCTTCCCGCACCTTGGTGGGAAAAGTGTTCAGACGTGCTTTCTACTGGCCTACAGGTCTTGCTGATGCAGAGGAACTAGTCAAGAAATGCCAGGGATGCCAATTCTTCGCCAAGCAACAACACGTTCTAGCCTACAAGCTCATCACGATACCACCAACTTGGCCTTTCACTTGCTGGGGGCTGGATATGATTGGTCCTCTCCCAAATGCGCTAGGGGGATTCAACAGAGTTCTGGTGGCTATCGACAAATTTACCAAGTGGATTGAGGTCAAGCCTGTTACCTGCCCCAAGGCCGATAGAGTCCTCGACTTCTTGGATGAAATCGTACATCACTATGGGTTCCCCAATCGCATTATCACAGACCTAGGTTCGAATTTCAACAATCACCAGTTCTGGGAGTACTGCGAGAACAGTGGAATTGACATCCGGTACGTCTCAGTCGCTCATCCATGTGCCAACGGCCAAGTGGAACGCGCCAATGGGATGATACTCGATGCTCTCAAGAAGCGACTGTATGATGCTGCAAACTCCAAGGGCGGCAAGTGGATCAAGGAACTACCTAATGCACTCTAGGGGTTGTGCACTCAGCCTACTACCCCCACAGGGTAGTCACCTTACTTCCTGGTCTACAGCTCTGAAGCCGTTTTGCCTACTGATGTCATGTGGCGTTCTCCGACGGTTGACCAGTACGAAGAAGGCATAGCTGAAGAAACAAGATAGACAGATGTTGACAGTCTCGAGGAAGCTCGCTGCAACGCACTCGTTCAATCCTCTCGGTATCTTGATAAGATTCGCCGTTACCATGACCGCAACGTTAAGGAACGCTCCTTCAACGTTGGTGACTTAGTCCTTCGTCGCATCCAGAATACGACAGGACTACACAAACTCAACTCGCCATGGGAAGGTCCTTTCTCTGTTGCAAAGGTTACTGGCCCAGGCTCATATCGTCTTCAAACTCTTGAAGGCGAGGAAGTCGACAACTCTTGGAACATCGACCAGCTTTGTGGTTTCTACCCGTAGGGGGTCTCAAAAACCCTCTCTAGACAGCTACGGCTGTAAACAACTCGTAGGGGGCTTCATCAACCCTCTCCAGGCAGTTTCAGTTGCAACCACTCAACAGGCAGCTACGGTTGCCACCACTCGTAGGGGATCAAGACAATCCTCTCCAGACAGTTTCGGCTGTATCTACTCGTGACTTCAGCTGCGATCACTCGTAGGGGATCATAATAATCCTCTCCAGGCTGTCTCATTCTGCGACCTCGTAGGGACTCATGATAACTCTCTCCAGACGACTCCGCGTCGTATAGAGCAATAAGTGGCACATGCTGTCCATGTTTCTATTTTTAATAAGAGGCTTCGGCCTAGAGTAACACCCTTCTGGTAGGGTCTCAGTGGAACTCTCATACAAGTTGCTGCTACAGCAAGGATGAGTTCACCACACTGTCCCCTACGGTCTTACTCGTTCTTCGGAACATCCTTGCGAGTACTCTCTCACTAGGCTCATAGCTTCAGAGGTACTTAAGACATTGTAAACTCTGTACAATGTATTCAGTAATAAAGTTGTTATCCTATATTTCGACTTGTTACTATCCTTTACTTATTCACAACAAAACCTTTTTTCACGCTGCTACAGCTAAGGTGTTCAACTCGTTGTGAATAAGTGCTTTTCGAGTACTCTCTCACTAGGCTAATAGCCTCAGAGGTACTTAAGACATTGTCAACTCTGTACAATGTGCTTAGCTTATTTCATGACAAAGCCTTCTTTTACGCTGCTACAGCTAAGGTGTTCAACTCGTCGTGATCAAGCTAACGTTCTTTGGAACATATTAATACTTGAGTATTCCTACTCGAGTATCGTATCTCTTTTTGCAGCCATACACTCAATACCAACTCGAGTACTTGGCAAACACACAAGCATACAAGGGATCCAGATAATTGACTTACTCAAGTTTTCAATTATATTACATAAACACTTATTTGGGATTACACTTGTTTTTCCCTAGTGTTTTGTTCTACAGGTACATCTGTCGGAGATCAATGAACTTGGAGACTGCTTCAGCGATTGGAGAAGTCTGTTGCATCAACTCATTAAGCCTATCGTCGGTGCAATCTCCAGATCTGTCGTTCATGATGACCGTGAGATCTGCCTCGGCATAGAACGACTTGATGAAGCTCAAGACTTGATTGGGAATGGTACAAGCCAGACTTTGAGCATACTCCAGAATCTTCTTCGGCGTGTCCTTCAACCTTTCCACAAGTGGACGAGGCTGAACTCTAGCAACCCTGGGCTCGAAGAGATTGGCTACTGGCTCGGCTGCTTCCGTCAAGACTTTCAACTCTGAGCGCAGGCCTTCGGCTTCTTCAATCTTGGTCTTGAGCGACTGCATGCAAGTCAACAAGTCATTCCAGCCCGCAAGGCGAATCTCCATCTCACGCTCAAGTTCGAAGCACCGCACCTTATAATCCTGATAGGGACCATTGCAAGAAAGGTCCTGGAGATGGCCCGATCTTCATGGCAGTAGGTTTCGTAACAAGATAAATTGCTGCAAGCAGTGGGTAAATACTTTATACCTGACAATGGTTGGTTGCGACCAAGCGACGGGGAGAGAGGCACCGAAACCGCGAAGACTTCGACTCGATCTCCGAACGACCGCAGAACCACAAGCCGGAACTAATCCACACAATACGGCGCAGACGAACGGAAGCCATAGAGCATGAAGTAGGGGACCTCAGAGAGATCTCTTCACAAGTCCTCGAAGAACAAGGAAGAACGAGGGTGTGCAAGGCACTCAGCAGCATCAGCTGCGACAAACCATATGAGGCTATCAATTCATGATTATCAATACTGAGTTCTCGATGGTACATAGGGGGTATTTATATTAAGAACAACTCTTCTAGATGAGTGTGGGATGAGTATGAACTGAAGAGGCCACGTTGGGAGGTGGAAGGCCAACTGATGGAAGCATTCCTGCAATCCTCTTCGGTTCATGCGCGTCTTCTCAGCTTCTGCGCAGCCTTCACTAAAATAGTCATTACTCCTAGCTCGGAAGTCGAAACGATGCGCCGTTTGTTGGGTTGGAATCTTAACTTCAAGATGCTTCCAGTGGTGTATCACTTGACCCCCGTGTCTTCCCGAGTTGGTACAGACTTAGACGTGAAGTTGATGCTTCTACTGCGTAACTTTGAGTCTTGTGGGCGTAACCTTTCTCAGCTTGCATAGCAGCCTTGGTGTCCTCCACGTAACCTTCTGTGTCTTTCATGTAACCCAACGGAGAAGCCTCTTGTGTAAATCTGAGTAGGAGTAAAGTACAACACATAGGTAGTATATGACTCTCATCAATATTATAATGTAACTCAGAGAGGAAAGCATGCACCTCATGTTGGAGTTTCTTTGCACGGCTGCGCGTAACCGGCCCTTCGTTCACTTGTGCTTGCATATCCGATCCTTGTTCTTGTGTAACCGGTGTTTCACTTGATTCCTTATGTGTAACCAGAGGATTTGGTATAACCAGCGATGCATCTGGTGTAATCCTAGCAAATGGGTTACACATGGCTCGGATGTCCTCATCATCCTCCTCCTCTTGAAAAGGAGTCGCCCTCGACTCTATTGTATAAATGAGGCTTGGCATGTGCATATCATCCTCCTCCTCTTGAAAAGGAGTCGTCCTCGACTCTTCAAATCCATAGAATGGAGATGGGTCGCCATCTTCGGGGAATGTAGTTGCATTATACTTGCTTTGCATATGGATCTTCTTTTTCTTTCCAAGATACTTGATAACCCCTTCATGTTTGAAATGATTCAAATGAAGATTGGTTGATGTTGTGACATTTATTTCCTCCAATATTCCAAGGTGTTTTGATCTGTAATCATACAATCCAAGTAGTAGCTTTGCCATAGGAAAATTAGAAGTATGGAATTTAAATTTAGCTTTCACCTTGAATGTTCGTTTGACAATGATGGCTGCAAATGTCCATCTGTAATGCTCATCACTCTCCCCCTCTTGAGGAGAAGCTACTCCAAGCTTTTCATAACATGGAGTTGGATCATATGTCAGAATCATCATGATGTTCGCATCATCCTCCCTTTCTTGGAAAAAAGTCGACCTCGACTTTTGGTTGTACTGCAAAAGATTATTAGCTTGAAACATTGTATTAACAACTTTCATCCTACCATGATGAAAAAGCATCATTGACTTTTGTGTACCTGCAAATAATATTTGTGATGGAAGAACAAAAATTTCTTTTAAACAACACAACTGATTTAACATTTCCAATTTCAAGATTCCAAGATCAAATTGTTCAAAACATGATGTTGAAACAGTCATAACAATCCCAAAGTTGTTGTTGCACAATTGATTGACAGGTTTAGATGTAGACTCTGCAATTGCAATGCTCATGGATGTGGGTTCCTCACGTGCACAAATTGCACTTTTTTGCACATGATTTATTTCTTTCGGTGGACTATATGCACAAGGGAATAACATTAAAGATTCTAAATTAGAAGCACTAAACAATTGATTGATCTTACTAGGAAAATACATATCACAAGAGTTATCACACATCATATTTGACTTCAAATCAGCAAGGTTGTCAGTCATTATGCAAATGGCATGAACAGAAAAAATATTTACAACATGTTCTCCAATCAAAATAAATGTAAACTTGCAGCTATGTGCAGTATTTAAAGATCTTGAATATGTTATCACACAAATATTTTCAAGCATGGTGTTGACATCAATAGGCATATCAAACTTAGTATAAAGCAAGCAGTTGATAAGAGATCTTTTATTAAAGAATTCAGTACTAGTAGTCGAATAAACAGGGATGCATCTGGTGTAATCCTAGCAAATGGGTTACACATGGCTGGGATGTCCTCATCATCCTCCCCCTCTTGAAAAGGAGTCACCCTCGACTCTATTGTATAAATGAGGCTTGGCATGTTCATATCAAATCCGCTTCAAGATCCATGCGAGTTGATTCTTCACGATTAAAGGCCAGCTGCCAGTCCAGCGCCTTGTTCTTGAACTTCTCAACTTCTTCAGTTAGCTCTGCAGAAGATCAAGACTACTTATCAGATGCAGTGTGCAAGAACAAAAGTACTTTATGATGAATTCAGAAAGGGGGAATACCTTTATTCTTCTGGCGTAGAGACTTGTTTTTTCTAACAACATCATCCTTCTGAGCCGTCAGCTTTTGGATTTTGTTGTGGTACTCGGCGGCATTTCCATCAAGTCTTTCTTGCAGCTTCACAGATAGGGCTTTTTGCTCCTTAAGTTCTTCTCTGAGCTGCGAGACCTCTTCGATGTCTGCTGCATATTGCTCGAGCAGGCGAGTCTTGCGCTTCGATTGCTTGACTACTTCCTACAAGAGCAAGGCAATTCAAGAGTCAGATACAAGTTATCTTTGGCTAAAACTACTCTACAAAAGATTACAACTTACCGCGAAGAGCTTCTCAATGCTGCGGAACATTTCGCCATGCGCTTGCAAGTTGTCCTCATCCAGGCAGGAATCATCATACAACATCAACCCTTCAGCCATGGATTGAGTACTTGTGCTTGCCGCAGAGTACTTCGCAGCGCTGTGCAGAGGAGTCGGGTCTTCAATGATTGGCTCATGCGGCACTATGCGGTCCTCTGGGTTGTCTTCAAGCGCTATCTGTGCATCAATTTGATGCACGGGGGCTTCAGCAACTGGAACTTCTTCGTGGCGCAGCCCGACTTCTGGATCAGCTTCCAGGCCCTCATTCACCACGGCTTCAATATCTTCGAGTTGCTGAGCCCTGGGCTCAGGAGTTGCCTCCACCGCTGGTGCCTGTGCAGCATCAGCTTCAGCAGGTACTTCTTGGCGCTCTGGAAGCACATCTTCTTGTTGCTCTTGAGGATTCTTGTCTCCTCCAGCAGGACTACTTCCAGAGGCTTCCCACTTTACATCAGAGGATTTTCTGCATCAACAAGTTGGTCAGCAAAATTCAGAGAAAGCAATATTAATAAGTACTCGAGTACTTGAGTACTTACAGAGCAGCTCGAGGCACCGAGACTTTCGGTCCCAGCATGTCAAAAAATGAAGGCGCCGTCGGCACCTCTGGCACACTCTCCACCGGTGGCACACTTTCTGGTACCGCGGCTTCTTGTTGCTTGAGCGCCACCGTCTCGACGGTTGACGCTAGAACCACCTCGGGTTCCGTTATTCTTGCGGGGCTACTCGAGGGCACATTACCTGCACTCTCGATTATCTGCGCAAGACAAAATTCTTGGCGTTACAGCAGCGAACAAGTATTCAATATAATATTGGCTACTTAAAAGTTCTCAGAACTTACTGTAATGGATGGTAGGGCCGTGATTTTCTTCACAGCTCGCTTTCCCACCGTGGTTCTTTTCTTCCGCAGCGGCAGCGTCACATCATCTGCAAGAGATGACGCTGGCCTCTTCACTGCTCCTGCGGAGAGACCACTAGGGATTGGCGCCCCAGAGTACCTGTAGCGGCTTTTCACTTCAAAGCGCTGTTGAAGTGTCTGGCCGTCATCGTCGCTCGAAGAGGCGTCCTCCCCCAAGACTTCCTCTTCTACTTCCCCTTGAGCAGATTGACTACTCTCGGGGGCTTGAGCCTCAATTCCTGTTGGCTCTCCCTCTGGTGCTTGTAGTGGATCCTGGGGACGAGGAGGAGGGTTGGACACAAACTTCAAGACATCCTCCTGCGCAAACAGAGCAAAGTGTTAGCTACTCGACTACTTCTAATAAGTACTCGGGGGCTAGTTTTTGGAAACTTACCAGACGCGGAGGGTTGTCAGCACTATACTCCTGGACAGCTGCAGGAATTCCATGAAGATTCTTGAAGATCTTCTGCAGTCTTTCCATCATAAGATCATCACTGATCTCCTCTGAAGATATCCTCGAGCCATCACCAGCTCCAGTGTACTCGAACCCAAGATGCTCCCGCTGCATCAAGGGTTGTACCCGTCATTTCATGAAGCTGAAGGCTACCCTTTCAGCTGTAAAGCCTTGCGCCTTCTTCTGCGCAATCTTCGCCAACAGCTCTGGAATTTGAATATACTCCTGCATCATTGGTTCATCCTTCCAGAACCTGTCATACACCGGAGCGAACATGCTTGGCTTCGGCAGTTGAGGCGGGGCGTTGTCGATGTAGAACCATTTGGTCTTCCAGTCTTGGTTCGAATCAATCAAGTCGTACTTGAAATACAACTCCTGTGCCTTCTGGCGCATCTGCAAACCGGCACCACCGACTACCACCGGGAAATTGGCATTGGGCTGCGACTTCAGGCATAATATCTTCCTAAATAACGCCCAATGTGGGCGGATTCCAAGGAAGGCCTCACAGAAGTGCACGAACACCACAATCTGAAAGATGCTGTTTGGATTGAGGTGTACGTGCTCCAACTTGAAGAAGTCGAGGAAGCCCCTGAAGAAGTCTGATGACGGCAGCGTCAACCCACGCTCGACGAAGTGGCCGAACATTAGAATCTCATCTGGACTCTTTTCCATTGGCCACGCATCTCCAGTTGCAGAGCTCCAGCCAGCAATCGCCTTATCGCGCAGCAACCCGCCGGCTTCAAGGGCCTTGATATCATCTTCCCTCATCTTGGACTTCTTCCAAGAAACGGCCTGGCTTGGTGGCTTTGTGATTAACACGGTCTTATACTTTGGCTCCGGCAACTGATTTTAGCCGCGGCCGGACTTCCTCTTCTGACCCTTGGACAGCGCTGGCTTCATCCTTCCAGTCACGAGAGTCTTCTTTCGCATTGACTCGAGGGCTTTGAGGGGGTGGAGGCGTGAACTCTTGGCGGCGTGGACGCTCGAACTCTACGGTGGCTACGGATGCTAAGGCTTTCTGGATCTAAGGGCGAATGAAAGCAATGAAACCCTAAGGGATACCCCTTCGTGTATTTATAAAACTAAAACCCTAACGGTTCGACCTGGTGACCCTTCGTATTCAACAGATTGGTTTCACACAGGCAAATTTTTTTGGCTAAGTCAAAGGACTAAAATCCAAGACCTGCTCGGCTCCATCTCGGGGGCTCGACTACTCGATGGAATTGGATTTCACTCAACTACAGTTCATTGAATTCAGGCCACTATTCTACAGTCAGATTGGACCCTTCAATTCGAGAAAGTACTCGACTCAAGGCTCGGGGGCTCTGTGCCACGTGTCCTTCAGTTTTTCTCAGGATTTTACGGGATTATTTGACTATTTGACGAAGACTACAAATTGACCCTCAGCTTGAATTATCAATTCGAACTAAGGCTCGGGGGCTACATCCATATAGGGCATTCCTATATTTTTCTTCGGATTATCTACAGGTTTTTCGGAGTAAGATCAAAGAATAGAAGATTGACCCTCAGCTTGAATCATGGATTCGACCTAAGGCTCGGGGGCTACATTCCATATGGAATGCGATTTCAGTAATCGCATTTCCATATGGATCTTTGATGCAAAGATTTCAAGAATGAAGCGGGTATTATTGAAGACCTTCAAGCTAAGTACTCGGGGAAGCTTGGGAACAACTCGAGAAGACTTCAAAGACTACTCGTGGAGTTAGCTGGAGTACCTTCCAGCCTCGTGATGATTCAAGTATTATTGAAGATTGAAGCTTGTGAAACTCGGGGACGCTTGGGAACTACTCGCGGAGACCTTCAAGACTACTTGGAGCATCATACTCGACTACAAAGTACTCGGGGGCTTGTCGACCGGGCATCCCTAGGCCCACCACACATGTGGGCCATACCCGGGAGATGAGTTCCTGTACAATACCTGGACTACTCGACTGGTGGGCCACGGTGCTGGTACCGTGGACCACAAGGCAAGACAAGACGAACAAGGACTTGTACTAAGACTAGGATAGCTTTCCATACCCTGTATAGGCTACTCTGAGTCCTACTCGAATAGTACTCTTGTACCAATCCGACTTGTAACCCTGCCTCCCGTGGCATATAAGGCGAGGCAGGGACCCCTCTCAAAACATAGGCAATCAATACAGAGCCACGCAGCATACAGGACGTAGGGTATTACGCACATTGCGGCCTGAACCTGTCTAATTGTGTGCCCCGTGTCTCACCATCGTGTTCCTGATCTCGGCGAGCCCCACCGCACAATCTACTACTTCGGGTACCCCGTCGTAGGCTCGGTGTCTAAAACACTGACAGTAACATACCCATTTCAATATCAATAGCTAATTGTTGCTCTTTCTTGCATCCATTGCGACCAGTAGAGTCTGTCTGATCCTAATTGCTTTCAGGAAGTTATGAGCTCTACTCAAATATATGCAAGTGTTATTACTTATTAGTAAATATGGTCTTGTGTTTTACTTTATTTTTCATAACTCATAAGTAACAACATTTTTTAATGCTCCCTGAGACAGATGGTGCCTCAAATATATCTTATGTTTTTGTGTCTAGGTCATTTCATCCCTGAGATGATGGAATTTCAATATGAGAATCGGCTACCATCCATTTCGAAGATGGGCAGCAGAGCAGGCGCATCCCATGAAACTCATCTACCATCCATTTCAAAGGTGGGCAGCAGAGCAAGCGCATCCCATGAAAATCGTAGAGGCATCAGCATTGTTCTTGTACTTCAACTAGAAACTGGTTTGTGTATCATGAATATTTTTTTATCCAATTAGTTCAACTTCTCCCATGTTCTATGATTATTAATAGCCAAGACAGTGAAACTTGATTTTTTCCTACTCCCTCCGTTTTTAAATATATGACGTTTAGGACAAGAAAATTAGTTCAAAATGAACTAATTTCTTTGTCCTAAATGTCATATATTTAAGGACGGAGGGAGTATTTTGCAGATGGAATGCAACCCTGAACATAATGTTTCTTCCGTGTGAAATACAATGATCCTGTAATAAATGGAATAAATTCCGCGTGGCTAAAGTATTCATAGAAACAATGTTTTACTTATATAATATGTTTGTCTGTTAAATGTTTATTATTATATATTATGTTTCTCTGCAATCAATGGAATAAATCCTGCCCATCTTCCTTTTGTTTTTTTTGTCAAATGTGTGGATTATTGAAAATTCAAATTAGTCTTTGCAGTAACTTTGTTAAAGATGGATTATATTTTATCAAATGATATATGTAAATTTGGAAAAACTGTACTCTGTAGTTTATAGGTATGGCAATATGGGTTGTCCAGTATGATTTTTGTTGCACGTAGCAACGCACGGGCACGATCCTAGTAATGCAAAAATGTAAAAAAACTGTCACTTGGAGGAGGACGCTGTCGTTGGCTTTGGTCTCGCCCGACTTCCTCCTTCCTCTCCCAGTGTGGCCCGGTGCTACTTTTTCCTTTCGGTGTTCACCTATTCTAAATCTTGGGCTTCTTTGTGGGCTGGTTTTGGTTTTAGGCCTCATGAGGTAGGGGAATTCCTGACTTTACAAGGCCTAGCACGGAGGTTACCTGATTTGAACAGCAACTCCAACAAGGTCTTTTTCTGAGCTTTCACCTTATCTTCAAGAGAAAAAACACAAAAAAAAATCTCTCCAACCAGTCTCTCATCCGCCCCCGATGAACGAGGTTGCCTCATTTCACCCCCTTCGACTCTCAGTAGGAGGTCCTCTTCCGCACTCTCATCCAATGACAGCACCAACGGCCGGCCTCACGCGCTTGGACGAAGGTCTCCTTGTGCCATTCACGGAGGTCTCCAACGCCAGGTACATCCGATTTCTCATCACCGTACACCTACGGTGGGGAGGGAGGGGGAAATCGTAGATCCAGCAGCGTCTGTCCGGCGGCAGCGGCCATCGGGGTCGGCGGCGCTCCGGCCCAAGGCCGTGTGAAGCACCGCGGTCGCGCCCCGTGGTGGCTCGATGCGCTCGACCCCGCGGCCGAGCCCGCGGTGGCAGCTGCCATAGGGGCCAACGGCGTTCTGGGCACGTGCGCAGATGCGGAGCACCGCGGTCGCGCCCCGTGGTGGCTGGGTCCTACAGATAGAAGAAGAGTGGCATGCTGGCCTGCTTGCCTGTGATTTCTACTGCTTTCATCTTATTATTCATGCTCAACTATAGGAGATCAAAATGCAAACCTTCATGGAATTGATGCATAACAATGCTGGAAGTAACAAACTTGATGCTGATGAGTTCAATTTTGCAGCAATGCCTAGGAACAAGAACAAACAGAAGCACCTGCAGAGGCTTCTCCCCCCTTGAAGATGGGAAACAAGAACATGAAGAGAACAAGGAATTTTAGTGAGAAGGAGGATAT
Organism: Cenchrus fungigraminus; assembly: GCA_036936925.1. Lineage (NCBI taxonomy): Eukaryota > Viridiplantae > Streptophyta > Magnoliopsida > Poales > Poaceae > Cenchrus > Cenchrus fungigraminus. Next base: position 117,635,024 of record CM072773.1, read on the forward strand.
TTTGTTGGCGTCAGCATGGCTAGAAATAAGCATGGATCCCGTTCAAAATGTTGATCGAACTCGCAGTACTTATTGGCAGCAAATTCATGAGTACTTCCACGAGAACAGGACAGACCTTTGAATCTGATCGTAATATCACTTCTCTCTCATATCGTTGGGGTATCATTCAAGAAAGTGTTAGCAGATTTGGTTCATGGTACAGTGATGGCAGTAGATAACAGGCCAATTTACAAACTGCAAGCACACGGATCGGTTGTAGCTTTTACCTTAGAGTATCCCCCAAGATAAATCAATCCGTGGAATAAGTGGATTGCTACGCTCAACTAAGCACTAATCTTGTTGATTTTAAAGCTCTTTATCAAGTGATGGTGTGTATGACTAAAGAACTAATCTAATCTAGGTTAAAGAGATCAACGTAGAGAGCAATGGTATGGACATCATAAGATATGTAGAATGATTGTCCAAGGGATCTAGGATCACTTAGAGATGTAACCACCTAGCAAGAACAAAACCGATCTAATCTATCAAAGGTAAAGGTGCACCGAGTCCAACCTTTTCCCTCTCGTGTACTAGTCACTACACGAGGGTAATTCGTCATCGGACAACAAGAGCACGAGCCGTTGATGTGTTCTAGGTATTCAAGACTAAGGGGTGTGAACCAAGTTCAATATACTTTCTCTCCTGTGTACTGTCACTACACGACGGTAATCAAATAAAGAACCAAAGGGACACGATACGTGAATCTACGAGCGATGCATCCCCAAAACAAAGCCAGCTGGCCATTAAGATTGAAGCAATATCAACATGAATATGATAACAAATAGATCCAAAACATAGATTCGGTGATTACAACTCAAGATTTCCCTTCAACCCCAAGGACAAACAAGGACTTTACCACATAATGTTACACATTATAGCGCTGAGCATGGTGTAGAATCCTCCGAAGTAGATGTAGATTGTCGATGTTTGATTATCATTGTAAACTTTGATCCGCAAGCATACGGATCACATGGGCCCTTTTTCCCTTAAGTGTAAACCCAAGGTATCGAATCCGTGGAACATGTGCAATGCAAGATCAATCCAATAAAGCGAGAAAGCACTTTGTTCTAGAGAGGTTTCAAACGCATCTAATCTACTAAAACATGAGAGGTAGCGAGAGAAAGCAAAGAGATAACCGATCTAGAGAGTCTAGATCGTGCCTTTGTTGTAGTTCCAAGCAAGAGATGAAGATAGCAATGCGAATCTCATAAAAAGCATGTGGCCTCCGTTCCAATCCTCGAAGGCACCTACCGTACGTGTGATCGACATCCTGTCACGATGCCCCACTTCTTGTGTAGGTGAACCTAAGAGCACACTCACAAGGAACGTGTTGAAAACACTTGGTAGATCGGGTATGCACCTCTAGCCACCGCGGCTACAAGAGCACCCTAAGCAATCTATCTTAAGTATAGATTGAGGAAGAAGCAAAACCAAGAGAAGACAAAACCGTAGAGAAGGCACTTGATTGCTAGAAATCGGATTCACAAAGACTTCACCATGAATGATACATGAACAAGATCACAACCGAGATCCTACCTTGATCTTGATCCTAGCTCCGGAACTCCGACGTGGTCTTCCATGCAAGGTTCCCACATCGGCTAGGGAAACCCTAGACAACTAGCACGACCCTCCTCTCCGAGATGGTGTCCCTCTAGCTTCTCTGCTCCTCGACGGCGGATGACGAATGGCTTGATGATTGGCTCTTCGCACAGGGACTATAAATAGCCCGAAGGGGTGCTAGGTCAAAGGGGGAGGCGAACAAGGCCCAGAATGTGCTGGGCTGGGCCGACTGGCCAGGGCCCATTCTGGCCCGGTTCGTCCCCGGTTTTCTTCCAGACACTTCTCGTGTTTTCTTGATTATTTGCCGAACTGCATGTGGGTCCTTGACGTCATTTTCCTCGCGGTTTAGATAAGGGTGCTTGGCGCATGAACTCCCGCATCTTCCGTCTCGGTCCTCGATACTTCTCGGCTTCACGCTTTAGTCCTCGGCTCATTTGGAGTCATGTTCATCTTGTGTCTTGGCTTGTGCCGGGCTACATGATCTTCTTGTAAAACCCTTGATGAACTTTACCCGGATGTCCTCATTTAGGCTCTTAATCCTTGTGTAAACAATAAACTCCAAAAACCATGCACGAGTGCGAACTTGACATATAATGAGGGTTAGGATCGTTAGTGTGAATATCAAATTAATACCAACATTGAAGGTAAACTCATGGCTAGGTTGACGGAAATCTACCGCCAACATCCCCCCATGCTTAAATCTTGCTCGTCCTCGAGTAAGCCTTCAATGAATATCAGTGTTGCCTTTCAATGTTCATACCCTGCACTTGATTATACATGAGAAAACATAATGCTCTCTAAATTTATATTTGTTAAAGTTCCATAATGTAACTAGCTTTCATCCCTATGGAGGGTGGATATCAATTAAGCTCTTCCCACAAGAAGTTAATCATACTCCCAAATTTTAAGTGAGTCTCAAAATTTTTGAAATGAAGTGCAAGATGAAGAGAAAGAGCTAAACCAAGTTCAAAAATTTAAACCTCCTTGCATCTTGCTCATGAACTCTCATCTCATCAAGTCTCTTAAGCCTACTTGTTCTACTCCTTTCCCCTCTCAAAATATATATAAGTGGAAGGCTTTATCTGGAGCTTTGGGAAAAGTTTAGTCCTACCAAGATATTATAATCGAGATATTATCAAAACAAGACGAGCTTCTCATGGTCTTACCGAGACTCGTCAAAAAGGTCATTGGAAAAATAATATTCTCAAGGAGGGGAAGAGAAAAATACACACACTTTGAGATGAGTGGACATGTGCAAATGGCAAAGAGTGATTCCGAGGCACAAGCGAAGTCCTCGTTATCGGATTGCACATGGTTGGAAAGATGAGTATGAGTCTTGATCTTGAATCCTCTTGACTTGAAATTCCTAATGCATCTACAGAGCTGGGGAGCTTTATTTTATTATTTTTCTTTTTCTCTCTTTCTCTCTTCTTTTTTTATATACACACATACTTTTTCCTTCTCTCTTTTTTTCTTTCTTTCATACTTCTTTTTTATTTTTTTATATACTCCCCTTGAACTCTAGATTACATTGTACCTACCTTCTTGGCAACTTCCCCCCATGCTTAGACGATTGCACGTCCTCGGGCAAAGAGGTGGCGAAATTTTGTGCCAAGGTAGGTACTAAAAGTCCTGTTTTCCTGGAGAGAAACACTTGAAATCTTCTAGGGATCCTTCACGCAACCTTTATGTCGTCTTAGAGGTCTCCCAAAATCATACTCTAATCTTTGGCACCTTCATTCTTGTGATCTTCCTTGAAATACTCATCCATACTCAAGAATTGGGTTGTGGTCAAGGAGGTAAACAAAAAAAGAGATATTGGGTTTGTGGGTGGATATCCGGCGAGGTTTGCAAAATTTCCAATGTGGAAATTTACAATACACGGATAGAAAAGGCTAGCATAAAGATAGATACGCAAAATGGAATGACCAGCTTCTTAGTCTCGAGCCAGAGAAATCAAGCCTTGAATTAATGCACCCAAAAATAAATCTTGTACACTAAGGTTTTTGCACTCAATCAAATATAAAGCTTTGGATAGGTAGAGCAACATGCAAGAGGTATTAATGACGAGGTTAGCATTACTTTTAAGAACAAAAAAAATCATGTTTAACCCATCCAAAATTGAGAGCATGAGAAAAACTATGGGTCTCATCTTTATCATAACCTCCGCAAAGGATTAAGCTTGCATTTAAATTAATTTCAGATTTGCATTAAAGAGAGCACTAGCTTAATCACGCATGAAACAAGTACAAAGATGAGCAAAGCGGCAATGGTCATCATATATCAACTTGGCACAATTTTCCATCCATATTAAAGATGATAAACCGATGGTGAAATTTATTCATGGTGGTGGAAAACAAAAACTACTACCACCACACACATGCTGAAAATAAAAACTGAAAATGCTACGCACGCACAAATTTGCACACAAACTGAAAAATAAAGGAAAGGAGAAGGAAAAATCATACCAAACTTGAAAGCATTATTCCTTCTTCCTTCCTTCACACTTCCTTCGGTGGTTGATCTTTCGTCTTTATTATGAAACCAAGCTTGGAGTGCCTCGGAGTATATGGTGGTGTCGAGGTCGAACGGGTGGCTCCTCCGTGTGCCCTTGCGGTTCGGTGTACCTAATGGACGAGCTTCGTGTACTCCAAGGAGCAGCGTGTCGCTCCTCGGTGGTGCCACGTCCTCCTCCATGCTTCGCAGGGCCTCAGAGATAGAGTGTCTCCGCGAAGAGCTTGCCGACGACACCGTTGACGATGATCATGTCTTCCTTCCGAGGACGGCGTTCATGGCTTTCCTTATCATGCCTTGCTGCACAAACTCACAAACAACCTCCCCGGTGGTTTCTTGCCGGTGGAAATACACACAAAGAAACTATATGGATTGACAAGAATTGTAATGATTTTTTGGGGATTTTTAGAGAAGGAAGTAAGACACAAATTTTTCTGGGTGGTTTCTGAAACTTCTGGGCTATGAACTCAAGAACACGAACTAGCAAATGGATGAACTACTTACTAGATGAAGGGGAGCACCGGGGGCTGTTTGGAAGGGGCAGGCCGGCCGGCCTAGGCCGTTAGGCCTAGGGGGCCTCCTGCTCCTCCCGTCTGCAATTTTCTTCGAGATGCTTCTTGCTCCCTTGTCGTCCTGTGTCCTCGTGCTCCACAAGAATCCATCGCCTAAACACTCTCGGCCACTCCTTTGTTTTGAATGATGAGATCAATGCCTCCCTCCTTTACTTTGTGTCACTTCTTGTCTTCCATGCTTCATGTGCTTTCACTTATTTCCTGCAAAACAAAGTCATTGCTGCACCCCCCATGCTTGTCCTTTGCATGTGCTCAAGATGCCAAATGATGGATGCTTTCCCATGATGCATTATGGAGCACAAAGCGTTTAAGCAAACTCAAAATCCTCCCATTAATCATGTTTTGATGCTAATCACTCCTCTAATTCGAAAATAAAAAATTAACTCAGAGCTAGCAATGAGTCCAAATGTATTCTTAGAGGAGTTTTTAGGCATAAAAAACATTTGTAAGTCCAAAACTTTTCGACTACCTTTATTTTGGTTGCACCAGGATCGTTTGCTTTCATTACTTGATGGCAAGGTCCTCTGGCTTGACCGTGGGGGTTTGGTTTTAGGTTCTAATTTTGGCCAAACATGAGAGAGAATTTTGAACAAATAAATCAATGGGGCTTAGAAAAATTCTAAATCTAGAGAAACCGGTGGATGTCAAGTTGAATGAAACCAAAACAATCAAGTTCCTTAGGTTCACACGAGTCCTAGCATGCGTCAAAGATTAAAAATCATTAAGGAACATAACGAGGCTCTACTCGTGTGTTTTTAACATGTAAAACAAGCCAACCTTAACATCATGGAGAGGATGAAAGGCTTGGATAGGATCTGAATTTTTGGTTCTAGTTTCTTGAAAAGAGGCAAATAAATCATGGGATGGCTCATGTCATTAATTTAAGATCGAAAAATCCAAATAAAAGGTTCTCCGAAATTTGTTCAACCACTTAAGAGTTAATAAAATGTTTGCGTAGAAAATTCTAAGACTCACTTACTTGAAATTAGGAAATCTTCCGGGTTGCCCTCTCGGTAGCTTTATTCTTGATCGGGTTGTCCTCCCGGTAGCTTATTCTTGACTCGACGAACGGGTTGCCTCCCGCTTAGTGCTTGGTTTAAAGTCCATAGCTAGACTTCTTCTCTTCTTCACTTCAGATCAACACTCTTTGTGGGTGTTGCAATCTTGGGTACCCACTTCCGCACCATCTTGGGCCCGGGCTTATTCTTCGGCTTAGTCATTTTTTGTCTTCACAGGCTGGCTTCCTTCTTTGGTCTTGACGGATGCAACAACTTCCTTGATCTCCTTTGCTTCCTTCTTCTTTGGCTCTTTCTTGATATCATGACGATGAGGTGGAATACATGTTGCATAACTCGAAACGTGGTCGAAACTTGAATGCTCTTCTCTCACCATTGATGTTGAACTTGATCTCCCCCTTGCCAACGTCGATCATCACTCCGATGGTCTTGAGAAATGACCTCCCAAAGATGAGTGGCAGCTTCTCCCTTTCTCCCATCTTGAGAACCACGAGATCGACAAGGATGAAGTGATCTTCAACTTTTATGGGTACATCTTCGGCGATTCCCACGGGATAGCAAATAGAGTCGTCACCCAACTCTTGACACATGGCCGTAGGCTCTAGCTTCGGTAGGCGTAGCTTCTCGAACACGTCTCTTGGCATGACACCCACACTTGCTCCAAGGTTGCATAATGCCTTCTTGAACTTGAATGAGCCAATGGAACATGGGATGGTTGGACATCCGGGGTCTCTTTGTTTCTCGAGTCCTTGATATGCAATAGCGGCGCTGCATTCCTCGGACATCTTTATGTGATCTACCCCGAGTGTTGCCATCTCATACTTGTTGGCAAGTATGTCATTGCTCATTAGGCGCCCGGCAAGTTGTCCCACTTGTGTTTCTAGCATCTTCATCATGTTGAGCACTTGATGGTAAGAGCTTCCGACCTTTGTCACCTTGCCTTCTATATTCTCCAATATTTTGTCAATAACCTTGAACTTAGTGATGGTGTCCTTGTTGATCTTAGCTTGCTCGTCCATGAAGTCCTTCAATTGTATATGAAGAGGAACCGAATTTTGAATGGACGAGCTTGCATTAAATTGAGGTTTACCTTGCCCGTCGCGGAAGCTTGGCAATTCTCCTTTCACGTAGTCGAGCACCTTTGCTTCCTCCAGGCAATCTTCTTGGACATGGCCATACTCCCCACACTCCTCACATGTGGATCTTGCTTTGACGACCCTTTTAGCTTCTTACTTCTCAATCTCCATCTTCTCCATCCTCCTCATAAGTGAACCGATATGCCATTCAAGGAATTCGGCTCACATGTATTCATTGAAACGCTCCAAAGCTTCTTCAATTGTCTCCGTGGGAATTTGAACAAATGTATCAATCTTGTTGCGCAAACTCTGAGTCTTGGCCAGCGAATAAAATTCCTTCATGAAGGCTCTCATCAATACTTCCCAATTTAGTTTCGACTCCGCCGGTAGAGTGTGGAACCAATGCAAAGCTCTTCCAAGTAGTGAAAATAGAAAAAGCCTTGCCCTCATTTCATCTTGAGTCACCCCTTCCACATTGAAAGTTTGACATAGTTGAACGAATGCTTGGAGGTGAAGGTTCGGATCCTCTTTACCGGTGAAAGGCAAATGTTGCACCATGCGGATAGTTGAGACCTTGATCTTGAACGGCCTTTTGACATCTTCAAGGTTTAGGATTGGTAGATCATCGACGTCCGGGGTGTATAGCTCCCCGATCTTGCGCTCCGACTGCGATTCTTCTCCCATGGGTGGCAGTTGAGGTTGATCTTCCTTTGGAGGTGGTGATTCCTTTGGAGATTCTGACAATCCTTCGGCCTCGGCTTTTGGATCTACAAATTCCTTAGCTTGTGTTGCACGTCTCCTTTGCCTGTAAAGTTTTTCTGGATCATCCACAAAAGAAAACATGGGTTTGTTGGAGAGGTAGCTGTCCATCTCCGGTTAGGGTTAGTGATAAACGAAATATACAAAAATCAAAAAGAAAAGTCTAGGGTTAGTCAAAAACTAGATTAGATTGATTTTTGAGGATGATCAAAGTTAGTAGATGCAAAAGAAAAACCAAAAGAAAAACTGAAAAATACTTACAAACGCGATACTAGATCGGATCTTGATTGCTTGTTCCCCGGCAACGGTGCCAGAAAAAGAGGCTTGTTGACATTTGATTATCGTTGTAAACTTCGATCCGCAAGTGTACGGATCACATGGGACCCTTTTTCCCTTAAGTGTAAACCCAAGGTATCAAATCCGTGGAACTTGTGCAATGCAAGATCAATCCAATAAAGCGAGAAAGCACTTTGTTCTAGAGAGGTTTCAAACGCATCTAATCTACTAAAACATGAGAGGTAGCGAGAGAAAGCAAAGAGATAACCGATCTAGAGAGTCTAGATCATGCCTTTGTTGTAATTCCAAGCAAGAGATGAAGATAGCAATGCGAATCTCATAAAAAGCATGTGGCCTCCATTCCAATCCTCGAAGGCATCTACCGTACGCGTGATCGACATTCTGTCACGATGCCAAACTTCTTGTGTAGGTGAACCTAAGAGCACGCTCACAAGGTATGTGTTGAAAACACTTGGTAGATCGGGTATGCACCTCTATCCACTGCGGCTACAAGAGCACCCTAAGCAATCTATCTTAAGTATAGATTGAGGAAGAAGAAAAACCAATAGAAGACAAAACCATAGATAAGGCACTTGATTGCTAGAAATCGGATTCACAAAGACTTCACCATGAATGATACATGAACAAGATCACAACCGGGATCCTACCTTGATCTTGATCCTAGCTCCGGAACTCCGACGTGGTCTTCCATACAAGGTTCCCACATCGGCTAGGGAAACCCTAGACAACTAGCATGACCCTCCTCTCCGAGATGGTCTCCCTCTAGCTTCTCTACTCCTTGGCGGCGGATGACGAATGGCTTGATGCGTGGCTCTTCGCACGGGGACTATAAATAGCCCAAAGGGGTGCTAGGTCAAAGGGGGAGGCGAACAAGGCCCAGAATGTGCTGGGCTGGGCCGGCCGGCCTGGGCCCATTCTGGTCTGGTTCGTCCCCGGTTTTCTTCCAGACACTTCTCATGTTTTCTTGATTATTTGCCGAACTGCATGTGGGTCCTTGACGTCATTTTCCTCGCGGTTTAGATAAGGGTGCTTGGCGCATGAACTCCCGCATCTTCCGTCTCGGTCCTCGATACTTCTCGATTTCACGCTTTAGTCCTTGGCTCATTTGGAGTCATGTTCATCTTGTGTCTTGGCTTGTGCCGGGCTTCATGATCTTCTTGTAAAACCCTTGATGAACTTTACCCGGAAGTCCTCATTTAGGCTCTTAATCCCTGTGTAAACAATAGACTCCAAAAACCATGCACGAGTGCGAACTTGACATATAATGAGGGTTAGGATCGCTAGTGTGAATATCAAATTAATACCAACATTGAAGGTAAACTCATGGCTAGGTTGACGGAAATTGACCGCCAACATAGATCGAGGAGGAAGATGATCTCCGCCTTGCTTCCTCCCTTGTAAATCCAATCTCCTCCTTGTTCTTGATCTTATGGCTGCGTCGGAAGGACTTTCGGGCGTCGCTTCCCTCTCATATAGGTGTCTCTCTCCCTTTGTTGAATCTCTCAAAATTGAATGGTCCCCCTCCTTGGGTGCCTATGGGTTCTATTTATACCCTTAGGGAGCCTTGGGCGTGCTCCACCTTGCCTTGCACGAGATCTTGCTTGGGAATTAAGCAAACTTAGTTTCCATAAAATCAGCCTCGCCCAGAGTTTTCTGTTACGCAGTCCTTCCTTGTCGACGTCATATATCCCACGTCCGGTCTCTAAATAATGCAAATTCGATATTTAAATTGTGTGGCATGAAATTATCTCAAAGTTTGGTATTCATTGCTTACCTTGGAAACGAAGATAAGATCCCCAAAACGGTCTCGAAAGATAATCTATCTGATTTCGGACTTGTCTGCGCAGTAGGTATCTCGGGGGGGCACATCTCCTAACTCCTTGATTCGAATTAGGCTTTTCATATGTTCAAATCAAAGCTCTCGACAAAGCCCACAACTTTGGTATTCAATGTTTGTCATTAGAGACCATTTAAGTCTCCGAATCTACATCGAAAGATCATGATGTTCTGGGCTGCGCGAATATCTCTCAGGTTGAGTTGATCTCTTGGGTAAATATCCAAATCTCAAGACGACCTTTGGAGCTTCTGGAGTCATATTTATCTTGGAGTTACACTTGCATTGGACTTTTTATTCTGTCGAGACATGCCTTATGAACTTCACCCAAGAGTGCTCGTTTAACACCAAAAACACATGCATGTTGTTGACGGCTGTTTTCCACCCACTTCTTACCCGTCAAACAAGTGCCTTTTGGCATGAAAATGATTATCAACACTAGAATAGGGCTTAAACTAACCATTTCCATAAGTGTTGGTGATTATACAAATACAGGTGATTAGCACTAGAAAGAGGAGTAAAAGCATAAGTCTTTGATCCAAGTACTTCAAGACCAGCCAATGAGGGGATGCCACCCAGGATTCCCCTGGATCACTGACATCATCAATCCAAGAGAGGCAAGCCCGACGAATCACGAATCGCCACGTGAGCATCACATGGATCCAAGGGCCCACTCAGTACCCAAACCGCCAGGGAACTTGGCATGCACGGAGGACAAGCATCAGGGCCCACATAGCAGCCACCCTGAGAAAGCACGACGCAGAAGGCCTCTCGGGGGTTCGGCTGACCCTAGGATCGGCCGAACCGACCTAGGGTCGGTTGATCCCCACCTTCCATGTGCTGCTGCCTGATTGGTCACTTGTTGCGATCCCAGGCGTTTTGGGGCACTTTGAGCCTCCGAGCAAGCCACCCCTCCTCTATAAATAGGATGGGAGGGGCTCCCATTTGAGACACACACTTCTCCTCCTCCTCTTCATTTTGGCTTTGAGCCTCTCTCTTTAGGAGAGGAGAGCTCTTTGTATAGGATTAGTGCTAGGAAGTGAGGTGGGAGGCTTGAGGCCATGTCATGATTCATGACATCTTCCTCAAGAACGATCCTCAGCGGTGCCTTTGTTCTTCAACTAGACTAAAGTGAGTATTTCGATATTTCCTATTTAGACTAAAGTCGTATGCATGCTTAGTTGCTTTGTTCTTATGTTCTTCGTTTGTTCTTGGTTTAGAGGCTTGTGTTCTTCGAACACAACCCTTTCGATCCAGTAGACTTAGATCATAAGTTTGCATCTAGTTTGCCAGCTTGTCTATTAGAGTAAAGTGAAGCTCCTGCATGTTTCTAGTTAGATCAAAGTGCATTCGTGATCTTGCATGAGTGATAGAGCATACCTTGAGCTAGTGCCAGTATCTCCCTCGCGGATTTGTAGTAATAGTAAGTGGTGTAGACGAGGTGTCTGGACCATAAGCTATCCTTCGAAGACCATGTACGATCGTAGCGTAAAGGTAAGCCGCAGTGGTGACAGCCTGTTGGACCCTTTGTCAACCCTCTACGTCGCGTACCGAGTTGGGCTCGAGCCAACACATTGGCCTTGTGCTTGGTGCCCGAAGTGAGTGCTATACCTGAGAGAGCGTAACTAGACTCTGCGCTCGGTCGAGGCAGATCCTTTCTACCTATCCTATCAATTAGTGTTGTGTCCTTGGATCATCTATACTAGAGTAGGAGATAGTACACGCCGTTCCTTGGATTCGATACCCTTGGAATACTCTCCTTCCTTGGGGAAGTGCTGCAGCGGTATTTCCGTGCGCTTGCGGTATACCCGGTTGTTCTTATACGCTCCCTCTAGGTGCGCAACTAGTGGTGACGTTAAGAAACGCCAACAAGCATTTCTGGCTCCGTTGCCGGGGAACGGTTGCTGTATCTATCTTCGAACCTAGTGGTCCTCGTAGTTACCTTTTTCCTTTTCTTCTACCTTCACCCCTGTTACCCATCGAGATATCCTTTTTGTTCCTTTTCTTCTACCTTTACCCCCGTTACCCTTTGAGATGCCTTCCTATCAAAGCCTCTCTACCCCTAGGGGCGAGTTCGTCTTAGAGCAACCATCAACTTCCTCATCTTGCTGCGAGCTTCGTCCCGGCTTTATAGCCATGGTTCGGAATCGACCTTTCTCTGGAGCGATCAGTGATGATCCTAATGTTCATTTAGAGGAGTTCGAGGACTTGTGTTCGTGCTTGGTAATTCCAGGCATGACACAGGAAACTTTGAGGTGGAAGTTGTTCCCTTTCTCTCTCGTAAATAGAGCGGAGCAATGGTACACCCAAACAGCAGAGCATGTGAATAATTGGGGAGAACTACAAGAAAACTTTTGTGACTCGTTCTCCCTTTATGAACGCATAGAGCTCTTGCCGTGTGAACTCCTTGACTTTGAGCAATTAGAGGGTGAGTCCATAGGTGTAGCTTGGGCTAGGTTCCTACGTCTTATGACATCTAGCCCAAACATGTCTATACCCGATGATATAGCGACGTATACCTTTTATACTCGTATAGACATGGAATCTGCACAAGAGCTCAACCTTTTAGCTGGAGGTTCGTTCGAAAACCAAACTCTAGTGGAAAGAAGAGAGATCCTAGAATTCTACTTAGAAACCTCTTCTTCCCATATCGTTTACAACGAACCCCATCTGGAGTCTAAGTTGGTCCATGAGAGTCTCTCAATAGCCGAATCTGAGCTTTCATTCTCTGAATTCCTTGATTCCTCTGTTGAGCCCTCTCCCGAACCACGAACATCGAAGAAAGAAGAAATTCAACCTTCGGAGTTCTCTTCCCAATTTGAGGATGATCCTTCTCGAAACATCAGAAACACCTCAGATCACTCTTGGCATGAGAAGCCTACGGCATCGTTGGACCCTTATGAGGTCCTCGATGAAGTTTGGAATCATGGGACGATAGTGGATTGGTCACCTCACAAGCATACATCCGAAGCAATTCGGGTCAGCTCGACTTCTATGATCATCCACTGTTCCATGAGAGGAAACACCGTAGATGCTGTCCATGACCCTACTGTTGGGGCTTGCATCATGCCAGAGACCCTTTTGGATACTCTGGTGGGTGACGTGCCCTTGATCCCGACTGATAGACTTTTCCATAGCCCCAGGTGGCACTGTGTGTTTCCATGTCGAGGGATTGCTAGGGACGTGCCGATCACCATTGATGACATAGAGGTGCGATTAGATTTCCACATCTATGACATCGTGGATTTTGATCTTCTCCTAGGTTTCCCCTTAGAAAAACTTCTTGCTAAATCTCAAGGAAACCCAGAAGAAGAGCTTAGGGAAACCGTTTCTGTCCATGCTGAACCATCTAGACATCCTCTGATAGAACCTTTCCCTAGACCTACGGTATCTCCTTCGCCTCCCGATCCTCCTGACGAAGCATTTCCTGAGGAGGCCATGAAGAAGGAATGGCCAGATGGAGTGATATGCTTTTCCGAAGCATTTTGGGATAGTACACCCTCTCTGGTTATTCCTTGTTCTGTTAGAGGGATTGCCGTAGAAGCCCATTGTGACCACATCATGGAGGTCAACATCATGCCATGGCACTTAGCGGAAACTCTTTTAGACACACCATCCGACATGCTCCTCGAGACTTGTCCCTTTGGGCACGTTCTTGAATGTCGGGGGATCGCAAGTGTCGTGCCGCTCATCATAGACAAGATCGAAGCTACCTTAGACTTTCACATCTTCGATGTCCTCGATCCTGATCTACTCCTAGGCTTCCCGCTAGAGAAATTCTTTGTGGAATCCATAGGGAGCCTAGATGATAATCTTGGGGAAGCCACTTCCACCACTACTACCCCTTGTTTGGGACATCCTATGGCGAAGCCTCTTCCCCAGCAAAACCCGCTCGAGAAGACGACACGTATACCTCCATTCATGTCATCCGAGCCTATTCTCATTGAGGGCATAGAACATTCTACTCCTCATGAGTACGACTCGGAAGACCTTCCTCACCTTTGTGAAGGAGAACGATCGTCATCACCCTCGACCGAGTTTCAGCCTCTTCCTGCTGGCCCATATCATGTTGCTTTCGATCATGATCGAGAGTCAACATCGAGCTTCCATGATGACTCTCTTGAGATGGAGAATTCATGGGCCACAGAACCTTTCGAGGCACTGACTCTGGAGTCCGGAAGAAAGGATTCCACGCACGAGCATAGTAGCTTCATTCTTGATTCACCATACAGACCATGCTCGCATCATGTCCCTCTAGAGTTAGACATGCTTGGTGCTCTGAGCACGTACGAGGGCTACAACTACCTTCTGGTCCTCTTTTGCAAAACGTTTGGAAGGTTGATTGTAGATGTATATGTTTACCATAAGCATTGCAGATTTCATGTGTGCACTGTGGCACTAACCTTGCAGCTGAAGCTTCACTGATACATCAAGGATTGGTGGTGAGACGGGAATGACACCACCAATGATAGCTGCAAGATGAAGTTCCCATGGTCGAGGTTATGACCTTAAATAAACAAAGCACTACCAGGAGATAGCCTGGATTAGCATAGGTTTATTTCCCTTTTCGAATAAACGCAAGAACATGTTTTTAGGATAAGTCGTCCTTCGGGTATTTTTGGTCACTAACATTTCAGGTGGAGATTGAAAAGAAAGATGGACTGGTGATGCCTACGAACATGTGAGCCACATCAGCTGCAACACCTAGATACACTTTGGTGAGGGAACATTTACAAAAGGAAGCTTGATCTCCACACACTTGAGTTTTGTTGCCTAGCAATGCAAACTTCAAGTGTGGGGGAGGTATGTGAGCATCCTGAGTAAAGTTTCTCCTCTACCAAATCTTATCCTGGTGTGATGATGTCAGCTCTTGCATCTTGCCCACTAGCTAGGTAAGTCCTGCTTTTGACATTAAACAAAGCCCTTCCGGGAGGTTCCCGAGGTTCACCGTCTTATGCTCTTGCTTATGTCCCTTGTTGATAATAGCTTGATCATACTTTAATGCCTCCTTTCTCTTTGTTCATATACTCACACATTCATAGATTGTTTTAAATTAAGCATGGTGCTTAGGTTAAAACTGTCTTCTTCAGTCAAAACAAGACATGGTGTCGAGTTTTGATTGATGAACTTTAGAGTTATATTTTCATAGATCTTGGTTGCATATATGCTGACTAACCCCTATAGAGAATTGTCAAATTTGAATGGGTAAGTCATTGAGCTAAATTCAAATAGGAAGGTAAGATGAGGTGTCAGATTCATGTTGCACATCATGCAAAGGTGGTACATATGACCTCTCAAAGTCCAAGGTAAGTATATTCCCCTTTGTGTATAATGTGTAACCTTGGTCTAACCCTTTCAAGCAAATGACATGGTGACAATAAAAAAACAACAAAAATATTTGAATTTGAGTAAAGGCTCTATGGTTCTCGAACCAGCAGAGTCCATCCTTTGTTTTCCTTTGTCATTTGAAGAACAGCACCAGGGTCAACCACTAGTGTGGGGGAGTTCTCTCAAGCTCATCATCGACATTTCCACCAGAGAACCCCCACATAGGCGCTGCACAACATCGACTACGCCTTCATGACAAGAGCAAGGTAAACTAGAGTGACCCGGCTACCCTCTGGTCAGCCAAATCACCACTGGTCTTCCTTGATCTCTTATCCTTCAGAAGCGATGGTATGTGCACCCTCTACCTTACTCTCCTTTATCCATGAGTATGATTGAATTTCAATTCATATCCTTTATATCAAACTCAATGGTTGGTACTATGCTTGCTCTACATGGTTCATGTGGTTGGCTTGCATATGTTTTATTCCTTACTCATCATCTTATGCTTGTGAACAAATATCATTAGGGAACTCATGCTTATCTAAGTAGTTGGTGTTTGTGATATGGTTTGATGATATGATCTTCGCTCTTTATGTTTAAGTGCTTGGGAATTTTATTTGAAAATCATGAAAACCTTTTGCAAAGCTCCTCTTTGATATGCCACCGTCCTACTAGAGCCATATGATATTCATAGTTGAAAACCTTTTACTCATATGCTGCTTGTTATTGCATTGAGCTTTGTCAAATTCTGTGACCCTTGTGAGAATTCTTTTCATTACTTTCATGATCAAGATTCATGTGCACACCACCTTATCACCCTTGCTATGCTTCTACACTGGAAGTTAGCATTGTATCCTTCATCCATCTCATTTAAATAAAGCTCCATATGTGGTGTGACATCTCTCTCCAAAAGTATCCTTCAAAGGAGACATGGGCTATGAAAAAAAAAGAGAGAGACACATGCTCAAAAGCATGATGAAAAAAAAGAAAAAAAAAAGAGGAAGGAAAGAATAGCCCATGTCCAACAATAAAGGAGAAATAGGAGAGAGATGAGATCATGCAAAAAGGAGTTCCATATCATAGATGGTAATAACTAGTATCCATTCCGGAGCTAGTGTCCACCTTACCATCACCACAGTTTCCATCATATATGTATGGTAATATCTAGCACCCATTCCGGGCCGAGTATCCACCTTACCATACTCACCATATCCATACACGTGCACATCTTGATCTGATTGTATGATTTGATTTTCTCTGTGGATCCAGTCTTTGACTTTGCAATATATGTGATACAAGTATGCCTTATCCTTTATCCTACCCTGAGCTCCACATATAGCTATCATTAGAAGTAGGGTGAAGAAAGGCAATCTAATGCCTTGGTGAGGACATATACACATTGAGCGATCCGAGAGAATCAAATGAGGAGCTAAGCAAAGGTTTGCTTCGAAAATTTATTGCAAAACCCCAAGCTACTTGACATGATGAGCAGGAGTGATTTGATTCATGACCGTTCCATTCTTCAACTACCCAAGATAGCATGATAGACACTTCATAGAGTTCACAAGTGCAAGGTTTGGTTTGGAATATCTCTTATGCTTACTTCATACCTATGGATATCATGTCTCACTCTGATCTTGTTCTTCCCTTCACTCGGGACGAGCAAAGGTCGAGTGTGGGGGTATTTGTTGACGGTTGTTTTCCACCCACTTCTTACCCGTCAAACAAGTGCCTTTTGGCATGGAAAATGATTATCAACACTAGAATAGGGCTTAAACTAACCATTTCCACAAGTGTTGGTGATTATACAAATACAGGTGATTAGCACTAGAAAGAGGAGTAAAAGCATAAGTCTTTGATCCAAGTACTTCAAGACCAGCCAATGAGGGGATGCCACCCAGGATTCCCCTGGATCACTGACATCATCAATCCAAGAGAGGCAAGCCCGACGAATCACGAATCGCCACGTGGGCATCACATGGATCCAAGGGCCCACTCAGTACCCAAATCGCTAGGAAACTTGGCATGCACGGAGGACAAGCATCAGGGCCCACATGGCAGCCACCCTGAGAAAGCACAACGCAGAATGCCTCCCGAGGGTTCGGCCGACCCTAGGATTGGCCGAACCGACCTAGGGTCGGTTGATCCCCACCTTCCACATGCTGCTGCCTGATTGGTCACTTGTTGCGATCCCGGGCGTTTTGGGGCACTTTGAGCCTCCGAGCAAGCCACCCCCTCCTATATAAATAGGAGGGGAGGGGCTCCCATTTGAGACACACACTTCTCCTCCTCCTCTTCATTTTGGCTTTGAGCCTCTCTCTTTAGGAGAGGAGAGCTCTTTGTATAGGATTAGTGCTAGGAAGTGAGGTGGGAGGCTTGAGGCCATGTCATGATTCATGACATCTTCCTCAAGAACGATCCTCAGCGGTGCCTTCGTTCTTCAAATAGACTAAAGTGAGTATTTCGATATTTCCTATTTAGACTAAAGTCGTATGCATGCTTAGTTGCTTTGTTCTTGTGTTCTTCGTTTGTTCTTGGTTTAGAGGCTTGTGTTCTTCGAACACAACCCTTTCGATCCAGTAGACTTAGATCATAAGTTTGCATCTAGTTTGCCATCTTGTCTATTAGAGTAAAGTGAAGCTCCTGCATGTTTCTAGTTAGATCAAAGTGCATTCGTGATCTTGCATGAGTGATAGAGCATACCTTGAGCTAGTGCCAGTATCTCCCTCGCGGATTCGTAGTAATAGTAAGTGGTGTAGATGAGGTGTCTGGACCATAAGCTATCCTTCGAAGACCACGTACGATCGTAGCGTAGAGGTAGGCCGCAGTGGTGACAGCCTGTTGGACCCTTTGTCAACCCTCTACGTCGCGTACCGAGTTGGGCTCGAGCCAACACATTGGCCTTGTGCTTGGTGCCCGAAGTGAGTGCTATACCTGAGAGAGCGTAACTAGACTCTGTGCTCGGTCGAGGCAGATCCTTTCTACCTATCCTATCAATCAGTGTTGTGTCCTTGGATCATCTATACAAGAGTAGGAGATAGTACACGTCGTTCCTTGGATTCGATACCCTTGGAATACTCGCCTTCCTTGGGAAAGTGCTGCAGCGGTATTTTCATGTGCTTGCGGTATACCCGGTTGTTCTTATACGCTCCCTTTAGGTGCGCAACTAGTGGTGACATTAAGAAACGCCAACACATGTGCGAACTATCGTCATGAGGTTAGGATAATTAGTTATGATATTATATTCGTGCCAACATTGAAGGTAAACTAGGGGGCTAGGGGTGTCACTATTAAGCGTCAACATACAGTCAGGTACTCCGATCAAAACAAACTGGTGTCACGGAGCAAGACAGGGTATAACTCTTTTTCTTCAACTTATTTTGAAATGTATATGCATGTTGTGTGTATGGTTACTAAACACATTGTCATATGTGTAGCTTCAACAAGCGTGTGTGTTGTATAAGGATCACAACCCAGATAAGAGGCTATTTACTTTACTTCATTGTTGGAACCTGCTACAACATGCCCAGAAGTGGACGGACCTTCCTTGTAACGACAGCAACAAAAAACAGAAGACATCATCTAAAGCAAGCCCCAGCTCAGCTAGTCCTGGAACACATGAAAGTCGCCATGTTGATGTAGAGGATGGTCCAAGTCATACCTCACCAAGAAAAGAAAGTAGACCAGATGGTCAAAAGAAGGAGAAACAAAGGAGAGGTAAAAATCCTATAGCTCATGGTGAAACTCTTTACCTAGAAGTGAAAGACATCTAGGCCTTAAGTGCGTTTTGATGTATTGATTGACAACTAGATTAAAGATCTAATGTCTTTGTTAAAACATGTGAGCAGGTTGTAACATATAAATAACAAAGCATGATACATGACATCGAACATCTATATGTGAAGACAAGCCATTGTTGTACAAGATAAGTTGAGGAATGGGTTATTGCCTCACATTGTGAAATGGCTCTATTTAAGGTTGAATGTCATGGTTTGTGATATGTGTGATCCCATGGTGTATACTTGATATATAAACAATCCAATGAAAGTGAAGAAAGAGACAGTGATATTGGAATATTGGATGGTCTCTAAATAAATTGGAAGGCTAGTTATGATCAAACAGGACTATAGAATCAAAGAAGGCATGATCTCAATTGGATTTCACTCTTAATGTTGAATCAAAACTAAACTCAAATTGGCATAGAATGGATGAAGAAATCAAGCAAGGGATTAGCAACGAGGTACTAAGCTAAGATTGGCCAAGTAGTGACTTGGACCATGTGCTTGGCTAGGGTGAAGTGGCAATAGTTTGGAGAATTTCGAGGTATCAAGTCGAGCCTAATCGAGTGAAGCAATGAGGATGCATCAAACATTGTTTGGATCATGTGAAGGGTGACTTGCCATCTAGAAGTGGATTTCATTCATATATGTTGAATATTGATCCAAGTCACTAGCTCAAATGTGAAGTGCTCAAATCAATGAGACATTGATGGATGAATCTCTCAAATGGATATATTGTTCAAGTATGGCATTCATGAAGATGAAGCTCAAGAGTTCTAATATTGCATTTATATTTGATGTTGAGTATAGGTATATCGTACTATCAAGAGGGATGCAACATGGATAGCTTTGCTTATGTCTCGGTGCTCAAACCTAACCTCCCAAGGGCTTTCATGCGATAAACACTTATCACAACACATTCACCTGGTGGTTTTGGAGCTTGTTTCAGTTGGAATCGATGCTCCTCTGAATAAATTTTCCATAGAGTCCAAGATCATCGAATTCGAGTCCGGAGTAAAAAGTTATGGTTTTTTCTCCGAGGTGACCTGTGCTGTCCAGTGGAGCTTCAGAGATTCTGGGGAATTTTCCGGAGACAACGGATTTTCTAGAGACTCCGGAAAAATGTCCGGAATATCCAGAACTTTTGAACCTAACGGCTAGTTTTGGGGATTCCGGAGTATCGGGGGGTTTTCCGGAAACTCCGGGACTTAACAGCCAACGGCTAGTTTTTGGATGATAGGTATAAATACCCCTCACCCTCTCCCATTTGTGGCTGCTAGTTCCCCACATGAAAAACACATCTCCACAGCCCTTTTAAGCCCTCCCATCTCTAGTATTGGAAGAGATTTGAGAAGAGAAGAGATTTGGGTGAGGGATTGAAAGATTGAATGAAAGTTGAGCTAATCCATCCTTGAGCAGTCGAGTTCATAGCATGAGATCTTCGTGGCGTTTGTTACTCTTGGAGGTCAACCCTCCTAGATGGCTAGGCGTCACCCACAAGCTCTCAAGGTGTGGTGAGTTGTGGGACAGTTTGTGAAGGTCTTGCTTCACCTCCGAAAGGGAAGAAGCCATCTAGTGGATCGGGAAACTTGTTGAATGCAACCCGGCTTCGGTAGGAGAAGCACCCAACGGAGACTAGGATTCACACGGTGGTGAATCCGAACTTCGGTAAAATAAATCCTCATGTCTCTTGTTGGTTTAACTCTTATGCACTTTTCTTTACCTTGCTTTGCTCTCCTAAGCTTGTCTTTGGAATATTTGTGATCTATTTGGTTGTTAGAGTTTTTTGGAGTGTAGGTACTTTGTTTGTCATCAAAGAAACTCCCCTTAGCTCACTCACCAAGTGGACCTCAGTTACAAGCAAGCAAGCAAGAGGAAGGTCAGAGAGGAGATACTGTCAGGCAAACCCGGTGGCACCGAATTTGCAAAACCGGTGGCACCGGTTTTGGGTAGTCTGCATATTCCACTGCACAGGCGCTGGGTCCAGAGACTCCGGAGATTTTTCCAAAGACTTCGGACTTTCCAGAGTATCCAGCCAAAACTCTAGAGTATCCAAGTTTTACTAATAAAATTGTTTTAAGTGGTGATTTTTCAGGTTGGGCCTATTCACCCCCCACCCCCTCTAGGCGACATCAAGATTCTTTCAATTGGTATCAGAGCTTAATGCTCCGATTCAAGTTTAACCGCTTGGAGTTAAAAGGACGTCGACTAATTGTGAGGTATCGTTTGAGCCACTTAGGTTTAATGGCTCAAACTATGATTCTTGGTCTGCTCATGTTCTTCATGTATTACACACTTGGGGTCCTTCATTTCAACGAGTTGTGGTGGCAAGCATTCTTCCCGAGGACTTTGATAGTGAGGACTCATCCAATCTATCAAAAGAGGAAAAGGATTGTGTGCTCCACAACTCCTCCATAACTAACCTTATGTACAATAATGTGAGCAAGGTTATTCAAAAATTCATCTTCAACAATGAAGACATTTGCGATGATGCACATCATATTTGGGTGGCACTCAAAGACATCTATACTAGTGCCGATGATGAGGATGACGAAGAAGAAGAAGAGGAGTCACTAGAGGAGTGCTCAACATCAACATCTTGCATTCCTCCTCTAGTAACTTCAATTGTGCAACAAAAGAGCAACAACATCAATACAACACGTCATCAACCCAATGAGGTATATATAGCTCCTAGTATTTCCTTTCTATGTACTAACAATGCCAAGTCTCAAGTGACTAAAGGTAAAAAGAAGAAAGGAAGCGAAGTTGAGAAATTTGATTTTGAGCTCGATAAGATGACCAAGAAAGATAGAAAGAATGTGTTGGATCTCATAAAGAGAGTAAGAAGGCAAGAAGATGAGCTCACAAGACAACAAGCTTATCGTGACTCCTTCGAAGAAGAATTGAAGAAGCTTAAGAAGTCAAATGATGTCTTGTCTACATCCCTAGAAAAGGAGAATCAAGCTCTCAAGGATCAACTTGAGGAAATCAGTTGCAAGTTTGTGAAACTACAAGGCACTCACATAGAACTTGAATATTCTCATGAGAGGCTTGTAGAATCACACACTTTGCTAGAAGTGGCAAATGAGGTTTTGGTAAACTCAGTTAAATCTTATACACCTCATTGCACAACAAGCACATGTACTCAAGTTGAAAATGATATATCTTGTGCTAACCTATGTGGCCCAAAAGGCAAACCTTCTTGGTATGATTGTGTGATTGCAGAATATTGTGATGACTCCATTGCTCAAGAAAATTATGATCTTATGCATGAGGTCGAAAGACTCAAGAAAGAGGTGGCTAAGTTGAAGGGAAAAGAAAAAGTGCAACCTTCTCAAGATAACCGTGAGCCCATGGTGAAGAAGTTTGAGAAGAGGATAATCGTCACTAGATCAATCTCTCAACAAAGCCACAAGATCAATGATCACAAGATTAGCAACAAAGAGAAGCTAGATCACATCAAGTGCTACAAGTGCTCACACATGGGACATTATGCATCCATGTGCTCATTCAAGCAAGAAGACATTCTGAATCAGTCAAAGAGGCAAAGAAGTCTTGCTCAGAGAAGATGCTTAGGTTGTCATGAGAAATGGCATAAGATTGAAGCTTGTATCAACCGGTCAAAGGTTCCCTCAGGGAAAACCGGTGGCACCGGATTTGCCAAACCGGTGGAACCAATTACCACTGAGAAACCTCAAGAGAATCTCAACAAGGGATTTCTGAAGGCTCAAACTAAATACAAGGAGAATAATAGCTCCATGACAAGTGTGAAGAAGAGTAGTAACATTAAGCACAAGATTTGCTACACTTGTCGTCAAAAAGGACATTTAGGTAAAGATTGTCCTATGAGTAAGAATCCTAAGCCCAATCATGTTAATTCCCAAAATAATATGCTTGGGAGAAACTCAAATGACCCTAGTGCCTCTAAAGTGGTTGTATTACAAAGGAAAGGCACAAAGGCCATTTGGGTACCAAAGTACGTAATTGCTAACCCCTTAGGACCCAATGCACATTGGGTACCAAAATATGCCTAAAAGGACTTTGCAGGTACTTTGAGAAGCATTGGAAGCTTGGTTCAATTGAGAAGATATTTATTTCATTCATATCTGATGAGAATTTTTATGATTGATCACTAGAAAAGGACCAAGTGAGATAAATGGAAGAAATTTCATCCAATGCTACTCTTATGATAAGTACTTCTCTCTATAGATGTTCATACTCATATGTGAAACATGCTCATGTGCTAGTTAATCATATGAGTTGAACAAGCTACATATGCTCTCTCTAGCAAAATTATGTCAAATACCATTCAGTGCTATTAACCCATTCATCTAGAAGCTTTGAGTGGTTGTTGTTTGCAGGGACATAGATGTGAGCAAAAATAAAAGAAAGAATCAAGAAAAGGATCATCTAATTCTTGAGAAAACGCAAGGTGCAAGAATCTGGAAGAACCCGATGGCACCGAGTTGGAGAACTCGGTAGCACCGAGTTTCCTAGTATCAACAAGGGCTGGAGAGGAAAATTATGCAAATCTCTCAATAAGTATTTTTAATGTTTCTAACCAAAAGCAGCCTAAGCAAAGAATATTTGTGAGCCTTTCTTGATCACTTTTTTACATCTCATATTTGCTCATATATTTGGACCAAAATGTGGAGCTTGCTACCCTAGTGCCTTAGGGGCTGTTTGGGAGAGCTCCACTTAAAAAAATAACTCTGCTCCACAAAATTCACTCCATAAACTCTGCTCCACTCTAGTAATTTCAAGCATCATGTTTGGGATAGCTCCACTCCACAAATTACAAAGGCCCACTTCCCTCCACCCTACAGCCCAGTGTGCAAGTAACGGCCCAACTCGGCCCATCTAAATTCCCCTCACTTCCATGTGGGTCCCGCTCATCAGGTTATCTTCAACCTCACTTCCACACTAGTAGGCAGTGGCAGGGGCGGCTGGAATCGCTGGATCCCGGACTCCCGGTGAGCGGGAGTGGCAGCGCCTAGGCGGCGAGCCCCAGCGGGCTGAGGAGGAGGCGAACAGCGGCGAACCCCGGTGGCGGGTGGCTGCGAGCCCCAGTGACACCACGACGGGCAACGACGAGCGGGAATAGCAGGGGCGGAGGCAGCGAGCCCCAGCGGGCTGAGGAGGAGGCGAGCGGTGGCGGGTGGCTGCGGCTCTGACGACGTCGCGACGGGCGATGGTGGTGAACCCTGGTGGCGGGCGGATCCGCGGCACCGAATCTGAGCACGGCGGAGCGGGCACGGCGCTCGGTGGCACCGGTGGTGGCAACGCCGACCTGCAATGGCGGCGGTGCCTTGCCGGCAGTGGCAGAGGAGCGTGGAGGTTGGCGCAGCTTTTCTGCCTGCGACGGCGTGGTGGCTCTGCGGTGGTGTCGTTTGCTTGTCTATGCAAATGGCCTCCTCAGACGCGTACAAGGCAGGCACGCTCAGCGCCATTTCTGCCTCCGCCTCGGCGGCGGTGGGGGTGAGGAGAAGCGTCACGACCACGAGGAGCCTCGCGTCAAGAGGCGAGATCGCCACCGCCACGGTGGCGTGCCATGCTGTGCACTTGTGCTTGCTTGTGAATAGCGCTCCGGCAGCTGTTGACTTTTTCTTTATTTTTGTTTGAAGGGGTATGGAAAAGGTGTGTAACCAGTGGCAATGGGTAATTATCTCCAACTTCATCAGCTCCCAAAAATGGAGTACCTCTTGAGGAGCTCCAAAAAAAGCTGGAGTGGAGCAAATATTTCTTGGAGTGGAGTGGAGCTAGTTGATCTGTTTGGATATTTTTTTCATGGAGTGGAGCTGTTTTTGTTGGAGCAGAGCTCTCCCAAACAGCCCCTTAATCGAGCTAAAAGTGCATTTCTCAAGATTCAAATACATGATGCACCTATTTAGGGGGAGCTCACTTCACATTTTGTGTCTCTTGGTACTAACACCACTTGCAAGTCTTCATGCGTGTAGTTCAAGTATGAGGTGTTTCATTTATATATCCATACTCTCAACTTGAATAAACCCTATGGCAAGTGTGTTGGTTGTGAGTAAGCCACATGACAAGAAGGTCACCAATCCATCTCTGTAATTGTATCTCTCACTTTGTATTCATGGATTGGATTATATTTCATTTTGGCTACTACCCATAGTATAGTTTAAATTCCTTGATTTGGACTTGATTGACCAAAATAGTGCACATGTCTACTCCATCCACATAATTATGTGAGCACTATATTCCTGAGGAATTTGGCCTATACTATGAGGTTTCATGTTAGGTGACTCATTTCCTTACCACAATCAAAGAGTCACTTAATGTGGAACTAGAGCTTGTACTTTTAATATTTGAACTCGCTTGTCCTTTCAGCACAAAGTGGTTATTTCATATAAAAAATGACAAGATGATGAAGATGGAAATATCAAAAGAAAGTTCAAACTCTTCTCTCATATGGCTTCATCTTATCAGGAGTGACAAGGTAATCTTACTGAAAGACCATAATGGGTGCAAGCTCTCTTGAGAGTTCTTCTATGTGAGAATTCTTTATATTAGAGGCCAAGGTATGCAATTCTAAATTCAAGCAAAGCATCTAGGCCTTATTCTTGCTAGTGTGAGTTTTGGTGTGCAATGGTGCATGGTGTCACCTTGGATTTGTTTCATGGTGATAGTAATGAGTTTTGGATATTTAGTTGATGCCTCACAAATTTGCTTTTGGAAAATTTGAATTCTAACATTGGTCTAAATTTGAAAAGAGGCATGAGCTAAACATGCTAACACTTATCCTAACTAGTTATCCTTGCATACTCTTGGTGACATAGAATAGATTTTCAAAATTCACTAGCATGTGTAGGTGGTGTGCTTTTTGCAAAATATTTGAGTCTTGATCTTTTTAAATTATGTCTTGTTATTTATGGTTATTGGTACTCATGTTTGACTGCTGGCTAACCATAATTGCAAGACCCTCTCAAGTTCAAAGGAAGCTACTCATTCTTATCTCAAGGGCTTGCAAACTTTGGATTTCTCAAAATTCATCAAATTCTATCAAACTCTTTATCTGGGTACAAGGACTGTGTAAAAATGGATAAAAAGGACAGAGAAAGAAAGTGGAAGGGAAAAGGGAGTGCAGATTTGAAAATATGGACAAAAGTCCACAGGTTAAGTAAAACCCGGTAGCACCAGTTTCTATTGGCAGTAAAAGGATAAGACCCGTGACTCACCCTACAGTTACCCATTCACCACCCCTTTCACCCCCCGACCCAGCACAGTGTTGGCGGTCGATTTCCATCAACCAAGGATGTTTGTTACACTTTGGTTTGAGCTTTATTATGATACTAACCCGCCACTAGGCACACTAATGATATAACATGTTCAACCGTGTATGTGCTTTTGGAAGTATAATGTTCTTGTAGGAAAACATGAACTAAAGGGACGGAGTCACATCAAGTTCAAAGGACCAATTGGGGAGTTCCGTTCATGTTCAAGTACAAGGCATATTCATTCCCAAAGGTGGCAAGGACCGAAGTGTTATGGTGAAGCATCTCCGAGGACCAAGGCGTAAAGATCGGATTTCATACGAGAAGACCCCTTATATTTATCGCCGAGTTGATGACGTCAAAATGCTACAAGTATTGGGCTACAAGTTCATATTGACAAGAGGAGCAACGTCGAGGAAGACCGGGCCGAACCGGGCCAAAAAGGGGCTAGGCCGATCGGACTGGTCCGATCGGCCTAGCCTCTCCTGGCCTCGGTTCGGGCCCCCGTTTCTCGTGCGCGAAGGTTGTTCAACCCTAAGTTGCTGGCGGTGCCGCCATTCGTTGGAGACAGAGATAAATACCCCCGAAGGCGACCACAAGGCAGGGAGGTCAGACCGGAGGAAATTCGAGGAGAACATTCGCGAGAAATATTCATCGAGTTGAAGGAGGCGGCCACAAGCGAAGGAGGACGTGGAGGCGCTGCCACCACGCCACCGGAGTTGAAGGACGACATCGCCGGAGGTTCTACCATGATCAACAACGCCATGTCTAGCGTCTTGATGGGGTAAACCTTTCATTTGTCCATGGGGTTGTAACGGATCATATCATGTAAATCGCCAACTCGTTTATGGTTTCAATCTATCAATTCCGTGTTGATGAATGCTTCGTTGTTTAAGGCTAGCTACCACGCTTTTCGGGAGCATAGATCTCAATACTCCCAACGATCCCATCATCACACCTTGGTCGTGTCTCACCGTCATGATTATCCCTTCGTAGTGACAGTACGATGAGGGAGAAAGGGCGAAGGCATCGGTCGCATCCCTTGATAGATTGTTTTCGATTCATTTAGGTGGTTGCATGTTTATGTTTCCCAAACCCTATGGGCAAATGTCCTTTATATCTCGTGCACCTCACACGCCTCTAGTTGAGTTTGGTTTGGTTAGATTGATCTCTAGTAGTAGATTGATTCGGTTAACTAGTTTAATACAAGATCAACGATAGCAATCGCCTTGCTCCTTGGGTTTGACAAGAACCTTGGGTTTACACTCAAGGGAAAGAGGGTCCCTTGATCCGTACGCTTGCGGATCGAAGTTTACTACGACATTAGACCGTCAACAAGCTGCACCCCTTTTTCTGGCGCCGTTGCCGGGGAGCAAGCCAGTTTGCTACGTTTATTTTGTGTTAATTTTTGTTGATCACTAACTCCTAACCCTAATTTTCTAGAATGAATCCTCTTTTGTTTTTGTTTTGTCTTTGATTGTCTGGATGGCATTCGTCGGAAGACTCGTGGAGGAACCAGAGAGATCATTAAGGGATTATGCCAGCCCACGATGTGAGGATATTAAAGTACAAGAGTTGGATTCAACTCTTGAAGCGACGAAATATGAGATCAAGGCTCGGATCATCGAGATGGTGGCAACTAACCCGTACCGAGGGTTGAAGACAGAAAATCCATATAGACACATCGAGCGCTTCACGACGATATGCAATACGGTGCAACAAGAGGGAGTCCCCAAGGTTTGGTTTGAATGGAATCTTTTCCCTTACTCACTTGTCGATGAAGCAAAGAAATGGTATTCGGCTGCCTCTTTTGAAGTTGGAGGAAATTGGGATCAATTGATGAAAAAATTTTGCGCCAAATTTTTCCCAATAAGCAAAGTCCAACATTTGAGGAGGCAAGTTATCACTTTTAAGCAAGGAGAAGAGGAAGGGATAGATGAAGCGCGGGAACGTTTCAATGCGCTAGTCGAACAAGGACTGAGACTTGGATTCCCCGGTGATGTACTTTTGCATACATTTTATTTTTCCCTAACCCCTAGTTGGATGCAACATGTTGAAATGTGTGCAGGAGGGGATCTCATGGAGAAAACACTCACGGAAGCCGCCCAACTTCTACAAAAAATTTGCAAAGCGGTGGCCACACGAAGAGATTGGGAAGAAAGACTTTCGGGAGATACGGAACATGACACAAGCGTGAAGATGCTAGCTGGGATTTTTAGAGAAGCAGCCCCGGAAGAGAAGGAAGTGGAGCCAATCTCGAAAAAAGTGAAAGAACTCGAACACAAGGAACCTAGAGCTATCCCAGAGGGCAATTGTGTGGAAACGAGTAAGGAAAGAAAAAGATCTTTTTCAAGCGCAAAGCCGTTAAGCGAGTTCGAGGAGATGGATTGGGTTCCAATAGATTTTGAGGAGGTATTCGATAAGAGAAGACCGTTCCCTAGCCAAAGAGGGACGGTAAAAGCTTTGGAGGTTGACTTCCCGCCGGAAAAGAAACCCAAACCGCTATTCAAATTGGAGGCAACCGAGGAAGTCATTGAAAAACTCTTTAGCGAAGGAGAAATAGATCCGGACCATTTGGCCAAAGCTAAAAGACTTTTGGGAGTCAAGCCCGAGGCGTCACCGTTTGCTCGCCTTGCTGAAATTAATGCCATTGGAACCGATGAAGAGGAGAGGACATCGCCACGCATAGATTGCAAGGTCAACAACATTGAATGCAAGGCACTATGCGACATTGGAGCACAAGTAAGTGTTTTGTCCTCTAAAATTTTTTATGAGATTAATGATCATACCATAGATTTAATTCCGACATCTACTAAGTTAATCATGGGAGATGGTAGTATCATTATTCCACTTGCAATTGCTCGCAACCTTGAGGTTAAAATTTCTGAAAAATGCATACCAACCGATTTCTTCATTATTGATGTCCACCATGATAAAAATGATCATGTCATTCTTGGTAGACCGTTCCTCAAGTTGGTTAATGCCATTTTAGATGCCGGAGAAGGAAAAGTAACTCTTAATCTTGATGGGGATAATCACACATATAATTTCCTTAGTGCTTCGAATATTGCTTTACCCCTACCTCTTGATGACGAAGACGTAGGGAGCCTTCGTTTTGTTGAAACTTTCAGGGATCTGCTACGAAGAGCAATGGAGAATGATTCCAATGAGGAGCTTGATAAAGAACTAGCGGGAGCAACCAAAGGACTAGAACCACAAAATGGAAGCTTGGAAGAAGACAAATTCGAAGACATCGGGGAAATTGAACATGAAGAACCGCAAGTACCGGAAGTGGGTCTCAAACCTTTGCCCAAGGGGCTGAAATATGAATTTTTGGGGTCGGACAAGACTTATCCCGTGATCGTTAGCGATGAATTGAGTCCCGAAGAAAATGATATGTTGCTGAATTTATTGAAAAAACACAAGAAGGTGATGGGATATTCGATCAACGATCTCAAAGGACTTAGCCCCGCCTTTTGCACTCATCGTATACCCATGGAGGAACAATGCAAGCCCGTCATAGACCCCCAAAGAAGGTTAACCCATGCCATGCGAGAGGTGGTGAAGAAGGAGGTTATTAAGCTATTGGATGCCGGAATCATCTACCCAGTACCGCATAGTGAATGGGTGAGTCCTGTGCATTGTGTATCGAAGAAAGGAGGATTGACCGTGGTGAAGAATGACAAGAATGAATTAATCCCGCAAAGAACCGTGACCGGATGGAGGATGTGTATTGATTATCGGAAGTTGAACAAAACAACGAAGAAGGATCACTTCCCCCTTCCGTTCATCGACGAGATGCTTGAAAGGTTAGCAAACCATGCATAATTTTGCTTTCTTGATGGATACTCGGGGTTTATGCAAATCCCTATTCACCCGGAAGATCAACATAAGACAACCTTCACTTGCCCCTATGGAACATTTGCTTATAGAAGGATGCCTTTTGGTTTGTGTAATGCACCGGCCTCTTTTCAACGTTGCATGATGGCGGTCTTTTCGGAATTCATCGAGGAAATTGTCGAATTATTCATGGATGATTTTTCCGTCTATGGAAAAACTTTTGCGGATTGTTTGGCAAACTTGGACAAGGTTCTCTCAAGATGTGCGGAGGTCGATTTGGTGCTAAATTGGGAGAAATGTCACTTCATGGTGAAGCAAGGAATAGTCTTGGGACATGTGATATCCGAGAAAGGAATTGAGGTTGATAAGGCTAAGGTTGAGACGGTTGAGAAGCTTCCACCACCTACGGATATTAAATCATTGAGAAGCTTTTTGGGCCATGCGGGATTCTATAGGAGATTTATCAAGGACTTCTCAAAGATCACCAAGCCGTTGACTAACCTTCTTCAAAAGGATGTGGAATTTGATTTTGATGATAGGTGCTTGGCGGCATTCCGAAAACTAAAAGAAGCTCTCATAACCGCGCCCGTCATTCAACCGCCTGATTGGAGCCAACCATTTGAGATCATGTGCGACGCTAGCGACTATGCTGTTGGAGCTGTATTGGGACAACGGAAGGAGGGTAAGGTACACGCCATATATTATGCTAGCAAAACTCTCAGTGGAGCTCAATTAAATTATGCGACAACGGAAAAGGAATTGCTTGCGGTGGTATTCGCTTTTGAAAAATTCAGATCTTATATTGTGAATTCCAAGTAATTGTTTACACCGATCATGCGGCAATTAAGTACCTTTTGACTAAGAAGGATGCCAAGCCAAGGTTGATTCGATGGATCCTTCTTCTTCAAGAATTTGATGTGGAGATTCGTGACAAGAAAGGTACCGAAAATGTTGTGGCCGATCACTTGTCAAGAATGAATCGGGAGGATGACAAAGAGCCTATTGAAGATAAAATGAGAGATGATCACCTATATCGAGTATTTGACAAAGACACTTGGATGATCGATATCATAAGAGCCATACGAAGGATGCCGCTAGATCACTTGGATAAGAATACTCAAAGAAGGATAATCTCTGATAGCCGAAAATACATATGGGACGCACCTTACCTCTACAGGCTTGGCTCGAATGGAGTGTTGCGAAGATGTATACCAAGAGAGGAAAGGGGTGAAATATTAAGAAAGTGTCACTCAAGTGAATATGGAGGACATTATGGGCATTTTAGGACGCAAGCAAAGGTATGGGCTAGTGGATTTTATTGGCCGGAAATGCATGAAGATTCAAAGAGGTACGTTGCTTGTTGTCCGGAGTGCCAAAGAATGGGGAATATATCTCAAAGAAATGCCATGCCGCTGAATTATAACTTACAAATTGATTTATTCGACGTGTGGGGGATTGACTTCATGGGCCCTTTTACAAAATCAAATGGGAATGAGTATATTTTGGTAATGGTTGACTATGTGTCCAAATGGGTGGAGGCAATCCCATGCCGAAGAGCTTCAACGGATGAATCTATACATATAATCAAAGAGGTGATATTCCCACGATATGGAGTGCCAAGGATTGTGATAAGTGATGGAGGATCTCATTTTACCGGGAAAAGCTTTAAAAGAGTCTTGTCCAATTTGGGGATCGAGCATAGAATATCCACGGCATATCATCCTCAAACCAACGGTCAAGCGGAAACTTCGAATCGGCAATTGAAAAGCATCCTAAACAAGACCGTCTCAAAAGGAGGCAAAGATTGGTCGAAAAAGTTGAGCGGACCGCTATGGGCGTATCGAACGGCGTTCAAAACACCGATAGGTATGACTCCATACCAATTCATCTACGGAAAATCTTGCCACTTGCCGGTGGAACTTGAGCACAAGGCGTATTGGGCAATCAAGGAAATGAGCTTTGATTTGGATGCGGCAACACTTAAGCGAAGGGTACAAATTAGTGAGTTGGAAGAAATGAGGCTCAAGGCATACGAGAGTGCGAGTATATATAAGGAGCAGATGAAAAGGTGGTACGATAAGAGGCTCAAAACGAAAGAGTTCAAAGAGGGTGACAAGGTTCTATTATACAATTCAAGATTCAAACTCTTTGGAAAAGGGAAGCTAAAAAGCAAGTGGGACGGACCTTATGTCGTCCACTCGGCCTCACCGAATGGAGCGGTGACAATCATTGACATGAAGGGAGATAGATATGTGGTGAATGGGCAACAATTGAAGGTTTACCTCGAGCCCGATGTCATACCCATTGACTACATTGACGTCTACACATTGGAGGATGAGCCCGAGCGTCGAGCCTAGGACGCAAAACGAGGTAACCCGCTGTAAATACTTTTTCATTTTCATTTCTTATTTATTTTGAGTCCTTTCCTCGATTTTTAGTTAGACCTTTTTGCCACACGAGTTCATATGCACGTAATGAAGAGACCCACCAAAACTGGGCCGAACCAGGCCGAAATTGGGCATGGCCCGATCGGACCAGTCCGATCGGCCTAGGGCCGTTTCGCGCCGGTTCGGTCCCCTTTTTCTCTGGTATGTTCGTCTGGTATTTCCTTTTTCCTACCGACGAAATTAGGCAAATCCAAAAATGGTAGGGTAGGGTTTCGGCCGAGTCTTTCCGGGATATTTAAGGGTGCATGGGGTGTTCGGGAATTGCATCTCATTTGCAATCTCCCACCTCCACAAAAGCATCAAGCACAGCCATGGCGAGACCGAGTTTGACCAAGGATGAGGCGGAGGTCAAGGCGGTGATAGAAGTTGAAGAGCGCTTCCCCTCTCCGACACCAGCGAATGAGGAGGTTCGTCAGTGTGAGTTGAAGCCTATGCTTAAGGAAGTAGTAAAGAGAACCGCGAGGATTCGTGTAGGAGGCCGCATCCCCAACAAGAAGCTTGCAAGTCGCACTCCGAGGGAGGAGGAGAAGAAGAAGAAGTCCGCTTCCCCCGTACGCCGCTCAATGAGACTCCTCGGGATGAAAAGGAAGAGCTACAAGAAGAAGACTCCCGAGCCGGTAGACTTGTACAGGGATAGCGACTTCTCCGATGACCAGAGCCCTAGCTCATGGGGAGCCGCCGGGAGAGATGATAATGACCTTTACTTTTGGGAGGAAGTGCCCAAGGAGGAGCCCGGGGGTGACGATG
Organism: Cenchrus fungigraminus; assembly: GCA_036936925.1. Lineage (NCBI taxonomy): Eukaryota > Viridiplantae > Streptophyta > Magnoliopsida > Poales > Poaceae > Cenchrus > Cenchrus fungigraminus. The sequence goes on from CM072773.1 coordinate 117,668,067, forward strand.
AGCAAGGCAACGGAGGAGATCCTGATGATGGAGATGACCCAGATGACAAGGGGGATGGCCCAGCAAGCACCCTTTGTGTTGCTCGGCATGCCGCAACGTGATCTCGGATCTCTATGCGTCCCTTGATGAATGCCTTCACGCTATGGAGGCTATGTGTCAATGGATGGAGGATCTTGAGCGCGTGGTGGAGGACGACTTCAAGTTCCTTAACCGGAACGTGAGGAAACTTTTCGGCATGCATGGGAATCTCAAAAAGAAGTGGTGTGAATCTTGCGGGAGGTGTCATTAGGCGTTGTAGCTAGTTTTCCCCTCTTTTGTCCCTTTTTGTAAAATTACGACGAGGACGTCATATGATTCAAGCGTGGGGGGAGAGCTAGCTCTTTAGATTTTTGCTCAAGTGGTTATAGGTCAAGTCTTTAGTCGAGAGTTTTGAGAGTTTAGTTTCGAGAGAGTCTTGTTTTTAAATTTTTAGCTTGAAGTGTGTCTTAATTTAGTGTGAGTCAATAAAAAGAAAAAAAAGGTGTCTTTATTTCCTTGTCTTTTATTTACTTTACTTGTTTTTCTTCCTTTACTTTTATTATTCGAGCATGAGCATTGAAAATTTTGTCTCCGTGGTGCTTAGTGGAAGATTGTCTTTGAAAGCTTCCATGCTTAACCTTTGATCTAGGACTTCACCTCTACCACACTATGATTATTAAATAAATTGGAGGAGCTTTTATTTCTGAAAATTAAGAAAACCATCCTCGCAAATAAAGTTTAGCATTTTCTTTCTCCAAGTTGAGAGGCATAATCATCCTATAAAGCCTTTAGCATATATATCTTTGCTCCACCATAAGTGTCACTAGCATAATGAGTTGGGTTAAGACGTTTCTCTCTAGGAAAGGCTAATTTCGAGCAATGATCATATCCTTGTTTATTATCTTTTGTTGCTAGCCTCGTCATTATTCGGTAACGGGAATTTCACATCGAATGCCCCGTTCATCACCGGATTCCATACCCAAAACCATATATATCTTTTTATTATCATATTCCTTGAACTCAACCCATTACCGAAGGATCGTTCCAATTTTGCGTGAGGATTCATTGAAAATTCAGATTGGAGTTCATGTCAAAAGGGCAAGCGGAAAGCTTCGGAAGGGGCCAAGATGAGAAGAAAAGAAGTAGAAAGAAAATATATATATATATATGTGTATGGTGCGCATAAAAAAAAGGGAGAAAGAAGAAAGAAAAAGTATGGAAGTTCATGGCTAAGCAAGAAGAGATGTGTTGAATGATGAATCATATGAGGATCAAGAGAAGTGCAAAAAAGGATGCTACGATGTTGGGAATGAATCTTCGATCTTTTCTAACCATGTGCAATCCGACATCGAGGACATCATTAGTGCCTTGAAGTCATTTCTTTCGTTCCTTTGCACATGTCCACCATTCTAAATCTTCTTATCCTTGATCCCCTTACATTATGGATAATTCTTATGATCATTGGCTCGGAAGGTGCTTGACCTTTAGAGGACTTTCTTAGCTTAACAATATATGTGTGTTAGTTTCACTAGCCATACCTATAGCTCCACTTTACATTATAAATGAGAGACTTGTGAAAGGTGAGATTTTATGAACTATCTAGGATAGCCACTTTAATTGAGCGACATGTGAGAACTTGGAGAAGGATTTTGTCTAACACTTGATGCAGGAATTTTATTTATGAAAACTCATGAAAACTCTCCGATGGAAGTAAGAAAGTAAGTGTGGTTGGAGTTGAAGATCTCTGGTGAAAAGGTATGAGTTGTGGGGTAAGTCTTGATTTGATAAAGATTATAAACGCCCATGTTGCATTATGATCTTTGTTCTCATGTCTCTTATTTTAAAGATAAAGGATTCACTAACTTGTAAAGGAAATATTTGATGAGAAGTGTTTCAACCCCGTGGATAAATCTTTTTGTGAGCAACTTGCTCGAGGACGCGCAAGATCTAAGCGTGGGGGGGTGTTGGCGGTCGATTTCCGTCAACCAAGGACGTTTGTTACACTTTGGTTTGAGCTTTATTATGATACTAACCCGCCACTAGGCACACTAATGATATAACATGTTCAACCGTGTATGTGCTTTTGGAAGTATAATGTTCTTGTAGGAAAACATGAACTAAAGGGACGGAGTCACATCAAGTTCAAAGGACCAATTGGGGAGTTCCGTTCGTGTTCAAGTACAAGGCATATTCATTCCCAAAGGTGGCAAGGACCGAAGTGTTATGGTGAAGCATCTCCGAGGACCAAGGCGTAAAGATCGGATTTCATATGAGAAGACCCCTTATATTTATCGCCGAGTTGATGACGTCAAAATGCTACAAATATTGGGCTACAAGTTCATATTGACAAGAGAAGCAACGTCGAGGAAGACCGGGCCGAACCGGGCCAAAAAGGGGCCCGGCCGATCAGACTGGTCTGATCGGCCTGGCCTCTCCTGGCCTCGGTTCGGGCCCCCGTTTCTCATGCACAAAGGTTGTTCAACCCTAAGTTTCTGGCGGCGCCGCCATTCGTTGGAGACAGAGATAAATACCCCTGAAGGCGACCACAAGGCAGGGAGGTTAGACCGGAGAAAATTCGAGGAGAACATTCGCGAGAAATATTCATCGAGTTGAAGGAGGCGGCCACAAGCGAAGGAGGACGTGGAGGTGCTGCCACCACGCCACCGGAGTTGAAGGACGACATCGCCGGAGGTTCTACCATGATCAACAACGCCATGTCTAGCGTCTTGATGGGGTAAACCTTTCATTTGTCCATGGGGTTGTAACGGATCATATCATGTAAATCGCCAACTCGTTTATGGTTTCAATCTATCAATTCTGTGTTGATGAATGCTTCGTTGTTTAAGGCTAGCTACCATGCTTTTCGGGAGCATAGATCTCAATACTCCCGATGATCCCATCATCACACCTTGGTCGTGTCTCACCGTCATGATTATCCCTTCGTAGTGACAGTACGATGAGGGAGAAAGGGCGAAGGCATCGGTCGCATCCCTTGATAGATTGTTTCCGATTCGTTTAGGTGGTTGCATGTTTATGTTTCCCAAACCCTATGGGCAAATGTTCTTTATATCTCGTGCGCCTCACACACCTCTAGTTGAGTTTGGTTTGGTTAGATTGATCTCTAGTAGTAGATTGATTCGGTTAACTAGTTTAATACAAGATCAACGATAGCAATCCCCTTGCTCCTTGGGTTTGACAAGAACCTTGGGTTTACACTCAAGGGAAAGAGGGTCCCTTGATCCGTACGCTTGCAGATCAAAGTTTACTACGACATTAGACCGTCAACACACAGTAAAGAGAAAGGGAGAAAGAGCGATTCCTTGGTGATTTGAGGATTGGACCGTGGGATTCAAGGCTTCAGGCAAGATTCTGGTTCTTCAACCTAGTGGGACCGAATTCCCCTCCATTTCAGGACTGCAGCAACACTCTCACCATGTCAGGAGGTACCTCGTGCATTGGTTTTGCCCGATCTACTTTTCTAGGACCTATCTCTGGGATTCCTTTGGTAGAATGGCATACAAATGGTCATAGAATAGATCCCAATCACTGGTTTAGAGATTCCATGGCAGCATTATTGGGGGCATGAACTAGGGTTCATACTGAACCCGGTGGCACCGAGTTTCCCAAATTGGTGGCACCGGTTTCGACGCATAGGCTCTGTCCAGTTTGCAAAATATGCTCAAGAAAATTCAGATGGGTATTCTAGTGACAAAGAATTATTCCTAAGACATAGATTTATTTGTTTGTGTCACAGATCCAACATTTGATCAAGTTTATGGGAGAAGACCTCAACAATCAAAGAATGCCTAATATGAGTTGAGAAGGAGAGAAGGAGCTAGCAGCAATCTTGAGATCGAGGAAGAAGTGCCAGTGAGGCCTAGAAGGTCTAAAAGGACAGCGGGGAGAATTAACCTTCCTAGAGGTACCATGCGCATTGAAGACTCCGAGCATGAGTCAACCTCTAGTGATGATGATGAGGAAAGCCCATATAGGAGGGAGCCACTCCTCCTGAGTCACCTGCAGCGGCTGCTCAGCACAAAAGAAAAGGCAAAAATATTCGCACAGCTAGCCATGAGCACAGTCAGGGCACTGGGATGATGACAGTGATGAGGGCATCTTTATTTCAGTGATTGGACCTCAGCCCACCTGACATTGATGAAGAGACCTACTTCAACATCAGAATGAAGCCACCCTATGATCCTGAGCACCGCAACATAATTAACTACAAGGCAAGGGGCATGACAGAGAAGGCAAGGAAAGAAAGAGAAAAGAATCCCAAAGAGGTTGGTGGAAGAAATCTGGATTACCGGTTTGGCACCAAATTCCATCAAGACTATTATTCAAGCGCAATAATCAAGAAAGACGATCCCATTGCTCACTCAGAATACATTGATTGGAAGTTCTTGACAGACTTAGAAGACCCTAGGATTGCAGAAATTATTCATGAGTGCAAAAGGAAAAATATTTATGGCATCATGGGTCTTACTAAGTCATGGAACAATGAGGTGATTACACAATTCTATGCCACTTGTTACTTTACCACCAAGAATGATGAGAGGATTGTGCATTGGATGACAGAAGGGAAATGGTTTGGTGTGACCTATACTCAATTTGCCTCTCTACTTGGGTTTGGTGAGGAAGATAAATCTAGAGTGAAGATTCATTAGGCACATTACATGGACAAGGAGGAAATGAAGTTCATGTACATTTCGGGAAGAGAGTGGAATTATGGTTGTGTTAAAGGGATGATACCCTTCTATGCGTATCTTCACCGTAGGTTTTAAAGACACTTGCTCCTAGAGAAGAGGATCAATCAAATGTATCACACTATGGGAGAGATTTGCTAAAATATATGAATCCTAGTGAGCAAGAATTCAATGTGATGGACTACATTTGGGAGGAAATGAAAACCATAGCCTCTTCTCCACAAAAGAGTTGTGGATATGCTCCTTATCTCACGCATGTCATTGAGGCCAGCACCAACTTCAAATTTGAGTATGATCATGATCATAAACCTTTTCACTTGAAGAATGACATTAAGGACTCAACTCTAGTGGGCTCGGCGAGCCAAAGGGCAAATGTTGAAGGCCAAGGGGCCTCTGAGGAGCCTGCTGCAGCTGCTGCTCCATCTATGGCAGCAAGGCCCTCATATGGTAGAGGTCGTGGACGTGGAAGGCAAGATGTGCAAAAGCCCCCTTCTCCTCTCAGAAAATTATTCAACTTCATGTGTGGTGCTTGCATGAATGCAAATGATGTTGCTCATAAGGATAGGCAGAGAAGGAAGAGGGATTCAAGGATGATAAGATACATGTATGAAAATCCCTCTCCCACAAATAGGCCTCCTAATCCTATTGCACCCTCTGATGATGAAGATAGTAAGTCGGAGACCTTTGAAAGAATATGGGAAAAGTCCCAACAAGTTGATCCAACTACTAATAAAGATTATTGGGATAGAGCTTATGGAAACTCATACTACAACCCAACCTTTGGAGAAATGTATAGTGCTCGAACTTCATATTCAGAGGCACCTTTCATGGGAGCACAAGGTCAAGGCACATATTCTAGTATGCCTCAAGAGGATCCTAATGCACCGAGAGGGTCTGGTACTACTGGTGGTCACTTCTATGGTGGAATATTTGGCTCGTTTAATCCTTATGCGGGGATGTTTCCAACTCCACCCTCTCTCCATAACCCACCCTCATTTGCGCCTCCAAGCCAAGAGCAAAGGGAAGATGATGAAGAGGAGGACTAGCTATTGTCAGAGAACCCCCGGGACCTTTATTGGTGATGGATGACAAAAGGGGAGAGATTTGTCGATTGAAAGCTTTTGTTATCTGCTCTGTTTGTGCTCTGTTTGCACAACAAACCGATGGGATCGGATTTCCAATCTCGGTGGCACCGGATTCTCTATGGTGGCAGATCTGGTCTATCTCTGTCTGGCAAACTCGGTTACCGAGTTTCCAATTGGATGCAACAGGCCCTTGTAATAAATTCTCTTAAGCTTCAGTTGGACTTGAGAACAATTGTTTGTGTGCTTTAATGTGCGGTGAACCTTCTTATGCTTATTAATACTCATATGCATGTTAGTGTGAATTTTTGGGTGATGTATTGCTTTTGGTCAGTTGTGCGGAGTTGAAACCGGTGGCACTGGGTTTGGCAACTCGGTGGCACCAAGTTTGGCTGAGCAGCACTGCTTTTCTTTGCTTTATTAGTTGAAGTGCTTATCTTGTGCATGCATCACGGTTTACTTGTTCACACACTTGTTTTGCACCCCACTGTTGCAGGGATTTAGGGAGAGCTCCATGTTTTCTTGAAAATGTGCAAAATGGCATTTAAGGCCAAATATTATGAATTCCATTCATAGCACATATTAAGGGGGGCTCAACCTAAATCTGAGTTTTTAAGCTTTATTGATATATCTTTTTGTAAGCTTTAATCGAGGTTGTCATCAATCACCAAAAAGGGAGAGATTGAAAGACATCTAGGCCCTAAGTGGGTTTTGGTGTATTGATTGACAACTAGATTAAAGATCTAATGTCTTTGTTAAAGCATGTGAGCAGGTTGTAACATATAAATAACAAAGCATGATACAAAACATCGAACATCTATATGTGAAGACAAGCCATTGTTGTACAAGATAAGTTGAGGAATGGGTTATTGCCTCACATTGTGAAATGGCTCTATTTAAGGTTGAATGTCATGGTTTGTGATACGTGTGATCCCATGGTGTATATTTGATATATAAACTAGCCAATGAAGGTGAAGAAAGAGCCATAGTGATATTGGAATATTGGATGGTCTCTAAATAAATTAGAAGGCTTGTTATGATCAAACAGGACTATAGAATCAAAGAAGGTATGATCTCAATTGGATTTCACTCTTAATGTTGAATCAAAGCTAAACTCAAATTGGCATCGAATGTATAAAGAAATCAAGCAAGGGATTAGCAATGAGGTACTAAGCTAAGATTGGCCAAGTAGTGACTTGGACCATGTGCTTGGCTAGGGTGAAGTGGCTATAGCTTGGAGAATTTCAAGGTATCAAGTCGAGCCTAATCGAGTGAAGCAATGAGGATGCATCAAACATTCTTTAGATCATGTGAAGGGTGACTTGGCATCTAGAAGTGGATTTCATTCATATATGTTGAATATTGATCCAAGTCACTAGCTCAAAGGTGAAGTGCTCAAATCAATGAGACATTGATGGATGAATCTCTCAAATGGATATATTATTAAAGTATGGCGATTCATGAAGATGAAGCTCAAGAGTTCTAATACTGCATTTATATTTGATCTTGAGTATAGGTATGTCGTACTATCAAGAGGGATGCAACGTGGATAGCTTTGCTTATGTCTCGTGATCAAACCTAACCTCCCAAGTGCTTTCATGAGAGAAACACTTAGCACAACACATGCACCTGGTGGTTTTGGAGCTTGTTTTTAGTTGGAATGGATGCTTCTCTGAATAAGCTTTCCATAGAGTCCAAGATCATCGAATTCGGAGTCCGGAGTAAAAAGTTATGGCTTTTTCTCCCAGGTGACATGTGCTGTCCAGTGGAGCTTTGGAGATTTCGGGGAATTTTCCGGAGACTCCGGATTTTCCAGAGACTCCAGAAAAATGTCCCGAATATTGGGAACTTTTGAACCTAACGACTAGTTTTGGAGCTTCCGGAGTATCCAGGGGTTTTTCCGGAAACTCCGGGACTTAACAGCCAACGACTAGTTTTTGAATGATGGGTATAAATACCCCTCACCCTCTCCCATTTGTGGCTGATGGTTCCCCACATGAAAAACACATCTCCACAGCCCTTTTATGCCCTCCCATCTCTGGTATTGTAAGAGATTTGAGAGGAGAAGAGATTTGGGTGAGGGATTGAAAGATTGAATGAAAGTTGAGCTAATCCATCCTTAAGCACTCGAGTTCATAGCAAGAGATGTTCGTGGTGTTTGTTACTCTTGGAGGTCAACCCTCCTAGATAGCTAGGTGTCGCCCACAAGCTCCCAAGGTGTGGTGAGCTGTGGGACAGTTTGTGAAGGTCTTGCTTCGCCTCCGAAAGGAAAGAAGCCATCTAGTGGATCGGGAAAAGGGTTAAATGCAACCCGGCTTCGGTAGGAGAAGCACTCAACGGAGACTAGGATTCACATTGTGGTGAATCCGAACTTCGGTAAAACAAATCCTCATGTCTCTTGTTGGTTTACCTCTTATGCACTTTTCTTTACCTTGCTTTGCTCTCCTAAGCTTGTATTTGGAATATTTGTGATGTACTTGGTTGTTAGAGTTTTTTGGAGTGTAGGTACTTTGTTTGTCATCTAAGAAACTCCCCTTAGCTCACTCACCAAGTGGACTTCAGTTACAAGCAAGAAAGCAAGAGGAAGGACAGAGGGGAGATACTGTCAGGCAAACCCGGTGGCACCAGATTTGCAAAATCGGTGGCACCAGTTTTGGGTAGTGTGCATATTCCGCTGCGCAGGCGCTGGTCCAGAGATTCCCAAGATTTTTCCAGAGACTCCGGACTTTCCAGAGTATCCAGACAAAACTCCAGAGTATCAGAGTTTTACTGATAAAATTGTTTTCAGTGGTGATTTTTCAGGTTGCGCCTATTCACCCCCCTCTAGGCGACATCAAGATCCTTTCAAGAAGCAGTAGAATATAGTTAGTCTACGAGAGAAAAGACTAATGAGATATAAGAGCTTAAGAAAAAAGAGCGCAATGATGAGAGACTTACTGTAGAAAATAAAAGGATTGGAATGAAGCTAGAAGTAGAGACTAGGAAACTTGCTATCAAGGAACAAGTAGAGAATAGACGCCTTGATCTACAACAACAAGAAATGCATCTGAAACAAAGAATGGATGATGAGAAAATAATTAACATGGATCTAAGTGCACTGAGTGAGGTGCAACAAATATTTTACTGTGGGATGCAAGAAGAGATCATTGCTCAACGTTTGGGTAGTGGCAATATTTGAGAATGTGGGTCTTGTCTGAATTTGTGGTCTGTAGTGGACAATTTGTATTATTTGCCTTGTTATGCATTAACAATCTGTCTTAATTTGTGCAATTTGTGGTCTGTATGTGAAATATTTGTATTATTTGTGGTATGCATGTGGACTATTTCTGGTCTATATGTGAACTATTTGTATTTTGTAGTATGCATGTGAACAATTTGTATTATTTGTGGTCTGTACTGGACAATTTGCATGAATTAGAAATACACAAATAATGGTTAGGTTGTAGTTACATGATATGAATAAAGAAAGAGGTGAATGAAGAGTAAGGAGGTATAAGAGAGTTGGGTTGGAGTTGGAATGAAAATAGGAGCCTCAAATCTGGATGAGATGTCCTCATATGGGTGAATAAGAGCTCAATTTTAAGAGTTTGGTTGGAGTTGCCCTTACACGGACGTCAGCGCCCCGCGCTTTGGAGGAGCTCGCCTGGACAGGCATCGGCACCCTCTCTAGCACTAGAGGGGCTTGCCCGCGTAGCCGCTAGGGCGGAGCTCCTCCGTTGGGCCGGCGGTTCCCTCTAGTGCTGGAGGAGCTTGACCGCCTGGCGGAGCTCGCATGCTCGGTCGTTAGGGCGGAACTCATTCGCTGGGCCGGTGGGGATCTGCTCGGGGCTAGCGAGGAAGAAGGAGGAGAAGAGAAGGGTAAACTCACCTAGGCTGTGCAATTGGAGAGCCATTCATCATCATTCATCATATGCACCATACCAATCGCATGCTTGTACATGCCAAAACTCTTTATGCACCCTACCAAACACGAGTCAAAATGGTAGACTTAATCAAGCTTGGGCTGGCTTTGGGCTTATCCTAGCCAGGCTCCAGCCCATGCACCTTACCAATCACCCCTATATATCTTCCAGAAGGTCATAACACATTGAAACTTCCAATGTTTGAGATTTATTTTTGTTCAAAAAAAATGTTTGAGATTTGTGCAATCAACAACAACTATTGTATCTACATCTAACCCTAACACCACACACACCCTCCTCCCACTACCTTTGTGTCGCCACCTGCACCCATGGGTCATCGCTGCCCCCAGCCCCTTGCGGTCGCGCCACCCCGACCCCTACCGGAGGCCAGCGAGCTCTGTCGCCGCGTCTCCTGCGCGGCCGCTACCCCCCCCCCCCCCCCCGCCCCGCGCACTCATGGTCGTGCACGTGTCTGCGCCACCCCGAGCCCGGCTGGCGGCCGGCGAACTCCCCAGTCGTGGCCCCTGCGCGGCCGCCGCCGAACCTCCGCACGCCATGGCCGCCGTCGCGCGCCGGTATGCCACCGGTGCAGAGGTTGAAAAAAGCAAGAAAAATTGCTGAAACATTTTCAGAAAATGTTGAGCAACATTTCCATGAAAATTTTGGTGTAACCGTTTCGAAAAATGTTAGATTCAATATTTTTCTGAAAGAAATGTTGGTGCAACTCTTTACAAAAAATATTAGTTCAACTTTTTATGAAAAAATGTTATTTGAACATTTTGTTTGAAAAATGTTGTAACATTTTTAAAAAATGTTGTAACATTTTTTTTAATAATCATGAAGTGGGTTGGTTGGAAAATAATAACTAGCAAAGTTAGATGAGCTTTGGTAGGTTGGAAGTTTCAAGTCTTATCCACCTTCTGGTAGGCATATAAGAACCCCCCATGAGGTAGGTCTGACAAGGGGAAATCCTATATAACTTCCGGAAGGATATGAAACTATAACCTAATACTAGCCCAATAGCAGCCCACATAGGCCAACAACAGCGAACTCTAACCACCTTCTTCTACCTCCCTCCCTCCCACCCCTGCCCCCCGCCGCCACCCATGCGGGAGGCCGTGCCGTCGCGGCCTGCCGGCCGGCACGCCTCTCCGCACCCCGCCACAGTCAGCCCCGACCCCACGCGCCATCGCAGTCGTGGCTGCGCGGCCGGCACGCGCGCCGCCGAGGTGGTGGAGGAAGAAGGGAAAATGTTGAGATTTTCTTCATAAAAATGTTGAAACTTTTTCAAAAAATATTGATCAACATTTCCATGAAAAATGTTGGTGAAAATGTTTTGAAGTAATGTTGGATCCAATGTTATCCTGAACGAATGTTGGTGCAACTTTTTTTTAAAAATGTTGGTTCAACTTTTTATGAAAAATGGTGTTCAACTTTTTGTTCAAAAAATGTTGTAACATTTTTTTAATTAATAATTATGTGGTGGCATGTTGGAAAATAATAACCAGCACTTTTAGGTGGGTTTTGGTGGGCTGAAAGTTTCAACTCTTATCCACCTTCTGGTAGCCATATAAGTATGAGCCCCTTGAAAAAGGCTAATGGGAATTGGGCCCGACATCATACATTGCAAACATCAAACAATCGCCCATCCTCATTGTGCAATATTTGTTTTTCCATAATTATCAAAACACAACAATTTTTTCATAAAGAAGCGTAATCAAATTATTCTATTTGTAAAACTGACGAAGAACTCGAAAATAATATGTGTATAAAATCGAAGAATAAGGCTAGACCTGAGCATTTTGCGGGCCGGGCCGGGCCTGGTTCGGGCCGGGCCGAAAAAAATCTCTGTTATTTCGGGCCGAGAAAATCCTGCCCATGAACGCCCCATTGGACGTATCAGGCCTCAATTTTCGGGCCGGGCCCGGGCTTGGGCCGGCCGCCCACGTATTTTATAGTGTAAAATAACTAAAAACAGCATTTCGGGCCGGGCTCGGGCCAAAAAAAATTTTCGCGGGCTTCAAGATCTCTGACCACGCCCGTCCAGTAAGGTTCGTGGGCGGGCCTGGCGCGGGCCGGGCCCGGGCCTGCGGGCCGGGTCGGGCCGGGCTGAAAATGCTCAGGTATAAATAAGGCACAGGTAGTTGTTCCTTGCACCAATCAAAATTTTTTTAAGACGTGCAAAGCACGTTTTTCATTAAGAGAGGAGAAAAGGTAGCCGGTTTAGATTACAACGGGCGCGAGGGCCAACAAAAAGGAGGCAAAAGGTTTACACTGCCCTCACCGGGCGAACACCTAACAACCTAGCCAGCGGGAGGAAGTCCGCGCGCGCCCAAGATCTAGCCTCATCTAGGATCACCGGAACGAGCACCACCGGCATGAGAGCTTCCTTGTCATGAACACACCTGTTCCGCTCCCTCCAAAGCGACCAAGCGACCAGCCATACGAAGGAGTCGAAGCCTTTCCTCCGCGCCTTAGCGACCTATTTCCTGACGAAGCACCACCACTCTGCGAACCTCACCGGGCGATCCGGAGCAAGGTTTTGAAGGAGAATGTGCCTGAGTGCCAAGAACCAGGCCTCTCTAGAGAAGACACAGTCCACAGTCAGGTGGTCCAGCGTTTCAGATTCCTGGGCGCACAGCGCGCAGGTGTCCGAATCCCTAAGCCCGTGACGATGAAGCCGGTCAGAGGTCCAGCAACGGCCGTGCAAGACTAGCCATGCAAAGAACTTGCACTTCCCCAGTATGTGAACCTTCCATATCTGTCGTGCTCCGAGGACGTCCACACGACCAAGAAAGAGAGCGGAGTAGGGCGAAGCCGAGGAGTAAACTCCGCTAGGCGACCACTTCCAGATGAACCGGTCAGGTTCGGACGTGAGCCTGACCTCCTGCAGTAGGTCCCGGATGATGAGGTACTGCAAGACCACCTGCACAGTTCTGGTGTGGGTGACATCCGCGACCCAACGAATCTCAGCCGCCCCCACCTGCAAGGCCTCAGCGACCGTGTGGGACCGACGCACCCTCGACGAGACCGCGGCCCAGAGGTTTGGTGCCAAGGACTTGATGGAGCACCCAGAGATCTAGCTGTCCTCCCAGAAGAGTGCACGGGTACCGTCCCCGACCTCCACCGAGATGGAGGCGTTGAAAAAGGCCTGAGTGGCCCGGTCAACAGGGAAGCGGAACGCCGCCCACGTCCTGTCCGGGTCAGTCCTCGCCAGCCAAAGCCAACGAAGGCGCAACGCCGTACCAAAGACACGGAGGTTGGGCAGGCCGAGACCTCCGCAACGAGTGGGGCAGGTGACATTCACCCAAGCGACCAGACAGCGCCCGCCCGAGGCCACCTCTGTGCCGAACCAGAGGAAGCCACGGATGAGGGTTTTGACCGCGCGTAGTGCCCAAGGGGAGATGGAGATCGCCATCGAAATATGAACCGGGATGGCAGAGAGGGTGGATTTGGCGAGGACGAGGCGACCACTGTGGCTCAACAGTCTGCCCTGCCAAGGAGGCAGGCGTCTAGCGACCTTATCTACCAGTGGCTGCAAAGCTGCCTTGGGTAGTCTTTTGATAGAAAGGGGTACTCCAAGGTAGGTGCAAGGGAAGTCGGTGATCGTGCAGGAGAGGATAGAACGGACCAAAGACAAGTGATCCTCAGAGCAGTTTATTGGGTAGACCTGGATCTTGGTGTAGTTTGCCGCCAAGCCAGCAGCGCTCTCAAAGAGTGCCAGCACCGCCTTGACGACCCGCAGATCGAGCTCGACCGGAGAGAAGAAAGCGACCACATCATCTGCGTAGAGAGAGGCGCGAAAGCGGATGCTCCTCCCTAGATCCAGTAGGAGACCCCGGGATTCCGCCTTACGAAAGAGGGCATGGAAGCATTCCATGACCAGCACGAAGAGCATGGGGAAAGGGGGTCTCCATGGCGCAGGCCTCGACCGTGGCAGATCCGCTACCCGGGGGCACCATTAAGTAGCACCCTGGTGCTAGCGGTGGACAGAATAACCGAGATCCAATCGGTCCATCTGCGAGGGCAGCCGACTGCCGAAAGGAGCTCAAGAAGAAAAACCCAGCCGACCGAGTCGAAAGCTTTGGCTAGATCAATTTTGAACATGATTCTAGGAAGCTTTCGACTAGAGAGCGCTCTCGCCGTGCCAAGAACGTAGCGGAAGTTATCATGGATGAGGCGACCTTTGATGAAAGCACTTTGGTTGGGCGAGATTAGAGAAGAGAGGTGCGGGGCGAAACGGTTAGCAGCTGCTTTGGAAAAAAGTTTCCCAAAGCTATGAATTATACTGATGGGTCAGAAATCAGAAAGAGCGACTGGGTCTGGTTTTTTGGGTAAGAGCGTGAGGATAGCACCGTTCAGGTAGTGGAAGCTGCGGAAGTCCATGTCAGAGAGAGCGTTGAACGCCCGCAGGACATCACCCCTCATGATCGACCAGCAAGATCTGTAGAAGCGACCCGTGAAACCATCCGGGCCGGGGGCCTTGTCCAGCGGGAGGTCTTTGATCACCTCCCAGACCTCGGCCTCCGAGAAGGGAAGGGCGAGGTCCTCCAGGTCCAGCCGCAGGAGTCCCAGCTCCTCAAGTCGAGGGCGCAGGAGCGCTCATGGTTGGTACCCAGAATTCTGTCGAAGTAGTCAAAGGCTGCCGTAGCCTTATCCTCTTCCCGAAAAACAGGGCGACCATCGACCAAAAGGGAGGGGATGAAATTTTTCCTTCTGCAGCGGTTGGCATGGAGGTGGAAAAGTTTAGTGTTAGCATCCCCCTCGCGGAGCCACCTATGACTAGACTTTTGCCGAGCGATCGTTCGCTGCAGCGAAGTCAGGCCTAAGTAGCGTAGTTTGAGGAAACGCCGTAAGGAAATTTTCTCAGGAGACAGCGACCGAGAATCCTGTGCGACCTCTTGATGGAAAATGACCTCCTTGGCAATCTGGATCTGCAGGCGAATGCTACCGATCGCCTTGGAGCTCCATTTTACCAGTGCCTTCGCTGTCTCACGAAGGAGGTGGTCGATCATACGGAGCGGGTCTGCATCAGGGCGCGGCCCCGACCAGACCGCCCTGACGGTGTCCAAGAAGCCTTCGACCTTCGGCTAGAAGGCCTGGAAGGTGAAGCGTTTCATGGGGTGCACCCCACAGTCGAGAAGGAGGAGGAGGGGGGCGTGATCGGAGCACCTAGAAGAGACAGCATGCAGAGCTGAGGAGGGGAAAAGAAGCTCCCAGTCCTGGGAGACAAAGACTCTGTCAATGCACTCCAGAGTAGGATGCGACCTCTCGTTGCTCCAGGTGAAGTTCAAGAAGCCCGAGGTCGTTAAGGAAACGACGGAAGCGACCCATCATTCTGCGCGAAAGGCGACCATTGTTCTTATCGGCCGCCTGATAGATGAGGTTAAAGTCCCCGCAAAAACCCATGGTCCAGAAAGCATCGGACGGAGGGTACGAAGCTCTGCAAGGAAGGAGACTTTATCCGCATCTGACTGCGGGCCGTAAACGGACGAGAGCCACCAGGACTGAGAGGGTGCGGAGAGCAGTGCGACCTTCACCATAACGTGGTGGAGGCCAGGGGAGGGGGAGGAGACGAGCCAGGTGTCTTTGCGCCAAGCGACCAAAATGCCACCGCGGGAGCCCACAGCCGGCAACGCAACATAGTCGTA
Organism: Cenchrus fungigraminus; assembly: GCA_036936925.1. Classification (NCBI taxonomy): domain Eukaryota; kingdom Viridiplantae; phylum Streptophyta; class Magnoliopsida; order Poales; family Poaceae; genus Cenchrus; species Cenchrus fungigraminus. The sequence continues at coordinate 117,683,426 of CM072773.1, forward strand.
ACACCCTGAAATTTTCCAATTTCAAGATGTTAATAGGAAAAATAATTAAGCAACAATTTCTCAAAATTTTAAAATTTGCCTAAACAATTATTCTCTTTACAGGAAATTTAGTATAGGAAAAGCAATTATTTGTTTTTAAATTAAATTAAATAAATATGTATGTGCGGTGCATGCTTTGGTTGCATTTGTTTTTGCTTGATGTGTGATGAAAAAGAAAGAAGAGAAAAAAAAGAAACCCCAAACCCCTTTTCCCCCTATCACTTCTTTCAGCCCAGCGTGGCCCATCTCTCTCTCCGGCCCACCGCTCCCCTCTTCTTCTTTTCTTTTCTCTTTTCCTTTCCACCGACCCAGCTTCCCTCCGCGGCCCGTCCATCTCTTCCGGCCCATCTCGTTCCGCCGGCCCACTCCACCTCCCTCCCCTCTCTCTCTCACCGCCAGGCGGGGCTCGGCTGTCAGCACTTTCTCCTACCTCCAGCCGGCCATCTCCTCCGTCGTGGCCGTGCACTGCCACCTCCCCGGCGCCCCCCCCCTCCCTTCCGCACCTCCTCTCTGGGTGCGTGTAAATGCGCGGCAGCACTTCCGCCACCACCTCCGCCCGTTCCCTCTCTCGTAACCCCCCCCCCACCGAGCCACCACCGGCGCATTCTTGGTAGGCCGCCGGTATGCCCGCGGCCCACCACCTTGCCGCCTCTCCTCTTCCCCCCTTTACCCTATAAAAGTTGCGCACCATCCCCTCTCCAACCCGCACCAGCTCTCCTCTCCTCCTCGCCTTCACCGCGCCGCCGCCGAAGCTCACCGCCGCCAGAGCTACCTCGCCGCCGATCTCCTTCTCCGCCGCCCCTCTCACCGTTCCGAGCCCCTGGGTAAGTTCCCCTTGCCCTCCTCTTTGTTCTGGTCTTCTTCCCGTCATGGTCCGTGCCCAGGAGGCCATTCCGGCCGTGCGCCGGCAAGCATTCCGGCGCAGCGCCGCCGCGCGCCGCTGTTCCGCGCTGCCTGCCCCGCCGGAGCCGCTCCCTGCCACCGGATCCGCATCCAACGGCTGAGATCTGCCGCCCCCCTCGAGTCAAATGTTCATGTACCGGTCAACACCCACATACCGCTGCAACTTTGCAAAAAAGACCCTGTTCTTTCTAATATAACAACGATGCCCTTCCACCTTTGAAAACCCTTTCAATCAAGTCCAGGTTTTCACGTTTAGGCCCCTAACCTTTCCAGTTTTTCCCACCCGCCGTCCTAAGCCGTCTGTTTTCCACCCAAGCCACCGTCCTAACCATCCTTCTACCTATGCTTTAAAAAAGAATACTGTGAATTAATTGGAACATGGAGAACCACCCAGGAAAACCGTACAACCACAAGACATATGGCTCTGTCTTGGCCAATTAATTAGGGAAGTCTTGTGTGGCTATTAGTCATGGTAGCTTGTGGTACGGAGGAATGCTTTTATGACTCTTCTACTCTGGACAGGTATTAGAACAGAATTGCTATTCTAGGCTAACTTGGTCCGAGAGTAGAAGGAGGGTACGAAAGATGGCCTCTAAGACGTGCTACTATGGACTAATACACATAGGAGGACTCTTTGTAAAGGCCTCGTAGCGTCCCTATGCAACCACACCTCGGAAGTGTGGTATTGTGCCTACTTTTGCATAGCATGGTTAGGTTCAAAGTTCTTCGGAACTTTTACGCGACTTGTGGTGAAAGTGTACAACCTCTGCAGAGTGTAAAACTGTTATAACAGCCGTGCTCACGGTCAAGAGCGGCCTGGACCCTCACATGATTAATATATTTAAAGATGGACTTTAATTTGCTTTCTGGTTAATTTTCGTGGCCTTGCTGAGTACCAACCATTAGTGTACTCATCCTTGCTAACCGCTGCTCAGAAGAAGAAGAAGAAGAAGGTGTATAAAGTCCAGAAGATGGTGCTAGGCGTGCGCAACCCCCAGTCGTTTGCCTGTGAAGTTGGAGCTTTTGCTTCCCCAGGATTCCGCTGTAAATCTCTGATAATCTCTCTTTCTTTACGTGATATTGTTTCTGTTATTCACTATGACGTCACTATATGTATGAAAATAGATCTTGGCGTACATATAGCTACCACTTGGTTTTCTTCGAAAAATCAGGTGTGACAGAGTGGTACCAGAGCTATATCGACCGTAGGACGTAAGCCTAGATAGCAATGGTCTCTTCCTAAGGTCTGTTTTACTCTAAAACAATTCCTACCTTACCCTTGACCATTCTAAGAATTATTCTCACTCTTTGATCTTTTGTTTTCTCAAACCCTACTTGATATTCTTGTTTCTAACTTATCCTTGTACATCTATTTCCTAATGTATATATCTCCCTATTTGAATCTCTTCTTGCTTCTATAGATGTATCATCTTGGATTCTTATTCTTTGATTCTTATTCCAAAGTGATATCCTGCTCTTTTATTCAAAATGTTTTATGATCCATTCCATCTGACATAAAACCTTCTCTAGTCATCTGAAGAATGAATCTATCAGTTCATCTCTTCAAGAAGCATCACAACCAAGCTTAGGAGGATCCCTCTAACCATAATAACAACGTGTAGCATCGTACCTTTGACTGTATGCTGCCTGGTGAAGCTATGTGTTTGCTTGATGATGCTTGACTTTATGACCTTGTTTGAGTTGGTTCTTTGAATTGATTGTTGGTGTATTGTGGGTCTTCTACCTACAATAACATTAGTTGCTTAGTTGGGTTCTTCTTTTGTACCTCCCACCTCCTTGTTTCCCTCTTTCTTTCTACTCAACCCATTGGAGGAAGTCAGAAGATGAAAGTTTGGAAGACAACACCAGCACCAATAACAAGAAACCTACAAGCATATGCAGACATCAACACATGAAAGAACTTAAAGAAAAAGATGATCAATTTCTTTTGTTACCCCCTGTTATTCTCCTCTCTACCACAATTTGATTACAATCACAACAACTACGAAAAGATTAATATGATTTTACCTGCTCTTCAATCTATTCTTGTTCTCTTCTGATCTTGATCTTTGTCCACCAACCAGATGGAAAAAGGCAACCAAGACAAGAGCAATGATCGCAGTTACAACCCTGGATACGACCAATATCTATCACTATATCCAAACCTGGAGGATACACATACAAAGTTTTGGAATACTGAGCCACCTAGGTTCTCTAACACTATGGAGAACCTAGAAGCTGAAGACTGAATCTCGACAATTGAGAAGAAACTAGATATGGCACAATGCAATGATAGAGAAAAGGTTCTGTATGCATCAGGACTACTTGTAGGAGCAGCTTCAGAATGGTGGGATTCCTACATCTACGAACATGAGCAACCGCAAAGTATTGTTTGGAAGGAATTCAGGGACAACTTTATATCACACTTCATTCCTATAAGTACGATGAAGCTCAAAAGGAAGGAGTTTCTTAGCTTGAAGCAGGGACAAATGATAGTGACTGAGTATAGGGATAAATTTATCCAGATATCTATGTACGCACCAAGATCGTCTGAAAGTGATAAAAAGAAACGAGAACATTTCATCAAAGGGTTGAATGAAGACCTTCAGAGTATACTAAGCTTACATGAATATTCTAGTCTGCAAGATGTAATCAACAAAGCTATTGAGTTAGAAAGCAAACTACAGGAAATCATAAGTAAGAAGAGGAAAATGAATTTTCTAGAGCAACGTGATAACAATTCACACCTTTACCATTTGTCTCAAGGACCAGAAGATGAGTATGAAGATCCACCACGCAATCGTAGAAACCTTAAAGAAAGTGGAGCTTGTTTCTACTGCAAAGATCATGGACATTTTATTAGTAGGTGCCCTAAGAAACGTGTGGACCGATATGAGAAGAAAGCTCAGCAGAGACAGAATAAGCAAATCAATGCCCAAGAAGCATTTGGATCAAATGGAAAAGAATATTAAAGGTTGTGTATGAGGACCCGAAGTATGACTCAAGACAGTTAAGCAAAGATCATGGAGTCAATTCAACTCTATTCAAATCACTTCATCAAGATGAGAATACAATCCTACAAAGGAGAATCAATAAGGCCGAGGAAAGGAATGGACAGTTACAAGTGGAGTTAGATTGAGTATCCCATGAGGTGTTATGTTTATAAAGTGAGTTGTGAAGAATAAAGAAGTATGTTTATGAAGCTTGTGTAAGATGAACTATTTGGAAGCAAGTTAAACAATGTTGGATGCTACTCACTAGAACCTTTGTTTCTTGCTAGCCTTTGCGAATATCGGGACGAGATTCCTTTTAAGGGGGGTAGATTTGTAACACCCTGAAATTTTCCAATTTCAGGATGTTAATAGGAAAAATAATTAAGCAACAATTTCTCATAATTTTAAAATTTGCCTAAACAATTATTCTCTTTACAGGAAATTTGGTATAGGAAAAGCAATTGTTTGTTTTTAAATAAAATAAAATAAATATGTATGTGTGGTGCATGCTTTGGTTGCATTTGTTTTTGCTTGATGTGTGATGAAAAAGAAAGAAGAGAAAAAATAAGAAACCCCAAACCCCTTTTCCCCCTATCACTTCTTTCAGCCCAGCGTGGCCCATCTCTCTCTCCGGCCCACCGCTCCCCTCTTCTTTTCTTTTCTCTTTTCCTTTCCGCCGGCCCAGCTTCTCTCCGCAGCCCGTCCATCTCTTCCGGCCCATCTCGTTCCGCCGGCCCGCTCCACCTCCCTCCCCTCTCTCTCTCACCGCCAGGCGGGGCCTGGTTGTCAGCTCCTCCTCCTACCTCCAGCCGGCCAACTCCTCCGCCGTGGCCATGCACCGCCGCCTCCCCGGCGCCCCCCTCGCTCCCGCGCCTCCTCACCTCCTCTCTGGGTGCGCGTAAATGCGCAGCAGCACTTCCGCCACCACCTCCGCCCGTTCCCTCTCCCGTAACCCCCCACCGAGCCACCACCGGCGCATTCTTGGTCGGCCGCCGGTATGCCCGCGCCCCACCGCCTTGCCGCCTCTCCTCTTCCCCCCTGTACCCTATAAAAGGTGGGCACCATCCCCTCTCCATCCCGCACCAGCTCTCCTCTCCTCCTCGCCTTCACCGCGCCGCCGCCGAAGCTCACCGCCGCCGGAGCTACCTCGCCGCCGATCTCCTTCTCGGCCGCCCCTCTCACCGTTCCGAGCCCCTGGGTAAGTTCCTCTTGCCCTCCTCTTTGTTCTGGTCTTTTTCCCATCACGGTCCGTGCCCGGGAGGCCATTCCGGCCGTGCGCTGGCGAGCATTCCGGCGCAGCACCGCCGCGCGCCGCTGTTCCGCGCCGCCTGCCCCGCCGGAGCCGCTCCCTGCCACCGGATCCGCATCCAATGGCTGAGATCCGCCGCCCCCCTCGAGTCAAATGTTCATGTACCGGTCAACACCCGCGCCCCGCTGCAACTTTGCAAAAAAGACCCTGTTCTTTCTAATATAACAACGATGCCCTTCCACCTTTGAAAACCCTTTCAATCAGGTCCAGGTTTTCGCGTTTAGGCCCCTAACCTTTCCAGTTTTTCCCACCTGCCGTCCTAAGCCATCTGTTTTGCACCCAAGCCCTCGGTTCTTTTGAAAGTTTAGGTTTTAGCCCCTGGTTTTTGCAGTTAAGCCCCTAGAGTCCCTAGTTTCTTCGCAGTTTAGCCCCTAGTTTTCACGTTTTAGCTCTGTTTTAACCGTTTCAAGTTGTGTTAGGTTCATATCAACTCAAAGTACGTGTTAGGACCAATGTTGAACATGTTCTTTGTTTTATAATTTATTTAAATATTTAAATATAACTAAATCCTTATACACATGTTTTTCTAATTAAAATCAAATTAGAGTTCAACACGTGTTTTTATAAGAAAGTTAATATGATTAATACTTATTTAAATATTCTTTTCAATTAAAAGTTAATTAGAGTGTACCTCGGTTTTCATAATCAAACTTAAATTGATTAATGGTTATGCAATTTGCTTTCTAATAAAAAGCAACATAGGTCTATCCCGAGTTTTCTTAATTAAATGTTAATTTGATTAATATGAACATAAATGTGTTTTTGAATTATAATTTGCTTAGTACAACTCGAAATATAAAGATATACGTTTAGATGCTTTACATGCTTCTTTTAAAATTAAATGTTTAATTTGCATAAATAATACTTGAATATTTGTAAGTAAAATTGGACTAGGATCACATCATCTTTTTATAATTTGATTAATTCTGAATAGGGTATTTCTCTGAAATAACCTATGCACATCTTTTTGAATTAAAATATACCAAGCACATAGCCTTGTGTGATATAATCCAAATCTCTCGATAGTTCCGAGTGTTTTTGCGTTCGCGGCCCTAGCGCCAAACCTTGTCCTCTTTTTAAGCTTTTCATGCTTGGTGTATTGTTTTTAGTTGTTCTTGTTTGTCTGCTCTGCATGTTGTACTCGATGTTTGCTTCGAGTAAAAGATCGAGCTGCTGATCAAAAGTCTTGAAGATCAAGAGAGCAAGAGTAGATTTTTGTTGAGAAAGGCAAGTGACCCTAACCATCCTTCTACCTATGCTTTAAACAAGAATACTGTGAATTAATTGGAACATGGAGAACCACCCAGGAAAACCGTACAACCACAAGACATATGGCTCTGTCTTGGCCAATTAATTAGGGAAGTCTTGTGTGGCTATTAGTCATGGTAGCTTGTGGTACGGAGGAATGCTTTTATGACTCTTCTACTCTGGACAGGTATTGGAACAGAATTGCTATTCTAGGCTAACTTGGTCCGAGAGTAGAAGGAGGGTACGAAAGATAGCCTCTAAGACGTGCTACTATGGACTAATACACATAGGAGGACTCTTTGTAAAGGCCTCGTAGCGTCCCTATGCAACCACACCTCGGAAGTGTGGTATTGTGCCTACTTTTGCACAGCATGGTTGGGTTCAAAGTTCTTCAAAACTTTTACGCAACTTGTGGTGAAAGTGTACAACCTCTACAGAGTGTAAAACTGTTATAATAGCCGTGCTCACGGTCAAGAGCAGCCTGGACCCTCACATGATTAATATATTTAAAGATGGACTTTAATTTGCTTTCTGGTTAATTTTCGTGGCCTTGCTGAGGACCAACCATAAGTGTACTCATCCTTGCTAACCACTGCTCAGAAGAAGAAGAAGAAGGTGTATAAAGTTCAGAAGATGGTGCTAGGCGTACGCAACCCCCAGTCATTTGCCTGTGAAGTTGGAGCCTTTGCTTCCCCAGGATTCCGTTGTAAATCTCTGATAATCTCTCTTTCTTTACGTGATATTGTTTCTGTTATTCACTATGACATCACTATATGTATGAAAATAGATCCTGGCATACATATAGCTACCACTTGGTTTTCTTCAGAAAATCGGGTGTGACAAAGTCGAGGCCTAACATATCAAGCATGAAAGAAGGGGGTACAACTGTGAGCTTAGTCTCTTGTAGACAAAGAAGAGAGACGCGCTCAGAAGCTACCAACCCGCGGACCGCCGAGTGCCTAGCACGCTGGTTAAGTCCACGGACATTCAAACAGCTAGGTTTACATCCATTGAAACACAAAAAGAGACGACCACGCGACTAACGCAGACTCAGGCATGCGCGTTGACGACCAGCTGCTCCTCGGGGAAGAGCTCACGAACTGCCACCTGAAACTCGTCGTCCTCCAGCACAGAGCACTGGAAGGACCCCTCGACCTTGGCGCCGAAGAGCTCTCGGATAGCTCTACAGGGCTCCTCTGACAGGCCTACCGCGAAGAGCCTGGTGTAACGTTGGAACGCATCAGCGTCGGGCGCCTTGCGCGGTCCCACGACCCCCAGCTTCCGCATCAGCAGGTTCTGCCCCGCGGTGACCGGGTTCGGGCCCCGGGCCCTGGAAACCGTGGCGAGACGACTGCTGCGGCGAAGCGTGGCGAGTGGCGGGCAGGCCTTCGCACGACGACAGCGCGGTGCCCCCAGAGCCGGGGGCGGAGGTGGCTGCTGCAGAGAGGCGCAGAAGTCCGCCACCAGCGACTCGAGGTCTCCCTGGGAGGGTCCCTCAGTCGCAGCAGGGGGTGGGGAACGCAACCTGAGTGCCGGGGAGGGAGGAGACAGCTCCGCGGCCACCGGAGAGACGTCCGGCGAGTACCGAGGAGTAGAGGGACACGACTCGGCGGGGGTCGGAGAAGGAGAAGACGACCGGAGTGGAGGCGGGGCGACCACGAGGGAGGAGCCGGGAAAAGAGTCCTCTGGCAATGGCAGCTGGCAGGCCGCCAGGGGGGAGAGCAACCTGCGGAAGACGTCCGCCACCGGCACCACACGTGGGGAGGAAGGAGAGCGAGCGACCAAGGTGGAGCTCTCCCTCCCGTGCGCGGAGGCTGTCACAACGGCACCCCCGTCAAAACTGCGGCAGGCGGAGGTCGATGAGGGTGGCGTGGTGGCGAAGCCGGCGTTAGCCACGGCCGGGTCGTGGCCAGCCACCGTCGCGTCGAGTCCAGCCGCAGCCGTGCCGTGGCCAGCTACGGCCAGGTCGGGGTCAGCAGCAGGCCGGCCGTGGCCATCCGCGGCCAGCCGCGGCCAGGCAGTGGCCGGCGTGGCCGGCGGCTGCCAAACCGGGGCCAGGCGCGGCCGGGCCACGGCTGGCGGCGGCCAGGCTGCCCCGAGCAGCAACCAGGCTGCGGTCGGCAACAGCCAGGCTACGGCCAGCGGCGGCCGAGTGACGGCCAGCGGCGCCCGGGCGGCGGCCAGCAGCGGCCAGGCTGCGGCGCGCCGGGACCAGGCTGCGGCCGGCAGCGGCCAGGCTGCGGCCGGCAGCGGCCAGACAGCAGCCAGCAGCGGCCGGGCCCTGGCTGGAAGCGGCCAGGTCGAGGCCGGCGGCGGCCAGGCCGCGGTCGTCAGCGTCCAGGACGTGGCTGGCGGCGGCCGGGGCCCCGGCGGCACCCACGGTACGAGCAGGCGAAGCAGAAGAAGCAACCAGAAGCGCCCGCCTCAAGAAGCATCAGGTCGTCGGTGAAGCACCTGGGCGGCGTCGACTCGCGAAGAGGAGGGAGGTGCTCCGGCCGTCGATGCACGTACCTCGGCCGCCCGAGCAGAGGAGGGGGCGGCACGAGCGACGAACGGCACAGCAGCGGCGGAGAGGCGAGACGACCAAGGCGGGACGACAGGCGGGCGGTGAATGCCCTGCAGCGCCCAGTAGGGGTAGGAGGGAGCCGGAGGGACGAGCGGAGGAGAAGAAGTGGGGGCACCCCAGCAGGCGGGTCCACGCCCCCCCTGCGGCACGACCAGACTACCTGCCGGAAGAGGGTGGAGCCCTCCCCTCAGGGCCTGCGACGGCGCGGCAGCACCCCCGACGGCCGAGGGCCCCGGCTGCGGAGGAGCAAAAGAGCGACCAGAAGTACCAGAAGGGCCACCATCCGGCCCTCCCGACTGGGAGGCACCGTCAACCGGGGGAGCCTGAGTGTCGATGATCTCGACGATGTCGATCGTCGCCCGGTAGCGCAGGCAGGGCTGGGTGGCGCCCAACCCGGGGAACTCGATCGGTGCCAGCATGTCCTTCTGCACCGAGATCAAGTCCGGGTCGATGCAGCCTGCCAGGACGAAGTGCTCCTTGAGGTTGGCCTTCGACTCCGACTCAGGAGCCAGAGTGATGACCGCGCAGGAGGAGCCGAGGACGTCCTGCGCTGTGGTTTGCAGCCACAGGTGCGCAGGCACGTCCTTGATGCCCACCCGCACCTGGTAGCGCGTCGGCGCGTCGACCGCCCAGTTCTCCTGCCGCCACCGGCGGAAGGTGAGGCGAAAGGGCCCATCCGGGATAGGCTCCTGAAGAACCCGCAGCATCTCAGAGGAGTCCTGGAAGATGATGAGAAAGTTCTCAGGGTGGTAGGGGTAGGGCATGTACGTCCCCGGCTGAATGCCCAAGCGACCGGTGAGGTAGGCAACCACGTCCGTCGTAGAGGAGAACGGACGAGTGCCCGCGACCATCGCGACCAGAGCGCGCTCCAAAATGACCTCGTTCGCCACCACATCAGGAATGCGTGGGACGATGCACCTTTCCAGCTTCGGGCGACGTGAAGGGTGCCCCAGGGGCGCCGGGGGGAGGTGGCGGGGGTGGAGAGCGGTGGCTGCCGCATGAAGCGGGGGAGGGGGCGGCGCCCCCCAAGCCACCTAGCCCGCCCTAGCTACGGGGTGACGAGACGGTGGCGGCGGCGGCGGCGCCCCCCTGGGGTGCCGCGTCGTGGCGAGCCGCGGAGGGGGGGCACGCCCGCGGCCCGACGGCGGCGGAGGAGAAGGGGCGTCACGGGCCGCCGGAGGGGGCGGAGGGTCGCGGGCCGCCGGAGCAGGGTAGCGACTGGGCTCCGGAGGTGGAGGCGGCCGCGCCTCCCAACCGGACTGGAGCGGCGGAGGCGGAGGCAACCGGCGGCAGGGCGCGAAGCGACCAGAGGTGGGGAGGGGGTGCGACCCCCCGGACATGGGCGGGCGCCCTGCACCGTCACCAGGCAGACCTTCGGGCGCTAGCGCGAGCTCTCGCGGTGGCCGAGCTGGTGGCACCAGAAGCAGCATGGTGCGTGAGGGCAAGAGGCGGCGATGTGTTCTTCCCCGAAGCATTTGAAGCATTTCCCCACCAGATCTGAGGGGACGGCGGACAGGGGTGGTGGCGGCAGTGGCAGCGGCGAGCGTTCCGCAAGCAGCTGCTTGCACGACCGCACCTCGACGAAGCCGTCAGCATCCACACGGGGCCCTCTCGTGTGCCCGTCGGGAGGCGGTAGCGGCCCCACGGCCGCCCCCGCAGCACGGCAGGGCGTCGCTGAGGGCGGCCCGGCAGGACGGCCCGCGCGGCCGCCTTGACGCGGCGACGAGGGGGGACGGAGGCGGTGGAGGTGGGGTCAGCGGCTGCTTGCCCAGGATCCCCCTGGCGGAGCTGATGACGGGCCACGCCGCGGCCGTCGACGAAAGCTCGGCAGCGGCGGAGGCGACCGGGACAGGGGGAGCCCCAAGGAGCGACCGAGATGGGAGAGGGGGCGGGGAGGGGGTACGCCCTAGCACAGGGATGTCGGCCGCCCGCACCTGCTCCGAGAAGGTGGGAGAGGGGGAGCGATCTCGCGGCACCGGGGAGTACGAGCCCGAGGCGGAGGAGCCCGAAGCCTCAAGGTCCTAGAGCTCCCGGGAGGTAGGAATGGAGGGGCCGGGCTCCGCCGAGCCTGGCTCCAACATCTCCACCGGTGTGACCGGAGGCAGACGGGGGCCAGAGGGGACAGCGAGGCCACCCCGGCCGTCATCCGCCGGCCCCGCAGAGTGCGCCTCACCAGGACCTGTAGTAGAGACGAGCGGCAGGCGGTCGATGCCCGCCGCCTCCAGAGGACGCGGCCAGGCAGAGGGGGTGGAGGGGGAGGACGGCGTCTTGCCGCCGCTGAGCCCTGCGCACGCCTCCAGCTCGCATAGAGGTCGTGCCCAGGCAGGGAGGGTGGAGGGGGAGGACGGCACCTTGCCGCCGCCGTGCCCTGCGCACGCCTCCATCACGCGGAGGGCGGAGGCGACAGCGGCCGGCCCGGCGGCGACGAGCGCGGCAGCCGCGGTAGGGGAGAGGCCTGGGACGACAGCGAGTGCGGCGAGGGCATCCCCGGCGCACACCGGCGCCACCGCCGGGGAGGGAAGTGGCGGGACACCAGGAGGCACCTGGCCGGTGACCGGGGGAAGAGCAGCGACCGGAGAGAGAGAGAGAGACCGGGGCAGCCGGCGTAGCGGCACCGGCGCCGGCAGGAGGAGAGCCGGTAGGGGGGCAGCAAGCCGCGGCCGTCGGGCGGCAGCAGCCGCAGCGGCCAGGGGAGCCCCCGCGGGGAGGGGGCGCGCCGCCGGCACGGCGGGCCGGCGGCCGCAGCCATGCCTAAGGCCTGGCCTTCCGCGCCGCGGCGGCCGGCGAGGGGCGGTTGCCAGCGCAATCAGTAGGCAGCGGGCCGGATGTCGGCGACGGCGGCCGCGAGCACGGCCGCGGCCAGCGGGCGGCGGGCCGGCCGACGGCAGAGCCGGGCCTCCCACGCCGGCGCGGCCGACGGCAAGGCGCGCAGCGTCGAGCGCAGTCGCCGCGGCCGACCGGGGGCAGCGGGGCCCGCACAGCAGCTGCAGCGGCCGGCCGCGGCGAGGCTGCCCGCCCTGCGCCGGGGTGGTGTAACACCCTGAAATTTTTCGATTTCAGGATGTTATTAGAAAAAATAATAACAACGATTTCTCATAATTTCTAAAATTTTCCCAACATTTTTTTTCTTTACAGGAAATTTAGTAGAGGAAAATAATTGATTAGTTTTTAAAATTAAATAAAATGGTTCTCTGAGTGTTGCATTCATTTCGATTGCATCTGTTTTGTTTGAGATAGTGTTTTCAAAATCATAAAAAGATCAAACCCAAATCTCTCCCCATCTCTCTCAATCTTTTTATGGTACATCCAACTCATTCTCTCTTTGTCTATGTTTCCAACCCATCGGCTATCTTCCTTTGCTCGGCCTAGGAGCAATCTCAAGCTGTCGGCCCGTAATTCATCGGCTGGCCCAACTCACCCTCTCCCTCTTTCGTACTGCTGACGGGTGGACCCCACCTGTCATCTCTCCCCTTCTGATCTGACCCGAGCAAGACTCGAGTCCGAGCACTTGCTCGGCTCCCGTGCATGTGCCCTGCCCACGCTGCTTGGCCTCCCCAGCCTTGCGCCCGCTCGCCTTCCGTGACGTTCGCTGTCCGTCTAACCTGCCAGCTCACCATTCCCCTCTATCTCGCTGCCAGCCGGGCTCCGTTCGTCAAGCCCGACTCCCTCGTCTCGCACACATGACCAACTTGGACTGAGCCGTGTGATGCCGCATCTGCCCGGCTCCCTCGCGCATATGCTCACTCGTGTCCAAGCCTGTCAGCTCAGTGCACCCAGTCGCGTTGCTTCCTCTTCATCGACATGCAAACGCCGTACGTCAGGCCCTCTCTCACCTCTGGCCAACGCTCCACGCTCTCACGTGCCTGTGCGTTGCGCCGGCGCTCGCGCCGCATGCACTCGTGCACTGCGTCGCGCCGCTCGGTCGTCGCGCCTACTTCCCCGTGCCCATGCGCCGCTTGGCTCCCATGCGCGACACCCTACACCCACAGCTGGATCCCCGTGACGCGCCGTCAGCATCGCCCGCAGCGCAGCACCGCTCCGCACGCCCGACCACTCTGTCTCCTCCTATTTCTCCCACTCTTGTCCCCTCCTTCAATCACACCATCACAGTGAAACCGCCACCATCATTCTCCTTCGCTCCCCGTCCGTTTCCTTTCCTCGTCACTCCTATTCAGTAATGACCACCACCACTAGGCGCCGACCTTGCATGCCGCAATCCTTTCCCCCTCTCTCCATCTGCACCCGCCTGTCAGACCCAGTTTCCTCCTCCAGCACGTGCATGTGCGCCATGCCTCGCCACGCCGACCGCGCGCTTCTTGGCCTCCATGCCCGCACCGTTTTTTCTTCCTCGCGCCGCACATCCCGGGTGCATGATTGTCCTGTCTGCTTGCTCTCTGCTGGTAACCGTTGCCTTCTTCAGTCCTCCTTCAGAAACGGACGCCACCACTATGGCCATTAATGGCCGGCCGTCGGCACGACCCGCGCCTGGACGCTGTTCAGCCACTTGCGGCTGCGCGGTGCGCGCATGTCCGCCTCCCTGGACGCACCTCCTCACTGTCCTGCGCGGCAGCACCCCCGCCCGCACGCACCCGTGTGTTGTGCCCAAGCCGATCCGACATCGTCTCGGCGTGTGCGCCCAGCGACCGCCGCTCGTGCGCCGACCGCCGCCGCTCGCGTGCCGCCCGCCTGGCTCTCACGCACGCAGACGCAACGTCCCTCTCCTCTTTCAGTACTAACACAATCACCTCCATCACGTCACTAATGGTGCTGCTCACCTTCTACTCCACCAGTAAATGTTCCACCTCCATCGGCCAGTTAATAGCCTAGCCTGCTCACCTCTCACGCATGCATGCACGGTCGCCTCCTTCACTTCACCTGTCACGCATGCATGCACCGTCCTTCACTCATCAGTAACGGTTCGTTGCTATAAGGCCATCAATTGCCAGACCGTCTCCTACCTTCAGTCGGTGCCGCACCGCGCCAGCCCGCGTGCCTCGCACCGCTCGGCCGCCCGGCGCCTGTGCTCGCACCTGAACGTCGCTCGCTGCCCCACGCCCGAGCCGCACGCTACCCGCGACGCTCGCCCTCCTGAAGTCTCCGCACCGCATGTGCGCCGCTGCCGTGCTTTGCGCCGCGTCCCGCCGCGCGTCCAGTCTTCCCGCACGTCGCCGCGCCACTCCACCGCTCTGCCGCCCGTGCCTGCATCCCCGCCCGTGGCCGCCTAGTTCTCGTTCGTTGCGCCTCGCATCCCAGCCGTGCCGGCGCAGCGTGCCGCCTGCCTCGCATCACTCGGCTCTGCGCACCTGTACGCTGCGCTGCACACATGACCGCTCCGGCTCCTCCTGCGTCTCTAGCTCTTCTCCTCCTTCTTCAATCAAACCATCAAGGTGCAGTAAAGACTGAAGCCTGTGCTATCTTTCCTCATCACTCTCCATCTGTTTCCCCTCGCTCTTACCAGTAACGGCTCCACCGTCCCTCACCTTCAATCCGTCCAACAATGGCTGGCCGCCGCCCCACCATCTCCCTGCCGGCCGCATGACTTCCACCTGCACCCTATAAAACCAGAGCATCGGCCCTCTTGCGTCCCTGCTGCATCCTTGTCTTGCCGCTGCCTCGCCCTGTGCGGTTGTGCCCTCTCTTGCTCTGCAACACCGCAGGCCATGCCGATGTTGTTGCCGGCCGCTGTCACCGTCGTGCCGATCTGCTCCCTGGAACCTTCTCCTCTAGCGAGGTAAATATCAGTGAGATACTCATCCCTTCCTCTTTCCGTTTTTCTATCTCATGTCAATTTCTGAGCATCGTAGCCCATTCTAGAAAATCTCCAGTGTGCTTATGTATTCCGGCCATGGAGGAACACGTGCCTTTTCAATTCATTCTCCTGGGAAGAAGAAGGCCCTGCTGTTTTGTGATTAAGTTCATTCCATCTCTGCAGCATCATTGTGCCTCCTTTGTTTTCATCTCGCCCAGGACAGGAGGTCTTTTGCCGCTGTACACCGTAGCCTCAGCATCACGGATGATCATCACATGAAGTCTGTCAATGTATTTTTGTCAATGTATTTTCATTTGCTGTTCATCATCACCCCACCGTCGACCATCACGCACAGGTGAGAAGTGTTCTGGTCCTGCCCTTTCCTTCCTGCATCTTGACGTTACAACTGGTCAGTATCTGTGTTTCACTATGTTTAGCAGCACCATCAGACACATGCTAGCACCCTCCGTCCATGCTTGCATGCATGTGTTGCCATAGTCATTTACACGCTTGCTATCAGTACACGTACACATTGATGATGTCAGCATTGCATAATACTTATGTCATATACCTGTTGTTCCTTCAAAAATACAATTCCAAGTAAAATCTCAGTATGTGTTTTTCAGCAATATATATATAGTCTATGCCCTTTTCTATATATCTCTCTCAATTCTTCTTTGGTAGCACAAGTCATCATGATCATGTTATCCGGCTGGTAGTATCTGTTATCCTTTTCTATAAATAATTCTTTCAATTAAAATCTAATTAAGGTTATACCTCGGCTTTTCATAAGTAAACTCAATTTGATTAATCATTATTCAATTTGATTTCTAAATAAAAGCAACATAGGTTCTATCTCGAGTTTTCATAATTAAATATTAATTTGACTAAATATAAATATAAATATGTTTTTAATTATAATTTGGTTAGTTGAACTCGAAACATAAAGTTATACGCTTAGATGCTTCAAATGCTTCTTTCTAAATTTAAATGTTTAATTTGCATAAATCATACTTGAATATTTATAAATAAAATTTGACTAAGTTCTACATCGTCTTTTTAATATAAATATAACTTGCTTAATTCTAAATAAGGTATTTCTCTGAAATAATCTATGAACATGATTTTATTTAATTAAAATATATCAAGCTCATAGTCTTTGTGTGTAATAATCCAAATCTCTCCATAGTTCTGCTCTCAGCGTTTCTTGCGTTCGCGATCCTAGAACCAAACCCTGTTCTCTTTTTAAGCCTTTCTTGATTGATGTATTGTTCTTAGTTGTGCTCGTTTGCCTTTGCATGTTTGTGCTAGATGTTTGTTTCGAGTAGAAGATCGAGCTGCTGATCTGAAGAGCAAGAGTAGCTTTTCGTTGGAGAAAGGTAAGTGGTTTTCCTCCCCCTGCATATTCTACTTTGTCCTACATCACTTGCATAATAACTAAATTTACATTTAAATGTTGTTATGCATAAATTTGATGGGAAATTACCTTTTCAGGGACATGACTAGATTTTATCCCTATCACCTTGAACAACCCGTTTAAAATAAATATTTTGGGTAGATAATGCTTAGTTGCTATACCTTGGGATGGTTGAAATGAAACTCTACAAAATGATGAATGATAGCAAATTGGTGAACATCGGTAATTACAAGATCATATGAATTAATTGGAACATAGAGAACCACTCAGGAAAACAGTGCAACCACAGTCCATATGGCTCTGGCTTAGCCAATTAATTAGGTGTGTGGAATTATCTGACAGCCTTATCCGAAAGGAGCAGAGGGGGTCAGAGTTGAAGGGGTATAGCTCGGTCCTCTTGGGGTAGCAGCTTTTGCTAAGGTGCTGACCATTAGGGAGGGTTATGGTCCGCTCTGCTACTGTAACTATGCAGGCTGTTGGTCTTCTGCATACCTTTGTAAAGGCTTCGTAGTGGACCCCTAGCCACTCACCTCGGAAGTGTTTAAGGGTTTGGCCAACCCGGGCAACATGGGGAACACGAACTGTGGGTAAAGTGTACGACCTCTGCAGAGTGAAAACTGATCGATCAGCCGTGCTCACGGTCAAGAGCGACCCGGACCCTCACATGATAAGTGAACATGAAGATGGAATTAAATCATGGTTTTATATGGTTTTGAGATAATGTTTTCTAAATGCTTAATTTTGGGTTGGTATAAACTTACACCTAGTAAATAGGTGCTTGCTAATAAAATTTGACCAACTTAAAATGCTAACCGCTACAAAACCTCAGTCTATCCTTGATAGCCTTGCATCTTCCCCCACTTGCTGAGCTCCAACCATAAGTGTGCTCACCCTTGCTAAACCGCTGTTCAGAGAAGAAGAAGAAGGTGTATGATGTCCAGAAGATGGTGCTAGGCGTACGCAACCCCCAGTCGATTGCCTGTGAAGTTTGGAGCCTTTGTTTCCCAGGATTCTGTTGTAAATCTCTGATATTCTCTCTTTCTTTACGTGATATTATTTCTGTTATTCACTATGATGTCACTATATGTATGAAACTAGATCTTGGCATACATATAGTTATCACTTGGTTTTCTTCGGAAAAACAGGTGTGACAGGTGGCCGGTGGACCCGCGCGCAGCGGCCACGGCCAGCCGGGCGGCGGCCGCAGCCGCGACGGCGGCGGCAGCGGCCGGTCGGGCTGCGGCCGGACCGCCCGCGCCGGGGCGGCCGACGACCGGTGGCGTCTCCCCAGCGGCGAGGTGGCCGGGCGCCCCGAGGACGAAGGGGCGGCGCGCGGCAGCCGAGGAGGGATGGCCGGAGAGGGGGGCCGAGTCGAGGAGCTCCTCCCCAAGGAGGTCGTCGTCGTCCATGGCTTCTTGGAGCTCAAGAACCACCATTGGAGCGCCACGCCGATCTCCACGCAGAGGGCACGAGAGGGGAAGGGAGGGGGGATGGGACGAGCTAGCCGAGCAGAGCGCGGATCCAGCGGCGGTGGAGGTCGCGCCGCCCGGAGTAGGGAGATCCTGCTCCAGCGGCCGGCGGGGAGGAGGGGGCGGGGGAGGGATCGGTCACGGGGAGGGGACGGTCACCTCCTGAATAGTGAATATAGATGACATATAGTGAATATGGCTCGGCAAAGCACGCAGCAGAAACCCTTCTTCAGTTCATCCTACAAATTATTTTCACCGCTCGCACCAATCAAATTTCAAACAGCCAACATCGTGCATATATGTGCGGCAACAGTAGAGATCGTGGTCAAGAATAACAATGTATTGTTGTAGTCTCCATAACTTCTAGGGGTCTCTTCTTCTTGTTTCTCGTCCTCTGCATTCATATTCTTCTTCCTCATCTATACTATAAGATACTATAAGGAGCGAAAACAATTGAAAACAATTCTCATCTAATTCGGGTCTGTCGTACCTCTCACACCGGACCCACCCGTCATATGTTTTAGGAGTGGATAGGGTGGAAGGACTATAAAAGGACTAAAAAATCGTAATTTAGAGAGCGTTTCTGCCAAAAACACAATGTTTTTGTTACCCACGGTGGCTTTACCCACCCATCTTGTACCCACATCGGGTCCACCCACGCATTGCATCGTAAAAAAAAACCCTTCTTGCATGCGACCGCGCTACTCCCGCTGGCGTCCGACCTTTTCCCTGCGTCCAGATGGGATCCATAATAAACTGGATTGTTGCCTTCCATGTGTTAGATCTTTTTTAGTTGGACTCTTTTGACATTTTTATTTACTATAATTGGACTCTTTTGCAATCTTTACGAAGTATAATTGGACTCTGTTTAACTTCGAGGTGAAGAACTTCTCGCTCCTCGACGGCATGGGCATTGGTTACTGGGTCGAATCAAGCACCTTCAGCGTCGACGGCAGTGATTGGAGCATCGCCTTCTACCCTGACGGGAGATCGAGGAGGAACAGAGCTACCTACGCGCCAATCTTCTTGTATTACCTCGGGAGCTCTTTTACGGTGCACCATACCACCATATACCACTGTTTCAAAATGACTAGTATGAAAAGATCTAACGGTTGAGATTAATTGTATACCACTAAAATCTCTACTTGTGGTATAGGTAGTATACTTAGGTGGTATGGGTGGTATAGGGATATTATTGGTAAAATATTTTGGTAGCATAATTGAAATATATGATTTCTGATTTCTTCTAGTCTTAATTTCTTCCAAATCCCGTCATCCGATCCCAGCTCATCTCGCATCTGGCTGCAGCGCCGGCGGCGGCAGCACGGCGCAGGGCTTGTCGCGTCCCCGCGCAAGGATGTGCCACCGCGGCCCCGATGGAGGATTTGCTACCGATTGAATTTGAATATTTAAAGATCCTGAAGCCTTTGAATTGTTTCTCCGTTGATCCATCCTTCATGGATAGCGGCTGTTGTTTGGTCTGTTAAAAAAAGATTCTGATGCGAACAAATTCCCATGTTTTACATCGTTTGCGTGTACAGTAGTTGGCCGGTATACATCATGCATCGTAAATTCGTGGATACATATTTCTACCGTGAGATTAAATTGGCTACCAAAATTAGTAAATTTGTAACAATTACCTAGTTATCCTTACTAAAAATAGATTCATACTACATACCACCACCTGGTGGTATGGTGCACCGTAAAAAAGCCCTACCTCGGAGGACCAGAAAGTTGTGTGACGGCTAAGTTCAGTTTCAGTTTACTTGATGAGGATAACAATGTATTCATAACAGAAGTGAAGAGCAAAGGAACACGGAGAAGGAAAGTGTGCAGGAGGCACGGGACACACACATTTGCGCAAGTAGAAGATTTCTATGGCTGGTATGGCTTCATCGAGAAATCCAAGCTGCGAGAGTTGCTACACATGTCTGGCGACTGCTTCACGATCAGGTGCGTGTTAACTGTCATACACGAGGACACGATGGCAGCAGGTGTGAGCACCATTGTTGTGCCGCCTTCGAACCTGCCTCAAGATCTCTATATGCCAAATGATAGACTTCTGAATTTCAGAACACGCAAAATTCAAGCAATTTCAAAACACAGAAAATTCAAGTAAGGGTTCTTTGTCAAAAATACAGGTAAAACAACATTGCATGAAATTTTGCATGATACAAAAGTAAGAAAGAAAGATGGAATAATATTCAAATTAGACTTTGAAAAACTTATGACAAACTTAGTTGGGATTTTCTTTTTGCAACCCTTCAACAAAGAGGTTTTAATGATACTTGGTGCAAATGGATCAGAGCTGTGGTTTCGAGTGGAACTCTGAGTGTGAAAGTTAATGGGGTAATTGGGAGTTGTTTCAAGACACGGAAAGGGGTTAGGCAGGGGGATCCTCTCTCCCCCTTGCTCTTCAACTTAGCAGCAGATAGCTTGGCCAAAATGATTAATAAGGCCCAAGAAAACAATCTGATCAGAGGGTTGGTTCCTGAGTATTTCACCAATGGAGTTGCAGTGCTTCAGTATGCAGATGATACAATTCTATGTCTGCAGGATGATCTAACTTCGGTACAAAATATGAAGCTCCTGCCATGCTTATATGAAAATATGTCTGGCCTTAAAATTAATTTCAACAAAAGTGAGATCCTCATGATCTCTCATGATGAACAAAAGGCCATCTTGTATGCAGATTTGATGAATTGCTGTACTGGTTCTTGGCCAATTAAGTACTTAGGAGTTCTTGTGTCTGCAGCAAGATTACATGTGGTAGACTGGGTTAACATTGTGGAAAAACTATCCAAAAGATTGGAAGGTTGGCAAGGAAGTGCTTTGTCCTTTGGGGGGAGACTCACTCTAATCAATTCCAGCTTAAGTAGTGTCCCTACTTACTGCATGTCAATGTTCCTTCTTCCAAAGACTGTGTTGAAAAAAATGGATACCAGGTTCTTTTGGCAAGGAGGGAGTACTAAGAAGAAGTATCACTTGGTGAAGTGGTCAAAAATTACAAGGCCAACGAAATTTGGAGGTCTGGGAATCAAAGATTTAAGGAAAATGAATTGCAGTCTACTTTGTAAATGGTGGTGGAAATTAGAAAAAGAGGAAGGCATTTGGCGAGAAATTGTTAAGAAGAAATATAAGATTTCTGGGAGCATTAGTCAGCTTTGTCAGAAACCAGTCAATTCCCCTGTGTGGAATGATCTGATAAAAATCAAAGAGTTATATCTTAAAGGTAGAGTAATGATCATTGGAAATGGACATAATACTGACTTCTGGCATGACCCCTGGTGTGGTTTAGTTTGTTTAAAAGACAAATTCAAAGAGTTGTTTGAGATTAGCAAAGAACAAGATAAAACTGTGGCCGAGTTAGCAAGTATTGGGTGGCGCCTGACCTTTAGAAGGTGGCTGGATGAGAGAGCCCAAACTCAATTAAGACAGTTGAGAGATATGCTCTTGGCATGTGCCCTGGCTGATGAGAAAGGATAATTGTAAATGGTTATGGGAAAAATCAGGGATTTTCTCTGTTAAATCCCTTTACTTAAGTCTTTTTCTTGGGAAAGGCATGAACCTAATCATAAAATTTGGAAAGCCAAGCTTCCTCTTAAAATTAAAATTTTCATGTGGCTGATCCACAATAATGTTATCCTGACCAAGGATAACATGCTAAAGCGAAATTGGAATGGTGATCCAGGTTGCTTTTTCTGTTGTGAGAATGAAAATATTGAGCACATTTTCTTTGAATGTCCTACAGCGAAATTCATTTGGAGTCTTGTGTCATGGGTGATTGGTGCCCCTTGTAGACCAAATTCTTTCACACAGTTTTGGGAATGGGTTAAGATGTACATGCCGGCGTTTAAAAAAATTCACTTCTTAGGTTTGTCAGCGGTTTGCTGGGCAATCTGGAAGACAAGAAATTCAGTTTGTTTTGATAAGAAATCAGTCAAATCACCTACTGAGATTGTGTGTGTTGCTTCTTCTTTTATCTCTTACTGGGCAGATCTTTGCAAGACGGACGACAAGCAAGCGTTGGAGGCGGGAGCGGCAGCAATGAAGGAGACTGCGCTTCTCTTCCATCAGCATCACGATGCAGGTCCACAGGATACTGGCGTCGTGCTCCTGCAGTAGCTTCCTGGATTGGTGGAGCTTCTGGCCTTCTGTCTTTTGGTGGTGTAGTTCTTTTGCGGCCATCTTTGGCTGGTTGACGCTGTTTTGCTGGCCTAAGACTTCCCTCTGTGTTGGTTAGCTAGCGGTTTGGACTTTCCCTTCTTTTGTCATCCTTTTACACCCAGAACCTTTGTTTCTTGGGGTAAATAGGATTGTAATAAGGTGTGGCGGTTTATTTTCTAGTTGTTAGGGTGAACGTTGAACTTTGTAATTTCGTTGCTGCTGCAGTAATGAAATTCGGGCTATGGCCCTTTGTGGAAAAAACAACATTGCATCAGTGTCTCCCCATCATGTAGTAATGGGTTCTTTGCACAACGCACCAACAAGGAAGGAAACACGATTAGATCGACAGTAGATTCAAAATTCATTTACTGCATAATGAATTACATATTGGTATGATTAAGAATAATCTACTACGATGATGCTCACCTCTTGTGACTATAAGAGGTAAATAATTTTTTAAAATCACATGCATGTCGCACGTGCATCTATGCTAGTTTTCTCCTAAAAAGATAAGGGGGCTCCATTGTTTTGGAGTGGCAGGGGGCTGAAGCCCCCACCCCCCTGACTATGGTACATGGTCTCTCGTCAACACTGAACTAGTTCGTGCTCTACTGATCTGTAACACAGATGGTCACGCTACCTCTGTTGTTATTTAGTTATAACCACAAAAGAGTGGACGACGAAGACGAACTGCCCAACCAATGCGAGCGTCCACTCCCACGAACCATTCACGAGGAGAAGGTGATTCTGCTCTGCGAGAGTGCATGCAAGCTTTCTTTCTGCATAGGTTGAGATATCGTTATCGAGTTCGCGGAATATGCTTCTACGCATATATAAATGCAAACAAATTTAGCTTTGCTCGTCATTTGCTGCAAAATGGCTGGAATACCTATCCGTGCTGTGTTGTTGGCCCGTCGTGGACCACGGCATCATTTGCGCGCGGCTGCCTGCTGGTGCTCAATTCTCATGATGATGGTGGGTGCCGTTTGCTCTCTTCTCTCGCGCCGGACGCAAGGAAGGAATCAGGTGCGGCGGCAGGCAGGCACGCACCCGGCCGGCAGCCCGGCACACCTCGGCCGCGCGCGTCCCCGTTGGGCAAGCCGTTCGCCCATCATTTTTACCACCGGGTGGCAGGCGTTGGGGGCATCATCGCCCATCATGCTCGCGGGCGGCACGAGCGTTTATGAGCCACATACACACGCATTGTGTGCCGTGCAAGTTATTGGTAGCCCGCACGCACGTAGTACACCTTGCTTGTGTGTTTATAATGATGGCATGCACGGGGTTTCATTTCAACGTGTAAAAACATACTAATATCGGTTTAGAGAGTTGGAGCATTTGCCAAGTATACGTATAGCATCATACGAACATTTGTCGCGAGACAGGGAACATGAGAAATTTGAAAGGAAAAGCTTGAAAGGTATTTTGTGGGCACTTCAATATACTCCCCCTTTTTTTTGACTTGTTGTGGCTTTCCGCAACGGACAACACTCACTTCTCGTAGATCGCTGAAGTACGAGTTGTCAAACTCCGTATCAGTTATGACAAATCAGCAGCAAAAATATTGATGTGGTATATATTTGGGAAAAGTCCCATTTTCACCCTTGAACTAGCACTCTGGATTTTCAATCTTAAACTAAAAAACCAGACATAAGAGGTCATCCAACTATCGAAACTGAACAAGTTTGGTCCTTAAGTGGTTTTGGAGGTGGTTTTCTAATTTGCGAAAATGTTACAAAAATGATTTCACCTAAAAAATCATAACAAATTCATTTTAGAACAGAAAAATATGAAACTTATACCCAAAGTTTTATAAAAATGTCACTTATCTATTGTTGCACTATTTGGAGTCATAAGCATCTTATTTATTCATATTCCTAGTATTTTTAGAAAAACAATAAAAACTAGATACATGCACATATAATATCAAAAAAACTCTAAATAATTCACCAATAGATAGGTGACATTTTTACAAAAATTTGGGTATAAGTTCCATATTTTTATGATTTAAAATAAATTTGTTATGATTTTTTAGATGAAACTATTTTTTAACATTTTCAAAAAATAAAAAACCACCTTCAAAACCACTCAAAGGGCCAAACATGCCTGGTTTCGATAGTTGGATGGCCTTTTATGTCTGGTTTTGTAGTTTAAGGTTGAAAACTAGACTTGTGTGCTAGTTTAAGGTTAAAAATTAGACTTTTATGCCTATATATTTTATGTTCATAAAAAGTAAAATAGGTAATTTGGTCCTTAAACTATGCATAACGGGTCAACTTTGTCTCTCAACTTTCAAAATGATTAATTTAGTCCCTCAACTCTTATTTGTGAGCCAAAATCATCCTTATGTTCATGTTGTGCTCTATATTAATATAAAACTAATGCAAAAAAAAATCTATTTTACCTTTGGATCACCTAGGTCAACTATGATGTTCTCATACTCTCTTAATACATACGCATAATAATATATTTTTAAAACTGACACAAGATATGATTTCTAAAAAGTGTATCTAATCTTACTAGTTTAAGTCATTGATGTGCTCATTGAAATTTGACAACAAAAATATATGTACTCTAACAAAATATTCTTTTGCTATATATACAAACTCAATGTGTGTAGGTATGTTCTAAAATCAACATATGCTCACATACTGGTGGTACATTATACACATTCCTCATGTATATAGTCATACTCCCTCAGCAAATATATGTATCCTCATATATATTTACTAGGTGATTCCCCGTGCGTTGCCGCAGGATTTGTAAGAGTTTTTAAATAAACTATGAATCATTATGATTGTTTTGTTGGTCGTAAAAATAGTGCGCTTGTAGAGGTTACCTCGAGAGTCATATGAGCTATCTCTTGATGAAAATCATAAACTTTTGTGTTACTTTTGAATAGATAAGAACAAAAATCTGATCCAGAATTCAAGATGATGTGCACCACGTAATAGAGAAATAGCAAGTAATGTATCTTAGTGGGGGTATTGATCCATCTTAATGGGAGGTGATGATGCGGCTTCATGAGAACCTTATTGTGTGCTCCTGTATAGTTATACTAGGTGATACCCTGCGCGATGCTGCGGAAATTTTTTAAACAAAATTTTAAGGTGCAATGAGAAAGTAGGAACACCAAAGTGATTTTATGACAACATTCTTTTGTAAACAATATTAAACATGGAAGCATGATAATTTTGTTGAGAGAGAACCATTCTAAATTATTGATCCTACATTTTTCTCTACTATGAGAATTTTGTAGCATGCTACTCACAAAGGCATGGTATTAACCACAGAAAATCGGTTGAAGACATAACTATATGATCTAGTGCATGGTGACATGACGTATAGTGGATGGTGACATGTCGTATAGTGGGTGGTGACGTGGAATGCTTGAATGTTGAGAGAAAGTTATCCGTGACTTATAGTGGGTCTCACTTATATAGTTGTTATAAATAAATAGATATGATTTTGGATCATACGTTATTGTAATTCTAAAAGTGAAAATTGAAGAGAGAAAAAAACTAAGAGTAATATGGAGCTTTTATACTAGTTTCATATCAATATAGAGCCACATCTCCTCACAAGGATGAGTTTGACAAAAAAAACAAAAGTTGAGGAACTAAATTGATCAATTTAAAAGTTGAAGGACGAAGTTAACTCTTTGCGCATAGTTGAAGAACCAATATAGCCTCCGTAAAACTCTTATAAAACCTTCCATTACGACTAGTTCAAGAAGAGAACAATACGAAAATCACCGACAACTTTTTTCTTAGAATCGGAAAACACAATAACTTAAAAAAGTTTGAGCACCTTGATAACTAATCTTGATTCTTGAGAACCTTGATAAGTTTAGCGTGCCCAATTTTTAATAGCCTGCGCGAGAAAGCCACGAAACGCGGCGAGCTGTCAGCGGAGCGACGAGCGAGCGTCGCGCCGTCGCCTCCCTCTCGCTCTTGCCCGCAGGCAAGAAGCGGCAGGATTCATGCACCCCGGCATGCCCGCACAGGACAGCGGCAGCTCGCGCACATGGCGCGCCCACCCGCCACCGGCCGGCCGTAGCCCCCGCTGGCCGCTGCACGCACGCCGCATCAGCTCCTCGGCGAGCCCACCGGACTCGTGAATAAGAGCCTGTTTATTTCCCAAAATTTTTCCCAACTACCCGTCGCATCAATCTTCGGACACTGATTAGGAGTATTAAATGTGGATTAATGACAAAATTCATTCCATAACCCCTACCTAATTTTTCGAGACGAATCTAACAAACCTAATTATGTCATGATTAGACAACGTTGTGCTACAGTAAACAATCTCTAATGATGGATTAATTAGGCTTAATGGATTCATCTCGCGATTTCACTTTCATTCGTGTAATTAGTTTTGTAATTAGTCTATGTTTAGTCCTCCTAATCGTACTTGATAAGAGGGCCCAAAAAATTTTGTCAAAATTTTTGGCCAACTAAACAGACCCTAATTAACGAATTTATCCACGGCTCTGCTTGGGTTGGTGCTGGTTGGGTAACCCACCGGACGGAGCCGCCGGCCGGGTCTCCGCCGCCCATCCCAGCTTTCAGAAATCAGAGAGAGCAGAGAATTGAAGCCAGCGATGTGGGCATGGTGCAGGCAGGGGGGACGAGTGGGCGACCATGACCAGACGCTCGCGGCGGCACGCCCGTGGCAGGCTGCCAGTGCCAGCCCTGCCTCTGGGAGGCACTGCACGGCGGGACAAGAGGAGTGGAGGCCACGGCGCCAGAGGACAGAAAATATATATGGAAACAAAAATCAAAGGCGCAGGATAGAGTGCGGAAAAAAGAGAGAGAAAGTGAAAGGGGAGGTAATAATTTCTTTCAAAAGAAAGGAGGGGTAACAAAGAGGAAAGGTGAAATAGCAGGAAGGCTTAAGAGCAAAATGAGCCTTTCTATATTTTGCTCTTTATATTCTCATTTAGCCAAGACACACTCTTTAAATTACAGTCAACTCCAACAAACTAGCCAAATCAAACTTTCTTTTAAATACATTCCTGAGTGGCCCCGCATGTCATTCGGACTTCGTGTCTTCTTCCTCCCTTCTCCGGTCTCCCGTAGTCCCGTCTCCGTCTCCCATCTTCTGCCCGCTGCCGCCGCCCATGGCGACCCATCTCCCCCTCCACGAGGTCACCCTTCTCTCCCTCCTCCTCATCTTCTAGCTCCACCGCTCGGCTCCACTAGCCTCACCGCTCTGGGCCAACCCTCGTCTCCGCGCTCAACCGCGAGGAGGAGGGCCGCCGCGATGGCTCGTGCTCGCCGCAGCTGCCGCCCGCCACCCATGGTGACTCTCCTCCCCTCCGCGAAGTCACCCTTCTCTCCCTCCTCTTCACCTTCCAGCTCCACCGCTCGGCTCCCCTATCCTCGCCGCACCGGACCAGCCCTCGTCTCAGCACTTGACCGCGAGGAGGAGGGCTGTCGTTGCCGCCCACCGCCGCGGTGACTCGTGCTCGCCGACGACGACACCACCTTCGTGCTCTCGCGGCGGCTCGAGTTTGGAGAACTGCACCCGACGCCGGCGGCGCGGCCTGAAGCGGGCGGAGGTCGACGGAGATGACGACGGGCCAGACGGCGGCGCCGCTGCAGCTTGACCTATGCGCGCGGGAGCAGCTTGTCGCGGACGGACAGAGAGGAAATGGGGCGGGAAGCTGGCGGCCCGCACATGGGTGGACCGAATCGAGCGATATACCGAGCGGTGCGGTCTCATCAAAGATGACGAGGCAGACCTCCGTTTTTCTGATGCGGATAGCGAGCTGGCCGGATGGCGAGTCTGTTGGAAGACGATTTTATGAGTTTTTTTCTAAAATTTAGCTAGTTAGATCTATTTACATAGTCTGTTGGAGTTCATGCATTTGTAACAGGAACGGCGGCGACGGTGGCGGTGGCGGCCTGCCAGGGGCAGGGCGCGGCTTCTCAAGGTCGCGGGAGGCCCTTGTGGGGGGGGTGCACTTGTGTAGCTGGCCGCTCTTGGCCATGGTGGTCAGGAGTGCCGGCGGACATCTGCATGCGGGCAGTGGAGACCGAGGCAAGATGGTGGTGCTCCTCGTCTCTTCTCCTCGACGACTGTGTGGTTTCGGCGCCGCTTCGGTGGCGGGGCCGGGTGGCTTGCACTGGGAACTCCTTGGTCCCAGCACAGGTATGTCTTTGCGGTGTCGTGGCGGCATTGTTGAGATGCACTGAGCCATTTTCCGGCAAAGAAGATGTGGAGGCGGCGAGGAGCATGTTTGCTGCTGCTTGTCTGAGTGCGTGCGTAAGAAGTGGTGTTGTTCGGGCGAAAGCCTTCACCGATACTCTTGTCGGTGGTAGTGGTGGCGGCGTCTTTGGGGCGTCATTTCCCCGATGGGGGCACAACTATGGGGCACCGTGTCCTGAAGCATGTGGTCTCGGGGTGAAAACCCTGTCCAGTGCTGGACAAGTGACGACGACGTCTTCGACGTCGTGCCCTTCTTGGAGGCATCACTTATGGAGACTTGCTCGGCTTGGGGTAGCGTGGGAAGTTGGATGGTTGTGTGCAGTGGCAGTGAAGGTGCGCAAGGTCAATGTGTTGGCGGCAAGGTGCAGAGGGTCCATGGGTGCTGGAGATCTTGAGTTGGTATGCATGGTAAAGTGGTGATCTCGGCGACGGCTAGGTGGATGTGTTGTTGTCTGAGCGGTTTCAGATATCTGAGTCCTTGGCAGCGAAGTGTGAGGAGGCGGGTGAGGCCACGCAGAGTGGGCGGGATTAGTGAGTTTCAATGGTGCCGTGAAGAGATTTCTTCGCTATCACTTCGCTGGAGCAGGGGGATCGACGATCGTGGGTGTGCGGCTTGAGGAAGATAGTCCTATGGTGGAGGAGTTTAGGTAGCTGCTTGGGCTTGCAGCGGGCCATGTGGCACAACATTGGTGACGACAGCGCACTTTGACGGTTTGCTTTCAACTCCTCTCCCAGGTGGTGGTAGTGTAGCATTGTGTTGTGTGCGTTTGTTTGTGTGGTGTGTACGCTTCGGCGCGTTATGTATCAATGCTCCTGCTCTTAATTTAAAAAAAATAACAGCACTAAGATGCCAAGGTAGCATGCCATGTTATCAATAGCTTCCTACATGGAGGGGTCTGCGGTGACCAACATTAAAAGTTTATGGGGAAAAACACACTTTCGAAGTTGGTAGGCATAAGTGACACACTCTCATAAGTTAATGGAACTTCCGTGTATTTTACTCCAAATTTAAATAAAAAAATTGGAAGCAAAAGTTAAGAACATGATTAAAAAAATAGTTATGGACAAAACTTTGAAACCAAATATAAAAGAAATAGAAGTTATGACAAAAGTTAAGAACAAAAATGTTGTGTTCCTGACTTCTGGAAGAAACATTAGGGAGGAAAATTGGAAAAAACAAAAAAGATGTAAGAAAAAAATAAAAAAAAAGTTGTGTTTCTAATTTTGCTTGCAAAAGTTATGAAAAAGAAACCCACCCCACAATATTGTGCTCCCGAGCAAGATCTTACGACGAATGCTAAATTATCGTACTTGGTATCATCACCGTTGCATGCTCCATATATATAGAAATTAACCACGAAGTATACTTTCGTTACACTCTTTTTCGTGTATCAAGATTTGTGGACTATAAAATATTTTAAACTTCAGCAAGAGAAAATTTTAATCTTAATCAATTTTACACTAAGCCTCAATTTTGGCATCAAGAATGTAATCACACGCCGTACCCTCTTGAACTTTTGGTGGGAACACATGAAAAAACCGGCGGCGTCGAGTCGTCGACCGGCCAAAGAAAGCTTCAAAAGAAAAATAAAGCAAAGCTAAAAGGCAAATTACTCCTAATAAAAATCGTTAAAAGCACACCATGTCTAGAGAGGAGGAAGGAAAGAGAAGAAGAGTCAAAGGGTAAAAAAAAAAAAAAGATAGATAGAGAGAAGAAAAAGGCAAGGCGGGCAGGGAGGATGGTGGTGGTGGTGGAGGTGGGAGGCGAGCGGGTGGGGGTGGGGTGGGGCGTCGTGGGCGGTGGCAGCGCAAACAAGCAAGCCTTCCAATTAACACCTCCCCACCTTCCTCCTTCCACCCCTCCTCGATTCCCAAATCCCCAGCTCCGATTCCGACCCCGATCCCGTTTCTACCCTCACGGGCCCTGGAGCCGTGAACCAGCGAATCCGGCGGCATGCGGCGCGGCGGCGGCGGCGGCGGCGCGGAGGCGGCGGACTGCGACGTGGAGTCGCGGTTCCGCGGCGTGCGGAAGCGGCCGTGGGGCCGGTACGCGGCGGAGATCCGCGACCCGGCGAAGAAGGCGCGCGTCTGGCTCGGCACCTTCGACTCCGCCGAGGACGCCGCCCGAGCCTACGACGCCGCCGCGCGGATGCTGCGCGGGCCCAAGGCCAAGACCAACTTCCCGCTCCCCGCCGCCGCCGCCGCCGCCGCCGCCCACCACCACCACATGCCCGCCGCAGCATACACGCCGTACACCACCCCGGCTGTCTCGACGCCGCCGCCGGTCGCCATGCCGGCCTGCAGCAGCCTCAGCTCCACGGTAGAGACCTTCAGCGGCGCGCGCCAGCGGCCCGTGCTCCCGCCGCGGCCACCGCCGCCGCCGATCCCTGACGGCGACTGCCGCAGCGACTGCGGCTCCTCGGCCTCGGTCGTCGACGACGACTGCACGGACGCGGCCGCGTCGTCGTCCTGCCGGCTCCCGCTCCCGTTCGACCTCAACCTGCCTGCCGGCTCCGGCTGTGGAGCCGGCGTTGGGTGGTACGGCGACGAGGAGGACGAGCTCAGGCTCACGGCGCTGCGGCTGTGACGTTGAGCTCAAGTGAGCCGCTGCTTAGAGAAGGAGGAAAAGGAGAAAAATATTTGGTTCTTCCCTTCTCTTGTAGCCTACACGAACTCCCTCCACTACGTTGTTGTTGTTGTTGTTTACTTGATCTGATGATGATTACTATGCACTAATCTGTGCATCTGCATGCTTGTTGCCGGTGATCGAGGATTATCGCTGAATCTGGCGGCAGCTCGCAGCAGTTGTGCTGTAATATAGCAACATTTTACTTTCTTCCTCTTGTGAGGATAGAGACAGCTAAAGTAACTTATTTTTCATCTTTACATACATTTTCCTTGTTTTTTTTCCTATACGGCTATACTTGAAGTATCATCTGTTTCGAATTGAGAAAGTTCTAAAATGTTTCATGGCCAAATGGCTTGTAGTAAAATGGCTGTTAAATGCTACAGATGTTGCTACCAAAGTTGTGTTGATACCAAAGTTGTGTTGAACAGATCTGCATTGACTTGCTTTCAACATTTTCAAGTAGCATGAAAAACTTTACTTTGTTTTCCTCTGAAAACCGTTGTCTTACTCTGTGGTCATGAATGCCATAACGCTTTTGCTATTAACTTGTCATTCATAATGATCCATTATTTCATTTCTCATTACTTTCTTTTTGCCTTTGTAGTTTCGCGTGATAGAAGAAAGTTGTGTTTTCTGTTCAGGATGATGCCTTTGTTTTGGTCATTGAAAGTAAATTTATTGGCTAAATTTGAATTTTAGATAAAGAGGCAACCTCACTTATGGGTAGTGGGGCTGTTGGAATCTGGAACCAAAACCATTTGCATTATTAATTCTGGAATATGGCTACACGCATCAACCATTAGCCAAAAACAAGTGATGCTGGATATAGAAGATTCTGCATTTCTGCTTGGTGTGTAATCTCAGCTTTACTGCCCTATGGAACATCAAACACATTCATATAAAGCATCAAATCGAGATGCTCAGTTGCTTGCAAGATCAACTACCTACAACTGTCAAAGCAATGCTAATAGTATCACATGATATGGTATAGCATAAAGAGTGAAAGGTATTTGAATATATTGTTCTCTTGTTGTCAGTATATTCTGTTATTTAGGAGTACTAACAAATTTAACAAAATTTCTTATGTTTCAGGCTTAGATTTTTTTTCTGCCGTTTGTACATGGGAGTATGGCGCTGCAATGGTAATCCTGTTTGATCTCTTACAACTTGGCAATAAGGAAGTGAAAGAAGTGTTGTGAGCACAAAAGATAAGTATTGTGTTGGGTTATTTTGTCACACAATAATTCTTATTAATTTAATGCTACGCTGTTCTCCTGCGTGTTCGAGAAATTATTTTTTGTCACACAATAGTAAATTTGCTTGGAGTGGCAGATACAGCTGCAAAGACTAAATCACTTTTGCAAGAACTCTCTATGCACAGCTCTTGCGGATAAACTTTATTTTTAGCAGAAAGTATGGCTTGATTGATACACTATTTTAAAATTTAGTAGGTAGTAATATTATTTTCATCTGATTGCCCATACTAATACTGGGCAATACAACAATGCATTGTCTCCCTTCTATTATTAACCCTATTAGTATTTTGTTGAGGTGTCTCCTAAGAGGCATGCTCTGGCTATTACTATGGTAATGTGTCTAAATATGCAGGCAAAACTGTCTTATTCCTGACCCTACTACACTCCAGTGGACCTTATCATGATGCATTGCAACAATCAAATATGTGTAAATCTGGAATGCACACAATAAAACTATTTTCAATTTAATCAACAATATCTTTATAGATATATACATCTGGCGTATGCGCGACAAGTAGATTTGTCATGAAAAATGCTATCCTGAATCATAATATCATCACACATTTCTTGGTAAAAGGGCTGCACCTTTCCAGCTGCTAACGTACTGCAAGTGATGACCAACATAAGCACTTATGTGTGAGATACATCAATTTAACATTTTATGTTCATGTACGAAGCCTTATAGCTTATATTTCAAAATAGAAGTAACTGAGATGCACATCGTCGAGTTCTTTCTTTCTTCATGTTTCGCTGTAGCTAGTAAATATTGTGAGTCAACAGCAAACCTACCTTTGGGGAAAGGTGGTTGCTTGATGGAATGACTTTGTGAATTACTGGAGAAGTGCTGCAAATGATTTAGTACAGATCCATTGAATCTGGGAACGATTTGAAACTTGACAACAGGAAGTGGAAGTGCAGCATCAAGCCATCAATTAAGATACATCTGGCCAGTTTGTTGTGGGTGCTTTGAAGTAAAGCGACTGAAAGGAAAAGGACGACCTAGACTGCACTGTAACTTAAATAGCAATATCATCTAATTACACTGAGCAACCCCGACAGCCCATGGGATGCCTATTTCTGCAGTAGATAAGAATTATGCTATGGTTATATATTCTTATCTGTCAACACAGGACTATTAACTTGTTGATGTCTGTAGACTCTGGGATGAGCTAAGTGTATTCAATAGAAGTGGAACCACCTCTATAGCTAAGAAAATATGAGCATATAGATAATATGGCAAAGGCTGCCTGGTTAGTTTCAGGATGAGGGGGTAGGGTGTTGTTTCTTGACATGCTATGCTATTGGATAGTGATGGTGATGATGGTTAAAACTATATTGACATCTAGATTCAGGTCTGTTGAGAGAATCGACATGTTGCAGCATCTCTTCGTGGAACCACCTCTCTTTCTCGCTCATGCCATTTATGAATCATTTTGCTCCTAGTCATGTAGATGTACTAAAAAACTTTCTTTTGAGAAACTTCAACGTTACTATGACATACTTCCCTAGCAGCTTCTGCTTGCATACTACTTTAATGGGCTGCTCATGGTAACGACTTTGGGAGCCCTGTCCCGATCACACTCTGATGGTGGCATGGTGCCCTCATGTGATTATTTAATGGGCTGAAGAATTTCTGTATCATAAATTATTTAATAAAAAGGTAGGGCCATTTGTACATTTGATTTGAAAATTCGTTACTTTGATCAGGTTTGCATACTTTTCATTTGATATTTGCAAATAAATTTGCACTTTTTCACATATGACTAATAACTTTTCTTTCATTTTTTTTTCATTTTTCTTGCTTGGTGTAATCATTCTTGCATTCCATTATTTAACTGTTCCTCCCTCTTTTCTATGATGCATTTGGCATTTTGCTCCTACAGTTGATTCTGATGGTTATTTCAGTGGCTTGAGTATATAGTCAATCAAGATGGTCATGTAACCTGATTTCACAAGTGTGGTAGTAGCTGAGTTTTTACATGTTAACTAGGTGTCTCCCTGTTTGTTAGCATCATAACCTTTTCCTGACAATAGTTTGCTAGCATTTTATGTTTCATCCGTGTTTTTCTGTTTAGAAGATAATAAGTCCCTATTGGTGGCTCAGGATTTTTCGTCGCGTAGTCGCTCTGACATCTAGTTTTGTCCTCCCCCTATTAAAACCTATTGGAGCATTCATTTGATTTGCATAATTGATGGCACTTGTTCCACTAGACCCGACAACTTGATTGCCCACTTGTTTATCAGGTACCGTCGGCATTAAGGTTCAGCAAATCAGCACTGGCAGCGTCTATTATGGTTTACTGTAGTGTTGATTTTCAGAGCACCAATGGTCCTCCTGATGACCATTTCATGGCTTCATGCTGCGCCCCCATGAATGTTTCAGTCATGGTGAGATCTGTTTCTTTTTTTCTCTTTGTCATGTCCAGTTTGTGTTTTATGTATATCTGAGGGAAAAAAAAGTTTTAGAAAATGAATTTCCATATCATGGCCGATGAATGATGGTGTATCATGTTACCACTAATTCAGAACACATGATATGTTGTTGCTAGCAGCCTAAAGCAACAGTTTATGGTGCTAGACTAGTTGCCAAAGATGCCGGAAATGTTGGCTGCACCACCGCCACCTGTCCCCATGATTACGTGGACACTTGCTTATAATTAAGCAACCTTGTTAGTATCTGCTTCATGTTATTTCGGCATCCGCTCCGCTCCATCGATACTGCCATTAATCATTGATGATCCTGGTGATTAGGTTACTGGCTCAATCACTAAACTATTTGCTCTGCTCCTTCGTTTCATCTGCCCCAGATCTTGCGGCCCGGTGTCTGCAGATCAACATGCAGGTGCTGGCAGGAGCAAGCAAGCGTCTCTCCCCCCATGTGCCTTGGTCCGCGCTGGTGACTGCGTGAACCAGTTCCGCCTGTGCGTTATATGCAGCTGACAAGGTCACAAGGATGGTGCCGAACATTTCCGGTGGAATGAAGGTTATGGATGGTTGGCCATTGTTAACATCATGTTGCATCCTCGTCAAGAAGCTGGGGGGCTGGACGGTGGCTTGACTTGGACGGTTTCGCATGTTGCTGTTGCTGTGGTTAGAAAGGTTATTAGTGCATCAGCTATCGATGGAGCGCGTGAGCCAGCCTGGTTGGCGCCTGTCTGCACACTGAGCAATTTGCGGTGCCAGCAATTGAGGGGGGTCCGTCTAGGTTGCTTACTGTACACTCCATATGGTACCGTTTGTTCTTCGATTTGATTGCATCTGGCGTGTGCTGGTACTCAATACTCCAACAAGGAGAAAGATATCGAGTTGCTCCTTCGTCGTGCTACCAAATGCTGACATATTTGGGGTCAAACGTTTTATCTGACTGAAAAAGAACTGATCGAGGGGAGCACGGTTCAGGAGATGGAGGGAAAGGATATATCCACAATTTTTGGGTAGGGGTGGTACTAACCGTAAAGCAAATCTTGGCCGTCGATGTAGCAACGATCGATCCTGGCCGGCTGTGATACGCGCGGGTTAAATTTAGTGGAGATCCAATCCAACGCGGATTACGCTAACGACGATTAGGGAACAGCAGCAGATCCAATCCGGCCTGTTCGCTTGGCTGGTGGCTGGTGCTGGTATGTTCTGAGAGAAAAGTATTAGTTGCTGGTGGCTGATTTTTTCTGAGAGAAAAATACTGCTGCCTGGTGGCTGATAAGCCAGACAAACGCACGTTGCCAGCAGCGGCCAGCGGCCAACCACCGTCCTCTCTCCTCGGTAGGTTAAGGCCTGATCTGAGCTGTCTTCTTCCTCCCTCCCTCCACCGCCGCGTCGGTCGCCGGCTCGCCGCTGGCCCCCGCGTATACAAACACAGCATCCCTCCCTCGCTAGACACCTGTATATACACACGCAGAAAAAGCACAGCGGCGCAGCCGATCGAGCTGCCCGCCGTTGGAGACATACAGCTTGGTGGGTGGTATCTGGCCGTCTCTTGGAGCGAGCTCGATCTGGCGACCCCCCTCAAATTAGGGTGGCTGGGCTGGCTGCTGAGCTGAAGCCAACCATAAAGCCGTCTCCCCGGCAAGGCTCTGACCCCTGCCCTGCCCCCTCGACACCATTCTCTGCTCCTGACGTCGTCCTCTCCCTCCGGCCTCCCGCCGCCGTCTCTCTCTTTCCTCTCCTCTTGAGAGAGAGGGAGGGGGAAGGGAGAGGGACAAGGGAGTGGAACGAGGAGGAAGAGGAGGAGCGGGAGCAAGAGCAAGCAGCAGGCAGGGCCACCCCGGCCGGCCGGCCTTTCCTCTGCCTCCGATCCGGCGTAGTTCTCTGAGCAACACTTCTCCAGGCGCGCACAAATCACCATGGCCGCTGTAAGTAATAATACGATTACGTCCTCGTCCGCGCTTAATTACGCTTGCATAATGATCATGCTAGCTAATAGCTCTCCGATCGCGTGGTGGCTTTGCTTGCGCTTTCCCCGTCCGCGGTCCGGAATGATGATGCCATGGTGCAGGGGCCATGCCTACATCCATCATCAATCATCATGCATCCATGCCACGTTTTTTTTTTTTGAAAAAATTTGGATTCATCATCAAAAATTTGGAGGAGCCACGTTTTTTTTGTCTTGAAAAACGCATAAGAGCTGCGCGTTATGTGATGTTTCATTAATGCGCAAATTCATGATAAATTGCTTTATCGATTTTGTGGAGTAATAACTACAATAAAGTAAAATGGTGCATGATCACATTGGGGCCGTGGCTCCTCCCCATGTACCCATGTGCTTGCAGCTTGCCCATGTTGGTGAGCGCCACCTTTCCCCAACCGCGACGGTGCCCAACATTATAGCCACCTCAATTCGGGTTAATTAATTAATTAATTAGTTAATTGATAAAGAGACCTACTAGAATTCAGAATTACTCCGTACTCCCTCCGTCCCACAAAGACCGTTCATTTAGAAAATTTAGGACATGCTAGTAGTTGTGACAAATGACCTTGTTGCCCTTAATTAATCATGCATTGGAACTTGAAAAGAGGCATCAAATAAGTATTTCATTGGCTCCATGTGTTTCTCAATGCAATTTTTCCTTGGTACTTGGTGTTAGTTTAATGAGAATATCATTTAATACGAGCTAAAAGAACATTCTTTGTGGGACAAATTTTGAAAGCTATATGAACAGTCTTTGTGGTACGGAGGGAGTAGGCAGCAGCGCGAGCTCATGCATCCATGCCCTGTGGTAGTTTGGTGACGGGCAGGCAGGCAAAGCGAAGGCAAGAAGGTTCACGGTCTGAAGTCTGAACGCCAGTATCATCTTTATCTGAATATGGGAACATGGGCGCGCCGCTGCCGATATCTTCTCCTTTCCGCGCCGCGCCGCGCCGTCCGCGAACGCACATGGCGCGACGCGGACCCGTGCTCGGACGACTCTCGCCGCCTTCGCCGGTCGCGCGCGTCCTCACGGGGCACGGGCACGAGCCGCCCATGTGCCCTTGCCCCTTGGGTCGTCCGAGTCCATCCGTTCCCTTGGTAGGCGCGCGCGCCATCGATTTCGAGCACGGGAGTTGTTGCTCTCGGATCGGAAGAAACTTTAGCCCAGAGCTTCGCTTTGCGCGCCATGGACTAGCGCTGGATCGGAGGAGACGTCAAGGCGACTCGATCGTTCGTGCGGAGTACGCGTAGTGATGATGTTGTGTTTCCTTCAGACTGTAGTGGCGTTCTAGTCATGCATGCAAGGTGTTCGATCGGCTGTCATGTGCTCTGCCTTTGGTGTCAAACTAAAGGCTGTACTGTTCAGTTAGTTGCGGCGTGCCAACACAATTTCACTTTAACATAGCCTGCATTTCACTTTTCCGTAGTAGTGGTGTCAAAAAATGCTAGCTAGTAGTAGGTACTACTCCGTAGATTATTAAGGTGGAACACCGTTAATCGTGCACTCCTCTATGCATGTAAAATCACCCGTGTACAGCGTTCTCAACGAGATCCGTGCGCATTGACTTTGCAGGCCGGGAACGCCGTCGTGCCCAAGTTCGGCTCCTGGGACGCCGAGAACATCGGCTACACCGTCTTCTTCGAGAAGGTGCGCGACAACAAGCCCGCGTCGGCGCCGGCCACGACGACCGCCGTTGCCCCCAAGCCGCCCACCAGCGGCAATGGCGGCTACGACTTCGACCCGTACGAGCACTACGAGAACCTCAGCAGGAAGGTGCCGTCGCGCCCGCCGAGCTCGCACGGCAGCAGCCACGCGCCGGCACCCGCCGCTCATCACAAGGCGACCGCCGGCGGCGGGTACGACTACGACCCGTACGAGCACTACGAGAACCTCGGCAGGAAGGTGCCGTCGCGCCCGCCGAGCTCGCATGGCGGTGGCAGCCACGCTTCGGCGCCCGCTCCCAGGGCGCCAGGCGGCGGATACGACTACGACCCGTATTACGAGCAGTACGACAACCTCAGCAGCAGGAACGTGCCGTCCCGGCCGCCGAGCTCCCACGGCCACGGCCACGGCCACGCGCCGGCCGGCTATGACTTCGATCCGTACGAGCACTACGAGAACCTCAGCAGCAGGAACGTGGCGTCCCGGCCGCCGAGCTCCCACGGCCACGGCCACGCGCCGGCGCCGCACCACCGGCCGCAGCACCAGCAGCAGCACCCCGGCGGGCACGGGTACCACCACCGCCGGACCGGGAGCAACGGCAGCAGCGCGGCATCTGAGACAAGCAGCCGCGGCAGCAAATTCTCGCCGCCCAGGCCGTACCAGCCCCGGTACAGCAGCAACACCAACAACAGCAGCTACCCGGCGTCGCAGCCGCAAGCCGCCGGCCACGGCCACGGCGCCGCGCATGCGCACGCCCAGTACCACCAGCAGCAGCAGCACCACGGCGCGCCGAGGGCGGCGCACGCCTCCCCGTCACCATCGCCGCCGCGGCACCAACCTCCGCCACCCCCGCGTCGGTCCAAGCCCAAGCCGTCGGCGGTTCCGCGGTTCGGCGTGTGGGACGAGCAGAACGCGGCGGCGGCGCAGGGGTTCACCGTGCAGTTCGAGAAGGTGAAGCGGCACCGGGAAGAGGTCAAGACGGCCCCCGTGCCGCCCGTGCTTGCGCCGCAGCAGATGCTGCCTCACGACCAGGCGGCGGCGGCAGCAGGGGCGCGGCGGTACGGGAAGACGAAGCCCAAGGCCAAGAGGTCCTTCATGTCCAAGATGTACAGGTGCCTGTTCCCAAGGGTCAGAGAGTGTGAGTGAGAGTGACTGAGTGAGTGAGGCCGCAGCTCGGTAAATTACTAGCAGCGGTATAATCCGACGTCGATTACCACACAATTGTATACGAGTTCTTCGAGGACTGTACTATTCTAGTACTTCTTGAAAATATTTGTTCGTTCTTTTGTTCATTGTTATATGCTTTTATATACTGTATATGTATGTATAACTTCCGGCATTAGTCAAAGCATACGGAACATCATGCTGGTAGTGGGTACCGTATTTAGCTTCTGGACCAGCTTTCGCAGCCAACAGCTGAAACAAACGGTTCAAATGTTAGGGTGTCTTTCGAAAAGTTAGAAAGCTAGCTCGTAAAAAAATGAATTGAAAGCTGAAGAGCTGGTTGAGAGGAATTTTTTAAAACCTTTTTGTATGTACGACAACCTCAGCAGCAGTGCCGGATGCAGAAAAGAATTTAGAGAATGCTGAACTATACATAATAAAAAGACTCAATACAATTAAGATGGACCTAATGATTTTTTTTTATAAAAATCATAAAATCATCTTCTTCTACCTCAGAATGCAGTTCTTCTACTATATCTATGGCAAAAAAAAAAACTAGAGAAGCTAAGAAGATTTAATGGAGTTTGACGGGCAGTAGGGAGGCTGGAGCCCCCTCCGCCCCCCTCGCTGCCTCCGTGCATGCTCAGCAGCAGGAACGTGCCGTCCCGGCCCGCCGAGCTCGCATGGCCATGCCCACGCGCCGGCTGGCTAGGACTTCAATCCTTACCCGTGTGTTTGGCCGGAGGTTGGAGCGAGCTGAGTTAAATTGGACTCGTTCCTGTGGCTGTTTGGATGAAATTTGAGGTGAGTTGGGTTGGTCCCTCACGGGAATATTCCTCTTAGATCCGGGTTGAACCCATCTCTCAGAATTCGGCAGACGGAGCCGACCCACTTTTTTCGACCTCCTTTTTCAACGGAGGATGCGACGGCGTGTGTCCCACCCAACGGAGCAGAGGCCCAGCAGGACCCGGGGGGGCGAGCGCGCCGAGCTGGTCCGGCGGCGGACGGCGAGCGCACCGAGCAGGTCCGGCGCCGGGCCTCGCTGACCACCTGGAGTCCGTTGTCGGCAGGGTCTGGCGCTGCCGGGTCAAGGCCTCCTGCGCGCCGCCCGACTCCTAACCTGACTTCAGGTCCGCCGCGGGCCGACGAGATCCAGCAGGACGGGGCTGAGGGGCGGCGGAGTGAAAATTAATTAGAAGCTATTTTCAGGATCCTAATGAAAAGAACGCCTGAGACAAAGGTTTATTGATATAAACTTAGCTAACTTCTAAATAATTTTGGGATCCTGATGCAAAAATGTCAGAAAGTAACGTTGTTATCTTGCCATCCAACCCATATTCTCAATTTCTTCAACCAAACATGTGATGGGCTCACTCCATCCCCAAATTCAAAGGTGCAACCAAACAATGGATGGGTCGGCTCCGTCTCTAAAATGAGGGTCGGATCCAACCCAACCTACTGATCCCAGCCACCGAACCTCAGCGGTAGAACGTATCGCCGTCCCGGCCGCCGAGCTCCCACGTCCATGGCCACACCCCGCACCACCAGCCGCAGCCCGGCGGGCAAGGCTACCACCACCGCCGGACCAGGAGCAACGGCAGCAGCGCGGCGTCCGAGACCAGCTGTCGCGGCAGCAAGTTCTTGCCGCCCAGGCCGTACCAGCCTCGGTACATCAGCTACCTGGCGTCACAACCGCAAGCTGGCGGCCACGGCGCCGCGCACGCGCACACCCAGTACCACCAGTAGCAGCAGCACGTCGCGCCGAGGACGGCGTCACCGTCACCGCCACGGCACCACCATCCGCCGCCCCCGCAATGGCCAAAGCCGTTGGCCGTGCCGCGGTTCGGCGTGTGGGACGAGCAGAACGTGGCGGCTGCGGCGCAGGGGTTCACCGTGCAGTTCGAGAAGGTGAAACGACACCGAGAGGAGGCCAAGACGGCCCCCCGCGCCGCCTGTGCCGGTGCCACAGCAGATGCTTCCTCATGATCACACCGCCGCCGCGGTGGCAGGAGCGCGGCGGTACGGGAAGAGGAAGCCCAAGCCCAAAACCAAGAGGTCGTTCATGTCCAAGATGTACAGGTGCCTGTTCCCAAGGGTCCGAGAGTGTGAGTGACAGAGTGAGGTCGTTTATTATTAGAAGTTGTTTAGGACAAGGACAACCAAAACACAAATTTAACATATCTTTTAATTTCAATAAAAATATTTATTAGAAAGTTATATATGTATATTTTTATGAAAGTAATTTTCAATACAAATATATTTATATGATTTTCACATTTTCAAACTCAACGACTTAAAAGTTATTTATGATTTATATTCTCAATGTTTGACTCAAACTTTGTCTAAAATGACTTCTAATACTGAATCGGGAGAGTATATATTCTGTATATTATTTATTTGTATATATGTTAGTATATGCATTAGTCATTATATGTAAAAGAAAAAAGTCCAAATTACTATCCTCAAATATAATCAAAGTTTGGATAACCC
Organism: Cenchrus fungigraminus; assembly: GCA_036936925.1. NCBI lineage: Eukaryota > Viridiplantae > Streptophyta > Magnoliopsida > Poales > Poaceae > Cenchrus > Cenchrus fungigraminus. The sequence continues at coordinate 117,725,106 of CM072773.1, forward strand.
AATAAAGTATTTCTTGGTTCAGTGCACCTCCTAAAGTATACTATTTGGTTAAATTTAATCCTTAACACAATTTGTCTTTTATTTCTCTATATGCATAAGTGGACTTTTAATCAAATTTTGCAAGATGATAGCACACAAACATAAGGTATGCTTAAAAATATATCATGACTTTTTCATCACTATTTTGATAGGTAGAATATTTAATAATAAAATTTATCATTGAGATACAAAATTATATAAAAACTGATGATGAAAAAAACATAAAATATTTTTCTAATACAGATTAGGATGTCCACTACCATCTTGCAAAATCTCAAATTAAAATTCAACTTGTGTATGGAGAAACAAAAATGACACATTGCATTGTGAGGTAAGTTGAATCAAGTAGCTAACTTTATGGGGAGTTGAACCAAAACATAGTTTCTAAAATTATTTGTACTTTTGCTATATTTGAGGGTGGCAATTTGAACTTTTTCCTACGTAAAATCACGGTGGAGTACATCTATTTACCTGCTCGTTATATAATATGTGTTTCATTTGAAGCACATGCATGATGTAAATAGAAAACGATGACGCGAACAAAAAGAGAGGCTTGCAAATTGTAACTTGTGGAGCACAAGAAGAGACAATAAAACATGTGCTCATGGACTGCACTATAGCTCGACAGTTTTTTTTTAACTTATAGCTCGACAGTTTTGGGAGTGCACCATGGAGATGACGGGAGTTAAATTGCCGAGCTTGCATGAATCTATTAGGGCACGAGACCTGTTTCAGAATGAAATTTGCCCAAGAAAGAATGTGGCGATCATAATGTGTGGGATGTGGTCGTTGTCAGGAGCGGTCAGTTCCTTGGCTGAGCCACAAAGCTAAGACCGAGCCGGGACGACCGTGACGGTCAAGTCATGAGTGGGATTAGCGTGGAGGTCGCACCTAGTCCGCGGGATTTGCAGTGGTTTGGCCACAAAACCACTAGGTTACTCGGTTCAGTCATAAAGACCGGAGGCTTGACGAGGAGGGACGGCCACCCAGGCCAGTTTGACTGCCCAGGTGGGGCGGTCTGACCGCCCGGGTTGCAGCGTCGAGAATCTTCGAAGCGGATGACACACGGCATGATCGCAAGGCTTGCGTGGAGGCAAAGCGGGCTTGAGGTCGATGCACATCTGTCCGATGGTGATTCGACGAAGGTTTCCCAAAGTGTCCTCCGCAGGCGTGTATCTTACTATTTTGTAGTAGGGGTATTTTAGTCTTTCAGTGGCCACCATATAAACTTGTGGAGAGGTGGATGGCAGCCAACTCTTGGAACCCTAGTTCATTTACTTCCTTTGTTTTCCCCTTGGGAGGTTGCTAGCGTTTTTGTAAAGAATCTTTCCTCTTCATGTATGGAAGGTTCGAACTTCATCCTTGTGTCCCCTTGTGATTTGCTTGTGGATCCTTTTTCGGTGATTTTCGGAGCCTTGTTGGTGGAATTTCCGTGGGAAGGTTTTGAGGGTGTTTCTTTGCGGGATTTGTTGTGGGAGTCACATATGAGAACCTTGTGCCTCTTTTCTTGGTGATCTTGCCCCTCCAATCTCGTGGAAAGCTCTCCGATTCGGTGGTTTTTGGTGGAGCCCGAGTTCTTGAGGTTGAGCCACGAGATTTATGATTCCCCATGATTGAGAGCATTTTGGTGGATATCCTTTGAGGGAGAGGTCGTCCACGAGGTGACCCAGCTATCCCCAAAGTTCCACTGCAATCCGTTTGACGAATCGGGAGATTGGGTGAGGCAAAGTTGAGAGTTGACCCGTAGTTCTTGTTTTCCCGTTCTGTCTGGGGAGGACGGTCTAACCGCGTGGGGAGGGCGGTCTAACCGCCCTGGGTTTGTCCGGAGGAAGTTTGGATTTTCACCCAGATCTTCTAGGAGCATGTTTGCCTTGACCAGAGGACCCTGTGGTTGAAATCTTGGAGCATTTCGAGTTCGTTTGGTTCGTTTTCGGTCAAGTTTGCGAGTGCGAGGCACAGGCGGTCTAACAGCCCCCACACGCGGTCTGACCGCCCCTGCTGGGCAGAAAGCTTCCGTTTAGTTTCTGCTGCGGTCTGAATGTGGTAGCTTTGGTTGGAGGTGTTGTTTGTTCCTAGGTCAGTATCACTCTAGTGGCTACGTGGTCTTGGCAAACTCGAGGAGTTTGAGGCGGAAGTGATCTTGGGATTCCGACCGTGTTCATCGCGCTAGAGGAGTCATCTCTTTTGAGAAGAATTTTTATCGGCTCCCATTCACTCCCCCCCTCTCTGGTCGCCCAATCCGGTCCTTCAGCTTGAAATCTCACAAGATGGGCCCTAGAGTGCTCAGCCAGTCGCACCCCAGGACCAGCTCGTAGAGGTCAACGACGAATGACTCGTCGCCGATGGTGATGGTGACACCCTTGAAGACGCCCGCCAATGGAACACGGTCGCCGTTGGCGACGCCGACCGTCAGTCTCGGGCGCGCAATGAGCTCCAGGCCGAGCCTGCGTGTCGTCTCCTCAGCAATGAAGCAGTGGGTGGAGCCCAAATCGATCAGGGTGGTGAGCTGGATGGCGGCGATCGCGGTGGCGACGTTGATGGTGTTGCCCATGCGCACACGCGGAGAGCGCGTGCATGGAGATCGTCATTTCCTCCTCTGTGGGCTCGATCGTGTCCCCTGGCTTCTCGTCCCCGACCTCCATGTAGTAGATGCCCCGCATGGAGCACTGTTTGGCGTGCTCACAAGAGAATTTCTCAGGTAGTAGTTGGCGGTCGATTTCCGTCAACCTAGAGCACTTATTACACTTTAGTTTGAGCTTGATTATGGAACTAACCTGCCACTAGGCACATTAATGATATAACAAGTTCAACTTTGTATGTGCATTTGGAAGTGTTGTGTTTTCGCAGGAAAATATGGACAAAAGGGACGGAGTTACAACGAGTTCAAAGGAGCAAATGAGGAGTTCCATTCGTGTTCAAGTGCAAGGCGAAATCACTTCCAAAGGTGGCAAGGACCAAGGTGGTACGACAGATCATCCCCAAGGATTAAGACGTAAAGATCAGACTTCATGCGAAAAGACCCCCGATCTTGATCGAGGGGATGATGACGCCAAAATGACACAAATAAAGAGGCATAAATCCAAAATGTCAAGATGAGCCACGGGAAGAAAGACGGGACCGAACCGGGTCGAAAAGGGTTTGGGCCGGCCGGCCCATGCCGACCGGCCCAACACTTTTTCGCACTGGTTCGGTCTCCCCTTTAACCTAGATACTCCTCGGTGTATTTATATCCCCTGCCTCTGACGGCTGCCGCATCCAATCATTCTACCAACACCCATTCACCAGAAAGCCGCCGCCGCAAGATGAGGGATATAGTTAGATGATTCGTCGCAAGGATCAACACCGGCGGAGGGAAGGAAGCAAGAGGAGGACTCCAAGCTGTCGGCCTAGGGGTGTTCCCAAGCCTCCTCACCGCCATCTTCATCGACGATGTTCTCCGGAGTCTCCATCGCCCCTATGTGCTTCAATCCGTGTAAGATGATGGGGTAATGCCTTCGTTCATCCCTAGGGTTTTATGGATCTTTGATATGTAATCGCTACATGAACCCTATGCCTCGATGCTTCATGTTCTATATCTTTGCGAATGCTTTATCTACATATGTGTGTACAACATGTGGTCTTAGTAGGGTTTGTGGTAATCGTGGTGATTAGCTTAACTCTATGGATGCTTAGATATAGATGCGTTAGCGAAGTGATCAATACCTTCGCGTAGTGACAAGTACGAGAGAAGGGAAAAGGCCTAGCGACCGCATAACCGCCGTGAAGCTAGAGAAGGCAACACCTCTTTCATGTAGTAGATGCATATCTATGTGATCCTAGATCCTAGGGAGAGAACACTTATCTACTTTAATCTCTCTCGTGTTTCAACCCGTGCCATCTAGTTTAGTCTTAGATTAACATATGTTAGATTGCCTTGCTTTTAGATTTATCTCTCTTTCATAAGGCTTTGATCAACTAGATTAGTGCTAGATTAAACGCTAGTATATCCCTTGCTCCGCGGTTTAACAAGAACCTTGTGGGATCACCCCGTGGTGAAAAAGGCTATAGGTGGTCCGTACGCTTGCGGATCGAAGTTCGTTACGAGTTTCAACCATCAACAACAGTTAAAACAGAGTCCGTCAAGGCGACAGCACACCATCTCCTCGGGCGTCAGACGTTGAAAGCAGCCTGGCGGCGGTAGGGGTTTGGTGGGTGCACCTGGTGTTGCACAGTAGGTCGCCGTGGTTTCCGGTGTGGACGGGGACTTGGGCGCCGCGGTGGACCGAGACGTGGTGCAGCCTAGATTGCACGCCGGATCTTCGTCAACCACGAGGCGACGCTCGTAGGCGCGGGTGAGCGCCATGGCATCCTCCAGTTTTGCATAATTGTGCATCTCGACATCAATGCTGAGCAACGGCAACAACCCGACCGTGAAGAGCGCGATCTGCTGCTTCTCCGTGACGTCCTCACAACGCGCCAAGAGATTGAGGAAGGTCTCTTGGTACTCATCGACGGAGCCCGTGCGGCGGAGGTGGGAGAGCTCGCCGAGCAGATTGGCGCGGAGAGGAGGGCCGAAACACCGGTTGACGCTGGTGGAGAAGTCTTCCCACGATGGAGGGACGCCGAGGTTCTTCTCCCAGCGGAAATACCATCGGCTTGCCGTGCCATCCATGTAGAAGGAGGCCATCCACACCTTTTGGGATGGCGGTGTGTCATGGGCGCGAAAGAACTGCTCCGCCTTGTGCAGCCACATCGGTGTGTCGCTAGTGCCGTCAAATTTGGGGAAGCAGAGCTTGTGTGGGCGAAGCGTTGCCGCTGGCACCGGTGTCGCCGGCAGTCTTGTGAATGTTCAAATGCCCCTTCTTTTCAAACTAATGCGTCTGAACATTTTTGATGGAGGTGTTCAGGAGCGCCTGCTCGGTCTTGCGGTTGGCGGCCTCAGCGTCGATCTTCTTGCCGAGGTCGTTGATCATGGTGACCATGCGGTCGAGGGCCTCTACGAACTCCCACTGCGGGACGGGGTTCTCGTCTCGAGGCTCATCGACGACGTCGTCTTCAGGCATGGCGGGGAGATGTGATGGGTTGAGCGGCGTGCAAGGGAAGGGAAGGGCTGTGGAGGGAGATTGAGAGGAGATCAATCTAATCTAGTGCAGAGGAGTACCCATACCAGAGATGATATGGCTTATTGGCTGCTGAACATTAATAGCAATGGCATAGGAGTTAACCCTGTTCACCCTCCCTAGGAAGCTCTGAGCTCTAGGATAATCTCTGCTTGATGCCTTGATCCCTCTGGGTGGCTAACAAACTCCACAAAACTAGCTAACAACCTAACAAATCCTGCTAACAGACGGCTGGCCAAAATCTAGGACCTTATCTAAACTAATCTTAGCCACTAATTGGCGCCTTCTCCTTCTTGTGCTGCCTCTCGTACCTCCTACCAAAGACAACGACCATAACAACAGATCATTGTTTTTGCAAACTATAAGCTAGAATTGTAATACCTAGGAAAAATAACTTCTGCTCCACCTTTATTGTTTTGGCTGTGTTTTTTTCCTTGTAACTTTCCATCCTGCTGCCTGTTTATCATCATACAAAACTATATAGAAGCACCCATTCTCTCAACTCTCAGCTATCCACGTCAGCACCTAACCTTCTCTCTTCTTACTCAGCACTCATCTTCTTTATTACTCAGCACAACTTCAAGCCGCTCACTCATGGTGGCAGATGAAGAGACTCTAATACCATGGCTCAGTGCACATGCGAGGCCACCGTCACATCAATGATCACTAGTAGAGAGATGACCTTTGTTCCCACACATTAGTCCCGTTAGAATTTTGGAGCCGAGATTAAAGTTTTTTGGGTGACGTGGCCATGAGTGGGAGGAGAGCTCCGACTCTTTAGTCTCGGTTCGTAACACGAACCCAGACTAAAGAGGGTCCTTTAGTCTCGGTTCGTAACACGAACCTAGACTAAAGAGTCTCGGGCATTTAGTCTAGGTTGGTGTTACGAACCGAGACTAAAGGCCCCCCTTTAGTCTCGGTTTGTAACACCAACCTAGACTAAAGGCTCGGTCCTCCTTTGGTACCCCCTTTAGTCTAGGTTGGTGTTACAAACCGAGACTAAAGGCCCCCCTTTAGTCTGGGTTCGTGTTACGAATTGAGACTAAAGGGTCTCCCACGAGTTACTATAAGAGGATTGCATTCTCTACTCAGTCACTGTGCTGTGTAGGTGAGATGGTAAGGAAGCTACGCGCGAGGCTACAGGTCACGAATTCGAATCCCCGCACCGCGCACGCGTATATTTCACGTGAAAAAATTGCGTGACTTGCGACGTGCGCGTGTGTGAGGGCCTCCTAGGGATTTTCAAAAAAAAAAATTTGACGCTGGCACGTGCCCCTCCTTTAGTCTCGATTGGTACCTCCTATGGCTGCAGCGATCTTGTGGAGCACGTCAACCGCCACTAGGGCAACCGTTCCTGCGAGCAATCGAAGAACAAGTATGGAACAAATTCATCGTTAGTGATGGGTTTGTGTTTAGAGCAACAAGCTATGCATTCCAGCTAGCTCCGTTCGTTTGTTGTTGTTGCAGGAAGCGCATGGAGGTGGTTTGATGGGACATTTTGGAGTCAAAAAGACGATGGACATTCTTGCTGGTCATTTCTTTTGGCCCCAGATGAGGAAAGATGTGGAGAGGTTTGTTGCTTGATGTGCTACATGTCAAAAAGGCTAAGTCACGTTTAAATCCACACGGTTTATATTTACCTCTTCCTGTTCCTAGTGCTCCTTGGGAAGATATTTCTATGGATTTTGTGTTGGATTTGCCAAGGACTAGGAAGGGTCGTGATAGTGTGTTTGTGGTTGTTGATAGATTTTCTAAGATGGCACACTTCATACCATGTCATAAAACTGATGATGCTTAAAATATTGTTGATTTGTTCTTTAGAGAAGTTGTTCGCTTGCATGGAGTGCCCAATACTATTGTTTCTGATCGTGATGCTAAGTTTCTTAGTTATTTCTGGAAAACTTTGTGGGCTAAGTTGGGTACTAAGCTTTTGTTCTCTACTACATGTCATCCCCAAACTGATGGTCAAACTGAAGTTGTGAATAGAACCTTGTCTATATGTTAAGGGCTGTGTTAAAGAATAATATTAAGATGTGGAAAGAATGCTCACCTCATATTGAATTTGCTTACAATCGTTCGTTGCATTCTACTACAAAGATGTGTCCATTTCAGATTGTATATGGTTTCTTGCCTCGTGCTCCTATTGATTTAATGCCTTTGCCAGCCTCTGAGAACCTAAATTTTAATGCTACTAAACGTGCTGAATTGATGTTAAAGCTGCATGAAACAACAAAAGAGAACATAGAGAGCATGAATGCTAAGTACAAGTTTGCTGGTGATAAAGGTTGAGGACCGGAACGTCCGAGGACCGGTGGATGGTCGCTCCTTGGTGTGATGAGTGATTGACAACGTGGTGTGGACTGACTCTTGGCCGAGTATTGCAGGTGCAGGTTGCGGCTTGATTTGCGTTGGTGCAGGTGAAGAGCGGGCGCGAAAGGTCTTAGCCTTGCGGGGCCTCCGAGGAGTGGAGAGACAAGTAGGCTCGGCTCGATGGACCCGGTGGCCGAACGGGATCAAGTGCGGGCCGCATGGTGGCAAGAAAAGCAAGACGAAGTCGGGTACGGTTTCTTGGTTGAGCCTCAAAACCAAGATGGAGCCGGTGCAAGGTAGAGGCCAAGTCATTGAACGGGGCAAGACTGAGTAGACCGTCCGGGAGCCGGAGGTGAAAGGCTTGGCGGGCCCGATGCTTGGCGTGGTGAGGCCGAAGCTTGAATGCGGGGTTTTCGGCGGTTCACCAGAAAACTGTCGGGTTCCTCGGTTGCTCCACAAAGCCGAGCACGACGGTTTGTTGGTTTGGCCACAAAACCAACACCGAGCCGGGACGATGTGGTGGCCAAGTCATGAGTGGGATTGGCGTGGAGGCTGCACCGAGTCCGCGGGGTTTACGGCGGTTCACCACAAAACCGTCGGGGTTACTTGGTTGAGCCACAAAACCAAGACCGGAGGCTCGGCGGGCGGAGACGGGATCCGGGCGCACCGAGAAGCTTCGAAGCAGGTGACACGCGGCATGATCGAGGTGCTTGCGTTGGGAGGACGCGAAGGCCCGATGGATGTGCGGCCGTCCGATGGAGAACTTCATGTGTTGACCAAAATGCCCCTGTGAGGGCTTGAGTTGTAACTCCTAGTGTAGGGGTACTTCGGTCTTTTCCGGAGGGCCTATATATAGGAGGAGGGGGCTGAATTTTCAGCCAACTCTTTGGCTAGAGGTGGGAGTGCTCTTTCATTTTGGGGTGTTCTTGGGAAGAGAGGGAAAGAGGTGTGAGTGGCTCTTTGTTTGAGCTTTTTGCCATCCAAGATTTGTGATTCTTGTGAGTGGCTTGTAACCGGATTTGGCTAAGATATTCATAGTGAAATCTTCCTTCTCAATCTCGTGCCAAATCCTTTGCTCCTGGCGTTTTTCTTTTCCTGCGATTTTCGGAGGTATTTTTGGAGGATTTTCGTTCATCGGATTTGAGTGTGTTTTGATAGGGATTTCTTTGTGGGGATCACTTATAGGTCTTGTGTGACCATTCTCCTGGTGATCTTTCACCCACAAACCCCACGAATCGGCTCGGATTTGAAGTTCTTCCTCTCTATCTCTAGTTCTTGGTGTTCATCACGAATTCCTCGATTCCACGAGATTGAGTGGGTTTGAGGCTTTCTTTCTTTAGGGATAGCTTCTTCTTGAGGCAAATCTACTTCCCCTAAAGTTTGGCTTCAATCCGTTGGGTGAATCGGGAGATCGGTGATTTTGAGGAAAAAGCTCCCTCTCTAGGGTTCATAGCCTAAATCATTTTTCTGATGGTGATAGCTTGATCTTTTTGGGGAGATCTTTTGGGAAAAGCTTCTTTGTGTTGTTGGGAAGCTATGGTTTAATTTTCGTGATTTTAGGAAGTCGTTTGATCGTGTTTTGGATTTTCCTTCCTTCTCTCGCGGGCTGATTTCTGGAGGCTGCCGGTACTTCTGACCCTGTCCAGGAAGTACCGATAACCTGATTTTCAGCTGCCAGAGAGTCTTTATCGGTAGTACCGACCCGAGGTCGGTAGTACCGATAGTCGGAAGTACCGACCTAGTGCCGGAAGTACCGATAACCTGGTTTTTATGTGCCAGTAAGCCCATATCGGTAGTACCGACCTAGGGCCGGTAGTTCCGACATTTTCTGCTGTAGTTTGCCTTGCGCTAGCTTTTTCTCTCGGTTCTTTTCGTGCTTGCTTCCGCATTGTTCCTAGGCTTGTTCTAACTTGTTCCTAGGGTCAGTTGGTCCGTTGTGACTACGTGATCTTCGCAAGTGTGTGCGGGATTCTTCGGAAGTCATTTTGGGGTATAGGCCGAGTTCTTGAGAAGAATTTTTATCGGCTCCCATTCACTCCCCCCCTCTCTGGTCGCCAATCCGGTCCTTCAATTGGTATCAGAGCCGGTTGCGGATTCTTGTGACTCTAACAAGTCTTGAATCCATAGGGTGACTAGAGGAAAGGGGTGCTTTTGCTTGCGACTTTGGTTTGCGCGTTTTGAGCCCGGCGATTTGGTGTTGTGCCTTTGAAAACCATAACTTGAGATACCCTCAATGAAATAGGCATAACTTTTCGCTCGGTGCTCCGATTGAGCTCAATTTTTTTCAGCGGTTAGGTGACAAGATTTCGGTCATACCCCAAACCGGTGATCTCGAAAAATTCAGAAAAATTCGGGAACATAATTAAAAAATTCGTTCTTTGCTTTTACAGCTTTTTCGTAAATGTTCCTGAATTTCTCTAGACCGCAATTCACCTCTGTTTGAGCTCAAATTTTGTGTGACTCTATCTTTGGTGCTCCTTGTTCAGTAGTAAATTTTTGAGAAAATGATAAGGTTCTTTGCTATTGAACTCGTGAGTTCTTTTCCGAGAATTGAGGCAATTTGAGTGCTTTCCTTGCCTCTTTGTTTTTTTCCTTGAGCTTGCTTTCGGCTAATACTAACTGGTGCTTTGAGTTATGGCATCAAACTCTTCTTCCTGTGTGTCTTTGTCTCTAGAGGTCGATGAGATGAAGAGTGCTTCGAGAGATGACCACAAGTGGAGGAGGAAGTGCAAGGAGTTGGAGAACGACAAGGAAGCGTCGGCGTTGATCCGGTTTTTGGTGGCCCAAGATGATGATCTCCAAGACAAGCTCATGAAGAGAAGCAAGGTCAAGCTCACTCAAGGTATCATTAGCTTGTTCACTCGCCTTTGTGCCTATGGTGAGATGAATGTTGAGTTAAAGAATTCCCCTTTGCCATGCAAGTCATGTGATGCTTTGCTTGTTGAAAATGAGATTGCTAGGGGACTATCTATTGAGTTTGCTAATGATGTTAGTACCTTGCTTAGGAAGAATGAAGAGTTGAATTCTTCTATTGCTTGTTTGATGGATGAGAATGACTTGTTGAAATCCAATGCTTCTATGCCTTGCAATTCTTGTGTTGCTTTGGATGATGATCTTGTTAAGGCTAGGAGTAAGATTTCTTTGCTAGAGTCAAAAGCTTCCCTACCATGCGTTTCATGTGAGTCTTTGCTTGCTGAAATTAATCAATTAAAATTGACTCACACCACATGTGTAGATGATCTTGAGCATGCTAGGGCTGAAATTTGTAATATGAAATCCATGCCTTGTAGCAAGTGCTCTTTGATGCTTATAGATGATACTTGCCATACTTCTTGTAATGATGTTAATGTCTTGATAGATGTGAATGATGATACTTGTTCTTGTGGACTCATTTGCACTTCATGCATTGATTTGGAGAATGAAGTTTTGGCTTTGAAAATGATGCGTGATGATATGAGCGCCAAGATGGTTGAGCATGAGGAAATGAGTGCCAACCTTGAAAAAGAGAATGAGGTTTTGCGCACTAGATGCAAGAGTCTTTGTGCTTTGGGTTTGGATTCTCACGGCTCTTGTCACTCCGATGTTGATGCTTTCACTTTTGCTTCTTCTCAACCGGAGTTGACTTCTTCTCTTAAGCGTGAGTCTTTGGATGCTAACACTTCTTCTTTCAAGCATGGGACTTTGGATGGTGGCACTTTGCCTAGTGTTTTGGATAGCTCTCCCATAGCTACTCCGAAGAATCTTGCTTCTTCCGGTGTTGCCCAAGGTGTGTCGAATGGCAAGGGTGCTTCTTACTTCTTTGGAACTCGTGATCCCAAACCGGGGCTCCAATGCACCTTTTGCAAGAAGGATGGGCACTCCGTTGAGTTTTGCTTTCGCCGTGTCAAGCACGAGCGACGTGTGCGTGCCAAAGTTTTTAAGAAGCCACGTAGCCTTTCTCATGGCATGTGTGATTCTAATGTGGGCACCAAGTCGAATGTTGGGGTTGATGCTTCTTGCTCTATGTCCCAAGGGACTTCTCACTTACAAGAAAATGGTGATTCGTCCACTTGGACCGTGCCTCTCGATAGGCCTTTATACCATTGCTCTCTTTGTGGGAAGGATGGGCATCAAGAGAGCTTTTGCTACCGCCGTGCAAGGAAAATGCGCCGAGCTTGTGCTTCTAGGCCTTTGGTTGTTCATGGCCCTTTTCATGGCATGAACACTAGTGAGCCTAAGAAGGCACATTTTGTTGACGGGTTTTATGACACTCTTTCTAGTGAGTTAGACCATGCTCGTGGGCATGCTTCTAGTGCTTCTTGTGTTGGTCCACGACATGTTTCCCATGGTGTTCGTGTTGGTTCTTCTCCTACGACGTTGAAGGATCTTTGCCTTTTTGCTTATGGTAGCACTCGGTTTTCTTCACGAGTTGCTCCTTTGAGGCATGATTCTGAGAGTGTTAGAAATCCTTTTCACTCAAACCGGCATTTGCATCATGCTAACCCACATGATAAGTTGAGTGCATCGTTTACCCGTGTGACCAAGTATTGGATTCCCAAGTATGTGCTTGCTAACCCTTTGGGATCCAAGACTCGGTCTTTTTCATCTCCTTGTGTGTAGGTATGAGGTGCGGTTGGAGAACATGGATTGGATGGTGCTTGATCTTTGCCCGTGAGGTGATCAAGACAAGATGGTTCTCCATACCGCTTTGGATGGCTCTTGAAAGCCTGTGTACACATGTATAGTGAGTTTTCTTTTCCCCTTGTTCTCACTTGTATATACTTGTGTCTTGCTTGTGTGTAAACCATGGTAGGCTAGCCACCTTGTTCATGATAGCTTTGCGATCTTGTATACCTATCTTGCTATCTTTTGTATGATATTGTGGTGGATGATATATATGAACATCATGCCATGCTTTATGGTTGCCCTCTTGTGGTTATGACATGTTGTTCATCCATATCATTTTGTCTAGCTCCTTGGTATCCTCTCTTGTTAGCATGTTTTCCCTCCTCATGTATATCTTGTCATGCTAACTTTGTGATATATGTTGGTGGATGATCCATATGAACTTGTATCATGCCTTTGTTTAGTTCTTGTATCATGTTTGGCATGTTGTTCTTTGGTATCTTTTTGGTTTAGTATCCTTGTATAGGGTTGTACCTTGTTGACGTGTTTGCAAGCCCATGCTTATCATATATGTGGAATCATGTTACAATGCTTTATTTATCTTAATTGGTATTATCAATGCATTGTGTAGCATGTTTTGAGCTTCCCTTGTGGCTTTGGGCTTGTCTTGTCTTCGGGTTGTGTTTTGCTTCTTCTTTTCATTTGGGTTTAGAGCTTTTGTTCTGCTCCTCCTTTTCCTAGCCTTTGCTTGCTAGTTGGCTTCGGTTGAGGGGGAGCTTGGCTTATCGACGGGAATTTGGGTTCAAGAGTTTGCCTTGGCTTTTGGTAGCCTTTTGTGATCTTTCAATTGGTATCCTTTCTATGGTACTCAATTGAGATCTTTGGATCTTTTATTTGGTTGGTGTGTTAAGTCTAGTGGTGTTCAGTTTACTGGACGCTATCCACCTCGTGGTCGAAACGAGTTCGGGAGAGGTCGCAGCTTTGGGTCTCAGAGGGGCTACGGACCACGTTTTCCCCTTCGTGGTGCTCGTACTCCTCCAGCGAGACGTGAGGTGATTCCCCGTGGTGGTCATAGCTTTGATAGGATGAATTTTGCTAACCCCACTTTTGAGCAATTGGCTCGGCACTGGTTTGACTCTCTTTGTGCTAACCCCAGTGTTGCGTCGGTCGCTCGCTCTCGCTCTTGGTTTTGATTTTGCAGGCGGAAGACTTAGATGACTTTTGGTGGATCGACTCCGGAGGATGGTGACCGGAGATCTAAGGTGGCCCTCAAGCCTCACCCCGGTGATGTCAAAGGAGAACATCATTTTTGGGGACCAGAGCGATTGATCAAGGTAAGTAGTTTGGAGACTTTGAGTTGTGTGGCTTTCGTCAAGCCACTTGGTCTCTTTTGATCTTCGCCTTCTCACATGTGTCTAGAGTGAACTTTGCATGCTCTTTGGCCCTAGTGCATGTGTTTAGGGGGAGCTTGTGAGTTTTGTGCTCTTTTGCCTTTTGAGCTTGGGTTGGGGATCCCATGTACACATGCATTTTGCATCTTGCATTCATGAATCATATCATGTTTGCATCTTTGTATCATAGACTGCATTTGTATCATATGCTTTAGAGATATGCTTCTCCTATATACATTGTTCACCATGATGTGCTATACATGATCTTGTGAGCTAGTTTGGTATGCTATGGTTAGTTTGGCTTAGCTCTGGATGATCTTGGTTTATGCCCATGGTTGCTAGCTATTCTTTTGAAAAATTTCATATGTATGCTCTCTTGTGAGTAAATGCCTTTACATGATCTTGACATGTTTTTGTGGCTTGGCTATGCTTAATTTGTGGTTGGATAGCTTATTTTGATCATATGGGGCCAAAGGCTTATTTGTCATCATGAATGTTTAGCCTGCTTGTTTTATCTTGTGGAGGGGCATAAGTTCCTTTTTGTCGCAAAGACATTTCATGTACCAATATGAATCTAAAAGTGAAATGTGAATTGCTTGGAAAATGTGCTCCCATGTCATATGTGTTTTTTTATATATATAGCTTTGGGTGCTAAACCGTTGCATGATGCCTACCAATGAGAAGTCTCATACATAGAAGTAGGCACATAGCTCGGTGGCTTTGACATGACATGAGATTCTTGAGGGTGTTTATGATGATCTTATGACTAGAATGGTTGTCCTAGCATGAAGTTTGTGTGGCTCTGCCATTTTGACATGTTTTGCTCATGTTTAGGACTTTGCTCATGAGAGAGTGATTTTTGCAAAATTTGCTACATTCTATCTTAGCTTTGCTCAATGGTTGTGGAACTTGGTAATCTTGTAGCTAATGTTCATACGAAGCTATAGCGTATTTAACTTGCTCTTTTGGACATGTGTAGCATCTTGTGTTGAATCTTGTCTATTTGAGAAGCTCTAGGTTGCATGTTTTCATTTTTGCTTGATTCATGCATTACCAACAAGGGGGAGAATTTTGTCTCCAATTCATAACATGGGGAGAAGTGTGCATGTTTGGGGGAGAAATGCGCTTTGTAAGGAGAGTTTTGCATCATGAGGGAGAAAAAGATGGATACTCAGTTCAGGGGGAGAACTTGAGTTTTGCACGCATTTGTTCAGGGGGAGCTTGCATTCATGCTTTGGGAGAGCTCTTTGTGTTGCCTGAAATTGCTTTATGCTTTGCTCTTTTGCCGATGGTATCGAGCCCTTTTGCCTCACCATGAGGAGTCGGCATTTTGAGCGTTTTGTCTCGGTTGTCTTGAGCCGTTACCCTCGACTTAGGGGACCGAGACTTGCTCTTTCAAGTGATCTTGTTTTGGCTTTTATTCGGCTTTTGATCACTTGTTTGAGTTCTTTGTTAGTTTCTTTTCTTTTTCTTTCTTTTATGAATTGGTGACTATGTGTGTTGTCAATGCACTCATCAAGGGGGAGATTGAGGACCGGAGCGTCCGAGGACCGGTGGATGGTCGCTCCTTGGTGTGATGAGTGATTGACAACGTGGTGTGGACTGACTCTTGGCCGAGTATTGCAGGTGCAGGTTGCGGCTTGATTTGCGTTGGTGCAGGTGAAGAGCGGGCGCGAAAGGTCTTAGCCTTGCGGGGCCTCCGAGGAGTGGAGAGACAAGTAGGCTCGGCTCGATGGACCCGGTGGCCGAACGGGATCAAGTGCGGGCCGCATGGTGGCAAGAAAAGCAAGACGAAGTCGGGTACGGTTTCTTGGTTGAGCCTCAAAACCAAGATGGAGCCGGTGCAAGGTAGCGGCCAAGTCATTGAACGGGGCAAGACTGAGTAGACCGTCCGGGAGCCGGAGGTGAAAGGCTTGGCGGGCCCGATGCTTGGCGTGGTGAGGCCGAAGCTTGAATGCGGGGTTTTCGGCGGTTCACCAGAAAACTGTCGGGTTCCTCGGTTGCTCCACAAAGCCGAGCACGACGGTTTGTTGGTTTGGCCACAAAACCAACACCGAGCCGGGACGACGTGGCGGCCAAGTCATGAGTGGGATTGGCGTGGAGGCTGCACCGAGTCCGCGGGGTTTACGGCGGTTCACCACAAAACCGTCGGGGTTACTTGGTTGAGCCACAAAACCAAGACCGGAGGCTCGGCGGGCGGAGACGGGATCCGGGCGCGCCGAGAAGCTTCGAAGCGGGCGACACGCGGCATGATCGAGGTGCTTGCGTTGGGAGGACGCGAAGGCCCGATGGATGTGCGGCCGTCCGATGGAGAACTTCATCTGTTGACCAAAATACCCCTGTGAGGGCTTGAGTTGTAACTCCTAGTGTAGGGGTACTTCGGTCTTTTCCGGAGGGCCTATATATAGGAGGAGGGGGCTGAATTTTCAGCCAACTCTTTGGCTAGAGGTGGGAGTGCTCTTTCATTTTGGGGTGTTCTTGGGGAGAGAGGGAAAGAGGTGTGAGTGGCTCTTTGTTTGACCTTTTTGCCATCCAAGATTTGTGATTCTTGTGAGTGGCTTGTAACCGGATTTGGCTAAGATATTCATAGTGAAATCTTCCTTCTCAATCTCGTGCCAAATCCTTTGCTCCTGGCGGTTTTCTTTTCCTGCGATTTTCGGAGGTATTTTTGGAGGATTTTCGTTCATCGGATTTGAGTGTGTTTTGATAGGGATTTCTTTGTGGGGATCACTTATAGGTCTTGTGTGACCATTCTCCTGGTGATCTTTCACCCACAAACCCCACGAATCGGCTCGGATTTGAAGTTCTTCCTCTCTATCTCTAGTTCTTGGTGTTCATCACGAATTCCTCGATTCCACGAGATTGAGTGGGTTTGAGGCTTTCTTTCTTTAGGGATAGCTTCTTCTTGAGGCAAATCTACTTCCCCTAAAGTTTGGCTTCAATCCGTTGGGTGAATCGGGAGATCGGTGATTTTGAGGAAAAAGCTCCCTCTCTAGGGTTCATAGCCTAAATCATTTTTCTGATGGTGATAGCTTGATCTTTTTGGGGAGATCTTTTGGGAAAAGCTTCTTTGTGTTGTTGGGAAGCTATGGTTTAATTTTCGTGATTTTAGGAAGTCGTTTGATCGTGTTTTGGATTTTCCTTCCTTCTCTCGCGGGCTGATTTCTGGAGGCTGCCGGTACTTCCGACCCTGTCCAGGAAGTACCGATAACCTGATTTTCAGCTGCCAGAGAGTCTTTATCGGTAGTACCGACCCGAGGCCGGTAGTACCGATAGTCGGAAGTACCGACCTAGTGCCGGAAGTACCGATAACCTGGTTTTTATGTGCCAGTAAGCCCATATCGGTAGTACCGACCTAGGGCCGGTAGTTCTGACATTTTCTGCTGCAGTTTGCCTTGCCCTAGCTTTTTCTCTCGGTTCTTTTCGTGCTTGCTTCCACATTGTTCCTAGGCTTGTTCTAACTTGTTCCTAGGGTCAGTAGGTCCGTTGTGACTACGTGATCTTCGCAAGTGTGTGCGGGATTCTTCGGAAGTGATTTTGGGGTATAGGCCGAGTTCTTGAGAAGAATTTTTATCGGCTCCCATTCACTCCCCCCCTCTCTGGTCGTCAATCCGGTCCTTCGAAGGTAGAAAGGAATTAAAATTTGAACCTGGAGACTTAGTATGGTTACATTTGAGAAAGGAGAGGTTTCCTGAATTGCGTAAATCTAAATTATTGCCTAGGGCTGATGGACCGTGTAAAGTGGTAGAAAGGATTAATGACAATGCATACAAACTCGATCTACCTGCAGATTTTGGGGTTAGTCCCACATTTAACATTGTAGATTTGAAGCCATATTTGGGAGAAGAAGATGAGCTTGAGTCGAGGACGACTCAAATGCAAGAAGGGGAGGATGATGAGGACATTCCCGCCAACGATACATCCCCGACATCGATATCATCACTATCTCAACAGGATTCAATTCCTCTCGCTGGTCCTATTACTCGTGCTCGTGCTCGTCAACTAAATAATCAAGTAAGTTCCCTCCTTAGTTCATATACACTATGTTTAGATTGTGGAGACACGTGCACTATTGGTTTGCTTAGGAATCATGGAGAAGAGCAACTCGGAAAAGGATTCGGGTCGGCTGGATTCGGACTGCAGCACAGCACCAACTTCTGATGTACGCTACGGTCGCATACGGAGTCGGATTGGAGCGTTCAAGTACTTCCTAGAACTGTGTTGAAGTTAACTTTCATATGGATCCGGACTCATGCCCATATCTGTCCTGAGGCATCCGCAATCTACAAATTATTGACCAGAGGTCTTTCTGTCCAGGGTGCTGCGCCACCGTATTTTGGCCCAATTGGCCATGTATCAAGTTGGGTCCATTAAGGACACGTCCTAGGGTTGGAGCACGACCCCTGCCCCCTTGTGGTCGTCCTCCCCCTTTCATATACTCCTTAACCGCCGTCGAGAACACTTGGGTTTTGTTTAGATCAAGTTTAGTCTTTGCTACTTGCTTGTAAGCGCGCGTGCTGGTCCAGCCGCCCGTCTTCGAGTCTTCGGAACCCCACATCATTTGAGATTGAGTTTGAGATTGAAACATTCATTCCTATCTAGTAATTTCAGTACTTGTTCAATACTTGTTCTTGCTACTTCTCGATTGCTTGCAGGACGGGTGCCCTAGTGGCCGGTGACGCGACCCACACGATCGCGACAGTGGAGGAGGTGTATCGGTTGCAAGGGTGCAGTCTTTGGAAGGCTGTAGTCGGGCCGAGAGCGTCTCCTCGTTATCAATCGACTTATCTTCGCCTCTCATCGAAAGATTGGGCACAAACCCTACCGAGACTAAAGGAAAATTTTTTTTGATGCTGGCGCGTGCCCCCCTTTAGTCCCGGTTGGCCTCCCGGTAAGAAAGGGTGGTCTTTTGTCTCTAAGCTTTAGTCCTAGTTGGACTTTAGAGAGATAACACCCTTACCAACCGAGACTAAAGGTTCCTTCTCCACCAGTACCTGCTACCCCATAAATAGCACATCCGCAACCAGCAGCCACACACCACCGACCCACCTCGGTAATCAAGAGTCATCTTTAATTGTTAATAGCGTCGTTCCCCTTCCTATTCCTCTCAGGACAATATATGTACCACTCGCCCTCAGTATTTGTTTGAATCGCCGTGCCATCTTCCCAGTTTTTGTTAACAATGGTGGATTAGTCATTCAGCTGCTGCCTCTACAGTTTATATATTTACACTGATTTTGATTAGTCATCAAGAAGCTGCCTCCTTTGCATGTTCTCTTTGAGAGGTCTTCAGCAAGAGAATCTCTATGGAGCTCCATAATTTCTCATCTTCTGTAGCCACACCGCCACGAAGACTGAACCCTCCTGTGATTGGAAAGCGCAAAGACCAATGGCTTATTTTGTTTTCTTTTTTTTTTTTTTTGCCAAAGGTGCATGTTAAGAAATTTGAAGATGCTGGGTTTCAAAAAAAAAAAAAACGGATTGTTGAGCTTATGATCTTCATAAATCAGGTTATTCCTCTGGCATCCTCTCACCCACTTTCAGATTAGTTTTATCTTTCTTATGAGTTTCAATATAACCAACATGTTTAAAGACCACCTAGCCGATCTATTTCATACTATAGTATTACAGATGCTATGGTTCCTAGCATATGGCTGAGAATTTAAAATGTTGCCTTACAGTTAACAATTGTTAATCACATTAGGTAAATTATTTTGCAGTTTTATTAAGATGAATTAGCAGCCTCCATCCATCCATGTAGTTCTGTCATGTAGTAACTGATATTGTATTCTTATTGGTTTATGTACGATATCAATTTGGCCTATGAAGATTGTTTGCAGGTAAATAGATAGTCATTCCATATAATACAAACATGCTTTGAAATTTACTAAATCTCTACTAGGCTTCTTAGGTATTATTATAACATGACTTTTCTTGCTACGTCGTTTTCCCTTAAATTTCAAAGTCTAGATGGGTAATCTAATTACCCTTTTTCAGTTTCCTTGGGTTCAAGTACGTAAGTTACAAGTTCCGAAGCTAAGTTAGTTCCCCCTCAGCTATAACTTTTGCTTTTTAGTATTCAAATCACTGACGTAACTGTTCAGTGCAACGTACACACTATGTTCAGCCTTCATATTCTGCATAGAGGATGCAAACTTGATTACAGCTCAATGTGATGCCACCAATTAACAGCCATCCAGTGGCATCGTCTTGAGTCCTCTTAACTTCATAGATATGGTTCTTTTTTAGCTGTGCAATGAAATTTCAACAAACCTTAATATAATTTTCTTTTCAAACAATGTAACGGCTGTAAGTTAAACATATGTTCTGATTTTGATATTTTTAAGGAGTAAACATCATGTCTTTCTGAAAGTCCCGCAGCAACGCGCGGGTTTTCAACTGGTATTGATTGACTCCATGCATGCTGTTAAATTTTAGCAGTCTGTTTGGCCAGTGGGGCTGATAATTTCATCAAACAAGTTGCAAGAGAATAGGATGTAATGCAGCATAATTTACATTTTCTCTCGGATTCCTTGACCTTCTCAGAACCACAATACATATCCCATATGTTATCAAGAAACTACAACCTTGACATGATAGTTCATTGTCCAAGGAAAATTTTATTAGTCTAGCAGCAGTCTTCCTCTTATTTGTTATCCAGAGTGGCGGCACATTTTAACAGGACTGCAAATCGAGAGCTCGTGCGTTTCCATACAAAATCATAGTGTTGCTTGTCTGGTTGCCTCCTTGCTGCAAATTAACCAACCCGAAGTATGTCCCAGCATGACCCTTAGCCATGAGGGATGCATGTGTACCTGTCTCGGCAACAATTCCTTTCTCAAGCACAATGATCTGGTCACAGTTCTGAATAGTGCTAAGCCTGTGTGCCACCACTACACTTGTCCTGCCAACCAACAGTCGGTCGAGTGCCTCTTGTACAACCTTCTCAGAATGGTTGTCTAATGCACTTGTTGCTTCATCCAGTAGCAAGATAGCAGGGTTCTTCAGAATTGCACGGGCAATTGCAACACGCTGCTTCTGGCCTCCTGATAATTGAACACCTCGCTCACCACACCATGTGTCATATCCATCCTTGAGGCTGCTAATGAAGCCATGTGCATTGGCAGACCTTGCTGCAATCTCAATTTCTTCCTCATCAGCTGTTTCTGTGCCATATACAATGTTCTCTCTGATTGTACCTGCAAACAATGCTGGCTCTTGACTGACCAATCCAATGTGCTTTCGCAAGGCTCGAAGGTTATATGTTTTGATGTCTCTGCCATCAATCTCTACTACCCCGCTAATTGGGTCGTAGAACCTCTCTATAAGTCCAATAATGGTTGACTTGCCTGAACCACTTTGCCCAACAAGTGCTGTTGACTTACCTGATTGGATGCTCAAGGAGAATTCTTTAAATATGATCACATTTGGTCTCGATGGATATGCAAAATCAACTCTTTTAATGTACACCTCGCCTTTGAGCTTCTCTGGTCTATATCCATCAGGAATGTCAGGATCTATTTCTGTTACCCGATCAAGAACGGCAAACACTGAAGCTACTGCATCAGCACCCTTTGCAAGATCTGTTGTAACACTACCTGCATCTGCAATCACCATACTTGTCCTTACTAGAATCAAGAAGGTTTGGAAGAAAGCCTTTGAAGTAATGTGGTGCCCAACAATGAGGATTCCACTATACCAGAAGGTGAGTGCCAATGTGCATCTCAAAAGGCTCGTGGAGGTGCCGAGGGCGAAACCTGCAAACCAGGATTGTCGGATGCTTTCCGTGCGTGGAGCATCTTGTGCTTGGTCAAAGAGGCTGATGATGCGGTTCTGGGATGAGAAAGCAGTTACCAAACGGAGATTAGAGACAGCCTCAGCAGCGAGCTCATTGCACTCAGCTTGTGCCTGTATCGATTTCTTGGACATGGTCTTTAGTAAGACATAGCGAGTATAAAAGCAGGTAATGACAAGAGGCTGCACGACTATCATTAGAAGAGCTAGACGCCAAGCAATCACCAGACCGATGATGTAGGAAGTTAGAACCGCAGAAGCTGTCTGGATCACCAGAGACATTCGATCACCCACCAATGACCTCACCTACAACACAAACATTATTTCTGGTCAAGTATTATTCTCTTGTAAATGCTTACATGCTTTATTAGTACTTACAGTATTGGCGTCTTTGGTAAGCTGTGAGCATATGGAACTACTAGAATTTTCATCTTGGTCAAACCACCCAATCTCAAAAGTGAGAAATTTCGCTAGCATCCGTTCCCTGACCCTCTTGGTGAGGTATTCGCCCATAGCAAAAAAATTGTAATGTTGCCCAATACTAATCAGGAATGTAAGCACTCCAAGACCAACAGAGATAAGTGCATACGTCCTTGTTTTCTTCTTGATCTCTTCATGATCTGTTAAGAAGTAGACTGAGATCATACTGCCCATGGCAAATGCAAATACCGGCTGTATGGCTCCAAACACGATTGCACTAAAGCTTCCCATCAATGCCTGCTTCCACTCTGGTGCATTAAGCATCAGTAGCATCCTGAAGGACGGGACAGGAAGGTTTGGATTCTCTTGGTTGTCATCATCTTTTGCTTCATCCATTGACTGTGTTGAACTTGACTTGCTAGCAGTAGAGAAATCCCTGGTTATATGTTGGCTGCTTGATTGCTGTGAAACATGTGTACTCTTTCCGCCGACCTTGTCAGCCTCCATTGAATCTCTGCTCTGCTGAAGGTGGATGAGAGATGAGTAGAGGCCATTCTCAATGCCAATGAGCTCATCATGTGATCCCGATTCCTTGACCTCACCAGACTGCATGGCAACAATCGTATCGGCATTTCGAATAGTGGAAATACGATGTGCAACGACAATGGTAGTGCGGCCCATGGAGGCCAGCTCAAGCGCTTCCTGCACAACACGCTCTGGATTAGTGTCCAATGCACTGGTGGCTTCATCAAGTAGGAGGATCTTGGGTGACTTTAGGATTGCTCTGGCAATTGCAATCCTTTGCTTCTGTCCTCCAGACATTTGGATACCACGCTCACCCACCTGTTTTTATTCCGGAACTGGTTAGTGTCGTGATAACGACTTAGAGCAACTCCAAAAGAATGTGAATCTCACCCCCTAAAACTGTTTTTGGGAGAAAAATGAAAAAAAAAAAGAGAACTCCAACAGAGCCCGAAAACTTCCCCAATCTTTTAGCGATGTGAATCTCGTCCCTCTCACCGCACATATTTTCGCGACTCCCTGCCGCCCCCAATCGCCCCCGACCCGCGCGAGTGATCCATTGCCGCGGTTTTTTTTTCTGTCGCGCGCCAATTCGTGGAAGCAGTGCAGTCTGCGGCAAGGTGTTGTCGTCTGTTGACGACGCAGACGACGCCTGACAGCGTAGGCCATGGGGACGGGGAGGAGGTGGCGCAGGCGCGCAGCCAAGCCATGCCTGCCGCGACGGAGTCGTCGGGCGGTGGCGGGGGAGCACAGAGGCTCGCGCGCCGCCGTAGAGTCAAATTTCAAAATGTCTCCAGGGGGAAGCTCGCTCCCGAGCACCGCGTGCCGGTGCTCCGTCCGGGGGTAGGTTGGAGGCTCGCGCGCCACCGCATCCAAGCTGGTGAGCTCTCCCCTGGCCTAGCGCCGTCCTCCCCGCAGGGAAGCTCGCTCCGAGGACCTCCGGTCGGGCGAGCTCGCCGTTGCTCCCGGTGGCAGGCTGCAGCTCGACCTAGACCTCTGGAGGACGCCGCTGTTGAAGTATGTTGGGAGCTTGGAATCAGAGAGGAGGAACGACATCTTGGGTGGAGGATGGAGGAAGTGGAGGAAGCGCATGGCAGAAGGTTCTTGCGAGAGCCGAGAGGATAAGATTTGATAGTGCACACACATCGCAGGAAGGAAAGAAACAACAGTTTTTTTTTTGAGCGAAGAAAGAAACAACAGTTACTTTAGTGGTGGACATGGAGGAGGAACTGGGCCGGGCCAAATGTGCATCATAACTTATGGTTCGGTGAGCTTTTCGAAATATTGGGAGATTTTTGTACGCTGTTAGTATTTTGGGAAAAGAAAATTTTGGAAGAGCTCCCAATACATGCTTTTGGGGGAGAATTTTTTAGCAGACTCTTAGAGTTGCTCTTATATTTCGTATAACAAGTCTAGTTTTAAGTTTTTTTTTAAATTTTGGACAGTGCCAACAAATAGAAACGATGGCCAGGACATCCCATGCAAAATTGGCATGCCTTCAGTCAGTTGGATGACATTCTGCTTAATGGCTTGGAAATTTAGTACTATGCAGTGAAGTTGAATACAGAAGCTGTCAAAGGCAGCCACACCTTTGTTTTATTTGCAAAGTTCAAAACATCAATAAGGTAAACATCTTTGCTGAATGTTTTGTTGTTTGGATTTGAATTAATTTGGTCCCTAGTGCCTAGCACCAACGGAGATATTTACAATTAGCCGATGATACTTTTTTGTGCAGTATTACACCATATTGGTTCCCTTTTTTGTGAGCATTTTTACCCTTTTCTCTCCTGCAGTATTCACGAATAGCTTCCAATATATAATTGAGTTTGATGGCAGAAAATGATAGTGCAGTTAGCAACGGTGAACATGCTGATATATATGGTGATACCTGCGTGTCGTAGCCCTGCGGCAGCTGCGATATGAAGCTGTGGGCGTTGGCCGCCTTGGCTGCTGCCACGACCTCCTCCTCCGTGGCGTCCTCCTTGCCGAACAGGATGTTCTCCCGGATCGACATGGCGAACAGTGCTGGCTCCTGGCTGACGAGCCCCATCTGAGCGCGCAGCCACTTGAGTTGCAGCCGCCGGATGTCCACGCCGTCCAGTGTCACCTCGCCGGACGACGGGTCATAGAACCGCTCCAGAAGCGCGATCACCGTCGACTTGCCGGACCCGCTGGCACCCACCAGCGCCACCGTGCGTCCGGCCGGCACATGCAGGCTGAAGTTCACGAAGACAGGGCTCTTCGGCCGTGACGGGTAGCAGAACTCCACGTTCCTGAACTCCACCTCGCCGGCGACAGTGTCCAGGACATCGCCGGCGCCACTCTCCGAGTCTATCTTGGGCACCCGCCTGGTCAACTCCAGGATCCTCTCCGCCGCCGAGCTCGCCTCGGAGAAATACTTGATGTTCGACAGTGCCGACCCCAGCGCTCTGCAAGGTTCAGTTCGTCAATAGTGTTGGTGTACGTGCGTAGTGGACTAGTGGTGAAGAGCTATAGTATCACGTACGCGCCTCCGGAGACGATGACGGCGGAGACGCAGTAGACGGTGCCGCCCTTGTATCCGTGGTCCATGACGAGGCGGCTGCCGTACCAGACGTTGAAGGCGAAGATGGCCAAGCTGATGCCATTGCTGCCAATGGCGACGCCCTTGGCGAGGCCCTGCCTGAGCCCGAGCCGCACCGACTCCTCCAGCGCGGCGGCGAACCGCGCCGTGGTGGTCGCCTCCGCCACGAACGAGTACACGGTGCGCCGCGCCGTGGTGGTCGCCTCCGCCACGAACGAGTACACGGTGCGCACCGACGACAGGGCCTGCTCGGCGATGGCGGCCGGGCGCGTGTACTGCTCCCTGACCCGGCGCGCCAGACCGAGCTGGATCCTGCCGTAGAGGAAGCTTGGGATGACGAGGAGCAGCACGGAGGGGAGCGCCACCAGCGTGAGCCGCGGCAGCAGCGCAAACGCGACGGCGTAGCTGGCCACAAATGTGGTGACGTTCATCACGAAGTTGGGCACCTTCTCGCTCAGCGCGTCCTGCACGGCGAGGCTGTCGTTGGAGACGCCAGTGATCACCTCCGACGTTGAGCCGGCCCTGAGGTCGAAGTACTCCACGTCCTGCCGGAGCACCGCCCGGAGGTAGCGCAGCCGCATCCGCGATGCCTGACGCTCCGCCGTGCGCGTCCAGCAGTACCCCTCTGCACGAGGAACCCCACGGTGTCATAGCGAGGCATCGAGCAGCCGTGGCATTGGCATGGCATGCGCCATATGCACATCGCTCACCTAGGAACGCCATGAGCCAGAGCGCGGCAGACAAGAAGAGGGTGTTCCTCACGTTCTGGTAAGAGAGACACGCACGGTGGATGCGTCAGAGATGCTGTTCATGTACTATTTGGCTAGGATCAACCGGAGGTCTGAGACGCATGGAATCTGTGTACCTCGTTCATCTTGGAACTAAACTGCCCCAGGCGATCAGGGCCGCTGCCAGCGTTGTCATAGACGCGGCTCATGATTACAAACATCAGCGGCGCCGCCATGCTGTCGCTGATGGCGCCGAGCAGGCCCAGCAGCATCAGCGTCACGTCCGCCGCGTCTGCGTGCAGGAACACCACCGCGAACGACGACCTCATCATAGCTGGTGGTGGCGCCGCCTTCACATTCATCTATCGTCTCGCGGCCCAGCCTTATTATAGTACTAGTCTAGAGCTACCCAGCCTAGCTTGATTTGATTCGTGACGGGCCAAAGGTGATGGATTTTGGATGGCCATTAGAGGGAGAGACCTAATTAATCAATTGCTAGTAATCATCCTTTAATCATGGTCAAATGTCTTATTAGATTCGTCTCGCGACTATACTCAGAGGTTGTGGAGGTAGTTTTGAAAATTAACTTTATTTAAAACCCTACAAAAATTTTCCCACCGCAACCAAACACTACCGATGTAGACCTGTAGTAGTAGGTCGCTTTTTAGGTCCATGCACATATATGGATTATAGCCAAAAGAATTGACCCAGCAAGAGCACTAACTAGCTAAGAGACACCGTTCATCTACAATGAATCTTATTATTCCTGAATTCACAAAAAAAAATATTCTTGTAAGTGCAGATCGAGCTGTCGACCGGTGAGCATGTCACCGGCGGGCACGATCGGCCATTTCAGAAGTGTCCCAGATGCTATCATCACATCGCGGACGTTCTGCACCAGCACCAGCAGGACTTATGTGCCGTACGGCAGCCAGACGACGACGACTTTCTCGGTGCCGGCAGCGACGGCGCCTTCGACTTATGGGCCGTAAGGCAGCCGGACGACGACGACTTTCTTGCCGGCGGCGTACGGCGCATGCATCATCGGATTCTGATAAATCTGTAATAATTACCTAATTATTCTTACTTAATTACTAAAAATAGATCTATACTCATACCACAACGTGGTATGATCCACTATAAAAGAGCTCGCAAATTAAAGGGTCCTATAAAGATAACACAAATAAAATTCCTAAAAGTTCTGCGTGATGATTCACATTACAGGACGAGAGTAGTTAAAGGATGTTAAAAACAATCTATAGTTGCAAGTGGAGTAATAGATTATTGAGTATTTATGTTGGATGCATGGGACTCTATTTTTTTAATTACAGTACAACGCAGACACTGATAACATGCACGTACACTCACCCCTATGAACACATACGCAAACCTTACCCCTATGAGCACCTCCAAAGGATTGAGCATCGGCAAAACTGGAGATCCCCGAAGTCATCACTGACGTCTCGTCGTCAACGGGAACATCGATTATCACTTGCATAACGTCGAAAAATCCCGAAATAAATTTAGAAAAAGGTGCGAGCACCAAGATATGAACCCTGGTGGAACGTTGTTCCTAACTTCATACTATTGTAAAAGAAGCCAACGCCATTATCGAACAAGATGTTGTTGTCTTCACCCTCAGATTACCACTAACTCGTCTTTGCATCATCCTCGACCTCCCTTGAATATATCTGCTTTTTCACCCTCAGGAAAAAGCACTAAATTAAACCTAGCCCATATGATAAATCATCATCAAGATAAAAGAGAAATAAAGAGTGCACTACTGATGAGGTTTGAGCTTTTTGTAAAGCACGCATGAGGCGACGATTGAATCGACAAGGCCAATCGAAACAGCTCCCCAACACGGCCATACAGCTAGGTTGGATGAAAAATTTGTGCCTCGCAAACTCACTCGTTAGTAGCTCGGTTTGACTCGACTCGTTACGATTTTTAAATGAGTTGAGCTAAGGTTTCAACTCGGTTGTATAACGAGCCAGCTTGAGCTGGCTTGCGAGCTGCTCGCGAGCCAAAACGAGTCAACCTTACTTAGCGGCCTACCAAAATACTGTGATTAATTGTCAAGTGTTGCTGCATGGAGTGCTCTAATTTCCTGTTGGATGAACTAAATTTATGATGATTTTTGAGTGTCAAGTGTTGGCACGTGGTGTTGCACTGCTGCTGCATGGCTGCATGGGCATGGAGTGTTTTGCAATTGGATGAACTTAACATTGATGGTTTATTTAATACATGGAGTGTTTTGTTTCTTTTCTTTTTGTTGTTGGAAGTTATATAAAATATTGACTAATATATATTTATAGTATATCTCAATATTGATCAATGATCCAATTTTTGATGCCCTGTCTCATGAGCTAACGAGTTGGCTCGAGCTTTCAAACGAGCCGAGCCGAGCTCAGCTTTTAGCTTGATACCTTAACGAGCTATAACGAGCAGAGCCAAAACGAGCCAAGTTATAACGAGTCGAGCTGGCTCGATATCCACCCCTACATACAGCCCAAGCGCAGATGATGCATCAATTTAGGTGTCGAGAAAATGGAAAGTGAAATAAAATAAAATCAATAAAAGAGGATTATGACAAGGGACTCAAATTGTCAATGATTTACGTGGTAAATTTACCAAGCCAATCTTGAAGGTAGATATTTTGTGAATCCCAATCCATTTATCCTTTTCTTTTATGTGGGACATATTGATTCTCTCCTGCTTGTATAAAGGATGTCCACAAAACAATTAATCGACAAGAAGCAAAAGAGCTTTACCCCAATGGTTGAGACTGAAGCCAGAAGAAGCCCCAGGATCAGAGAAAGGAATGTGGGTTTTAAGCATAACAGTTGTGCCAGCAAGAATTGTCTAGCTTGTGCTGCTCTTCCACCTACTCTCTCCTCTAAGACCTTGAGCAAGGTTGGGAAGGACTTCTGTAAAATAAACTCAGATGAGGTCTCTGATGAAGCTCTCTCTAAGAAGAACAAGGGAAAACAAGCCATTGGTATCAAGAAGGGGGCTTCTAATGTTGCTTCCACCAAGAAGAAGAAGAACAAGCTAGATGTTGAAAATGTTGTAGAAGAGGAAGAGGATTCTGAGAAGGAGGACAGCAGCAGTGCCTGGGAATGCATTCAGTTCTACTTTTATTTATCTTAAATGGATGTGAACTTTATTTTGTGGTATTGTAATGATGCTGGGATCTGGTGTTCTATGTGGGACGTCTTAAACATGTGGTTTTTTTTACTTATTTTGTCAGTGGGTTTTTGTGTCTGGTGAATTGCCTGTTATGCAGAACATCTTGGGTTCTTCCTTCGTTTATCTCCATCATGAATCAAAGTAGCAACATAAAAAGAAGCTGGTCTATTTTGTGTTGGACTATCAGGGGGATTAATTCTGATTGTAAATGGAATGCAGTTAAAAGTAAAATTATTGAAGCAAATTGTGACATTGTTTGTCTTCAGGAGAATAAAAGAGAACATTGGGATATCCAATACATTACGAATTTCTACCCCCTCGGTTTGATGATTTTATGTTTCTTCCTTCTGTTGGGAATGCTGAGGCTGCATAACAGTGTGGGATAGTTCTAAATTCAGTGGTTACATGGAGTTCCAAATGACTATGCACAAACTGTCAATTTCACCTGCAAACTCTCCAGCCAAAATTGGTTGCTAACTAATATTTATGCTCCTTGTACCTCAGAAGGGAAGTTTGCATTTCTTGACTGGTTCAAAAGGATTTCAATGCCTAATGATGTCCCTTGGCTAATTGTTGGAGATTTCAACTTAATCAGGGCCCTTGAGAATAGAAATAAACCGGGAGGAAATGTGCAGGATATGCTGGCCTTTAATGAGGCCATAAGCAGACTTAGATTGGTGGAGCCTCCTCTAAGAGGGTGTAGATTTACTTGGACCAACAAACAGCAAAACCCTCTCCTTGAAAGATTGGACTGGTTCTTCACTTCTAATGCTTGGACTACCATTTTACCAATCACTTTTGCTTCTGGTCTTTCCAGAGACACCTCTGACCATACACCTTGTCTTAATTCTGCCTCCACCTCTGTCCCTAGGCCTCAAACATTTAGGTTCGAAAATTATTGGTTGGAGCATGGGTATTTTCTCCCAGTTTTGTAGCATGCCTGGCAGCTTTCAATCCTGAGTAATGATAGTGCTAAGAGGATCAGTGCTAAGTTTAAAAATCTAAGAAGAGTGCTTAAGGCTTGGAAATCCCAATTACCCAATCTAGCCAGTGCCATCCAAAACTCGAAGGACATGCTCTAGTTCTTGGATGTACTTGAAGAAAGCAGAGATTTGACATTGGAGGAATAGAACTTCAGAAATGTAATCAGCAGGCACCTTGAGAAACATTTGCATCAACAAAGAGTTTACTGGAAGCCAATAGGAAAAATTAATTGGGTTAAGTTTGGAGATGAGTTTACTAAATTTTTTCATGCTAATGCCTCCATCAAATATAGAAGGAATTTTATTACCTCTTTGGTTAATGATATGGGATAGGAGCTCTTCTCCCATGAAGAAAAGGCTGATCTCCTGTGGGACTCCTTCAAAGAAAGAATGGGTAAATCGGAATTCTCCCACATGTACTTTGACCTTGATAATCTGCTCACTTGGGACACAAACCTTGCTGATTTGGAAAGGCCTTTCTCTAGATCAAAGATTGACAGGATTATTACAGAGTTGCCAAGTGTCAAGTCCCCAGGGCCAGATGGCTTTAATGGTGAGTTCCTCAAAAAAAATGTTAGCAATACATTGCTGATGATTTCTATAAGTTGTGTCAGGATTTCTTCGATGGAAACCTTTGCCTCCGGAGCATTAACTCTTCTTACATCACCCTAGTACCTAAGAACGATCATCCAACCTCCACAAGTGACTTCAGGCCCATCTCCCTATTAAATTCCTCAATCAAATTGATCACTAAGATTCTTGCTGAAAGGTTACTGAAGGTCATCACGAGGCTAATTCATCTGAATCAATATGGCTTCATTAAGACCAGGTTCATTCATGATTGTCTTGCTTGGACTTTTGAGTATATATATATATATATATACATATATATATATACATATACATATACATACATACATATACACATACATACATATATATATATCGGGTATTTATATTTTATACCCTGGGTATGGAATAATATTCCATACCCGAGCCAACCTCCGGCCTTCTCACACGCCATCCGCACCGCACCCCCATCGTCTCCCGTGCCACGTCCCGCTACACAAATCGTGGGTAAAAAAAACGTGCGGCAGTTTTGTTTTCGGTCCGTCTCCCCCCGAGCCGACCTCCGTTCCGCCGCCGCCACTGCCGCCACCGTCCACACCCTCCGTCCTCTTGCGCCGCCATTCCGCCATCGCCGCCGCCCACGCCCAGCCCACCCTTCCATCGCCGCGGTCCATCACCTTGTCGATGCCCCTAGCATGCTGCGCTCACAGCGGCGGACACCGCAAGATCGCACCAGAGCTAGGTCAGGTGTTGCTCTTGCCCTCCGCTGCTCAACCCCCCCTGCGCCACGACGCCGCCGGCAAGGAACTTTTTGGCGGTGAGTTCTACTCAGCTCGTTCGCATTTTATCATCCTGAATCTGCCGTAGAAAGTGTCCATCGTGTGTCAATAGACGGAGCTTCCGCCATTAGGCTGCCGCTGATTCCGCCCGTGTTCGTCGTCGTTGAGCCCAAGCGCCCTCCCCCCCTCTCCCGATCTCTTCTCTCTTCATCACTGGCATCTCCCCACCGACTGGATTTGATTTGTTTTGATCTGCTACCTTTTTGATATCTAACTTTTATCCCTCACCTAATTGGATGAGATTTTATCCGATTAGTTGCTGTTCCAATTCCTAGTTAGGTGAGTTTGTATCCGGGATGGCGGGATCGATCATGCTGCAACGCCCATCCCTAGCCGGCGACCTGGTGCATGCGGCAGGGAGCTCAAGTGCGGCGGCCCCTGCTTTCAGGTGCCCTGCCCCTCCGCTCTTTCTTCTATCTTTAACTGTATTATATTCTTTTCTGTGTTGGGGAGGCAATCTTTTTATCTGGCTGTTTAATCCTGATTCCAATTTCTGTGGTTAGTTGTAAATCACCACATCCTCCTGCAAGGGGATCCTTTTATTTGGCTGTTTAATCATGGTTCCTATTTCTGTGGTTAGTTGTAGATCACCACATCCTCCTGCAAGAGTTATGATTACTCACTTAGCTAGTAAATTTTGGGCAGATTTTGCTGAATTGATGGGTTGATAGTTCAGTTTAGTTAAGTTTAGTTTCAGCAGACAATTGGCAAACTATAAATACTCTGTATAATTCCTGATTTCGGGCAATGGGTACTGCAACCAGAATCCTCAGAAAGGCTATCACAGTTGTAATGAATATGATATAATTGATGTGTTGTTCTGTCAACACCGTTCTTTAAACTTTTCTTTTATTTTCACAGGTGTACTACATTTCAGATGGAGTACCTGCAAGGGGTCGAGATCATAGAAAGCATGCTGGCTAATTGAAACAATATAATCAGTTGAACCTATTCCTATGCCTTTGGTAAATTTCTTGGTAAACACTGTTCTTTGCTTGTTGATAATCAACTTCCTCACAGTCACAGGTGAGGGTCCAAATAAATGAAATGAATGAATAATGAACAACTGGGAACAAGCAGTTTGTCTGTAGCTAATGGTGGCACATGCCGGTCGTCATATAAAAATCAATCTTGGGAGATAATTACAACTTTATTCTGGGCATTAGCATATACTTCCTAAAGGGCATTAGCATATACTTCCTTTCCATGAATGGTTTAGAAAATAAAAAAAATGTTTCGCACATTGGTGATTCATGACCTAATGATGCACTACAGCCATGAAAGTGTATCCATTCTGGGTGGTTGACCTCCATTGGCCTTCCATATGTGTTCTGCTTATTAACTAGTTAAGTACTTCCCGACTGTTCTCTGATTAGCACTCTAAAAGAAATTGTATCTCTGATTAGAAAATGTGCTACCTGAGGAATATTAATCATTTTAGGACGACATGAATGGAAGCATACCCTTCATTTCCTGAACTAGATTAGAAATATTGAATATTGTTCCATCTTGACAAGGTTGTGTGCATATTTTAGCTCATTTATAACATTGGAGACTATACCTGAAGTTTGCAGTTGCAGTGCTCATTTTTCTGGAAAAACACTCGCAGAGGTGAATGTATCTGACCATTTTCTTAATTGCCTAGCAAAGCCAACATGTGTTTATAACTTTGTATCCAATAAAATGATACTGATTTTATAGAGCTATACAGTCGTCTTCTGCTAATGCTTCAAATTATCATTTCCATGAGTTTGTTTTCAATAGGAAAATACTAGTTAGGAATCGCAAGGTAGCACTGCATCTTCTTTAGCTGATATAATGGCAGTATCTTTGTTGGTACTGATGCATGTCATGCTGTCCACAGCTGTCTTGGAATATCCTTACTGATCGTGCTTGCCATTGATCCAAGGTCGTTCAAGGAAGAAGATTTTAGCGATTCTTATTTTTGTGGATGATCTTTGCCTGAGTATCGGAATTTTAACAGTTTACCTCCTGTCTATATTTTTTTTTGTGCATAGTGTATGCTGCATTTCTGATGTAGTAGTATCAGCTATGGTTGATGGTGATAGAAGTCAGTTCATCGAACTGACGATGATGCAGAACAACATAAATGGAGGGCGGTGCTTCACACGGTCTGCTGAGAAAAATGAAGCAGCAAAGTGTAAAATAGTCAATGAAAAAGCACACTGTATTAGTTTTATAAATGTTATCATGTATATAGTTTATACACAGTTATAAGCATGTTTTTTTCGTTCACTTGTATTCCAATCTCTGGCTAGATTCTGGAATCAAATTCAAGATACGTAAGTTTGTTTTTGGTATACTTTGTTCAGATTTTCTTCATTATGTGAGCTCATTTAGTAGTTGATGAGTTAGTAATTTTATTCGTCATGTGAGCTCTTTTGTAGCACCAAATTTTATACATCTTCCAATCATAAAGACTGGACATTCGAGTGGAAAAGGATTGGAATTCTGGAGCCGAAATGTAACTTGCAAGTCATATACTATTTTGTTTTCATACAAGGCACACGAATCAATTTTCTATATTCAATTGGGAGCGCTAGCTAGCTTGCTGTCACCAATATTTGTGCACCACCGTCACGCACGTCCCGTGAAAAAGGTATCTACATAGCTGTCCCACTGCCCAGCACTTGCCCAGCACGGTGAAAAAACAAAACACCGAACAGAGGGTGCTCGGAGAATGCGGAACCGCCCACGACGGAGGCGCGGAAAAAAAACGAAAGTTGAACGCGCGGGCGGGGACGCTCGCGTGCGCAGGTTGGCTCGCGCGAGCGGGGGCCGGGGGTGCGCGGGTGGGCTCGGGTATGGAATAATATTCCATACCCTGGGTATGGAATAGCACTGCCCTATATATATATATGATGAGTTTTATCTACTCCCGGGTGTAGTTACTCCCATATTTGTATCTCACAAATTAGAAGGTATCTTTGCATATTTGAGGTTTCTAAAAAAAGTATGTACACATACTTGATTTTTAAAAGTGGTATGTAGACATACTATTTTTGTATGTGTAAGGAAACATAAAGTTAGTGAACATACTCATGATTCAATATAGGAAATAACATACATCACAAGGTGCAAAAAATTACGAGTTTCACTAAAATTTTTTCATGGTTATCACTTTGATAAAT
The DNA here is from genome assembly GCA_036936925.1 of Cenchrus fungigraminus. NCBI lineage: Eukaryota > Viridiplantae > Streptophyta > Magnoliopsida > Poales > Poaceae > Cenchrus > Cenchrus fungigraminus. Next base: position 117,759,313 of record CM072773.1, read on the forward strand.
CTTATTTTAGGTATGTGAACATACTCGAAGTGATAAATGGGTATGCACACATACTCAAAGTGGTTTTTTGAACGTGGGAGTAACTACACCCGGGAGTAGAATGGATTTTCCCTATATATATGTATATATATATATGTATATATATATAGGACATGGATATTCACCACACAGCGTGGTGAATATTATTCAGCGCGCACCGTTTGTCACAGACGGAGCTCCGGCAACCTATGCTAATTATGAGATTACTCCTTTTCACTTATGAGTAGTAAAAGCTGCTGAAAACTTAAGTCACCTGCCATTTAGCTTCTCTTATTGCTTCGCGTGGGTTGGTGAACCTGAATAGGCACCGCCACCGCTCCTTGCCGCAACTCCGGTGAGCCTCGATGGCCATAAAATTCTTTATGTTTTATAACTCAATCCTTTCGTTGAATCTTGTCTCAGCTGTATGCATGTGCGGCGACCTAAGTTGATCTCAGTTTCTTCACCAGAGGTCCGAGAAGGATGATGGCACCACATCTCGCAGCGCGGAGGGCGGCGGCATCGAGCTGCTCCAAAATTGTTGTAATTTTGTGGTCGAGGCATGACGAGCGAGGTGGTGTGATGCAGGTGATTGTTGACGTGCGATGATAATGCGCTGCACCATACGTCATGCCTAGCCGTGCAATGAGCACGAAGAAGCCTCAAAGGTTTCGTCTCGCATGAACGTGAGCAGAGGACAAGAAGCTAATAACTATGGTTCTCTAGTTTGTACGTGAGTTCATATTTTATAATTACTCCATAATTTTGTTTTGTGACCCATATGCTGTAAAAAAAACTATGTACAACGTACAACTAGAATATGTGGTCCATTTTTACATATTTGTTCACCATTAATGTGTTATTAAACCTTGATGCAAGTTGTCAACCTTTAAAATTCAAACTATAATTTAGTTAACATAAAATTGCAGCAAGAGAGGGATTTCTGCCAGCTAGCACGGGCGAGATTTCAGCAAGATTCCAGTGAGCAACAATTCCATGCATGCATTTTCAAACGGGATCCAAGTGTGCAATTACACTAGACACGTCTAATTCATGAGGCTGCTTTTATCACGCGGCAACCTGGCCGGAGCTCCAACAGCCTTGCATGCTAGGATTTTTACTCGGTTTTGAGCGTCGGTAGTAAAAAACAGGACTATGCTTGATTTGGACCAGCTAACTACATTGGAGATAAATTTTATTATTTCTTCAAGGACATTACCCGTGGCCCCATTCATTCTTTAGCTTTACTATCAATGTCATGTGTGATAGCTGGACATGGATCTCCTTCGAGTCTTGAACAGTACCCATGCAAGCATCAGCCATGCGTAATATGAAGAATATCACCCTCCAATGTCTTCGAAGAGAAATAATTATGCTGAGATTGTGCATTGCAAGACAAATTATCCAATTGCATTAGCTCTCGATGGGTAATTATGTTGAGATTGTGGATTACACAACACTTTACTGCATTTGCATCCTAGAAAGTAAAAGACAATCCACTCAGTGAATAAGCACATCATTTAATTAGTTTCATGGAAGCTGAATCATGATAAGCGACAGCTCTGTTTTTGGGTGTGCTAACCGTCCAGCAAGGCTCAATCGGGTACGTGTGATCAATTGCTTCGTCGGAGGAGGATGGTTTCGTCGCTCACATGTACACCTAGATTTTCTCCCTTTGGTTCTCGAGCTGTAAAGTCGATTGCATGAATAATCCATGAGAGATTTCAGGGGGCAATATGGAAAATTCTCCCTAACATTAAAGGAGATATATTCTAGTTTTTACTCCTCTTTACTAAAAAGGAATAAACTTTCATATGAACCTCTAGCAGGCATCTGTTTTTACTCCTCGCGACTGAAAATGAGGAAATTATCGTCTAACATGGTTTGGTGGACCTCAATATTATTCCTCTATTGTGTTATTTACTTTCATTGAAATGTATGGGAGTTATTATTCATGACAATGGAATTTATAAATTACAGAGATGTAACATTTGAGATAAGATAATTACTCCAACCACAAATGACAATTCTAATTTTCGAGGAGTAAAAATCCAACAAGAAATTTACAATTGAGGATATGCCTGCAAGCAGTCCCGGCTCGATGGTGTCCCTTTCCCCTAGGTAGCTCAACGGCATCCTCCTCCACATACAGCTTGAGGTTCTATATTGGAGTAATTATTTCTATATTGAATTAATATTACTACTCGAGTCACTAGTAGTAAATATATCTCATAGTATTTTTTTTCTAAGTATTATTCCCTGAACTGAAATATTTTTCTATTATCTTAACAAATTTGCTATTCTTCAAATGCTTGATTACAACCAAGCAACTTTAGGAGACCTCAAAGCGCACACAGATTACCAGAACCGCCAAAGAGATCTCAGAAACGCAACAAAGATAAAAGGAAACTCAACACCACAAGCATACTGAAGATGACCTAAATGGGACTGCATTCCGCGGGAGTAGTATTTTCTAAATGGATTAGAGAAAGACTACCTCTCTAATACATCGAGGATGCTGGTTGCAACCGGGTCGGAGCACAGCACCATGCCGCACATCAGAAGTTCGATCAGCACATTGTTGACGGTGAAAATTCACCATTTTCAACCATCAATATTCTCACATAAATGAAGGCATATGCATTATTTACTAGCATTTAGGTATGAATAATGTAGTTCCACTTGTCCTTGGAGATTATTTGTATGTAGGTGATTTACCCCTTGAAAGAGATGGAAACTCAACTCCTATGAAGAAACCATGCCAACTCAGCTGAGAAGGTGGCTGCCACCAAGGGAAACATGGCAAGACACGTCATCGATCCAAGGGAGGCACTCACCGACGAATTAGAGGACGCCACATGTACTTCACATGGATCAAAGGGCCCACCTCAGATACCAAATCAAGCCATGCACCGGGGATGGATCAGAGGGCCCACAAGGCAGTCTACCAGAGGAAGCACACCAGGTGGGGCCGCCCTAGGGGGTCGGCCGATCCTAGGATCGGCCGAACCGTCTTAGTGGCGTCCCATCCTGGCCTTCCACGTGGTTACTCCTCATTGGTCACTTGCTTCACTTCCGGGTGTTTAGGGGCCATTTGGGCGTCCGAGCAAGCCTTGTCTTCCTCTATAAATAGGAGGGGAGGGGCTCCCATTTCTCACACACCACTCTCTCATTCTCCTCTCACTTTTAGTTTCCAAGGCTAGGGGGTAGGCTAGAGTAGCTATTCTTCAGGTTCCAAGTCCTCTTGGAAGTTTAGGTATGAGTTCTCTTTTATCTTTATTTCTTTGTATGACTTTGATCTACTTCAGTTATTCAGCTATTTCATATAAAGTCATGGTAGATCATATTCTTGATATGTTCTTGAGTTCATCCTCTGTTCATCATTTAGAGGCTCGTGTTCTTCGTGAACACTACCTTTTGATCCACTTGAAGGGTGATAAACTCCTTCCTTATGTGTTTGTTCATAAGTTAGAGGCTCGTGTTCTTCACGAACACGACCCTTTGATCTTGTTGATTAGACATAAGAGAGTTCATATATGTTCGTATGTCTAGCCTTAGTTGATCTTGTTAGATGGCATGAGAGTGTTGCATGGGGTCTGTGTTCAAGCTACGGTACTCGGTCTAGTTGACCAGTCTTCTGGTGGCTTTCACCCTGGGTCACAATAGCTCGAGCCGGGTGAAGTCTAGCAGCAATGTAGGCATGGTGCCTGGGTTGTCTGGCTACGATAGTTATGAGCATACCCCCCGTAACGAGAGGTCGGTCCTCAGGTGGTGATAGCCCTGTTGGATCCTAGGGCAACCTCCGCGCTGGGGTACCTGCTGTAGGTGTCTAAAGTCTAGTTTCGCAGAGTGCTGGTCGTCGCGGGCTAGCTCCCCGTTTGTACCTGGGTGCTGAACCATGTTTCCCTCATGCAATACTCATGCCTATCTCTTGTATCTTCTAGCTTTGTATGTTTAGTACATTAGAACCTAGAGCTAACTCGTATGTTCCCCCTAAGCCGTAGTGTGCTAGAGTAGAGGTAGATTTGAGGTGTGTGTGTCACACTACCCCTTTATATCATTTATCTTACCCCTGCCTTTGAGTGTGTTGTTTCCCTATATCTATCTCTTGGTTTACATTTAGAGCAAAAGCATAAGTCTAAGATATCCGCCATTGCCTTCCACGGATTCGATACCCTTGGAATACTCTCCTTCCTTGGGGAAATGCTACAATGGTTTATCTGTGCGCTTGCGGATTCGTTCATGATCGTTTAGATTAAACCTATGGCAACTCTCAATGTTCACGCTAATATGTGCCAGTTAGTTGTGATATTGGGAAATGCCAACAGACACTTCTAGCGCTGACGCTAAGGACGGATTCCAAATCTGTTCTTAAGTGATGGACGTTCAGAAGTGTCAACAAGCATTTCTGGCGCCGTTGCCGGGGAAGGCACATGATTATCATGACTATGCTCTGCATCTGTTTATAAACTCTGAGTAGGTTAGGACAACCCTCAATGCAGGCTAACCTTGATTGTCTTCTTTTATCTTTAGATGATGAAGACATGTAGTGTATGACTGGTTTCGACCTACCGGGAAATTTTACTGAAGATCCCGAGTCTCTTATGAGGAAAGCTCGAATTCATTTCAGCTCACCTCGTCGTACTCGTCCGGAGGACGAACCAGCTTCCTTTGTACCATCCACGTCCAACGCTATGGCCCAGAAGACACTTCGTGAGTACTCAGCTCCTTCTGCTGACCAGGTGCTGCAAGGCCCTGAGGTGGCAATGGGGACTGAAAACTTTGAGATCAAGACGGGTTTAATCACGATGGTACAGGCTAGCCCGTTTTGTGGTAAGCCAAATGAGGATGCCAATGCTCATTTGCAGCAATTCCTAGAGCTGTGTAGCACTTTCGTCATCAGGGGTGCAAATATGGATGCTGTTCGTCTACGGCTATTTCCATTCTCCCTCTTGGGAAAGGCTAAGCAATGGTTCTACGTGAACTGGGAATCTATTGACACTTGGAGCAAGTGTTCACTGGCATTTCTCAAGAAGTTCTTCCCATTGGGTAAAACCAATGCTCTTCGTGGAAGGATTTCTGGTTTTCAGCAAGCAGCAAGTGAATCTATTCCAAAGGCTTGGGAGAGGCTTCAGGAATATGTCCTGGCCTGTCCTCATCATGGAATGGAAGATTGGCTCATTCTTGAAAGTTTTTATAATGGGTTGACTCCGACAGCCCGAGGCCATATTGATGCTGCTGCTCAAGGAGCATTCTTCTCACTTACTGTTGACAATGCTAAATTGCTCATGGAGAAGATGGTCTCCAACCAAGGGTGGAGTGATGAAAGACTCCAACCACGACCGAGGGGTACTCATACTGTCAAGGAAGTAGACATGATTACTGCCAAGATGGATCTTCTTATGAAGAGATTGGATGACTACACCAGTGAGAAGGCTGCCATGGCCACTACTTCTTTGCCTATGGACTCTCACATGACTTGTGAAGTCTGTGGCAACACTGGGCACTCAGGCAACTATTGTCCGGAGACTCAGGAGGAAGTGATGTACATGAATGGCAATAACAATGGTTATCGTCCACCTCAACAAGGAGGCCAATCATGGAATCAACAACGCCCTTATTATCAAGGAGGTAACCAAGGTAATTCTTACAATCCTAACCAACCTTCCTTGAGAGATCTTGTGTTTGGGCAAGCTAAGATTAATGAAGGTTTTAACAAAAAGCTAGCTGCCCTTGATAAAACTATGGAAAGTCTCAATGTTAAACTTGATAGCTTTTCTTCTGCCCAGAAGAGCCAGCTGAGTTTCAACAAAATGTTAGAAACTCAGTTGGCCCAACTGGCTGCTTCTGTTCCCTCTGTTGAAAATGCAAATGCGGTGACCACGAGAGGAGGTAAATCCACTCGAGATCCACCATATCCTAACCATGCAGGGACAGATAAGAAAGGTATAACAGAAGTTGGGAATATCCATGAGGATTCAACTGACTCAGAAGAATCCCCACAGGTAAGGAGGGTGCCACCAACAGATAAAGCGTCTGTAGGAGTGACGGCACATCCGGGTTTCATAGAAGCCAATGTGATGTCGTTCCCTCAAAAGAGCAGGAAGGCAACAATAGATGAGCAGTTTAATCGTTTCATGGACATGATTCAGAAAGTCTATATCAACGTCCCGTTGCTTGAGGCAATACGCGTTCCTACTTACGCGCGTTATCTCAAGGACATTCTAACCAAGAAGCGAGCTCTACCCACAACTGAAGTAGTACGACTCACGGAGGAGTGCAGTGCTGCTATACTCAACCGCCTTCCTGAGAAGAAGAAGGATCCAGGGTGTCCCACAATCACCTGTATGATTGGGACCCAACACTTCGACCATGCTCTCTGTGACTTAGGGGCCAGTGTCAGCGTCATGCCTAAGGTAGTCTTTGATCAACTTAACTACATAAGTTTATCTCCAACCACTTTGCAGCTGCAGCTGGCCAATTCTTCAGTCCGATATCCAGCGGGGATAGCTGAGGACATTCCAGTGAAAGTCCGAGATTGCTTCATTCCTGTTGACTTTGTGGTGCTGGACATGGAGATCGCCAAGGAGGTGCTGCTCATACTTGGGCGACCATTTTTTAGTACAGCTGATGCACAAATTGATGTGGGGGCTGGTGTGATCCGCCTCTACATCAATGGCAAAGAGGAGAGGTTCGAGTTTCGTCCAAGAAAGGAACAATGCTCGATGATGAAAGGTTTACCAACTTCCGACACCCCAGCACGGAAGGTCAAAGTGCCGCCACGGCAAGTGGACTGCCTCATTGCATTCATGAAGAATTTTTGGAAGGAAGAACGCCAACTCATGGACACGGGAAGGAAACAATATTGGAAATCTCAGTCCGGGTCCAAGAATTCACCTCCCACACGTCACAACCCACACAACACTCAGAAGATGTGGCAGAGGGTGAATAGGAAGCCGACTTCTATTCCGAAGGAAATGGCTGCTCCATTGCCCAGGTAAGTACTCTGGAACCAAGTCTAGCTCTACAGACTTCAAATAATGAGCCCTACACCAACAGGTGAGTTTGGTAAGTTATCTTTATTTTCTGCACAATAAAATTCTGATTGGAGAAAAGCAATCTACTTCTGCTTTGTATTTTCTGCATTCTTGCTGGGGCAAGTTCAGGCGTGATGTCCATCCGGACATTCCTTGAACTTGTTCCATGGTACTAACCAGTCACAGCCTGCTACACCACCGGTGGCAAGAGGGGCCCCTGCGGGGTACATGTCCGGGGCTACCCCTGGATATGCACCTGGTTGGGACCAGCCCACCTACCAGCCAAGTGCGAGTGGCACGGCTTGGGCGGACGTGAGCAGAACTCAGTGGGCCACACCTGCTAGTTCCAGCTCAGGTGGTCCACCTCCGTCTTCGTCCTTTCGACGGCACTCCTCAGCCTCTGCGCGCGACGCTTAGCTCGCACAGCAGTTGGGAGAGCTCACCGTTCAGGTCACGGGATTGGAGGAGACGCTGAACACCCACGTCAAGTCTACCTCAGCGTGGCAGCGTCAGGCTGGTGAGAGGATAGCAGCCATGTAGCAAGATCAGCGGCAGTACATGGATGCGCAGAGGGCTTACTACGCGAGTCAGGGTTTCTTCTACCCTCCTCCGCAGTGAGCCTGAAGCTAGCTTGGGGGAGGACCCCCATCCTGAGGTAACTTGTATCTTCCTTCATTTTCAGAATATCTTATAAATGAAAATCCAAAAAAATCTGCAAAATAAAAAGACCAAAAATATTTATTTGCTTTCATCATCATCGTTTGCTTAGTTTGCTTTGATATGCTTAGTAAGAATGCTTTGCCTCTATGGTTGAAATGATGAATAGTTGCTCTGTTTATTCTCCTCGTATGTCTTGCTTACAACTTTGTATCCTACCTAAGTTTTAAGCTTGTTGGCTTGTATGTTCAAACCTTAGCATGAAAACTATGGGTAGCAGAAAGCATGATCCTTGCCTAAGTTGTTGTGAGACATGATATGGTATAATAGAGTGCTATGATCTTGTGCTTAGTGATGCTTGACATCCGGAGTTTTCCTTTTTGAAAAAAAAATCAAAACATGATGAGTTCCTCAATGATGAGAAATTCTCCATCCAAGGCCAAATGTAGATTCTAGTTCTTAGCCTCCACATATGTAGCTTGTTCTCTCATTGAGCTTTGTCAAATTGTTTTGACCCTTGTTAGAACTCATACTCCCCTGATCAAGATCACGTACACGTTCATGCTAAACTTCTACACTGGAAGTTAGCATTCATCATTTGCTCCATACTGCTTATGCATTCTTCCATAAATAAAACTCTATGTATCTTTGCATCATTCATCCCTCTCCAAATATCTCCAATAGAGACAAAGGGCTAGCTAAAAAAAGAGAGAAAAAGAAAAGCATGCTCAAAAGCATGGCAAAAATAAATAAAGAGAGCTAGCCCAAGTCTCGAGAAAAATTTCAAAAGGAGAAAAAAGGATTGATATGTGCAAGAGAAAGAGTTCCACCATATAGATGGTAATAACTAGTACCTACTCCGGGGCTAGTGTCCACCTTACCATCAATCCCTCATTCCCTCATATAAAACATGGCAATATCTAGCACCCATTTTCTGGCCTAGTATCCACCTTGCCATGTTCATATCCATCACACACATATGCACATCTTGATCAGGATGTATGTTTGTTTCTTCCAAGGATCCGGTTTTTGACTTAGCAATATATGAGAGACAAGTATGCCACATCTTCCCTACCTACAGCTCCACATAAAGCCTATTAGGAGTAGGATGAGAAGAAAGGCAACATTGATGCCTTGGTGAGGAACCATACACTTTTGAGCGATCCGAGAGTATCATTTGAGGAACTCTGATTTTCTTTTGAAAAATTTGCAAAACCTCCGGATTGCTAAGCTGATCAAGGTATGAGTGATTATGTACATGCTATATAACCATTCTGTCTCTCAACCACCCAAACCAGGTGAAGCTATATGCCCCATGTATCAGGCGAAAGGTAAGAACATTGCCAACTTGTTCAACTCTTGGTAGAGTACTTTGCTGTACGTTTGCCATAAGTTGAGAATACAACATTGTAGCAAGTCCTGATCAACCAACCTAAGTCTCTAATGTCTTGCTTCGAGACGAGCAAGAGGTTAGCTTGGGGGAGTTTGTTGACGGTGGAAATTCACCATTTCCAACCATCAATATTCTCACATAAATGGAGGCATATGCATTATTTACTAGCATTTAGGTATGAATAATGTAGTTCCACTTGTCCTTGGAGATTATTTGTATGTAGGTGATTTACCCCTTAAAAGAGATGGAAACTCAACTCCTATGAAGAAACCATGCCAACTCAGCTGAGGAGGTGGCTGCCACCAAGGGAAACAAGACAAGACACGTCATCGATCCAAGGGAGGCACTCACCGACGAATTAGAGGACGCCACAAGGACTTCACATGGATCAAAGGGCCCACCTCGGATAGCAAATCAAGCCATGCACCGGGGATGGATCAGAGGGCCCACAAGGCAGTCTACCAGAGGAAGCACACCAGGTGGGGCCGCCCTAGGAGGTCGGCCGATCCTAGGATCGGCCGAACCGCCTTAGTGGCGTCCCATCCTGGCCTTCCACGTGGTTGCTCCTCATTGGTCACTTGCTTCACTTCCGGGTGTTTAGGGGCCATTTGGGCGTCCGAGCAAGCCTTGTATTTCTCTATAAATAGGAGGGGAGGGGCTCCCATTTCTCACACACCACTCTCTCATTCTCCTCTCACTTTTAGTTTCCAAGGCTAGGGAGTAGGCGGGTGGGCCGGTGGGGGAGCAGTGGGGATAAAATAATCTCAGTGGGGATAAAATAATCTGAGTGGGCCCTGGTTGTTGGGATGAAGGAGAAATATAAAGGATGGTGGATGCAGGATAAGTGCATATAAAGAAGAGAATCTCGATAATCATGATGGTATATTTTGTTTTAAAGGGGAAATAGAGGATGATGAGTGTGGATAGTCTTACTACTAGACATCCAACCGCAGGAGCATCTTAGTCAGCAGGACGTCCAACCACTAGGCATAGCACACTGAGACTACGCGGTGCGGGGATTCAAACTCACGACCTCTAATCTCGCACGTACCTTCCTTACTATGTCACCGACACAACACATGTGACTGAGTAGTGAATGCAATCTTTTTAGAATAACTTGTGGAAAATCCTTTAGTCTCTATTGATAATACCAACTAAGACTAAAGCTCTCACCCATGGCATTTCATGGATGTTGTTTCCAACCAACACTAAAGGGCTCTCTAGTCCCCTTTATTCTCGGGTCCAAATCTATCCCGGATTAAATGAGTTAGATCAAAGGTTGTATCTCTACTAGTGGTTTCCCTATTGCACCCACCCCATATGTGCAGTCAGAGCCTTACCTAGGCAGGTGTCCCTTGACACTCTTCCTTGCTTTGTGCCCCACTGCTACTCCTTAATTCCTTACTGCATCGCTAGTGGAGGGGGAGGGGAGGCAAGCGAAGAACCTCGAGAGGATATATATATATATATATAGCGCCGACCCCCTCCGCACCACCCCACGAATCGCACCCGCAGGCCGTCATCCGGTTTTTCAAGACCGAGCCTACCTCCCGCGCCAGCCCAGCTCCGTCGGCCGAACTGAGTAAGCCCAATGTTGGCGCCGGGTCCGTAAATCCAGCGGACGGTCAAACAAATAACTGCTTTTGGTGCTCAGTATGATATTTGACTATTTGTTGTAAGCAGCTCACATGACCATGTGTCCCTGCGGGAGGCATTCGTAAATGCTTAGGTGGACCAAATTAAGCACTGGTAATGTATGCATACGTATGTACAATGGAGCTAACTTCTTTTGATAGAGATATTCGTATGTTTGTTATTTTGATCAGTAACGAAGTATTGCAAACTGAACTAGGTTCTTTGAAGATGCGAGATTTCAAGAGATAGATTTCAAACATAGACATCACTGCTCTGCTGTAGAACTAGTCCATGACAATAGAGTGCTTTGATTACAGCTAATTTGTTCAACAAGATAATATGCTCAATAATGGCAACATGGATATACATCATACATAGAACGAGATACAAGGAAACAAATCTCGCTAGAATACACTGTGACCAACATTCGTAAAAAAGGAAGAAACTGAAGAAGCTCGTCAGGCAACTTGTGGACTTGTGTGCATTGAAAAGGTAATGCAGCATCTCAGACCTCGTCTCTACTGATTGAGCCTGTAAAAAATGATTATAATAATGAAACAGGAAAAATAGGAGGAACAGATGAAACGAACATACTCAGGTTTACCAGATCTCTAGTAGTATTTATGGAACCGTGACCTTCTCCATCAACAGAACTTAAGATTTAACACATTTCTAAATCAATGTACAAAGGTCCGGCTAAAATATTGGGCCAGCCAAACAGCTAATAGTTCATCCACCAAAAACGCACATATAATTCCAAAAAAACAGCAATGCTAGATGCACTCACCTGCTTGTCATATCAGCTAGACTGAGCATCCACTCCCCCCATAGCTTGCCTTCTCAATCGTCCAGGTCGAGCTCAGACCTGCATGACCATGAAGACAGATGCACCATGGTTGACAATGGCCAACAACCACCACCTATTGCTGAAACCACTCTGCAGCAACATCTCACAGTGCACCAGTGTTTGCCGGCCATCAAACCGCATGTTGCACCTCTTCTTAATGTAAATTGATAAGTAAGCATTACTCAAAGCTGTTACGAAGTATAAAACAGACCAGGTTGATTGTGCTTGAAATATATATACTGAATCACTGCATACCAGTTATAACCAAAGTGCCTAATGGGGACAATAATAGTTTAAATTTTGAATTTACTAAGTTCACAAGCAGTATCTGGCTAGCAGCTCACAAGCACACTAAGAGTTAAAATTTTCCAGTTGTCTACAACAAATAAACTAAACTATTAATCTACAAATACAGAAAAATCTTTCCAATAATTTTCAACTATTATACTAGGCATATTGATATCAAAGAGGATGGTGATGATGATGTATCGACCAACTACAGAAGTATGAAAGTGAGAATTAACCGACCAAATAAAAAATTCCACTCCCGAACACATGCACCATTGCTCGATGGTGCTAGCTGCAGGGAGGAACCTACGAACAAGGAAATTTCACAAGAAATGGTCCTGGCAGTCAATACCCATTCAGACTATGCTCCGGATGCTGAGTTCGGGTCAGAGGTTGGGGGATTCACGGCACATTGTTGCTGGCTGTTTGTTGCCTTCACCTATTTGGTCATAACAAGCATTGGCAGTAGGATCGATTCATTACCCCTTCATAGACAGGCAACTCACAGTGTGAGGAATTAAAACAGCAGCCAAACCACTCCAACAACTGAACTATGGATCAAATATACTACCCACCTTCAGGTCATGACATATCACATTATTCACACATCAAATGAAAAAAAAATAGTATAATGGAAGAGAAAGCACCGAGCAGCTGCCAATTTAACTATAATCAAACGACCACAACAAAGGCACTGCATAATCATCTCCGTGGAGAAGTAAATTTCACCCACCATGATAGTTACTGAGGAAAACAATGATGATAAGGTGTTAAATCTTATCATACACATGGATCAGGATTTTCTTTGCAGCCTAACTAAAGTTCTCCCAAAAATATCTCGACAAATCCTACATCCTTACTAAAAAAATGCAAAACAAAAAATTAAGTCATGAACCCCTCAATCGTTACATGGATGCTGAAATAACTAGACGCCTTGTGTAGGAAAAAAAGAAGCAAACTAATTTGATTCAGCACATGGATACAGTATCTATAGGATAACTTCCATCTTGAGAGTTCTTTCTGAGTTCCGTATGATATCCGCGATCTCTCTTGATCTGTAACTCATTTCCCTAATTTACTGGTTGGCCACTCAAATACCTGCCAAGCATTCTGTTGATAACGGAGGACTGTATTTGTGGCTGTGGGGTTATGAGGATGGAGAGGGAAATCAACAGAACTGAGCAATTTGGAGCACAAGCGCAGGGCCTGTAATTTGTAGAGGATATGAGCAGCTAATGGGACCGACTGCAACAGAGTGGAACAGGAGAAGGGGAAAGCCAGTTCAGCAATCTCACCACTGCTTGAAGCAGAAGCACCAAATTCAACTTTTGTGTGTGCTAAACAAATAATTGGAAAAACAATTGAAAGCAGAATCACAATAGGGATGACGAGGAGGCCAATATTCTCCACAGCACCGGAGGAAACCTACGAGATTATCTGAGGGGGCCTCACCAGCAGACGGGGACACAATTACAGTAAATCGATCTGGGGCAGATATCCCTCCTGCATTTGTCATGACCAGATGCTCGATGCTATGGACCTCTTCCGCACCCGGTTCACCAACCATTGAGGCCGTCGGCAGCTCGGGGAATGATGGTGGCGTACCTGCAATAGGAACACGGACGGGGCTGCAGGACGACAGGCTCAGCCTGGTGGGAGTGTAGGAGGCCGGCGGCGCTGCGCGGGATCGAGGCGGAGCCGGGCGCGATCCACGAGCACATGTGGTGCCGGTACGGGACAACTCAATTTGATGGAGGACATCACCGGCGGTGTCAGGGCGCAGCGAATGGAGCAGCAGAGGGCAAGAGAGACACCTTGCGTCGACGGGGGCGCAGGAGGACGGGGGGCCGTGGGCAGGGGCGGCGGCGGCAGCGGTCAGCGGAGAGGCGCAGATATGATCCCACGATCTGGAGCCACCCGTGGACGTGAGGTCAAAAGCTGAACCGGCACCATGACTCACCACGATGAAAAAACCGGTGGGATGCGATCTGACTCGGTCGGTACTGAATACTATTTAGTACCTACGGTACTATATAATGTAGCTATATATATATATATATATATATGTATATATACATATGTACATATACATATGTACATATATACACACATATATATATATGTACATATATATACTCCCTCCGGTTTGGTAGAGGAAGTCGTTTAGGACATCGACACGGTCTCCAAAGTACAACTTTGACTTCTTATTTTTATAAAAATAATTATTCAAAACTAACATATGTATACTTTTGTGAAAGTATTTTACAAGATAAATCTACTCATGTAGTTTTCACATTTCCAAACTCAACAACTTAAAAGTTATTCATGATTTATATTTCCAATGTTTGACTCAAACCTTGTCCAAAACAACTTCTTTTACCAAACTAGAGAGAGTATATATATATGTACATATATATATACATATATATATATGTACATATATATATGGAAAGTATACTCCGTGGCCGGCCATAGAATAGCTTATTCTATGGCCACTATATCCAACGCACCGGATGCACTGTCCAAGTCAATTTGCGTGTGTCCTTAATTACCATTAATTAATTAGAGGCAAACCGTGCTAGCAAGCCATTTACTGCATCGAGTTGACCTGAGGCTGGGGGACCGAGGTACATGGGCTGGTTTCCATAGCAAAAGGCTTTGCATAGTTACTGCTAGTCCGTGATTAGCGCTGCAATATTAAACAATTCATACCTGCCAATTTTTCCTATACGTACGAGTCCGTGGTTACGAGAAACAATGTTTACTGGAATATTTGTACCATGATCCATCTACTATATTTTCGTCTTTGCACACATGCAACTGGGCACTGCTAAACCAGACACAAGCACCAGATGATAAGCAGTACGAGAAATTACCATATATTAGGCATCCTGTTGTTCGAGTGAACGTTTACTATATTGATCCTCATTCTGAATGAAAATAACTTTAAAACAGACTCGTAAATTAATGGCACTAGTCTGGTAAATACCTCTCTAGTAAACTGACAACCTGCTCCGGTAAACACTTTTGTGGTAAACCAACAACCTACTCCTGGCAAATACTGTACATTTGTGGTAAATTGACGATGCCATAGGAATTTTCTGTAAGTAATACATGGTAGTAAATCCTTCTTGTCAATTTAGTAAATGGTTTCTGAACGTTGGTGATTTGTGGTAAATTGATGACGCCATACGAATTTTCCGTAAGTAATACATGGTAGTACAACCTCCTCGTCAATTTAGTAAGTGGTTTTCTCAACACACGTGATGTCTAATTGTGGTAACTCGTCGTACCTAATTTATTATATGGTAACTGTATTTGCACATGCAGGTGCAAGCCGGTACACAATCTCACAAAACTATGGTTTATTCTCGTAACCTTGGGTGCGTGCACGTGTAGACAACACAATATAGTTCAACGATTTATCATGCATTCTCGTAATTCGTAACACCGTATAAAATTCACAGCCTCACAGGCCAGGCATCTTGTTTAGTATAATACATGCAGCGGTAATCACGGCTGGAGATCAGCTGGCTTGGCTCGCTGCAGCCATTGTATTGTTACGGTAATTAAAGCTAATAAGTGAGCATGGGAGCCGGACGTGGAAATTAAAATGAGGACACGACCGGGCCACTTTGAAGTCCTGGTGCGGTAACGTGATCTGGCTACAGAATAAGTTATTTTACAGCTAGCCATGAAATACATGCTCTATATATATATATTATATATATATATATATTATATAGTACCCTAAGTACCGAATAATACTCAGTGCCCGAGCCTATCCACCGCACCCTACCGCCCCGCCCCGCCCCGTCCTGTCCGGCAGTCTCCGCCTGATTTTTATTCCGTGCCCCGTCCTTCACGTTTTTTTCCGGGGCCCCCACCTCTGCGTCAGTTCCCCCGCATCTGCCGCCGCTCCCCACGCGCCCCCAGCCCGTTCCCCTGCCGCCGCTCCCCATGCCCCGTCGTCTTGTTGTCGTCGTCCCCGGCGACACGCTCGCTTCCTCCTCCGCCATCCAGGTGCGCCATGGCCACTGGTGGACGGCAGCGGGAGCTCCTTCTGGCGGCTGCGCCATGGATCCACAGTGGAGCTTCCACCTAGGGCGCTGGTTCTCCCTCCCGACCTCCGCTGCACCTTCCCAGCACTCCAGGGAGATCAGGTCGTGAAAGGCTTTCAAGGGATGATGGTAAGCCTTTCTACCTGATTACCATTCACTCAAAATTCCCAACCCGTTCGCTACCTTAACTTCCGTTGCGCATCCATTGTTTTTCGCAGCAGGAGACACCAATACTTCCACCAGGGAGGCAGCAGCGTCCTAGGGTTTGTCCATCCCCTTATTCAGTTCATGCCGTCCATGGACCGGTGGGCAAAAGTATCACAGTTGCAGCAGTTCTTGGTGGTCGTGTGAGCTGAATGTCTCCATTCAGGACAACGGGAGCTGATTCCATTTGGATTATCTAGTTTTGCTCCGCTGTACTTCCATTATGTTTAGAACTTCTCAGCTGTTCTGTTTACTGTTTAGCCAAGAGGAATACATAATGCTTGTAGTAGCCATATGCCCATATCATCTCAATTTCAATTTTACCCCAGTTTAGTAGTTTTGTTTGATTGTAGCAATTTTCGGTGCTAGGCAGGTTTCATTTTGTTTATGCTCTCTAGGCAGGTTTCATTTTGTTTATGCTCTCATTGTTTTCTTTTAATTGCCTGAAACCAAAATTTTCAGTAATATGGTGATGTAGAAATAGAGGTGTGATCTTTACTGCATTACTGAAATGAGAGTATGTCTTTAATCTTTGTCATGAATGGCTTGGTGTTCCTATTTTATATTTTACTGAGTCTACCTATAGGGGATCCTGTTCACTTGTTCAGCCTCTTTATTTGCACATATTGAATAATGTGTCAAGTTAATTTACAATTTTTTTGAATTGAAACTGTGGGGGAATTCCCCACAACATTTGTATTAATAAAAAGTTAATTTACAATTTTTACATGTCGGGAAATGATATATCATTTTTTGGTAGCCAAAATACTGAAAATTGATTTGTGCCGACTGCCGAGGATTACTCCAGATGTTGGTGTCCAGCCAATCCCAATGTGTTCTCTTGGACAAGGCACAAATCAGGAGGTGCTCCCTACCAAGTCTTTTTTTCCCTTCTAACCACCTTGCAATTTCGTGATGGCATCATCGCTCCCCTGCTGCCCTGCTCAATCATGTGGTGCAGATGTGCAGAATAGATATTTGGTTGCACAAAAAATTAGGTTCATCTCCTGTTCTTGTTCTGGCAATGTGTTTGAGTGTCCTCTACTTGTTTATTGTTTTGCTTCTGAGGTTGCAACAAAAATATGATTCTGCTTTGGTTCTAGCACATTGTGAGTTGCTGTCTCAGCAGGGATGACGGGTTCGATCCTGATGCTGACGTCCATTCTGACCAACGAGCTAGAGGTGATACAAAGACAGCAAAAAAAATGTTGGCTCTGCCTTGAACACAGCCTTTGGAGCACCCTATGTACAAGTGAGTGCCAGGACCATCTTATAGTGCAACTTCCATGATCTTAGGTTAGAGCCTCCTGCCTGCAGGTTTGATTTGGTTTCCCATTTTGTACAAAGGACCATTTTGTGAACATGGATTGTGTTGTCACCCTACTGAATAATTTCCTACAAAGTAAGCTTTTGCCCTGCAGCTCCAAGTTTGCACCATTGCAAACAGGTCAGACCAAATAAGCTATTCTACTGTTGTCATGTCGCGACAGAATCTGTGGTTAGGCTAGTGTGATTGCAACTCACTCAGGTTAATGGTTCTAGTGTGGTAGTAAATTTCAGATGGCTTAATGGCCTGAAACAGATCCCATCATGACTGGTGTTGTTTAGATTTGTTTGCTGATAAATTAACTACTCTTATTCAGATAGTTCAAATGCATATTGATAATTATTAACTATTCTTATTTAGAATCTGAAACCAAGCATAGGGGAATTGCATTTCTGCTGTTCTCCCGTGGTTAACTCTGTTTCATGATCAAGGCAGCACAGCGTTGTTGTTCCTGTGGCCGAAGATGTTGCATAATGGCAGTGTGAGGCCATAGATCACTGAGGTCTATTAATTTGAACGAACTGAATTTTTTTTGTTGAACGAACCAAAGCCTTATTAATTTACACGGATCAAACCTGCTGTTTTGTGATCGTATTGGGCGAGTGACCATTTTGCTGAATCATTAGCTATATCTATTATATCTATGTTGTTTTGAACTATTTCCATCTTCCTGCAGCTACAATGTAATATTCATGCTCAAAACAAACAAGCTTGAATTTCGTTTGCATTGTGAAAGATAGTGAAACAAGCTGTAGATGATGATATGCAGACTGAAATAGCTTGAGGGTGTGTAGATAATTCATTTTTAGGGCAATGGTTCTTGTCTTTCTAAGATATCCATCTGTACATGCTTGTAATATGACCATGGTTCCTAACCCTTCAGATGGTGCAATTGTGGATTCCAAAGACATCATGTGCTTATGTAGGTGAAGGCCAGAGTACGCATGTAGCTTATTTGCTATATTTGTATGCCCATCACTTGTCAATATCTGTAAATTGTTTACTTAGTTCTTTGTATTTTCCGGATCCTATTCCTTTTTTATTATATTCATTTAACTAGCACTCTGAGATTTTGTAATTGTTTTTGTCTTTGGTACCATTCATTCATCTTTTCTAGATTCCGTGATTTTTATTTTATTCTGTACGAATAAAGCGCTACTTCGTGTTAAATGTATTCGTCAGATATGCACGCGTCACAAATTTCGAAAACATGCTGAACAAATTTAACGTGTATTTTTTCTACTGTGTGCTTTACCTTGTAATATATTAAAAAAAGCAGTTGCAAATGTCCTGCCATCATAAAAATAAAACCCTCCAGTCTTGAGTGAGAACTGAGAAGAGCACGTTGTTTCATAATACTAGTCACCGCTCAAATTTATGATGAAAATAATTAGTTCCAAAGAGGTCACCACCGCTCACGTCAACTTCAAATGAATCTTTTATCTACTATATAATTGTTATTTTGTCATTAAAATAGGAAGATTCCTCAATATGTGTGGTGCGTTGAGCACAGACGGTTTTGTTGCTTAGGTGTTGATTTTTTTAGTAGAGAACACGGTGCGGTACGTAGAGAAAAGAAAACGAATGGAGTTGGATGGAGAACGTAGCCACGTGGGTGCGCAGGTGGACTGAAAAAACGGATAGCAACATTGCGCGGCGTGCAAAGAAAATAAACCGAAGGTGATGGGTTCAGTGCCGATAATCTCGGGCACGGGCGTCGGAAAACCGGACGCGCGGACGGTGGAGGGCAGGCGCGGGACGCTCGGCGCGCGGGGGAGCGGGAGAGGTTCGGGTACTGAATATTATTTGGTACACTGGATACCAAATAGCGGAGTTCTATATATATATATTGTATGTATACTAGTAAAGTGCACGTGCGACACGCACGT
Source organism: Cenchrus fungigraminus (assembly GCA_036936925.1). Taxonomy (NCBI): domain Eukaryota; kingdom Viridiplantae; phylum Streptophyta; class Magnoliopsida; order Poales; family Poaceae; genus Cenchrus; species Cenchrus fungigraminus. The sequence continues at coordinate 117,778,669 of CM072773.1, forward strand.
GTTTTTTTTAAAACATGTGCTTTGTGTTTATACAGCCTACATATTGGTATAAATTTTTTATTCTACTGCCGTCAATGAAAAAACCACATAACATATATGAGAAGTATAGCTTCAGCAGCATTCAAAGGCACTTCAACTGTAAACATGTTAGCTTTAATGGAATCTTGAAATGACCATTTTATTCTCGAGATGGTACATTCTCATAAAGGATCCCTTCTTCCGTGTTGCGGTAAAAGAATGACAGGAAATGCAATAACTTATGCAAAACATTTGCAAAATGGGAATGTAATAAATTTTAACATGTTATTTATTATCTTAAATTTCTTCACATTAGCAAAGGAATGCGATTAGTAGAGGACACTAGAAAAAGAAAAATTCATTGCTTCAAATCAGCTTTTTTTTCTTTAAAGATATGCATATGTTAAGGAGCAGAAGGCCCAAATGAGCGTTGGTTGTAGTTTAAGCTAAGGATAACTTAGGCGAGGATAATAAGACGCCACATACACGCTATATTTTGATAGTGTATGGATTCAAATTCCAATATTAATATCTATTGGTAAATAGCCATTAAAAAAAGGAGGCGGTATTAAAACTAAAACTATCAATTTCATTCACAACCACATTATGGACCTCAAACTCTATTAATCACTGCAGCTTGAGAAATTAGTTTCTAAATTCAAACTCTACAATTAATCATTTGCAGCCTCACTCACATTGTATTAGCATATTACTAATATATCATCTCCACCTTTTCACACTCACACATCAGGCCGCTTGATCAAGGAGATAACTATTGGCTGAAGCCTTAAGGCATCGTAGACACACTTTTTCCCTTGTAGTAGGTCTTCACATTCAGTATTGATTCTAGCTTGCCCAAATAAACAAAAATTCAGATCTTCCATTTTGTCAAGTATAAGATGCAGTGCCGTGTTCCTTGTTGCGCAGATAAAGTGACCTATATATTGTTTCAGTGACTACTACTAAAAAAATCAAAAGCACATTATCTTGGAAACACAGCTGTCAGATCGTTTTGATACTGTTGGCATCAGTAAAATAGCATCCCAGAGTGACATGACATCAGTGAAATAAAATCTAAAAAACTAAAAGAATTTAAAGTTATGTCTGCTTCTGCTGCAGTTTGTACCTTGCACTCACATGAAAGTACGGATTAAGGACTTGCCCTTGCCGTCCCCACTGTCACCAGCGATGACAATGCGGAGGCCATTGGGGAATCAGCAAAGGCCATAGATACATCTCGCGAGATGGCGCCCACAACCCGCTCGATGTTTGTCACTTGGATTGTGCAACTTGATGACATATGCAAAGAGAATCTCAGACAAAGACAAAGAATTAGACATAGAGATTAGCAATTGAAATATATGCATGATCGCAAGTAGTAAACTTATGTCGCAAATAATAAACAAATCCGATCCTAAAGAGCAGATAAACAGCATGGGTAGATCTCTGCAATCTGAAAAGAATAGAGATGTGCAGCCAGCCGATGGAAGGAAACGAGTACTCTGGCAGATCAGAACCTACAACACAACAAACGAGTACAGCAAATCAGATCGAGTTCATGCCATCGCTTGGCAGGCTGTGTCGAAGCAGTCTTATGCGGAGGACATTGGCTTCACCAGCGTGTGCTCTGGGTGTGCTGGCTTCAACTGGCTGCAAGACCAACCGGATTTGCTTTGCATCAATTCAGATCATCAAGCCATATAAAAATTCAAACTCGTGAGCCAGCTTCTTGTTTCAACACTACAGGCAGGCATTCGCGTTGCAGGTTTCCCCAAGTTCAGACTGCACACCGTGAGCTGCATGCATCACCAAAATAGTTTTATGCATATCTGTTAACTACTTTATTATATGTTGATGGCCAAAAGGCATCCGAGTCGCAGAGTAAGACACCCATGTTCTGCAAAAGATGACTGAGAACGCAAGATGCATCATCAGACCGGAGGATCGTCGGATTGCTCCCGGTTGAAGCATCTAACCGGAACTCACAGAGTCTCGAGATCACCGATTCCTTGCACAATGATCACGGAAGAATGCAATGCGTGGGTCTCGTGTTATGCAAAGTTTTGCAGACAAGTGGTAATAAAACGAATAGAAAACAGAATAGTGTATTGCAGAAACTTGGAGCCGACCATGTTCCCGGCGTCGGCGTTGCCGGAGAGGTACGCGGCGAGAAGTTTGACGGCCTGGAGCGGCGTGGCGGCGCTGGGCCCAATCTCACCTGAAAGGATCAAGATGTCGACTAGAGGGGGGTGAATAGTCGAACCTGAAAATTCACAAACTTTTTCGTAGCTGTTAAATTAGGTCCGGAGTTTCCGGATATTTTTCCGGATACTCCGGGAAATCCGGAGAATCCGGGAAAATGTCCGGATAGTCCGGCCTGTCAGGGGGGAAACAAATTCGACAGAAATTAAACTTGCTCAAATGTAAATCTGTGAAAATAGGTTATGCACTAGGATGAGACAAGCCTGTTTATCCACTCAAATCTTGCAGGAACCTCAACACGAAGTAGATCGGCACCAAACCCTAGATAAGTGCTCAAGAGAGATACAAGCATGCAACAAGATGAACAAGCACAAGAGACACAAGGATTTGTTACCGGAGTTCAACCTCACACCTTGAGGTCTACGTCTCCGTTGAGGTACCCACAAAGGGTGGACCTTTACACCTAGGTCACTTTCCTCCCTCTAGCGACCACAAAGATCAAGCTAGAGTTACTTACTCAATCTCGGGGTAATACAAACTTCCTTGGGCAGCCACAACCTTTGGATGCTCCAAGGCAACGCCTAGCCGGCTAGGAGCTCAAAGCTCCAAGAGTAACAAACACGAAATGTGCCAACCAAGCGAAGAACGAGGTGCTCTAGAGATGGGAATTCAGCTCACAAGCACTCTCCAAGCTCTTGCTCTCAATCCCTCTTAAATCTCCACCAAATCTCACCAACTTAGAGCCAAGGGAGTAAAGGAGGGAGTGAATGAGTTCTGAAGCTTTGCAGGTCGAAATGGGCAAGAGTGAGAGAGAGGAAAGGGTGGAGGGGGCTTTTATACCCCCTCACACAGAAAAGAGCCGTTACAGCTCTAAGACCCGGAATATTCGGGGTAAACCCGGAAACTCCGGGAAGTCCGGAGACTCCGGGATAAACTCGGATACTCCGGCCTCCCAAGGTCAGCACCCAAGAAAAGTTCCCCGTGAACGTGTTGGTGCAAAGGTGTCTCTCATAGGTTTTGTTAGCAACTTGAGCACCTGTTCGACTCTTGGAGGACACATTTCCTGTCCCTCTTTATAGTGCGGCGTTCCTAGGACTCAAATTCAAAATATAAAATAAATAAGCCTTCTTAGGAACCCCTTTGTAGCATCACTTCCTTTTTGTATAAACAATGAAATAGACTTGATGCCACATACAATTTTAATACCTGCTCATACACTAGATAAATCATTAGTTACTTAAGCGTGTGTCATTAAATCACCAAAACCCACTTAGGGGGCCAAGATACTCTTCAATCTCCCCCTTTTTGGTGATTGATGACAACACATTTAAGTCTTTCAAGAGATAAGTAATGAATATTAAAGAACTTTTGTAATACTCCCCCTCAATATGTGCATGTTGATTTTGAATATCAATGGTCCTTTTAGGGCCAACTTTTTGCACAAAGAGAAAAGCATGAGAGTATTACCCTAGTGGGGTGCTTGTGATGTGCAACAGGTAATAGTGAGATGCTCATGACAGTTTATGCACTCAACAAGGATGCAAAAGAAGTCTGATGCACAAAAGTCCGGACTGTCCGGGCCAGACCCGGAATCTCCGGAAAATCCGGATACTCCGGGAAAATCTCCGGACTCTCCGGGCTTTCAGAACACCAGTGAAAAACAGCATTCATCAAAGATTTTCAGTCTAGCATATAGCATCCTTAGAAAGTAAAAACAGAATAAATCACCACAAGCACACAACCATAAGTCTCAAGCTCATATAATCTTACACACATACGAATAGAGAGTTATTACAAGCCATGGTTCCAAATCCAAATACATAAAGTTTATAGTTCCACACATGATAGATAGATAGATAACTCACTCCCCCTTTGGCATCAAGCACCAAAAAGAAAGTGTGGAGCAGCTGGATCACTCGGAGTCGCCGTCGTCCTCCTCTTCTTCTTCATTGTTGTCCTCCTCCTCCTCTTCCTCTTGTCCTTCTTCTTCATCTTGGGCATCCCACTCCGCAAAAGGATCATCAAAGGTGGGGAGCTCACGGTAGGGATCGGTAGGAAGGCCAAGATGAGACTTAATCTCAATAATGTCCCGGCGGTTCTCATTTGTCTCTGTGGCCATGGTCTTGCACATGCTAAAAATGCTTTTGAGTACCCTCTTGATCATGGAACCGCGGTGCCGACGGGGAGGCCTAGGTGGGGAGGGTGCAGCGGGCACATCATCACGGCGAGGAGCTGCACTGGATGAGCCAACATACTTGCGAGTCTTTGGTGCCTTCTTGGCTCGATCACGGAGGTGACGGAAGGGCTCATGGACAACATCCTTTGGATAGCGGACGTTGGTGACTCTCTCAATCATGTACATGAGATAGGGGGCATAGGGGAGATACTTCATTGGATCATTCATTGCACGCGCTCAACTCATTCCAAATGAAATCAAAGATGCAAAACCCTTCTTCATCCGGTGCCATTCTATTAAGGAGATTTGGAGCAAAGTACCTTAGGGCCGTAGCATCTCCTTGCTTGGGATCAATGGTGGCACGAAAGAATTGGTTGAGGTAGTAGTAGTAGGGGTTGAGTTGATCCGCCTTGCCCTCAATAGCCAAATCACGGCGAGGAAACATGAAAGTGAGGTCCCTAGGCTTGTACTTGTTCTCGTTGTGGATAGGGGTACGATCTTCATCCTTGGACCCAAGTCCCAAAAGCCTAGAGAAAGTCATGTAGTCAATGGTGCACTTGTTTCCTTGAGTGGTCCATGTGATGGTGTTGTCATATGGGTTATAGTAGTAGGAGCAATGGAATTGAGCAAGAATTTCTTTGTTCCAATTGTACCTAAAACCCATAATATCATAGAGAGCAACCTCCTTGCACTTCTCAATCACGGAATTGAACACGGTGTTGTTGAGGTCCTCATAGTACTTCCAATCAATGTACCTCATCTTCACAATGGGCACCATGTTCTTTGCCACTAACTTTGGATTCCGGATGACGGTTTGGTAGAAGTCCCTATGGAAATCACACCAAAACCTTGCCTCAAGCCCTTCACCCTTAAGATAAAGATACACATCCTCCTCCCTTTGTTCCCTCACTGCAAGAGCGTTCTTTGAGTAGTCCCTATACATGTGCTCTGCAAAACCAAGGACGGATCCGGGCTCCCTAAGATTGATAGGAGTGTTGACCACCCGGACGTTTGGTGGAAGGGTAGGGATAAGTCTAGGAGGTGTTTTGGGGCAAATGTGGGCTGCTACTCCTTGCTTGTGTTTAGGAGGAATGCGAGTAGCGGCACGGCTTTGTTGGATATAGGGGGCTTGATGGCTTTTCTTAGGATGAGGTTTGTAGCGTGTCTTTTCCTTAGCAGGCCCCTTTCCATGGCGGCGAGGAGGCTCAGAGGGCTGCTCATAGGTGTCATCCTCCTCTTCACCATCACTCTCGGTCCTCTCCTCCTCTTCCTCCTCTATCTCTTCTTCACTTCCCTCGGCATAGGAGGGAGGAGGGTCACCCCTTCTTGACCTTGAGCTGCGCTGAGATCCCTCTTGTCCCAAAGCTTCTTGCACGGCCCGCAAAGCGGCGGGGTCGTGCCTAGCCTTGGTTCTTCTTTGGGTGGGGGGCTCCTCGGTCTCGCGCCTGATCTTCACCCTCATGATCTGGATAGGTGGAAGGATATGGAAATGAGAGATGATCAATAGAAGAGATGCACAACACTGTGATTTAGGGTTTACAGTGTGAACCCCGGAGACTCCGGGAAAAATTTCGGACATTCCGGGAAGTCCGGAGAGTCCGGGTTTTTCAAGCCCGGAGTTTCCGGGTTTCACACCCGAAACCCTAACTCACAATGCTGCACAAATCAACCATCCAAACTGCGAGATATTGCAGATCTAGAGCCTAAGGAGTATTCTCTACCTATTCCCTAAGAGGATACAACAAGAACGATCCTAGGGAAGTAGATCGAGAAAAGTTCCTCAAGAGATACCTTGGGAAGAGAGAGGGAGAAGCTTCAATCCTTCGAAACCGGAGTGGATCTTCGATCTCCACACCTTGGAGCCCTCAAACCCTCACTCACATTTGATTTGGACGGTGGAAAGCGAAAATCACCCAAGGGGGCGAGGAGAGGGAGAGGGGGAGGGCGACAGGAGAAGGAGGCGGCCGGTCAACGTGATAAAGCAGTGAAAAAAGAAAAAACCACGGTGAAAGGGTATATATACCCTAAAGGTCCGGACACTCCGGGCCAGGTCCGGAGTTTCCGGGAAACCCGGAATCTCCGGGAAAATTTCCGGAGTTTCCGCCCCCCCTGAGTCCAGCGAGTAGATTTGCAAGGAATTTGATTTGGGATAGGTTTGGATGACTATATATGTAATATATGTGAGCCTGAGTAGTATCAACACTTGAGACTAGCCACAAACAAGCAATGAAAACTATAGTCCAAGTGTTGTACCATAAAGATCCAAATTTTTCAAAAACAAATTCAACACAAGTTTTCACAAATCTTTTACTTTCAAAATCTTAATCTAGGTCACTCAAACATGTGCATGATCTCACGCCAAGTTACGAGAATCCAAGATATTTAGCTCACTCCTCAAAGCACAAAACCTTAGTTCATCAAGAGGCTTTGTGAAGATATCGGCTAGTTGCTTATCGGTGCTCACATGGCTTAAGGCGATATCTCCTTTGGCTTCGTGGTCTCTCAAGAAATGGTGTCTTATGTCTATGTGCTTTGTTCTTGAGTGGTTTACGGGGTTGTTAGCTAGCTTGATGGCACTCTCATTGTCACACAAGAGTGGCACCTTGCTAAACTCGCAACCAAAGTCTCTCAAAGTGAGCCTCATCCAAAGTAGTTGAGCACAACAAGCGCCGGCTGCAACATACTCGGCCTCGGCGGTGGAAAGGGCAACGGAGTTTTGTTTCTTGGAGCTCCAAGACACCAAGGACCTCCCAAGGAATTGGCAAGTCCCAGATGTACTCTTTCTATCTACTTTGCAACCGGCATAGTCCGAATCGGAGTAGCCAAGTAGATTGAAAGTGGAGCCCTTAGGATACCATAAACCAAGGTTAGGAGTATGAACCAAGTATCTAAAGATTCTCTTAACGGCCATTAGATGACACTCCTTAGGATTAGCTTGAAACCTTGCACACATGCACACACTAAGCATAATATCGGGCCTAGATGCACAAAGGTAAAGCAAAGATCCAATCATGGAGCAATATACCTTTTGGTCTATGCTTTTGCCTTCCTCATTTAGATCAAGATGTCCATTTGATGGCATAGGTGTTTTGATGGGCTTGGCGTTGTTCATGTCAAACTTCTTGAGCATATCGTTGGTGTACTTGGTTTGACTTATGAATGTGCCATCCTTGAGTTGCTTGATTTGAAAACCGAGAAAGAACTTCAACTCTCCCATCATAGACATCTCAAATCTTTTGGTCATAATCCTACTAAACTCATCAACCCAAGCTTGGTTAGTAGATCCAAATATAATGTCATCGACATATATTTGACACACAAATAAATCATTGCCTTGTTTACGAGTGAAGAGAGTAGGATCGGCTTTGCCTATTTCAAAGCCTTTCTTTAAGAGAAATTCCTTAAGGCATTCATACCATGCTCTTGGGGCTTGTTTGAGCCCATAGAGCGCCTTATGGAGCTTGTAGACGTGGTTGGGAAATTTAGGATCTTCAAAGCCCGGTGGTTGTTCAACATAGACTTCTTCGGAGATTGGGCCATTCAAGAAAGCACTCTTGACATCCATTTGATGTAACTTGAAGTTGTGATGTGTGGCAAAGGCTAAGAGTATGCGGATTGCTTCAAGCCTTGCCACTGGTGCATAAGTTTCTCCAAAGTCCAAGCCTTCTACTTGAGTGTATCCTTTTGCTACCAATCTTGCTTTGTTCTTGGTTACCACACCATTTTCATCTTGTTTGTTGCGGAAGACCCATTTGGTTCCAATCACATTTTGCTTGGGGCGTTCCACTAAGGACCAGACTTCATTCCGAGTGAAGTTGTTGAGCTCTTCTTGCATGGCCATTACCCACTCAGCATCGTCAAGAGCTTCTTCAACCCTAAGAGGTTCCAACATGGAAACAAACGAATAATGTTCACAAAAATTTGCTAATCTTGAACGAGTTGTTACCCCTCTACGGATGCTTCCAAGAATGTTGTCAACAGGATGATCTCGTTGAACACTTTGCCAAACTCTTGGATGTGGGTCAGAAACTTCTTGTTGGATCAATTCCTCAATTTCTTGACTGCTCTGGGAGATCTCAGCAGCAGGCCCGGAGTCTCCGGAATTTTCTCCGGAGTTTCCGGGAAACCCGGAATCTCCGGATTTTTCTCCGGATACTCCGGGGTTCGCAGCGGGAGGTGAAATCGCTGATTCCTCTATCTCGCAGTCCTCATCATCTTCTTCTTGAGGCTTGACTTCTCCAATGGCCATCCTTTTTATAGCCTTTTCAGCTGGTACTTCCTTGCCTACACACAATTCATCAACTTGCTCCACTTGAGAGCCATTAGATTCATCAAACGTCAAGTCACACGTGACTTCAACACAACTGGAGGTTTTGTTGAGGACACGATAGCCATGAGCGTTTGAGGCGTAACCAAGAAAGATACCTTCATCAACTTTAGGTGCAAACTTAGAGCTTTTGGGCTTCTTGTTAAGAATGAAGCACTTACAACCAAAAACTCTAAAGTAAGACACGTTAGGCTTTTTACCGGTTAGAAGTTCATAAGCGGTTTTGTGATGAAGCTTGTGAAGATATAAGCGGTTGATAGCATGACAAGCCGTGTTGATTGCTTCCGCCCAAAAACTATCCGAAGTCTTGTACTCATCAAGCATGGTTCTTGCGGCTTCAATGAGAGTCCTATTCTTCCTCTCCACTATCCCATTTTGTTGTGGAGTGTATGGGACGGAGAGTTCATGACCAATGCCTTCTTCATCAAGATACTCTTCAATGTTGGTGTTCTTGAACTCGGTGCCATTGTCACTTCTCACTCTCTTGATCTTCACATCAAACTCATTTTGGGCTCTTGTGGCAAACTTCTTAAATATTTCATGAACTTTGCTCTTGTCCTTCATAAAGAATACCCAAGTGTATCGAGAGTAGTCATCAACAATGACAAATCCATATTTGTTCCCTCCAATGCTAACATAAGCCACGGGACCAAAGATATCCATGTGAAGTAGTTCCAATGGTCTTGTAGTAGTGAGTACATTCTTGGCGGGATGAGGAGCACCAACTTGCTTTCCGGCTTGACAAGCACTACAAATTCTATTTTTCTCAAAATGAACGTTTGTTAGCCCTAGGATGTGTTCCCCCTTTAGAAGCTTATTGAGATTGTTCATCCCAACATGAGCTAGTCGGCGATGCCAAAGCCAACTCAAGCTAGACTTTGCCAATAAGCATGTATCAAGTTGGGCTTTATCCGATGAAAAATCCACCAAGTAAAGCCTTCCCTTGAGCTCACCCTTAAAGGCAACGGAGTCATCGCCCCTTCTAAAGACGGTCACACCCTCATTGGTGAACAAACAATTGTAACCCATCTCACAAAGTTGTGAAACAGACAATAAATTGTAGTCCAAAGATTCAACTAAATAAACATCGGAAATTGAATGATTGATTGAGATAGCAATTTTACCAAGACCGACAACCGTTCCTCCACCATTGCCTCCAAAGGCAATTCTTTCCGTAGGATTTTCAATCATATCACAAGATGTAAACATTTTCTTCTCCCCGGTCATATGATTTGTACATCCACTATCAATCACCCATTTTGTTCCACCGGAGGAGTATGCCTACAAAACAAGTTATGCTTGTGTTTTAGGTACCCAAGTGGATTTGGGTCCTAGAGCGTTAGTCACAAGAACCTTGGGCACCCACACATTCCTTTTGGTCAATGTCCCTTTTGTGCGGGGTCCCACATACTTGGCAACCACCTTACCCTTGTGGTTCCAAGTCAACACATAGTCGGCATAAAAACTATCTTGTGAGGCATGTGGCTTGGGCTTCTTGCTCAACTTGGTTGGTTTGGTCTTTGCCTTAGATTGTGGTGCATTTGTTGTGACTTGAGTGCTCTTGAACTTGATGGGAGTGTTGTACTTAACTTGGTTGTCAAAGTTCTTGGCACCCAATTGCTTCATGCCATGTACCACATTCCTTGTCCCCACACCTTTGGTGTGGTAGTTCTTGATGAATGGGATGGGGTCTTTTGTACCTTGCTCTTGCTTACCAAGCCCCTTCCCATCCGCAAAGCAAAACTTCTTCATGTAGCTTGACCCAAAGCTTTTGGTGTGGTTCTCAAACTCACCTCTCTTGGGTTCTTTCCTTTTCTCATCAATGAGAGAGTTTGACAACCTAGCAATTTCTTTCCTCATAGCATTCATCTCGGCAATGTTAGTAGCACAAGCATTTACATCAATTTTATAACACCGAGAACAACCATTGCTTGTTGAGGTTTTAGAGTTAGAGAAAGCATCATTAGATATAGTTGTAGCATTATTCTTGAGGTTGTCAAGTTGAACTTCTAGTGCTATGTGACTAGTCTTTAAGCTTTCAAAGCTCTTTTGAAGTTCAAGCTTTTCACCCTCAAGTTTCTTGCAAGCATCCTTAGCTAGGAAAGATTCCCTAGTTAATTCATCTACTATCAACTCATCTTTAGCTTGGGATTTCTTGAGGCTAAGAATTTCTATCTCCTTTTCCTTGAGCAAGTCCTCTTGCACCTTGAAACCATTCTTTTCAATTACAAGGGCATTCTCAAGGACAATTGTTTTCTCCCGCTCAAGTCTAAAGAGTTCTTCTTGCACCTCTAGAGTCCCATCTCTATTCTCTATTTCTTTCATTAAAAACATGATTTTCTTAGTTGCGTTTTTACCAAAGCTAGTGATCATCATTTCAAAGTCAAGATCGTTTTCACTATCATCATCTAGGGGCGGGGTGGGAGTGTCTACCTTAGATCCCCTAGCCATGAGGCATGTGTGGGTGAAGTCATCTTCATCATCGGTGAGATCTCCAAAGAGTGATGACTTGTTGATTGGTTCTCCAATGGATATAGTGGCAAGACCCACTTCATCATCGGAGTCGGAGCTATCATCATTTGAATCCCATTCTTCACCCAAATGTGCTTCACCAACTTCCTTCTTCTTGTTCTTGTCATTCTTGTTGGTGTCTCTTCTTCTCACTTTGATGTTGGGACACTCCGCAATGAAGTGACCCTCCTTGCCACACCCAAAGCACGGCCTCTTGGAAGTCCTCTTCGTCTTGATCTTGTCTTTGTCTTTGCTCTTGTTGATGAAGCCACTCTTCTTGAACATTTTGTTGAACTTTCTTACAAAAAGTGCCATTTGCTCGGGAGTCATGTTCAAGTCACTCTCTTCATCACTATCTTCCTCGACCACGGTCTTTGAGGTTGATGAGCTAGATTTCTTCTCTTTGCTAGATGCCTTGAGGGCCACTCCCTTGTTCTTCTCAAGTTGTTCATGCATCTTTGACATTTCTTGTGAAAGCTTTGACTCCTTGACGGTGATAAGGTGTTCTTCCATTCTTCCTATCACATCTGCCGGAGTGAACTTGTTGAAGCCTCTCTTCTCTCTAATGAGTGTTGGGAGTTGAACATCCCTTACCATGTACGCGGAGAGGATCTTATCAACCACTTCTTTTCTTCCCCATCTTGTGCTTCCAAGTGATTTGATCTTGTTGATGATCTTGTTCAAGCGGTTGTACATGTCTTGTGGAGACTCATCATCCTTGATAACAAAGCGATTGAGCTCACTTTCCAAGGCTCTAATTCTTCCTTCTCTTACTTGCTTTGTCCCTTCATGGTTGATGAACAATGTGTCCCACACTTCCTTGGCGGATTTCAACCCATCCACCTTGTCATACTCTTCGGACGTGAGCGAACTCTTGATGATGCGTATGGCTTGATAGTTTCTTTGTATCTCATTAGCTTGCTCTTGAGTTAGCGTTGCATCACCACTAGGGAAAGTAATACCCCTGTTCACAATAGTCCAAAGTGCGGGATTCACCGCCATCAAATACTCCTCCATCGAGTTCTTCCACTTGGAATAGCCGGTTCCATCAAATTGGGGTATCTTCCCAATGTGGCTAGAACCCGATGGATGGTTAAAGGATAAACGAGAATAATCGAAAGAGGTTCGAGTATAGTCCCTTGATGATGACGGTCGTCGAGCGGAGCGGTTGGACCTTGCATCATCAAATTCTTCATCCTCACTATCGGAGGAGTCATCACCATGTCCATGTGCTTGATGGCTTGTGCTTGCTCCAAGGGTGTTACCTCCTTGAGGTGGGACAGGTGGTGTGCCAACAACATTGTTGACGGGATCACCTTCGGCGAGGGGTGGAGCTTGATCGATTGGATTCGACATCTTCTTGACTCCAAGCGGTTAAGCTTCAAATTCGGAGCACTTGGCTCTGATACCAATTGAAAGGATCAAGATGTCGACTAGAGGGGGGGGTGAATAGTCGAACCTGAAAATTCACAAACTTTTTCGCAGCTGTTAAATCAGGTCCGGAGTTTCCGGATATTTTTCCGGATACTCCGGGAAATCCGGAGAATCCGGGAAAATGTCCGGATAGTCCGGCCTGTCAGGGGGGAAACAAATTCGACAGAAATTAAACTTGCTCAAATGTAAATCTGTGAAAATAGGTTATGCACTGGGATGAGACAAGCCTGTTTATCCACTCAAATCTTGCAGGAACCTCAACACGAAGTAGATCGGCACCAAACCCTAGATAAGTGCTCAAGAGAGATACAAGCATGCAACAAGATGAACAAGCACAAGAGACACAAGGATTTGTTACCGGAGTTCAACCTCACACCTTGAGGTCTACGTCTCCGTTGAGGTACCCACAAAGGGTGGACCTTTACACCTAGGTCACTTTCCTCCCTCTAGCGACCACAAAGATCAAGCTAGAGTTACTTACTCAATCTCGGGGTAATACAAACTTCCTTGGGCAGCCACAACCTTTGGATGCTCCAAGGCAACGCCTAGCCGGCTAGGAGCTCAAAGCTCCAAGAGTAACAAACACGAAATGTGCCAACCAAGCGAAGAACGAGGTGCTCTAGAGATGGGAATTCAGCTCACAAGCACTCTCCAAGCTCTTGCTCTCAATCCCTCTTAAATCTCCACCAAATCTCACCAACTTAGAGCCAAGGGAGTAAAGGAGGGAGTGAATGAGTTCTGAAGCTTTGCAGGTCGAAATGGGCAAGAGTGAGAGAGAGGAAAGGGTGGAGGGGGCTTTTATACCCCCTCACACAGAAAAGAGCCGTTACAGCTCTAAGACCCGGAATATCCGGGGTAAACCCGGAAACTCCGGGAAGTCCGGAGACTCCGGGATAAACTCGGATACTCCGGCCTCCCAAGGTCAGCACCCAAGAAAAGTTCCCCGTGAACGTGTTGGTGCAAAGGTGTCTCTCATAGGTTTTGTTAGCAACTTGAGCACCTGTTCGACTCTTGGAGGACACATTTCCTGTCCCTCTTTATAGTGCGGCGTTCCTAGGACTCAAATTCAAAATATAAAATAAATAAGCCTTCTTAGGAACCCCTTTGTAGCATCACTTCCTTTTTGTATAAACAATGAAATAGACTTGATGCCACATACAATTTTAATACCTGCTCATACACTAGATAAATCATTAGTTACTTAAGCGTGTGTCATTAAATCACCAAAACCCACTTAGGGGGCCAAGATACTCTTCATCACCGATCACCAACTGCGCATGCCAACGTACGGGTCGCCGCGTCATCAAGTCGTGCGCGTCCGTATACGAATACGATGGATCGATGGCCGACGGCCGTAGGGGCCCGGCTGGCACGCACCTGGTGGGAGCCGATGGCGATGTAGGAGCGGTAAAGGAGGTGCGAGGCTCGCCGGTGTTGCCCCTCCACGGCAGCTCGCCTATCGCCGTGTGCCCCCATCTGACCATCTCCCACCGCTTCCTGCCGGCACCCTCCTTTCTTTCTCGTCCCTGCGCGCCGCAGGAGCCTCCGTCGCTACTTCCTCGCGGACCCTGACGCTGATGGGGCAAGCGGCGTGGCCCGTTTGGTGACGGCGACTTGAGCAGGGGCGGCGTGGCCACGATGGGGCGACAGGAGGTTCGCGATGCGGGGATATTGACGAGGTACGCGTATGATATCAGGACACCACCAGACGTAGTGCTGGGATTTCGGCGTGCGCGGAAGGGTTGGGTACACATGCGGGTAAGGACAATCCTAGGTGAGAAAATAAATACCTTTTTGGCAGAAACGCTCTCTAAATTGCGATTTCTATGGTCGTTCCACCTTTTTGGTCATCATGCAACCTGACGGGTGGGTCCGGCGTGAGGGGTAAGACGGGCCCGAATTGGGTGAGAAAAGTTTTCAATTGTCTTCGCTCCTTATGTATGTATATTATGCACATGGGTGCATTCTATATAGAGAATGCACTTAGGCCAACTGATGCGCCACGGTCCAGCCAACACCGCGCACCAGCGAACCAACCCTGCACCACACGCGCGGCATTAACTCACCCTTCCCATTCCCCTTCTCTCCCTCTCCTAAAAAAATCGGAAAATTTGTCCACAGCACATCCTCAAATGAGGATTTGGTGTGAGACACACTTCATTTTTTGATTTTGTGGGTTGCACACTGTGAATTTGTGGTTTTGTCTCCAACACACCGGACCACATGCAAGGACTGATTTGCCCTCCTAATATCGGACCCACTCGTCAGCTTTCTCCCTCTCCTCATGTCCGGACCTGCCCGACGCAAAGCCACGCGTGAATGAGCAGAAACGCTGGCCGGAGACCTGTACCTTGGGGCGATGCCGGCGAACATGCGGCCACGACCAAAACCAGCGATTGAACAGCTAGACGGCTTCGTCTGAGGAGCTTCTAGTGGTTTCATCGAAGAAGCTTTGCAGATCTGCTTGTCAATGGGGGATGACGGCTGCAGGTCGAGAGAGGTGCAGAGGACTTCAACAAAGTCAGGGAGCTCAACCTGAGGGTGGTGGCGGCGTGCGCGGCCTCGACCTCTGCGCGAGAAGCTCGACCCGGGGGCAACAGCGGGGAGCTCGACCCGGGGGACGGCGGCGGTGTGCCCGCGGCACCGGCCTCCTCCGCGCAAGGAGCGGTGTGCCCGCAGCACCAGCCTCCGCGGCTCCGCCACGCGAGGAGCTCGACCTGGAGGCAACACCGGCGATGCGCGACCCCGGGAGCGGCGGCGGCGTGCCCGTGGCACCGGCCTCCCTCCGCGCGGGGAGCTCGACCCGGCCACCTGGGGGCAGCACCGGCGTGCTCACGGCACCCGCCTCCGCGCGGGGAGCTCGTGTTGTGGGATATGGCTGGAGCGCCGGCGGAAGCGAAGGCCGAAGAGGAAAGGCCGACAAGAGGAGAGGGAGAGAGCTGACGGGTGGGTCCGACTTTTGGAGGGCAAAGTAGTCTTTTCATGTGCTGTAATGCGTTGGAGACAAAAATACAAATGCAGAGTGTGCAACCCACAAAATCAAAGAATGTAGTGTGTTTCACACCAAACCCTCATTTGAGGATGTGTTGTAGACAAATTTCCCAAAAAAATCTCCATCTCTCCCCATCGCTCCCCACTCTGTTGCCTTCCTCGCCGCCTCCGCCATCACCGCGACGGTGCGCTCTCCCGGAACCCCAACCGCTGCCAACGACCCAAGCCGGGGGAATCGCTCAGCGCGCGCTCGGCGCAGCCGCCGCCGACAACCCGCGCTAGGGGAATTGCTCCGCGCACGCTCGGCACAGCCTCCGCCTTGGCCCCGTGCCGGGGGAATCCCTGTGCGCGCTCGGCGCAGCGTCCGCGGTCGTCGCGCGCACGCTACGCCCCGCAGTTCTGCGTCATCAGTGGTCGTCAGCGTCTGGAGCACGCGCGGGGATGGGGTCGATGATTTGGACGGAGGACGAGGAGGAGTGGGCGGTGGCGGAGGAGGAAGGCATGGCGATGGCGGGAGCGTGCTCTCGTGGCTCTGGACGCCCTCTGGAAGAAGCACGGCGTCGACACGAGGGAGTTCGCGCCGCTCCTCGCCGGCGACCACCGCGCATGCTCGCGGCCGCCCGCAGGCACCGTCTGTGTGTACGCGGACGTGCTCGAGGTCGGGATGCGCATCCCGCTGCACCCCTTCTTCGGTGAGGTGCTCTCGCACTTCAGCCTCGCGCCGAGCCAGCTCGCGCCCAACTGCTGGCGCGTCATGGCGGCATTCGTCGTGCTCTCCCGCTCCGCCGGCGTGCTCCCGCCGTCGGTCGTCGTGTTCCGGTACTTCTTCTCGCTACGCGTGGCGAAGGCCAAGGGCCTGTATTGTTTCCCGGGGAGGGACGCCGCCGCCCTCGAGGTGTGCAGGGATTTCGTCACCCGTCATCCACGACATCATCTCGAGGTATTCGCGCGCCCCCAGTCCAAATTACGCGCTCCACCCCTGGATTTTCGATTCCCCTGCCGCAACAACATATTCGAGTTTATGATTCTTAGGTATTTGTAGTGTTTCGTGTGTTTTTAATCACAAATTTCTGGATAGCTTCATAGTATGTCGTTCTCACACACACATAGATCTAGAATCGTTTTAGGATTTTTCACGTTTATTTGCTGTGATCAACATTTTTGTTTTTGTTTTCCTTTTGACAGCAATCTAGATTTTGCAACTGGTATATGGTAGAAGTAGTGATTACTTCAGCAGATTTGTTGCAACCGGGTTATGGCACATGTTGCATTTCGGTTCATGTTGCAACTGGCTTTTGGTACTAGTTGTAATTAGTCCAGCAGATTTGTTGCAACTGGCTTACGGTACATATTGCAATTTGTTCGACTTTGGACTTTTCAATATCTGTATTCAAACCACACATACTCAATCATATATTTTTGTTGCAACTGGCTCATGACAGTAGTGGTAATTCACTTTTTATTTTTATTTTAACCACTGCAACCCACAGTTGTTAATTGCTGCAAATGGCTGCATTAGTTTTTTGTAATCTGTCCCCTATTTTTGGACTGCATGTTTACTGTAATGTTTACTAATCTATTGGGTTGGGTCATTATTTTGCACAAATATGGTTCTCCGGATAGCTCTGTGCCCTTGTACTCTTGGTGATGTTTGATTCATGTTGTAGTTATGCACTTGAAATTTTGGAGGGTTGCAAATTTCCTACAGCCGCCTCTGCCCTTTTATTATTTGAGAAAGCTCAAGGGAAGATCGAGTGAACTAGCATACCATGGCTAACAAATTATTTTATTATTTGATAGATTTTGGTATATGCCGTGCGACCATGACTTCTTTCCCACTTACCACTAATGAATATTCTATGCACTTTTAATTGAAGTAGAAAGAGTAGAGAGAACACCGTTTCAGCATGTTTAAATAGATTTTTGCCATATCCCATATATAAGCTGCCATAGGTTATTTATCCTAGTTGCAACCTGAGGAAGCGACAAGTTGGAACCACTCCAATTGTAACCAGATTATGGTCCGACTTTGCATTTATGATGGTGTCCTAGTTGCAACCAGTTTTCTATTGTAGTTGTAACTAGATTATTGACATAGTTGCAATTGGAGGCAACCGATTGCATTGGCGACGACATGTGAATTTTTAGTATATTTTGTAATTACATTATTGTCCTAGTTGCAACTGGAGGACACGACAAGGTGCAACTGCTCCAGGTGTAACTAAGTTATTGTCCCAATTGCAATTATGGTGTCAACTTTGATGCATTTCTGACAGAAAATAAATTCATTTTTTCTTTTTCTTGGTGCTTGGGTCCGTGCGGCCTCGCTAATCCGATTGGCCTCCTATAGAAATTAGGTTATTTCATAACTTGCAATTGTTGTCTCCTGATTGCAATTGGTCTCATGTGAGGGTAGTAATTATTTTATTTTTGTTCCACTTGGCAATTATATTGTATTTATGATAATAATTGACCTCATATCTTGGTTTTGATGGTGTTTTTTTACCTTTTCTATTTTGGAGTACCATTTAAACTTTTGATGTTAGAAATTAGGTTATTATTAGACTGGCAATTGCACTGCAAACATGGTCGCAATTCGCTTCATCTACAGATATGATAGTGTGCAGATATGATAGTGTGCTCTCTTTGCAACAAGTTTTAAGTGTAGTTGTAACTGAGTTATTGGTCAAGTTGCAATCGGGGGAAGCATCCTAGTTGCAATTGGAGTACCCAACCAAGAGTTTAGTGATTTTCGATTCATGTTGCAGTACACCTTTTTGGGGCTACAAATTCTGTACATATGTTCATGTGTTTTTCTCACGTTTTGAGATTTGAAATATAGCATCATCAATATGCTAGTATCACTTTTTCCCCAAATTAGTCATCACACCTTTTTTCTCTGATTGGCCTCTTGTAGAAATTGGATGACCCTAGGACTGGCAATTGCACTGTACACATGGTTGCAATTGGCCTCTTGTCTGATTTTGGTGGGATTCGTTATCTTTTCAAATTTTCATATCGATTAAACATTTGACTCTAGAAATTAAATTTGTTAACCTGGCAGTTGCACTATAGCTATGGTCGCAATTAGATTCATCTACAAGTTATGTTGCATAATTTTATGTTGGAGTTAGTGAACACATTTTTTTGCAATTACACTGTAAATTGCATCTTCATATGTTGGGATGGTGTGTCCTAGTTGAAACTAGTTTAATTGGTTTAGATCAATTATTGCAAGTAGACCATAGCTTCAGTGGTAATTTGTTTCATTTTTTTATGCAGACAACCTTTCTTTTTATCTGAAATGAAAGTCGAGACCACCTACCTTTTTGCCTCCAAAAACCTAGCCAGTAGCATCTAATGCATAGCAGGTATGATTTTTTTACATATCAGTAGCAACGGTGAACTCGATATGTAGCATGGTAGATAATTTGTTTGATATTTACTCCACTGACTAAACACAATGATGCATTTCTTTCTACATATTACCATTTTTTTTTCAAATTTGAGTCTGATCCACTGTGTCTTTTTGTATTATAGAATTATAAAATCATTGCGAAAGATGTGAATGACAACAGGAAGATGGATATGCGGACACAAATGTATTTTGTTAGATGTTTTTTATTCTTCACAATGTAGTAATCCACGCAGCACCAATATGCAATTTGTTTAAATGACTAGTTGCAATTTGTGTAATCTAGAAGAAACAACTCTTAATAAACAAACAACAACATAGCCTTTTGTCTCAAGCAAGTTGGGGTAGGCTAAAGATGAAACCCAAAATTTGCACTCTTAATACTGTTTGTAATTCACACATCACCATTATGCAATTCGGTTCACTGACTAGTTGTAATTCACACAGCTGCAGCCAGCACTATCGAAGGGGCTCGGGCTGCCAGAGTGGAAGGACGAGCAGGTGTATTCCGCATGGAGGTGATCTAGCGCATGCATTCACCTGGAACTGATGGCGGTCTGTGCATTTCTTAAACAAAATTCCATCTGAGTTACTTGTCGCATTTCTATTAGTATATTCGATTTGAATTCCTCTCTGTGATGGGTTACTAATGACGTAAGATGTCAGAGCAGATCAATTGTTCATTTTTCTCTTTTGTATACTTATCGTGAGCAACTGATTTTTTTTTCTTTTTTTGGGGGGGTGTAGGGGTTTGTTTGCATGGTAGGCATTTTCTCTTTGTAGATTTAGTTTGCATTTTTCATCTTTGTGATTTACGACTGCAATCCATATGTGTGTCGAGGATTTAGCTAGCGGGGTGTCATCTCTTTTTTGAGAGTAATCCATCTGTTTCTAGTGTTGCATTATACTACACGCAAGGTTGCAAATTGTCACGGCTAGTGTTTTACAAATGTGTTCAGCGTTGCAACTGTACCATACCCTCTAGCGAAATTCTGTTTAGGGTGTTTAGGGTTTAGGGTTACACTGTGTTTTTTTGTATTATAGAATTATAAAATCATTGCGAAAGATGTGAATGACAACAGGAAGATGGATATGCGGACACAAATGTATTTTGTTAGATGTTTTTTATTCTTCACAATGTAGTAATCCACGTAGCACCAATATGCAATTTGTTTAAATGACTAGTTGCAATTTGTGTAATCTAGAAGAAACAACTCTTAATAAACAAACAACAACATAGCCTTTTGTCTCAAGCAAGTTGGGGTAGGCTAGAGATGAAACCCAAAATTTGCACTCTTAATACTGTTTGTAATTCACACATCACCATTATGCAATTCGGTTCACTGACTAGTTGTAACACACAGCTGCAGCCAGCACTATCGAAGGGGCTCGGGCTGCCAGAGTGGAAGGACGAGCAGGTGTATTCCGCATGGAGGTGATCTAGCGCATGCATTCACCTGGAACTGATGGAGGTCTGTGCATTTCTTAAACAAAATTCCATCTGAGTTACTTGTCGCATTTCTATTAGTATATTCGATTTGAATTCCTCTCTGTGATGGGTTACTAATGACGTAAGATGTCAGAGCAGATCAATTGTTCATTTTTCTCTTTTGTATACTTATCGTGAGCAACTGATTTTTTTTCTTTTTTTTTTGGGGGGATAGGGGTTTGTTTGCATGGTAGGCATTTTCTCTTTGTAGATTTAGTTTGCATTTTCATCTCTGTGATTTACGACTGCAATCCATATGTGTGTCGAGGATTTAGCTAGCGGGGTGTCATCTCTTTTTTGGGAGTAATCCATCTGTTTCTAGTGTTGCATTATACTACACGCAAGGTTGCAAATTGTCACGGCTAGTGTTTTACAAATGTGTTCAGCGTTGCAACTGTACCATACCCTCTATTTTTGTAATTCAACCTTGGTTAGAATCATTACTATTTGTTGGACAGACTGCCCTCATGTTGTTACTATACACATTTATTTTTTGTACAAGTGAGCAGCTATATAATATTTTTGCCCGCGTTGCAAATTTTTGCCATTATGCTTGGTGTTGTGTCAGCATTTGTGTTCAGTGTTGCAACTGCACCATAGCCTCAATTACAATTCAGTCGTTATCAGAATTATCTGCATTTTTATGAGTCTGCAGGTGCCTCTGCAGATTCTCTCGGTTCAAGTGCGCGTGAAGATCAACTCGGAGGTGGTGAGGATGGACAAATTGTAGATTCTCCCATGCCAATTGAAGTTCAAATTCCACAGGATGGAGAGGTACTGAGGAACAACCACTCATCTAGTTCATTATTTTTCTATATATCATACATGAGTAAGTTTTATCGTCACACAACCCAATTTTTATTTATATGCACTAGCACCACCTGCATTGTGTGGACCTTCGCAGTTCCCTTGACTTAGTGCTATAGAATGTGATTGTTGATTACTTCACTAATAAGGTCAAAAAGTGAGTAGGTTATCTTTTTATTTTGTAGCAACTCACACAACAACAATATGTAATCAGACTCACTGAGTAGTTGCAATGTGTGTCTCTTTTTTTGCAGAATGAAACAACTTTTTTTGCAGAATGAAACAACTGAGCAGCAATTTGTTTAGTTTTTTTTGTTGCAAATGGCCAATGGTACTAGTTGCAATTTGGTTTAATTTGAATTAATGTTTTTATCGGAGCCTACACATGCAGTCGTGGCCATATACATAGTAGTAATTGTCTTAATAGTTTTGTTGCAACTGGCCCATGGCACCGATGACAATTCGGTTCACTTTAACTTACTTTTTATTGGAGCTCAGCCCACACATTCATGTGTGTTGGAACTGTGCCCATAAGTAATTGGTTTAGATATATTGTTTGCAACTAGCCTATCGCATCAGTGACAATTCATTTCAATTGGACTTATTTTTTATCAGAGCTCCACCAACACATTTCTTATAGTTATATATGTTGCAATTGTGCCCATATACACTGTACTAATTAGTTTAGATTTATTGTTTCCAACTAGACCATTTTATCAATGGCAATTCATTTCATTTTTCAATAAGAACTAGAACATTTAGCCTCATGTAGGAATTGGATCACCGCAGGACTTGTAATTGCTGAGTCTCCATGATTGCAATTGGTCTCATATGGTTAGCAATTGTTTTATTTTGTACTTTTCCCATTATATTGATAGTTCTGGTGGTGAATTTGAGTTTTGCCTTCTGTTCTGTAAAGGTGCCTCATACTCGTGCCAAATCACCAAAGTTTACAAGTTTAAGGAGAAAGAGTTGCAGTGATACAACAGACACCAGAGGGGAAAAACACTAGTGCATCATCTGCCTGGTGGCATTGTCACAACATCAGAAGTTCTGAAGATGCTAATAGAGTACAGTGCTCGCTGAAGAATGATGTGGCGACTAAAATCAGAGCTGTCAAGCCCTGAGCTGAAGGCCCTTTCAAAAACCTAGAGCAACCAAGCTCCGCGATTGTCGTTGTACAAACCTAATTAAACTCTTAGCCATTTCCATTTCATCTTGCTCTTATTTTACACCCGCCATCTCCACCACAAGAAGGCTGTAGGACCAAGGCTGGTGCACGTCCTGCTGGACCTTATCCATTTTCTTTCATATGCTCTGTACTTGTAAGAACTGTTGCTGGGACCATGTGATGCTCGATGTTATAGGTTACTTGAGGGTCTTCGTAAGGAAGTCTGCCAGTGGGTGTCTTGCTCCTTTGAAGCCCTTGAACTAATCTGTGTTTATGTTTTTCTTGTAGTAAGTAGTAACTGATTACACTTGCAAATTGGTAAATAAGTTTTTACTGATTGCAACAAGCACTAACTACACTACACCCATGTTGCGATTGTGTTATAGTTGTGATGATAACTCATAGTGCATGAAGTTGCAATTATAGATTTTAAAAAAAGTCCATCAAATATAGTCTTGATGCATCTCAGTTTGTTAAGCACATTTTTTTCCAACAACCAGATGCAAACCGATTTGAGTTTGGTGCTGCGGTTCAAAAGATATCGCATTTTTCGATTTGAATCAAAAGATTCCCTGCATGCATTGTGTGGGGAAGCTGGGAGGCGCGGCCTGTTCGTGGGGCTATGATGACCATGTGGAGGCGCGTGGGACCCAGGTGGAGGCACACGGCCCACGTGTGGGACGAGCGGGCTGAACCGGTGCAGCGGGAAGCACGCGAGGTAGGTCTGTGTATTCGCTATATAAATTGCACCTTGTTGCATTTTAGCTTATATATATATATATATATATAAGAGTGGATTTCGTAGAATGGTGGGTACCTGCGCACGGCCTATCCGCCGTCCGTTCCGCTGGTGATTTGCTGATCTGCGCGAGTGTTAAGAAGGGTAAAGTGCTGCACGATACAATGGGTGTGTTTAGATCCCAAAATTGGGATGCAAAATTTTGGGATTTTGCACGGATTTTGAGCTGAAAAGCACTGTTCCGAACTGAAAAGCATTGTAGCACTTTTCGTTTGTTTGTGGTAAATATTGTCCTATCATGGCCTAACTAGGCTCAAAAGATTCGTCTCGCAAAGTACATCCAAACTGTGTAATTAGTTTTTGATTTCACCTACATTTAGTACTCCATGCATGTGTCGACATTTTTGATGTGATGTTTGATGTGATGGGGAATCTTCTTTTTCATAGTGAATTTTGGGAGAAGTTTAGCTTCTAAACACACCCAATATAAATCTGACAGCTAGTCCATGACCTGTCACCTCACTCCCCCAACAGCGACCGGGTTTGCTCAAGTTGACCGGAATGTTATGGCGGAATAGCCGAATCCGTCCCTGAACTATCGGCGAAAGCTCAGTTTCGTCCCTGAACTATCAAAACGGCCGATTCAGTACCTGAACTATGTGAATTGGTCCGATTTCGTCCCTCGTGCCCACGCCATTTGCCGTCCGTCACTCCCCGTCTTCCACACGCGAGGTTGAAGAGCAAGCAGAGGAAGAAGGGGGCCGCCGGACGTCGCACTTGGCGTCTCCGGTTGATGTGCCGCCACCGACCAGCGCGCCTGTGCAAGGCGCTTCCCTCTCCAACCTCGCCCTGCTCCTCTCCTTCCTTCCACAGCGAGCACGGTGGCGGCTCGGTCAGCTCCTTTTCGCCGGCGACTCCCTCCCCTGGCCTCTCACCTCCCCGACGGAGGCGCGGTGCCAGCGGATCTCTCTCCCCGGCGAATCTCTCTCCCTCCCAGCGTGGCCCGGGCCGGCGGCGGCAGAGGAGGAGCTCCCTCTTCGAGGTCTCCTGCGCCGGCTTGGCTACTCGCGTTGACCGCGGCGGAGCAGGATGAGGAAGCTCCAGGCAGCGACATCCACAGCGGCTGCGGCGGGGACTTCCTCAGACAGCAGCTGAGTAGCACGACGAGCATGTGCGGCACACTGTACTACGTGGCGCCGGAGTGCGGCGGTGGCCCGTGCGAGCACGACTGCGAGCTGTTGGAGAAGGCCGGCGTGTACAGCTTCGGCGTGCTTGTGCTCGTGATCCTGTCCGGCCAGCGACCGGTGCACATCCTGTTGTCGCTGATGAAGCTGGAGAAGGCCAGCCTGGTGAGTTGGTGCCGGCAGTTGGCGCGCGTCGGGAACGTCCTTGAGCTCATGGACGAGAGACTGGACGGCGGATACGACAAGGACTAGGCCGTGTTGCTCTGCCTGCAGCGGCAGTCGGAGCTCCGGTCGGAGAGCATTAACATTGTCAAGATCCTAGACGGCGAGATGGAGCTGCCGCCGGCGCCAGTGGAGCTCTCGTCGTCGCCCCGCGTGCGGCCGTTCCCGTGGTCGTCGCGCCGCAGCGAGATGCCGCCCTAAGGCCAAGCTCTCCAGCCCCAACAGATGAGAAGGAGGTGCTCGCCGGCCTCCTCGCCGTGTGCGCCGGTCCAGGACCATCGCGGCCGCACACCTACGTACGATAGCTCCACGGCCGCGCCCATCCAACGCCTCCGCCGCCGGTGCTCGTCCTGCCCGCACCAGGGGCGCGCTCCGCCCCTTCCACCGGTCCTCACCTCCTCCCCTGCGTCGCCTGCCGTGCTGCTCCTCGCCAACTCCGGCGGTCGCGCCCAGCGACAGCCGCGCACCACGACCCTCGCTTCCTCTGGCGGCTGCGCCAGGATATGCAAGGACGACGTGGTTCGGCCGGTTGCCGGCGCCTCGTCTTGACCCGGACAGCGACCGACAGCGTGTGCACACGGGGAGCAACGGACGGCAAACGGCGTGAGCACGGGGGACGAAATCGGACCGATTCGCATAATTTAGGGACCAGATCGGCCGTTTTGATAGTCCAGGGACGAAACTGAGCTTTCGCCGATAGTTGAGGGACGGATTTGGCTATTCCGCCGAATGTTATCAGGATCTCTCCTACTCACACGTAGAGCTGGGACTTGGACTGTGCTATTTATGGGCCGCACGAAGCACGACATTTTGGCACGACCCAAAGCACGGCACGACACGATAAATTTTGGACCGTGCCGGCACGACACGAATGCGAGGGTCGTGCCGTGCTTAGGATCTCGGCACGATGAGCGGCACGGCACGACACATATTTTGGGCCGTGCTTGGGCCAGCACGGCACGAAAACGGCCCATTTGCAAATCTGTAGGTTATTCCTTCCTGATAGCATGCGTTATATGCATTATATAGTCTAATATAACTAATAGTATAGAAATAGATCACAAAATCTATCTTACATGTATGAAATTGTGTTAATCATCATTCATATCATAATAAGGTTGTGTTCTCGTATGGTCAGAAGTAGTCACATCGTGAGGGTCGTGCTTGGGCCGGCACGACACGAAGACGTGCCGCCGTGCCACGGGCCGTGCTTGGGCTTAGTAAAAAATTTGTCGTGCCATGTCGGCACGACACGACGTGCCTCGCGTGCCTAGAAATTTAAGCATGAGGCAGCACGAGGCACGAGAGTGCCGGGCCGGGCCGGCACGGCACGGCCCAAGTCCCAGCTCTACTCACACGCTATCGCTGCATACAGAGCGCACGTAGGGTTGCCGGGTAGTGTTTGAAAAAAGTTGGACTGTGCTCACGAAGTTTCAATCGCGCGCCAGCCCTGTTTAGTTTGCCAAAAGTCTTCAAAATTTTCGTACTGCAGACCGTGTCACCTCTCACAGAACATATTTCCTAATGTAAAAATTTCACCACTTTCACTAAAAATTTCACCACTTTCACTAAAAATTCTAAATGGTGCCAAATGACGCGCTCAATCAACCATAGCGACCAATCTTTCCTGACGAAAATTGGTACCCAGGGGTTTCAAGTGCAAATTAAGACCTGAACCCTGAAGTTTGGGATCCTGACAAAAAAAATTGCAAGTACAATAAATTGCGATCGTGGGCTCATGTATCACATTAATCACTCAAGCTTTGGAGTATCAAATAGTTACAAAAATCATCGGTTGTGATGAATAAATAGTGATGTTCACTATTCCTTCTGGATAAACCGGCAAAGCTCTATGGTGCCCTGTTACACAATTTTGCTCCCAAGATAAATGATTTCTTCTGTGGCAGTGGAAACTGCATGGAGAGAGAGGAAAAAATATCTAATCTGCACAAATACTTATGTGAGCAAAATACTCAAATGGAGATCAACAAGACGAATAATTATGTGAGCAAAATACTCAAATAGAGATCAACAAGTGCTACAAATGTCAAGGTGGATTCAGACTCTACAAGTGTGCTACGTTAGTTCTCCCAACTTCCCAGGAATCATTTCACTATTTTATTGTGATTTCTAAGAAATAATTTCCCTATTCCATTGTGATTTCGGATGCCCACCCAGCAATATTGGAAAGAGTGGAAGACATACTTTACTCCTTACCCAATTTCAGCTAAAGCATACTGGCACCGTTTAGTTGGTGAAATATTTTGGTGAAAGTAGTGAATTTTTTACATTAAAAAACGTGTTCTGTGAGAGATAACACGGTCTGTAATGCGAAAATTTTGAGAACTTTTGATGAACTAAACAAATGAGGCCTACCGCGCGTCACTGCTAAGATTTCAGGATGCTCCAACGGAGATACCCGCACAAGCTACCGAAATTCAGACACCAGAATCCGACATCGGAGCAAAATCACATTTGCAAGCTGCAAGCATCATCGAGCACGGCCAGCACAAAGTTCTCCTCCGGTCCTCCCACTCAACGCCAAATCAGAAAGCATCCCGAAACAGTTCACCGCAGCAGTAAGCAACAACCTACCGGAGGTCCTAAACTAACCACAGCGCAGTACAATTACGCCCTTAAACAACCAGGAACACTCAGGTGGTATTTTGATGATTAGAGTAGCTATACGTACATGTAGATAAAACTCGTCCTATATATGTATGTATGTATGTATATATATATATATCGGTTATTGTTTTCTGCCTAGGGTGGTAGGAGTGCACCCGGGGTAGGGTAGCTACCCACACCCCAACCACCCTCCGATTTTTTAGCTGCGGTGCAGATGTATTTTCGGTGTTGTCACTAGTACACAAGCACACTGCATTTGCACTGCTGCTACTGATCACTAGTAGTCACTATTCAACTACTAGTCACTAGTACACTGCATTTGCACAGCTGCTACTATTCATTGAACAGATACTAGTCATTGCTCTACCACCTGCAATCTGCACCCCTGACCAGTCTTGGTGCACTGACCGATGCAGGCAGCTGCGTTATGTAGAGTAGAGTTTTTCTTTTCGCTTGTTATATCGTCCCGGATATTTTTTTATGTGGCACAGTTTTTTTTTACAACTAGCAAACTTTATATTATAGCATCATTCTTACAACTAGGCCCTTCACAAAGGTGCCAATTACAACAAGGTCCCTAGGGACACAACCAGACTCAACACCGGAGTACAGCTCGCCGGCGTACGTCAGCAAATGCGTCACAGACGCTTGGAGCCAGGGCGGAGGGGCCTCGCAAAGCGAAGGCTATAGGTGGACGAGAACGGCATCTTGTAGAAGCGTCGCCGGCAAACCGAAGATATGGTTGAACAAGTTGTCGTCGATGAAATGGCCGCCATCCGCAGATCCAGTGGGTGGCTCGCTGTTGTACCGGTGACGGAGGAGCGCCTGGAATGTTGTTGCAGAGAACAAGAACACTGTGTGGACAGGGGCGGTGGCTGGAACTGGTAGAAGCGTTCGACGAAGAAGAAGTCGCCCAAAAGACGAGCTCCTCGGAACAACCCAAAACCAGAGCAGCGACAAAGGCGGAGCAAAACGAGGCAGATCCGACCAGGAGAAGACCAAAGCGTTCAACGATGGCTCAATCGACATCGGAACAACCTTTGGAACATCCCTGTGGGGACGAATCAGTTCTGCCATGGAGGTAAAGGGGAAAAGGGGGCTGCAGCCAAGACATACCGATGCGTTCAACGATGGCAAAAGTACCTCACCTGGAGGAAGCAGTGGCACCAGAACAACCAAAGAGAAGCAAGGCATCAAAGGAACCCCCAAATCCACATCAGTAAGAAGCAAATTGAAGCCCGAAACTGAAATCCACGGCAGAAGCAACCTCGGCGGATCACGCCAGAGAGATGGGCGAGGAGAAGCAGAGTGGAGCAAGGTGGGGGAGGCGGAGACGGGATCCGCCAGGGAGTAGAGGGAAGCGACTTTATTTAGATTTACCTCGCATGAAGCGACGACGACGGCGAAGGGGCCGAGGTAGACCATGGCCGCGGCGACGAGGGTGACGACGAGATGCGGGGAACACGCCATACGGCCAATACTACTGAGAGCAACAAACTAAACCTAGATCTACAGCTACTAGAGGCAGGGACCCCTCTCCCAACCCGCTGCGGCGAGACAAGCTCGCCGGAGACGGGAGGGAAGGAGCCGGGAGGAGGGGAAGAGAAGGAAGCGCAAGGACCATGTGGCACAGTTTAGTTCATCCAAAGAATCAACCACAAAATAAAATAGTGCTAGTGTACAGAACGTGTACTAATTATGCCTTGCTTACATTGGTGCATGAGTTTGACTTTTAAAGTAGCGGTGCATATTAAGTATGTGATTTACCCATGTACGAAATTTACAATTGGCACTCGGGTTTTGGGAACAAAAAAACGGGGTGTAAAAAACATGATTACGACAACCAAAGACGCTGCTTCCATCTATACATGCAGGTCGCGCACTCACATCAAGCAGAAAATGGGCCTAATCTATGTCGGCCCATAGGCACAGTAACACCAGTGGGTGCCTCCGTACACGAGCTTGGACGGCCCCGCGTCACACACTGTGATCCCCGGGCAGCTACCCACCTGGGGTGCGCTCCTACCCCCTGGGTAGAAAATCCTGTCCCAAGTGCGAGACAAACGACAGAGCAAAAGGAATAAACAGTACTTCAACTGTAGCCAGGACAATTATTGAAGCCTGCTGCACCGTCCAGCTGTCAAGGCAACAGTGAAGTAGAATAATTGAAGACCATGAGTGCCAGGTGTGGAGGTCATCCAGAAGGCTCCTCCAGCTCTATAAAAGGGGAGGCCAGGCGCATTGCAGAAGGCATCCAGAAATCGATCAATCAACGAAGACATTCGACACCACAAGACCACTCCACCTTCCACCATCCAATATCCCATGAAGAGATCCACTACCTCGGAGTCCCTCTGAGGAATCAATAAGTTAGAATTAGTACTACCACCCACTACCGTTGTACTACTCCACCACCTTGTGTAATCATAAAATAAAGGAGGCCGCAGATTCCTTCTGGTTCTTATTCCCTCGTCACCAGCATTCAAGTGCATGCACAGGTCAACAAAGATATCGTGAATAACTATCAATTAGCACATAAATGCACGAGCCGAAGGAGTTTGCTGTTTCAAAAAAAAACTGTAGCTACACGCAAATATAAGGTATTGATTGGAGCATTATGCTAATATTACTTCTTACAGTAACTACAAAGTAATAAAACATAAAGAATTTTATGGCCATGGAGGCTCGCCGGAGTTGCGGCAAGGAGCGGTGGCGGCGCGTATTCAGGTACACCAACCCACGCGAAGCAACAAGAGAAGCTAAATGGCAGGTGACGTAAGTTTTCAGCAGCTTTTACTACTCATAAGTGAAAAGGAGTAATCTCATAATTAGCATAGGTTGCCAGAGCTCCGTCTGTGACAAACGGTGCGCACTGAATAATATTCACCACGCTGTGTGGTGAATATCCATGTCGATGGAGAGAGGAGGATGGGATGTTGATATAAGAGAAGGGAGAGAGAGAATGGCGGAAAGAGGGGGAGGAATGAAAGGGGGTACAAATAAAACATGAAATGAGGAGGTTTCTGCGAACGTGCTTCAAACTGAGGTTATAATTATGTTTAATACAAAACTTCATGTTTGAGATAACCTTTCAATTATACTAGTGAATTCCCCGCGCGTTGTCGCGGTATATTTTGTGTATTTTTTATGAGAAATATCAATAGTTTGTAGAAAAGAAGATAAGATACTTTGCAGTTGAGTTGAACAAACGTGGGATGAGATCAGGGGGGGCGCAACACCTCCATTTGTCACAGGACGTCCACCTCCGCGAGCACGTCCCTCAATGTGCGACGCTTGGCTGCCGTCACCATGCCCTTGTCTTAGTCCGCACATGACATCACGTACCTGAGCTCCTGCGCGGCATGGCTTCACCTCGACAACGTGACACGCAGACGGCGTGCAACCATGAGTGCGGTAGCAAAGTGTCGCACCGGGCTCCTTGGACTCGTAGAGCTCCCAGCGGCAGAATATATGCATGCACTCACGACGGTTCCTCTCCCCGCCACTCTCAATTGGATTATTGGACGACTTTAAAACCTCCATTAGCTAGTGAGCCGCTTGAGCTACCTGAGTAAAGAAGAGGCACCAAGCCGCTTGAGCTGCTGCATGCTGAGGAAAGAAGATGGAAGGTTAGGTGTTGATGTGGGCTGCTAATGAAAGCTAGGTGACGTGCAATGGGTTGGTTTATTTGCTGCATGCTGAGAGTAATCAAAGCTAGGTGATGTGGATGCATGATGGTTTGAGAGAATTGTTGTTTGTGACATGTAGTGGGGTGACATCAGCGGATGACGTGGTGCTGTGAGGTTTGAGAGAAATAGTTAGTGGCTACCGATTATATAGTTGTTATAGATAGATAGAAGATAGATAAATAGATAGATAGATAGATAGAATACAAAGAAGCAATGAAAGCCGCCAAAATATTTGTCAATGCCATTTTTTTGGTTACCACGCTTGATCATTCGTCCCATTTAAAATAATTATGAAGTATCATTTATTTTGTATGCGACTTACTTTACTTTTTGAGGAACACGACTTTATCTTGAAAGGTATTTTAATTGCGTGTGACTTGTGTTTTCATATATTTGCAATAATTTTTGGAATAAAGCAAAAGGTCAAATGCTATTACATGGAAAATTAACAGTGGTGAATATTTCAGACACAGAGGGAATTTGTTTTTTTTCTCGGGCCATCAAAAGAATATTGTGCGCCTCTAATTTTTTATTTTATCGCTGTGATTACAAATCCTTTCTCGATTACATTATACCCAACTTGTTTTCCTGTGTGGATCGATGGGGCCGCCGTTAATTGCTACTGTGTCCAGACATCACAGGACGCCCTCTTGGTAGCAAACTTGCAGCGTTTGGTTTGCCATGAGGCGGTTCACCTTCTCCGTGGGGTGGAACGCGTCCCAGAAGAGGAACTTGCTGGCGTCGTCGCAGGTGAGCGGCGCGTCGTCGTTGCACATGAACCCCATCTCGAACTTGCCCGTCGCGCAGCACCCCTCTTCCACGTTCTCCAGCCCTGCATGCCATGCGCGACATATATAATCAGCTAGCAGGCATTGATTAATTTGCTCCGATCCGATCTTTCGATCGAGAGCTGTTAGCAATAATCAGCTCCTCGTGTAGTAGATGCGAGGTTGAGGAAGATCAGTGGCAGTGCTCACCGTACTTGGCCGGGTCGGTGATGAGGTCGAGGAAGGTCTCGTAGACGGAGATGTAGGCGACCTTAAGCTTGGGGAACTCGTCCCGTAGCCCCCGCACCATCTCCCGGAGCTTGGCGTTGTAGCTCAACGCCACGTCGTTGTACTCCTCGACGCAGCCACCGCCGCGGAGCGCGTTGGTGGTGCGCTCGAGCGGGAGGCACCCGATGGCGGCGAGCCCCGCGAAGGTGACCCTGCGCGCGCCGAGGCGGTGGATGGCGGCCAGGAACTCCCGCGCGCCGGCGACGAGGAAGTCCTCGAACTCGCCCACCGTGAACTCCGCGAACCGCCCCGTCGCGAGCAGGAAGTAGTTCTCGAGGAAGTCGTTGGTGCCGATGCTGACGACGTGGAGCGCGCCGCGGATGACGGCAGCGGCGCGGGACCGGCCGAGGTGCGCGCGGAGGCGGCGCTGGTACTCGGCGTAGTACTCCACCTCCTTCCACAGCGGGATCACTGACTGACTAGTGGGACGGCGTTCGTCAGCGCACAATAGCTTCAGTGTTTCGGTTCGTTCTCGATAAAATGTGCACGTGTTTATTTGATCCCATTTCGGAGTACAAAAATGTTTAAGGAGTCAAATTTTTTTGGGAAAAAAGGTGTGTACGTAGCACATCCTCTGAGATCTAAGAACAGTGTCTAGCGACGTGAAGAGGAATGCCAGTGTGGCACATGCATGCACGGGTACGTTCTTGGCTGTTACCAATTACTACTAGCATTAGCAGGTCAGAGAAAACCTTCTAGAACTGATCGATCGAGATCAGCTGAAACAGTACGCCGTCAGACTACTAAATGCCGACCGGCAAAAGTGGTTGCAAGGTGCAGCCGTGCAGCAGAGAATAATCCTCTAGAAGCCGGAGCTCGCATTCATGCATGTTCCTCCATCATCAAAGTCCCCTTGATTTGCTCAGTGCGACCGCCGGAACTGCACATCCGCTGGCTGCCGCAAGCCCGGTCCGGGCCGGCCGGTCGGTCTGGTCTTCCTACCTCGGCCGCCGCACGCGCACGGCCGCGTATACGGAGCATCCAGGGTCTAGCTGAGAATCTGAGATCGGGGTCATGGACAGAGCTCAGAGCTGTGTAGTGCTGTAGTAGAGAATAATCAGACTGGGAGTGGGCAGTTAAGTCCTGAATGCGATCCCCATCTGGGCGGAAAAAACGGCGCAAGCTCGAGCGAATTCAATGTGTGTTTGACTCTGGGAATTCGTTGGTTTGCGATCACCATACTGGAGGAGTACGTACGTGTACGTGCGATGGCCTAGCCAATCTGGGTTCTGATGAGTTTCTGATCCCTTTCTACACACACTTGACTTTCTCCCAAACGAAATAGTGGCGAGCCGAGGAAGACGACGGCACTTCTCTGCTTCGGAACGTGAGCGAGGCCGCGCGCGGAGCCTCATCGCATGCCGTGCGTGCGCGGGAGCGGAGCGATAAACTCGGTGGCGACC
The DNA here is from genome assembly GCA_036936925.1 of Cenchrus fungigraminus. Taxonomy (NCBI): domain Eukaryota; kingdom Viridiplantae; phylum Streptophyta; class Magnoliopsida; order Poales; family Poaceae; genus Cenchrus; species Cenchrus fungigraminus. Next base: position 117,812,130 of record CM072773.1, read on the forward strand.
CACAAAAAAAAAAGACTAACCCAACACAGCGCAAAATCAAGAACGTAATTACATACCAGGACGTCGGCGGTGGCGTTGTCGATGCCGGTGCCGGCGGACGCGAAGCAGACGCCGCGGGCGAAGTCGTCGATGCCGTAAGCCGGGTCGAGGTACGCCGGCACCAGCGGCGGCAGGCCCAGCGCCTCCGAGATGAGGTCCGGCGGCAGCCGCCCGTTGCCGAACCGCCCCGTCGCACGGGGACCCCCCGGCATGTCGCGGCCGTAGGGCGGGAAGTCGGAGCGCAGCGGCGTCGGGATCACGTTGTTGTTGCCCGTGTCCACCGTCGAGTCCCCGAACACGATCACCGCCGGGACACGCGGCGACGAGGCGCCGCCGCTCGCCGTAGTTGCCGTCATCGTCAGCACCGCCGCCGCCGCGGCCACCACCAGCTTCTGCTGCAGCCGCAGCGCCGCTCCGGCTCCGGAATGGTGGGGTGGCGCCATCGATCGCGGAGGGTGATCGATGATGCGAGTGACGGCGAGCGAGCCTGCGAGCGGGTGCTGTTGCCTGTTGGCTGAGCTAGGCGAGGAGTGCGCGGCTGGTTTCTCGCCACAATAAATGGAGGTGAGCTGGTGAGGTGGCGGGAAGAAGGGAACTGTGGCTACCACAGGGCCAACAGCTACAACACCAAACACTGCAGCGCTGGGGTCAGAGCTAGAGCTCACGAGCGTTGTCTGTTGCGTAGAGTTGTCGCTCGCTCCTGGCTTGCAGAGCGCGCCAGAGGCAGAGCCGCAAGGCTCGAAGCTGAATTCTGCTTGGGTCCTGAGAGCACGCTAGTCGAGGGAATTTTGTTGCATCTAGCAAGAGTCAAGACTGCATCAATCACACGTTTTTTTCCCTCTTCCTTCTTTCCTGAAAAATGCTGATGGGTGATGCCATTGACGTACTGTCCCCAACTTGGAGTGTTTGGATCCCACCAAACTAGAGACTACAGACTAGCTTTAGTCATCTTAGGAGACTAAACTTCCAAACATTTCTAACTAAAGGGTGACTAAAATTAGTCTAGTCTCTAGTCAGGAGTACCCCAACTTTTGGTGACTAAAACTCTCTCTTTGCATTTATTGAGAGAGAAGAGAGAAAGGGAGAGGAGAAGAGAGGAGAGAGAAGGAGGAGGAAGGGAGAGAGAACCATTTAATGCTGACTATTTTTAGTCACTCTCCAAACAGAGGGTGACTAAAATTTTTTAGTCTGACTAAACTTTACTCAGGTGACTAAAGGGATCCAAACACCCTCTAAGGGTACTCATAATGCAGACTCTACATAGAGTCTAAGAGTATTTATTATCTCGAAGCTATCATAGACTTGGAGTCTAAATAAGACTTGTAGTCTTGGTTTTTCTCCCTCTCTCTTCTATAAATATACTGTCACACAAACATCACATCAGCAAAATGCAATAAATATGAAGCTAATCAATAGACTTAGACTCTATGGTAGAGTCTGGGTTGGGAGTGCCCTTCAAGCAGAGCAGCTGCAGCGACGTACTGTCCCCACCGCCGTCACTGCGCGCCGGCCGCAGCCACCTCCCTGCACCATCCACACCGGACGACGCCGCCGCCGTCGACTCACCAGCCGCCGCCGCCAACGCTGCCCGTGAAGCCGTAGCCGCCGTCGCTGCTACCCTGCTCCGGCCGCCGCCCCTCCCACGCACCAGCGCGCCCCACAACGCGCGGCCACCAGATCCGGCTAGGGCGGCGCCGGATCTGGGAGCCCCAGCCACCGCCGCCGCGGGAGTGGCCCACGCCAGCAAGTTGACCTCTGGGATCTCAGACGGCCGCGCCTGCCAAAAACGCCAGAGAGAAGGCGATATGCCCCGCCGCCGCCATTCCCACGAGCTGCGCGACCTTCCGGCAGCCCGCTCAGACGCCGGCGTGGCGGGAGGTGTCGGGAGGAGGGGGACGGCGGCTAGGGTTAGGGCGCTCGGGCTGTCCCGCGCGAGAGGACGACCGCGAGCGCGAGTCGGGGCTCCTTCCTATGACAAGTGTGTCGAAGACCACAAAGATTCTTTTAAACCATCGACTTGTTTGATGTTTTTCAACCAAATTCAAACATGAACTCGTGAAAAGGTTTTACTACACAGGGCTACGTGTTCTTTTTTTTAAGTCGACAGGCAATACGCCATGCCCGATTTCATTAACAAGACAAAACATACGTTTTAAGCATCTTACAACACTTTCTAAAACCAGCAAAAAACAGCAAGGCAAAGCCCTCCTGGTAAACCTACAGAACCTCGAAGGAAACAACACCCCTGCATTACAACCAGTTCAAATGACTCTCAAACACCTCAGAAACTATTTCAAAGAGAACGCTAGATTTCCAAATAATCTCTCACCACCAACACGAGCCTAGAACTGTAGCCATCAACACATGGTCCTCCATGCTGCACCAAGTTTGTTCAGGGAGCCTCTACCGCCAAGGGGGTCTTGAGGGCTTCCTCCAAGATGTTGCACCATCGGTTTACGCCATCCAGCTGCACCCCCTGAAACATCGGCTTCCATGCCATCATACATTTCCACACCCACTGAAGCACCACTTTCATATCCTTCCAGACCTACCCACGAAAAATCATATTATTCCTTGTTAGCCAGACTGCCCAACACACTCCAGCAGAGATGTTGTTGAACAGTTCATGTTTTGTTTCACACAACCATTTCCCAGCCATATCAATGTAGTTATTAATTGTACTACCAGTAAAAGATTTCACATACCCCAACAGGATCTAGCAACAACACAGTCAAAGAAAAGATGGTGTATAGATTTATTCTCATCACAAAATTGTCACTTAAGAGGTTTAACAGTGTTCCTTTGCAAGAGATTGTCTGTTGTCATAAGCTTATTATGTGACATAACACTGGTGGAAAAACACCCTTCCGTCCCGGTTGGTGAAGGCTTTAAGTCTTTAAAGCCCAACCGGGACGAAAAGGGAGAGACAAAAGGCCCCCCCCCCTTTGTCACCGGGTGGGCAACCGGGAATAAAGGGTGGCCTTTATTCCCGGGTGGTAGCCCCGCCCGGGACAAAAGGGGAGGGCACACCAGCGCCTGTGCGCCACCCCTTTAGTCCCGAGTGGTAGCCCCGCTCGGGACAAAAGGGGAGGGCACACCAGCACCTGTGCGCCACCCCTTTAGTCCCAGGTGGTATTTACCACCCAGGACTAAAGACCCCGCTGTGATTTTTTTTGTTTCAATTCCAATTGTTCTAATAATGTTATACGCGTATATTCTCACGTATTTAGGTGTAATTTACGTGTACATATAAATGTTTGCACTAATTATACGTGTCTACTATACGTACTATATGCAGAGAATAAACTTATAAATAAATATATATACACATTATATTACATCGAAAGCATAGATAATATTTTCTGAAAGTAGTATATATATACATCAAAATACCGTTTCATTCTAATTCTAGTCTAAAGTTCCACCGGAGGTGCTAATTAAACTTTATGAATTGGATGACCGTCATAGTGATTTCTGCCTTGTGCATTAATCACCTAGTCCATTATGAATCCGCAGAGACTTTCTTGAATCGCCAAGAGTCGGTCCTTCTCAATGATTCCGTCCCTAATCATATTGTTCTGTAATGTGCAAATAATTTAATATATTACACACAAGAATTAAATATATAAGCAGTTAGAAAAAAAATGTATTATTAGTTGGTTTAAAATAATACTTACAGTATAATCTGACGGGTCTGCCTCGCAGAAATTGTGGATGAACTCACACACATAGTATGCACATAAATGTGTCCCTGATTCCTGTCTCATACACTAAATTGGAGAAGATAATTATGAAAAATTAGTGTTATACATTTTTAATTTGCCCAAGCTGAAGTTGTTATTTGGTTTACGTACCGGAAAATTTGTAGAGAAGTTTATTCTAGGTCTCCATGTTCCAGGGTTGACAGCCTTGAATTTTTCCCAAGCTCTGGCAGAAAATAATGAAAGTTAGAGCTAGATAGTGTTAGTAAAAGCACACTATTGCATAAAAGGGAACGTATGGATAGAATTATTACTCTTGAAACATATCTTGAAGGTCCAAGTATTTGTTCGGATCTCTTCTCAACGAATCAAAGACAAGGACATTGCTTCTGTTGACATCAATTATGAGAAGAATCCAGTGGAAACTGTATATACATGGAAGCTCAAAAGATTAGAACTAAATAATGTTAATTGAGATAATTAGAAATGCGAACCCTTAGTAATTAAGATGGCAATCACACTTACTCGAAGTTGTAAGGTAGAAGTATCAAATCCTTGTAATGCAAATTACACAAGGTCCTTAGGATTGTTTTGAATGTTGTTTCTGGTTGGAGCTTTACTTGATCTTGATTAACTAAAGATGGGTCCATGAAACCTATTTGTTGGGAACCATTCTTCCGCATGTAATGCATTTCCAGGCTACAGAAAATGAAAGACAAAGTTAATAATTAGAATATGCATTAATTTGTTAATTAGGGTATGTATTGCACCGTCACTTACAGGCACCAGGCCATGACAAGATCGGTATTCAAGGAGTCAAGATGGTAAATTTCATAAATATCCTTGAATCGCAGCCAGACCAACTTCTCGCCTTCACCAGCAAAATCTCCCGGTTTAACAAGCATGCCAATCATCTCCAGGCCCGCCTTAGACGTCTTCATGTAGAAGTCATGCAATCTGCGCATCTGAGTAGGGAGTTTCTTCACCAACTCAGGCCTGACAAAAGATTTCCCATGCTCGTAGTGCCATCTAGGTATGAAGTTTTTGTCTCGAGGAGGTGATTCGTGGCCGAGAACATATTGTAGTGGGAGCCCTGTTGCTTCTTGCATTTGAATGACATGCGCTAGTTGTTCTGTGTCCATAACTGCAAGAGCTCGTTCAGTTGCAGTGAGGCCGAAGGCGACGTAAGTCTGTACTCCCGACGTCGACACTTCTGTTGCCTTCTTCGTTGAAGGCTCTTTCGCTGACGTCGACGTTTGTGTTGCCTTCTTCGTTGAAAGCTGTTTCGCCGACGTCGACGTTTGTGTTGCCTTCTTCGTTGAAGGCTCTTTCACCGACGTCGACGTTTGTGTTGCCTTCTTCGTTGACGGCTCTTTCGTCGACGTCGACGCTTGTGTTGCCTTCTTCTTCTTCCTATAATCCTGTGGCATCGTCGACCCCGGTACTTGGTCGATGTAACTATTTGGTGACACTCCTTGTCTCTTCTTGTTTAGGGACTTGTGCAGCGACCGATCATAATCACTTAGTAGGGGTTTTATAATTTTCTTTTCTGCTTCCTTCTTCTCTATGAAAGCTTTGAGTTTCTGTGGACGATCTTTATTCTTTTCTGCTTCCATTTCTTCGAACAGTTTTTGTTTAGCAGCCTCTTTATTCCCTTCAATCCACGCCTTGAGTTGCTTATCACACTCCGCCTCATTTTCTGATGCTGTCATGTCATATGGCAGCTTCCTTTTAACAGCCAGCTTTTCCCTTTCTTCTTCGGGGGATCCGGATTTGGCACGGGCATAGACGCGGTAGATTTTTATCGGGATCGCCTCTTGGCAGGCTTTGGTGAAGGCTGATTTGGTGGTGATTGATGCTTTGGTGGTGATTGCTGACGATCGTCATCGCTCGCGGCAGGATAATTCCCCCGTTGTGGAGACGGTGAGCTCCAATCATTCAGCGATGACCGTCCCGGTGACAGCCCGGGAGATGGTGCCTGCTGCTCGGCAACACTCAGAGGGATCGTTGACGACCCGGGAGATAGTGGCTGCTGCTCGGCAACACTCAGAGGGATCGGTGGCGGCATGTTAGGTATTATGATGTAACGTTTGGGCCACAATATGATACTGTGAAGCGCATCGCGGAGTGTCCTTTCCCCATCACCTCCTTCGAAGTCTAGCTCTATGTCGTTAAACTTTGGGTCAGCAATCTCCTCCAAACCAACTGAGGCGTAGCCAGTTGGAATCTGCATGCCGTGGCTTGTACGTCCTGGGAGATGTGCTAAAGCCATTCCGTACGCCACCTATATATATGTAGAGAAATGATGAAGTTATTAAATGCCTGAGACATGCATCAAAGGTTGAGATAATTGCACGTATAATCAGGTTTATATATACCTTCATTGTGATGTTGCCGATCCGCTTGTGCAGCTCACATGCGGTGCGCTGACAGAGTTCATCCACAGGGTACCGTTCGTTGTCCTCTACTTGAACTTCTTCTTGGTTTGCCACCCTTTGTTCTTCGGGGGCCTCTGTGGAAGCACAGCTGCTTTTGCGAGCGGAAGGGCTAATGACGGGATCCACCGGTGCTTGGGGCAGTGCTCCGCCAGGGGTGATCTGAGCTACCACGGCGGCCACTCGTCGTTCAATCTCTGCATTCATACGTTCTTCTTGTTCTTTAAGTCTCTGCTCCATCATTTCACGCCACCGCCCCTCTTCACGCTCCCTTCTTCTTTTGTGGCTTCTGTAGGTGTCGGCGCTTCCCTTGAAAGCAAACTTCCACAGGACTACCCCGTAGCCCCTGCAACGTCCTGGGTGTTCCGGATTCCCGAGCGTCAAAGTGAGCTCATCCATGTCTCTGTCAAGAACCAATTTGCCCGCTTTGATGTCTTCATTCTTTTTTATTATCTCATGTGCCACCTCCCGTAACGTGGGTGGGAATTCGAGGGAACCATCATCAGGGTTCAATCTTCCACCGCGGGCATAATACCAATTCTTCGATCGTTCTTCCCAGTCAAAGACTGCTGGTACGATACCTTTGTTGAGGAGGTCTTGTTCAATCTTCCGCCACTTGGGTGCTGCAACCGCGTAACCACCGCGACCAAGACGATGGTTGTAATCCGTCTTCTTACTGGCACTTTTCTGAGCTCGTGCGCTCTTGTTGGCAAATTCTTCACTATTCTTGTAATCCACAAAGGACTGCCAGTGATCCTTTAGCTTGGGATGATCATCAAAATTTGGAGTTCAATTCTGCTTGATATAATCTCTATGCAGCTGCTTCTTGAAACTCTGCAATTGAGTTGCCATCTTCGTGAGAGTCCACTGCTTCACAAGGTTTGCGTTCACACCCGGTGGAAGTGTGAAGTGTGAAGTGTTTTAGGATATCATCCCATAACATATTCTTAACTGAATCCAGAACCACCCATGGATTATCTTCCCTTCCCTTCCATTCTCTATATGATATGGGCACGTTGTCCCTCACAATAGCACCACATTGGGACACAAACTTGTCCCTGACCTTCTTTGGTTCCCATGGCTGGCCAAGCTCGTTGACTTCAGTGATATGAAACTTCACGTCATGATCCACGATTACTTTTGTACGGCTTCTCTTAGTCTTTTTGCTTGTCGAGGTTGAAGCCTACAAGTTGCGGATTTGTTATTCACGCGGGGTTCCAGAATGATATATATACCTCATTGTTAATGCTTTTATGGATTTGTTAATGCATGATATATATACCTCGTTGGAACCTTCTGCATTAACTATGAAAAGGTCTTCATTATTGTCCTCGGCGCGGCTGTCGATGTCCGCGGTGCGGGTGTCGATGTCCGTGGTTATGTTGAGGAATGCGTCCGCCTAGCTACGCTCCGCCTCGGTGAAGGTTGGGACCTCGGTATTTGGACCCCCAGCAATAAGGCTCTCCATCAGCCGCTCCTCGTCCTCATTGTTATCCATAACTAGAAAATTCTGAAAACATAAATGATTTTCTGAATACATAAATGATTTTCTGAATACATAAATAAATTTCTGAGCACATAAATGAATTTCTGAATACATAAATGATTTTCTGAATACATAAATGATTTTGTGAATACATAAATGAATTTCTGAATACATAAATGATTTTCTGAATACATAAATGAATTTCTGAGCATATAAATGATTTTCTGAATACATAAATGAATTTCTGAATACATAAATGATTTTCTGAATACATAAATGAATTTCTGAATATATAAATGATTTTCTGAATACATAAATGGTTTTCTGAGCACATAAAGGAATTTCTGAATACATAAAAGATTTTCTGAGCACATAAATGAATTTCTTAGCACATAAATGAATTTCTGAATACGTAAATAATTTCTGAATACATAAATTATTTCTAACTGTCGGGCGAGAGTCGAGCGAAACTACCTAAGTGTCGGGCGGGAGTCGAGCGAGACTACCTAAGTGTTGGGCGGGAGTCGAGCGAGTCGGGCGAGAAAACCTAAGTGTCGGGCGGTGTCGAGCTAGTCGGGCGGGAGTCGAGCGTGTCGGGCGGGAGTCGAGCGAGTCGAGTGAGAAAACCTAAGTGTCGGGCGGTGTCGAGCTAGTCAGGCGGGAGTCGAGCGAGAAAACCTAAGTGTCGGGAAAGAATCGAGCGTGTCGAGCGATATACTACCTAATTGTCGGGCGAGCGACAATTCATCTAAAAAACCCTAATTGTCGGGCGAGCGACAATTAATATCTCTAAATACATATTTCATCTCTAAATACATTTCATCTAAAAACACTAATTAAATTCAAACCTAAATCTCTAAATTCAAATCTAAAATCTCTAAATTCAATTCTAAAATCTCTAAATTCAATTCTAAAATCTCTAAATTCTAATCTAAATCTCTAAAAAAATTAATCTCTTCAATGAAAACATTAAAAAAAATTGCTGACGTCAGCCATCAGGGGCTGACGTCAGCAGAGGCCTCACCGGCCGGGAGCGACGGCGGCCTTAGGGGAGCGACGACGTCGGCGGCCGGGAGCGGCGGTGGGCGGCGGCCGGGCGCGGCGGAGACTGCGGCCGGGCGTGGGGGCCGGCGCGGAGACGGTGCCCGGCGTGCCGGAGCGGGGTCGACAGGCGGCCAGGAGCGGCGGTGGGGGAGAAGGGGCGACAGCGGGTGGGAGCGGCGGAGGGCGACGGCCGGGCGCGGCGGAGACGTGGACGGGCGTGGGGACGACGGCCGGGCGCGGGCGGGGTTGACGGGCGGCGTGCGGACTGTTGACATTTCTTAACGCAACTACAAGAGAATGGATTTAGAATCCATTCCTGATAATGGCATCAGAAATGCTGGTTGGTATTTAAGCCTACAGAAATATTATGATAGATAATCCGCAAGCGCACGGATACCGGTGAGCATTTCACCCGGGGTGATGGGTTTTATAATATCGTATCCACAGGGAAGATAGGATGGATGTAACAATTGACTAGGGATGGCAGTAGACTACTTTATGAGACTTTGATGGAATGGTACATACTTTAACAGGGGTAAGCCAAATGATAAAGTAATGATAATTTAGACAGGCAGAGGAACACGTGGAGCATAGAACATACTACTTCCTAGCTAGATTAGACTTGGATTTACCTAAGAGACACAATTCTATACAGCATACAAAGACTTAGTTATTCATCTATTCTAATGTAGCATATCATCACATATAGCATAGCCATGGATAAAGGTGAGCACCCCAAAGATTACCCAAGAAGATCAAGGACGAAACTTGATCCTCCCAAGAATCATTGTTCGACTAGTCTTATACTCGGGGGTGGACTGCAAAGGACTCAATAGGTCTGTCACACCTACGATCTACCACACGACCTGGAGTATAAGGTGAATCCGCAAGTAAATTATATCTAAGCACCATGCTTACATATTTTCTACTAGCTAGCATACGCGCGTAATATACTAGGAGCTCTACGAATAAGTGCGTAAACTTATCATTAATCATGACTATATCAAATATACTACTAGAACAAAGTAAGAACTTAGCAATTGCACACATAATATTGAAATAGCACATAGTCATTGGGAAACAATATGAAAACTGAATCTTGATGACTTACAGATCTGAATTGGAGCAAAGCCCAACTCTACTCGAATCTGACTCTCTATCTAGAACTAGGTTCTTGATCTAAGAACTAGATCTTGAACTATGAAGTAGCTATCATATCTCTTGTGTATCCTCTCCTCCTGCCCTGACGTCTTGATAATGATCTATGGATGAGAGAGATCTCTCTATCTATCTATCTCAGGGGGGTCTGGGCTGCTTATATAGTCCGAAGGGGTAATCCGTCACCGTAGGATCAAACCGACCTAAACAAGTGGTTTAGATTGATCCTCATAGGCAGTGGAGGAAGCTTCTCGAAGTAGGGCTGAGTTGGCAGCCAGGGGGGACCGGTCGGTCCCACCATAGGACCGATAGGCCTGTGGTGGGCCCTGACTGGCTCCGGCTTCGCGTGTGGGCTTCTTGTTCCTTCTAGATGCTTAATTTCTTGGAGTCCACGTCGGTTGAGTTCGGGAGTCTTCTAGAGCCTTCTAGACTTCATTCTTTTCGCATTTTCCTGAATAGTCCCTGAAAATATATAATTCACCAAAACTCGTAGAATTTATTAGTCCAAAGCCCTATACTACTGTTGAATTATCTTTTTGATCCTTTTTCATGTACTGTTGATGCATAAAAATAAGAGTTAGTGAGCATCAACAAACTCCCCCAAGCTTACCTCTTGCTAGTCCCTAGCAAGACTCATTGTTACCAAATTAAATTCTCTTCCAAGGTAGGATGAAAAGATAGACTTTTAAACCTGCTTGTATCTACTTGAGAACATAGGACTTTTATCTGTACTTAGGTCTTGAGCAGTTGAGAGATAGAATAATTAAGTCAAGCACCATGTCTCAAGTTCTTTAGTTTCACTATAGTTGTGGAGTTTTGCAAAAGATTTTCAAGATAAAACTCAGAGTATTCCTGTATGACATTTGACAGTGATGATATAATAAAACTTTCAACCTTAGCCTGCTTTTGCTTCTTTTGTTCCTGAAATATCTCTCTCTCTTTAACAATAATTTTAAGAGAACCTTGGGTTACATGACATTTGGAGAGGTGGGCCCTACTCGCCCCGGACTTTTGTCCATTTTTCTCTCTCCTCAGAGATGTGGGCTCTTCTCGCCCTCGGACTTGTGTCCATTATTCATCTCTAATAATTTTATTCTTTTAGGGAGGTAGGCCCTTCTCGCCTAGTAGAACACTTGTTCATTTCTCTCCCTCTCTCATCTCACTTTTCCTCTCTTTTCTTTTTCTTCTCTTTTTTTTATGTCATGCCCAAGTCTCTTGAAAGCATAGAGAGATATATAACTGGAACACTCTGAGCATATTTTCAACAAGGTTCTTCTCTCTTTTTTAACAGGACATAAAGTTCTGTGTCATACAGGAGACTCGTCATGCAAAAATTTTATGAATTTTTTAAAAAGTAAATCTCTAGAATTTAGTGTCACTTTGAACAAGATAAACAACAGCGCAACTTAATCATATCAATCAATCACCTAGACTTAGGTCAAGAAATTGCTCCCACAAGAATCTCCAACTCAAAGCATGTTTTAAAATCTAAACAATTGTATCCATGTCTTGAGAGAATTTACAGATGGTAGTCTAGGTATTAAGAATTGAAGAACATTTGTCTATCACGTTCATTAAGCATATTTCTCTAGTTCTTATTTATTTTTAAGCAAGGGAAATCATTTATTTATTTTATTATTATTTTAAACTTATAAAACTAAACAAACCTTAAACAAAAACATATAAGTAGGTAAATGATACTTACCTCGGGGGCTCTCCTCCCCCAAGCTGCTTGGTCCTACATCCTCCACTGGCGGAGCATGTTCGCCAGTAGTTCAGCGTTCGAATCTACGGTTTCTTGTATGTCTTCCAGTTGCTGTCCCGCCTGGTTCATCCATTGTTGTTGTTGGAGTAGCATGTCGGTGTGGGTATTCTGGGTGCTCATTTGCATCCTCATGTTGTCATGGACACCTTGGCGGAATGTTGCAGTGCGTTGATGGTCGAATCCTGAAAAGGAGTTACGGGCAGGTACAAAATTTGAAGATGATGCGTGAAACCTGCCACTCGGAATTCCTATCTTCTAAAATCACTTGGTCCTCGAGGCGATAAATCTCCTCCTTGGTATGGGCGGCGAGGATATGATGGTACAGGTCCTTCATATGATTGATAAGCGGCGTCTTCAGAGGGTTGGTCAGTTCCGGTGTAGTTTGATGATGAAGCTTGTGCCGACATTCGTGGGGGTTGCTGCTGGACTGGTTGTTCCTGAAAGTTGATCAAGAAAGACTGCACAGAATATATACCCAACCCCGGGTTAGGTAACGGGATTGTGTCTTTATTGCAAATATAGAACAATTGTCCATTAATCCTTTTGACCCATCTTCCTTGGCGAAAATACTCATAGCCGATGACATCTATAAGAGTGTCAATGTTGATGATGGTGGCATCTTCTAGAATGCCCAAATCATCGGCTATTCGAGTGATTAGAGAGGTGCAGCTCACTTCTCCACCTAGGTTGGGGAACGAAAGCCAGTGCTCTACTAGCAGCTTTACAGGGGAGATAGCTTTTCTTTTCAAAGCAGCGTACATGAGTTGCATGTCTGTCACCCTCACACTGATGTTGTCATTTCGTGGAAAGAAAACAAGGCTTATCCACTTATGAAAGAAACGGAGAGTGGGATGCTGAATTTCATTAGTGTGTGGCCTATGTGCATTCTCTCTTCCTGAAATGTCTGCCCAAAGGTGCAGCTTATCAAAATCTTCAAGAGAAGCATCAAAGTCTAAAGCGCACCCTTGTGCAAACCCCAGGGCATTGCTTAACCTCCTCCAAGACAAAGTGTGTTCTTGACGGAAGAGCCGGAAGGTTACCCCGTCAGCAGTGGTTTTTAAGGTGCACAGAAATTCTAGTGTGAGGAGACAGCAACCCCGTTCAGAAGTGTTGTAAAAGGTAGTCCATCCTAGCAAAAGGAACATTTGGGCAAACTCGGTATTCATACCTGTTTCCTGCATGAATTCCTCGTTCAACATGGGTGTGAGGACAAAAGTGTGTTTCTTCAACTTATCGTACCTCTCCTTCTCCTCTCCTCTCCTTATGTGAAGATGAACATCACTGGTTAGGATTTTCCGTTGTGATGGTGATGCTGAAGGTGAGGGATTTGAGATGGGTGAGCGGGACTCCTGCGAGTCAACACTCATTGATCGTTGGGAGTTAGTCCTGGAGCGAGTGCGTCCAAGGAATCTCCCAAACATGGTGTCTAAGGATTTCCACACAAGGGTGTATGTGAAAGTTTTTAGAGCAAAACTACCCCTGGCTTTCTCCTCCTTACTTTCTCCCTAAACCTCCTTACTCTTGTGGCAGCACTACTGAAACTTGAAAGGAAGTTTTCTGAACTTGTTAATGTGCGAGGAATTAGGAGGGAGGTGGTCGCTTTTATAGGGCCGAGGGAGGAAGCCGGTCGGCCCTGTGGTGGGGCCGGTTGGTCCCACGTGGGCCCCACTTAGGTGCCCTCTTCTCCGTCCATTTCTTGCTGCAATCCAACGCCAGAATAAGTGGCTTTTGAGTGGGAATAAATGAGGCTGGTGGATGATAAAATAAGGTGGAAGAAAGTGATGTTTTGATGTGCATCCCTGTGGCATGTGGGTCCCATGCGTAAGGGTAAAAGCATGAAAATGCAACAGCAAAGATATGACAGTAAAAATATTTTTATGCCGCCACGAAAAATTATTATACGGGTTTTGACACACCGTAAAAATTATTTACCATGGGGCGTGAAAAAGTTTTTACTGTAGTAAATATGGAAATGCAGAAAATATATTTTTGTGTTTTTACCGGTTACCTTCGGCGAGGGTTCGTAGTTTGAGTCCTCGAATGGAACCTTCAAATCTTCTAATATTCAGGTGCATCCTCCGTCTTCGGAGATAATGGTCCTTCTGGTGATATCTTCTCTTGATCGATCATGTTCGCGTTGATGCTGAGCTCTGGTCTGGGTTTGAAGGCAAACTTCTCTTCCTTTCCATTGATCTCGAATGTGATCTCTCCTCCGCCTACATTGATGCGTGCATTGGCGGTGCTCAGGAATGGTCACCCGAGAATTAGTGAAACCCTGGAGTCTGGGTGCATATCCAATACCACGAAATCAACTGGCACCAAGAACTCTCGAATTTTCACTAGAACATTCTCGTCAATTCCTGATGGGTAGCGAACTGATTGATCTGCTAATTGTAAACACATTGATGTTGGAACCAAGCTAGGGTGCTTGAGCTTGTCGAAAACAACCTTGGGCATCACACTGACACTTGCTCCAAGATCACAGAGTGCATTGTTGAAGTATTGATTTCCAATGGAGCACTCTATAGTGGGGCATCCTGGATCCTTTTTCTTGATGGGTAATGTGTTCAGGTTTGCCGCACTACATTCTTCGGTCAACTTGATGATCTCCGTAGTTGGGAGAGGTCTCTTCTTATTCAGGATATCTCGGATATACTTAGCATATGTCAGAACTTGCATGGCGTCTAATAGAGGTATGTTGACATAAAGCTTCTAGATTACCTCTATGAACTTCCCGAATTGATCATCAACTTGAGGTTTTCTCATGCTTCTTGGATATGGTATGAAGTTGGTGTCGTGGAAATCTTGTCTTGCTGAATCTTGTTCTTCTTGCACAACTTCTTCTACGTCATTATCCTTCTCTTCTGGAGCTTCAGCTGGTGCTACGGGTGTCACAGGTGTTGTAGGTGTTCTAGCCGACGGTCTTGCTGTGCCCTTTGGATATGGTGGATCAGTTGTTTGCTTCCCACCCCTTGTTTGGACATTAAATACCTGCTCAGGGTTAGTGGCAACAGGCGCAACAGCAGACAATTTTGATACCTTTGATTCTAGTTTAGCATTAAAGATAGCTTGATCTTTTAAGATGGTAGAAAAACTATCCATTTTAACATTTATGTCCTCTAGAATCTTATCATTAGCAACAAGCTTCTTAGAGAGATTATTGTTTATTTTATCCTGTTCTTCAATTAACTCCCGTAATGAAGGTTGCTTGAAATTATTACCTGGATACTTACCTGCGTAAGTCGATCAGGGTTGTAGGTCTTTTTCTTGGGTTGGTGCTGACTTGTGGACCACCAAGCTTGAATTTCTTGAAGCATTCATAGAGTCTTGTAAAGCTTGTCGATCCTTTTTGAAGCTGGCTCGTTCCTCAAGCCGGTTCAACAGCACGTCCATACCAACTGATACTGCTTTCAATTCTTCATCTTCTTGTACTTCTTTACTCTGATGACAGTGTTGGGTGTTCTTCTGGGTCCAACCTTGATTTTCTGAGATCTTCTTCATAAGTATATTGGCTTGTTCCGGAGTGAGTGACAAGAATGATCCTCCAGCAGTGGCATCTAGATGCTCAGTTGCTTTTTGGTTTAGTCCATGGTAAAAGCTTTGTAAGAGCATCCATTCTTTTATTCCATGATGAGGACAATCTGATATATATTCTTGCAAACGTTCCCATGCCTCTGGAATTGACTCACCTCTCTGCTACTGGAAGTTGGTGATTTTTCCACGTAAGGCATTGGTTTTGCCTGTGGGGAAAAACTTTGATAGGAAGGTTGTAGAACATTCCTCCCATGTGTTGATTTCATTGGAGTAGAACCATTGCCTTGCCCTTCCCGTTAGTGAAAATAGGAATAAGCGGAGTAGGATCGTGTCCTTTGGAATGTTCTTGATGGAGATGGTGGTGCCTTTCTCCAGAAAGTTTTGGAGATCAGCGCTTGCATCTTCATGTACCTTTCCACTAAATGGATTAGCTTGCACCATGTTGATGAGGCTAGGATTGAGCTCGAACTCATGGTTGATTTGAAGTGTTGGTCCAGTGCGGATATTATTGATGCTTGGAGTAGAAAACTCAAGCAACGTCTTCTCAGCCATGGCTTCAGGAACTTGGTGTAAAGCTTCCTTGGTCGATTTGACTCAAATGATCGAAGTGTGGTGAATCATAATCAAACCTGTTAATACCCTTCAAATAAGATAGATAAAAACAAACAAGGGTAATTCTGTTTAAGCAGAGATGCCAAATTACAATGTCATCATAAAGTATCTAACCATCGATTTTCAAAGAGGTAGCCATCCAATCTTCCCTGGCAACGGCGCCAGAAATGTTTGTTGACATTTCTTAACGCAACTACAAGAGAATGGATTTAGAATCCATTCCTGATAATGGCGTCAGAAATGCTGGTTGGTATTTAAGCCTACAGAAATATTATGATAGATAATCCGCAAGCGCACGGATACCGGTGAGCATTTCACCCGGGGTGATGGGTTTTATAATATCGTATCCACAGGGAAGATAGGATGGATGTAACAGTTGACTAGGGATGGCAGTAGACTACTTTATGAAACTTTGATGGAATGGCACATACTTTAACAGGGGTAAGCCAAATGATAAAGTAATGATAATTTAGACAGGCAGAGGAACACGTGGAGCATAGAACATACTACTTCCTAGTTAGATTAGACTTGGATTTACTTAAGAGACACAATTCTATACAGCATACAAAGACTTAGTTATTCATCTATTCTAATGTAGCATATCATCACATATAGCATAGCCATGGATAAAGGTGAGCACCCCGAAGATTACCCAAGAAGATCAAGGACGAAACTTGATCCTCCCAAGAATCATTGTTCGACTAGTCTTATACTCGGGGGGTGGACTGCAAAGGACTCAATAGGTCTGTCACACCTACGATCTACCACACGACCCGGAGTATAAGGTGAATCCGCAAGTAAATTATATCTAAGCACCATGCTTACATATTTTCTACTACCTAGCATACGCGCGTAATATACTAGGAGCTCTACGAATAAGTGCGTAAACTTATCATTAATCATGACTATATCAAATATACTACTAGAACAAAATAAGAACTTAGCAATTGCACACATAATATTGAAATAGCACATAGTCATTGGGAAACAATATGAAAACTGAATCTTGATGACTTACCGATCTGAATTGGAGCAAAGCCCAACTCTACTCGAATCTGACTCTCTATCTAGAACTAGGTTCTTGATCTAAGAACTAGATCTTGAACTATGAAGTAGCTATCCTATCTCTTGTGTATCCTCTCCTCCTGCCCTGGCGTCTTGATAATGATCTATGGATGAGAGATATCTCTCTATCTATCTATCTCAGGGGGGTCTGGGCTGCTTATATAGTCCGGAGGGGTAATCCGTCACCGTAGGATCAAACCGACCTAAACAAGTGGTTTAGATTGATCCTCATAGGCGGTGGAGGAAGCTTCTCGAAGTAGGGCTGAGTTGGCAGCCAGGGGGGACCGGTCGGTCCCACCACAGGACCGATCGGCCTGTGGTGGGCCCTGACTGGGCCCCGGCTTCGCGTGTGCGCTTCTTGTCCCTTCTAGATGCTTAATTTCTTGGAGTCCACGTTGGTTGAGTTCGGGAGTCTTCTGGAGCCTTCTAGACTTCATTGTTTTCGCATTTTCCTGAATAGTCCCTGAAAATATATAATTCACCAAAACTCGTGGAATTTATTAGTCCAAAGCCATATACTATTGTTGAATTATCTTTTTGATCCTTTTTCATGTACTGTTGATACATAAAAATAAGAGTTAGTTAGCATCAACACGGACGACGGAGATCCACGGCGGCCGGGAGCTCCGGCGGCGGAGGGCGCGGGGACGTGTCGACGGCCGGGAGCGGACAGGGACGGCGGGGTGCGACCTGCGACGACGACGGAGGTAGGGGCGACGGCGGGGGACGACGACGGCCGGCGGAGATTAGGGGGACGAGACGGCGGCCGGAGATCGAGTGAGTGTGGTGATGAAGTGGAGGAGTTAGGGAAGAAGACGGGTGGATCCGTGGGATATATACCCCCCCTCTTTAGTCTCGGGTCGTAATCAGACCAGGGAGCAAAGAGCCTTTAGTCCCGGGTGGAGATACGACCCGAGACAAAAGGCCCCCCTTTTGTCCCGGGTCGTATCTCCACCCGGGACTAAAGGCCCCTTTCGCGCGGGAGGGGGCACGGGGGCAAAATTTCGGCCTTTTGTCCCGGGTGGTGTTACCACCCGAGACTAAAGGGCCCCCTTTAGTCTAGGGTCGTAACACCACCCGGGACTAAAGTGTAATTTTCGGCGGGAACTGTTTTTCCCCTCTCATTTCTTTTCTCATTTTCACATTCTATCTCTTTGAAATCAAATAAATATAGTAACTTTTACTATTTTTTCCAT
Source organism: Cenchrus fungigraminus (assembly GCA_036936925.1). NCBI lineage: Eukaryota > Viridiplantae > Streptophyta > Magnoliopsida > Poales > Poaceae > Cenchrus > Cenchrus fungigraminus. The sequence goes on from CM072773.1 coordinate 117,830,165, forward strand.
GCAAAATTATATTGAGTTAAAATATAATAAACTGTACTTTGCTATGCAAAATTATATTTTAGAGTTGTAAACATTCACTTTCAATTTTCATTTGCAACATTGATGTGCATTCCCACTAAAATTCAATTAAACCGAAAAAATAGTAAACTAATTCAGAAAAATCTCAAACTTGGTGGGTCAATCTCACATGACATATTCAAGCTTCATAAAAATTTTGAGACCGATACAACACTGCAAAGTGCATGGACTTCAGAATCATTAAGAACATAAGTGGTATAGACATGGTTCGATGAAAGGTTCCATATAGCTTTGTGAAGCACGTGTACTCCGTCTATGTCGAAATGGTCTGAAATTTTTTTGGTTGTCATTTACACTTAAAATATTAGCTCACGCAAGATCTTAGATTTTTCTGATGACTAAATGTATTTTAGGTTTTCTCTTCGTGCTAAAGGAGCTAGAATATTGTGAATTACACATCAATAACTCAAGAATTATGATTCGGCTTCCAGATAAATTAGACTCCTAAGGCACAAGAGAACTTGTGGCCAAGTTTGGCACCATTCCGGATCGTTTCAGGGGTGCTCTCAGCTCAACTTTTAATTTCTAGGTGATGTCGCACGGAAATTCAATTAAACCGAAAAAATAGTAAACTAATTCAGAAAAATCTCAAACTTGGTGGGTCAATCTCAAATGACATATTCAAGCTTCATAAAGATTTTGAGACCGATACAACACTGCAATGTGCATGGACTTCAGAATCGTTAAGAACATAAGTGGTATTGACATGGTTCGATGAAAGGTTCCATATAGCTTTGTGAAGCACGTGTACTCCGTCTATGTCGAAATGGTCTGAAATTTTTTTGGTTGTCATTTACACTTAAAATATTAGCTCACGCAAGATCTTAGATTTTTCTGACTAAATGTATTTTAGGTTTTTTCTTCGTGCTAAAGGAGCTAGAATATTGTGAATTACACATCAATAACTCAAGAATTATGATTCGGCTTCCAGATAAATTAGACTCCTAAGGCACAAGAGAACTTGTGGCCAAGTTTGGCACCATTCCGGATTGTTTCAGGGGTGCTCTCAGCTCAACTTTTAATTTCTAGGTGATGTCGCACGGAAATTCAATTAAACCGAAAAAATAGTAAACTAATTCAGAAAAATCTCAAACTTGGTGGGTCAATCTCACATGACATATTCAAGCATCATAAAAATTTTGAGACCGATACAACACTGCAAAGTGCATGGACTTCAGAATCGTTAACTTGTTGGAGACCAATAAAAGAGTTGATCACATTAGCATTACACAATTGATTTGATCAATAATCATTACATTACGACATTAATCTCAAGCACGTAAGTACGGTGTCTCTTCACGTCCAAGGAGTATGCTTGGGTCAACTTCGACAGCGAACGGAGGCATGCCATCAAACTGATCATAATCATCGGATTGATCTGTTTTGTCCTCGACTCCCACGATTACTCTTTTACCTAGAAGAACTATGTGACGCTTTGCCTCTTGTGGTCCTGCTTCTTGGGGATTTTTATTCTTCGGTATGCTAGTCATATTCTTGACATAGAATACCTGATGCACATCTTTGGCAAGCATGAATGGATCATCTTTGAACCCAATCTTGGTAAGGTCCAGTATTGTCATTCCATATTCATCTTTCTTTACGCCATTCAGGTTTACCCATTGGCAAAAAACAGAGGGACGTTCATCGCTCCATACTCAAGCTCCCATATCTCTTCTATGATACCATAATAGCAGGTCTTGACACCATCTTTTCCGATGACGTCCATACGGACACCACTATTTTGGTTTGTGCTTTTGCGATCTTGAGCTCTCGTGTAAAAATTGTAACCATTAATATCGTAAGCTTGAAATCTTGTAATTGTGCTATAAGGTCCCCTGGCTAACAAATCTAGTTGTGGATGAATCGTTGAGTTTCCGATGAGTTGTTCACTCAACCATGAGGGAAATGTTTCCAAGTGACGACGTGCAATCCAGACTGGGGATTTGGTTGGATTTTGAGAAGCAATAATCTGCTCGTGTTCCGTCCTATACGGAGTCACCAGTGATGATTGTTGCAGGACTGTTAGGTGTGCTTTATGGAACAAATCAGTATTATTGCTCAAACTTGATTTCCTTCTGATGGTACCCTTTCCCTGTAGCCTCCCCTCGTGTCGTGATACTAGAAGCCCAATCGAGTCAATTGTGTCGACAAAATCAACACAAAACTCAATGACCTCCTCAGTTCCATATCCCTTAGCAATGCTTCCTTCCGGACGGGCACGGTTAAGAACATATTTCTTGAGAATCGACATGAACCTCTCAAAAGGCCATATGTTGTGAAGGTATACTAGACTGAGAATAGTAATTTCTTTCACAAGGTGTACCAGGAGGTGCGTCATAACATCGAGGAAGGAAGGTGGAAATGCCAACTCAAAGCCGACAAGACATTGAACTGCATCATTCTGTAACTTTCCTAGCTTGGCTGGATCGATTGCCTTCTGTGAAATTGCATTGAGAAATGCACCAAGCTTTACGACCAGTAATTGTACATTCTCTGATAGAACACCCCTCAATGCAACTGGAAGCAACTGTGTCATCAACATGTGACAGTCGTGGGCCTTTAGATTTGTGAACTTCTTCTCTTTCATATTTATGATCCCCTTTAAATTCGACGAGTAGCCAGACGGAACCTTAATACTGTTCAGGCAATCAAACATGCTTTCCTTCTCTTTCTTGGTGAGAGTGTAACTAGCAGGACCAAAGTAATCATCATCATCATCATCCTCTTCCGGATCAGTTTCATCATCACCCTCCCGCGGAACATTGGGAATCTTATGAAATTCTTTCAGGTCCTCTCGTGCTTCGTTGGTATCCTTCGGGTTACCATAACAACCCATGAAGCCTAGCACATTCACGCAAAGATTCTTCGTAAGGTGCATCACGTCAATTGCGTGTCGGACCTCAAGGCTACGCCAATAAGGTAGCTTCCAAAATATAGATTTCTTCCACATTGGTGCACGCCCGTTGGCGTCAGTTGGAACAGGTTCACTACCGACACCATTTCCAAAGACTACCCTTAGATCATTTACCATCTCAAATACGGCATCTCCATTACAATGGGGTGGCTTCATACGATGGTCAGCCTTCCCTTTCCAATGCATCCCTTTCTTCCGTAAGGAGTGATTAGTTGGAAGGAAACAACGGTGACCATTATACACGACCTTCTTACAATTTTTGAGATGAATACCTTGTGTTCTATGTAAACAGTGTGTGCATGCCCGATATCCCTTGTTTGTCTGCCCAGAAAGGTTACTTAGGGCAGGCCAATCGTTGATGGTTATGAACAACAATGCTCGTAGATTGAAGTTCTCTTGCCTATCCTCATCCCACACACATACGCCCTCTTCCCGCCATAGCAGTAATAGTTCATCGACCAACGGTCTTAGGTACACATCAATGTCGTTGCTGAGTTGTTTTGGACCTTGGATGAGCACCGGCATCATAATGAACTTTCGCTTCATGCACATCCAACCAGGAAGGTTGAATATGCATAGGGTCACAGGACAAGTGCTATGACCACTGCTAAACTCCCCAAATGGATTGAAACCATCCGTACTTAAACCAAACCTTATGTTCCTTTCCTCGTCCTCAGAAAATGTCTTGAATTCTCTATCAATCTTTCTCCACTGAGACCCATCAGCCGGATGTCTCAGCAGGTTGTCTTGCTTACGTTCCTCAGCGTGCCATCTCATCAACTTAGCATGTGCTTTGTTCCGGAACAAACGCTTCAAACGTGGTATTATAGGAAAATACCACATAACCTTCACCGGAACTTTCTTCGTCTTGTCACGGTGCCCCTGGAGATCACCAGCATCTTCATCTCGCCGAATCTTATAACGTAGCGCTTTGCACACAGGACAAGCATCCAAATTCTCGTAATCCTTACCTCGATATAGGATGCAATCATTAGGGCATGCATGGAACTTCTGTACCTCCAACCCAAGAGGGCACACAGTCTGTTTTGCTTCATATGTGGTGGACGGTAATTCATTGTTCTCCGGAAGCTTGTCCTTCACAATTTTTAGCATCCCTTCAAATGCCTTATCAGACACACCATGTTTTGCCTTCCATTGCAGCATTTCTAGTGTAGTACCAAGCTTTTTGTGACCTGGTTTGCAATCTGGGTATAACGGTTTTCTGTGATCTTCGATCATACGTTGGAATTTTGCCTTTTCTTTTTCGTTTTCACAGTCCCTTTGTGCATCCTGTAGAACCTGGCCGAGATCATCAGCAGGCCTGTCAGCATGTGCTGGTAACTCTTCTTCGTCAGCATCTTCCATTAAAGTATCTGCAAAAACTTGACCTGCGGCCCAATCCGGAATACCCTCCTCCTCTTCTTCGTCGTCTTCCATCACAACCCCTCTTTCACCGTGCTTGGTCCAAACCACATAGTTCGGCATGAATCCGTATTTCAACAAGTGGAGGTGAAGTGTGCCCGGGTCATGGTAGTCTCTTTCGTTTCTGCAATCGGAGCATGGACAACACATGAACCCACTCGCATCCTTGTTTTTTTCGCCACTTCAAGAAAACCATGCATGCCGGTAATGTACTCCGCTGACCGTCTGTCGGTGTTGTACATCCATTGCCGGTTCATCAGCATCATATTAAGTGAAAAATATCCATGTTAATTCTACAACACTATCCCTAGGTATCCTTTTCTAATAACCAAATTAAGAAATTCTATTTTCTCTAATATTAAATATAGCTAGCTAAAAGTAAAATTTATATAAAAACAAAAAAAAATCTTAGTACAAATGAATGAAAGAAGATAATCATAACAAATGAAAACTACTTACTACCAAATCTAAAGTATACTAATATAAAAACTACATATCTTAGCTCTTAAATCAAATTTTCTATTTTCTTAATTGTGGCATAAATTTTAAGTATAAAAAATATACACTATCCCTAAGTCTCATTTTCTAATAACTAAATTAATAAATTATATTTTCTCTAATAATAAATAAAGCTAGCTAAAAGTAAAATTTTTATAAAAACAAAAAAAATCTTAGTACAAATGAACGATAGAAGATTATCTATATAAATGATAACTACTTATTACTAAATCTAAAGTATACTAAAAACCTCATCTCTTAGCTCTTAAATCAAAATTTCTATTTTCTCCTTCTCTAAATCGTAAAACGAAATTTAAACACAACAAATGAATGGAGGATGAAGAATAATACCTTAAGCAACACCTTGGAGGTGAGAAAACTCCAAAAATTGATGAGGAAAAATTTGGGCAGCACCTCCCTAGGTTTGAGGAGCCATGGATCTGAGAGGAGCTTGCTCTTTGTGCTCTCGGTGAAAAATGGTCGGGCAGGGAAGAAGAAGGGTGTGTGCTGTCGATTTTGTATGGGGGAGGCCTTTTGTCCCGATTGGTTTTACCAACCGGGACAAAAGGCCTCTGAAGGCCGGCCCTGCCAACCCTTTAGTCTCGGGTTGGTTTACCACACGGGACTAAAGGCCGGCCCCAATCATTGCGGCCGTGAAGGGCTGGCCTTTAGTCCCGGGTTGGTTTACCAACCGAGACTAAAGGGTCGCCCCCCCCCCAAATGATCCTGTTGTTTTTTTAGTTTAATATATGTTATAAGGTCTCCAAAATTTGTGATAAAGGCTAATATTAAGGTTTAATCAATACTTTGGAGGTGAGAACCCTAATATTAAGGTTTCCAATAAATTAGTTACTGGCCTAACATCAATACTTAAGGTCTTAACAAAAAATATAAAAAAGTTCATACATCAATACTTAATTAAGGTCTTACAAACATAAAAAGTTCATACATCAATACTTAAGGTACGGTCTTAACAAAGATAGAGGGGTGCATCAATGCACGACACATATTTCATACTTCATTCTTCTTCCTTAGATAGTCCATATAGTTGAAGTCTCTGATCTTGAAGTCGAGAACTTTAGCGAAATATGCCAGAGAATGGATCAGTGCACTCTCTTTCGCTTCACAATTACGGTCACAGGGACTTCCATAAATTTCGAACAGTGGTGGCGAGGAAAACTGATATGGCCTGTAAAATGAAAGATGAGTCTGATACTTCTAATTTCTTGTTTGTATAGCATTTGAATCTGTGTAAGAAAATCCCACAACATCCATCACTTGCTCTAGAATTGTATGAAAGCTCATTGCCGCAAAGGTTTGACCAAACATATCCTACAGTTAAGAATAATGTTATTACGACACATTAAAAATAATGAATAAGAAGATTAAAAAAAGTTGTTTGAACCGACAATGGCGCATTGTGTAACAAGAGGGGTACCACCTAAATTTTCAACAACATGTGCGAGCCACTGCAAATGATTGAGAACCTGCATTGTATGAAAATAATATTATTATCCGTGTGTAGTACGTAAACATCAAATTTATACAACAAAAGAATATAACTATGTTGCGAAGAGGTCCCTGGCTTCGATCACCAGTAGGTAACTCAATCACACCATGGGTGAAGTGTATGCCTAGACGACGAGCCAAAGGTGGCCGGTCATCAAAACTGATTCCACGACCGCCGCCATGGCGACCTCCACGGCGACCACCGCGACCAGAATAACTTGCCATAGTTATTCTGGACTACTCTGTAATATATATAAAACAATGATTAAATAAGAGAATGCTTAAATCTATTCTATATAAAAACAAAATATATAAGATCTATTTTCTCATTTTCTAATAACTAAACAGAGAAGTGCAAGAGCTCGTTCAGGTGCAGTGAGCCCAGAGACGACGTAAGTCTATACTATACCTTTTCTAATCACCCTGATCATTTAGGAAGTACAACCTCACCTCACCATCATATACACGCACCTCGCTCTCCCACTTACAGTACATCGCCAAGCTACAACCCTGCATCTCCTACCTGGCTACAGCCCAACATCACCGAGCCACGTATAGCCCCAACTCGTCAGTGATGTTGGACTGTAGCTAGCTAGGATGTAAGGCTACTGGTACAGAACGTCTAACCGACTGTATATATGGAAAAAGAAAAAAAAAGAGAATGCCTAAATGTATTCTAAATAAAAACAAGAAATACTTAACAAAAATGAATTAAATAGTTAGGCAGTATATTTTCATTTGGTAATGACCATTTTTTAATAAACTAACTTCTAATAAATTAAGCTAAATGTAAAATTAAATGCATCTCTCATCTAAAAGTTAAAATCAATTATCTCTATAGCAAAAACTATAAAATTAGAGGATAAATCCCTATGTGAAACTATGCTTAAAAAATATGTGAAACTAAATACAATGTTAGCTAAATCTAAAACATCTGAAAACATCATCTCCTCCTACCACCTAAAAATCTAAATCCATATTTTCTCCATTTCTAACCATAAAAACGAAATTTAATCATAACAAATGAAGGAAGGATGAAGAATCAAACCTTAGCAACACTTTGGAGGAGAGAAATCTTCACAAATTGATGAAGAAAAAATTGGACATCACCTTCCCTAGGAGAAGAACTAGCTAGCTCTTCACAAACTATCTCTTAAGCTCTCGGGTGAATGTGAGCTCGGACAGAGAAAGAAGGGAGGCAAGGATATATAGGCGCACCCTTTAGTCCCGGGTGGTATTACCACCCTGGACTAAAGATGAGCCTTTAGTCTCGGGTGGTAATACCACCCGGGACAAAAACTTTAGTCCCGGGTGGTGTTACGAACCGAGACTAAAGGCTCACCCTTTAATCTCGGGTCGTAATACCACCCGGGACTAAAGTCTGGCGCCAATAATTACGGCTCAGAGCCGTTGGACGCTAGGCCTTTAGTCCCGGGTGGTATTACCACCCGGGACTAGGGGGGCGGCGCAAACAGCCTCCCGAGGCCACATCGCCCCAAAAGCATTTATCCCGGTTCCAAAGTTGAACCGGGACAAATGCTTGAGAACAAAGACCGTTTTTCCACCAGTGTAAGCCAAAGGAAGACTTGCACCCTAGGAGGAGTCACCTTCCAGATAGCTGGAACATACACAGGCTTCACACCTCTGAAGTTAATCGCAGAGTATAGAGATTGGGAAAAGTATACTCCCCTACTTTCATACTGCCACACTAAGGCATCTTCACCCTTTCAAATCTAACCCCATCACTATCTCTTCCAGTTCGTACCATTTCTGGGCTACGTGTTCTATATTGGATTTTACTTCAAAAGGCTAAAAGAATTGAAAGTCAGAGGGCTCCGAAGTTTGGCCGAACTCGAGTTTGAGAAGTTCAGCCTTCAGTGCACAAACGTTCGACTGAACCCAAGACTTGCTCCACTATTGAGGTTTGTGAACTCGCTACACTGTTGGAGCAAGTTAAGATACTGTTAGCGCTATTGATCACACCTATTGCACGATTTTTTTTTTTTGAAAATGTAGGTCCGTGAGTTGCATGCACCTCCGCGCCATTGTTCTGCAATGAAACTAGCAACACGAACATACGTCATGTCCATCTACAGTGGCAAAAGGAATTACAAATAGTTGAACAATCACATCGTTTCACGGATTAATTTGGTGTTCTTGACATCGATGATCTTGGCGCGTGTCGAGCGTCGACGTCGAGCAAGATCATGAGACCGTTAAATTTACTAGAGGAATACGTAGAGTGTGGTGTTCATCTTCCGGTCGGCGATGAAGCGGTGGAGGTGCTCGGTGGGGTGGATGGCGTCCCAGAACGCGAACTTGCCGGCGTCGTCGCACGTCGTCAGCGAGCTCGCCTGGTTGCACATGTACCCCATCTCGAACCGCCCCGTCGCGCCGCAGCACCCGGCGCCGACGACCTCGAACCCGTGCGCCGCCGGGTCCGCCAGCACCTCCGCCACGGCCCCGTACACGTCTCCGTACACCACCCTGGCGCCACCGCCGAGGCCGCCGTCGTCGACGTCGCCGTCGAGCCGCGCCACCAGGCCCCGGAGCCCCTCGTTGAACACGCGCGCCACGGCGTTGTACTCCTCCGTGCACGCGCCCGTCGCCGCGCGGCGCTCCAGCGGGAGGCAACCCATCGGCGGGAGCCCGTTCAGGTCCAGCTTGCGCGCCCCCAGCGCGTGCAGCGCCCGCGCGAACGACTCCGCGACGCCGAGGAGGTAGCCGGCGTACTCCGACGCCGCCGCGTGCCGCGCCGCCTCCCCCGACGGCATGGCGTAGTAGTTCTCCAGGAAGTCGTTGGTGCCCATGCTGACGATGTAGAGCGCCTCGGAGAGAGTCTCCTGGGCCTTGTCCTCGCCGTGGAAGCTCCGGAGCCTCGCCGTGTACTCCTTGAAGTAGTCGAGCTCTTTCCATAGCGGCAGGACGGACTGCGAACACAGACCAAGCTCTCGTCGGTGACCATGGCAACGTGTCGTAATCGGCGTCTGAGCTGGCATGGAAATGCATTGCACGGTAGCTTACGAAAAGATCGGACGTGGCGTTGTCGTAGCCGGCGCCAGCAGAGGCGAAGCAGGCGCCGGTCGCAAGGCTGCTCATGTTGGCGTTTGGGTCAAGGTACGCCGGCACGAGCGGCGGCAGCCCGAAAGCCTCGGAGATGAAGTCGACGGCGAGGCGGCCGTTGGAGAACCGGCCGGTGGGTTGGCCGTCGCCGCCGCCGCCGGTGCTCACACGGAGGTCGCGGCCGTAGGGGGCGAAGTCACTCTTGATCACCGTGGAGATGAAATTGTTGTTGCCCGTGTCGACCGTCGAGTCGCCGAATACGATCACAGCCGGGACCTTCGCCGCCGCCGGCCCGCCGGAGAGGATGTTGTGCAGCTGCAGGAGGATGATCGGTAGTAGCGAATGCCGAATAATCGCCATGTTTTGCGTGCAGGTCAGCAAGTGTGGCTCAGTTTCTATCGATTGGATCATGTCAGGTGTCAATTTCTTGATGTGATTTCTGCAGGGTTTGGCGAGCTACTGACGACTCGCTGTCATGGGGTTTCAGGCCAACAACTGATGGAGACGAGACTGCAGGTGACTGAATGGAAACTTCCATTTGTCTCAAGTCTATTGTCGTTTGATCTTCTTTTACTCTTACTATTATCATATCATCCAATTTTCTTCGAATATCATATCATCCAATAAAAACAATCTTCTTTACTACAACGTCAACTTTACAAAATTTGTCCAAAGCATAGTGGGGGTTTACAAAATTTGTCAAAAACTTTACAATTTTTTTTTGAGAATCTTACTTTTTTTTATGGGCAACAATATTTTTTGTTCAAGTTTTTTTTTAAGAATTACACAGTACAACGCAGACGCTCATAACAGGCACACACACTCAACCTTATGAAGATACGTACGCAAACCATACCCCTATGAGCACCTCCGAAGAACTGAGCACCGACAGATCTGAAGATTCTCGAAGTCACTACTGGCGTCTCGTCGTCGACGGGAACGTCGCTTACCACTTAATGCATAACACCAGAAAATCCCGGAATAAATCAAAAAAAGGTGTGAGCACCAGGATTTGAACCCTGGTGAGTAGCGTCTCACTGATTGAACCGTCCTACCATTGGACTACAAGCCCATTCGTATTTTTTTTGTTTGTTCAGTACCAGTAGCAGCACACGGGACAGACAGGCATGCTCTAGCTAGGGAGGAAAATGTAACCACGACATGAATCAAAGCCCAAGTAAGCCCACAAATACGGAAAGCGCTAGTAGACAAACACTAGACAGCCCATGGTAGCCCAGCCCAGACAAAGCCGCCAGATCAACCAGAGATCACTCCCCTCCAAATCCTCGGCACCACCGGATCCCCTTCCTCTCCGCCGCCGCAGCAGCCTCTCCTCGTCGTGGCCGGTGACGATGATTCCGCAGAGCCAGAGCAGCTCCCTGCAGCGCCTTCACCACGTCGAGAAGGTATCCTCGCGGCCCAACCGCTCTCTTCTCCCCAATTAGGGTCGCTCTCTTCTCCCCGATTAGGGTGGCTGTTTGTTCGGATCCTGATTACTGGTTCGACGGCTGGGCGGGGTGTTGTTCATGTGCAGCGGATAGTGCGAGTGCTGGAGCTTGCGGGAGCGGTGATGGAGGAGCTCGGAAACGCTCAGGGCCCCCGCACCGATGCAGTCGTCGCGCACTGCCGCGAGTTCATGCTCGCTATGAAGGTAACGCGGCATACTGTGTTCCACTTCTCCCAGCCTTCCTGGCCACAGATCGTAAAGCTGCTTGCTCCCGGATCCCTACCGTTGCTCGTTACTTTGCCTCAATCCTTGCTAAGGCCATGCTAGTGCGACTCGTTCTGAAAATTTAGCAGTCGGTTTCAAAGTGCTGTATGCAGAATTTTGCTCTTGCTAATGTTGCCTGCTTTCCATCAAACCGGCTATGTAAATGTAAACATGTGCCAGTCAATTGCTTTTTATTCAACTGATTGAAATGAATGTGCCAAAAATGATGCAGGCTAACTCACTGATTCATTATTGTTTTGGTTGGACTAGGATATTCAAACGACTTTGCGAGAGGAAATCAAAAGTGCTTGTGAATATCGCCCATTTGAAAAGTGTGATTACAGCGCAAGGATTGCTAACGAGATATGCTGTAAGAAGCTGGAGTATGTAATTGAGAAGTTGGATACCATGCAACAGAACCTTGAACAGAGCCCTGATGATATTTAGCTTGCTGGCTGCACATTGGTAAGTGCAGCAGACCCCTTTTCTTTGTGTGTGTGTGTGTGGTGGGGTTGTATCCTAAAGACATAAACCCCTTACATCTGGCCATGAAGGAGTATAAAGTGTAGACTGCATAGGTAATAAGTAATACTAGTTTGATGATAGTAGCTGTTCATCACATGCTACTTCTCCGTGTCTATAAGAATTATGTGATTTTGTTCAATATTCTGTTGTGGTGGTAGTGAATTAGCTCTCTTCAATTTCTTGTACTTGCAACTGCAGGGCAACCGGTATGATCAACACTATGTGCTTACGTGGATGGGATTTTATTTTTGCTTGTAAATTAGCCTGCAGGAGTTCTTTTCATTCATGTCTTGATACTTTAGACGTTAAGTCCTCAATGTGTGATTCTGGAGTTTGAGAGGATGAACTTTTACACCAGATATTCATATGGAAGTACACTGCTGTTCTCATGGGGAATCATGTGGCTAGCTCTTGTGATATGTAGTATATGCTGATATCTTCCTATATGTTTCATATTTGGGGGGTAATTGTTGTTTCCTTCATAATGGTGATGGAGTAATGGTCTTTTCTGGCACTATCTTTGATGAATTGTCTACCTTCTGAACAGCAATCAGTTTCCTCTAGAGTTAAATTACTCATAGTCGGTTAATTATTTTCAGGTTTGGGAGCAACATATATCTGATCGAGCAGTATAAGAAGGATCATAGAAGTTTTCTATCAACTCATAATAGCAGGAAGCTTTGCGCAACTCTGGGACTGTAACTTGTGTTTTGTTTGTAGTGCATTCTGTGGGGTCAGTGTTAGTTTCAGCCGCAGCGGTGCAGAACAGCTGCCTGCTGATGCCCAGTTGCACAGATCTTGTCTTGAGTAGCATTCTTGGGCTTAAAATGGAGGAAGTTTAAGGCACTGTATTTTACTGATGAGAATTAGCACTTCTGCATACAATTGTTTCATCCTTAACATGTCTTTTGCTATATTGTTACGTTAACTCATTCTTGTGTTTTGCTGATATGGTTCAACATCCATTGCATTCAAGGTTCAGGTTTTAACTGCTGTAAATAATGTATGGTTGTTTAATCTATTTTAGGGACGGTAAAATATAAGCCATTTGTCTGCCAATAAACTTGAACTCTATGGCTTGTAGACACATCAACCTATTGAAGTATTCCGTTCTATGATTTTCAGTGTCTTTAGAGTGATTTTTTTAATTTATATGCAATCTTGTTATTTGATGAAACCACCAATCTGGTTAACTACATGCTTGATTTGAGGGTGGAGAGAAGGGCATCCATCTAGTTCTGTAGCATGTGAGTTCGAGGAGTGTGGTGGACACATGAAGTTAGCTGACACTCTTAAGGTTATATGTGACATTTACAAGAAGTATCCTGGGGAACACACCTCTGCTGAACAGAGGAGAATGGTTAGGGAAAGCAGTGGAGGGCACTGCTGCTCTTAAGAGAAAGCCGTTGCTTGGTCAAGGCTCCTGTGACCTCAGGGCTATGGCTGTTCACTCCGAGAGTTCTGCAACAGCAGTTACAGAGGAAGTCCAAGAAGCATCAGAGCTAACGACCAACTGCCATACATGTGCCCGAGTAGTGCAACATGACTGAGGCTCAGAGAATGGAGAATAGGGCTTGACCTGAGTCCTTAATTTTCTGATCTACATTCAGTCATCGGTGTACATGGACAAGGATGTGACAACATTCCTCATGCAGGTGTATGTGTGTGGGTGGGTGGGTGGGGGGGGGGGGGCTTTGTGCAGTTGATGCCCTTGAACCATCTCCCAACTGCTACTGAAGATGAAGCGGACTTCATGCTCCTACTGTCTAGCTTGGTCCCAGTCTATTGAGTCTTCCGCAATCTATGATCCATTGGACCAATCTGAGTGTAGAGATAAGTATAAATGCATTGCTTTCAGCTTTACCTTCTGATGTACTGTTCCTTATGATTATGCATATCTTTGCAGTGGAGAATATGGCAAATTATCCTGCAGAAATTATATGGAGAGCCAAATAACTGCATTTGACAATAGCATGATGATAGTGAACTCCTGAATGAGTTAGGGAACTGGTAACTATCTCATCTTTGTTCATGTTGTTTTCTTTATAAGAGAACTAGCTTGTGTAACCTCAAGGTAGCATGGCTAAATTGTTGATTAAGATTAAGAGTGTATTATTGTAGTTGTAGGACATGATCTGTAGAAGAGACTCGTTGATTGTAACAATTGATGTACATTGTCGACAATGGATACATTATCTATGCTGCAATTGCTCACTGTAAAAACACTATCCTTCCATGGGCATTGGGGGGAGTCATGTCCTTTATCACTACAGAACATGATCCACTATAGTTTAGAGACAAAGGAGAACTGAGGGCCTGCTGACCACCTTTTTTTCTTCTAAAAAATTCATCTATGACCTAAGCAATAAAAAAAGATTATGCTTCTTATTTGAGCAAAGAGCATGCATATTTAAGGGGGATGGAGGAACATTAGTTTTTTTTTTTTACTTTGTTTCTCCAGCCTTTGACGTTTCCAGTGTGCAACCCTGTTAATAGGACAGCCATAGGGTAACCTGATTCAGAGGCCTGATGGTGTCACAAATTGTTTGGGCTCTTTTTCTTGTGCTTATTTGGATGGGGTAGGCTGGTAACTATGCGAAGAAGAGCATGATTGCTAGATTCATGTTTGATGTGGATCCACAGCCAGACGGCGTGCATGTTGCCACATACACAGCAACGTTTGATTTAGTGTTTTTGATCTAAAGGAACCTATTTCAACTCTGCCTTATCTTCTAGCTATGATGTCATTTTTTTAGTACCAGTGTTTTTTTAATGAAATCAGAACCAGCAAACACAATCTGTTATCATAATTAAGGACCACCATATTTCTCATTCATGAGAATTTCTAGACTTTCACTTTCTACTAGCAGCTGACACACTTCATCTCATTTTAATATGTATAGGTTTATTACCAAACATCAAAGGTAATGGGATCGACATAATATCTTATTGACATGAGTTTGAATTATAAATTTATCATAATATAGCCTGAACTATAAGTAAAATGCTTTGGGAGTTATCATCATTAAACGCAATCAACCTTCAAGCATGATGGATAATTATGGTTTGCAAGTTTGCAACATTACTGGGTAAGCTCTCAAACTCACCAGGCTCAAGAACACACACGAGTATTTGTGCTGCAAAGGCAGCTTTTCTGATTGTATTGCTCTCTTATTATAACAAAGGAGTACATGGCTTAACAGCCAATCACTACTGGCCTTGGTGGCCCAAACAACCTGGAACACGTCCAGTGGATGAGAGCCTCCTGACCCAGCTTAACCTCCCCTGAAGACTAGGACTTCTAACTGCATCTAACAGACTCTGACCGACTCAAAGCAACAGATAACTCTAACTGTGAAAGACTCTGAAAGAAAATGACTCTGACTAATTGAATAACAAACACAGGGACATGGATTACTTCTGTCATACTGGGAACAGACGGACTCAGATCACCTCCAGAGCCTGCAACTCTGCTGGCACCACTAGGAGTAGGTTTAGCTCTAAGCAAGACATTTAGTTGTTATGGCTATAAATCTTACGATAAATCTCAACTAAAGTGTCATTGTAAACTTTCAGCTCGTCACATCCCATTCCTTCAAAGTTACCATACACCACACGAGCAACTTTTGGATCAAAATTTTTGATCCTGATCTTTTGCTCCTCGCCTTGGTGTTTTGCAGCCTCTAGCTGTTTCTTCAGATCTGCTTCCTCTTTCATGAGCCTTTGCACTGCAGTCATCGTAGTAGTGCCTTCGCTATTGCTAGCATGACCTACAAAGAAGCAGTTACTGTCAGAGTTGATAGAATAGTGGTTAAAGTAGTAATGCTTGCTGGTGGGTGATGAGATGATACCAGTGTTTTGCTCATCCATTCTTGACGAACCCTTCACCTTTGCCTACGCAATGGATTCTAGCGTCTTGCCGTCTGCTGTGTATGTGTGAAAGCGATGTGCAAACTGTGGTGTAGCTTGACGACGCTGATGTCATTATATAGAGATTTGTATGTTTAGATGCTATTAAATTTTGTGGGAGAACATAAATGCATACCAAATCACCTGTATAAAGATTCGATGCCAAATCACCTGTATAAAGATTCGATGCATCCAGCTTGTATGGATTGATAGGCATGATATACAACACCGACATAAAAATCAAGGCGCTTTTTAGCAGGTAGTAATTATGCAAATACGTATATTCGGTAGGATTAGATGTGTGCGAAATTGTACCTCAGAAAGTTTGGATGTGTCCAATCTGAAAGATAGTACCAGCTTGAAAACAATGGCACATTTTTAGCAGGTAAGAAATGTGCATATTTGGTGTATCATCTCCATATAGCTAATAAATGCGATTACGTAAGTTAATTAGAAAATTTTTGGTGAGTATTGTCACCTGTCGATTAAAACATGAAATATTTTTTTATTCATCACAAAGGGAGTGACAACCCAATCTTTGATCGTTCATCAAGATATGGTGTGGCACCAGGATCCAGGAGGGTGGCAGCTTAGCCCTTGCATAATATCAAATCTGTATTCAGATACGGCGCGTCGTTGAAGGGGTCAGGACCTAAACAACATTTTAAAATTGGGTTTCATCTAGTACATAAGAGTAGCAAAGTTTTCAAGTTCACTTGCATCTCAGTTTTCAGTTCTTTGGGTCATCTATATTGAAACCACCTGTTCTTATGACTTACAAGTGCTAATTGCAAATTACTTGTAAGCAGTATATCATTGCCTTTTCTGTTCATTGTGTTTGTGGCATCTAAACCACACTGGAATACCCTTTTCAGCTATTGCAGGCAGTGTATGAGCAGATAATGCACTAATTGGAAGTTAGGATGCGTAAGTAAAATGGTCGGTTTGCAATTGCAGGTAAATGTTTCTTTTGACTCTGCATGTTAGGCAACACATTGCCATGAGCCAAAGATAATTCCTTTGGGTTGTAGAGATGGCAAGGTGACATCTGCCATGTCTTTGCTAATTATTTCAGTAGTTGCATACGGGCACTGCTCCCATTTATAAACCAAGAAATCAATAACTGATCGTAAATTTTACTAACCTCTCCATGTTTTGCAGTTGCCTGTGCGAATAGGTGTGGTCGACTTTTCTGATTGACGGGCGGTCCAATGCTCGTTTGCTCTTCATTCATGTAATGAGTTGTGCACGATTTGAGCCCTCGTGTGTGCTTGTTACAGTCTTGCAGAATGAGTGCCCATGGAAATTATATACTGAGAAGCCTATTTTTTTCAGTGTTTCAAACACGCAAATTAGTTTGATCCGCGGATCACTTTGGTTTTGCAAACCATTTGCATTCACAAAGTTAAACAATTATCAAATTTGTTTACATACCTATTAGGCTTATTCGTTTTCTTGAGGAACGTGAGTTCTCCCAAAAAGACAACACACATTAACTGCTCTCTTCGTTTCAAATTATAATTGAAGTTTAATAGTTTATTTTATTCAAAAGATTTGTACAAAATGTAGTCAAATTTAAGTCATGTTTGAAGAATTTTGACCAATATAGCAAGTCAAAAAAATGTGATATTTTGCATAATTTGGAAATTCTGAAAACAAAGGACCCATCATAAGAAAAGATGAAAAAGGACAAAAGAAATGCAAAAAGGGGGAAAAGCTCGCGCCTACGATGGATAGCAAACCATCGCGCAGGCGCGGGATCCTTCCTCCGGCCATGGAAAATTGTCAGCCGGCCGGGGGAGGTAGGCAGGCCAGGCGGTGGGGATGGTCGTGGGGCGGCTTAGGGTCCTGGCGGCGGTAGCGGCGGTCGGGCCAGGTCTGGACGGGGGAGAAGCTCGCCGGCGGCGGACGGTTAGAGTTCCGACAGTGGGGGGCGGGGGAATGGGAAAAAGGAGGCCGCCGCGGGCGCGGTAGGGTCTCGTCGGAGCTCTGCGACCGCGGCGGCGGAGCTCCGGCGAGACCCTATCACGCCGCGGCGGTGGGTGGTGGGTAGTGTGGCGGCGGGTGGTGACGGAGGGCGGGGGAGAACGAAGATGCTGCATCGGCTGGGTCGTTGCTGGGCCTTCGGTGATGCGCCCTGTTCGGCTGGCTGGTGGTTGATGGCTAGCGCTGATTTGTTCTGAGAGAAAAGTATCGCTGACTGGTAGCTGGTGGCTGATTTGTTCTGAGAGAAAAGTATTGGTGGCTGATAAGACAACGAACTGGGCGATGGTTTGCTAGCGCACCCGGGAAAAGCTACTACTAAAGTTATTAGCCGTTGTTTCCCTCCAAAATCCAGAAATAAATAAAGAGGATAAGCCAACCTCCCCTGCCTTCGCTATGCTTCGACCATCGTCTCCTTCCTCAGCCTCTCATCCTATCCATCCAAGAACCCCGTAAATTCCAGACCCGGGAGCGCGCAGCACCGGCAGCCGTGCACTAGCGAGCCAGCCAGTCGAAGCAGGCCGCAGCCATGGCCGCCCCCGGCACGACCTCCCTGCTGAGCACGCTGCTGCAGCTGCCCCTGGCCCCGTTCTCCGGGAAGAGCTCGCCGCCGTCCGTGGTGCACGTGCCGCGGCGGGCGCCGACGGCGGTGGTGGCCGCCAAGGGGTACAATGTGCAGATCCTGGTGGACGAGAACGAGGGCGAGGAGTCCATCTTCCGGCGGTTCCGGCGGGAGGTGATGCGCGCCGGCGTGCTGCAGGAGATCAAGCGCCGCCGGAGGTACGAGAGCAAGAAGGACGAGAAGAAGCGCAAGGCGCGCGAGGCCGGACGCCGCAACCGCCGCAGGTAAACATCTCGGCGCTTCTGTTCGCTTTCCTTGATTCTGCAGATAACCGAGCTAGCGCATGGAAATTGGATACAATTTGTGCTTGTGAATTTAGCCCTGTTTGCTTGTGCTTTCTTGTTCTTGGTGATGGAACTGACTGGTTATTAGTGAAATCAATTTACCTGCACACAGCTATAAGAGACAGTGGCAGAGTAGTGCGTATAGATGTTTGATGGCCATGCCTGTCAGCAGAAGGGATGCTCTGCAGTTATGGTGTAAATTGGGACTTGCAATTTGATATTTGGACATTTGGTGATAGTGGGAATTGTTATCTTTGGAAAAAAAGATGAGAATTGTTGGCAGTGGTCGATCTTTCTGTTATTGTGAACTTACAAGTAGCTATGTCCAGAGTTCGTCTTAGTGATGATGTAGACTTGTAGAGCAAGATTTCTCTGTTGCAGCACTGATGTGCAGCAGTGCAGGTAAAGTTTCCTGATTTAACTCTCTTGCAGCACTGATGTCCAGCAGTGCAGGTAAAGTTTCTTGGTTTAAGTCAGTGTTCAGCTGTATGGCCTGTTTAACTCGATGATGGAAATGCTGAATAAAGAGAGAATGCTAGCTGGTTCCCGCCTTGTGTGTACTAATTCAGTCATTTCAAAGCAATGCATTGTGCATTGTTTGTTAGTCTCGATGGCATTGTCTATTGTGTAGTGTAGTTCATGACTCGATTGGATTCCAACATTGACATTCTTTAGGATTATGCATTATCTAGTTAAACAATCTATGAAAGTTCAGCTCAAATGATCTGCCTAAGCAAAGCAAATGCTGAACTTCAGAGAACATTACCAGTTCCTAGTATGGATTTGACATGATCAGCTAAACTGTGCTACAGCATACATCAATTTTAACTAAAACTGTACGTGCTGAAAACTTTGCAGGCGCATGATGGATGAGCCAAGGTTCCCAGAAGAAGATGCAGGCGCCGCAAAGGGTCGTGATGAGGATGATGACAACTGGGAGATTGATGGTCTCCTGTAAAACAATGGAGTTCATAAGTTCAGATACACAGTTTCGACGATTCGAGTTCCTTTTTTGGCTCTGCAAAGCACAAAACTATGTGAGTTTTGGCAGTGTTCATTTCCACTTCAATTGTACGATTGTAACGTGTAACTAAATCTTAGCTAATGCAGCATCCTTCTCTTTCACTGAGCCCTTGTGTTGACTGTGTTTCAAATCTGTCCTTTGCATCTGTTTCAGCACATATTAAGATATGTTTGTGGAAGTTCAGAAACTGATGAGCAAGGTGTTCACACACTGCATCTGTTTCTCTCCTGCAAAGAATACTTGGGCAAATAAATTACACATTTCTTACATATGCTTCCTGTGATCCTAAATAAGTCCCATCTGGCCATCTAGGTTCGTCCTATATTTGGTTATAATATGGACAAATTGCAATTACAGCTATTTTGCTCATTTCATGGTTGAAGGTTATTAGCCAAGGGAACTACGTTATGTTCCCTTGCGTGCTATCTCTAAACCCAAAAAAAGAAGAAAAGAAAAAGGAAAACTAGGAACAAAATCATGCTACTTATCACTGTCCTACAGGCTACAGGCAGGAAGGTCTCGCCAGGGAGTCTCTGTCCCAAAATAGCAGAGAGAACTGTCCTAACGTCAGCGGTTGCTCGCAAGAGGCGCGCCTCCGTGACACCCGGCACCGGCGGCGACCACCCAGCAGCAACGTCCTTGACCGATTCCGCAGGCTCGGCGCCGCTCCATTGCCGCCTATTAGAGCACCGCACAGGCACCTCCTCGATCTGCATCGCTGAAAGAAACTCCACAAGAATCTCTCTCTCGGTGAAAGAAACTACACGCAGCAAGGATCTCCGCATCGATCGAGATCGCCATGGCGTCCACGCGCGTGTGGCTCCTCGCGGCGGCGCTCGCGGTGGCGTGCGCGCTGCTCGCCTGCAGCAGGCCCGCCGGCGCCGAGGAGGGCCTCCCGCCCGCCATCGGCGGCACCGTGTTCGGGTGCAACCCGGCCGTGGACAAGACGTGCAAGCCCGACGGCCCGACGATCCTGCCGGGCGGCGGCGTGGACCTCGACGGCGATGGCGACGAGGACGAGCTGCCCATGTTCGACCCCCACCACACCATCCTCGGCCACGCCAACTGAGTCTTGTTGTTAGTACTGGTTGCATTGGCTCGATCTCTGGCTGGTCGTGTGATCAGTGTGTTGTGTCCTCCGTCATCTAATTAATTGACGCTCTGATCTGGGCATGTTGTTGCGTTTAAGTTGTGTTGTGATATGGTGTTGTTAATCCGGGGCAAAAGGAATGGAATGTTTAACTTGCACTGTCTTCTGCGGTTTGTTTTTCTCGAATACGCAGGAGAGCTCCACATTTTTTATTAAGCAGAGAGAAAAAAAAGTTTTACAAGCACGCTAGCATGCGAGTCTCATGCGGATTACTCACAAAATAAACTCTCTAAATCTCTCGCACCTGCGGCTACCCACAAATCCGTCTCTAGCTTAATCCTATCTAGGATCGCTTGAGTGGTCGCCGAGCGCTGATCAATAGCCTGGCATTCCTTTCTTTCCAAAGATGCCAAGCTACAATCATGAAGAGCGTGGATGCACCTTGCCGCCTACGTGTCGTCTGTGATCTGACAGGTGCTCCCACCAAGCATGCAGTGTCGCCGCCACCCCGACGACGACGATGCAATTGCAGCCCGCCCACGAAAAGGCCAGGTAGTACAGTTCGCGGGCCACTGGGTAGTCGACCAGCAGATGGTCCACGGTCTCACCGGCTTGATCACAGAGGAGGCAAGTATCGTGAGCATCGAGTTCCCTTCATCGTTGCCGGTCAGCCGTCCAAGTCCTGTATTTGCAGGCAGTCTAGAGAAACAGCTTGACCCTCAGGGAGACCCAGGAGTCCCAGATGAGTTTGGCGCCTGGAAATAGCACTCGACCATGGTGTAGCATTTGGTACGCCGAGCGCGCACTATAGCGGCTATCAGGTGTCCAGCGCCACTGGATGGCGTCGTCTCTGTCCGGTTGCAGCTGGAAGGCCTCCAGCCAGTCCCATAAATGGAGATATTCGACCAGAGCCGCAACAGATAGCCCTCCTCTGATGTCCTGCACCCAACGTCGGTTATGCAACGCTTGCTGCACCGTCCGTATTCTCTTGATTCTAGGGCCGATCAGTGTTACCAGCATGGGGGCAATATCGGCAATTGCTTCACCATCGAGCCAGGAGTCGGTCCAGAACATGGTTTGTGCGCCATTGCCGATCCTTATGACGATCGAGGCATCAAATAGCTGCTGCACCTCTGGTTCGACTTTCAGCGGGAGTGCCGCCCAGGCTCTGTCCGGGTCTGTGCGTTGTAGCCACAGCCAGCGAGTGTGTAGAGACGTGCTAGCGAGCTTAAAGTCCACCATACCAAGGCCGCCTTTTGTTGTCGGGAGACAAACAGTACGCCAGGCGACAAGGCACTTTCCTCGGACCGAGCTATCATGGCCAGCCCAAAAGAACTTTCTTCTTATCTTGTCGATTTCCTCAATGGCCCATACTAGAAGTTGTGTTGCTATGATGGTGTAGGTGGGGATCCTTGATAACACCGCTTTGGTGAGCACAAGTCGACCACTCTTGGGCATCAAGGGTCCTTGCCATGCGGGGAGTTTTGCCGCCACTTTGTCAATGAGCGGCCTAACATGTGAACGGGGGATGGCATTTGTGGAGAGAGGCACCCCAAGATAGGTAATTGGGAATTGGCACACCTGACATGGCAACACTCTCTGGATCTGATGCAGTGTGTCCTCGGCGCCGTAGATGGGTGTAATAGAGCATTTAGAGATGTTTGTCCTCAAACCAGTTGCATCACCGAAGATGTTCAGAATCCTAGCGATGGTCTGAGCCTCCTGCACTGTCGGTGAGGCAAACAGAATGACATCGTCTACATACATACTGCATTGGTACTTGACCGCCGGGTGGCCAATTGGTTCTAGCAGTCCACTGTCACTCGCCTTGGTGAACAACCTGTTCAGGACGTCCATAACGAGGATGAAGAGCAGCAGTGATAACGGGTCGCCCTGACGGAGGCCCCGGTGGTGTTCAATCTTCTCCCCTGGCTGCCCATTTAGCAGGATCTTGGTAGATGCCAGGAGAATGGCAATCCAATCTCGCCATCAGTTCCCAAATCCCCAAGCATGCAGCAGCTCTAGAAGGAATGTCCAGCTCACCGTGTCAAACGCCTTCGATATGTCCAATTTCAGCAATATCTTGGGCACCTTCCTTTTCTTCAGAAGCTTTGCTGCGCTCTGCACGTATTTAAAATTGTCAAGGATGGATCTTCCTTTGATGAATGCGCTTTGATTCCGTTGGATAAGCATGCAATCTGTTGGCGAGCATCTTCGACACCAGCTTAGGAAAGCTGTGTATCAGGCTTATTGGCCTGTAGTCCGATGGTGTCGAGGCGTCAGGCTTCTTCGGTATCAAAGTCAACAGAGCTCCGTTGAGGCAACAAAAGTGTCGTCTGTCCATCACGTAGAATGCATTGATTGCTCGCATAACATCCTCCTTGATCATCGGCCATGCACTCTTGTAGAAAGCTCCAGTCATGCCGTCCGGCCCAGGGGACTTGTCGGCTGGTATTTCCTTGATGGTTCTCCACACTTCTTCCTCAATGAATGGCAGATCGAGAACAGAGAGGTCCTGTTGCGCGATCCCAAGCTCCTCGAAGTTGATTGTCATCACCCAAGGCGGTTGTGTTCCTAACAGTTGGGCGTAGTAGGTCTCCAGAATTTTGTCCATCTCGCTCAGATCAGTTGTTCTCACACTGTCAGCTTGCAACGCCCGGATGTGGTTTTTTCTTTTCCGGAAAGTAGCATGAAGATGGAAGAACTTTGTGTTCGCATCACCCTCACGCAGATAGATGATTCTGAACCGTTGGCGAGCTATGGTTCGCTCCAATGAGGCCAGACCGAGGCATAAGCCTTTCAGTTGGTGACACATCTCGAACTCCTCCTCGGACTGCTCCCTGGTTTCTTGAGCCTTGTCTAGTAGCAGCACCACCTCTTTGGCCATCAGCAATTGCGTATTGATGTTGCCAATTTTCTTGTCAGACCAACTCCTCAGTTCCCTTGCCGTGTTACGCAGCATGCAGTCCAAGCGTCAGAACAGGTCGGTCACCTGGTCAGAGCATGACCACCCCCGCTGTAGCACTTCCAAGTAATCCGTAAACTTGGGCCAGAAAATCTCAAAGTGGAACCTTGGTTTTGATTTGATCATCGACGCATTGGAATGCAACAAAATCGGGTAGTGATCAGAGATGTCCGACGACAGTGCCTCCAAATAGCAGAACGGGAATAGCTCTTCCCAGTCTAGCGAGGCAAGTAGGCGATCGAGCTTCACAAGTGTTGGGTTCTCGTGCTCATTACTCCATGTGAATGAGTGGCCGTGGAGATGGATGTCCCGGAGTTCAAGCGTGTCGACAACTCGACGGAACATCAACATATTGCGCCACTTAATACGGGCGTTACTCTTGTCCGCCGCCTCCAGGATCAAATTGAAATTGCCAATGATAGCCCAAGGTCCTGGGCAAGCATCTCGAGTCGCCTCTAGTTTGTGAAGGAACAAAGCTTTGTCCCCATCCGACTATGGCCCGTATACTGATGTGAGCCACTAGGAAATGTCGCCTTCCAGGTGGCTAATCTTAACCGTAATGGAGAAACAGCCAACGTGAGGGTCAGATATCATGATAGTAGAGTGATGTCTGGCGATCAGCACACCACCTCGAGTATCAGAAGCCGGCAGATAAGCAAACTCGCTATATTGATTCCCTAGCATGGTCAGCAACATGGGTTGAGTAATGACAGCTAGTTTCGTCTCCTGAATGCATACCACCGCAGGACGAACCTCGCCAATCACCACACGCAAAGCATCTCTGCGCGCTCTCATATTGAGGCCACACTGTTGATGCAAAAAACAGAATCAAGTTCTTCAACGGCAACACGTAATGGATCCCTGGGATGTAACAAGGCGTGCTAGCCGACCTGACCTGTTGATCGGCACGGAAAGATAGGAAATGTTAGATATGGGTTAGATCGGCTAGAGAACCGATGTGGGTCTTCAATAAGTAACAACCCGATCGGCTGATACTACTGTAGAGCGAATCGGCTAGCTGATAGCAGTCGAAGTGCAAGTATATTCAAAACGGCTAGATCAGCTGATTTGATGATGTAGGCAAAGTGCAAGCAAAAGCAGAGCAAACTAAGCACTACGAGACAACACTCGAATCAATCTAGATCGGCTGTATGGTTATGAATCGATGTAGGAGCGAAGATAGCCGATATGATATGATCACGAGCTGGATAAATTGGTGATAAAAGCTAAATAAACAAGAAAAGACTTGCAAACCTAGCTGATATCGATAAATTGTGAATAAAACTAGACGAAACCACAATGATGCGCCCGGAGGTTAAAGCCTAGTTAATATTCGATAAAACGGTACTTACAAGTTTGCCAGAGATCGATCGATGCATCCTGACGAGCTAGAAGAACGACGTTTGAAGAAACAAGAAA
Organism: Cenchrus fungigraminus; assembly: GCA_036936925.1. NCBI lineage: Eukaryota > Viridiplantae > Streptophyta > Magnoliopsida > Poales > Poaceae > Cenchrus > Cenchrus fungigraminus. The sequence continues at coordinate 117,855,181 of CM072773.1, forward strand.
AAAAAGAAGATGTAAAACTTTTGGCGAAGTCGCCGACTTGTTGAAAAGTAAAGGTTTTGTGTATATTGGTGTGTACAAACTTTCTCCGACCACGCAGGACCGCTATTTATGTCCTGAGGACACCTTGACTCCTAGTCGATGAAGACAAAGCTTACTTGGATCTAAAGAATAAAAAACTACCAAAAACTTAACGATTCTCATAGGAATCGGACTCTCTAAACTGACTTTGACCCGATGTCAATTTGATCGTTGACCCGCCTCCGTCTTCTTTCCTTTGGCGTATTCTTCTTCTGCCACGTTTCTCTTTCACCAATCGGCCGATCCTAGATCGGCTGGTTGCTTCTTCCCTTTCTTTATTGGCTTTGAGGTCTTCTTGATGTCTCTTCGGCTTTTCTCTGACACGTGTCAAAAAACTATGTCAACACATGCCCCCCCAGTTTCAGAGTAAGATATTGCTCCGAAATTCTCTCGTCTTCAGCTTCCTTTTTCGAATCGAATCATAACCAACGGATAGATTTCCAAATAGACTCGAGAACCCAAGGTTATAAATACGACCCTATCGGCCGACTCCCGGCTCCCACGCCCTTTTGCTACAGTTCCCTTGCAACCCTAACTCAAAGCGCGGATCTGAACCAATCTTCAGCTTCGAATCAATGGCTTCCTCTTCGAATCCAACCGGCGGTGATCCTCAAGCAACTTCCGCGAGCATCCCCGAGGTGACCGTAGATTCAATCCCTGAGGTATCCTTCTCGATCTTCGTACTCCTTTTGCCGATTTTCTCTACTTCTCCGTCGATTTCCCTTTTTCTTAGATCAGAAACATTTTGTAGGAGCTTAGAAATCACATAACTATTCCTTTGAGTGATAAAAGTGGAGCAATCTTTTTAGGGTCTATGGGCAATCCAGATCCCACGAAATTGATAAATCTTGAAACTGGTAGGATCCCTTTTTAAGCATGCCTCCCTGAATCTTGAGGATTGGAAAGGCGCTTTCAGAGCTTGGACTGGCTATACTCCTGGTTGGAGGGGATGGTATCATAGGATGCCCGAGAAAATGGGAGGACATTGGGAAACTTATAACATTAGTCAATGCCTTAATCTTTCCCTGTCAAATATGCAATGCCATGAACCTATGCTTGCGGCTGCTTCATATTTCTGGTCTGATGCTCTGAATGCTTTCCTTTTTGGTCTTGGGCTGATGTCTCCTAATCTGGCCAATGTAGTCTTGTTGATAGGATTAGACATCACTTCTGATGATCAGCTTTTCTCTTATTCAAAACCAACTCATCAATTTGAGACCAAAGGATATAATTGGACAAACTATATCAGCAAATATGCCAAGACGGGTACTGTTACCATTAGGAATCATGTTATCTTTCTCAACATGTGGTTTGATAAATTCCTCTTTTGTGGTAGAACTATTAGCCCACCCTGTACTTATCAGCCGATTGCTGAACTCTTAGCCGCTGGTAATCATGTTTCTTTAGGAAAACATCTTCTCGGTGCAGTGTATAACCTCCTTCACCAAGCTGTAGTAAATCTATCCGCTGGCCAACCTGTAGGCAGCATTGCAGGCCCTTGGTGGTTCATCAATATGTGGTTGAACCTTTATTTTCGCAATCACCTAGAAGTGAACATCTTTTCCATGTCCTTCCCAGTATCTACACCAGAGGATGCCGTTCCTGATACTCGCCGATGCCGCAATTTTGGAGAAGCAGTGACTATTTTTCCTGGCAAGAAACTGGATGGCCATGAAGTATCTGATTTCTTCAGACTTTTCTATATTAGCCCTTCCAAAGAAACCACTCTGATGTATGCTTATCTGGATCTAGAAGATTGCTTTGAACATGTCTATGATCTCAGTGACCTTTCTGATGATAATACCAAAGCAATGCTTGAGGTAATTATAAAGCTTGGGATTTTGCCTGCCAATTTCTTTGGAAAATCTCTCCCTTCCTCCTATGAGTTCTACAATCCCTGTGTATCTGCTCGTCAGTTGGGATTTGGCCAGCTGCCAATTGGCCTTTACTTTGCCCCCCTTGTCAAACCAAGAGAAACGCTCACAAGTGCTCTTCAATATCATTATCTGAGAGATCTGACTCCAGATTCTTCAACTATAAGCTTGGATTCCTGGATCCCTGTTCCCTTGACATCCCCTCTCTTCAAAGCTTGGTGGAAGGAATGGCATGTTCATCTTTTTTGTGTTGCCCCCAAAGTATATTGCCTTCAATTCGATGCAGATTATGAAAGCCATCCTGATGAGGTAATTCTAAACATAATATGTATTTATTCTCTCTTTGCTCTCCTTTTGATGAATTAACTCAAATTCTCTTTGTTTCTGCTTTCAGGGTGATTCTGTCGAGCCTCCAACAAGTAGTGTTAGTGGTCAGCCGATTGATTATCTTCCTCCTCAGGAATCTCCATACATTGGCCATAATGCTCCTCCAATTGCATCTGATATGGATTGTGCCGCTCGCCAAGCTGCTAAAAGGAAAGCTGCAGGGAAAGCTGATCATGTATCTCAGAAGGTGATATCTCGGAAGAAACGGGCGAAGAAGAACCCTTCTGTTAACGCAATGCCTGTTGATCCAAGTCATGCAGCTGAACTTGTTGCAAATGTAGTGGAGGTAATGCATTTCCACTCTTCCCTTTTATACTCTGTCATTTGTAAATATGGTTTCTCCATGTTCTGATGTTCTTGCAGTCTTGTGGTTTGCTGGGCCAACACACCCAATAAAAGGTAACAACATCATCGACATCAGATCAAATACCGGAACCAAACATCAAGCAAATCTTTCCTATGGAGAATCCGGTTGTCCAAACTTGTGCGGTTGAAAATCAACCTTCATCAGCTGGCCAAACTGAAGAAAGTCTGCTGAACATAGAGCTGATAAATCAAGATGTATCGGCTATACCAGAAACATTGATAGCCGTGAGTATTCTTAAACTTTTAACACAATTGATTTCTGTATATTCGACTATTATTGACTTTTCCTTTTTTGGCAGGCTGATGAAAACTTGATCATTGGCACTACTTCTCATGAGGTGTCCCTGGGCCCTCTTCCTGATGACGTCCAAGCTCAGCTTCGGGACTTGGTGCCACTTCTTGATCAAGACATCAGCCAACTAGTTCAAGATGCTAAGCCGATCAGGAATGTCTACAAGAAGATTAGAGGACACCTGCCTGCCGAAATTAAGAAAAAGCTTCATGCAGTGGCTTTCATAGAGATTCATGAGCCAAAGTGGAGGAAGTGCAAAATCGGCTGGAAGAAAGATATCGTCAGGCTAGGTTGATTCAAAGTCGAGAGAGTTTGGATTCTCAGGTAGCTGATCTGGATAGGTGAATCCAAACTTTATGCAGTGCTCATTCTGTTATCGTCTCCAGCATTGATCGGATGAAGAGAAGGCGTGCTGAACTTCTTGCAGAACTGAGGCAACTTGATGAAGACCTGCCGATTGAAGAGCAGAAACTAGCCGATCTTCCTCACACCATCAGCAAAATGGAGCGCACCAAGCAGAATCTTGCCAAGAGAGCCCAAGCTATCCGACAAGCAAAGCAGCCGATGCCAGGTTCAGCCGATGCCGATCATAGGGAAATAAATGTAGTTGATCAACTCCGTGTAGATGCTATTAATGCCATTCACTCCTTAGGCATAATTTAAACATTTCTATGTGTAATTCTGAAACTTGGTTCTTTGTGCTGTTGACGGTCGATTTTGGTATACCTAGATAGGAGTTTACCGTCAACATTTGCACATATTTGATATCCTAACTAGCGGTACTAACCCCCTTGAGGTAACAAGTTCAACACGAGCATGTGTTTTTGGAGTATGTTGTTTACGCAGGATTTTAGTGCTTAAAGGACACTTCCGGGCAAAGTTCATGAAGCACCTTATGAGAAGATAATGAAGCCCGGCACAAGTCAAAACTCAAAGTGAACATGACTCCAAAGGCTCTAAAGGTCATCATGAGATTTGGAGATTTACCCACGAGATCAACTCAACTTTGGAGATATTCGCGCAGCCCAGAACAACATGATCTTCCAATGCAGATTCGGCGACCCAAACAGACTCTAATGGCAAAACGTTGAATACCAAAGTTGTGAGCCTTGTCAAGAGCTTCGATTTGAAAATATGGAAAGCCCAATTCGGATCAAGGAGCTAGGAGATATGACCCCCGAAATGCCAGCTGCGCAGACAAGTCCGAAATCAGATAGATTATCTTCCAAGGCCGATTTGGGGATCTTATCTTCGTTTCTAAGGAAGACAATGAATACCAAAGTTGTAGATAATTTCGTGCCATACAATTTGGATACCAAATTTGCATTATTTGGAGTATGTACGTAGGAGATATGACATCAGGAAGGAAGGGCCGCAAATCAGGAAAATCTGAACGAGTCTGATTTTGTGGAAACCAAGTTTGCCTCTCTCCCAAGCAAGATCTCGTGCAAGGCAAGGTGGAGCACGCTCCAAGGCTCGCCAAGGACATAAATACAACCCCCTAGGAGCCCAAGGGGGTGTGTTGGATCAATCCATCCATCAGAGAGCTGCCAAATTGAAGGAGACACGCCGAAGGGAGCCGCCGACCACCGCGAGTACTCGAGTTGCCTGGGAGATGGCTTAGCCCATGCCCTAGCCGCCATGGTTGGTCCTACATGGTGAAGCCATGGCGGAGTTCCGGAGCGATGCCTTGAATTCATCAAGGCATTTGTACATTCAACATTCGATGGTGATATAAATCTTGTCCTTACTTTGATCTACTACGAGTTATGCTTATTCATATGTGTAGCTACCACATGTCTTTAGTAGGATTGGATCTAATCTTGGTGATTAGTCTTTGTCTTGCGGATTCATCGTAGTAGTGCACGAGAAGTCGGTGGGTGATTACCCTCGTGTGGTGACAGCATGCGGGAGAGAAAAGGCCGAACGAACGTGTAATATTGAGTAGGATCGATGGCGAGTACCATGGGAGCCGTTGCGCGACCACCAAGAGGAGGAGCTACGAGTAAGAGCACTTGGTGGGCGTTTGAGGTAAAGCTTTGGGGAACCTTAGGCGTCAACACGTACCTTGCAAGGGCGCCCATGGGAAAGTTCTTAGAGATAACTCTTTATCATAGTATGAGATTAGATTGATCTCCATCTTGGCCGGAGTTGCAACTAGAAGATGGTAGGCTAGGGTTACCTTTGGTCGTGTTACCTTATGACTACCGAATGCGATCATTCATCTTACACACTTATGTTCACCCTCTTATGCAATCTATGCTTAATGTTGGGATTAGGTCCTTTAGCTAGATAGAAGACCTTAGGTAGTTCAATGTCGATCCACGGATTGATAAACCTTGGGGGAATACTCTAAGGGAAGAGCTACAACCGACCCATGCGCTTGCGGATCGAAACTTGACGCGCTTTTAAGCCGTCAACAAGCTTTTCTGGCGCCGTTGCCGGGGATCAGCAACACGAACCCTAGGGTGATCTATCTATCTTTTTGGACTAACCCTAATTTTATTATTGCATATATCCTGTGTTTCTTCTTTGTGTCCATGAATGAAGGTAAAACCCTAGACACAAAGTGATCGAGAAGTTCTCAACATTTGGACTTCGACAAGTCCAACCTCACTCAACCAAGTTGATAGCTACATGAAGATTTACACTTTAGTGGTAGGTGCTAACTTTTGTTAGTGGCCCAACATCCGCTATCGAGCCCACACTCAAAACAAGTAAAGATAAAAAAGGTATGTCACCATGTCAATTGATTTTGGCTAATGTCCCTTGGAGATTTCTTTGTCCAAGATATAGATGATGAATCAAGCCCCGAACAAGTCGTGACGTACGATCGTCAACATCTCTGGAGAGTTGCTGTTATGACCAAGTTTTTCACCCATAATCAGAGAGGTACCATGGTGGAAAATTGAAGATTATCAAGCTCCATCAAGTCTTCTTTCCAACGTATCAAAAATCGTCAATTTCGGACAACGGTACAAAGAGTTAAGATAAAATCATTCAACACTACACATTCTGAAATTCGTCAGGACAGATTGTAGTGCCGGAGTAATATGAGCATAGCTCTTTCATCCGGAGTCCGTTTGGAGTGAGTGAGCACTCATTGGAAAGGGAATTTGATGCACAAATCAATGGAGTAGAAGCTTGGTACATGTTCTGCATAGGATAAAAAGAAATTCAATGAAGAAGATGCAGCAGCAAACAATAGAGAAGGCGATGACGATGTAGGAGGAGATTAGAGAGCCTTGAGCCCCCTATGACCCCGACACCTCTGGTAATGCAAGAGAAATGAAGGAGATACATCATTGGAGCCATGATACTTGCTGGTGGATCAGTGTGATGAAGTTGAAGCCTAGAGATGCACAACACGATGCTCGAAGACAACAAGATCAAGATCATCAACATCTCCGGATCAATTCACAAAAAGGGTACCGATTGCATCTAAATTCTACAAGGCCTCTGAAGAAAGCAATAAAATTTCTTTGGATATTAAGATGCCCATGGAATTCTGGTTCCAACGAATCAAAGACCAAGTCAATCGGAGATTCCTACGAGCGGTTATGGCCAAAACACCGAAGGTCGTGCGTTCTGAAATTCTCTGGACAGCACGCAGCGCTAAAGTAAAACAGGTTCCATTCTGGACGCAGGGGAAAATCCATGAAGAAAGATGCAAAAACAACATGACGAGGATAAGGTGAAGGAGATAAGGATGACAACAATGGAGAGGAGCTTGGGCTGTGGTTTCATCAAGCGTACATGATTGAATTTCAGAAGCTTGGGACAAAATAAGGCCTCCAGGATGTTGGCAAATTAAGGCATGAGTGACAACATTCAACACATGAAGATGTCAAGAGCGAACCATGATGGATTACGAAGGGCGACATCAATACAAGCTGCATGGACAATTCGAATTCTCGCACGAAGACCCATGGCTTCACGGTAATAAAAAGGTACATGAGAAAGTCGAGCTCTATGACTTTAAATGAAGTGCTTTGCGGGAGGCAACTCGATCTTTTCTATATTATTAAGATGACGGTCTATATTGTGCTCTTTATTTGAAAACTTCAAGTAACATTGTACCTTTGCTCTAATAAATATCACAACCACATGTTGTATGCTTTAAAAGATATTGAGGGAGCACTTTGTAGCTTGATCTCGGAAAACCTATAGACCCTTTTTGTGTGCTTATTAGTGTTTAAAGTCTTTTTCTTTTTGTCTTTTTAGAGAGAAATACGAAGGACGACACACCCCCTTTGTTTCTAAACTTGTGGCTAGCAAACCTAGAATAACTTTCATTTTTGTTTAGATCACCATATCATGCCATATCATTTTGTTCATTCACCTCATGTTGCATTTCATACCACTTTGTTCTCCACCTTGCATTGCATTTGCATTTCACATAAACACCTTTGTTCCATTATGCATAGGTTAGCTTGGCTTTTTCATAAAACTTTTTGATGAATGCTTTATTTCCATGATAGTGCCTAGCGCAAGGCATTTTCTTTTGTAATCTTGTGTAAACATGGTGTTTAAACTTGATTGCAGACAATCATCATTTGAGTTTTATAATTCTTGTTGTTTTATATTGCATTAGGTTGGTTTATAAACTTTGCAATGCGCTTTAATTTTCTTGCGGCATGAAGAATTATTAACCTTGAAATGAACATAGTGTTTTGACCTTGGTTAAATCTTTATGGTTATATAGAAATAAAGCAATCTAGTTGTAAACATGGTGTTTAGAACTTGGTGCAAACATTGTCATTGTTTTTATCCCTTCCTTTCATTTGCATTTTTTTCACCTACACGCACGTACACTCATTAGGTTCTCTTTTCTTTGTACTAGGTAAGCTATGCCACAAATTAAGATCTTAGGGATGTATTTGGTTTGTTGGCAATTGTTTCTACTCCCAACCATCACCCCGGGGGTAGAATGCGCATTTGATTTGTTTTGCAGGCATGATGAAGTGTTCCCATGAGTTCTTGACCAATTGCAATCAAGATCGTTAGTCATCTACAAGGCTTGTGAGGGAAGTCGCTGCTTCCATTAAGTTTGAGCACGTGTTCAGAGATGTACAATGGAAGAAAAGTTAATATTCAGAAGCTCCTTCAAACCCTCTTTCCAATGCATCAAGGATCATCAATTTTGAAGACCCGTACAAGGAGATATGACAGAAATATTGAGTGCTGCGCGGTCTGAAATCAGCTTTGGACAGATTGCATCGCCAGAGTAAAATAGGCACAACTCTCTTATTCGGAACCCGATTCATGCGAATGATGGCTCGTTGGAAAGATAACTTCATGAACTTTAATTTGGAGTGGTGTTTCAGTACATTTTCTATTCTGAAATAGAAGAAAAATCTGTGGAAGATAAGACAGCAACAAGAGCGACAAGGAAGTTGGTGATGATGGTATGAGAAAGGATTGGAACCATGGCTTGGTGATAATAAGAACAAGTTGGAGGACAATTAAGGCAACAAAGGCAAAGAAGAGTGAAGATGATTTTTCAAACATGTGGCAATAGAATTATGAGCATTCAACTTCTTCCACGCTTAGCAACATGCTAAGCATGAGGGAGGATTTGTGAGACGAAAATGATAAGGCCACGTGGAGTACAAGGATCACCTTCGCCACAAGATGCTCATCATTCTTTTTCCATGCTAGCACAATGCTTAAGCATGGGGGAGGGTACACTACACTTCATTACGAGCATCAAAAAGGGACGGTAACTCTTTCTCAACTTTATCTTAGTTCATCTCTTTCTAAATACTTATACATATATGCCTTCAACCATAAACAACCTTTATATTTATCTCTCGACCAATAACATGACTACTAGGAGGACAACCTAGTTTTGTTAGTTTTATTCTTCAATAAATAAATCACCATCACTTTTGAGCTTACCATGATGATATCATTTGCATGCTTTGCTTATGGAAAAGTGATGAAAGTTGCCACTTTGTTTTACTTGCATGATGTTGTATATGACTTGACTTTTTGCTCTCTATTAAAATGAACTTAAATTGATTAAATACCGGCTCTTTCATTTGTGGAGGTCAAATGACTAATTTTTAGACCCACATACTCTATCTTGCTCTTTGATTTAAGTTTACCGATGACCTATGCCTTGTACTTGTTTTATTTAAAATCATTATGCTATCTACATTTGTGAATCTCTTGCAAGGCTCTACCTACCAAAGCCTATACACATACAAGTACTTTCATGTTATAACCTTTAGTTTGCAAACTTATATCTTGATGAGTTGGATTAGGATTGATTTCTGTGGTATGAGACTAAGAAGCTGGTCATTCCTTTGCGTATCTTTTTCATGCTAGCCATCCTTGTCCATGCATTGTGAGTTTCTACACTGGAAATTTCACAAACTTCGCTGGGCATCCACCCTAAACCCAAAACATCTTTTTGTGATTACCTCCTTGACCACAATCCAAATTGAGTATGGATGATCTTTCGATGAATTTTCTGAAGATCTTTTGGTGAAGATTTCAAGATATATAACATATGGAGGGACTCATCAAATGCAGAGTTTCGACATGGAGGATGCCCCTGAAGATTTCAAAAAATTTATAGAGGAACACAAGGATTTCGTACTTCTCTAGAAGCCATAGGTCCCCTCATTCTATGCTCGAGGACGAGCAATCATTTAAGCATGGAGGAGGACTGCTATAGCAAATACTATGTTGTTTAAAAGTTCGGAGGTGCATAAAAAAGAAAAAAAATGATGAGAAAAAAATGAATGATGAATGAAAAAAAGAAGAGAGAAGAAAGAAAAAAAATAGGAAAGAAAAAAAGAAAACAAAAGAGAGAAAAATAAAAATGCTCCTCAGTTCTTTTTAGCTTTCATTTAAATCTTAGAGAGCTTTGAAGACAAGTCCATACTCAATCTTTTCCAACCATGTGCAATCCGATAACGAGAACTTCATTCGTGTCTCGGGATCACCCATTTGCCACTTGCACATGTCCACCTTTCTAAATGTGTGTGTTCCATCTCTCTCTCTTTCCAATATTTATTTTCCATGGCCTTTTTGACTAGTCTCGGTAATTCTAATAGATCTCTCTTAGTTTGACAATATTTCAAGTATAATGTTTTGCTAGGATTGATTTTACCTACCAAGCTCCACATAAGCTTTCCACTTTCATATATGAGTAGAATAGGTTGAGAATAATTTAGTGTAGGCTTGAGTGACTTGACGAGATGAGTGTTTCCATGAGCTTTTGCAAGAGAACCTCACTTATGTTAGATGTGCAACTTTTTGAAAACTCTTCACGATGCAACAAGGTAAAGGTTTGAAGTTTGCTTAAGTTTCAGAGCACTATATTTGTTTTATTGTGGCATGTTCTTTGATGATAGTCTACCTTCCATGATGAATTAGCGGGTCAAAACTTGAACCTTAAATGCTAAATACTTGAGAGAGCAATATGTCTTGTTGTGTATAACTAAGTGCAGGGAAGACATTGAAGGGCAACGCTGATTTCCAAGTTAAGCAAAGATCTTGGACTTGCTCGAGGATGAGCAAGGTTTAAGCATGGGGGTATGTTGATGGTCGATTTTGGTACACCTAGCTAGGAGTTTACCGTCAACATTTGCACATATTTGATATCCTAACTAACTGTACTAACCCCCTTGATGTAACAAGTTCAACACGAGCATGTGTTTTTGGAGTATGTTGTTTACGTAGGATTTTAGCGCTTAAAGGACACTTTCGGGCAAAGTTCATGAAGCACCTTATGAGAAGATAATGAAGTCCGGCACAAGTCAAGACTCAAAGTGAACATGACTCCAAAGGCTCTAAAGGTCATCATGAGATTTGGAGATTTACCCACGAGATCAACTCAACTTGGGAGATATTTGCGCAGCCCAGAACAACTTGATCTTCCAATGCAGATTCGACGACCCAAACAGACTCTAATGGCAAAACGTTGAATACCAAAGTTGTGGGCCTTGTCGAGAGCTTTGATTTGAAATTATGGAAAGCCCAATTCAGATCAAGGAGCTAGGAGATATGGCCTCCGAAATACCAGCTGCGCAGACAAGTCCGAAATCAGACAGATTATCTTCCAAGGTCGATTTGGGGATCTTATCTTCGTTTATAAGGAAGGCAATGGGTACCAAAGTTGTAGATAATTTCGTGCCATACAATTTGGACACCAAATTTGAATTATTTGGAGTACGTACGTGGGAGATATGACATCGGGAAGGAAGGGCTGCAAATCAGGAAAATCTGGACGAGGCTGATTTTATGGAAACCAAGTTTGCCTCTCTCCAAAGCAAGATCTCGTGCAAGTCAAGGTGGAGAATGCTCCAAGGCTCGCCAAGGACATAAATACAACCCCCTAGGCGCCCAAGGGGGTGTGTTGGATCAATCCATCCATCAGAGAGCCGCCAAATTGAAGGAGACACGCCGAAGGGAGTCGACGGCCGCCGCGAGTCCTCGAGTTGCCTGGGAGATGGCCTAGCCCATGCCCTAGCCGCCATGGTTGGCCCTACATGGTGAAGCCATGGCGGAGTTCCGGAGCCATGCCTTGAATTCATTTAAGGCATTTGTACATTCAATATTCGATGGTGATATAAATCTTGTCCTTACTTTGATCTACTACGAGTTATGCTTATTCATATGTGTAGCTACCATATGTCTTTGGTAGGATTGGATCTAATCTTGGTGATTAGTCTTTGTCTTGCGGATTCATCGTAGTAGTGCACGAGAAATCGGTGGGTGATTACCCTCGTGTGGTGACGGCATGCGGGAGGGAAAAGGCCGAACGAACATGTAATGTTGAGTAGTATCGATGGCGAGTACCATGGGAGCTGTTGCGCGACCCCCAAGAGGAGGAGCTACGAGTAAGAGCACTTGGTGGGCGTTTGAGGTAAAGCTTTGGGGAACCTTAGGCGTCAACACACACCTTGCAAGGGCGCCCATGGGAAAGTTCTTAGAGATAACTCTTTATCATAGTATGAGATTAGATTGATCTCCATCTTGGCCGGAGTTGCAACTAGATGACGGTAGGCTAGGGTTACCTTTGGTCGTGTTACCTTATGGCTACCGAATGCGATCATTCATCTTACACACTTATGTTCACCCTCTTATGCAATCTATGCTTAATGTTGGGATTAGGTCCTTTAGCTAGATAGAAGACCTTAGGTAGTTCAATGTCGATCCACGGATTGATAAACCTTGGGGGAATACTCTAAGGGAAGAGCTACAACCGACCCATGCGCTTGCGGATCGAAACTTGATGCACTTTTGAGCCGTCAACAGTGCCTCGCCTCTTGAATGTATCGGCCAACTTCCAACGCCCTCTTTATTGTTTTGACTCTTCTTTTGACTGATTATTTTGATCAGCCTATAAAAGTAGATGCACTCCTTCTCTGATTACATACCACAATGTCTTCTTCTTCTTCCTCAGTGAATCAGGTCTGTTCTGACTTTTATCTCCTTTTATTTGCGAATTTCGTGATGACAGTCCCCTTTTCTCAGTTTCCTCGTCGTGAAGACGTGGATAGAGTTCTGGCAGCCATCAACGCCCATGGTGCGGATCAATAGGCTCTATCTTCAAGGCAGAGGCGAGGGCTGCATCTTGTAATTTCTGCCGACAAGAAGAAATTAGAGTCTCTGGAAGCGAGGAGAGCACACCTTCTTGCTGAGCTGAACCAAGTAGATGAAGAAATAGCCATTACTCGAGCTCAATTAGACAGAGCCAAGGATTTAGTGAAGCCATAATGTATTTTCATTTTTTAAGCCGATGTACTCAGCCTTGTATTCAGTCTTTAATAAAGAATCAAATCTTCCTGTGGTGGCCTTTCGAGCTTCTTCCCCCTTTTTAGGAAACTGAATCACTGACCTCGATGTTGTCCTTTGGAAGTCGAGTCATTCACAGGGAAACTGTTCCATTTTGACTATATTTGGCATTTCTTGAGATTCCTTCTTATCCTTTCGTTTCCCTACCCCCCTGTGTTAGGCTATAAATAGTACCCGAAAGCTATCGGTTCCTTCACAACTTCAGTCATGGCACAACAGATAGATTTGATAGGATGTAGGCTTCTCCTGTTTGCCATATTTTCTTCTCCTTTCCTTCTCAATCGCAGCTAGAAGAATTCTTATGAAGTAGTGTAGCGGCATGCTTCTTCCTCCAACCTCTCTTATGAAGTCAGGAGGTACAACAGCTAGAAGAACCCTTGTGACAAACTTGGGCTCAATGGCAGTTGAAAAGGAGCAAGGTAGAATGCCTGCTGCACATTACCGGCAGAGGAACGCTCTACGGGTAGGTGACCCGCCTTGGTCATCAACTCGTCGAGTCATGGAGAAGGGTCACAGAATCTGGTGAAGAACTGGGCTCTCTCTTCCATTTCCTCCTCACCATTCCTCTCTCTCTGGTGCTCATCGATTCAATATCCTCATCATACCGGAGATAAGCAGCTTTTTTATGTAGCCAATAGTACCTTCAATCAGATGTAATCACCATGTACCGAAATATGAGAGAAAGAAATATATATGTATTTATTTTTTGTTCTTGGGGCGATTATTACATCGACCATGATCCGAATCACTTATCGGCTATGAAATTTATTACATTTTCCTTGAGACGATAACTGAGTATCTGCTACTTATTTTTGCAAAGACGATTGCTAAGAATCAGCTTATCAATCCGATATTACAATTGGTTATAATTCTAAAAGAGTAACTAACAATACTTAAGACTAAAATCGGCCGAAAGACAGAAGTAGTCATCAACCATGTATATTCCTGCTGACCGACTGCAAATTTATTTGACTCGTTACTTCGCTGATCCGATCACTTGAATCGGCTATATTTCGAAATCAAACATCTTGAGGAAGTCAGTTTCCCACTCTTCTCCAGATATGCACTTAACCTTCCTGAAATTCCATTGTATATCAGCAGCAGTGACGTGGAAAGAGGAATCGACTTCGACTATTTCCACCGAATCTCCAACCCATTGAATCACGCATTGGTGCATAGTATATGGAACACAACAGTTAGCATGAATCCAATCTCGTCCGAGCAACAGATTGTAAGAACCTTTTCCTTTGATGACAAAGAAAGTGGTCGGTAGAGTTTTACTACCGATAGTCAAGTCAACGCAAATTGCTCCCATGGCAGGAGACACATTGCCCTCAAAGTCGATCAGCCTGATATCTGTCTTGGTTAAGTCTTCCTCACTTTTCCCAAATCTCCGGAGCATTGTATATGGCATAAGATTGACGGAAGCACCACCATCAACTAACACTCGCGTGATTGGTTTCCCGTTGACATGCCCTTTGAGAAATAAAGCTTTTGTATGCTGCCTTTTCTCTATATCCGGTTTCTCAAAACTAGCCAACATTGGGTCTAAAGTTAACTGGGCCGATCCCATTTCTTCTTCTGAATCGGTTTCATCATGAGTCATGAACTCTTTAGGTAACATGAAAACAATGTTGATATCGGCCATTAGTTGTCTGTCTTCCTTGTCATCGGCTTTTGGCTTGAGACGCCACACTTAGGATCGAACCTTCTTTTTATCAAGTGTTTGCTTCTCAATTTCCTCTTGTTGTTCCCATTGACGCATCCGCTAGATCCTTCTTTTCTGTGATTTGGTCAATCCATCTGGACACCATCTCGGCTGATGAGGACCATGTTGACTTTTATCATCACGCTGTCTCCCTGGATCACGTCCCATTACGTCTTCATCGGGAACTTTGCTATTAGCCAACTCTCCTAGCCAATCGGAGTTTGTCCGATTCTCTCTGATCTTGCCTCCTAGCCGATCGTACACGCTGACCCTGCCCCCCAGTCGATCATGCACTAGGATCTGTTGATCGCGAAATTCTCGGCTGTCGTGCATTGCTGGTCTATTTCCTCTGTCATCAAAGAAGGCCCTTTTGGATGATTGTCCTTCAAAATAAAAACCATTACACTCTGGACAATTATCCATTGTTGTAAGTTTAATCCCTTCTTCCCAACAGTATCTGAAGAACGGGCATTTCTAGTGATTTGAATTGCGCCTTGCCCACTCTTCTTCTTCTCTGATCCTTTGTTGATAGCGTTGATACTTGCTTAGAAGAAACTGGGATTGAGTAAATTTCCTTGGTGCTCTTGAATTATTTTCTTCAAGCAGTCCTTTACCTTTTGCTTCTTCTGTTGTTAGCTGAGCCTTGGGATCAATGACCTTTTCATTCTGAGCTGATTCAGATGTCAACACCTTTGCTTGTGAAGTTGATTCCTTTGAAATTTCCACCATATTAGCAGGGAAAGGATGTTGATCAATCTTCATCGGCTTTCCAGACTTGGAAGGTGTCTCAAATTTAAGCTTCCCTTGATCTATTGCGTTTTGAATCTGTTGATGAAACACCTTGCATTCGTCAATGTTGTGGGTGTTGACGCAAAAAACGGAATAAAGTTCTTCAACAGCAACACGTAACGAATCCCCGGGATGTAACAAGGCGTGCCAGCCGACCTGACCTGTTGATCGGCACGGAAATATAGGAAATGTTAAATGTGGTTAGATCGGCTAGAGAACCGATGTGGGTCTTCAACAAGTAACAGCCCGATCGGTCGATACCACTGTAGAGCGAATCGGCTAGCTGAAGCAGCCGAAGTGCAAGTATAACCAAACCAGCTAGATCAGCCGATTTGATGACGTAGGCAAAGCGCAAGCAAAGGCAGAGCAAACTAAGCGCTACGAGTCACACTCGAAACCTGATCTGAATCGGTTGTATCATAGTGAAACGACGCAGAAACAAGATTTAGCCGATACGACGAGATTACGAGCTGGATAAGTTGGTGATAAAAGCTAAATAGACAAGAAAAGACTTGCAAACCTAGCCGATATCGATAAATTGTGAATAAAACTTAGACGAAACCACAACGATACGCCCGGAGATTAAAGTCCAGTTGTTATTCGTTAAAACGGTACTTACAAGCTTGCCGGAGGTCGATTGATGCAGCCCGACGAGCTAGAAGAACGGCGTTTGAAGAAACAAGAAAATAAGAAGTAAAAAAGGGTGGTGAAGTCGCCGACTTGAATAAGTAAAGGTTTTGTTGATATTGGTGTGTACAATCTTCTATGACCACGCAGGGTCGCTATTTATGTCCTGAGGACAACTTGACTCCTAGTCGATGACGACAACATTTACTTGAATCTAAAGAAACAAAACTTCTAAAAACTTAATGATTCCTATAAGAATCGGACTCTCTATTCTGATTTTGACCCGTTGTCAACTTGGCTATTGACCCGCCTCCGTCTTCCTTCCTTTTGGTGTATTTCTTCTTCTGCCATGTTTCTCCTCTATCAATCGGCTGATTCCAAATCGGCTGGTTACTTTTCCCTTTTTCTTCATCGGCTTCGAGGTCTTCTCGACATGTGTCAAAAAACAATGTCAACACATGCCCCCTAGTTTCTAAGTAAATTTCTTTTGCTCTGAAAGTCTCTCTTTTCCTTCTTGCACATGGGGATTACCAGAAGTTCTTTACTATTTTTCTGCTCCTGTTATGAATGTTTTGGATCTTGCCTTATTGATGCCCGATTTGATCGTGTGATTCTGTCTTGCTTCTTCCTTTATAAACTCGCCTCTTCATTTCATCAACTCTCATGAGCTTTTCTTATTGCGTCCTTTGATAAACTCCTGTTAATCAGAGCTCTACATTCGGATGATGCTATGAAGGTTGCAGTTGCTTTCAGTGCTGTTGAATGGCAACCATCCTTGGTGTATGCACTGCAGTTTGTCGACGTATAGAATTCCCAACCTAACTTCGTTGGTGTTAGTCATGATTGCAAGTCAATATTGGCCTTCCAGAAATTAAATCATCAGTAATGCATTTGTTTCCCCTTTCATGAATTGGCCTTTATTTCTTGTGTCTGGCCGATAATTACTTTCTCTTTTCTTCAGCCTTTCGATCATGGGGATGTATAGAGGACTTCTGATGATCATCAACACTCAAAGTATGAATCAATAAGCTCCAATGTTGAGGTAGAAGTGATATCTTTGATTCATAACTCCCATAGATAGGAACAAATTAGAGGCTATGAAGGCCAGGAGAACGTATCTTCTTGAGGACTTGAATCAAGTAGATGGTGAAAGACATCACCAAGATCCAATTTAGAAAAACCAAAGATCCAAAGAAGATTTGATGTAATGTGATTGGCTTTCAATAAATCTAGCCGATTGTGGTTATCTTCATTGCTTTCGACTGCCTAAATAGTCTTTCTTTCTTCTGACAATATTTACTGTCTATCTTGTGACTCCTCTGTGGAAGATGAATGCTTCCCACCTACTCTTGCATGTTTAATAATCTTTCAATGTCAACATGTGACTCTGAACCGTCTTTTCCGTGCACCCTTCTTATAAAACTTAGTCTATAACCCAATGGTTCTTCACTGGCTTCTTCTTCATAGACCCCTTTCTTTCTTAGCCGAAAGTCTCTGGATCGGCCTGTTGTCTTTAGGGATGGGAGGCATCTTCCTCTTGGAGTGTTTACAGGAAGGCTTAGGTCCTTGTTTACTACAGCATGCGTCTTCTTGAAATAGTTTTGCTTCATGACGCTGCCAGTAAGCTTGTTGATGTTTCTAGCAACATTGAGGGGTACTCCTTTTTGTCTCTTCCTCTTCTAGAGTTCAGAGTGTTTTCCTTCAACAACTTTTGAGTGTCCCTCCCTTTTTTGGGGAAACATATCACTGAGATCAATGCCAACCCCTGGAAACTGAGCCATTCACGGAAAAACTGTTCCCATCTTGACCGGATCCGGCATCTTTTTGATTCCTTCTTATCTTCTCCGGTCTCCATTTCCTTTGGTTTGGGCTATAAATAGCACCCATATGTACATCGGCTCTTCATGTTTTTCCATCATGGTGCATAGACTAGATCTGATAGGGCGCAGGCTTTTGCTCTTTGATTTTTCCTTCCTCCTCTTCCTTTCTCGCCATGGCTAGGAGAATTCTTGTGAAGTAGTGCAACGTTACCTCGCCTTCTCCGACTCTTCTTGCGAAGCCAGGAGGTACAACAACTAGAAGAATCCTTGTGAAAAGCTTGGGTTCAACGGCTGAAGGGAAGGAGCAAGGTAGAATGTCCCGCTGCACCTGTATCAGAGAAAGAACGCGCCGAGGGGACGACCATCTTGGTCATCAACTCGTGGAGCTCTTGACGGAAGATCACAAAATCGGGCGAAGATCTTAGTCTTCCGTTTCCTCTTCGCAGTACCCCATCTCTCTCTGGTGTTCATCGATTCAATATCCTCATCATACGAGAGATATGATAATTATCTTCTAAACTTTGTACTCCATTGCTTCTCCATGAAGATGTAAACTCGATGTAGAATGGATTTTCCCTATATATATGTATGTATATATATATATATATGCTCATATTTTCCCTATATATATGCTCATATTTTCGTTCCATGGGCGATTGTTACATCGGCCATTATCCGAATCACGAATCGGCTATAAGTGTCTGAATATTCCTTTCATTTCACAATTTCTTCACTAAAGACGATAACTCAGTATCGACTATTATCCGAAATCTAAATCGGCTAAAGAGCCAGAAGAAGTAATCGGCTAAGTAATTGATCCAATTTTAAAATCTTGTATTGATCTTGACTACCATCGGCCTGGTCTTGTTGAAGTCTGAAGGACCGGAATGGCGACCAGAGAGGGGGGGGGGAGTGAATGGGAGCCGATAAAAATTCTTCTCACACGGAGCAAGAACTCGGCCTATGGTCCCAAACTAACTCCACAGCCTTAAGCACCTCACTTGCTAAATCCACGTAGCCACTGGAGTGCTACTGGACCTAGGAGCAAGTATCCAACCCAAAGAGATCGAGCACACAGCGGACAACACAAAACGATCTCGCTCCAGGGTAGGGCGGTCAGACCTCTATGCCAGGGCGGTCAGACCTCCCTACAGGAGTCACCAAGAACTTGCTCGAAAACAACCTAAACGAACTCAAAATCCACTCAGGTTTGAACCATGGCTTCCTCTGGTCAAGACCAACAGGCTCACAGAGAAATCCAACTAAAAAGCAAAATTTCTTTCAGGGGCGGTCAGACCGCGGTCCAGGGGCGGTCAGACCTCCCTCTTCAGAAATCTTGCCTCCACCCAAAAACACTTCCAACTCCAAAACCTCTTGCTTGCCAAGATCACGTAGTCACTGGAATACTACTGATCCTAGGAACAAGTCCAACCTCAAACCAAAACTACCGAGACCAAAATACACTCCGGAAATCTCGAAACCACTTCTGTCCAGCAGGGGGCGGTCTAACCGCATAAGGGGGGCGGTCAGACCTCCCTGGATAGGAAACACCAAATGGACCGAAACCGAAGCAAACGGACTCGAAACTTGCTCAAACTTCAACCATGGCTTTCTCTGATCATGGCGATCATGCTCTCAGAGGATCTCCTAGAAAAACCAAACATTGACCAGGGGCTACCTGGGGCGGTCTAACCTTCTCCCCAGGGCGGTCAGACCTCCTCTGGCTGGCTCCAAGAAAAATGTCAAAAACTAGACCAAACGAACTCGAAACGAGCTGAGATTTCAACCATGAGTTCTTCTGATCAAAGCCAACTTGCTCCCAGAAGATCTCCTCGAAAAGCCAAACTTTCTCCGGGAAGGTCCCGGGGCGGTTAGACTGCGTCCCCCACGCGGTTAGACCGCCCTCCCCCAGAAAACAAGAACCGCGGGTCAACCCTCAACTTCCCATCGATCGATCTCCCGAATCACGCAACGGATTGCAGCGAAACTTTGGAGATGGATGGGTTACCTCCTGGACAACCTCTCCCTCAAAGGATATCCACCAAAACGCTCTCAATCATGGGGAATCGCAAATCTTGCGCCTCTACCTCTAGAACTCGGGCAACTCCGAAAACCACCAAATCGAAGGCCTTTCCACGGGTTTGGAGGGGCAAGATCACCAAGAAAAAAGGCACCACGTCCTCATGTGTGATTCCCACAACAAATCCCACAAAGAAACTCCTCCAAAACTTCCACACGAAAATCCCAAGAAAAGGGCTCCGAAAATACCTTCGAAAAAGAAAAACGCAGGGAATAAATAATATGGCACAAGATGAAGAAGGGGAAATCACTAAGATTTATGTAGCCATATTCGGTTACAAGCCACCCCCAAGAATCACAAATTTTGGATGGCAAAAAGCTCAAACAAAGAGCCACTCTCTCCTCTCTACCTCTCACCAAGAGCACTCCAAGAAGAAGGAGCACACCCACCTAGCCTAGCCAAAAGAGATGGCTGCCCAACCAGCCACTCCTCCTATATATAGGCCCTCCGGACAAATGACCGAAGTGCCCCTACACTAGGAGTTACAATTCAAGCCCATGCAAGGGCGTTTTGGTCAACACATGATTTTCTCCATCAGACGGACGCCCGCAATCCGCTTCATCTCCACACAAGCCTCACGATCGCGCCACGCGTCCTCCGCTTCGAAGCTTCTCGACGCGCTGCGGCCCACGCGGTCAGACCGCCCCTCCTGGGCGGTCAGACCGCCCTGCCCGCGGTCTTTCCCTGGCCAGGCGGTCAGACCGCCCTAGGCAGGCCGGCTCACCCCGTCGAGTCCTCGGTCTTGGCTTTGTGGCTCAGCCAAGTAACCCAGTGGTTTTGTGGCCAAACCACTGCAAGCCCCGTGAACTTGGTGCGACCTCCACGCCAATCCCACTCATGACTTGGCCGCCACGGTCGTCCTGGCTCGGTGTTGGTTTTGTGGCCAAACCAACAAACCCCGCGCGCAGACTTCGGTTGCTAGCCGCTACCCTGCGCCGGCTCCTTGTACACGACTTCATCTTGCTCTTCTTGCCACCATGCGGCCCGCACTTGATCCCGTCGGCCACCGGGTCCCTCGAACCAAGCCTACTTGTCTCTCCACTCCTCGGAGGTCACACAGACATAGACCTTTCGCACTTGTTCTTCACCTGCACCAATGCAAACCAAGCCGCAACCAACACCTGCAATACTAGGCCAAGAGTCAGTCCACACAACGTTGTCAACCACTCATCACGAGTGCATTGACAACACACCACTAAGGCAACAAGGTAAACACACGTGCACACATGACACAACACACACAACACAACACTACACACAAAGCTTCAAATCATCTGGTCAATCACTCAACACATACAAACCAAGGCACATCTCAACTTGGTTGCTCAATCTCCCCCTTGATGAGTGCATTGACAAAAAATGGTTTGAAAGCAAAAGAAAACTCATTCGAGTGCCCAAAAGCCAAGAAAAAGCAAACACGAGGCAACTTGAAATGAGAAGAGCTCCAATCGAAGACTCTCAGCACCAAAGGAAGCACAAAGGGTAAACACCACTAAAGAGTCAAGCAACCCACAAGAGGTACAAGCAAAACCCGAAAGCTATCAAACCAATTTCAGCTCTTAACAAAGCACTTGTCAACCGCTCAACACCATCAAATCAAGGTTCATATCAACTTGATTTTCCAAATTTCTCCCCCTTGAGGAGTGGGTTGACAACTTGCGAGCACAAAGAAATAGTTTGAGAGGGCAAAGGCTGAAAACCTCATCCAAGTGAACGAAAGCCACACAAAGGCGAAGAACAAAGACACTTGGCATGAGAGAAACCACAAAGGCGACCACCACTAAAAATCTCGGTCCCCAAAGACATGGGCAACGGCTCGACACAACTGAGACAAGAACGCATGATCCCTCAAGAAGAGGCACAAAGGTCTCAACACCGATCATGGAAGGACCAACAGCTCAAATCAACCACCGACTCCTCAAGAAGAGGCAAAGGGGCTCAACACCCCCGGCAAAAGAACAAAAGAGCACAAAACTCACAAGCTCCCCCTAAACACATACCTTAGGGCCAAAAGAGCATACAAAGCTCCCCCTAAACACATGCGATAGAGCAAAGATCACACCAAGCTCACGAGCTCCCCCTAAACACATGCACTAGGGCCAAAGAGCATACGAAGCTCACCCTAAACACATGCAAAGGAGCAAAGAGCAAACCACCAAAACACAACTCAAGCAAACAAAGAAGCTCCCCCTGCACACATGCAAAGCTCCCCTTAAACAAATGAAAACTCCCACTGAACAAATGCATGCAAAAATGCCAATGCAAGACAAAGAGCAAACACTGCCCGGGGCGGTTAGACCGCCCCCCAGGGAGGTTAGACCGCCCCCCCGGACTTATCATATGCAGGGCGGTCAAAGCGCCCCAAAAGACCGCCCCTCCAAATTTTGCTCTGAAAATTGCCGAAACAGTCTGAAAACCTTCTAAACATGCTGGATGCATTTTCCATGCACAAACTTTTCTCTTTTTATAACAATGCATGAAACGAGGCAATTTTGCAAAAGTTTCAACTACTAGCTTCTCAAATATACAATGAGCACCACAAAATGCTACAAGTGAGCAAATGAGCAAGCAAGACATGCCACAGTTCCATAAAAGCATAGCCATCAAGATAGAAGAGCTATATAGGCATATGACAAAGGCATGATCAATTTGAGCAATTTTGACAAAAAAATCCCTCTCATGAGCAAAGACCTAAACATGAGCAAAACATGCCAAAGTGAATCTAGATCACACAAACTTCATGCTAGGTCACATATCCTCAACACAAGATCATTGCAAACACCCATAAGCATCTCATGTCATGTTAAAGCCACAGAGCCATGTGTCTACTTCTTAAAATGAGACTTCTCATGGTAGACAACATGCAACGGTTTAGCACCCATATAATTTCAGATTTAAATCATTTATGACATGGATCAAGTGAGAGCATAACTTCAAGCATAAGCATTTCATACCAATTTCATTTTTCAAATTTAAGCACAAAATGGTACATGAAGTGCCTTTGCGGTAAAAAGAAGCTTCTGCTTCCCCACAAGGTAACACATGGGCTAAACATTCATAATGACAAATGGGTCTTTGACCCCAAGTGAAAAGCACATGATATCCCGACACGAATTAAGCATGATATAGACCACCAAAGCATACTAAGATCATGCAAGGCCTTAACTCACAAGAGAGATCCTATCCTAGCATTTTCCAAAAATAGCCATCTCAACATGCATATATAGCAAAACTATCAAGAGCATAGCTATCCATCATCAAGTCATATCAAACTTGCTCAAAGCCTCACAAATAGCATATCATAGTGTTCATGGCATATAGGAGAAGCTCAACCTACCAAAGTCTATACATCATGATATATGAATACATATGTAAAGCAAAATGCTTGGGGAGACACGGGACTCGGCTCAACAACAAGAAAGCTCACAAGGGGACACGCCAACTAAGAACCGCTCCAAGTGAGAGAAGAGCCACCAAAGGTCCCAATTGAGTACCATAGAAAAGATACCAATTGCAAGACCGGCAAAGATCCCAATTGAGTACCATAGAAAGGATACCAATTGAAAGATCACAAAAGACTACCAAAAACCACACCCTCAAAAACAGATTCCCCATCGAAAGAAGCCAAGCTCCCCCTCAATCAAAGACGACTAGCAAAGCAAAAGCTAGGAAAAGAAAGAGCAAAAGAGAAGCTCTAAAACCAACCGAAAAGGGAGAAAGCCAAAAGAGGAACAAACCACAACCCGAAGACAAGGCAAGCCCAAAACCCAAAGAATGCTCAAAACATGCTACACAATGCATTGACAATACTAATCAAGATAAATAAAGCATTGTAACATGATTCCACATATATAAGCATGGGCTAGCAGACATGTCAACATCATGCATAACTATACAACTAGCCTAACCAAAATGATACCAAAGAACAACATGCCAAACATGATACAAGAACTAAACAAAAGGTATGATACAAGCTCATATGGATCATCTACCAATATATATTACAAAGCTAGCATGACAAGATATACATGGGGGACAAACATGCTAACAAGAAAGGTACCATAGAGCTAGCCAAACATGATACAGATGAACAACATGACATAACCACAAAGAGCAACCATAAAACATGATGTTCATAGATATCATCCACCACAATATCATACAAAGATAGCAAGATAGATAAACAAGATCACAAAGCTATCATGAATAAGGTGGCTAGCCTACCATGGTTTACACACAAGCATGACACAAGGTCAAAGCATGCAACAAGTATATACAAGTGAGCACAAGGCAAAAGAAAACTCACTATACATGTGTACAAAGGCTTTCAAGAGCCATCCAAAGCAGTGTGGAGAACCATCATGTCTTGATCAACCCATGTCCTCCAACCGCATCTCCATACCTACACACAAGGAGACGAAAAAGACCGAGTCTTGGATCCCAAAGGGTTAGCAAGCACATACTTGGGAATCCAATACTTGGTCACACGGGTAAACGATGCACTCAACTTATCATGTGGGTTAGCATGATGCAAATGCTGGTTCGAATGAAAAGATTTTCGAACACCCTTAGAACCATGCCTCAAAGGAGCCACTCGCGAAGAAAACCGAGTGCTACCACAAGCAAAAAGGCAAAGATCCTTCGGGGTTGTAGAAGAAGAACCAACACAAGCACCATGGAAAGCATGTCGTGGACCAACAGAAGAAACACTAGAAACATTTCCACGAGCATGTCCTAACTCACTAGAAAGAGTGTCATAAAATCCGTCCACAAATAGTGCCTTCTTAGGCTCACAAGTGTTCATGCCATGAGAAGGGCTATGAACAACCAAAGACCTAGAAGCACCTCCTCGCCGCAATCTCCTTGCCCGGCGGTAGCAAAAGCTCTCTTGATGCCCATCCTTCCCACAATGAGAGCAATGGTAGAAAGGCCTATCGGGAGGCACGGTCCGACCGGACGAATCACCATTCTCTTGTAAGTGAGAAGTCCCTTGGGACTTAGAGCAAGAAGCATCAACCCCAACATCCAACTTGATGCCCACATTAGAATCACACGTGCCATGAGAAAGGCTAAGTGGCTTCTTAAAAACCTTGGCACGCACACGTCGCTTGTGCTTGATATGGCGAAAGCAAAATTCAACGGTACGGTATGCCCATCCTTCTTGCAAAAGGTGCATTGGAACTTCGGTTTGGGAGCATGAGTTCCAAATATGTGAGAAGCACCTTTGCCATCTGATACATCACGGGCAACACCGGAAGAAGCCACAAGCTTAGGAGTAGCTATGAAAGAGCTATCCAAAGCACCACCACACGTGCCACCATCCAAAGACTCACGCTCAAGAGAAGAAGTCAACTCCGGTTGAGAAGAAGCAAATGTAAAAGTATCAACATCGGAGTGACTAGAAATGCGAGAATCCAAACCCTTAGCACAAAGACTCTTGCACCTTGTGCGCAAAACCTGATTTTCAAATTTGAGGAGCTCACAAGTACCACATGTCATATTCGTCAAATTCTCAATTTCTTCCTCAATGCATCTAGCAAAGAGATCGAGCACGCAGCGGACAACACAAAACGATCTCGCTCCAGGGTAGGGCAATCAGACCTCTATGCCACAGCGGTCAGACCTCCCTAAAGGAGTCACCAAGAACTTGCTCGAAAACAACCCAAACTAACTCAAAATCCACTCAGGTTTGAACCATGGCTTCCTCTGGTCAAGACCAACAGGCTCACAGAGAAATCCAACCAAAAAGCAAAACTTCTTTCAGGGGCGGTCAGACCGTGGTCCAGGGGCGGTCAGACTTCCCTCTTCAGAAATATTGCCTCCACCCAAAAACACTTCCAACTCCAAAACCTCTTGCTTGCCAAGATCACGTAGTCACTGGAATACTACTGATCCTAGGAACAAGTCCAACCTCAAACCAAAACTACCGAGACCAAAATACACTCCGAAAATCTCGAAACCACTTCTGTCCAGCAGGGGGCGGTCTAACCGCATAAGGGGGGCAGTCAGACCTCCCTGGACAGGAAACACCAAATCGACCGAAACCGAAGCAAACGGACTCGAAACTTGCTCAAACTTCAACCATGGCTTTCTCTGATCATGGCCATCATGCTCTCAGAGGATCTCCTGGAAAAACCAAACTTTGCCAGGGGCTACCTGGGGCGGTCTAACCTTCTCCCCAGGGCGGTCAGACCTCCTCTGGCTGGCTCCAAGAAAAAGTCAAAAACTAGACCAAACGAACTCGAAACGAGCTGAGATTTCAACCATGAGTTCTTCTGATCAAAGCCAACTTGCTCCCAGAAGATCTCCTCAAAAAGCCAAACTTTCTCCGGGAAGGTCCTGGGGCGGTTAGACCGCGTCCCCCACGCGGTTAGACCGCGTCCCCCACGCGGTTAGATCGCCCTCCCCCAGAAAACAAGAACCGCGGGTCAACCCTCAACTTCCCATCGATCAATCTCCCGATTCACCCAACGGATTGCAGTGAAACTTTGGGGATGGATGGGTTACCTCCTGGACAACCTCTCCCTCAAAGGATATCCACCAAAACGCTCTCAATCATGGGGAATCGCAAATCTTGCGCCTCTACCTCTAGAACTCGGGCAACTCCGAAAACCACCAAATCGAAGGCCTTTCCACGGGTTTGGAGGGGCAAGATCACCAAGAAAAAAGGCACCATGTCCTCATGTGTGATTCCCACAATAAATCCCACAAAGAAACTCCTCCAAAACTTTCCCACGAAAATCCCAAGAAAAGGGCTCCGAAAATACCTCTGAAAAAGAAAAACGCAGAATAAATAATATGGCACAAGATGAAGAAGGGGAAATCACTAAGATTTATGTAGCCATATTCGGTTACAAGCCACCCCCAAGAATCACAAATCTTGGATGGCAAAAAGCTCAAACAAAGAGCCACTCTCTCCTCTCTACCTCTCACCAAGAGCACTCCAAGAAGAAGGAGCACACCCACCTAGCCTAGCCAAAAGAGATGGCTGCCCAACCAGCCACTCCTATATATAGGCCCTCCGAAAAAAATGACCGAAGTGCCCCTACACTAGGAGTTACAATTCAAGCCCATGCAAGGGCATTTTGGTCAACACATGATTTTCTCCATCAGACGGACGCCCGCAATCCGCTTCATCTCCGCACAAGCCTCACGATCGCGCCACGCGTCCTCCGCTTTAAAGCTTCTCGATGCGCTGCGGCCCACGCGGTCAGACCGCCCCTCCTGGGCGGTCAGACCGCCCTGCCCGCGGTCTTTCCCTGGCCAGGCGGTCAGACTGCCCCAAGCAGGCCGGCTCACCCCGTTGAGTCCTCGGTCTTGGCTTTGTGGCTCAGCCAAGTAACCCAGTGGTTTTGTGGCCAAACCACTGCAAACCCCGTGAACTTGGTGCGACCTCCACGCCAATCCCACTCATGACTTGGCCGCCACGGTCGTCCTGGCTCGGTGTTGGTTTTGTGGCCAAACTAACAAACCCCACGCGCAGACTTCGGTTGCTAGCCGCTACCCTGCGCCGGCTCCTTGTACAGGACTTCATCTTTTTCTTCTTGCCACCATGCGGCCCTCACTTGATCCCGTCGGCCACTGGGTCCCTCGAACCAAGCCTACTTGTCTCTCCACTCCTCGGAGGTCACACAGACATAGACCTTTCGCACTTGTTCTTCACCTGCACCAACGCAAACTAAGCCGCAACCAACACCTGCAATACTAGGCCAAGAGTCAGTCCACACAACATTTTCAACCACTCATCACGAGTGCATTGACAACACACCACTAAGGCAACAAGGTAAACACACATGCACACACAGCACAACACACACAACACAACACTACACACAAAGCTTCAAATCATCTGGTCAATCACTCAACACATACAAACCAAGGCACATCTCAACTTGGTTCCTCAAAGTCCAATTATCTCAGTCGGCCGATGTAACTTTTTATTCTTTATATTTGAGAACCGATCATTTGGATCGGCTGAAGCTTGAAGTCAGACATCTTGAGGAAATCTGTCTCCCACACTTTTCCTGATATGCAGACGACTTTATCAAGATTCCAGTGTGTATCAGCTGCTGCAATATGGAAGGCAGAATCAGCATCGACAACTTCCACTGAGTCTCCAATCCATTTGGATTACACATTGATGCATGGTAGACGGAATGCAACAATTGGCGTGAATCCAATTTCTCCCCAGTAGTAAATTATATGACCCTTTTCCCTTGACAACAAAAAAGGTAGTTGGAAGAGTTTTGCTGCCGATCATCAGATCCACACATATAGCGCCCATTGCAGATGATGAGTTTCCTTCGAAGTCGAGTAGCATGATGTCGGTCTTGGTTAAGTCTTGTTCACTTTTCCCAAATTTTCGAAGCATTGAGTAGGGCATAAGATTGACCGATGCACCACCATCTACCAGGAGCCTTGTGACTGGCTTTCCATTGACAAGTCTTTTGAGAAATAGAGCTTTCATATGTTGACGTTTTTCCTCGTCTGGTTTCTCAAAACTGGCTAGCATTGGATCCAAGGTTAACTGAGCCGATCCTAACTCCTCATCTGAATCTTCATCTGAGTTGTCCTCAAGAGTCATAAACTCCTTTGGTGGCATGAAGACCATATTAATATCTGCTGCTGGCTGACCTTCTCCCTTGCTATCAAATTTGGGTTTAGGTCGCCAGATTTGGGATCAGACCTTCTTCTTGTCAAGTGTTTGCCTCTCAATCTCTTCTTACTGTTCCAATTGTTGCAAGCGCTGGATCCTTCTATTCTGATACTTGGTTAGACCTACTGGGCACCATTTAGGTTGATGAACTATGTGTTGGCTTCTGTTGTCATATGTAGCATTACGCCTTTCGGGATTTCTTGCCAACACGTCTTCATCAGGGACCCTACTGTCAGCCATCTCTTCTAGCCAATCAGGGTTTGTCCGATTCTCTCTGACTTTGCCTCCTAGCCGATCATACACGCTAATCCTGCCCCCCAGCCGATCATGAACTGGGATCCGTTGGTCATGAAATTCTCAGCTGTTGTGCATTATTGGCCTATTTCTTCTGCCATCAAAACATGCTCTTTTGGAAGATTGTCCTTCAGAATAAAAACCATTGCATTCTGGACAATTATCCATAGTTGGGAGTTTAATCCCTTCTTCCCAACAATATCTGAAAAACAGGCACCTCTAGTGATTTGAATAACGCCTCACCCATTCTTCTCCTTCTCTGATCCTTTGTTGATGGCGTTGATACTTGTTCAGAAGAAACTGGGATTGAGTAACCTTGCTGGGTACTCTTGGATAATTCTCTTCAAGCAGTCCTTTTCCTTTTGCTTCTTCTGTTGTTATCTGAGCCTTTGGATCGATGACCTTTTTATTCTGAGCCGATTCGGATGTCAACACCTTTGTTTGTGAAGTTGATTCTACCACATTGGTAGGGAAAGGATGTTGATCAATCTTCATCGGCTTTCCTGACTTGGGAGGTGTCTCAAATTTAAGCTTCCCTTGATCTATTGCATTCTGAATCTGTTGACGAAACACCTTGCATTCGTCAGTATTGTGGGATGTAGCATTATGCCACTTGCAGTACTTGATCTTCTTAAGCTCTTCAGCACTTGGAATAGTGTGATTCTGAGAGAGTTTTACCTGCCCTTGCTGAAGAAGGAGATCAAATATCTTATCGACTTTAGTTATATCAAAACCGAATTTCTCAGGTTCTTTCTTGCCGAAAGGACACGCAATCGGCTTCCTGTTTGGCACCCATTTAGCTAAATCAACCTCGGCTTCTTCTTCTGAATCGGAATTCTCTACGTAAGAGATCTTCTTCTGATAACTCCTTCGAGGTTCATAAGGCCGAGAAGAACTTTCATGGCTTAATCGGTGCACCAACTGGCTTATATTCTCAAACTCTTGTGAAGCATACTTCTCTTTGATTGAAGGCAAGAGTCCTTGAAAAGCCAAATCTCCCAGTTGTTTATCAGTCATAGATAAGCTGAAGCACTTGTTTCTTGTCTCTTTGACTCTTTGAACGAAATTTAATACCAATTCATTGTTCCTCTGCTTTAAGCTGGTCAGATCAGTAATCTTCATTTCATGTACTCCAGAGAAGAAATAACCATGGAACTTCTTCTCAAGATCTTCCCAACTTTGAATAGAATCAGCTGGTAGCGATGTAAACCAAGCAAAGGCTGATCCTGACAAAGAGGATGAGAACAACCGAACCCTTAGTGCCTCATTCGATCCTGCATCTCCACACTGAATAATGAATCAGCTGATATGCTCGATAGTGGAGGTGTCATCTTGACCAGTAAACTTGGTGAAGTCAGGCACTTTATATCTCTGAGGAAAGGGAATCTGATCAAAATAAGCAGGGTATGTCGTCTGATACACGTTGGTTTGCTGCTTTGGTTTTAACCCGAACTATTTTTGTATCAAATCTGAAATCTTAGCCATAAATTTCTTGTTTTGATCAATCGGCTGATTACCTGCCGAAGGACTTGGCCGATTTTGCATAACTCCAAATTTTCCCGACTGTTCATGCATAATTGGCTGTGAAGCCAAAGATGACTGAAAAACCGTATATTGAGGAATCTCACCTGAATGAAGTGTCTTATGATGAGTTCTTGCTTTGTATACTGTGTGACAGAACCGCCCAAAATAATTCTGGATTATCACCTAAGCCGGTCCACGTGGCTCATAAGTGATAACCAAGAGTTATTTTGTCGCCTCTGCTGGGTCAAGCCCGGTAAATCACTTTAACCAGGATCGAAGAATTGTACATTAAAACTCACATGACGACGAGTCCAAAGATAAACATTTCACAAATTATTACAACAAGCTCCCTAAGGTTTTAATATTACAAACCATGTCTTTTGCATAATGTAAATAGTTCAGAGTTTGAAACACAGCGGAAATAAAATACTACACGTCATATGTAACGTCATGGGAGGCCGTCCATGACGTCACTAAGCACTGTCATCCTCCCACTCCACTTCCCAACCGGGTGGGAGAGAACCAGGCCACGGGAAGCCATCATCATTCATAGCACCTGAAAACAACAACAACAGCAAGGCTGAGTATACTAATACTCAGCAAGACTTAACCGGCAGGTGATGAAAAATCACCAACTCTCTAGACATGCAAGGCTCTTTGGCTAGTGGGTTTCTTTTGCTGAAAAGCAACAAAGAGTATGTCCTTACTTTCAAGTTTTAGCTCATAATTCTAGTTGATTATCCATTACTAAGTAAGCAACTATTGCAAGCATAAGTTGTGCAAACAATTAAGCATATAACCAAATTATATCTCAATTCCATCATTAAGGGACATAGAGTGTATGGTTAAGCAATCTCGGGTGACGGTGAGAGGCCGACGATCGATCGATTAATAACCTTGCAAGGGAAACCTAAACACACGGGAGAATGCACACCCCAAGAATAACAACTAAAAACCAAAAGGGGTGGGGTATGCACCAACCAGGCGGTTCCCAACCATCCTCGACTCAGGATCCATTTCTACAGTCTTTGGTACATGGTGGTTGGTTCGGCCTCGCCTCCCCAACCCCACACATGCACCACTCTGTTGCAAGCAGAGGGGACTCTTCCCAAGATTAGTGGTTATAGAACCCTTACCGGATCAAGAAGGTACTAGGCTTACCGGTCCCATTCCCGGCAAATGTTTAGTACGTTCAAACGCTTAACCACAGACCTACTGGCCGGAGCCGGTCCCATGCTCTTACCACATGAGCATATCCATTTAACAAAATCTTATGATTCCAACATAAGAAACCTATAGCTCGCGAGTGACGAACATCACTCGACTTTTACCGTGTCCTTAGTGCATGGCAACTAGTGACCTTATCGTGCTAGTATTCGAGCATAGGATCCTAAGATCATGCATCTAGGGTTTCAATTCAACTCCTGAAACGTAAATGCACAAACATTGCATATCATAAACGTGAGAGTTAGAAAACTGGGTTATGCTCCGGGGCTTGCCTTCACTAGCAAAGTCTGTGAAGAAATCCTCCGAACTTTGGTTCGGGTCTTGCTGCACTTCCACCACGTTCACTTCTCCTTCAGCGAGATCTCCCTCGGAGTCTGGCACCAACTCGTAGTTTTCGTCCGGCAGTTCTACACGATATGCATATGCATTAACTTCATGTATTGATAACTTAGGAGTGAGAACATAGCTTAGCATTGAATGGTAAATGTGGGGGGTGTATGGGTGACCACATTCACCTGGATAAGAATATATCCAGCATAATCTTCCTATCAAAGATATGGGTATGTGTGAGGGGTTTAACTCCTTATTTGATGGTGATTGTGTGCACATTTAAAAGATTAATTAATTTTTCTTCACCAAATTAATGGTGCTGTTCAGGGTGTGATTTGGTGATGTTTAACCCAAGATTTGAAAAGAAAACAAAAAGGTGATTTCTATATTCTTTTATTCCTTGGATTAAGCTTGCTTAACTTCGAAAATTCATTCTAGATGAAATACAAACAATATGACCATGAAACTTTGCAGAGAGGCACATCATACTACACATGAGCTACTGCCAAAAATTTAGATCCATCCAAGCTATATATCTAGCATGAAAAATACAACTAGATTCATTCATTAAAAACAAGAATAAATCATACAAAAATACCTATACCACAAATTGAGCTAGAAATTCATGTGGAAGCACAAAACAGATAATCATGAAGAGATATGCACTTACTCAGCAAAGAAAATTTAAATTAATTTAAATTTATGAAAGAGGGTTAAACTTGCCCAAAAATTACTTGACCCTAGAAAACATGATAAAAACATCTCTACTATTTATCATGGGTGCAACATATTGAAAAAGGACCATAGCAAAAAGATTGTGTACAAAAGCTCAACAGATTAATTTACATAAATTAGAAATAGAAACAATGCTGAAAATCAACTTTAATTCATAATTAAAGATCTATTCAATAACTTTGTGCAAAATTTGAACCAGAAGACAAACATGACATGTAGAACAACATATCCAAAATTCAGCTACAGATCATGCATAGAATTTGAATTATTGCAGATCTAAGTAAACTGGTAAATTCAAAATTATTTGAAAACTGCACTGAAATTTGAAAACTCCCTTTGTAGAAAAGCTAGGGTTCTTCACAAGGATTCCAGAACAGTTGAGTTTGCATTATTATAATTTTTCTGTGTATTGATATGTATTTTCCAAGATTCAGCAAAATGAGATGTAAAAGTAAGAATCTTTTTACAGAAAGACCCATGTCTTTTGCACAGAGGTCCCTAGAAAGAAATCACGGTTCACAATTAGACCCTTGGTGGCGCTGGGAGAACATCGGCGGTGATGTGGGGCCGGACTTGGCCGGGCAAGCGCCGGGGGTCGACCACGTGCTCACCTAGGGGCGATTCACGGCCGTAGTTAGGCAAGGGACGACGCCGGCGAGGGGGCTCGGCGGAGCAGTGGCAGGGTCGCCGCGGCGGCGCCGATTCCGGCGAGCAGGGGCACTGAGCTCAGCAACAGGCGGCCGGGGAAGCTTCTGTAGGGCCTAGGGAGGGAGCCGGGGTGCTCAGGCGGGCGCGAGGTAGAGCGGGGGCTGGAGCTCGGCAGCGGGGTTCAATGGCAGTCGCGGCGGCGCGGATTCCGGTGAGGTGGACGGCTGCGCTCGTCAACGTGTCGCGCGGGGAGCTCCAGGGGGACGGTGAGGTGGTGATGGGGTGCTTAGACGGGCATGGGATGGCTCGGGCAGGGGTGCTCAGCGGCGGCGCCAATGGCAGGCGGGCGGAGCAGTGCAGTCGGCGCGGCGCGGCGGGGGCTCTACCCTTTAAATGGGCGGTGACAGGTGGGAAAGCGGCGCGGGCGCGGACACGGCCTCCAGCGCGCGCGCAAGCGGGGCACCAGGCGCGTGCGGCGCGGCGCGTGTCAAGCGGCCACCTAGCGCGGTCGCGGGGCCAGAGGCGCCCTGGGGAGGTGCATCTGGGCGCGGCACAACTGCCGGCGTGCGGGCCCCACGGGTGAAACAGCACGGACGCCAAAACGGCCGGCGTCGCGGCTCGGCGCGCGCGCGTCGCTCGGCCAGAGCGCGGCCAGAGCGCGGGCTCAAAGTGTCTCGCTGTAGCCCTGTTTGACCGGTCATATCTCCAAATTCTTGAACTAAACTCAAAAATCTCCAATAACCAAAGTTGTAGAGCACATAACCAGCTTCAACTTTTGTAAAGGCCGACATATGAAATTCTTCCTGGATTTAGAGATAAAGTGGTTTGAAAAATGCTGTTTTTCTCGGTTTGGTCACACAGTGTTCCTGAACTTTGACCAAGTGTTTGAGGACTTTCCACTTCGAATTCGAAATGCTGCCAATTGAAGAAAATGTGTCCCAAGTGATAATGAACAACTTTCGTATTGGCCGATTTTGAAGTTGTTATATGAAAATCGGAGAACGCGCTAGATTATCGATGAAAGGTCTACAGCTCTTAGGGTTTTGACTTGGTTTTGGAGGGGTATGACTAGGGGTAGGGGTTTGACCAAGTCAAGGTTGTCAAGTACCATGCTTAGCCTCACTAATGACGATGATTACTGTTGCTTAAACATCAAGGATGTTACATACTGCCTGCTTGGAGTACCTTGTATACGCTACTCTGGCAACTGATATGTCAAATTCCCCGTTTGAGCCATTTGATCCCATAATGCTGCCTGATGCATGGCATTATTGTACTGCTCCTGCAAATTCGCAGCATAGGTTCTAATTGCGTAAGCTTGATCCACTGGGCTCATATGTTCTGGTGTCACTGGATGACTTACGATAGGTTGACCAGCTGCTGCTCCACTAGAACTCACTTGTGTCGGAGTTTTCTGTATTCCAGAATCTTCTTGAGCCGATTGAATAGGCTTGACGATGTGCATATGTGTCGGCTGTATGTCATAACGCTTCACTTTGAGAGTCTTTGGCTCAATGAAAGAAAATACGATTCCCCTATCGTGTTGTACTGCAGTTCCAATTAACTCCCCAAACTTTGCAGCATATGGACCAGCAGAGGTTTCTCCTACTTGTTGAATCGCTTCAGTTGCAACTCCCTTCCCATTTGTGTCCTTTTCTGAAATCGGCACCTCGAGGACAATAGGTGCATTACTTGGAGAACTTGAAGGATCACCAACTTCAGTCATGGTTGCTGATAGAATTGGTGTTGTATGAGCAGCACCTCCTGAAGTAGATTGTCCTGGCTAGAAAGCCGAAAACCTCATAGGAGCAACGATTGGAATTGTTGTACCAGGTTGATAATACACTGGTCCTTTGTATCCACTTGCGAGTTCATCTCTGAGCACTTCTCTCACAGAATTCTGTACCGTGCTGTTGAAGACAGATGATTGATCAATCAGAGATCCATGCATAGCTTTTGTCATCATATCTTGCAGCTTCACAGGATCGGCTTGTATTATTAACTCATGAGGTCTTGGAAGAGGAATTTTCTTGATAGCCCCTTGCTTTGTGAAGCCGAAACTGCCCATTAATAGTTGACCATATTCTGCCATGCGCTAATCGAACTCAGCTTTATCTTCTTCACGAAGTTGATCCAACGTGATAGCTTGGGTCTTGTCTGCACCAGCTTCTTTAGTAGATTTTGGTCCTGACATGACTAATTCTTCGGGTCCCACCGGGCGTACCAAGATGTGTTGACACAAAAAACAGAATAAAGTTCTTCAACAGCAACACGTAACGGATCCTCGGGATGTAACAAGGTGTGCCAGCTGACCTGACCTGTTGATCGGCACGGAAAGATAGGAAACGTTAAATGCGGGTTAGATTGGCTAGAGAACCGATGTGGGTCTTCAACAAGTAATAGCCTGATCGGCCGATACCACTGTAGAGCGAATCGGCTAGCTGAAGCAGCCGAAGTGCAAGTATAACCAAACCGGCTAGATCAACCGATTTGAGGACGTAGGCAAAGCTCAAGCAAAAGCAGAGCAAACTAAGCGCTATGAGACAACACTCGAAACCTGATCTGAATCGGCTGTATCGTAGTGAAATGACGCAGGAACTAGATTTAGCCGATACGACGAGATTACGAGCTGGATAAGTTGGTGATAAAAGCTAAATAGACAAGAAAAGACTTGCAAACCTAGCTGATATCGATAAATTGTGAATAAAACTTAGACGAAACCACATCGATGCGCCCAAAGGTTAAAGCCCAGTTGTTATTCGATAAAATGGTACTTACAAGCTTGTCGGAGGTCGATCGATGCAGCCTGACGAGCTAGAAGAACGGTGTTTGAAGAAACAAGAAAATA
Organism: Cenchrus fungigraminus; assembly: GCA_036936925.1. Lineage (NCBI taxonomy): Eukaryota > Viridiplantae > Streptophyta > Magnoliopsida > Poales > Poaceae > Cenchrus > Cenchrus fungigraminus. Next base: position 117,891,277 of record CM072773.1, read on the forward strand.
AGAAGAAGTAAAAAAGGGTGGCGAAGAATCCGACTTGAATAAGTAAGGTTTTGTTGATATTGGTGTGTACAATCTTCTATGACCACGCAGGGTCGCTATTTATGTCCTGAGGACAACTTGACTCCTAGTCGATGAGGACAATGTTTACTTGAATCTAAAGAAACAAAACTTCTAAAAACTTGATGATTCCTATAAGAATCAGACTCTCTAAACTGATTTTGACCCGTTGTCAACTTGGCTGTTGACCTGCCTCCGTCTTCCTTCCTTTTTGCGTATTTCTTCTTCTGCCACGTTTCTCCTCTATCAATCAGCCGATTCCAAATCAGCTGGTTACTTTTCCCTTTTTCTTCATCGGCTTCGAGGTCTTTTCGACATGTGTCAAAAAACGATGTCAACAGTGGGATGTAGCATTATGCCACTTGCAATACTTGATCTTCTTAAGCTCTTCAACACTTGGAATAGTGTGATTCTGAGATAGTTTAATCTGACCTTGCTGAAGAAGGAGATCAAATATCTTGTCAGCTTTAGTTATATCAAAACCGAATTTCTCAGTTTCCTTCTTGCCGAAGGGACATGCAATCGGCTTCCTGTTTGACACCCACTCGGCTAGATTAGTCTTAGCCTCTTCCTCTGAATCAGAATTTTCCACATAAGATATTTTATTCTGATAATTCCTTTGAGGTTCATAAGGCTGTGAAGAGCTTTCATGACTTAGTCGGTGTACCAACTGGCTAATGCCCTCGAACTCCTGTGAAGCATACTTCTCTTTGATTGAAGGCAAGAGTCATTGAAAAGCCAATTCTGCCAGTTGTTTGTTTGTCAAAGATAGACTGAAACATTTGTTCTTCATCTCTCTGAATCTCTGAATGAAATTTACCACCGATTCATCGTTCCCTTGCTTCAATCTAGTCAGATCAGTAATTTTCATTTCATGTATTCCAGAGAAGAAATAACCATGGAACTTCTTCTCAAGATCTTCCCAACTTTGAATAGAATCAGCCGGTAGTGATGTAAACCAAGCAAAAGCTGGCCCTGACAGAGAAGATGAAAACAAGCGTACTCTCAACAACTCATTTGATCCTGCATCTCCACACTGAATAATAAATCGGCTGATATGCTCGATGGTGGAGGTGTCATCTTGACCAATAAAGTTGGTGAAGTCGAGCACTTTGTATCTCTGAGGGAATGAAATTTGATCGAAATAAGCAGGGTATGGTGTCCGATACATGTTGGTTTGTTGCTTTGGTTTCAACCCAAACTGCTTTTGTATCAAATCTATAATCTCAACCATAAATTTCTTATTCTGATCAATTGGCTAGTTACCTGCCGAAGGATTTGGCCGATTCTATATAATTCCAACAGTTCCTGGCTGTTCATGCATTATTGGCTGTGAAGCCAAAGGTGTATGTAAAGCCGTATATTGAGGAATCCCACCTGAATGAGGTGTTTTATGCTGAGTTCCTTGATGTATATATTGCCTGTTTGGAGTACCTTATACATGCTGTTCTGGCAATTGATATAACAAATTCACTGGTTGAGCCATTTGATCCCATATCGTCGCTTGATACATGGCTTTGTTGTCTTCCTCTTGTAAATTCGCAGCATAGGCTCTAACTGCATAAGCTTGATCAGCTGGGCTCATCTGCTCTGGTGTTAATGGATGATTTATGACAGGTTGACCAGCTGCTGCTCCCCTAGAAGTCATCTGTGGTGGAGGTTTCTGCATGCTAGAATTCTCTTGAGCCGATTGAATAGGCTTGACCATGTGCATATGAAACAGCTGAGTGTCGTAGTGCTGCGCTTTGAGAGTCTTTGGTTCAATAAAATTAAATGTGATTCCTTTGTCATGCTGTACTGCAGTTCCAATTAACTCTCCAAACCTTGCTGCATATGGACAAGTAGGAGTTTCTCCTACTTTTTGAGTTGTTTCCGTTGCAACACCTTTCCCACTTGTGTCTTTCTCTGAAGGAGACATTGGTGCATCAGGGATAACAGGTGTGTGACTTGGAGAACCTGAAGGATCACCAATTCCAGTTGTGGTTGCTGACAGAATAGGTGTTGTATGAGAAACACCATCTGAAGTAGACTGTCCCGGCTGAGAAGCTGATTTTTCATGACTAAATCTCATGGTAGCAAAAGTTGGAATTGTTGTACCTGGTTGATAATATACTGGTCCTTTGTATCCACTTGCGAGTTCATCTCTGAGTACTTCTTTCACAGAATTTTGCACTGTGTTGTTGAAAATAGAAGATTGATCAATAAGAGATTGGTGCATAGCTTTTGTCATCATATCTTGCAGCTTCCCAGGATCGGCTTGTATTATCAACTCATGAGGTCTTGGAAAAGGAGTTTTCTTGATAGCTTCTTGCTTGGTTAAGCCGAAACTACCCATCAATAGCTGACCATATTCTGCCATGTGCTCATCGAACTCAGCTTTGTCTTCTTCACGAAGTTGATCTAATGTCATAGCTTGGGTCTTGTCTGTGTTGACACCATTTTTTGACACATGTCGGAAAATAGCCGAAGAGACATCGGGAAGACCTCAAAGCCGATGGAGAAAGGAGAAAAGCGACTAGCCGATCTGGGGTCAGCCGATTGATGGAGAAGAAACGTGGCAGAAGAAGGATACGCCAGAAGGAAGGAAGACGGAGGCGGGTCAACAATCAAGTTGACGTCAGGTCAAAATCAGTTTAGAGAGTCTGATTCCTATAGGAATCGTTATGTTTTTGGTAGTTTTATTTCTTTAGATTCAAGTAAACGTTGTCATCATCGACTAGGAGTCAAGTTGTCCTCAGGACATAAATAGCGATCCTGCGTAGTCAGAGAAAGATTGTACACACCAATATACACAAAACCTTTACTTTTCCAAGTCAGCGACTTCACCACCCTTTTTTACTTCTTGTTTTCTTGTTTCTTCAAACGCCGTTCTTCTAGCTCGTCGGGCTGCATCGATCGACCTCCGGCAAGCTTGTAAGTACCATTTTATCAAATAATAACTGGGCTTTAACCTCCGGGCACATCGCTGTGGTTTCGTCTAAGTTTTATCCAAAACTTATCGATATTAGCTAGGTTTGCAAGTCTTTTCTTGTTTATTTAGCTTTTATCACCAATTTATCTAGCTCAAGATCATATCGCATTGGCTAAACCTCGCTCCTACATCGTTTCACCACGATATAGCCGATCTAGATTGGTTTTGAGTGTTGTCTCGTAGTGCTTAGTTTGCTCTGCTTTTGCTTGCGCTTTGCCTACGTCATAGAATCGACTGATCTAGCCGTTTTGGTTATATTTGCGCTTCGGCTTCTCCATCTAGCCGATTCGTTCTACAGTTGTATTGGCCGATCGGGATGTTACTTGTTGAAGACCCACATTGGTTCTCTAGCCAATCTAACCCGCATCTAACATTTCCTATCTTTCTGTGCTGATCAACAGGTCAGGTCGGCTGGCACACCTTGTTACATCTCGGGGATTCGTTACATGTTGTCGTGAAGAACTTTATTCCATTTTTTTGCGTCAACACATCTTGGCACGCCCAGTGGGACACGAAGAATCAGTCAACAATGTCAGGACCAAAACTTCCTAAAGAAGCTGGTGCAGACAAGACCCAAGGTATCACGTTAGATCAACTTCGTGAAGAAGATAAAGCTGAGTTCGATGAGCGCATGGCAGAATATGGTCAGCTTTTGATGGGCAGTTTCGGCTTAACCAAACAAGGGGCTATCAAGAAAACTCCTCTTCCAGGACCTCATGAGTTGATAATACAAGCCAACCCGGGGAAGCTGCAAGATATAATGACAAAATCTATGCATGGATCTCTGGTTGATCAATCATCTGGTTTCAATAGCACAGTACAGAATTCTGTGAGAGAAGTCCTCAGAGATGAACTCGCAAGTGGATACAAAGGACCAGTATACTATCAACCTGGTACAACAATTCCAACTGTCACAACCATGAGGTTTAGTCATGGAAAATCGGCTTTTCAGCTGGGACAGTCTACTTCAGATGGTGCTTCTCATACAACACCGAGTCTGTCAGCAACCACTACTGGAATTGTTGATCCTTCCGGTTCTTCGAGTCACGACGCACCTATTATCCCTGATACACCAACGACTCTTTCAGAGAAAGACACAAGTGGGAAGGTGTTTCAACTGAATCAACTCAAAAAGTAGGAGAAACCTCTACTGGTCCATATGCTGCAAAGTTTGGAGAGTTAATTGGAACTGCAGTACAACATGACAAGGGAATTATATTTTCTTTCATTGAACCGAAGACTCTCAAAGCGCAGCATTATGATATTCAGCCATTACATATGCACATGGTAAAGCCTATTCAATCGGCGCAAGAGAATTCTAGCATGCAGAAAACACCAACACAAACTACTAGTGGGGCAGCAGCTGGTCAACCTATCATAAGTCATCCATTGACACGAGAATAGATGAGCCCAGCTGATCAAGCTTATGCAGTTAGAACCTATGCTGCAAATTTACAAGAGCAATACAACAATGCCATGTCTCAGGCAGCATTGTGGGATCAAATGTCTCAACCTAGGAATTCGCCATTTCAGGTACCAGAGCAGCATTTACAGGGTACTCCAAATAGGCAATATGTGCAGCAAGGGGTTCAACATAGAACACCTCATTCAAGTGGGATTCCTCAATATACGGCTTTTCAGACACCTTTGGCTTCGCAGCCAATTATGTATGAACAACCAGGAATGATTGGAATTATGCAGAATCGGCCAATCCTTCGGCAAATCAGCCAATTGATCAGAATATGAAATTTATGGCTGAGATTACAGATTTGATACAAAATCAATTCGGGTTGAAACAAAGCAGCAAACCAACATGTATCGGACACCATACCCTGCTTATTTCGATCAAATTCCATTCCCTTAGAGATATAAAGTGCCTGACTTCACCAAGTTCACTAGTCAAGATGACACCTCCACCATTGAGCATATCAACTGATTTATTATTCAATGTGGAGATGTAGGATCAAATGAGGCATTAAGGGTTCGATTATTCTCATCCTCTCTGTCAGGGCCAGCCTTTGCCTGGTTTACATCACTACCGGCTGATTCTATTCAATGTTGGGAAGATCTAGAGAAGAAGTTCCATGGTTATTTCTTCTCTGGAATACATGAAATGAAGATTACTGATCTGACCAGCGTGAAGCAGAGGAACGATGAGTCGGTGGTAAATTTCATTCAGAGAGAAATGAGGAACAAGTGCTTCAGCCTATCTCTGACTGATAAGAAACTAGCAGAATTGGTTTTCCAAGGACTCTTGCCTTCAATCAAAGAGAAATATGCTTCACAGGAGTTTGAAAGCATAAGCCAGTTGGTACACCGATTAAGCCATGAAAGCTCTTCTCGACCTTATGAACCTCGAAGGAGTTATCAGAAGAAAATATCTTATGTGGAGAATTCTGATTCAGAAGAAGAGGTTGAGGTTAATCTAGCTGAATGGGTGTCAAACAGGAAGCCGATTGCGTGTCCCTTCGGCAAGAAGGAACCCGAGAAATTTGGCTTTGATATAACTAAAGCTGATAAGATATTTGATCTCCTTCTTCAGTAGGGTCAGATTAAACTCTCTCAGAATCACAGTATTCCAAGTGCCGAAGAGCTTAAGAAGATCAAGTACTGCAAGTGGCATAATGCTACATCCCATAACACTGACGAATGCAAGGTGTTTCGTCAACAGATTCAAAACACAATAGATCAAGGGAAGCATAAATTTGAGACACCTTCCAAGTCAGGAAAGCCGATGAAGATTGATCAACATCCTTTCCCTACTAATGTAGTAGAATCAACCTATCAAGCAAAGGTCTTGACATCTGAATCGGCTCAGAATAAAAAGGTCATCGATCCCAAGGCTCAGATAACAACAGAAGAAGCAAAAGGCAAAGGACTGCTAGAGGAGAATAATCCAAAAGCACCAAGCAAAGTTACTCAATCCCAGTTTCTTCTGAACAAATATCAACGCCATCAACAAAGGATCAGAGAAGGAGAAGAATGGGCAAGGCGCAATTCAAATCACTGGAGGTGCCCGTTCTTCAGATATTGTCGGGTGGAAGGGATTGAGGACCAGGTGTGTCCGAAGACCAGTGGAGGGTCGCTCCTTAGTGATGAGTGATTGACAACATTGTGTGGACTGATGCTTGGCTAAGTGTGCAGGTACATGTTGCGGCTTGACTTGTGTCGGTGCAGGTGAAGAACAAGCGCGAAAGGCCTTAGCCGTGGTGGCCTCCGGGTGATGGAGTGGCAAGTAGGCTTGGTTCGATGGACCCGGTGGCCGATGGGGTCAAGTGTGAGCCGTGCGGTGCAGGACTGGCGGGCTGAAGTCGTGAACATGGGCCTGTGCAAGGTAGCGGTTGAAGCCCGAAGCTTGCACGCGGGGTTTGGTGGTTTGCCCACAAAACCATCAGGTGGACGGTTTCTTGGTTTGGGCCTCAAAACCAAGCCCGAAGGCCCGAGGCGACGGAGACGGTGATCCGGGAGCTTCGGGAAGCTTCGAGGCGGAGGGCACGTGGCGTGATCGCGGGGTTTGCGTCGAGGTGAAGCAAAGCCGCGGTGGAAGCGTGTCCGTCCGATGAAGACTTGACCAAAATGCCCCTGAGGGGTTGTATCTTCATTTATGCAGTAGGGGTAGCGTGGACATTTACCTCCCTCCGATGGACTTCGTATATATAGCGGAGAGGTGGATGGCATCTTTCTCTCTTGCTTCCTAGGGCTTTCTTCCCCAGTAGATTTTCTCTGGACTGCTTCGTTTTCCTCTGGATTCCTTAGGCTAGACTCTTGTACAGACTCTGTCCTCTGGATGTAGGGAAGCATTCGGCGTCCCGGTGATCTCCTAGTCCTTTGTGATGTTCGTGTCATTTTTGGGGCTATTTTTGGGAGTTTTCGTTCTTCGCTCGATTCGTGAGTTTGGAGGCGTTTCTTTATGGATTTCTTTGAGGGGATCATGGGTGGATGCCTTGTGCATGTTTGTGTATGATCTTGACCCCTCAAACGCCGTGTAGAGCCTTCGATTCGTGAGTTTTTGGCCGGAGTTCGTGTTCTTGGTGGAGTTCGTGTGATCCGCGATTCCCGGCGATTTAGTGGCTTAGAGGTCGAGATTTTTGGGGGCATAGCTTCCTTGTGTGATGCTTCTCATCTCCCCAAAGTCTTGTCTCAAGAGCTCTAGCTGTTTGGGAGATCCGGTGATGGAAAGGTGGAGTTGACTACCGAGCTCGAGTGTTTTTCAGCTCTGTCCGCACTTGGCGGACAGTCCGCGGCCTCCGTGCGGATGGTCCGCGAGGTGCCTGACAGGCCGGCTGTTCTTCATGTTCTTCGCGGGTTCTTGCGTGTCTTTCTTTCGATCTGTTGAGCCGGTTGGTTTTTGGTGCGTGAAGTTTGCGAACGGTCCATACTAAAGTGCCGGACGGTCCGCGTATCCATCACGGATGGTCTGTTTTTCTCGGTGCGCCCCTGGAGGTTCGGGTTGCTTTTTCGGACAGTCCGTCGAGACCTGATAGACGGTCCATGCAGTCATCACAGACGGTCCGCCTGGTCCTCTCGGACAGTCCGCCAGGAGCTTTCGCAGAGTTGCTCTTGGTGTTTGATTCTTGTCTTGTGCTTCTGCTCTTTGCTTCTAGTCTTGTCTCTAGGATTTGTAGGCTTGTGTGTGCCTTGTCTAGAGCTTCTTTGGTGTGTGCGAGTACTCGGAGTGGCAATCGGGGTATAGGCCGAGTTTGACCTTTGGGAAGAATTTTTATTGGCTCCCATTCACTCCCCCCTCTCTGGTCACCTATTCGGTCCTTCAATTGGTATCAGAGCCGGTTACAGATCTTCTTGATTCTAACCAGTCTAAGATCCAAAGATGGGCGATTATGGCAAGGGGTCGGGTCCTCCACACTTCGATGGCAAGAATTACCCGATGTGGGAGAGGCGTATGGGCGCGTTTTTGTGAGGGAAGGGAACTCTGATCTGGGAGGTCACTCAGAATCCTCATTATTTCATCCCAGATAGTTTTCTACTTCTAGGATCATAGGACATGTGTGAGGCCAATAGTAAGGCCATTGATTACTTGTTCCGTGCTCTCTGTGCCTCGGAGTTCGAGCGAGTGTACGGAGAGAATGTGGCCGGAAAGATTTGACTTTAGTTGAGAAATGCTCATGTTGGCAATGCCCAAGTGCAAGCTCGTTTGTTTTCCACTTACCGGAGAGAGTACGAGAACTTCACTCATCTCCCTGGTGAGTCGACCGATGCTATGTTCCAGCGCTTCACTAGCATAGTCAACAACATAAGGGCCAATGTGACACTGCTCCCATACACGGATCATGATCAAACTATCAAGCTTTAGCATGCCCTGGATAGGTCTGTGTGGAGTGCCAAGGTCGAGGCCATTGAGGAGTCGAGCATGTATGATACGCATACGCTTGATGAGCTATTTTCCAAGCTCAGGTCTTCGGAGGTTGATCGTGGCTTGAGAGCCAAGAGCGAGAGCCCCACTGATCCTCATAGTTTGGCTCTTGTCTCAGGATCAAGGTCTAACACTAACTTTGTTGGTTTCTCTTTGTCTTGTCTTGTGTCTTTGCCAGATGAGGACTTTGAGGTGCTGAGCGAGGATGATCTCGCCTTGTTGAGCAAGAGGTTTGGGCGGATGTACGAGAACCGCAAGAATGCAAGGCGAAGCTCGGGGATGTGCTATCGGTGCGGGAAGCACGGGCACTTCATCGCCGAATGCCCTGAAGCCATGGAGATCAAGAACGACTACAAGGGCAAGCCTAAGCACGACTACAATAGGCACTGCTCCGGGAATGACTACAAGGACAAGCGCAAGGACAAGGGCGAGAGAAGGCACAAGAAGAGTAGCGGGTACAAGAAGAAGACGGCTCGAGTGATGGTTGCCGGAGCGAGCGACATCGACACCACATCAAGCGATGCTTCTTTCGACTCGACCAGCGAGGAAGAGCAAGAAAGGCGCAAGGACAAGCGGCACACGGGCAAGAACTTCACCGGCCTGAGCTTCGTTGCACATGGTGGATTTTGCGGCATGGCGCACTCAAAGAAGGGTGGGAAGCACAGCTCGGATTCTAACTCCGACTCCGAGGAAGAGGTACGCCATGATCCCAACTTCTTGCTAGAGGAGAATGCTAGGCTGAATGAGTTGCTTGATAACCGTGATGATGTTCTTAGGAAGACCAACAACGAGAAGAGGGAATTTAGGTCTTTGTTGGGTGATGCTAAGGACAAGATAGCTGAGCTTGAATCCTTGCTTGTGGATGCTAGAAATGAAATAGTCTCTTTGGAATCTGCTGCTATTGTGTGTGATGAGATTGACTGTGGTGATTGCACTGTTTTTCTTGCTGATTTGACTGCTCTCAAGGAGAAGCATGTCTCTACTCTTGAGGAACTAGATGTGATTAGGATTGAGTGTGATGAATTGAAATCTAGGCCAGCTTTGTTAGGTGCTTGCACTTCCTGTCCTGTGTTGCATGCTAGGCTAGATGAATCTCACACTATAATAGTTTCCCTTGAGGCTGCTTTGAAAGCTCCCATTCCTACATCATGTTCTACCTATGAAATGCATGCTTTGAAAAACATGGAACTTGCAAACTATGTTGACCGTTTGCAAGATGAAAATGATGAGCTTAGGAAATTGATGAGTTGGTTGTCTGGGCATGAGCCACAGTTGAGTTTGATGTTAGCAGAGTTCAAGCGGTTTGATGCTCAGGCGTTGGGGGCTGGCAAGAGTGGTGAGGGAGAAGAGAAAGTTGGAGAGATCCCTACTCCACCACACACCATACCCATGAACAAATATGCACTGTTGACAGTCAATATTTGCCATTTTCAAGACCGTCAACTTCTGCAAATCTGAGCATGAATTGAACATCCACACTAGAATAGGTGCTTAAACTCATACTTTCCACTAGTGTCGATGTCTATTTGAATGCAGGTATTTAGCATAAGAAATGAGAGGAATTCATGCACTTTCACTCCACTCCAATCCAAGGCACTCAAATGCTGGCCAATTAGGGGCTGCCACATGGATTCTCCTGGATCCATGATGTCACCAATCCATGTGAAGGACTTTGGACGAATCACACGCTACCACGTCAGCATCACATGGATCCATGGGCCCACTTTACCAAATAAACCACCAGGAAGCGTGCCATGCACGGAGGAGAGGCATCAGGGCCCACATGGAAGCGAGCTAGAGGAAGCACGGGCCAGGAGGCCACCCGAGGGGGCCGGCCGACCCTAGGTTCGGCCGAACCGACCTAGGGTCGGTTCATCCTAGCTCTCCACGTGTCGTCCTCCCAATTGGCTCTTGGCTGCATTCCTGGGTGTTTAGGGGCACTTTGAGCCCCGGAGCAAGCCTCCTCCTTGTCTATAAATAGGAGGGGAGGGGCTCCATTTCACACACACCACCTAGCTCTCAAGTTCCACTTTCTCTTGTGTAGCTCTCTCTCCCTCTCTCCAATTCTGCCCATGAGAGGTGATTCTCACCTCTTTGTGGTAGAATGGTGATGAGGAGAGATCTAGATTAGGATTAGTGTGAGGTAGAGGAGGGGTAAGGAGTGAGTTGATGTCCTCGTGGATGCTTGTTCTTCATTTAGATCAAAGTGAGTATTTCAGCATTTCTTAATTAGACTATAGTGGACATCATGCTTGGTTGCTTTGTTCTTGTGTTCTTGGCTCGTTCATAAGTTTGAGGCTTGTGTTCTTCGTGACACAAGGCTTCGATCCTTTAGAGCCAGAACCATAGTTCATTTACTTGTTTGCATGCTCTGATCCTGTTTAGTTAAGTAAGTTCGCTGTATCTCGTTTAGCTGCATCCATAGCTTCCTTTCTGCTCCCAGTTCAATGATATGATCTGATTCCGATCTTTCCCTTGTTCGTGGGACCGTATTTATACGGTTGCTATAGTGTAGTTGGCGAGCTAGCATACGTCGCACTATAGTATTTATCTGGGGTACAGACGTGGTGTCTGGGCCTTGGGTTTCCTACGGAGACCACGTACGATCGTAGTGTAGAGGTAGGCCGCAGTGGTGACAGCCTGTTGGACCCTTTGTCAACCCTCTTACGTCGCGTACCGAGTTGGGCTCACTTGCCAGCACCTCTGAGTGTTGTCGCCCCGCGGGGACGACTAAGATCTGACAGGAATACATCTTGAGAGCTAAGTCCCTTAAGGAAGTGCTTCTTGTATCCCGACCTATCCCAGCGAAAGCTGGTGTCCTTGGATAGACCCTCTCTGGTTAATCTCCGTCCTAGGAATGAAACCCGATGGGAGTACTCATTCTCCTAGGGTGAAGTGCTGCAGTGGTATATCCGTGCGCTTGCGGTATACCCGGTTGTTCTTATACGCTCCCTCTAGGTGTTCAACTAGTGGTGAGGATAAGAAACACCAACAAGCACTTCTGGCACTGTTGCCGGGGAAGGCTGTTGTTAACCTTCGAGCCCGTCTATCCTCGTATTTATCTTTTTCCTTTTTTATTCTACCTTTACCCCCGTTACCCTTTTTGAAATATCCCTTTTGTTTTCCTTCTACCTCTACCCCCGCTACCCATGGAAGGTTATCCTTGTAAACACCTTCCGCCTTCGAGGAGTGAACCCTCAGAGCCATCTTCGTCTAGATCCACTCTTACATCTGGCTTATGGATTCGCCCCTCTCTCTTGAAGCTAATTCAGGACCTATCCTTCTCGGGGTTAAGTCATGAGAACCCCTTTGATCATGTGAGAGACTACGAGCGTCTGATTGAAACTCAGGGTAAAACTGGAGAATCACCAGATGTTCGGAAAAGAGAGTGTTTCTCGCTATCCCTCTCTGGGGAAGCTCGGGATTGACACCGTTGTTTTGGTAGGGACTACCTTACTTGGGAAAGGTTGAGAGCAGCTTTTTACTCCCGCTTCTTCCCAATATGATGTGTCATCTCGTTAAGGGCAAAGATTCTTTGTTTCAAGCAATGTGAGGAGGAATCACTAGGAACGGCATGGAATCATTTCGCCTCCGCGGTGGAAGATTGCCCAGTCCTCCGCATCCCCGATTGGATGTTGCTTCAGCACTTCTGGTTTGGATTGCGAAAGGATGATGCCATGAGGCTTAATGCTCTCTCCGGAGGATCCTTTGTGCACCGAGATGCTGTCAAGGGAAGAGAGATCCTGGATAATCTCCGAGATTTCAGCTCCCCTTGCATCCCGGTCAATGAGGCACCCACCAGAGGAATTGTTGAGCCACCTAGATCCATCGTCAGCCGAGCCCGAGACTTCATATCTACTCTTTCTGAGCTCTGGCTGAAGATGTCATTCTTGAATAGCAGGAGTCTAAGGGAAAGATTTCGTGGCACGAGATCTACCCTTGGGTTCCCCTCTTGTGCATCTTCTTAGACTTTCTCCCCGAGACTTTGTCTCGTGGGAGGATAGAGAGAGTAGTTCGGAGAGAACGACCATTCCCGGCCAGGATGACTTGTCAATCCTCACTACTATCTCCTAAGGAGGGTATGAGAGGCCCATCGTGTTTCTACGTCGAGGTTTGAGCTGAAGTGCTTTGCACTGAAGTTTCGTATAAACCGAGACATCGGTCTCTGCTTTATAATCCATTGGATTCATCCATCAGACCGAAGGACCACGATCATTTACCGATCGAATGGAATGCATTCACTTTTGATCTCAAGCACATCAATCGATGCCGATCAATCAGGAGAAGCTTGCACTATGTATCCTATGCCGGATTTGATCGATGCCCAATGGGAGGTACACTATTCAGCCTATCCATAATCCCCCATTGCAAGCTTAGGCCAGACTTGGGAATGTTTTCGTCACTTTGATGGGAACATCGAACCCTCTGCCTAAGGCAAGAGTGAGTAAATCTTGCTCTTCGTCTGAACTCTAGTTCTTGATCATACACCGGCCTCTGGAAGTCCACACTTTATCCTTTAAAGAGCCGAGTGTCCTTCTGAGCTTGAGTTCACTCGGAGATCGGTACCTATTGGTGAAGCACTAGCCTCAGTGCTCGATCTTTTCATCTTCGAGTTCCACGACCCCAGTGCTATAGTCCTCGAGTCACATGACCACCTCAGGGAAGGCCTCAGCCTCTCTGGGATGATCATGCTTGCTCTCAGCCTCGACATACCTTTTTGGGCTCGAGTTCGTATACGCACTACCCTTGCAGAGCAGAGTTTATCGTCATATCAACATCATCTGCAAGGAGACGGTCATAAGTTGAGACAGGAGATCACAAGACACCCACACCCTGAGTACTCCTGGGACTCATTTCGTTTCCCCAGGATGAATTATCCTTCGGGTATCTTGTGGACCGTGGTTATGCAGGAGAAAGAAATTGCCATGATTAAGAGGAGTAGGCAAAAGGTCCACAGGAAGGCAGCACCATTGTGGCGACCCGAACACTTCGTGACTACCGCCGGAAGTGCCTACGCTTCTGACGAACCCAGTGTGTCGTCAAGGTGATTTCCCCCAGATTCTCTTTGGACATCATGGTTTGGCCAAGGTTGGTATATAGTTGAGGATGAATTTTCAACCTCAACCTTATCTTAGCCTTAAGCCTAAGCCAATCTTTCCATCTCGGGGAATCCACCTGGGCCGTCGATCCTGAGACCTGCTAGAGCCCACACGAGAAGGGGGAGGACCAGAGGGGCCCACAGGGGGCCAGTCGAACCCTGGTTCGGCCGAAACCCTGGTGCCTCCTCTCTCCTTCTTCTTTCCCGTGTGCGTCTCATTCTCCTCCAGAACCCTTCTCTCTACCGCCCGATGAGCTTTCACATCACGAAACCCATCTCCTCCACCTCAACTCCTCAGCTCATCACCACATCCATGGCCGGAAGGAGTGTTGTCCCATTCGACGGCTCCACCTCGTCCACCGGCCCCGGGGCAGGAGGCAACCCCTCCATTGTTGCTGCCCCCGCTGCGGACCTCGCAATGGTAGCTGGTGTCCTGGATGTTCCTCCGCTCGCCACCATCCCGCCGGGTGGGAGGATTCCAGGCACACCGCCCTCACGGCGCTCCGCCTCGCTTGGGAAGAGGCACATGAGACAGGCGGCCAGCCCCTACGGCAGGCCGACCACAGCTCAGCTTCGCCCCAGGGGGTTGCCGCTCGCTCCACCTAGCACACTTGGATCATCGCTAGCTGGAGGGCAGACAAGCTCAGCACAGTCCGCTCCTTCACCACAGCTGCCGGTGACCATCAAGTCGGCACTGCTAAGGAGAAGGCTCCTGCAGCACGCCCAGCTCCAGTTCTGCTAGAAGAGGAGGAAGACGTTGGCCTGGACGACGGGTTGCCACCGCCGCCCTACACTAGGAGGTCCAGGGAGAGGACTCGGGCAACCGAGCAGCTCCCTAGGCTCTCCTCAGTGGCCAAGCTGACCCCGCTGATGAAGGAATTGGAGGCCAGCAATGAGAAACTCAGGGCTGCTTATTCATAGCAGAAGTTGGACCTGGCCGAGCTCCGAGACGACATCCGTGACCTTCGCCGCGGCCTTTGTGCGAAGATGAGGAGGCTGTTCTTGGCTATGGGGCATGCAGCCCTCTATGACGCCGAGTAGTGGGGATTAGCCCCATCTTTAGTCCATTAGGCGCTAGTCTAGGTCTAGGTTTGATTTCCCTTTGTTTCCCTTTATTTCATTTATTTCTTTTGCATGTGTGTGTAAGCGCCTAATCATTTTGATTAAAACATTTGGATTTGAATAAAGTGGCTCACCGGTCATGTAACCCGGTTTAGCCACCCTTTGTGTCGTTACTTTGGTCGTTGTGACTTAGAGGACATCTAGGTTCGAGACAGTGTGGGGGAAGAGCCACGACTCTCCCAATGCAAGCACGACGTTTTCGTACGTACCCACTGCGAGCACTCCGCGCTAGCCGATCGGTCGCCTACCGAGAACCTGAACGGGACCCGCACGAGTTCACTCCTGTGGAGAGCCTCTCACGGTTCATCTTCCATGCATAGCGCCGGTTTGCATCTCGACAACTCACTCTCTTTCATTCCTGAGTTTTATAAGCTATATCTGTCTATCTCTAAACTAAAACTCGAATGACGATGCTAAAGATCACCCAGCTCAATTGTACCTGAGTAGACTCACATATGTTTTATTCCTTGTTACCTACCTGATGCTTGTGAACCAAAATCTTCTTAAGGACAAGCATGTTCCCCTAAGTAATTGATGAGTATGATATGGCTGGATGATATGATCTTTTGCTCTGATGACTAACCCTCTTGGGGAACTTATTTTTGAAAACTCAAAACCTCTTGGAAAGGCTCTTCTTTGATATGCCTCCGTCCCATTAGAGCCTTATGATCTCTGTAGGTAAAAACCTTCGATTCATATGCTGCTTGTCATTACTTTGAGCCTTGTCAGATTCTGTGACCCTTGTGAGAATTCTTTTCACTACTTTCATGATCAAGATTTATGTGCACCCCACCTATTTTCCCCTTGCTATGCTTCTACACTGGAAGTTAGCATTGTATCATCTATCCATTCCATAAAAATAAAACTCCATATGTGGTGTGACATCTCTCTCCAGAAGTGTCCTTCAAAAAGAGACATGGGCTATTAAAAAGAGAGAGAGAGAGAAGAAAGAATAGCCCATGTCCAAAATAAAGGAGGAGTAGGAGAGAGATGAGATCATGCAAAAAGGAGTTCCATATCATAGATGGTAATAACTAGTGTCCATTCCGGAGCTAGTGTCCACCTTACCATCAACCCACATTTTCACCTTATATATGTATGGTAATATCTAGCACCCATTCCGGACCTAGTATCCACCTTACCATACACACCATAGCCATACCGGTGCACATCTTGATCTGATGGTATGATTTGATTTTCTCTGTGGATCCAGTCTTTGACTTTGCAAAATATGTGATGCAAGTATGCTTTCTCTTTATCCTACCCTGAGCTCCACATATAGCCATCATTAGAAGCAGGATGAAGAAAGGAAAAATGCCTTAGTGAGGACATATACACATTGAGCGATTTGAGAGAATCAAATGAGGAAGCCACCAAGAGTTTTGTTTATGAAAATCTTGCAAAACCCCCAAGGTGTTTATCATCAGGTGCATAAGTGACTTGATTCACAGCTGTTCTACCTTTCAATCACCCAAGGGAACATGATAGCCATACACAGAGGTTCACAGGAGCAAGGTATGACTCAGAATATCTCTTATGTCTGTCTTACTTTTCTGTATTTATGACCCACTTGGCTTTGTTTCCCCTTCACTCGGGGCGAGCAAAGGTCAAGTATGGGGGTGTTGTTGACGGTCAATATTTGCCATTTTCAAGACCGTCAACTCCTGCAAATCTGAGCATGAATTGAACATCCACACTAGAATAGGTGCTTAAACTCATACTTTCCACCAGTGTCGATGTCTATTTGAATGCAGGTATTTAGCATAAGAAATGAGAGGAACTCATGCACTTTCACTCCACTCCAATCCAAGGCACTCAAATGCTGGCCAATCAGGGGCTGCCACATGGATTCTCCTGGATCCATGATGTCACCAATCCATGTGAAGGACTTTCGACGAATCACACGCTGCCACGTCAGCATCACATGGATCCATGGGCCCACTTTACCAACTAAACCACCAGGAAGCGTCCATGCATGGAGGAGAGGCATCAGGGCCCACATGGAAGCGAGCCAGAGGAAGCACGGGCCAGGAGGCCACCCGAGGGGGCCGGCCGACCCTAGGTTCGGCCGAACCGACCTAGGGTCGGTTCATCCTGGCCCTCCATGTGTCGTCCTCCCATTGGCTCTTGGCTGCATTCTCGGGTGTTTAGGGACACTTTGAGCCCCGAAGCAAGCCTCCTCCTTGTCTATAAATAGGAGGGGAGGGGCTCCATTTCACACACACCACCTAGCTCTCAAGTTCCACTTTCTCTTGTGTAGCTCTCTCTCCCTCTCTCCAATTCTGCCCATGAGAGGTGATTCTCACCTCTTTGTGGTAGAATGGTGATGAGGAGAGATCTAGATTAGGATTAGTGTGAGGTAGAGGAGGGGTAAGGAGTGAGTTGATGTCCTCGTGGATGCTTGTTCTTCATTTAGATCAAAGTGAGTATTTCAACATTTCTTATTTAGACTATAGTGGACATCATGCTTGGTTGCTTTGTTCTTGTGTTCTTGGCTCGTTCATAAGTTTGAGGCTTGTGTTCTTCGTGACACAAGGCTTCGATCCTTTAGAGCCAGAACCATAGTTCATTTACTTGTTTGCATGCTCTGATCCTGTTTAGTTAAGTAAGTTCGCTGTATCTCGTTTAGCTGCATCCATAGCTTCCTTTCTGCTCCCAGTTCAATGATATGATCTGATTCCAATCTTTCCCTTGTTCGTGGGACCGTATTTATATGGTTGCTATAGTGTAGTTGGCGGGCTAGCATACGCCGCACTATAGTATTTATCTGGGGTACAGACGTGGTGTCTGGGCCTTGGGTTTCCTACGGAGACCATGTACGATCGTAGCGTAGAGGTAGGCCGCAATGGTGACAGCCTGTTGGACCCTTTGTCAACCCTCTTACGTCGCGTACCGAGTTGGGCTCGCTTGCCAGCACCTCTGAGTGTTGTCGCCCCGCGGGGACGACTAAGATCTGACAGGAATACATCTTGAGAGCTAAGTCTCTTAAGGAAGTGCTTCTTGTATCCCGACCTATCCCAGCGAAAGCTGGTGTCCTTGGATAGACCCTCTCTGGTTAATCTTCGTCCTAGGAACAAAACCCGAAGGGAGTACTCATTCTCCTAGGGAGAAGTGCTGCAGCGGTATAGTCGTGCGCTTGCGGTATACCCGGTTGTTCTTATACGCTCCCTCTAGGTGTTCAACTAGTGGTGAGGATAAGAAACGCCAACATGCACCCAAGCCAAACCACCTCAGAAACAAGCTTGATACAACTCCAGACCCACCAGTGTTCCCCCAGAAAATAGAGAATTACCAGAAACCCATCAAGTTTGTGAGCAACCTGGGTAATGTCTTTGAGGTTGTCAGGAGAGAAAGCTGTTGAGAAGCCCACAGAAAAGCCACCGCCTAAGCCACAGCCGATCCGCTTCCATTGTGAGTATTGTGGGAGGGATGGGCATAAGGATGAGTTATATTTCAGGAGGAAGAGAGATGAGAGGTTTGCTAGGGAGATGGCAAACAAGGACAGGTACCACCTTTCTCGTGGTGTGCCTGAGCCTCGTAGAGGGCCTCTACCTAAAGGTGAGGTGTATGTACGTACAGTTCCCACTCGAGGAGGTGGAGGCGTGTTTCCTCAGAGAGATAGGCGTGTTGGGTTTGGGCATGGTGAGTTGGCTCGACGTGCTCCTTCTCATGACCGTTACGAGTTTGGGAGGCACGATCGGAGTTTTGGGTCTCAGATGGACTACGGGCCACGTTTTCCCCCTCGTGGTGCGCGTACTCCTCCAGTGAGACGTGACAGGTCCTTTGGTGGTAGGCGTGAGAGGGCTCCACCTAGGGGTTTTGGTAGGATGGACTTTGCTAACCCTTCTTTTGAGCAAATGGCTTGACACTGGTTTGACTCCTTTGGTACTAACCCTAGTGTTGAGTAGCTTGCTCATTCTCGTTCTCGTTTTTGATTGCAGGTGGGAGGCTTGGAGGACTTTTGGTTGATCAACTCCGATTGCTCACGACACATGACCGGAGATCGTGAGTGGTTCTCCAGCCTCACCCCGGTGAGTACGAGGGAGTACATCACTTTCGAGGACAATGGGAGAGGACGAGTGCTTGCTGAAGGTATGGTGAAGGTGAGTAGCAAGGTGACCTTAAGAAGTGTGGCTCTGGTCAAGTCACTTGGTTTTAACCTGTTGTCAGTATCTCAGTTACTTGACGAAGGTTTTGAGGTTTGTTTTAAGTCAGGCGCTTCTCATGTGCTTGATTCTCGAAGCGATCTTGTCTGTACGATCGTCCCCGAGGGTCAAATCTTCCATGCCGATTTTTCCCAGTCTGTTGGTCCTCCTTGATGCTTTGTTGCTGGTGTTTCGGCCGAGCTTTGGAAATGGCATAGGAGGTTGGGACACTTGAGCTTTGAGTTGCTTTCCCGCTTGAGTGGTCTTGATCTTGTCCGAGGATTGCCTAAGTTGAAATTTGAGAAGGATTTGGTTTGTGCTTCTTGTCAGCATGGAAAGATGGTTGCTGCTTCTCACGCCCCTCTGACTGCGGTCATGACCGAGCGACCTTGTGAGCTGTTGCACATGGATTTGGTTGGGCCAGCTCGTGTTCGCTTTGCAGGTGGGAAGTGGTATGTTCTGGTGGTTGTTGATGATTTTTCGAGGTACTCTTGGGTTTTCTTTCTGGAGGATAAGAGCGAGACATTTGGCTTTGTTCGGGACTTGATCTTGAGGTTGAAGAATGAGAGACATGGTGATGCCATTCGAGCTATACGCAGTGACAATGGCACAGAGTATAAGAACTCTCAATTCGATACCTTTTGCAGTGATCTTGGTCTCGATCATCAGTACTCTTCTCCATACGTTGCTTGTCAGAATGGCGTAGTGGAGAGGAAGAACCAGACCCTTTGTGAGATGGCCAGGACGATGCTCAATGAGCATAGGACTCCTAGGCGTTTCTAGGCCGAGGCGGTCAATACCGCTTGCTATTTCTCAAATTGCATCTTCCTTCGTGCCTTTAAGAAGAAGACCTCTTATGAGCTGATGCATGGGCGACAACCCAAGGTGAGTCACTTTAGAGCTTTTGGTTGCAAGTGTTTCATTCTGAAGAAGGGAAAGTTGGATAAGTTTGAGTCTAGATTTTCGGATGGTATTTTCCTTGGTTATGCGATTCATTCTAGAGCATATCGTGTGCTCAACCTTGACACTAACCAAATCATGAAGACTTGTGAGGTTACCTTCGATGAGACACAGCCATGTAGCTCTTCTGCTTTTGAGTGTGCAGGTGACGAGGAGATTGGAGCGAGGATCTTTGAGGATGAGAAGGATGGAGATGGAGACGACGAGGATGATGGTGGTGATGCTCCCGTGGCTGATCGTGTACACGCTACTTCCACTACTACGAGGACGATCGAGGATGGACCATTCCCTATACCCACTACGACTGAGGCTGTTCGAGTGGAGGCCGCTGCTGAGGGGGAGATTGTGTCCAGGCGAGAGGCTCCCCGGCGTGTACAGGTGGATCACCCACCGACGATGATCATTGGTGACCTTCATGAACGCACTACACGGTCGAGGTCAAGGAATACTTCTCATTTCGCTCATTCTGCTTTTGTTGCGTCGTTTGAGCCCAAAGATATTTGACACGCTTTGTCTGACGACAATTGGGTGAATTCCATGCATATTGAGTTGGAAAACTTTGAGAGAAACCAAGTCTGGGTGTTAGTCGATCCACCACCAAATTGTCGTCCCATAGGTACCAAGTGGGTGTGGAAGAACAAAGAGGGTGAGAATGGGATGGTTGTGAGAAACAAGTCGAGGTTGGTGGCTCAGGGGTTCAACCAGAAAGAGGGCATAGACTATGAGGAGACGTTTGCTCCTATGGCCCATTTGGAGGCAATTAGGATCCTTCTAGCCTTTGCCGTGGCTAAAGGGTTCAAGTTGTACCAAATGGACGTGAAGAGTGCTTTCTTGAATGAGGTGATAGAGGAAGAAGTGTATGTGAGGCAACCCCCGGGGTTTGAGAGTGAAAAATACCCACACCGTGTATACAAACTCCAGAGAGCGCTCTATGGGTTGAAACAGGCACCTAGAGCTTTGTATGGCAGGTTGAGAGGCTTTTTGCTGAGTAAGGGGTTTGTGATGGGCACAGTTGATAAGACCATGTTTCTCTTTAAGCATGGGAATGACGGGAATGACCTTTTGATTGTTCAGATATACGTGGATGACATAATCTTTGGTGGCTCTTCTCATGATCTTGTTGCCAGATTTGCAGATGACATGAGCAGAGAATTTGAGATGTCCATGATGGGCGAGCTGCGGTTTTTCTTAGGACTCCAGATCAAGCAGTGCAAGGATGGGACGTTTGTACATCAGGCGAAGTACACCAGGGACATGGTGAAGAAGTTTGGCATGAATGACTCCAAGCCGCTGACTACACTGATGAGTACCTCTACGGCTTTGGATGCAGATGAGGATGGCGAACCCGTCTCCAGAAGGAGTACCGGAGCATGATCGGCTCCCTCCTCTACTTGACGGCGACGAGGCCAGACATACAGTTCAGTGTGTGTCTGTGCACTCATTTTCAGGCTTCACCAAGGACTTCACATCGGCAGGCCGTCTAGCAGATTTTCAGGTACCTGACTACACTCCTGAGTTTGGTCTTTGGTATTCTGCCTCCTCGACACTCAGACTTCACGGGTACTCCGATGCTGATTTTGCTGGGTGTCGATTGGACCGCAAGTCTACCTCTGGGTGTTGTCAGTTCCTTGGTTCTTCTTTGGTCTCTTGGTCATCTCGCAAGCAATCCAGTGTAGCCCAGTCCACTCTAGAGGCCGAGTATGTAGCTGCTGCTAGTTGTTGTTCCCAGCTGCTTTGGATGACCTACACTATGAGTGATTTTGGTGAGGAGTGCTCCCAGGTTCCACTCTTTTGTGATAGCACCAGTGCCATAAGTGTAGCCAAAAACCCAGTCCTTCACTCCAAAACGAAACACATAGAAGTGAGGTACCACTTTCTAAGGGACAATGTTTCACCAAACCACTTGACCAAGTCACTTTCACTCGCTTGCGGGGTGAACTTGGGGTGTGCTTTCCTTTCTAGCTAAGTCTTGAAGCTTCTCATGTATATATGTGATATATGTTTCTTTTTGTTGCATCCCATGCATGTATTTTACTTTTCTGTACAAAACCTAGTAGGATAGCTATCTTTGGATCACTTGTGCTAGGAAAAGCTTCTCTTATATACATTGATCACTGATGTGCTATATGTGTGATATGTGCATGTTTGGTAAATGGTGATGTGAATGCTATGCTCTTGATGGTTTTGCCATATACTTTTGTTGAGATAGCTTCATATTTGTGAAAATGATAAAATTGCCTCTCTCATGAGTTGATGCTTGTCTATGCTCAATTTGTGCTTAAATGCCTATATCATGTTTGGTTTGTGCTTGAGTATCATGTTCTCTTTGCTTGGGGTCAAAGACCTTTTGTCATTGTAAATGTTTAGCCCATTTGTTCACTTTGGGAGGAGCATAAGCTTCTTTTTGCCGCAAAGGCATTTCATGTACCATGTTTAAACTTGAAAATGAAATTAGTGTATGAATTGCCTTATGCTTGAAAAATGAGCTCCTAATCATGTTTTTATGTTTGTGATATTCATATATTGGGTGCTAAACCGTAGCATGTTGTCTACCATGAGAAGTCTCATTTTAAGAAGTAGACACATGGCTCAGTGGCTTTAACATGAGTTGAGTAGCTTATGGGCATTTATAATGATCTTGTGATGAGAATTTGTGATCTTGCATAAACTTTGGATGATCTAGTGTATTTGTGCTCAAATTGCTTTGGATAGGGTTTTGCTCATGAGATGAATGTTTCTTTGTGAAAATTGCTTAAAATTGCTTTTAGCCATGTCACATGCTTATATGTCTCTACCTTCTTGATGGCAATGTGCTAACTACACCATGTCTACTTTGCTTGCTCTATGTCTTATTTGTAGCATTTTGTTGTGCTCTTTGTATATTTGAGAAGCTTGGTAGACTATATTTATGCTTTGACATGCATTTTTTCATGAAAATAAGGGGAAGAGTTTCATATACCTTGATTCATGCATTTTCAACAAGGGGGAGAGTTATGTATGATAGGGGGGAGAAGTTGTGTGCATTTGGGGAGAATTTTCATGCATTGGGAGATTTTGTGGAAAATTGGTATGCATTTATAAGATGTTGCATGTGAGGAGAAAAATTGAGAAGAAGAGGTTGCATTTGCTCAGGGGGAGTTTGCATATGTGCAGGGGGAGCTCCTTTGGTTTGCCTGAGTTTTGTGCTTTGTGGTGTGCTCCTTGTGAGCTTTGTTTTGTCTCGACTGTGTTGAGCCGTTGCCCTTTGTTGGCGTTTCTTAACATCACCACTAGGCGCCGCGGTAGCGTGAGCGTGTAAGAGACACCTGGGGTACACTGACGAGTGCGAACGAATCCGCAAGCGCACGGATACACCGTTGTAGCACTTCCCCTAGGAGAATGAGTATTCACGTAGGGTATCGTTCCAAGGAATGGTGTGCACTATCTCCTACTCTAGTATAGATGGTCCAAGGACACCAAACTCCAGCTGGGATAGATATGGGTTGAGAAGCACTTTCTTAAGGGACTTAGCTCTCGAGATGGATCTGTCCGTTCTCAGTCATCCTTGTGGGGCGACAACACATCCTAACTTTTTAGGGAGAGGCCAATGTACTGACATCGAGCCCAACTTGGTACGCTGGCGCGGAGGGTTGCAAAGGGTCCAACAGGCTGTCACCACTGTGGCCTACCTCTATCATTACGCGAACGTACGTGGTCTTCATAGGATAAACGGAGCCCAGACACCACGTCTGTACCCCAGATAACTACTATAGTGCGGTTACGTCTGCTAGCCCGCTAACTACACTATAGCAACCCGTATAAATACGGAACCATGAACTAGAGAAAGAACGGAATCAAGTCACACTTTATTCATCAAGCTATGGAGCAGAAAGAAAGCTATGGATGCAAACAAACGAGATACAGCAGACTTACTCAGCTAAACAGGATCAGAGCATGCAAATAGATATATGAACTACTAAGCTAGCTCTAAAGGATCAAAGCCTTGTGTCACGAAGAATACAAGCCTCTAACTTATGAACGAGCTAAGAACACAAGAACAATTCAAGCATGCATGATGTCCACTATAGTCCAAATAAGAAATACTGAAATACTCACTTTGGTCTAATTGAAGAACGAGCATCCATGAGGACATCAACTCACTCCTCACCCTATCCTACCTAGCACTCTAATCACACACACAACTCATGGGAGAGATGAGAACTCACCTCTCCAAGAGAGAATGAGAGGAGAGGGAGAGAGAGAGAGGAATGTGTCTCAAATAGGAGCCCCTCCCCTCCTATTTATAGAGGAGGGGGTGGCTTACTCTTTCCTCCAACTTGTGCAGATTGCTAGGCACCTCCAATCACGTGGTGACACGTGGCAGCAAGAACCGGGCGAGAACCGGCCAGAACCGTGAAGAACCGGAGCATCCTATGCTTCCTGGGGCGAAAATCGGCGCTACAAATGGGTTATCAGGGCGGTCAACGGCCGGACCGGAGCGGCTCGGGCGCGAACTGGCGCAAACCGCGCCACCGCCTCGTGCTCAGCCATCCCCCGCGCGACACCTGTCCCGGGCGAAGCGGTCTCCCGCGCACAGCGCTGTGCGCATGAACGCGGTCAGCAGCAACATCGCCCGACCGCTAGGACTACGCCGCGTGGCAGACCAGGATCTCCCACGCACGTCTGTGATCCGCGTGAACGCCTATTGGCCAACCAGCTTCCGCCGCGTGGCCTGGCGGACCCGCACCCTGCTTGCGTCACCGATCTGCAGCGCAGGCTCCCGGCCAACCAGCTTTAGCCACGTGGCCTGGTGGACCCGCACACCTGCCAACGGAAGGATCCGCTGCGGCGGTGGGGCACTAATGGCAGCCTGCCACGTGGCACTCCGGCCAGCGCGCCTGCCTGGGGACGTTGACCTCGCAGGTGCTGGGTCCCACGGTGATGTCATCTTGTGTCATCTTTTGTCCTTTTCATAACTTGCTCATATAAACTCTGATGTAGGCAAATAATATGTCCATTTCGATCGTCTCGACGAGCCCGTCGCAATGGTGCAGTCCAAATTCGAATTTGAGGATGTTTATGATGACGTCCTTTAATAGCCATTGGACTACTTGCTCTCAACTGTACCATTTAGCACGTATTTCGGTGCATTCTGCAACAAAAGCTAGAAACACCAATACTTGTGGAAATCATTAGTATCAAGCCCTATTCTAGTGTTGATGATCCTTTTACCATTAAATTATGCAGGTATTGACGGTGTAAAAGTAGCACTTAACAACCGTCAACACCCTTGCCTTAGGCGGCTGAGACTTGGTCTGGCGAGTGATCGTGTTTTCGCTTGTTCTTTGGCTTTGGATCACTTGCTTGGAGGTCTGTGTTCGTGGTTGTTTTCTTTTCTTTTTCTCTATGATGGTGACTATGGGTGTTGTCAATGCACTCATCAAGGGGGAGATTGAGGACCAGGTGTGTCCGAAGACTAGTGGAGGGTCGCTCCTTAGTGATGAGTGATTGACAATGTTGTATGGACTGATGCTTGGCTAAGTGTGCAGGTACAGGTTGCGGCTTGACTCGTGTCGGTGCAGGTGAAGAATAAGCGCGAAAGGTCTTAGCCGTGGTGGCCTCTAGGTGATGGAGAGGCAAGTAGGCTTGGTTCGTTGGACCAGATGGCCGATGGGGTCAAGTGCGAGCCATGCGGTGCAAGACTGGCGGGCTAAAGTCGTGAACATGGGCCGGTGCAAGGTAGCGGATCGAGCCCGAAGCTTCCACGCGGGGTTTGTTGGTTTGCCCACAAAACCATCAGGTGGACGGTTTCTTGGTTTGGGCCACAAAACCAAGTCCGGACGCCCGATGCGACGGAGATGGTGATCCAGGAGCGTCGGGAAGCTTCGAGGCGGGGGGCACGTGACGTGATCGCGGGGCTTGCGTTGATGCTAAGCTAGGCCACGGTGGAAGCGTGTCCGCTCGATGAAGACTTGACCAAAATGCCCCTGAGGGGTTGTATCTTCTATTTGAGTTGTAGGGGTAGCGTGGTCATTTACCTCCCTCCGATGGACTTTGTATAAATAGCGGAGTGGTGGATGGCATCTCTCTCTCTTGGATTCTAGGGTTTCCTCCCCCAGTAGATTGCTCTAAACTGCTTCTTTTTCCTCTGCTTTCCTTAGGCTAGATTCTTGTATAGACTCTGACCTCTTGATGTATGGAAGCATTCAGCGTTGCGGTGATCTCCTAGTCCTCTGTGATTTTCGCGTCATTTTCGGGGCTATTTTTGGGGGGTTTTGTTCTTTGCTCGATTCGTGGATTTGTGGGCATTTCTTCTCGGATTTATTTGAGGGGATCATGGGTGGATGCCTTGCGCATCTTTGTGTGTGATCTTGACCCCTCAAACACCGGGAAACACCTTCGATTCGTGCGTTTTTGGTTGGAGCCCGACTTCATGGTGGTGGTTCGTGTGATCCGCGATTCCCAGTGATTTAGGGAGTTAGAGGTCGAGATTTTTGGGGCATAACTTCCCTGTGTGACGCTTCCCAAATGCCAGAAAGAGATAAGG
The DNA here is from genome assembly GCA_036936925.1 of Cenchrus fungigraminus. Lineage (NCBI taxonomy): Eukaryota > Viridiplantae > Streptophyta > Magnoliopsida > Poales > Poaceae > Cenchrus > Cenchrus fungigraminus. The sequence goes on from CM072773.1 coordinate 117,917,527, forward strand.
ATGAAGAAGGGTGGATAAGATGAGAACAGAAGCGCCAGACCCGATCAAAAGAGGAACAGGCGCCCCGTGAATGACGCAGTGTTCAAGAGGCTGACATTAGTTCAGGGAAACGGTTCCCGAAAGATGAGGCCAACATCAAATTGGGAAATTATGCACATCCACAAGCTACAGAGCATACTTTGGTATTGATGCCTTCTCAAAGCCGCAGATGAAGACTGCAATCTTTATGGCATCATCAAGGAGCAAAGTCAGTCTAAGTAAAAGTCTTTTCTTCCTGAAAACTCTTTTAAGAGTAAACGCCTCTCATTCCAAAAGATTTGGGATAGCTGATCTGAACCATCGGCTAAAACTTGCTATAACTCTAAAGGACTTCTGAAGGGATTCTTGTACAAGGAAGTGCATTTTATAGAGAAAAGAGAAAGAAGACAGTTCAGAATCACATGCTGACATTAAAAATTGGTGGCATTCAAGGATAAGTGGGAAGCATTCATCTACCACGATTCAGAAAAGTCACGAGATGGACAGTAAATATTGTCAGAAGAGAGATGGTTATCCAAGCATCTGGACGCAATGAAGTAAATGCTAATTACATCGGCTAAGTAGGCCGATCACATTACATCAAAATTTCTCTGGATTTTTGACTTCGAACTTTGATTCTGCTGCAATGCTGGAGTTCATTGATAGCACCATGAGCATTGATTCTTTCTACATCCTCACGATTAAAAGACTAGAGAAAAAAGAAGGTAATCAGAGGCAAAGGTTGATTCACAAGAAAAGAGAGGTGGATGCCTAATTGATAATTTGGTTTCTGAAAAGCCGACATTAACTCAGAGACACGGCTAGCACCAACAAGGTTAGTCAAGGAGGTTCTATACGTCGACAAACTACAGAGCATATGCCAAAGATGATTGCCCTTCAACAACACTGAAAGCAAGCATCATCCAGATATAGAGCCCTGATTAACAGGAGTTCATCAAAGGACAGTAACAGGTACTGCTTCCTGAAAATATTTGCAAGAAGAGATGCCTCCCATGACTAATGACAATTGATATGTTCTTTGGATGCATTGAGGATGACATTGAGAAAACTCATGAGAAAGTCTATGGACGAAAAGATGAGTTTATAAAGGAAGAAGCAAGATGGAATCACATGGTCAGATCAGGCATCAATAAGGCAAGATCCAAAATATTCAAAGTAGGAGCATAAAGATAGTAAAAAGTTTCTGGTAATCCCCATGTGCAAGAAGGAAAAATTGAAGGAAAGAATTTCAGAAGCAAAAGAAATTTACTCTGAAACTGGGCGGCATGTGTTGACACCATTTTTTTGACACATATCGGAAAATAGCCGAAGAGACATCGGGAAGACCTCAAAGCCGATGGAGAAAGGAGAAAAGCGACCAAGTCAGCCGATTGATGGAGAAGAAACGTGGCAGAAGAAGAATACGCCAGAAGGAAGGAAGACGGAGGCGGGTCAACAATCAAGTTGACATCGGGTCAAAATCAGTTTAGAGAGTCTGATTCCTACAGGAATCGTTAAGTTTTTGGTAGTTTTATTTCTTTAGATTCAAGTAAACATTGTCGTCATCGACTAGGAGTCAAGTTGTCCTCAGGACATAAATAGCGAACCTGTGTGGTCAGAGAAACATTGTACACACCAATATACACAAAACCTTTACTTTTCGAAGTCAGCGACTTCGCCACCCTTTTTTACTTCTTCTTATTTTCTTGTTTCTTCAAACGTCGCTCTTCTAGCTCGTCGGGCTGCATCGATCGACCTCCGGCAAGCTTGTAAGTACGATTTTATCAAATAATAACTGGGCTTTAACCTCCGGGCGCATCGTTGTGGTTTCGTCTAAGTTTTATTCAAAACTTATCGATATTAGCTAGGTTTGCAAGTCTTTTCTTGTTTATTTAGCTTTTATCACCAATTTATCTAGCTCGAGATCATATCGCATCGGCTAAACCTCGCTCCTGCATCGTTTCACCACGATACAGCCGATCTAGATTGGTTTCGAGTGTTGTCTCGTAGTGCTTAGTTTGCTCTGCTTTTGCTTGCGCTTTGCCTACGTCATCAAATCGGCTAATCTAGCCGTTTTGGTTATACTTGCGCTTCGGCTACTCCAGCTAGCCGATTCGTTCTACAGTTGTATTGGCCGATCGAGCTGTTACTTGTTGAGGACCCACATCGGTTCTCTAGCCGATCTAAGCCGCATCTAACGTTTCCTATCTTTCTATGCCGATCAACATGTCAGGTCGGCTGGCACGCCTTGTTACATCCCGGGGATCCGTTATGTGTTGCCGTGAAGAACTTTATTCCGTTTTTTGCGTCAACAGTCTGTACCAGCATCTTTAGGAAGTTTTGGTTCTGACATTGTTGACTAGTTCTTCAGGTCCCACCGGGCGTGCCAAGATGTGTTGATGTAAAAAATGGAATCAAGTTCTTGAACGGCAACACGTAACGGATCCCTGGGATGTAACAAGGCGTGCCAGCTGACCTGACCTGTTGATCGGCACAGAAAGATAGGAAACACTAGATATGGGTTAGATCGGCTAGAGAACCGATGTGAGTCTTCAATAAGTAACAGCCCGATCGACCGATACTACTGTAGAGCGAATCGGCTAGCTGATAGCAGCCGAAGTGCAAGTATATTCAAAATGGCTAGATCAGCTGATTTGATGATGTAAGCAAAGTGCAAGCAAAAGCAGAGCAACCTAAGCACTACGAGACAACACTCAAATCAATCTAGATTTGTTGTATCGTTATGAATCGATGCAGGAGCGAAGATAGCCGATATGATATAATCACGAGCTGGATAAATTGGTGATAAAAGCTAAATAAACAAGAAAAGACTTGCAAACCTAGCTGATATTGATAAATTGTGAATAAAACTAGACGAAGCCACAGCGATGCGCCCGGAGGTTAAAGCCTAGTTAATATTCGATAAAACGATACTTACAAGTTTGCCGGAGATCGATCGATGCAGCCCGACGAGCTAGAAGAATGACGTTTGAAGAAACAAGAAAACAAGAAGAAGTAAAACTTTTGGTGAAGTCACCGACTTGTTGAAAAGTAAAGGTTTTGTGTATATTGGTGTGTACAAACTTTCTCCGACCACGCAGGGCCGCTATTTGTGTCCTGAGGACACCTTGACTCCTAGTCGATGACGACAAAGCTTACTTGGATCTAAAGAATAAAAAACTACCAAAAACTTAACAATTCTCATAGGAATCGGACTCTCTAAACTGACTTTGACCTGATGGCAATTTGATCGTTGACCCGCCTCCGTCTTCTTTCCTTTGGCGTATTCTTCTTCTGCCATGTTTCTCTTTCACCAATCAGCCGATCCTAGATCGGCTGGTTTCTTCTTCCCTTTCTTTATCGGCTTTGAGGTCTCCTTGATGTCTCTTCGGCTTTTCTCTGACACGTGTCAAAAAACGGTGTCAACACACACACATTCCAAGATAAAATGGTGTATCTATCCATAGCAACAAACACCTATAGAAGATCCCGGTAGGGAGATCAGGCGGCCATCAATCCCATAACGGGAGTGGCTCTGCCCAGCGACGGGAAGAGTTGGTTGACCGCTTCCCTATGCGATCTAGGAAGCTTCTCCGTGCGGAAGTACTCTTCAAGTGCCTGCCTGGGGGTAGCGGTGCCCACGTTCTTGCTTGTGATCGTTCCCAGTCGCTGCATCAACAGGACCTCGGCTCGCCTTGCAGGGGCGACATTGGCCATGGCCAGAGTGGCTTGGCGACGGCTTTGCTTCGGTAGGGCACAAGCAGCCGGTGGCGCATCTGTTACCGCCGTGGCGAGCGGCGTCTGCTGGGGCAGTGGCACCGACTCCGCCGTGTCCTGGCCGCCCGTCACCACCACAACTGGTAGAACCGCTCCCGTTACTGCCACCTCAGTTGTGGGTGCGTCCCCTGTCAGCACAGGAGGGTGTGGAGCGATGAGTGGATTACGAATTTTACGTTGTACCGCCGCGGCGAAGTCGCGAAGTGCCGTCGTCTCCTTCGGTATGCTGACCGGATGATCAAGGAGCTTATCTAACGTGAGGGCCACCGCTACCGGCGTTGTGGGCTCGCTGTCTGTGAGCCTAACCATTTCCATGGATCCAGTGGCCACGTCCGCCGGAAGGTGCACATGGCCCAGATCTACCTCCGTACGGGGCTGACCCAACGTTGATAGTTGGCCTACCTGGGAGAGGCAAGAGGCGTGGTGGCAGTAGCGGGTCCACCACCGGTTCCACCTGGCCCTCCCCGCATGGCGACAAGGCCACCAGGGCGGGAGAACCCGCCGGTTCGCACAGCACCATCGTGGGGTGCCCCACCGGTTTGTGCGCCTGTGTCCCGATGTTGTTGTCGTGCGCTTGTGTTTCCGCCTCCTCCAGCATGGGATCCCAGTTCACGGGCGGCGCGTGGGCCCAGTCGCCCAACGACAAAAGGCTGTCGCAGCGGTCAATGATCTTGACCGCTTGTTGGGCCTCAGTCGGTGGAGGAGAGACAGGGGTCTTGCCTGCTTCTGCCTGGAACTCAACAACTGTCAAGTTTTGGCTCTTGCTTGTCTCCACTTTCCTGTTTGAATCCACTTTGGGAAAGTCTAGCTGGTGTGGGGCCACCTCCGACGTGGTGGCAGTCGTGACGTCCGCATGGTGCATGGTGGGCCCACCTCCCGCCGGCCGCCTGTCGGCGGTGCCGCTGCACGCCGGGGCGTCACGGCGCGGGAACGCCGAGAGCCGGGGACCAGCGTGCCCTTGGCGGAAGCCATAATGGCGGTCCGGGTTGCCGTTTGGCCCGCTGTCGCCGTCGTTCTACATGGAGGAGCTCGACGTCGAGGGGGTGCGAGGACCGAAGTCGGCGATACTGCGCAGGTGAATGTCGACATGGTAGATGAGTGAGCGTTTCTTCCGGAGGTATGGGGAAGATTACCAAAGACCCGCTGCATGACCGGATCACTGTACTCCACCGGGATTTCCTTCTCGGCGATGCGCAGCTTCCTCAACGGGGGAATGGCGGTAGGGTTGCCTGTCCATGCCGTGAGCGCGAACTACGTGAGGTCATCCTTGGTCACCATCGCATCCTCGAGTCACTCCACCCAGCAGAAGGGCGCAAGCATCTTGCTCACGATGTCCAGGTTCCAGGCGTGTGGTGGGATGCCCACCAGCTCCAGCCGGATCTTGAGGAAGAGTGGCATGGAATCAGCATGCGCGAGGCGCGTCCATGACCGGAAGGACAGCGTAGTAGCCGCGAGGGGGAGAGGGCTAGCCACAAGCACCTGGTCCCGGGCGGCCTGGCTCTGGCAGGAAATCAGGAAGTTCTTAGGATGGAACGCCCTCACTTTGATCTCATCCGCCGATAAGTCGGTGTGGGCGGTGATGGCGGCTAGGACCTCAGCCGGTGCGAACTCCCGCGAGGCATTGCCCACCTGGGCAACGAGGGCAAGTTGAAGGCGCGCCTCTTCCACCACCATCTCCTCCGAGAACTCCACGTAGCAGTACTCCGGGTCCGGCAGCTCCACAGCGGCGCGGGAGGGACACGTCAAGGTACTCAGCGCGGGGCTCGGAGACCATCGTGAGGCTGTCGGCGAGGGGGGGGAGGGCGTGCTGCTTGGTGCATCCGAGGCTGCCGGTGTGTCGGGATCGTCGATCCTGACAAAGCGGCCTCCCCGCTGGGGGCATATCGACCAGGTGGCGGCTGCTGACGAAATGGTTGGTGGCGAATCGGCTCCCCCCTGGTGGCTGGCAGTGGCGGAGTCCTCGAGCGGGTACAGTGCCTGGTGAGATGATGCAGACCGTGGCAGCGGTAGCAGCGTCACTGCTGTTGACAGGTGGCGATGCGGTGAGCGGTGGAGAGGCAGTTGAGACATTTGCCCTCTAGCTCGGGCGGGATCCATCGTGCCGGGGGGAGCTCGGGGAAGAGGGACGGGAGGAAGAGGAGGATGTGCGATTCTCACACCGTCGTCTGGATCGCGAGATCACTTCCTCGAAGTTGTCGGCATCCACGCGCGGGCAGCGACCGAGCAGAGGCGGTGGCCGCGCCGGGATGGGGCCGAGCCGCGCCGCTAGCTCCGGGAAGATGCGACGACCCTGGTGCTCTGCCTGCTGAAGGGGTCCGAGCCGCGCCGCCAGCTCCGACGAAATCTGGCACCCACGGCCTCTGGCTTGGCCAGGAGAAGCACGGCTTCCAGATGCCGCATCCGATGGCGCCCTGCGGCGTCTACGCATGCGACGGGATGGTCTCCGCCGGCGGTGTCGCCGCGGTCCGTCAGGCGCAGCCTCTTCCACCACACCTGGTACCGGTTGTTCCTACAGCCTCGCCGACACCGTCGTCTCCACCTAGGAGGCCGGTTTAGGCGAGCCGCAGACCACATCACGGTAACTGGGGCGCGACGAAGGCGAAGGGGAGGGAGTGAAACCGTAGTCGACCATCTCTAGGTTGTCCTCGTCTGATGAGGACATCCCAAGGCACGATTTGGCCAGGCGCACGACAGTGTAGGCGACAGTCATGGAGCACGATTTGGCCGGGCGCACGACAGTATAGGCGGCAGTCTTGTCCAATGGGAGTACGGATTAGCCAAGCACAGAACAGTGTAGGCGCACGATGGTGTAGGCGGCCCATGGGCTAGGCGCAGAACAGTGTAGATTCACAACGGTGTAGGCGGCGAAGCCGTGCACATTCGAATTTTCCCACCTTGCTTAGTTTGGGAGGACCAAGCCACCTTAAAAGGGAGAGCCACCCTTCCCCTATTGGACTAGTCTTTTGGGACGATTGGGCCTTTCCCCGAGGGGTGTGCTAGGCCGAACTCATCATTTGGTATCAGAGCTGGGCCCTTGTTAAGAAGGAGAGGATGATGAGGACATCCCAGGGCACGATTTGGTTAGGCGCACGACAGTATAGACGGCAGTCGTGTCCAACGGGAGTACGGATTAGCCAGGCGCAGAACAGTGCAGGCGCACGACGGTGTAGGCGGCTCATGGGCTAGGCGCAGAATAGTGTAGGCGCACGACGGTGTAGGCGGCGAAGTTGTGCACGTTTGAATTATCCCACCTTGCTTAGCTTGGGAGGACCAAGCCACCTTAAAAGGGAGAGCCATCCTTCCGCTATTGGACTAGTCTTTTGGGACGATTGGGCCTTTCCCCGAGGGGTGTGCTAGGCCGAACTCATCATCATCGCCGTCATCCTCCATGGGGGAGATCTGCTCGGTAGAGGAAGCCGGGAAGAAGGGGCGGGCAGCCGGGGATAGGGGGGTAGTAGATCTGGGGAAGGGGGAAGTCAATGCTACCCCGGCCAGTGATGCGGTGGGTCGGGCGGAGGTAGCTGGCGGGGCAGGGGTGCCAGACGAGGAGCAGGTGGGGGCTGGGGCGGTAGGCTCCGCCGCCATGGTGGCCGGCGAAGGCACCGCGGAGTGGTGGTGGTGATGGTGGGAGGGCCGCTCACTATCACTAACACCCATATTTTTTTTGGTGAACAGTGGCGGAGGGAATATGGTGGGTGGGAATGAGTCAATTCTGCGGTTTGTTAAAAAAATGGACGAAAGAAATGGAATGTCTCAACTTTGAAAAGAGAATTTGAAGCTTTCTACTTGAAATTTACAATGATTTTCTCCTTGCCCCATCTCAAGCAATGAATTCCAGTGATTTGCTCCTTACTTTTGATTACGACAACTTGGTGTCTCCGCCGTTTGTGGCGCGCATATTTAAAATTTCAGTCTTTTCGATTTTGACTGAAACCATTATTTGTCCGAAATTCCGTTCGCTTCATTGAAATATTCACTTTTTAGTCCAAACGTCAGCCTCTGATTCATCTTAAACACACGTACTTCCTCCGTCTCAAAATAAGTGCACATCTCGCACTTCGAGAAGTCAAACACTTTAAAGTTTGACCAAATATATATTTAAAAATATTAATAATTATGATACTAAATAAATATCATTAGATTAATCATGTTATATATTTTCATAACAAACTTGTTTAGAGACACAAATATTAATATTATTTTCTATATATTCGGTCAAACTTACAACTTGTTAACTCCTCGAAATGTGAGATGATCACTTATTTTGGGACGGAGGGAGTACTCTGTTGGATCTTTTAGCCAATGGCCACTATTCTGGGACATGTTTTTTTATCCTACTACTATGTAAAATAACCATTTGATCTGTCCACTCTACTGTGTGTGGTGGGTCCCACACCTTCCTCTTGGCGACAAACATTCTGTTGTCAGATCTCTTACATGCATAGGCCTTTTCAGATGCAAAAAGGTCAGCTAGCTTAGGAGTAAGTACATATGGAAGAGAAATTAAAACATTAGCATTGGTGATTGTGAGTTCAAGTTGATGCAAAAAGGAGAAGACGCGGCATAAGGGCACGTACAACGCTCGTCCGCGAGCCGTCTACGAGCCGATGTTTTTTCAGAAAAACCCTCGCTTCAGCCTACCGACGACCGCACCGTCGTCTCGCGAAAGGACGATGGGGGCTCGTGCTCCCAGGCCCTCTCGCCGAGTCTCAGCAGCGTTGTACGCCCGATCGATGGGAAGGTCGATCCCATGCGGCGCAGTAGCTTTGGCGCGTCCGCGCAGGAATATGGCGCCAAGAGGGAGCCCGCAGAGGAAGCAGGCGAGCAGCAGAGGGTCCACGGCGTACCTCCCATCCTCTGCCCCAGCGCCGGCGGAGGAGGAGGAGCACGCCTCCACGGCTTACCAGCGCAGGAGGATCAGGTGAGGGGCCACCACTGCGTCGAGCTCCGCCCCAACGCCGGCGAAGGGAGGGCGGCCTTTGCGCCTCGAATGAGCTCCACCGCGATGGAGCAGAGGAGGCTCGCTCCGGATCCACCCCTGCGTCGAGCTCTACCCCAGCGCCGAATCGAGCTCCGTCGGCGGAGGGAGGGCGGTCTTCGCGCCCCGAATCGAGTTCCGCCGGCCATGGAGCACAGAGGCTCGCCGCTGTCCCCGCGCAAGCAGAGGGTAGATAAGGAGGGAGAGGTGGCCGAGGTGGAGGAGAGTGCCGGAGTGGCCAGGCGTCGGCGGAGCTTGTGCTCCCACGCGTGCCCGCCAGGGAGGATTTGGCCGGAGTAGAGGGAGGAGTTGGCCAGATGGGGAGTTGGGGAGGGAGAGGTGACCCGGGTGGGAGGAGCTTGCCGGAGTGGCCAGACGGCGGCGGAGCTTGTGCTTGGCCGGAGTAGAGGGAGGAGGAGGGGCGTTGGCTGGCGGAGAGAGCGAGGATCGTCGGAAAGAAAAACGGAGAGAGATCCAGATCGGAGATGGAAGAGAAGCGAGCGCACGGTTCTGGACTCAGTGGCTCACGGGAGAGATATTTTCATTGCACTTTACATTTAAACTCTTTCTAGATATGGTTTTCTTGTATAGGTCCTTTAGATAGGTAAATTGTACATGAAACAGGTCCTTTAGATAGGCAAATTTCACACATAGATCCTTGATCATAGATATATAGGCATTACAATAGTGAAAATAGTATAAAGGAGCAAGGAAGGATGTTAATGTATATTGCAATGGTATTACAATTTTAATTGAGCACAAAAAAGGCTACAAAGATCAAATGTGCACATAATCATCATAATTTATGTGTCAAAGGATCAACTAAATGTTTTACAGACAGACAAACAGACGAATCATTGTACAAACTGTCTATTTAGCTGTCTGCGTGTATCAAATAGACAGCTGTTGTCTACACTGTTATACTTGCCCTAAACTAACGAGGAGCAGCACCAAGGCGCGAGGCCTTTGTCCCCGGGTGCGGTGCCACGGCAGTGCATCCTCAAGTCCACTGTCCCCGGCCGCTTCGTAGCTGCTGGGGTGCTCCGTGCTCATTAAGCATGCAATTGATATACTCGTAGCCGATTGTCCGTGTCAAGATCTCAAGAGGAGCAGGCGTTATTTTTGCACTGAACACTGATGCTCCAAAACATTAAAAAATTAAAAGTCATCACAATCATGTAGGATGATGTAGGTTTTTGACTTTTTGTTCTATAATGTTGAGTTGCACACACCAAAGACCAAACGTTACGTTACTACAGATCATGAAAAGATTACTAAGATGTTGATCACGAAATTGAAATGACTGCTAATGACATTAGTACTGCTAACTACGTGGAGCTTCTTCATGGCTTGTAGTACGTGCCTCCGATCGGAGGCTTCATCCGTTCTAGGTGCCACAAATTCGGCGATCCTGCTCCCGATGGCTACTGCATGGGTACGTGCATGGTCTTCGATCGTAGGAGAAAAGATTCTCGCCGTCTTTGTTTCTTTTTTTTACACAGTACAACGCAGACGTTCACAATACGTACGCACACTCACCCCTATGAATACACGTATGCAAACCTTACCCTTATGAGTACCTCCGAAGGACTGAGCACCGACAGATCTGGAGATTTTCGAAGTCATCACTGACGCCTCGTCGTCGACGGGAACGTCGCTTACCACTTAATGCATAACGCCGGAAAATTCCAGAATAAATCCAGAAAAATGTGCTAGCACCAGGATTTGAACCCTGGTGGGTAGCGTCCCACTAGACCGTCCTACCATTAGACTACAAGCCCATTCGCCGCGCCTCTGTTTCCTAACCCTGCAACCGCATCGGCGCAGGATTTGGGCCGGCCCCTCCGCAATATTCACTCTCAACCTCTCTATTGTGTAGTATTCAGTTCGTGTTCTTCACTTAGCGCTTATATATAGGGTTAAAAGCTTGGCATGACTCATTGCCTTGCTACTAATTTTGGAGAGAGAGACTATTCCCTTCACTACGTTCTTCCTCCAGGGCTCCTAACGCCCCTTCGTTCTCTCCTCTCCCTTTTCCCTTTTCTCACCATGCATGGCCAAGGCATATGCTAGCTGCTTAACCAAATGCAAGCTTCGCATATCATGCCAATCTTATTAGACCTCATGTTAGATTGGGTTTGGCAGTTAGAGACTTAGAGACGCTGCAAATGAGATGGGACATCCGGGAGTGCCAACATTTTCGGAGGCCTTTGCTTGGTAGTGAGTGCTACATGACTCCACCTGCATCAGCCAGCAGCAGCTATATCCCCAGCTAGCCCCGGCCGGCACAACAGCATAGCTATAGCACCTGGCCAAAGCTGCTTTATCACATCATCGCCCAACCCACCGCCACTTCCTATTGATTGGAAAATCCTATCTCGATGATCCCCGATCGATCCGACTGTCTTGGCTATGGCTGGCAACAGGACGGTGTGGATATACATGAAGATCTCGATCGAGCACACCAGTTGAAGGATTCTTCTAGTCTTGATTTTGCTTGAGATAGATCTATAGCTTGCCATAGGTGTGCCACACATGCATATGCACTTGTAAAAGAGATTTTGTGATGAGAGAGAGAGAGAGAGAGAGAGAGAGAGAGAGAGAGATAAATGGAGGTCATATTTAGCTATATATCTCTGTGCCGACAACCATTCTGCTAGCTGCATGTGCTGATCAAATTACATGGTGGATGGAGCGAGCGATATTGGTGAGGTTCAATCCGATGATGGGGTTTTACATGGAGGTGAATCTGATATCTGATTGAGCCGCGCCAATATCACTTCCTTCCACCATACACACACATAAGGGATTGCAGCAGCGTTCTAGCTACTTTCAAAGGTTAGATCAGTCGTTACTTCTTCTTCCTCCTTGTTTCAGCTTATTTAGTTTCGTACCCATTTTTGCTCCTTTTTTCCTTCTTTGGAGCAATCGATTTTGTTGTTGTTATGAATTCTGATTACTGGCTGATGGTTACAATTGAGTGATTGATGCTATGCATGCAGTACTTAATATAGTTAAGAAGAGCGACACCTCTATCCTGCTAGAAATTGCAAGTAGTTCAATAGTTAGCCGTTTAGAAAAGATCATGCATGCATTATCAACCAATGAATTATAAGCCAAACAGATAAATTTATGCAAAAAAAAACCCACATGTATATATCTAAAGTTAGGTTGCAATCCAAAAACACCACTTGTTGCTAGATTTGCTTAACAGGATAATTTAGGTCATGCCTTTTTTAATTAATCATTTAGCCCATGTACTTGCACAAATTTTCTGACGTTAAAAGTTGTTTGTGAACCGTAAAACATCATTGTCAGTTTTGTTTGTCAATTCTGCATTAAGTCGCACAACCGCTATGGAGTAGATGGGGCACAAACATCACGCTGCCAGACAAGCTAGTGAAGTATAGATGCGCGCCCACACACTTACATGCGATGTAACAATAAAAGTCATCAACTGAGATCTTGATAATGTACTTGCTTGTGCCTATATATGTGAATTCGTGTCATCTCATGATGCAGGGACTAGCTAGGATCATCTTTATCCCATTATCTAAGTACATGTGAATAAATACATCTTTGATATTGGAATTATTCTCCAAAGTTATACTCAGGGCAAAGGTAAAATATCATCCAGCAATAGATTCTTGGCTTCAGTTGTAATTTTTCTTTTTGGTTTCCATGTCTTATGTAAATACTACATTTTTTTGATTAATGTGTAACCAGTAGGGCGGGGTACTCCTCCTGTTTCATAAAAAAAATACATGTGAATAATTACTGGTGGTATACATCAGTTTGGAATGATTGAAATGATCTAGCTAGCAGACCATTTATAGAAATCGCTTTGAATGGAGGTTCCTCGTAAGCTTGCAATTGCAAGAATAATATGGAATCTTTTGTTCAAAAAAAAGTAATGGAGCCTAGCTGCTAGCTCCTAGCCTCCTACTACAGAGGTTCAACATCAATCATACGATAGTCATAATTTTTCCTTTTTAGCTTGCGTATGTCCACAAGGACCGCAACAATTGAATGTAACAGCGGCAGCCGCAGCACGCATCATCTTCATGATCGATCGATCGATCGATCTACATCTACTCGATCTATTGGTGTAAAATTGTGAGCTTGCCTCCTCCCTTATTCAAATAACATTTCTGATGGCATAATCACACATTCAAAAATTTCGTCATATATAAGATAGTTACGTATGTACGTGATTGTTGTCATCGTGAAAATATATTTTCCAAAGAAAAATTTACTGTTGATGGCACAGAGTTAGTTGATGCTTATTTCTCAAATACCGTCATTGTTTCTTCTCCGAGAAAAATACAGCTGAATATGAAAATCTTTGTACTTCCAATAGTCATATCAAATTCTTTTTTAGAGCAGAATAAATTCTTATATGCGTGGGAGCGTATCAACGGTTGATAAAGGCAACATTACCCTGAACGCTAATCATTGGACAGTCGGTCACATACTGTTTAGCTCTTTATTCAGACTAAATGGCCAATTAAACGGTTAAACAACCATTAAACAAGTGATTAAACAGACACGACTATGCATCGTGTATCGTGTAAACGGGATAAACGTCTGTTCACCCCGAACAGACAGAAAGCTGATAGTGGGTGGACGCACAAGAGATTCGACGCTCTTTGTATGTCTCATATATTTGACATTAGTAATAGCCTAATCAAGCTCTGCTAACATTTCGGTCCTGTTTAGTTCACAAAGTCTACTATTCACACGTCACATTGAATCTACGAACACTAATTAAGAGTATTAAACATGGATCAATGACAAAACTCATTCCATAACCTCCGGCTCAAATCGTGAGACAAATCTAACGAACTTAACCATTCTATGATTAGATAACATCATGCTACAGTAAACAATCTTTAATGATAGATTAATTAGGCTTAATGGATCCATCCCACATTTTTTTGTCCATTCGTGTAATTAATTTTATAATTAATCTATGTTTAATAGGTCATGTTTTAGTTATTTTTGACAACTAAACAATGCCGTCGTCAATCAAATTATAAAAAACGTAGGAGTAACAACAAATAGGGTCAAAACCGTAATTGGGTTTTTTAAATCACACTGTGGTAGAATAGCTAAATGGGCTTCTTCCTCCACCCCTCTTCAAAGACAGACATAAAGGATCACAGGCTGGTAAGCCTGCCAATGGTCTGAGAACCGGACCATAACTCCTCCAAACCATTTTAATCATACATGTTGATGATCACTAGACCACTCCACTCCGTCAGCTTCCAACACTTAACTAAACCAAACTGCATGTATCATTTCAACCAAACCAAACCGAACTTGTCAACAAACCACAGTTTCAAACTAAATTAAACCAATCAGGTGCTCGTTCTCCTCGGACGATGTCGACGAGACAACGCCCAGCGCGTCGCCGCGCCATGGTACGATGGCCTTGGTGCGTGTCGTCGCCGTCCGCATGCTCCGCGTCGGGTACAGCTCCGAGGTCATGGAGGTCTACATTGCAGAGTCTGTGGCGCTCCTTGGCCTCGAGGCCGTCGCAATCAAGGGGCTCACCGACGTGCAACCAGAGCTGGAGGCCCTCTTTTCCGGTGACGCTGAAGGACCGAATCGGGCGACCAAAGAGGGGGGGAGTGAATGGGAGCCGATAAAAATTCTTCCCGAAGGTCGAACTTGGCCTATACCCCGATTGCCACTCCAAGACTCTCGCGCACACAAGAAGCTCCAAACAAGGCACACACAAGCCTAGAAGATCAACCAAGAAGCCTAGGAGCAAAGAGCGGAAGCAACTGGACAAGAATCAAAGCACTCGGTCAATTCTGGAAACGACCAGTGCGGACTGTCCGTGCGGTACGGGCGGACTGTCCGTGTGTGTACGGCGGACTGTCCGGCCCTGCCTCGCGGACCGTCTGAAATAACCACCAGAGCTACTAGAGACGCACCCCGAAAATACGGACTGTCCGAGAACAACACGCGGACCGTCCGCCAAAACCACGGCCACGCGGACTGTCCACCAAACCTCTCCCGACGAAACCCTAGGGGCAAACTGGATCGAAACGAAAACGCGAACGAACACGAAGAACACGCGATGAACTCCAGCACACGCGGACTGTCCGCGGGGTCCTGGCGGACTGTCCGCTAGCCCCGGGCAGAGCTGCTCGAGCTCGAGCCCGCGAAGTCAACTCTCCAAATCCATCACCGGATCTCCCTTCTTGAGACAAGATTTGGGGTAGATGATAAGCAACACAAGATGAAGCTATGCCCCAAAAATCTCGACCTCTAAGCCACTAAATCGCCCGGAATCGCGGATCACACGAACTCCACCAAGAACACGAACTCTGGCCAAAAACTCACGAATCGAAAGCTCTACACAGCGTTTGAGGGGTCAAGATCATACACAAACATGCACAAGGCATCCACCCATGATCCCCTCAAAGAAATCTGTAAAGAAACGCCTCCAAACTCACGAATCGAGCGAAGAACGAAAACTCCCAAAAATAGCCCCAAAAATGACACGAAAATCACAAAGGACTAGGAGATCACCGGGACGCCGAATGCTTCCATACATCCAGAGGACAGAGTCTGTACAAGAGTCTAGCCTAAGGAATCCAGAGGAAAACGAAGCAGTCCAGAGAAAATCTACCGGGGGAGAAAGCCCTAGGAAGCAAGAGAGAAAGATGCCATCCACCTCTCCGCTATATATACGAAGTCCATCGGAGGAAGGTAAATGACCACGCTATCCCTACTGCATAAATGAAGATACAACCCCTCAGGGGCATTTTGGTCAAGTCTTCATCGGACGGACACACTTCCACCGCGGCTTCGCTTCACCTCGACGCAAACCCCGTGATCACGCCACGTGCCCTCCACCTCGAAGCTTCCCGAAGCTCCCGGATCACCGTCTCCGTCGCCTCGGGCCTCCGGGCTTGGTTTTGAGGCCCAAACCAAGAAACCGTCCACCTGATGGTTTTGTGTGCAAACCACCAAACCCCGCGTGCAAGCTTCGGGCTTCAACCGCTACCTTGCACCGGCCCATGTTCACGACTTCAGCCCGCCAGTTCTGCACCGCACGGCTCGCACTTGACCCCATCGGCCACCGAGTCCATCGAACCAAGCCTACTTGCCACTCCATCACCCGGAGGCCGCCACGGCTAAGGCCTTTCGTGCTTGTTCTTCACCTGCACCGACACGAGTCAAGCCGCAACCTGTACCGGCACACTTAGCCAAGCATCAGTCCACACAACGTTGTCAATCACTCATCACTAAGGAGCGACCCTCCACTGGTCTTCGGACACACCTGGTCCTCAATCTCCCCCTTGATGAGTGCATTGACAACACCCATAGAAATCACATGGAGAAAAAGAAAAGAAAACAACCACGAACACAAACCAAAGCAAGTGATCCAAAGCCAAAGAACAAGCGAAAACACGATCACTCGCCAATCCAAGTCTCGGCCCCCTAAGACAAGGGCAACGGCTCGACACAGCCGAGACAAAACAAAGCTCACAAGGAGCACATCACAAAACACAAAACTCAGGAAAATCAAAGGAGCTCCCCCTGCACATATGCAAACTCCCCCTGAGCAAATGCAACCTCTTCTTCTCAAAATTGTCTCCTCACATGCAACATCTCACAAAAGCATACCAATTTTCCACAAAAATCTCAGTGCATGAAAACTCTCCCCATATCATACAAAATTCTCCCCCTTGTTGACAATGCATGAATCAAGGTATATTAAACTCTTCCCTTTGTTTTCATGAAAAATGCATGTCAAAGCACATATACAATCTACCAAGCTTCTCAAATATACAAAGAGCACAACAAAAATGCTACAAATGAGACATAGAGCAAGCAAAGTAGACATGGTGTATCTAGCACGTTGCCATAAAGAAGGTAAAGACATATAAGCATGTGACATGGCTAAAAGCAATTTTTCAAGCAATTTTCACAAAGAAATAGTCATCTCATGAGCAAGACTCTTTCTAAGCCAATTTGAACATAAAGGCACTAGATCATCCAAAGTTTATGCAAGATCACAAATTCTCATCACAAGATCATTATAAACGCCCACAAGCTACTCAAGTCATGTTAAAGCCACCGAGCCATGTGTCTACTTCTTAAAATGAGACTTCTCATGGTAGACAAGCATGCTACGGTTTAGCACCCAAGATATGAATTTCAAAGCATAATAACATGATTAGGAGCTCATTTTTCAAGCACAAGGCAATTAATACACCAATTTCATTTTCAAGATTAAACATGGTACATGAAGTGCCTTTGCGGCAAAAAGAAGTTTATGCTCCTCCCCAAGCAAGCAAAAGGGCTAAACATTTACAATGACAAAGGGTCTTTGACCCCAAGCAAAAAGAATATGATTCTCAAGCACAAACTAAACATGATATAGGCATTTAAACACAAATTGAGCATAGACAAGCATTTACTCATGAGAGACATCATTTTAGCATTTTCATCAAAAGAGAGCTATCTCAACACAAATATGGCAAAACCATCCAGAGCATAGCATTCACATCCACAAATTACTCAACATGCGCATATATCACAGATATAGCACATCGGTGATCAGTGTATATAAGAGAAGCTCATTCCTAGCACAAATGATCCAAAGATGGCTATCCTACCAGGTTTTGTACAAAAAGTAAAATGCATGAATGCAATGCAACAAAATGAACATATGGCACATATATACATGAGAAGCTCCAAGACTCAGCTAGAAAGAAAAGCAAACACCAAGTTCACCCCGCAAGCGAGTGAAAGTGACTTGATCAAGCGGCTTGGTGAAAATGTCGGCTAGCTGATCTTGGGTACGGACATAGGACAAAGATATGTTTCCCTTCTTAACATTGTCCCTCAGGAAGTGGTACCTCACTTCTATGTGTTTCATTTTGGAGTGGAGGATAGGATTTTTGGCTACACTTATGGCACTGGTGCTGTCACAGAAAAGTGGAACCTGGGAGCACTCCTCTCCAAAATCACTCGTGGTATATATCATCCAAAGCAGCTGGGAACAACAACTAGCAGCAGCAACATACTCGGCCTCTGTAGTGGACTGGGCTACACTGGATTGCTTGCGAGATGACCACGAGACCAAAGAAGAACCAAGGAACTGACAACACCCAGAAGTGGACTTGCGATCCAAACGACACCCAGCGAAATCCACATCAGAAAAACCATGAAGCCTGAGTGTCGAGGAGGCAGAGTACCACAGACCAAACTCAGGAGTGTAGTTCAGGTACCTGAAAATCCGCTTGACGGCCTGCCGATGTGAAGTCCTCGGTGAAGCCTGAAAACGAGCGCACATACACACACTGAACTGTATGTCCGGCCTCGTCACCGTCAAGTAGAGGAGGGAGCCGATCATGCTCCGGTACTCCTTCTGGTCCACGGGTTTGCCGTCCTCATCAGCGTCCAACGCCTTAGTCGTACTCATCGGTGTGGTCAGCGGCTTGGAGTCGTTCATGCCAAACTTCTTCCCCATGTCCCTGGTGTACTTCGCCTGATGTACAAACGTCCCGTCCTTGCACTGCTTGATCTGGAGGCCCAAGAAAAACTGCAGCTCGCCCATCATGGACATCTCAAATTCCCTGCTCATGTCATCTGCAAATCTGGCAACAAGATCATGAGAAGAGCCACCAAAGATTATGTCATCCACGTAAATCTGAACGATCAACAGGTCATTCCCATGCTTAAGGAGAAACAGGGTCTTATCAACTGTGCCCATCACAAACCCCTTACTCAGCAAAAACCCTCTCAACCTGCCATACCAAGCTCTAGGTGCCTGTTTCAACCCATAGAGCGCTCTCTGGAGTTTGTATACACGGTGTGGGTATTTTTCACTCTCAAACCCTGGGGGTTGCCTCACATACACTTCTTCCTCTATCACCCCATTCAAGAAAGCACTCTTGACATCCATTTGGTACAACTTGAACCCTTTAGCCACGGCAAAGGCTAGAAGGATCCTAATTGCCTCCAAACGGGCCACATGAGCAAATGTCTCCTCATAGTCAATGCCCTCTTTCTGGTTGTACCCCTGCGCCACCAACCTTGACTTGTTTCTCACAACCATCCCATTCTCACCCTCTTTGTTCTTCCACACCACTTGGTACCAATGGGACGGCAATTTGGCGGTGGATCGACTAACACCCAGACTTGGTTTCTCTCAAAGTTTTCCAACTCCTCATGCATGGAATTCACCTAATTCTCGTCAGACAAAGCGTGTCGAATATCTTTGGGCTCAAACGACGCGACAAAAGCAGAGTGAGCGAAATGAGAGGAATTCCTTGACCTCAACCATGTAGTGCGTTCATGAAGGTCTCCAATGATCGTCGTCGGTGGGTGATCGATCTGTACACGCCGGGGAGCCTCACGCCTGGACACCACCTCCCCCTCAGCAACAGCCTCCACTCGAACAGCCTCAGTCGTAGTGGGTGTAGGGGATGGTCCGTCCTCGATCGTCGTCATAGTAGTGGAAGTAGAATGTACATGATCAGCCGCGGGAGCACCACCTTCATCATCATCCTCGTCTCCATCTCCATCCTTCTCATCCTCAAAGATCCTGGCACCAATGTGCTCGTCACCTGCACACTCAAAAGCAGAAGAGCTACATGGCTGTGTCTCGTCGAAGGTAACCTCACAAGTCTCCATGATTCGGTTAGTGTCAAGGTTGAGCACACGATATGCTCTAGAATGAATAGCATAACCGAGGAAAATCCCGTCCGAACATCGAGACTCAAACTTATCCAACTTGCCCTTCTTCAGAATGAAACACTTGCAGCCAAAAGCTCTAAAATGACTCACCTTGGGTTGTCGGCCATGCATCAGCTCATAAGAGGTCTTCTTCTTGAAAGCACGAAGGAAAATGCGATTCGAGACATAGCAAGCGGTATTGACCGCCTCGGCCCAGAAACGCCTAGGAGTCCTATGCTCATCAAGCATCGTCCTGGCCATCTCACAAAGGGTCCGGTTCTTCCTCTCCATAACGCCATTCTGACAAGCGACGTATGGAGAAGAGTACTGATGATCAAGACCAAGATCACTGCAAAAGGCATCAAAATGAGAGTTCTTAAATTCTGTGCCATTGTCACTGCGTATAGCTCGAATGGCGTCTCCATGTCTCACATTCTTCAACCTCAAGATCAAGTCTCGAACAAAGCCAAATGTCTCACTCTTATCCTCCAAAAAGAAAACCCAAGAGTACCTCGAAAAATCATCAACAACCACAAGAACATACCACTTCCCACCAGCAGAGCGAACACGAGCTGGCCCAACCAAATCCGTGTGCAACAGCTCACAAGGTCGCTCGGTCATGACCGCAGTCAGAGGGGCGTGAGAAGCAGCAACCATTTTTCCATGCCGACAAGAAGCACAAACCAAATCCTTCTCGAATTTCAACTTAGGCAATCCTCGGACAAGATCAAGACCACTTAAGCGGGAAAACAACTCAAAGCTCAAGTGTCCCACCCTCCTATGCCATTTCCAAAGCTCGGCCGACATGCCAGCCACAAAGCCTCGAGGAGGACCAACAGACTAAGAAAAATCGGCACGAAAGATTTGACCCTCGGGGACGATCGTACAGACATGATCGCCTCGAGAATCAAGCACACGAGAAGCACCAGTCTTAAAACGAACCTCAAAACCTTCGTCAAGTAATTGAGATACCACAACAGGTTAAAACCAAGTGACTTGACCAGGGTCACAGTTCTTAAGGTCACCTTGCTACTCACCTTCACCATACCTTCAGCAAGCACTCGTCCTCTCCCGTTGTCCCCGAAAGTGATGTACTCCCTCGTACTCACCGGGGTGAGGCTGGAGAACCACCCACGATCTCCGGTCATGTGTCTCGAGCATCCGGAGTCGATCAACTAAAAGTTCTCCAAGCCTCCAGCCTGTAATAAAAAATGAGAACGAGAATGAGCAAGCGACTCAACACTGGGGTTAGTACCAAAAGAGTCAAACCAGTGTCAAGCCATTTGCTCAAAAGAAGGGTTAGCAAAATCCATCCTACCAAAACCTCTAGGCGGAGTCCTCTCATGCCTACCACCAAAGGACCTGTCACGTCTCACTGGAGGAGTACGCGCACCACGAGAGGGAAAATGTGGCCCGTAGTCCATCTGAGACCCAAAGCTCCGATCGTGCCTCCCAAACTCGTAACGGTCACGAGAAGGAGCACGTCGAGCCAACTCACCACGCCCAAACCCAACACGCCTGTCTCTCTGAGGGAACACACCTCCACCTCCACCTCCACGAGTGGGAACTGTCCTCACAAACACATCACCCCTATGTAGAGGCCCTCTACGAAGCTCAGGCACACCACGAGCAAGGTGGTACCTATCCTTGTTTGCCATCTCCCTAGCAAACCTCTCATCCCTCTTCCTCCGGAAACAGAACTCATCCTTATGCCTATCCCTCCCATAATACTCACAATGGAAGCGGATTGGCACTGGCTTAGGTTGTGGCTTCTCTACACGCTTCTCTCCAGCTTTCTCTCCTATCTTCCCATCAAAGACACTCCCCTGGGTGCTCACAAACTTGATGGGTTTTTGGTAGTTTTCAGCTTTGTGGGGGAATACTGGTGGATCGGGTGTTGTGTCTAGCTTGTTTTGGAGGTGGTTTGGTTTGGGTGCAAATTTGTACATCGGTATGGTATGTGGTGGAATGGGGATCTCTCCGGCTTTCTCTTCTCCCTCACCACTCTTCTCACCACACTTGTCAGCCCCCAACGCCTGACCATCAAACCTCTTGAACTGAGCCAACATCATACTCAATTGTGGCTCATGCCCAGACAACCACCCTATCATTTTTCTCAATTCATCATTTTCATCCTGCAGATGATCAACACAGTTTGCAAGTTCCATGTTTTTGAAAGCATGCATTTCACAGGTTGAACATGATGTAGGAAGAGGAGCTTTCAATGCCGCCTCAAGAGAGACAATTCTAGTGTGAGATTCATCTAGCCTGGCATGCAAAATGGGACATGAGGTACAAGCACCTAGTAAAGCTGGCCTAGACTTCAACTCATCACATTCAATCCTAAGCACATCTAGTTCCTCCAAAGTAGAGGCATGCTTCTCCTTGAGAGCAGTGAAATCAGTAAGAAAAACTGAACAGTCACCACAATCAATCTCATCCGACACAACAGGAGCAAATTTCAAAGCCACTATCTCATTTCTAGCATCCACAAGCAAGGATTCAAGCTCGGCTACCTTGTCCTTAGCATCACCCAACAAAGACCTAAATTCCCTCTTCTCCTTGTTGGTCTTTCTAAGCACATCATCACAGTTATCAAGCAACTCATTGAGCCTAGCATTCTCCTCTAGCAAGAAGTTGGGATCTTGTCGTACCTCATCATCGGAATCAGATTCGAATCCGAGCTGTGCCTCCCACCCTTCTTGGAATGCGCCATGCCGCAAAAGCCTTGTGCGACGAAGCTCAAGCCGGTGATGTTCTTGCCCGTGTGCTGCTTGTCCTTGCACTTCTCTTGCTCTTCCTCGCTGCTCGAACCGGAAGAAGCATCACTTGATGTCGAGTCGATGTCGCTCGCTCCGGCCACCATCGCTCGAGCGGTCTTCTTCTTGTGGCCGCCACCCTTCTTGTGCCTTCTCTCGCCCTTGTCCTTGTAGTCGTTCCGGGAGCGGTGCTTGTTGTAGTCGTGCTTGGACCTGCCCTTGTAGTCGTTCTTGATCTCCATGGCTTCAGGGCATTCGGCGATGAAGTGCCCGTGCTTCCCGCACCGATAGCACATCCCCGAGCTCCGCCTTGCATTCTTGCGGTTCTCGTACATCCGCCCAAACCTCTTGCTCAACAAGGCGAGATCGTCCTTGCTTAGCACCTCAAAGTCCTCATCTGGCAGAGACACAAGACAAGACAAAGAGAAACCACCATGGTTAGCGTTAGATCGTGATCCCGAGACACGAGCCAAACTATGAGGATCAGTGGGGCTCTCGCTCTTGGCTCTCAAGCCACGATAAACCTCTGAAGACCTGAGCTTGGAAAACAGCTCATCCAACGTCAGCGTATCATAAATGCTCGACTCCTCAATGGCCTCGACCTTGGCACTCCACACAGACCGATCCAGGGCATGCAAAAGCTTGATAGCTTGATCATGGTCCGTGTACGGGAGCACTGTCACATTGGCCCTCATGTTGTTGACAATGCTAGTGGACCACTGAAACATCGCATCGGTCGACTCGCCGGGGAGATGAGTGAAGTTCTCGTACTCTCTCCGGTAAGTGGAAAACAAACGGGCTTGCACTTGGGCATTGCCAACATGAGCATTTCTCAACTTGTGCCATATCTTTCCGGCCACATTCTCTCCGTACACTCGCTCAAACTCTAAGGCACAGAGAGCACGAAACAAGTAATCAACGGCCTTGCTGTTGGCCTCAAACATGTCCCGTGATCCTGAAAGTAGAAAACCATCTGGGATGACATAATGATCATTCTGAGTGACCTCCCAGATAAGAGTTCCTTTCCCTCACAAAAATGCGCCCATGCGCCTCTCCCACATCGGGTAATTCTTGCCATCGAAGTGCGGAGGACCCGACCCCTTGCCGTAATCGCCCATCTTTGGATCTTAGACTCGTTAAAATAAAAAAGATCAGTAACCGGCTCTGATACCAATTGAAGGACCCAATCGGGCGACCAGAGAGGGGGGGAGTGAATGGGAGCCGATAAAAATTCTTCCCGAAGGTCGAACTCGGCCTATACCCCGATTGCCACTCCAAGACTCTCACGCACACAAGAAGCTCCAAACAAGGCACACACAAGCCTAGAAGATCAACCAAGAAGCCTAGGAGCAAAGAGCGGAAGCAACTGGACAAGAATCAAAGCACTCGGTCAATTCTGGAAACGACCAGTGCGGACTGTCCGTGCGGTATGGGCGGACTGTCCGCGTGTGTACGGCGGACTGTCCGGCCCAGCCTCGCGGACCGTCCGAAATAACAACCAGAGCTACCAGAGATGCACCCCAAAAATACGGACTGTCCGAGGACAACACGCGGATCGTCCGCCAAAACCACGGCCACGCGGACTGTCCGCGAACCCCCTGCGGACTGTCCGCCAAACCTCTCCCGACGAAACCCTAGGGGCAAACTGGATCGAAAGGAAAATGCACACGAACACGAAGAACACGCGGCGAACTCCAGCACACGCGGACTGTCCGTGGGGTCCTGGCGGACTGTCCGCTAGCCCCGGACAGAGCTGCTTGAGCTCGAGCCCGTGAAGCCAACTCTCCAAATCCATCACCGGATCTCCCAAACGCCAAAAGCTCTTGAGACAAGATTTGGGGTAGATGATAAGCAATACAAGATGAAGTTATGCCCCAAAAATCTCGACCTCTAAGCCACTAAATCGCCGGGAATCACGGATCACACAAACTCCACCAAGAACACGAACTCCGGCCAAAAACTCACAAATCGAAGGCTCTACACGGCGTTTGAGGGGTCAAGATCATACACAAACATGCACAAGGTATCCACCCATGATCCCCTCAAAGAAATCCGTAAAGAAACGCCTCCAAACTCACGAATCAAGCGAAGAACAAAAACTCCCAAAAATAGCCCCAAAAATGACACGAAAATCACAAAGGACTAGGAGATCACCAGGACGCCAAATGCTTCCATACATCCAGAGGACAGAGTCTGTACAAGAGTCTAGCCTAAGGAATCCAGAGGAAAACGAAGCAGTCCAGAGAAAATCTACCAGGGGAGAAAGCCCTAGGAAGCAAGAGAGAAAGATGCCATCCACCTCTCCGCTATATATACGAAGTCCATCGGAGGGAGGTAAATGACCACGCTACCCCTACTACATAAATGAAGATACAACCCCTCAGGGGCATTTTGGTCAAGTCTTCATCAGACGGACACGCTTCCACCGCGGCTTCGCTTCACCTCGACGCAAACCCCGCGATAACGCCATGTGCCCTCCGCCTCGAAGCTTCCCGAAGCTCCCGGATCACCGTCTCCGTCGCCTCGGGCCTCCGGGCTTGCTTTTGATGCCCAAACCAAGAAACCGTCCACCTGATGGTTTTGTGGGCAAACCACCAAACCCCGCGTGCAAGCTTCGGGCTTCAACCGCTACCTTGCACCGGCCCATGTTCACGACTTCAGCCTGTCAGTCCTGCACCGCACGGCTCGCACTTGACCCCATCGGCCACTGGGTCCATCGAACCAAGCCTACTTGCCACTCCATCACCCGGAGGCCGCCACGGCTAAGGCCTTTCGCGCTTGTTCTTCACCTGCACCGACACGAGTCAAGCCGCAACCTGTACCTACACACTTAGCTAAGCATCAGTCCACACAACGTTGTCAATCACTCATCACTAAGGAGCGACCCTCCACTAGTCTTCGGACACACCTGGTCCTCAGACACCGCGCGCGAGTTCTTCGCTGCCGCTGCGAGGTCTCGAGCATCATCGAGCAGTTGGGCTCCACCTTGCACCACAAGATCGAGAGTTGACGAGTTGGGCCACGCTATCCACGACGAGTCATCGGGAAAAGCCGTCCACGGCCGCGAGATCCACTGCTACATCCTCAACTACTGCGGCCTCTGTTGACGGCTGTTAAGTGCTACTTTTACACCGTAAATACCTGCATAAAATAAATGGAAAGTGATCATCAACACTAGAATAGGGCTTGATACTGATAGTTTCACAAGTGTTGGTGTTTCTAGCTTATGTTGCAGGATGCACCGAAATACATGCTAAATGGTACAATTGAGAGCAAGTGGTCCAAAGGCTTATATAGGATGTCATCATAAACAACCTCAAATGCCAAATTGGACTGCACCATTGCGACGGGCTCGTCGAGACGATCAAAACAGATATATCATTTGTCTACTCCGAAGTCTGGATGGAAAAGACATGCACAAGACAAGATCATACTCCTGATATCTTGTGAGCCTGGTGGGACCCACACCAGACCACGTGGCGACGTGCTGTCATATTGGATGTCATGTGTCTATGACACCTCATCAATCCAAGTGAAGCAACCACCGATGAATCAGACACCACCACGTGTGCAGCACAAGGATCCAAGGGCCCACCAGGGACCCAAACCACCTCAAAACTCCGCATACACCTGGAACTGTCATAAGGGCCCACATACAAGTCACTCAGAGAAAGCACAAGCCAGGAAGTGGTGGGCCCAGGTCGGCCGAAGCCCAGGTCGACCGAAGTGGGATTGGCTCCATTCGCCATCTGCTTCCACGTGGTGCTTCCTTGTTGATCCCTTGCAGCGTTCCGAGGTGGATTGGTGACATGGCGTCCGTTGATTGGCCGATAGAAGGTCGGTTTGGCTCCTTCCCCTGGAAGCTAGTGAAGAGTGCAATGCAAGATTCCTCACTACGTGTCGCTCTGCTATTGGTGGCGCCCAAGGGAGGCTGCACATTTTGGAGAGGATTTGTGCTCAAAGCAAGCCACCCCTCCTCTATAAATAGGAGGGGAGGGGCTCCCTTTTGGAACACATCCCAAGCTCCCTCTCCTCTCATTCTCCTCTTGGAGAGGTGAGTTCTCACCTCCCAAGATGTAGTGTGTGTGTGTGTTAGAGTGCTAGGTGGAGTAGGGGTGAGGAGTGAGTTGATGTCCTCGTGGATGCTTGTTCTTCATTTTGACCAAAGTGAGTATTTCAACATTTCTTATTTAGACTATAGTGGACTTCATGCATGACTGATATGTTCTTGTGTTCTTGGCTCATTCATAGTTTAAAGGCTTGTGTTCTTCATGACACAGAGCTTCGATCCTTTAGAGCTAGTGCATTAGTTCAAGTATCTGTTTGCGTGTTTAGATCCTGTTTAGCTAAGTAAGAGTGTTGTATCTTGTTTGCATCCAAACCTTCCTATTGCTCCATGAATCGATGATGAGCTAAGGATTGGTCGTTCCTTCCCAAGTTCGTAGCTCGATATTTATACAGAGTGCTATATTAGGGCTTCGGGGACGTCAGATGGAGTCAGGCTATAGTAGTAGTCAGTAGTGTAGATGTGGTGTCTAGACTACTGGTTATCCTATGGAGACCACGTGCATTCGCGTAACGATAGAGGTAGGCCTTAGTGGTGACAACCTATTGGACCCTTTGAAATCCTCCTTGCCCGTGTATCGAGTAGGGCCCCCAGGCTGATTGCACACTTAGACCTTTGAAAGTTAGGGTGTGCCGGCGCCCCACGGGGAGGACTACAAGGCGACCATGTCCTTTCCTAGACTCAAGACCCTCAGGAAGTGCTTCTCATCCCCCATATCTATCTCATCCGGAGTTTGGTGTCCTTGGACCGTCCATACTAGCATAGAAGATAGTGCACATTGTTCCTTGGATACGATAACCCTTGGAATACTCACCTTCCTTGGGGAAGTGCTACAACGGTGTATCTATGCGCTTGCGGATTCATTCGCACTCGTCAGTGTACCCGAGTGTTCCTTACACGTTCACGCTACCCGACGCCTTAGTGGTGACGTTAAGAAACGCCAACAAGCATTTCTGGCACCGTTGCCGGGGAATAATTGTTGTATCTATCTTCGAACCTAGTGGTCCTCGTATTTATCTTTTTCATTTTTTTCTACCCTTACCCCCGTTACCCTTTAAGACAACTTTTCCATTTTTCTATACTTCTACCTTTACCCCCGTTATCCATGGAAGGTTATCCTTGTAAACACCGTCCACCTCGAGGAGTGAACCCTCAGAGCCATCCTTGTCAGAACCTATTCTTTCATCTGGCTATCGGATTCACCCCTCTCTCATGAAGCTATTTCAGGATGTTTCCTTCTCAGGGTCAATTCATGAGAACCCCTTCAATCATGTGAGAGACTACGAGCGTCTGATTAAAACTTCGAGTAAAATCAGAGAATCACCAAATGCTCGAAAAAGGGAGTTTTTCCCGCTATCCCTTTCTGGGAAAGCAAGGGATTGGCACTGTTGTTATGGTAGAGACTACCTCACTTGGGAAAACTTGAGAGCAGCTTCCTGCTCCTGATTCTTCCCAATACGATGTGTCATATCGTTGAGGATAAGGATTCTCAGTCTCAAGCAAGGTGAGGAGGAATCGCTAGGAATGCCATGGAATCACTTCACCTCCTTGGCGGAAGATTTCTCAGTCCTCCACGTTCCGGATTGGAAGCTGCTTCAACACTTCTGGTATGGGTTGCGTAAGGATGATGCCATGCGGCTTAAGGCTCTCTCTGGAGGCTCCTTTGTGCACTTGGATACTGTTGAGGGAAAAGAGACTGTGGAAAACCTCCGAGATATCAGCTCCCCTTGCATCCCGGTCAATGAGGTGCCCGTTAGAGGAAATGCTGAGCCACCTAGATCCATCATCAGCCGAGCTTGAGGCTTTAAGCTCTGGCTGAAGATACCATTCCTGAATAATGGGAATCTAAGGGAAAGATTGCTTAGCATAGAGTCTACCCTTGGGTTCCCCTCTCGTGCCTCTTCTTAGACCTTCTCCCCGAGATTTTGTCTCGTGGGAGGATGGAGAGAGTAATTAGGAAAGAACGAATCATCTCCGGCCGGGATGACGAGTTCGGTCCTAGTTATGATCTCCTAAGGAGAATACGATAGGCCTATCATATTCCTACATCTCGGTTTGAGCTGAGGTGCCTTGCACCAAAGTTATGTATGAACTGAGGCATCAATCTCTGCTTTATAATCCATGAGGATTCATCTATTTGACCGAAGGAGCATGATCACTTACCGATCGAATCGAGTGCATTCACTTATCGTGCTAAGCTCATCGATCGATGTCGATCAGTCAAGAGAAGCGTTACTTCTTATCTTATGCTTGACTTGATCGATGCCCAATGGCTGATCTTTCAAGTTTATCCATAACCTCCCATTGGAAGCTTAGGCTAGACCCTGGGATGTTTCATCATTTTGATGAGAGCATCAGACCATCTACCTAAGGAAGGATGAGCTAAACACTTACCCTTCACCCGAACTCTAGCTCTTGAACGTACGCCGGCCATTTGAGTTTCTACTCTATCCTCTTTTGGAGGTTGTGTGTTTTTCTGAGCTGAGTTCACTCGGAGACTCTCATTCTGAGAGCACTAGCCTCAGTTCTCAACCTTTCATCTCCAAGGTCCACCCTAGTGCTATAGCTTCTTGAGTCCCATGATCACCCCAGGAGCTGTCTCAGCCTCCCTGGAATGATCATGTCTGCTTCTAGCTTTGTTATCTTTTGGACTCGTGTTCGTATATATGGCACTAACCTTGCAGCTGAAGCTTCATTTATACATCGACGGTTGGTGGTGAGATGGGAAGGACACCACCAAAGATGGTTGCAAGAGAAATCTCACATGGTCGAGCTTATGACCGTAATAAACAAAGCACTATCAGGAGATAACCTGGATTAGCATAGGTTTTATTTCCCTTCTTCGAATAAAAGCAAGAACATGTTTTTAGGATAAGTTGTCCTTCGGGTATTTTTGGTCACTAACCTTTCAGGTGGAGATTAAAAAGGATGATGGACAGGTGACACCTAAACGCATGTGAGCTACATCACTACAACACCTAGGTAAGCTTTGGTGAGGGAACATTTACAAAAGGAAGCTTGATCACCACACAGTTGAGTTTTGTTGCCTGGCAATGCAAGCTTCAAGTGTGGGGGAGGTATGTGAGCATCCTGAGTAAAGTTCCTCCTCTACCAAATCTTATCCTGGTGTGGAGATGATGTTAGCTCTTGCATCTTGCCCACTAGGTAAGTCCTACTTTTGACATTAAACAAAGCCCTTCCGGGAGGTTTGTTGACGATTGTTAAGTGCCATTTTCATGGCTGTCAACTCCTACAAATTAAGCATGAAATGCACATCCATAATAGAATAGGAAATGAGGAGAATTCATACACGTTTATCCCACTCCAATCCAAGGCACTCAGGTTCTGGCCAATGAGGGACTGCCACATGGATTCCTCTGGATCCATGATGTCACCAATCCATGTGAAGAACTCTCAACGAATCACACGCTACCACGTCAGCATCACATGGATCCATGGGCCCACTCGCTAACCAAATCACCAGGAAACGTAGCATGCACGAAGGATAAGCATCAGGGCCCACCTGGAAGCCTCCCAGAGGAAACACAGGCCAGATGGCCCCCCTAGGGGTTCGGCCGACCCTAGGATCGGCTGAACTGACCTAGGGTCGGCTGATCCTGGCCCTGCACGTGTCATCTTCCCATTGGCTCATGGCTGCATTCCGGGGTGTTTTGGAGCACTTTGGGTCTCGGAGCAAGTCACCCTCTTACCTATAAATAGAAGGGGAGGAGCCTCATTTCCAACACACCTCCAAGCTCTCAAGTCTCCACTTCTCTATTATGTAGCTATCTCTCCCTCTCTCTAATTATACCCATGTGAGGTGATTCTCACCTCCATGTGGTAGAATGGGGTTGAGTAGAGATCTAGACTAGGATTAGTTGATAGATAGAGTAGGAGTGAGGAGTGAGTTGATGTCCTCATGGGTGCATCATTCTTCATCTAGATCAAAGTGAGTATTCGACATTTCTTATTTAGACTATGGTGGACTTCATGCATGAAAGATATGTTCTTGTGTTCTTAGCTCATTCATAGTTTAGAGGCTTGTGTTCTTCGTGACACAAGGCTTTGATCCTTTAGACCTAGTTCCTTAGTTCAAGTATCTATTTGCATGCTTTGATCCTGTTTAGCTAAGTAAGTTTGTCGTATCTCGTTCGTACCCAAACCGTTCTTGTTGCTCCATAGCTTGATGACTAGTATGATCTGAGCCGTTCTCTCTCCAGTTCGTAGTCCTATATTTATACGGGTTGCTATAGTGTTGTTAGCGGGTCGACAGACATAACCGTGCTATAGTAGAAATCGATAGTGTAGACGTGGTGTCTGGACTCTGGTTATCCTACGGATACCAAGTGCATTCGCGTAACAATAGAGGTAGGCCGTAGTGGTGACAGCCTGTTGGACCCTTTGAAACCCTCCGCACCTGTGTACCGAGTAGGGCCCCGTTGCCAGAACATTGGCCTAGCCCTAAAAAGTTAGGATGGGTTGGTGCCCTGCGGGGAGGAATAATAGCGGACAGATCCGTCTCGAGAGTTAAGCTCCTCAAGAAAGTACTTCTCAACTCCTACCTACCTCAGCAGTGGCTGGGTGTCCTTGGTTAGACCTTCGTCTAGTTACTCTACCGTCCTTGGATTCAATACCCTTGGGAATACTCATTCTTCTAGGGAGAAGTGCTACAACGGTGTATCCATGCGCTTGCGGATTCGTTCACACTCGTCAGTGTACTTGGGAGTTCCTTACATGATCACGCTAGTGCGCCAGTAGTGGTGACGTTAAGAAACACCAACAAGCATTTCTGGTGCTGTTGCCGGGGACGGCTATAGTTAACCTTTCGAACCTGTCTATCCTCGTATCATTTATCTTTAATTTTATGTTTTCCTTGTTTCTACCTTTACCCCTGTTATCCATGGAAGGTTATCCTTGTAACCACCTTTCACTATCGAGGAGTGAACCCTCAGAGC
The DNA here is from genome assembly GCA_036936925.1 of Cenchrus fungigraminus. Taxonomy (NCBI): domain Eukaryota; kingdom Viridiplantae; phylum Streptophyta; class Magnoliopsida; order Poales; family Poaceae; genus Cenchrus; species Cenchrus fungigraminus. Next base: position 117,948,784 of record CM072773.1, read on the forward strand.
AATCTTTGTCAAGACCCATTCTTACATCTGGCTGTCGGCTTCGCCCCTCTCTCATGAAGCTAACTCAAGACTTATCCTTCTTGGGGTCAATTCATGAGAACCCCTTTGATTATGTGAGAGACTACGAGCGTTTGATTGAAACTCAGAGTAAAATCGGAGAATCATCAGATGCTAGGAAAAGGGAATTTTTCCCGCTATCCCTCTCTGGGAAAGCACGGGATTGGCACCGTTGTTTTGGTAGAGACTACCTCACTTGGGAAAGTTTGAGGGCAGCTTTCTGCTCCCGATTCTTCCTGATACGATGTGTCATCTCGTTAAGGACCAAGATTCTCAGTTTCAAGCAATGTGAGAAGGAATCACTAGGAATGGCATGGAATCGTTTCGCCTCTGCGGTGGAAGATTGCCCAGTCCTTTACATTCCTGATTGGATGTTGCTCCAGCACTTCTGGTTTGGATTGCAGAAGGACGATGCCATGAGGCTTGATGCTCTCTCCGGAGGTTCCTTTGTGCATTTGGACGCTATTGAGAAAAGAGATCATGGAGAATCTCCGGGATTTCAGCTCCCCTTGCATCCTGGTCAATGAGGTACCCACCAGAGGAAATGTTGGGCCACTGTTGGGTATTTTAGCAACACACGAATAAATCTGCAAGCGCACGGATACTGTTGTAGCTTTCACCTCAGAGTATTCCAAGGGTATCGAATCCAAGGGAACGTGTGTGCACTAACTTCGTACTAGTTGGTCCAATGACACACCCAGATAAGAGGCAAGGATAGAGAGGATTCCTAAAGATAGCACTATAGATGAGATTAAAGGTTGATCTCTAGATAGAACTTGGCTTAGGGTACTGATAGCCCTGACTTAACAGGTGACTTCGGCACGCGGATCTATGTGGAACGGAGCTCTGACTATATCCAGCCGCGTAGGATCAACAAGGGACAGGCGGGCTGTCACCACCACCTGGACTGCCTCTACCTAACCTTGGGATAAGCCGAACGAATGATAACTGGTAGCGTGACACAATGTCTACGCTGTGGTTACTGCCGTAGCCAATGGACTACGGCACTCTGTACTTATAGAACTACGACCACGGAAGAGAACTGATCTCACTCACTATAGGCACTACTAGCTTATACTAAAGGCATACAGGAGAGTACTCAACCCCGTACTATGCTTCCAACATATATGAACGACTTGCAGCAGACGAATGCATGAACCCAGGATCTACGCACTAGCAGAGGAGAAAGACTACTCATGCAACCAAGCATAAACTAGAAGGAATCACGAATGTCACTTTGGTCTAAATGGAACATGCAGGAATATCCACTATATTCTAATTGACGAACACACATACAAACGGATATGAGAACTATGAACTTGTGCCACAAGATCAGAGGGTTGTGTTCGCGAAGAACACAAGCCTCTAAATCAAGAACACACGAAGAACACAAGAACATATCACCTATGCATGAACGCTACTTTAGTCTAATTAGAAGAATACAAGAATACTCACTTTAGTCTAAATGAAGAACAGCAACATCGCAGAGGCACATGCCTCTCTCTCTCTCCCTCTCTACTCTAAGCACTAGCTAGGATAGGAGCCTTGGATGGGTGAAGTGTTTCTCATTTCCTACCCCCTCCCCTTCTATTTATATGCAAGGGGGTGGCTTGCTCGGAGTGCCAAATGACTCCAAAACACCCCGGAATGCCTTGAGGAACCAATGGAGAGCTGCCACGCGTTGGCTAGGGACGAGAGGAGCTCCGAGAGCTTCGACCGAACTGGGGTTCGGCCGAACCCCAGGTCGGTTCGTTTCTACCGCCTTTCGTCCAAGTGACTGCCAGGTGGGTCCTCAGGCGTGTTTGAGTGTGTATGCGGTGTTTTTAGCTCGTTTTCGTGGGGATGTGGGCCCTTGAATCCGCGTACTAGCTCCTGATTGGTCGAGGGTGTGTTTCCTTGGATCGGTGATGTGTCATGGACACATGGCATCCAACATGGCAACACGTCGCCACGTGGTCTGGTGTGGGTCCCACTGGGCCCACATGATATCAAGATGGTGATCTTGTCTTGTGCATATCTCTTTCATCCGTTCTCAGAAACAGACAAATGATATATCCATTTCGATCGTCTCAACGAGCCTGTCGCAGCGGTGCAATCCAATTTGTCATTTGAGATAGTTTATGATGATGCCATATTCATGCCATTGGTGCACTTGCTCTCAACTGTATCATTTCACATGCATTTTGGTGTGTCATGCAAGAAATGTTAGAAACACCAACACTTGTCGAAATTGTCAATATAAAGCCCTATTCTAGTGTTGATGTCTACTTTCTATTTATTTCATGCAGGAGTTGACAGCATAAAAGTGGTACTTAACAACCGTCAACAACACCCCCACACTTGACCTTTGCTCTTCCTCGAGCGAAGGAGAAAGGATCAAGGCGAGACATGATATCCAAAGGTATGAAGCGAGCATAAAAGATATTCCAAACCGTACCATGTACTTGTGAACTCTGTGAAGTGTCTATCATGCCATCTTGGGTAGTTGAGGAATGGAACGGTCATGACTCAAATCACTTCTATTCCTCATGTCAAGTAACTTGGGGTTTTGCAATAAGTTTTCAAAAACAAAACCTTGCTTAGCTCCTCATTTGATTCTCTCAGATCGCTCAATGTGTATATGTCCTCACCAAGGCATTAGATTTACCTTTCTTTCATCCTACTTCTAATGATGACTATATGTGGAGATCAGGGTAGGATAGAAGATAAAGCATACTTGTATCACATATATTGCAAAGTCAAAAACCGGATTCAAAGAGAAAATCAAGTCATGCAATCAGATCAAGATGTGCACGTGTATGGGTATGGTGGATATGGTAAGGTGGATACTATGCCCGGAATAAGTGCTACATATTACCATATATACGATGAATGTTTTGGTGATGGTAAGGTGGACACTAGGCCCGGAGCGGGTGCTAGTTATTACCATCAAATTTATGAAACTCCTTTTTGCATGATCCCATCTCTCCTCTTTTTTTTCTTTCTTTTGGACATGGGCTATCTCTCTTTTTTTCATGCTTTGAGCATGGTTTTTTTCTTTCTCTCTTTTTTTTGCATAGCCCATATCCTTTTTTTAAGATACTTTTGGAGAGAGAGGTTACACCACACATGGAGCTTTATTTTTATGGAATGGATCAATGATACAATGCTAAATTCCAGTGTAGAAGTATAGCAAGGGGATATGGTGTGCACATGAATCTTAATCATGAAAGCATGAAAAGAATTCTCACAAGGGTCACAACAATTTGACAAAGCTCAATGCAATAACAAGCAGCATATGAGTATAAGGTTTCCAATTGAAACATCATATGGCTCTGGTAGGATGGTGCCATATCAAAGAGGAGCTTTGCGAAGGGTTTTCAAATTTTCAAATAAAATTCCCAAGCACTCGAACATTTAGAGAGAAGATCATATCATCAAACCATATCTCAAATGCCAACTACTTAGATGAGCATGAGTTCCCTAATGATATTTGTTCACAAGAATCAAGATAATAAGTATGGAATAAAACATATGCAAGCCAACCATAGGAAACACGTAGGCAGGTAGAGCATGATTCCATGAGTTGATTTAGCAGATAAGAATTGAAACTCATTCAAACTCACGGGTCAGAGAGAGTGAGATAAAGGGTTACACATACCATCGCTCCTGAAGAATATAAGAAACAAGGAAGACCAATGGTGGTTCAGCTGACCCATGGGGCAGCCGGATCACTCTAGTTTACCTTGTCCCTTGTCATGAAAGCGTGGTCAATGTTGTGCAACGCCTGTGTGGGAGATCTTAAGTGTGTATGTCAATGATAAGCTTGGGAAATCTCCCCCACACTTGTTCATGTACCTGGTGCTGTCTTCAAACCAAAAGAGGAAAAACAAAAGAGGGACTCCACCGGTTTGAGAACCAGGGAGTCTTTATTTGAAAGCAAACATATTTTTTTGTTTTTTATTCACCATGAAACCAAGCTCAAACAAGGCTGACATGCCTTGGCTTACCTTCCCATTTGAATCAAGCTTAAAAACTTACCTCGTTTGGATTCGGTTCCTACAAGGGTTAGTCAGCATATACAACCAATATCTAGGCAAGCATCAACTATAAGGTTCATCAATCAAACTCGACGCCATGTCTTGTTTGATTGAAGAAGACAGTTTTAACCTAAGCACCATGCTTAATTTAAAACAGCCTATGAAAGCACGTAGCTAAACATGCACTCAAACCATTGCATTACAAACATAGATAAAGGAAGCGTGAAAGCATGATAAAGCATTTTCAAGAGGATATAAACATGAGCATAAGAAGGTGAACATCGGGTAACCTCCCGGAAGGGCTTTGTTTAAAGTCAAAAGCAGGACATACCTAACTGGGCAAGATGCAAGAGCTAACATCGTCTCCAAACCAGGATAAGATTTGGTATGAGAAGGACATTACTCGGGATGCTCACATACCTCCCCCACACTTGAAGTTTGCATTGCTAGACAACAAAACTCAAGTGTGCGGAGATCAAGCTTCCTTTTGTAACGTTCCCTCACCAAAAAATACCAAAGTGTCGAGGTGATGTAGCTCACATGTTCTTAGGTGCTACCTGTTCGTCGTTCTTTATAATCTCCACCTGAAAGGTTAGCGACCAAAAATACCCGAAGGACAACCTTATCCTAAAAACATGCTCTTACTTTTTATTTGAAAAGGGAAATAAAATCTAACCTAATCCAGGCTATCTCCTGGTGGTGCTTTGTTTACGGTCATAAGCTCAACCATGGGAACTTCTTCTTGTAGCTTTCATTGGTGACGTCATTCCCATCTCACCACCAATCATTAATGTGTCAGTGAAGCTTTAGCTGCAAGGTTAGTGCCACATGCATACACGAAATCTGCAATGCTTATGGTAAACATATGCATCCACAACCATCTTTCTAAACTTTTTACAGGAGAGGACCATAAGGCAGTTGTAGCCCTCGTGCATGCTCCGTGCACTGAGCATAGCTGATCCTGGAGAAGGATGATGCAAGCATGGTTCCTGAGGTATATCAAGAGTGAAGCTACCATGCTTGTCAATGGAATCCTTTCCTTCGGACTCCAGAGTCGGTGCCTCAAAGATCTCCATGGCCCATGATTTCTCCATCTCAAGAGATACATCATGGAAGCTCGATGTTGATTCATAGTCAAGGTCGAGAGCAACATAGTATGGGCCAGTGGGAAGAGGCTCAAACTTGGTCGAGGGTGATGATGATCGTTCGTCTTCACAAAGGTGAAGAGGTTCTTCTGAGTTGTAATCTTGAGGAGTAGAGAAGTCTACACCCTCAACGAGAACAGGCTCGGACGATGTGAACGGAGATACATGCATCGTCTCCTCGAGCGAGTTTTGCTTGGGACGAGGCTTCGCCATAGAACTTTCTGAAAACAAGGGAGTGGTGGCAGAAGCGGCTTCCCTAAGCTTTTCATCTAAGCTCCTTAAAGGTGTGGCGTGGAGTTTCTCTAATGGGAAGCCTAGGAGAAGATCAAAATCAATGATGTCATAGATATAAAAATCTAAGCACACCTTAATTTTGTCTATGATGATGGGCACATCCCTAGCGATCCCCCGACATGGGAAATAGTAGCCCCACCCGGGACTTCGGAAATATCTATGAATCGGTGTCAGGGGCTTGTTACCCACAAGAGTATCCACAAGGTACTCTGATATGATGCAAGCCCTGACAGTAGGGTCATGAACAACTTCTACGACATTTCCTCTCATGGAACAAGGGATAGTCATGGAGGTTGAGCTAACCCAAATTGCTTTGGAAGTACGCTCTAACTCCTTTGACCAATCCGCTGTGGATTCCTGATTGGAAACTTCATCGAGGGCCTCATAAGGGCACATCGATGTCGTAGACTTCTCGTGCCTAGGATGATTCGAGGCAATTATGATGTCTTCAAAAGGTTCATCCTCGAATCGAAAAGCAAACTCCGAAGGTTGAATCTCTTATTCCTTCGGTGTTCGTGGTTTGGGAGAGGGCTCAACGGTCAAATATTGAGATGTGGAAGCCGCAGGTTCAGGTTCGGCTATTGAGTTACTCTCATGGCTTGATACACACTCATCACGAAGGGGTTCGTTATGGTCAGTAGGTAAGAAAGAGTCTTCTAAGAGGGTATCTAGGATTTCCCTTCCTTCCATTATCATTTTGTCTTCAAACGAGTCTACGGCGATAGTCTCAAGTGTTGGTATTTCTTAACGTCACCACTAGTTGCGCACCTAGCAGGAGCGTAAGATCCACCTAGTATACCGACGGGTACGAAAGAATCCGCAAGCGCACAGAAATACCGCTGTAGCACTTCCCCAAAGGAGAATTCCAAAGGGTATCGAATCCAAGGAATGATGTGTACTACCTTCTATCCTAGACTGGTGATCCAAGGACAAAACTCTATAGGATGAGATGAAGATGGAAAGGATCTTGCTGGTAGCGTGAGAGTTGAGAACAGCCTCTCGATTAGGGACTTCTCGTTTCGGACACCGGCCCCTCCTGACTATAATAGTTGGTTCACAGCAAATGGTTGCCTACACACTGTATCCGGATGTGGGGGATTTCAGAGGGTCCAACGGCTGTCACTACCGCAGCCTACCCCAAGACAAACCGTGGGATACAGGGCAAACGAAGGATAACCCGAAGTCTAGACACCACGTCTACACCACCGATTACTACTATAGCACGGTTTAGTTTGTCGACCCGTAACAACACTATAGCACTCCGTACGAAGACGGAGCGACGAACCCACGAGAGAGAGACCTGAACTCACTCAGATATACACTAACCTATGCAAGGGATCACGGACGAACTAGATCTAGATTAGGATAAAGGAGCATTCACTAACTCTGATCAAACTAGCAGGCATACAAACAGGTTACAAACTTATATGTTTATAACAGAAGATCAAGGGTCGTGTTCGTGAAGAACACGAGCCTCTAACTTATGAATAAACACAAAAGTGCGAGGAACTTGATCGTCAACTAGATTGAGGAAGCGTGTTCATGAAGAACACGAGCCTCTCAATGATGAACGAACGAAGAACACAAGAACACAGTATGAATGCCACTTTAGTCTAACTGAGAATGTCGAAATACTCACTTTATTCTAAATGAAGAACAGAAGCATCCGTAGAGGATCGTTCTTGAGGAAATGTGCCAAACACTATGGCACAACCCCAAGACACCACCCCACCTTCCTTCTAATCTCTAAAGCACTAGCAAGCCAGCACTAATCCTATGCAAGAGCTCTCCTCTCCTAATGAGAGAAGCCAAAAGGCAAAAGTGAAAAAGGAGGAGAAGAAGTGTGTGTCCTATTCTCTATCCCCTCTCCTTCTATTTATAGGCCTGAGCACCGGCGTGGAGGCAGCCCAAACACCCCGGGAATGAAGTAAGGAGCCAACCAGGAACCACCACGTGGAAGGCCAGGATTGGGCGCCACAAGGTCGGTTCGGCCGACCTGTGGGGTCGGCCGACCCCTTGTGGGCCCCAACTGCCTTGTGCTTTCTCCAGGTGTCTGATGTGTGGGTCCTTATGGCGGTTCCAGGTGTCCACGTGTTTTGGAGGCGGTTTAGGTGCTCTGGTGGGTCATGGGATCCATGTGATATACGCGTGGCGACTTCTGATTCGCCGAGGCTTTCTCCCTTGGATTGATGACATCATGGATCCAGGGGGTGCTTGCATGGCAGCCCCTCATTGGCTGAGCTGGATTGCTTGGATTGGTGAGGTGGATGGATAAGGTGTGCTTTTGCTCTCTCTCTTGTGCTTATTGCCTGCAATTGAATGTACACCGCAACTTGTGGAAATTGTTAGTATAAGGCCCTATTCTATGGTGAATGTATATTTCTCATGTCAAAATGCAGGTGTTGACGGCCATAAATATGGTACTTAACAGCCGTCAACAACTTCCCCCACACTTGACCTTTGCTCGTCCCTGAGTGAAGGTGAGACGTTCAAGGTGGAGAAAGTACTCAAGGTGTAGAGCAAACAAGAGATCATTCCAAACTTTTACCTTGGACTTGTGAGCTTGTGGAGTGTCTATCATGCTATCTTGGGTAGTCGAGGAATGGAACGGTCATGAATAAAAATCATTCCTGCTCATCATGTCAAGTAACTTGGGGTTTTGCGATAAATTTTCAGAATAAACCTTGCTTAGCTCCTCATCTGATTCTCTCAGATCGCTCAATGTGTATATGTCCTCACCAAGGCAGTATATTGCCTTTATTCATCCTACTTCTAATGATAGCTTATGTGGAGCTCAGGGTACGTATGAGGGATAAGGCATACTTGTATCACATATATTGCAAAGTCAAAGACTAGATCCATAAAGAAAATCAAATCACACAATCAGATCTAGATGTGCACGTGTATGGGCATGGCGAGTATGGTAAGGTGGATACTAGGCCCGGAATGGGTGCTAGCTATTACCATACATGTATGATGAGAGTCGGTAGATGGTAAGGTGGACACTAGCCCCGGAATAGGTACTAGTTATTACTATCTAAGTTATGGAACTCCTTTCTGCATGATTTTCTTCGCTCTCCTTTTTTTTTGAAATTTTCGAGATATGGGCTATCCCCCTTTTCTTTCTTCTTTTTTTATTTCACCCTTTTTTTTAGATCATGCCTTTTTGAGCATGTCTTTCTCTCTCTCTTTTTTTTATATATAGCCCAATCTCTTTTAGAGATATTTGGAGAGGGATAAATCATGGAACAATGCATGGAGCTTTATTTTGTGGAATGGATGAATGATACAATGCTAACTTCCAGTGTAGAAGCATAGCAAGTGGAATATGGTGGTGTGCACATAAATCTTGATCATGAAGGTAATGAAGAGAATTCTCACAAGGGTCACAGAATTTGACAAAGCTCAATGCAATAACAAGCAGCATATGAGTATAAGGTTTTCAACTATGAACATCATATGGCTTTGGTAGGACTGTGGCATATCAAAGAGGAGCCTCGCAAACGGGGTTTTATGTTTTTTTAAATAAAATACCCAAGCACTCCAACATTTAGAGCGGAGATCATTTTATCAAACCATATCACAAACACCAACCACTTAGATAGGCATGAGTTCCCTAATGATTTTTGCTCATAAGCGCCAGGATAAAAAGTAAAGAATGAGCCTAGCTGCCCACTATCCTTGAGGGTTATGAGGTAAGGAGAATAAAAATTCAGATGCGCAGCCTTTATTTAGTTAAAGTGCGGGTGGCGTACCTTTGTGTGCTTCTGGGTGGTTGTGTGCGGGTTTCCCCCACACTGGTTTCTTACCTGATATTTTGGAAGGCCATGATCAGGAGCTTATAGCCCCCTTGCAAGCTTGATGATCTCAAACTCCTTATCATCCGGCTCTAGGAAGATCTTCAAACGATGACTGTTTACCTTGAAGGTTTCTCCTTCATCATTTTGTATGGTGATTGCTCCATGTGGTGCAACTTCAATGACAGAGAATGGTCCTTCCCTTTTCTTCGCAGTTTCCCGTGTCCGAAGAGTTTCACCCTTGAATTATAGAGTAGGACTTTATCTCCAATAGTGAATTCCTTTCTTTTGATTTTCTTGTCATGCCACCTCTTGGTCCTTTCCTTATAGATCTTAGAGTTGTGATATGCTTTGTCTCTCCATTCTTCCAACTCCGAGATCTGCTGCTGCCTTTGCCTCGCTGCCTTGGGAAAATTTAGGTTAAACCTCTTAATGGCCCAATGGGCTTTGTGTTCAATCTCCACTGGCAGATGGCATGTTTTTCCATATACCAGTTGATAGGGTGACATTCCAATTGGCGTCTTGAAAGCAGTCCTATATGCCCATAATGCATCAGGTAGATGTTTCTTCCAACAATTCCCTGCTTCCTTTACTGTCTTCTGCAAGATATTCTTGATTTGCTTGTTCGACGTCTCAGCCTGACCGTTGGTTTGAGGGTGGTATGTTGTGGCAATATTGTGATGTATCCCTAATTCTGCTAGGAATTTTCTGAACTTTTTATCAATAAAGTGTGAACCTCCATCACTGATCACCAACCTGGGTGTGCCGAATCGGGGTAGGATAATGTCCTGGAACATCTTTTTGGATTGTTTGGAGTCTGCCGAAGGACAAGGTATTGCTTCTACCCATTTTGACACATAGTCAACTGCCACTAAGATGTACTCACAGCCTTCTGATTTCGGGAATGGTCCCATAAAATCAATTCCCCAAACGTCGAAGAGTTCCACTTGCAGGTTGTCGTGTAGGGGCATGGCATCTCTTGTAGTGATTCCCCCATGTTTTTGGCATCTGCGGCATCTTCGAATAAATTCCTTGGTATCATCATACATGGTCGGCCAGAAGAAACCGCTTTGCCAGATTTTTGCATGTGTGTGGAAAACCCCATGATGCCCACCATAGGGCCCTGCGTGGCATTTCTCAATGATTTGCAGTCCTTCTGGAGAGGGTACACATCTTCATAACAACCCGTCATTACAAACTCTGTATAAGTATGGATCGTCCCACATATGCTTTCTGCTGTCATGTATCAACTTTTTCCTGTCCGCCCCTGGTGGTATATATCCTGTAACCATGTAATTAACAATATTTGCATACCAGGGGGTGGAGTCGGTGACCTTTAGCAGTATATCATCCCGGAGGTAGTTGTTTATTGGCAGGTCCTGCGAGTTAGTAGCATGCATACGCGACAAATGATCTGCTACGGAATTTTCTACTCCCTTTCTATCTTTGATTTCAATATCAAATTCTTGGAGTAGCAAAATCCATCTAATCAGCCGGGGTTTTGCATCTTTCTTAACAAGCAGGTATTTTAATGCAGCATGATCAGTATATATGATTATCTTAGACCCTACCAGGTAAGATTTGAATTTATCTAGCGCAAAGACTACTGCCAGGAGTTCCTTCTCAGTTGTGGCGTAATTTAGCTGAGCCCCGGTCATAGTCTTACTAGCATAAGCAATCGCATGATGCTTCTTGTCCTTGGTTTGGCCTAGCACGACTCCTATGGTGTAATCCCTGGCATCACACATGATCTCAAAAGGAAGCGTCCAGTCTGGGGGCTGAATGATTGGGGCTGAGATGAGAGCTTCCTTAACAGTGAGGAAAGCTTTCATGCAATCTTCAGTGAACTCGAAAGGAGTGTCTTTGGCCAGAAGGTGCGTGAGGGGTCTAGCTATTTGGGAAAAGTCTTTGATAAAACGACGGTAGAACCCTGCATGGCCTAAGAAACTGCAGATTCCCTTTACATTGGTGGGGGCTTCCATGCTTTCTATAACTTCGATTTTGGCTCGATCTACCTCTATCCCACGCTCAGAAACTAAGTGACCCAAAACGATGCCTTCGTGGACCATGAAATGACATTTCTCCTAGTTTAAAACTAGGTCCTTATCCTGGCATCACTTTAAGACTTTATCTAGGTTCTCTAGGCAGTCATCGAAAGTCTTCCCATAGACAGAGAAGTCATCCATGAAGATCTCCATGATCTGCTCAATCATGTCTGAGAAAATAGACATCATGCACCGTTGGAACGATGCGGGTGTATTACACAACCCGAACGACATTCTACGATAAGCATAGGTTCCATAGGGGCATGTGAAAGTAGTCTTGCTTTGGTCATCTGGATGGATGGGGATTTGATGGTATCCGGAATACCCATTAAGGAAACAAAAGAAGGAGTGGTTTGCTAGTCGTTCCAACATCTCATCGATGAAGGGTAGAGGGAAATGGTCCTTCCTTGTGGCCTTATTGAGCTTCCTATAGTCTATGCACATCCTCCATTTGTCGGGGAGACGCTGAGCGATCACCTCACCCTGCTCATTGGTGGTTTTTGTCATCCCTCCTTTCTTGGGCACAACCTGGACGGGACTAACCCACTTGCTATAAGGCACGGGGTAGATGATTCCAGCATGCAAAAGTTTTAGCGCCTCCTTTTTGACTACCTCCCTCATATTATTATTCAACCTTCTCTGAGGCTCTCGAGAAGGTGGAATTTCTGAATCTACGGGGATGTGATGGGTACAGAGAGAGGGACTTATCCCTTTCAGGTCTTGGAGAGAGTATCCGAAGACAGTGTGGTGTTTTTCTAAGATGGCCATAAGTCTTCTAGTTTCCTCTCCTGTGAGTTTGTCGCTAATGATCACTAGGGTTTCGGTATCCCCATGCAAGAAGACATACCGAAGCCCGTCTGGCAAAGGTTTTAGCTCGATAGGAGGCTTAGGAGGAGCTTCGGACTCCGAAATATCTATGGGTGCAGCGGGTTCTGCTTCTTCCTCTATGAATTCCCCAGCATTTTCATCGAGAAAAGCTTCCGGGAATTGTCCAGGGACAATGGCTTTCACTTCCTCAATTACTCCGAGATCAGGGGGAAGATCTGTCGCGGCATATTTAGCTCCGGCAATCTTAACTGACAGGACTTCCTCTCCTAGTCGGACGCCAGCTTTCCCTTGCGCTGCGGCCTCTTTGAGAAATTACTCAAGGGGAAGTCCTATCATAAGATCGAAATCCTCGATGTCGAAGACATGAAAATCAAGGACAGAATGGACACCACCGCAGATGACGGGTATCTGGTTGAGGATTCCTATCCCTTCTAGGGTTTGTCCGTGGAAGTCCATGGCGGATATGCTGGACGGAACTAAGGGTTCATCTCCCAAAACTTCTATCGCATAAGCACTTGAGATGATGTTAGCTCCAACCAAAGGGTTGTAGAGGGCGTCTATCTGCCTCTCGCGCATGGTACATGGGAGGATCGAATGAGATTGGTCAATCTGGAGGGCTTTGGATGAGCACTCTAGCTCTTCCGACCACTCCCAAGTCATGATAGTGGTTAACTCCCGAACAGTGTCCTTGAAATAAGCTATCTCGTCAGGATCTGGAGGAATGTTCTGGATCGGTGGTTTCCCTCTACATTGGTAGTTTGAGGTGTTTCCATAATCTTCAAAAAGGTCATCCTCAAGCATCAATTGCGGCACTAAAGATTGAGAAGTCTCCTCTTCCGATGCTGATGGTTCGGGGGGATCGTCTACGGCTGGATCTACAGATGTGGGCGGTGTAGTGCTGGTCTCAGCTGCTAAGGCATCCCCTACTTCGGGTGCACTTTCTTCCGGGGTTGGTTTAGATTCGGTTGAGAAAGGGAGATCACGTGGGATTTTCTCCAGGATGTTCTTCCCTTTACTTATGGGCATTTGCATAAATGATCCTCCAGAAGATGCGTCCAGCTGTGAAGCTGAACTCTTGTTCAGGCCTATGTAAAAGTGTTCAAGCAATAGGTGCTCTGGTAGGTGTAGGACTGGACATGAGTTCACCAAATGTGAGAATCTCTCCCAGGTTGCTCCTAGGGTCTCCTCCTCTCTTTGGCTAAAGTTGAAAATATCCCTACGCAGGGCGGCAACACGAGAGGCAGGGAGATATCTCTCGCAAAACATTTTCACCAGGGCATCCCAATTGCCCTCGACTTTACTTGCTTCACGTGTGTACCAACGCTTCGCGTCTCCCACTAGGGAGAAGGGAAATAATTTCCACTTGAGGGTGTCATGTTTCATGCCATCAACGGCGTGGCATGAACAGACTCTGCCAAATTCTTGTAGGCATTCATAAGGATTCTCACTAGCTATCCCCGAAAAGGAACAAGTCCTCCGAACCAAGTCAATCAAGTTAGGGCCGAAACCATAGCTCATCGTGTGAATTGGGTGCTCAGAAGGTGGCGGCTCAAATGATTCAGCTCTGGGGGCGGAAAGATCTTGAATAGACCGATCCTCCATGGTAAAGGTAGAAGAAAAGAAACAAAAAGGATATCTGATGGGTAACGGGGGTGAAGGTGGAAGAAAAAGGAAAAACAAAAGATACGAGGACCACTAGGTTCGAAGATAGATACAACAACCGTTCCCCGGCAACGACGCCAGAAATGCTTGTTGGTATTTCTTAACGTCACCACTAGTTGCACACCTAGCGGGAGCGTAAGATCCACCTGGTATACCGGTGGGTATGAAAGAATCCGCAAGCGCACAGAAATACCGTTGTAGCACTTCCCCAAAGGAGAATTCCAAAGGGTATCGAAACTAAAGAACGATGTGTACTACCTTCTATCCTAGACTGGTGATCCAAGGACACAACTCTATAGGATGAGATGAAGATGGAAAGGATCTTGCTGGTAGCGTGAGAGTTGAGAACAGCCTCTCGATTAGGGACTTCTCGTTTCGGACACCGGCCCCTCCTGACTATAACAATTGGTTCACGGCAAATGGTTGCCTACACACTGTATCCGGACGTGGGGGATTTCAGAGGGTCCAACGGCTGTCACTACCGCGGCCTACCCCAAGACAAACCGTGGGATACAGGGGAAACAAAGGATAACCCGAAGTCTAGACACCACGTCTACACCACCGATTACTACTATAGCACGGTTATGTTTGTCGACCCGTAACAACACTATAGCACTCCGTACGAAGACGGAGCGACGAACCCACGAGAGAGAGACCCGACCTCACTCAGATATACACTAACCTATGCAAGGGATCACGGATGAACTAGATCTAGATTAGGATAAAGGAGCATTCACTAACTCTGATCAAACTAGCAGGCATACAAACATGTTACAAACTTATATGTTTATAACAGAAGATCAAGGGCCGTGTTCGTGAAGAACACGAGCCTCTAACTTATGAATAAACACAAAAGTGCGAGGAACTTGATCGTCAACTAGATTGAGGAAGCGTGTTCATGAAGAACACGAGCCTCTAAATGATGAACGAACGAAGAACACAAGAAAACAGTATGAATGCCACTTTAGTCTAACTGAGAATGTCGAAATACTCACTTTATTCTAAATGAAGAACAAAAGCATCCGTAGAGGATCGTTCTTGAGGAAATGTGCCAAACACCATGGCACAACCCCAAGACACCACCCCACCTTCCTTCTAATCTCTAAAGCACTAGCAAGCCAGCACTAATGCTATGCAAGAGCTCTCCTCTCCTAATGAGAGAAGCCAAAAGGCAAAAGTGAAAAAGGAGGAGAAGAAGTGTGTGTCCTATTCTCTACCCCCTCTCCTTCTATTTATAGGCCTGAGCACCAGTGTGGAGGCAGCCCAAACACCCCGGGAATGAAGTAAGGAGCCAACCAGGAACCACCACGTGGAAGGCCAGGATTGGGCGCCACAAGGTCGGTTCGGCCGACCTGTGGGGTCGGCTGACCCCTTGTGGGCCCCACCTGCCTTGTGCTTTCTCCTGGTGTCTGATGTGTGGGTCCTTATGGCGGTTCCAGGTGTCCACGTGTTTTGGAGGCGGTTTAGGTGCTCTGGTGGGCCATGGGATCCATGTGATATACGCGTGGCGACTTCTGATTCGCCGAGGCTTTCTCCCTTGGATTGATGACATCATGGATCCAGGGGGTGCTTGCATGGCAGCCCCTCATTGGCTGAGCTGTATTGCTTGGATTGGTGAGGTGGATGGATAAGGTGTGCTTTTGCTCTCTCTCTCTCTCTCTGTTGAGCTTATTGCCTGCAATTGAATATACACCGCAACTTGTGGAAATTGTCAGTATAAGGTCCTATTCTATGGTGAATGTATATTTCTCATGTCAAAATGCAGGTGTTCATGGCCATAAATATGGTACTTAACAGCCGTCAACATCAAGCTCCTGGCTAGACTTCATGTCTAGACACGAGCAAAAGATGTACAAAGATACACCCTCGGGTATAGACAAGTGTGGGTAAGATGCCAAGAGGCATAAATATCTCGCCCATGCTGCACCAAGGGATTCCTTCTCTAGTTGCTCAAATTTGAGGATGTCCATTGGAAGGGAATTTATGTGTTTCAGGAGGGAAAATGAAGAACAAAAGTCAACTCGTAGTTTCTCCCAATCATCGCTCATGCTCCCTACCGAACGGATGTACCATTGTTTCGCTTTCTTCGTGAGAGAGAAAGGGAACAACTTCCATCTCAAAGTTTCCTGTGCCATTCCTTGGACAACCAAGGATGAACACAGTTCCTCAAACTCTTGCAAATGATCGTAAGGTTCTTCATTAATTGCTCCAGAGAAGGTGTGATTCCGAACTTATACCTTTTTGCCGGAGATCCTTTATCCAACCATACTTACTTTCTTACTTCCGCCGGAGGGTTTTGAGCTTTTTCAAAAATAAAATTCCTGCAACAAGTATTAGACAAAATCTTCCTCCAAGTTCTCACATGTCGCTCATTTAAGGTGGCTATCCTAAACAATTCATGAACTCATCTCCCACAAGTCTCTCATTTAAATTTATGGTGGAGCTATAGGTATGGCTAGTGAAGTTAACACAAATATTATCAAGCTAGGGAAGTTCTCTAATAGTTGTTCACCTTTCGAGCCAATGACCATGAGAATGAAACCATAATGTGAGGGTATCAAGTATAAGAAGATTTAGAATGGTGGACATGTGCAAAAGGGAAAAGAAAATATGACTCCAAGGCCCTAATGATGTCCTTGTTGTCGGATTGCACATGGTTGGAATATCGAAGATTTGTTCTCAACAACATCACATCCTTCCTTTGCACTTCTCTTTATCTTCACTTGACTTGATATCCCCTCTTATACCTTTCTTGCTTTGCCTTTGAATTCCTCTTTTTCCTCTTTCTTCTTTATTCCTTTTTCTTTTCTTTTCTTTTCTCTTTTTTTCTCCTTTTTTCTTTTTTCTTTTTTTCTTTTTCTCACTTTTTCTTCTCTTTATACCCATTTTTTTCTCTTTGCTCTCTTTTCCAAAGCTTTATGCTCGCCTCCTTGGCGTGGAAATACAATCTGAAATTTAGCCAAAATCATTGCTAGAGACGGAAAGAATCTTCGAGCATAGGTTGTGTTCAAGGAATAAGATGAATAAAAAGATATTATGGGTTGGGTATGGAATCCGGCGATACACGGGACTTTCAATGTGAAAGTCTCGTTACCGAATATATGACAAGACTAGCAATAAAATATATAAGGCAAGGACATGATCATTGCTCGAAATTAGAACTTCCAAGAGAGAAAAGCCCTAACCCAATTCATCATGCTAACAACACTTATAGTGGAACGAATATACAAAGGCTTTGTAAAGGATAAGCTCGCTCTCAACTTGGAAGAAGAAGATGCTAACCTTTATTGCAAGGGGTTTTGAATGTAATTTTTAGAAATAAAAACCTCCAACTTTGTAATAATTGTAGCATAGCTAAACAAGGTTCTAGCTCAAAATAAAGCATGGATGCTCTCACGGGCAAGAACCCACTAAGCACCACAGAAACTTTCATGCTCATTGCTCATGATCGAATATAAAGATAAAAGATAGATAAACGAGTAAGCAAGAAAAATAAAACACAAGACTCTTTTTTTTATTGACTCAACGCTAACATTAACACACCATCGAGCTAAAAAAAGAAAAAACTTCAAACCAAACCAACCAAACTACTAGGGCAAAAAGTTTTTTTTTGGAACTAGCGCTAGTTCCTCCCCCACGCTTAGACCATACGACGTCGTCGTCATATTTTTTACAAAAAGAACAAGAGGGGAAGAGCAACCGCTAAACTTGAATATAAACCCTTGTAGAAGAATTGGCCCAACAAAAACACACTGAAAATAAAATAAAAACTAAAATATATACATGTGACGTACCTTGTTTTTCGTCCTAGGCTCGACACTCGGGTTCATCCTCCATTGTGAAAATATCAACGTAGTGTAGGGGCACGACGTCGGGTTCAATGTAGACCTTTAGCCGCTGACCATTTGTTGGTATTTCTTAACGTCACCACTATGGCGCCGGGATAGCGTGAGCATGTTAGAATCACCCGGGTATACTGACGTGTGCAAACGAATCCGCAAGCGCACGGATACACTGTTGTAGCACTTCACCTCAGGAGTATTCCCAAGGGTATCGAATCCAAGGAACGGTATGGGGGACTCTACGAGTGACTATCCAAGGGTACACAGTCCCTGCTGAGGTAGGTGAGTGATGTGAAGTCTCCTGTAGGTTCTCGACTCTAGAGAGGAACTAGCTCAGATAAGATCTCGCTTCGGACACCGGCCCCTCCTGACTATAACAGTTGGTTCACGGCAAAGGGTTGCCTACACGCTGTATCCGAACATGGGGGATTTCAGAGGGTCCAACGGCTGTCACTACCGCGGCCTACCCCAAGACAAACAGTGGGATACAGGGCATTCGAAGGATAACCAGCAGTCTAGACACCATGTCTACACCACCGACTACTACTATAGCACGGCTACGTCTGACGTCCCGTAGAAACACTATAGCACTCCGTATAAATACGAAGCGACAAACCCACGAGGTTGAGCTAGACCTTACTCGTCACTGAATCGATTCGCGCGAGGAGATATGATTGATACTTGATCTAAATCAGATATGCATGAGCTCACTATATTCTAATAGACAGGCAATCACACAAACGAGATGCAAAATTATGCGATGATAACAGAAGATCTAGGGTCGTGTTCGTGAAGAACACGAGCCTCTAACTTATGAACAAACGCAAAAGTATGAATTACTTGCTCGTCAACTAGATCGAGGAGGCACGTTCATGAAGAACGTGAGCCTCTAAATGATGAACGAACGAAGAACTCAAGAACAACTCATTCATGCATGAGAGCCACTTTAGTCTAAATAGGAAATAATGAAATACTCACTTTAGTCTAAATGAAGAACGGCATCGCTCACGAGGTACAAGGGGACGATTGATGATGAACGGATCATCACCACCTCACCTCTACTCATCCACACACTCCTCTCTACCTAGCACCACCTAGTCCAGATCCTCCACACACACACTCATGGTGGGATGAGGTTTCACCTCCACCAAGAGAGAATGAGAGGGGGAGAAAGAGGCAAAGGTGAGAAATGGCTTCAAGTGTGCTCCACCTCTTCTTACCCCCCTCTCCTCCTATTTATAGGCTTGTGCAACCGGTGTGAGAGCACCCAAACACCCCGGGGATGGCCTCTAGAACCAATGACCGAGCACCGTGTGGAAGCCCCTGAGTGGGCGCCACAAGGTCGGTTCGGCCGACCTGTGGGGTCGGCCGACCCCCTGTGGGCCCCACTCGGGGTGTGCTTTCACGTGGTGGCTGTCCTGTGGGTCCTGAGGTCGGTTCCCGGTGTCCACGTGATTTGGAGGCGGTTTAGGCACTCTGGTGGGCCATGGGATCCATGTGATGCCTGCATGGCGGCTTCTGATTCGCCGAGGCTTCCTTCCTTGGATTGGTGATGTCATGGATCCAGGGGATGCTTGCATGCAGCCCCTCATTGGTTGAGCCCAACTTGCTAGGATCATGAGGGTGTCTTTTCTCTTCATTTTCTATGCTAAACACCTGCATTCAACTTAGCATAGCCACTGGTGGAAATTGTCAGTTTAAACCCCTATTCTAGTGTGGATGCTTAGTTCTTATGATAAAATACAGGGATTGACGGCCCTAAATTAGGTACTTAACAGCCGTCAACAACTCCCCCACACTTGCCCTTTGCTCGTCCCTAGCGAAAGGGAAGATCACATGAGTTTAAACCAAAGGTATAAAACAAGCATAGGAGTTATTCCAGGTCATACCTTGCTCTTGTGAACTCTGTGGATTGGCTACAATGCCATCTTGGGTAGTTGATAAGAGGAATGACCATGAATCGAGTCTCTTAAGCACCTGTTGGTCAGCACTTGGGGTTTGCCTGATAATTTTTTTAAAGAAAAAGAACTGCCCTGCCCTCCTTCTTTGATTCTCTCGGATCGCTCAATGTGTATATGTCCTCACCAAGGCATTAGATTGCCTTTCTTCACCCTACGTCTAATAAAAGCTTATGTGGAGCTCATGGTAGGTATGAATGATAAGACATACTTGCATCACATATATTGCAAAGTCAAAGACTGGATCCAAGAGAAAAGCAATTCATACAGTCAGATCAAGATGTGCACATGTATGGATATGATGGGTATGGTAAGGTGGATACTAGGCCCGGAGTGGGTGCTAGATTTTACCATACATATATGATGAATGTTGATTGATGGTGAGGTGGACACTATCCCCGGAATGAATACTAGTTATCACCATCTAGATTATGGAACTCCTTTTTGCATGATTCTCCCTTTTGTATAAGAATCTTTTGAGAGCATGGCTATCTCTACACTTTCTCTTTCTCTCTCTTTTTTTTGCAACACTGGACCTTCATGTGTCCATATATATATATATATATATATATATATATATATATATATATATATATATATATTTATATAGCCATGTCTCTTATGTAGCAAAAACTAGGAGGGAGAGATCTACACATATGGAGCTTTATTTTCTCGAAATGGATGAATGATACAATGCTAACTTCCAGGGTAGAAGCATAGCAAGGGGAATAAAGTGGTGTGCACATGAATCTTAACCATGAGAGTAATGAAAAGAATTCTCACAAGGGTCACAGAATTTGACAAAGCTCAATGCAATAACAAGCAGCATATGGGTATAAGGTTTTCAACTATGAACATCATATGGCTTTGGTAGGACGGTGGCACATCAAAGAGGAGCTTTGAAAGAGCATTTTTTTCGAAAACAAAATTATCCCAAGGGCCAGAACCAACAGAGTTAAGATCATGTCATCAAGTCATATCTCACTTGCCAACTACTTAGATAAGCATGTTGTCCTTATGATGATATTGTTCACAAGCCTCAAGGTTATAAATGAGGAATAAAACTTAAGCATGTCAACCCTAGGCATGGAGTAAGCATTACCATAGATTTCTTGAGTTGATTTATGGAGAGTTTATCAAGCATGAGCGTACAAACTCAAAAATCATGGTGAAATGAGGAAGAGATGCAAACCAGCGCTGGTTTCTGTGTGGACCAGATGGGGATTCCTGTGATGCGCACGGATGTATGTCCTGTTCAGGTTCTTTAAACGTGGTCGACCGTAAGCACTGTGTGAGCACAGTGTGGGTGCAATAATGATCCGTCGTGTTTGCGTTTGGAGAGTGCAACTTTCCCCCACACTGTTTTGTACCTGGGTGCAGTTCTTCGATACAAAAAGCAAAAACAAAAATAGCTAACACATGAGTGACTCAACCGGGTTACATGACCGGTGGAGCCAAGATTTATTCATTCAAGTTCACTAATAAAGAAATAGGCGCTTACACAAACGATGGGAATAAAGGAAATAAATGGAAGGGAAATAAATTAAGGGAAATAAATTAAACCTAACTAAGTGCCTATGAAGGGAAATAAAAGCGGGGCACGACCCTCTACTCAGCATCATAGAGGTCTTCGTGCCTCGTGGCCACGAAGAGGCGCCTCATCTTGGCGCACAGGCCACGGCGAAGATCGCGGAGGTCATCTCTAAGCTCGGCGAGATCCACCTTCTGCTCCGCACTGATGGTCTTCAGCTTCTCGCACTCCCTGCCTAGTTCCTCCACTAGTGGGGTCATCCTGGCTACAGTGGGAGTCTTAGGAGATCGCTCGGGCGCCCGAGTCCTCTCCCTCGACTTCCTGGATGCCCGTGGTGTGGAACTACTACCCAACTCAAATTCTTCATTGGTTTCCTTCAAAGTCGGAGGTGCACGACTGCTCTTCCTGCTAGTACTGTCTGGGCTAGCGAACCTAGGCTTCCCAGGCTAAGAGACTGGTGGAGGCAACGATGGCACAGCAGGGGCCGAACGGCCTCTCACTCCGGAGGCTCCCGGAATGTTGAGCCGAGGTGGTGGAACCACCAGAGGCGGCGAAGTTGCTGTTGGTCGTGGCCGGACCTCCACCTTCCTCTGGTAGGGGCTGCTGGCATGCCCTCGTGGCTTCCTCGCTTTCCCGGGTGAGGCAGATCGACCGGAAGTGCATGGAACCGGGGGTGTGAAAGGCGGCACAGCCATCCCCTTGAGCTCTGGAGTTCCATCGATGGTGGCGCTCGGTCCTTGGTTCCCAACCGGCGGAAGGGAGGCGAGCGACGGCACCTCGAAGATGCACGCGACCTCCATAGGTGCCACCCCTATGGGGGATGCAGCAATGGCAGGGACATCCCTCTCGACGGGTTCACCGGAGGAGGGTGTCGCGGCGAAGGGGACAAGGCTTTTGTCGGCCATGAGTACTGCCGCGACGGCGAGCGAGGGAGGTGAGTAGGGGAGGCAGGGGTTCTGCGCGATGCAAAACTCCGTCACGCGGCGAGGAAAGGGTTTCTGCAGGACGAAAGAGTGCGCACGCGAAAAACGAGAGGCGGCGGCGGCCCTTGTGGGTCGGCCGACCTAGGGGGTCGGCCGAGCCCAACTGGGCTCCGCTGGGCCTCTGCTTCGGCATGTGGGCTCTAGCGGGGCTCAAGGTCTCTGGGTCAGGTGGCCCACCAATTCTAAGGTCGGAGGCTTCAGCAAGGGCTAGAATGGGATTTTGGGCATAATGCTGCCTTCTACCCCAAACAACTTTACTTAAACCTCTTTATACATTAATAGCTCAGCTTGGGGACTTTTCCTAGACTCATACCTGGATGAAGAGTTATTGTTGCCCTGTTGCTCATATCGTCCATTTTCTCTGATGTTATCCTCCTGCTCTGCTCCGTGGTCCTCCTTGCAGGTTTCTTTATGATAGGACGTAGTTTGTTTCTTGCATGGTTAGTGCATATGTACGATGCAAGCTGTGTATATGGTGAAACAGAGATGATCCTCACAACCATCCTAAGGAAACTATGATGGGTAACCTTTGGAAAGAAGCGCAGCTAGCAAGGCTATAGCACTACGGATGAGAGATGATAGAGGTGCTGGAGTTGAGCAAAAAATCCGGGCCTAAGGCCTAGAGTGCTCTAAGAGTGAAGCTTTCACCTCTAGAACTCAATGATGATCGGACCCCAGATTGAGTGAGTGTAAGTCTATGGGCCGAACGATCATTTGAGCTGAAGGTTGAGAGTGACGGACTTGCTAGTTCATCCTCTCCTTGCGTTGACAAAGGACCTCACCCTCACCTAAGTGGGATGACACATAAGTTAACCCAAGCTTCCGACGGAAGTGTAAAGGATAGATGTGTAACCACACTCCCGCAGGGCATCGATCAGATCAAGAAGTGAAGAGTAGGATTTACATCCACTTGACTTGATCGGCATCAGTCTTAGCTGAACTTAAGATGATGAGATGGATTGCTCAGCTAGACCGGATATAAGTTCGCGCTTCCACAAGCCAAAGATATGGAAGTTTTACTGCACCAGGGCTCGTGTCTTAGCATAACCCTCAGCGTGGCGGCACTTCGGATTAAGCCTTGACATGAAGCACGAAAGACTTCTATCATGACCTCCCCTAGAGAGTTGCGGGCAAGGTTGAAGTGATCGTCCCCGCCAGGAACGATTCTTCTTCCTCGACTACTACCCTCCTCCTTCCCTCGAGACTAAGTCTCGAAGGCTGGGTTTTTAAGAGAAGAAACGATAGGGGAATCTAGGGGCAGAATTTGCACTAAGTGCTCTTTCTCATAGATTCCTGCCAGCGAGGAGTGATATCTTCGACCAGAGCACAGAGAAATTTGTCATGTTAGCTCGGGCTCTCTCGAGGATTGGCTTAGGCATTTCGACATTTTCTCGTTTGGCTACCTCGTCACTCGAGTCAGGTGGGGAGCTGAAATCTCGGATTTCTCCTAGAATTTCCAGTCCCTGTTCTGGCTCTAAGAACACAAAGGCGCCTCCCGAAATGGCATCAAGCGTCATGCCACAGTCTCTTCGTAAACCAAATCGAAAATGCTGCAAGAGCACTGGGTCGGGTAGACCAAGGATCGGGCATGTTTCCACCAAAGAGGCAAAACGATGCCATGCCATGCCTAAGGTTTCCTTCTCTCTTTGTTTGAAACTGAGGATCGCCATTCTTAAGGAAACGACACACCGTAGCGGAAAGAATCGAGTGCAAAAAGATGCTCTTAGTTCCTTCCAGCGTAGGTGGTTGCAACCCAAACAATGGTACCAAGATTTCGCTTCCCCGGAGAGGGAGAACGGAAACAGGTTCCTCTTAAGAACATCTTGTGTTGTCCCAGTTTTACCCTAGGTAGAACACAATTGCTCAAAGTCTCTTACATGATCATAGGGATTCTCATGACTCATCCCCGAGAAGGGTTTTTTCTCAACTAGCTTCATGAGAGATGGGTGAACCATACAAGGTGTTAGAATAGCGGGTTGTCTCCAGAGAGTTGATTCCATGGTTTCACTCATGATGGGCGGAAGGTGTGTACAAGGATAACCTTCCTGGGGTAGCGGGGGTAAAGGTAGAAACAAAAGAAAAACAAAAGATACGAGGATAGTCGGGTTCGTAGATTCTCGACAACCGTTCCCCGGCAACGGCACCAGAAATGCTTGTTGGTATTTCTTAACGTCACCACTATGGTGTCGGGATAGCGAGAGCGTGTAAGAATCACCTGGGTATACTGACGGGTGTGAACGAATCCGCAAGCGCACGGATACACCATTGTAGCACTTCACCTCAGGAGTATTCCCAAGGGTATCGAATCTAAGGAACGGTATGGGGGACTCTATGAGTGACTATCGAAGGGTACACAGTCCCTGCTGAGGTAGGTGAGTGATGTGAAGTCTCCTGTAGGTTCTCGACTCTAGAGAGGAACTAGCTCGGATAAGATCTCGCTTCGGACACCAGCCCCTCCTGACTATAACAGTTGGTTCACGGCAAAGGGTTGCCTACACGCTGTATCTGAACATGGGGGATTTCAGAGGGTCTAACGGCTGTCACTACCGCGGCCTACCCCAAGACAAACCGTGGGATACAGGGCATTCAAAGGATAACCAGCAGTCTAGACACCACGTCTACACCGCCGACTACTACTATAGCACGGCTACGTCTGACGTCCCGTAGAAACACTATAGCACTTCGTATAAATACGAAGCGACGAACCCACGAGGTTGAGCTAGACCTTACTCGTCACTGAATCGATTCGTGCGAGGAGATATGATTGATACTTGATCTAAATCAGATATGCATGAGCTCACTATATTCTAATAGACAGGCAATCACACAAACGAGATGCAAACTTATGCGATGATAACAGAAGATCTAGGGTCGTGTTCGTGAAGAACACGAGCCTCTAACTTTTGAACAAACACAAAAGTATGAATTACTTTCTCGTCAACTAGATCGAGCTGGCACGTTCATGAAGAACGCGAGCCTCTAAATGATGAACGAACGAAGAACTCAAGAACAACTCATTCATGCATGAGAGCCACTTTAGTCTAAATAGGAAATAATGAAATACTCACTTTAGTCTAAATGAAGAACAACATCGCTCACGAGGTACAAGGGGACGATGGATGATGAACGGATCATCACCACCTCACCTCTACTCATCCACACACTCCTCTCTACCTAGCACCACCTAGTCTAGATCCTCCACACACACACACTCATGCTGGGAAGAGGTTTCACCTCCACCAAGAGAGAATGAGAGGGGGAGAAAGAGGCAAAGGTGAGAAATGGCTTCAAGTGTGCTCCACCTCTTCTTACCCCCTCTCCTCCTATTTATAGGCTTGTGCAACCGCGCGTGAGAGCACCCAAACACCCCGGGGATGGCCTCTAGAACCAATGACCGAGCACCACGTGGAAGCCCCTGTGTGGGCGCCACAAGGTCGGTTCGGCCGACCTGTGGGGTCGGCCGACCCCCTGTGGGCCCCACTCGGGGTGTGCTTTCGCGTGGTTGCTATCCTGTGGGTCTTGAGGTTGGTTCCCGGTGTCCACGTGGTTTGGAGGCGGTTTAGGCACTCTGGTGGGCCATGGGATCCATGTGATGCCTGCATGGCGGCTTCTGATTTGCCGAGGTTTCCTTCCTTGGATTGGTGATGTCATGGATCCAGGGGATGCTTGCATGCAGCCCCTCATTGGTTGAGCCCAACTTGCTAGGATCATGAGGGTGTCTTTTCTCTTCATTTCCTATGCTAAACACCTGCATTCAACTTAGCATAGCCACTGGTGGAAATTGTCAGTTTAAACCCCTATTCTAGTGTGGATGCTTAGTTCTTATGATAAAATGCAGGGATTGACGGTCCTAAATTAGGTACTTAACAGTCGTCAACAACTCCCCCACACTTGCTCTTTGCTCGTCACGAGCGAAAGGGAAGATCACATGAGTTTAAACCAAAGGTATAAAACAAGCATAGGAGTTATTCCAGGTCATACCTTGCTCTTGTGAACTCTGTGGATTGGCTACCTTTTGCATCCATGACAGTAACCGCTCCATTGGAGAACACCGAATGTACCACATAAGATCCGTCCCATTTGCTTTGTAACTTCCCTTTTCCAAAAGTTTTAAACCTTGAATTGTAGAAAAGGACCTAATGTCCTTACTTGAATTCTTTTGCTTTAAGTCTTTTATCATACCACCTTTCGATCCTCTCTATGTAAATGCTTGCACTTTCATAAGCCTTCAACCTCATCTCTTCTAGCTCGCTAATTTGGATTCTTCTTTTCATCCTTGCAGCATCTAAGTCGAGGCTCATCTCCTTTATTGCCCAATATGCCTCGTGCTCTAGCTCAACCGGAAATGACAAGCCTTGCCATATACAAATTGGTATGGAGTCATACCTATCGGTGTCTTGAATGCCGTCCGATATGCCCACAATGCTCCATCCAATTTCTTTGACCAATCCTTGCCTCCCTTCTCAATAGTCTTATTGAGGATGCTATTTAGTTGCCTATTTGATGTTTCCGCTTGTCCATTGGTTTATGTGAGGACCAGGTGTGTCCGAGGACTAGTGGAGGGTCGCTCCTTAGTGATGAGTGATTGACAACGTTGTGTGGACTGATGCTTGGCTAAGTGTGCAGGTACATGTTGCGGCTTGACTCATGTTAGTGCAGGTGAAGAACAAGCGCGAAAGGCCTTAGCCGTGGCGGCCTCCGGGTGATGGAGAGGCAAGTAGGCTTGGTTCGATGGACCCGGTGGCCGATGGGGTCAAGTGCGAGCCGTGCAGTGCAGGACTAGTGGGCTGAAGTCGTGAACATGGGCCGGTGCAAGGTAGCAGATGGAGCCCGAAGCTTGCACGCGGGGTTTGTTGGTTTGCCCACAAAATCATCGGTGGACGGTTTCTTGGTTTGGGCCTCAAAACCAAGCCCGGAGGCCCGAGGTGATGGATATGGGGATCCGGGAGCTTTGGGAAGCTTCGAGGCGGAGGGCACGTGGCGTGATCGCGGGGTTTGCGTCGATGTGAAGCGAAGCCGCGGTGGAATCGTGTTCGTTCGATGAAGACTTGACCAAATGCCCCTGAGGGGTTGTATCGTCATTTCAAGTTGTAGGGGTAGCGTGGTTATTTTCCTCCCTCCGATGGACTTCGTATAAATAGCGGAGAGGTGGATGGCATCTCTCTCTCTTGGACTCTAGGATTTCCTCCCCCGGTAGATTTCTCTGAACTGCTTCTTTTCCCTCTGTATTCCTTAGGCTAGATTCTTGTATAGACTCTGACCTCTGGATGTATGGAAGCATTCGGTGTTGCGGTGATCTCCTAGTCCTCTGTGATTTTCGTGTCATTTTCGAGGCTATTTTTGGGGAGTTTCGTTCTTCGCTCGATTAGGGGATTTGAGGGTGTTTTCCTTCGGATTTCTTTGAGGGGATCATGGGTGGATGCCTTGCGCATCTTTGTGTGTGATCTTGACCCCTCAAACGCTGGGAAACACCTTTGATTCGTGCGTTTTTGGTTGGAGCCCGAGTTCATGGTGGAGGTCCGTGTGATCCACGATCCCCGGTGATTTAGGGAGATAGAGGTCGAGATTTTTGGGGCATAGCATCCTTGTGTGATGCTTTCCATCTCCCCAAAATCTTGTCTCAAGAGCTCTACCCGTTTGGGAGATCCGGTGATGGAAAGGTGGGGTTGACTTCCGAGCTCGAGCATTTTTCTGCTCTGTCCGCGCTTGGCGAACAGTCCGCGGCCTCCGTGCGGATGGTCCGCGAGGTGCCTGACAGGCTGGCTGTTCTTTGTGTTCTTCGCGTGTTCTTGTGAGTCTTTTGCTCGATCCGTTGAGCTGGTTGATTTTTGGTGCGCGAAGTTTGCGGACGGTCCGTGCTAGAGTGCCGGACGGTCCGTGACGAGGCGGACGGTCCGCGGGTCCATCACGGACGGTTCGTTTTTCTCGGTGCGCTACTGGAAGTTCTGGTGGTATTTTCGGACGGTCCGCCGAGACCTCACGGATGGTCCGCGCTGTCATCACGGACAGTCCGCCAGGTCCTCCCGGACGGTCCGCCAGGGACTTCGCAGAGTTGCCTAAGTCCTTTGATTCTTGTCTAGTTGCTTCCGTGTTTTGCTTCAAGGCTTGTCTCTTGATCTTGTGAGCTTGTGTGTGCCTTGTTGAGTGCTTCTTTGGTGTGTGCTGGTCCTCGGAGTGGCAATCGAGGTATAGGCTGAGTTCGACCTTTGGGAAGAATTTTTATCGGCTCCCATTCACTCCCCCCTCTATGGTCGCCTATTCGGTCCTTCAATTGGTATCAGAGCCGGTTACAGATCTTCTTGATTCTAACCAGTCTAAGATCCAAAGATGGGCGATTATGGCAAGGGGTATGGTCCTCCGCACTTTGATGGAAAGAATTAACCGATGTGGGAGAGGCGCATGGGCGCGTTTTTGCGAGGTAAGGGAACTCTAATTTGGGAGGTCACTCAGAATCCTCATTATGTCATCCTAGATAGTTTTCTGCTTCCAGGATCGCGGGACATGTGTGAGGCCAACAGCAAGGCCGTTGATTACTTGTTCCGTGCTCTCTGTGCCTCGGAGTTCGAGCGAGTGTACGGAGAGAATGTGGTCGGAAAGATTTGGCTTAAGTTGAGAAATGCTCATGTTGGCAATGCCCAAGTGCAAGCCCGTCTGTTTTCCACTTACCAGAGAGAGTACGAGAACTTCACTCATCTCCCCGGTGAGTCGACCGATGCTATGTTCCAGCGCTTCACTAGCATAGTCAACAACATGAGGGCCAATGTGACAGTTCTCCCATACACGGATCATGATCAAGCTATCAAACTTTTGCATGCCCTGGATAGATCTGTGTGGAGTGCTAAGGTCGAGGGCATTGAGGAGTCGAGCGTGTATGATACGCTGACGCTGGATGAGCTGTTTTCCAAGCTCAGGTCTTCAGAGGTTGATCGTGGCTTGAGAGCCAAGAGCGAGAGCCCCACTGATCCTCATAGTTTGGCTCTTGTCTCAGGATCAAGGTCTAACGCTAACTCTGGTGGTTTCTCTTTGTCTTGTCTTGTGTCCTTGCCAGATGAGGACTTTGAGATGCTGAGCGAGGACGATCTCGCTTTGTTGAGCAAGAGGTTTGGGCGGATGTACGAGAATCGCAAGAATGCAAGGCGGAGCTCGAGGATGTGCTATCGGTGCGGGAAGCACAGGCACTTCATCGCTGAATGCCCTGAAGCCATGGAGATCAAGAACGACTACAAGGGCAAGCCGAAGCACGACTACAACAAGCACCGCTCCCGAAACGACTACAAGGACAAGCACAAGGACAAGGGCGAGAGAAGGCACAAGAAGAGTGGCGGCCACAAGAAGAAGACCGCTCGAGCAATGGTGGCCGGAGCGAGCGACATCAACTCGACATCAAGCGATGCTTCCTCCGACTCGAGCAGCGAGGAAGTGCAAGAAAGGCGCAAGGACAAGCAGCACACGGGCAAGAACTTCATCGGCCTCAACTTCGTCGCACAAGGAGGCTTTGCGGCATGGCGCATTCCAAGAAGGGTGGGAGGCACAGCTCGGATTCGAACTCCGATTCCGAAGAAGAGGTACGATAGGATCCCAACTTCTTGCTAGAGGAGAATACTAGGCTCAATGAGTTGCTTGATAACCGTGATGATGCGCTTAGAAACACCAACAAGGAGAAGAGGGAATTTAGGTCTTTGTTGGGTGATGCTAAGGATAAGATAGCTGAGCTTGAATCCTTGCTTGTGGATGCTAGAAATGAGATAGGCGCTTTGAAATCTGCTCCTGTGGTGTCTGATGAGATTGACTGTGGTGATTGCTCAGTTTTTCTTGCGGATTTGACTACTCTCAAGGAGAAACATGCTTCTACTCTTGAGGAACTAGATGTGGTTAGGATTGAGTGTGATGAATTGAAGTCTAGGCCAGCTTTGTTAGGAGCTTGTACCTCATGTCCTATTTTGCATGCTAGGCTAGATGAATCTCACACTAGAATTGTTTCTCTTGAGGCGGCATTGAAAGCTCCTCTTCCTATATCATGTTCAACCTATGAAATGCATGCTTTGAAAAACATGGAACTTACACACTATGTTGACCGTTTGCAGGATGAAAATGATGAGTTTAGGAAATTGATGAGTTGGTTATCTGGGCATGAGCCACAATTGAGTTTGATGTTGGCTCAGTTCAAAAGGTTTGATGGTCAGGCGTTGGAGGCTGACTAGAGTGGTGAGAAGAGTGGTGAGGGAGAAGAGAAAGCTGGAGAGACTCCTACTCCACCACACACCATACCCATGAACAAATATGCACCCAAGCCAAACCACCTGAGAAACAAGCTTGATACAACTCCAGACCCACCAGTGTTCCCCCAGAAAACAGAGAATTACCAGAAACCTATCAAGTTTGTGAGCAACCTGGGTAATGTCTTTGAGGGGAAGTCAGGAGAGAAAGGTGTTGAGAAGCCCACAGAGAAGCCAGTGCCTAAGCCACAACCGATCCACTTCCATTGTGAGTATTGTGGGAGGGATGGGCATAAGGATGTGACAGAACCGCCCAAAATAAATCCGGATTATCACTTAAGCCGGTCCACTTGGCTCATAAGCGATAACCAAGAGCTATTTTGTCGCCTCTGCCGGGTCATGCCCGGTAAATCACTTACACAGGATCGAGATATGCGCTAAGCCCACACGAAGGCGGGACCAGAGTACAAGATTACATTACGTAAAAGTCCACTAGTACTTAATATTATAAACCAGGTTTTTCAGTACATAAAAGTAAACATGGTTCAGAGTTTAGACGGCGGAAATTAAACTAAACGCATGATACACACAGGAGGCCATCCATGCATATCACTCCTCTTCATCGTTCTCCCATTCATTCTCCCATCCATCTGGAATAACACCAGGCCAGATAGGATTACCTGAAAACAACAAAATAAGCAAGGCTGAGTATACTAATACTCAGTAAGACTGACCCGTCAAAATAAAGACACAGCTAGACATGCAAGGCTTTTTGGCTGGTGGGTTTGTTTCGCCAAAAGCAACTAAGAGTTGATCCTTACTTTCAAGTTTTAGCTCAAGTTCTAGTACGTTAACCATTCTAGGTAAGCACCTAGCTAAACAAGCATGGTTGTGCAAACAAGATTAATCAAGCATCAAAATTAATCCAAGATGTTTCATAAATAAACATGGGGTAGCCAGTGGTCAAACCGACTCAGATAACGGCGAGTGGCCGACGATCGATCGATTTATATCCTTGCAAGGTAAACCCAAGATACACGAAAGAAGGTAGACCCCAAAAGAATCCAAAGAAAAACAAATGCAGGGTCTACCCCGACCAGGTGGTTCCCGTCACTCCCCAGATTAGGGACAGGTGCCACAGTCCTAAGTACAAGGTTACTGGAACGCCCTCACACGGCACATCCAGACTCACACTTGCACCACCGGAATCAAACCGGGAGACGCATATCAAGAGTAGTAGCGAATAAAGTCCCCGCACTGGTTCATTAGGTACTAGGCTTACCGGTCCCATTCCCGACAAGCACTTGGTACGTTCAATAGCTTCGACCAGCACCATGCTACTCGGTCGAGACCGAACCCATTGCTCTTACCACATGAGCGAGTCAATTTAACCAACTTATGATTCCAACATAAGCATCCTATATCTCACGAGCAATGAGTCATTACTCGACTTGTACCGTATCCTTAGAGCATGGCACTAGCATTCCTAACATACTAGTAAAAGAGCATAGGAGTCCTAAGGATCATGCATTTAGGTTTCAAAGCAACTCCTGAAACTTAAATGCACAAAGTAACAATAAATGCTGAAAGTAAAGGTGTAAGATTTAATCCAAAAAGGTTATATGTGACTCTAGTGCTTGCCTTCCTCTAACTCTACACTAGCCTTGGGCTCTTCTGGACTTTGGTCCAGGTCTTGCTGCCCACTAACTTGGTTCAGCTCTCCACTAACGGATCCCTCCTCCTCAACAAGCGTGTACGTCCCGTCGGGAAGATCTACACGTTATGCATATGCATTAGTTATGGTGTGAAGGTGAGATTTTTCAAACGAACCCAACTCTTGTGGGCCATATTCATCAAAACAAACAAGAGAACTCACAAAAGTATGGTGTGTGGAGAGAGTGAACTAACATCTATTTTGATGGTGATTGCATGCACATCTAAGCAAATCAACTTATTAAACTTCATTAAAATTAAGGGGTGGATTATGATGAACTAACTATGACTTTGATGGTGATTGTGTGCATATCTAAGAAAGTTAAACTAACAAACTTCACCATCAGCATGGGGGTGTGTGCTTAAATTCATTTTAAACAGCAACTGAACTTAAACACCTTTAAATCAAATTAAAAGATAAAATAAAGTTATATATTCCATTATAACTAGTCATGCATCCATAAATCATAATAAATAAAATACGACTCCAACTGGCATGAAAATTTTACCAAAGCAGTATATGACTAAAATAAACTTAAATATAAATTTTCAGTTTCAGATCATTTATACATTATTTTAAATGAAAAAGACAAATATCAGCTAGATAAACTTCATTAATTCACACAAAAAGATTCTCTAGTTCTTTTGATCCCAAATTTTTCCTACAGGTTCAATATGCCAAACCTAAGTTCTACCCCAACATGTTCAAGTGGATTCATCATATATTTCAAGTTATAAATTTGACATCCATCACACGCATAAAAACCAAAACCTACTCAAACAAACTCCTAAAATCACCATTATTTTTCCAGAGGTGCTAAACATCATAACAAAGGCCTAGGGTGCATTGGTGCTGAAAGAAATTATATTTTGAGGGGACTATAAAAAGTATCAAGCTTAAACTAGCATTCATCTTCCCAAAAATCATAACTGGAGTTCTACCCAACAACAATGTGTGAAACTTGGTCACAGATCTAAACATGGAGCACACAACAACATATCCAAGTTTCATTGCATTTGCACGAGTACATTTTGAATTACAATGAAAAGGTCTCAAACTGAATTTGAATTTACATTTAAAAACTAAACAGAAAAACACTATACAACTTTTGTAAAAGTTGTAGATCTGTTCACAAGGATTCCAGAACAGTTGGATTTACATTTTTCCGATTTTTCTACGATTTTCTACAAATTTTTGAAGTTGCAGTCAAAACCCTAAAAACCCATTTACAACCGGGCCCTTGAATCCAGTTTTAGAATCACAAAAGGGCCCCTGTTTTACACAAAACTCCCTAACTAAACTCCAATCTTCACCAGATAGCCCTTGCCGGCGCAGGGGCCATCTCTGGCGGCCGGAGGAGCGGCGGAGGGTGCGGGTGAGCGGCTGTGGAGCCCTAGGAGGGTCACCTGAAGTCGCCGGGGTGACCAGTCCGGCCGGAGACGGCGCCGGCGAGCTCCTCGGCGGCGCGCAGGGACAGCGCCCGCCGGAGCTTGCGTATCAGGCGACGGCGGCGCAATGCGGCGGCGGTGTGGCTCAGGGACGACGCCAGGAGGCTTGGGGAAGGTGCAGGAGCGACCGGCTGTCCTAGGCTTGGCGCGAGGGGGCTCGCTCGGCGGTGGCGCGGCAACACAGTGCGGCGGCGCGTGCGACAGGGGAAAGGAAAGAGCGGTGAGGC
The DNA here is from genome assembly GCA_036936925.1 of Cenchrus fungigraminus. NCBI lineage: Eukaryota > Viridiplantae > Streptophyta > Magnoliopsida > Poales > Poaceae > Cenchrus > Cenchrus fungigraminus. The sequence goes on from CM072773.1 coordinate 117,982,550, forward strand.
GTGCGCGCGCGGCGAGAGCTACCAAATGCGTGCGTGCGCGACTTGGCAAGGTGCAAGGGGTCCTAAGGAACTGAGGTGGCTAGCTGTGCAGTGTGCATGCGCGCGAGGCCTCGTGCCCGCGGCGCGCGACGACGCGTGGCGCGGCTGGGCCCGCGGCCAGGCCTCAAGGCCGCCCTGGGCGCGACGTACGGAGGTCAGGGAGTGCGGAGCCTCCCAGGTCGCGCACGGGTCCACAGCGGACTTCCCAGGGCCGCCTGTACGCCAGAGCTGGGCGTGCGCGGCACGTGGCCGGCGCGGCCGAAAATCAGCGCGCGCGCTCTGGCTCGGCAACGCGACGGTGACGACGATTCATTTCCGAGTACCCTGTTTCGAAATTGCATAACTCCCGAAAACGTCAACACACTTGAAAATCTCCAAAAATAAAAGTTGTAGTGGAGCTATAGACCTACAACTTTCACAAAGGGCGACATATGTTTTGATGTTTGGTTTGACGGGAAAAACGTGACGAAGATGCAGAATTTCTCGGCCCCGTAACACGGTGCGCAGAAACTTCGTCTCAAATTTAAGCGGCTTTGCACTCAAAATTAGAATGTCCGCCAATTATGAAAAATGTGTTCCCGGAAATAAGGAACAACTTTTATATTGACCGATTTTGAACTTCTATAAAGAAATTTGGAGAACGTGCAAGAAAACCAATTCAGCCTTTTGGATCTATAGGGGTTTGACCTAGAATTCGAACTTTGACCAAGGGCCTTTGTGCATAAGTGTGACAAATCATGTCAAACATGTTTATGAGCCAATTAATCTTGATTAACCTTACTAATGACATTGCTTACGACTAATGGAATATCAGGGATATTACAAAGGATGAGTTCTGCTTCAGGAGGAAGAGAGATAAGAGGTTTGCTAGGGAGATGGCAAATAAGGATAGGTACCACCTTGCTCGTGGTGTGCCTGAGCCTCATAGAGGGCCTCTACCTAGGGGTGAGGTGTATGTGCGTACAGTTCCCACTCGTGGAGGTGGAGGTGGAGGTGTGTTCCCTCAGAGAGATAGGCGTGTTGGGTTTGGGCGTGGTGAGTTGGCTCGGCGTGCTCCTTCTCGTGACCGTTACGAGTTTGGGAGGCACGATCGGAGCTTTGGGTCTCAGATGGACTACGGGCCACGTTTTCCCCCTCGTGGTGCGCGTACTCCTCCAGTGAGACGTGATAGGTCCTTTGGTGGTAGGCGTGGAGGACTCTGCCTAGAGGTTATGGTAGGATGGACTTTGCTAACCCATCTTTTGAGCAAATGGCTCGACACTGGTTTGACTCTTTTGGTACTAACCCCAGTGTTGAGTTACTTGCTCATTCTCATTCTCGTTTTTTATTGTAGGTGGGAGGCTTTGAGGACTTTTGGTTGATCGACTCCGGTTGCTCGAGACACATGACCGGAGATCGTGGGTGGTTCTCCAGCCTCACCCCGGTGAGTACGAGCGAGTACATCACTTTCGGGAACAATGGGAGAGGACGAGTGCTTGCTGAAGGTATGGTGAAGGTGAGTAGCAAGGTGACCTTAAGAAGTGTGGCCCTGGTCAAGTCACTTGGTTTTAACCTGTTGTCAGTATCTCAGTTACTGGACGAAGGTTTTGAGGTTCGTTTTAAGTCGGGCGCTTCTCGTGTGCTTGATTCTCGAGGCGATCTTGTCTGTACGATCGTCCCCGAGGGTCAAACCTTCCGTGCCGATTTTTCCTAGTCTATTGGTCCTCCTGGATGCTTTGTTGCTGGCGTTTCGGCCGAGCTTTGGAAATGGCATAGGAGGTTGGGACACTTGAGCTTTGACTTGCTTTCCCGCTTGAGTGGTCTTGATCTTGTCTGAGGATTGCCTAAGTTGAAATTCGAGAAGGATTTGGTTTGTGCTTCTTGTTGGCATGGAAAGATGGTTGCTACTTCTCACGCCCCTCTGACTGCGGTCATGACCGAGCGACCTTGTGAACTGTTGCACATGGATTTGGTTGGGCCAGCTCATGTTCGCTCTGTGGGTGGGAAGTGGTATGTTCTTGTGGTTGCTGATGATTTTTCGAGGTACTCTTGGGTGTTCTTTTTGGAGGATAAGAGCGAGACATTTGGCTTTATTCAGGACTTGATCTTGAGGTTGAAGAGTGAGAGACATGGTGATGCCATTCGAGCTATATGCAGTGACAATGGCACAGAGTTTAAGAACTCTCATTTTGATGCCTTTTACAGTGATCTTGGTCTCGATCATCAGTATTCTTCTCCATACATCGCTTGCCAGAATGGCGTAGTGGAGAGGAAGAACCGGACCCTTTGTGAGATGGTCAGGACGATGCTCGATGAGCATAGGACTCCTAGGCGCTTCTGGGTCGAGGCGGTCAATACCGCTTGCTATGTCTCAAATCGCATCTTCCTTCGTGCCTTTAAGAAGAAGACCTCTTATGAGCTGATGCATGGGCGACAACCCAAGGTGAGTCAGTTTAGAGCTTTTGGTTGCAAGTGTTTCATTCTGAAGAAGGGCAAGTTGGATAAGTTTGAGTCTAGATGTTCAGATGGTATCTTTCTCGGTTATGCGATTCACTCTAGAGCATATCGTGTGCTCAACCTTGACACTAACCGAATCATGAAGGCTTGTGAGGTAACCTTCGACGAGACACAGCCATGTAGCTCTTCTACTTTTGAGTGTGCAGGTGATGAGGAGATTGGTGCGAAGATCTTTGAGGATGAGAAGGATGGAGATGGAGACGACGACGATGATGGTGCTGATGCTCCCGTGGCTGATCGTGTACATGCTACTTCCACTACTACGACAACGATCGAGGCTGGGCCATCCCCTACACCCACTATGACTGAGGCTGTTCGAGTGGAGGCTGCTGCTGAGGGGGAGGTTGTGTCTAGGCGAGAGGCTCCCCGGTGTGTACAGATCGATCACCCACCGACGACGATCATAGCTGACCTTCATGAACGCACTACACAATCGAGGTCAAGGAATACTTCTCATTTCGCTCACTTTGCTTTTGTCGCTTCTTTCGAGCCCAAAGATATTCGACACGCTTTGTCTGACGAGAATTGGGTGAATTCCATGCATGAGGAGTTAGAAAACTTGAGAGAAACCAAGTCTGGGTGTTAGTCAATCCACCACCAAATTGCCGTCCCATAGGTACCAAGTGGGTGTGGAAGAACAAAGAGGGTGAGAATGGGATGGTTGTGAGAAACAAGTCGAGATTGGTGGCTCAGGGGTTCAACCAGAAAGAGGGCATAGACTATGAGGAGACATTTGCTCCTGTGGCCCGTTTGGAGGCAATTAGGATCCTTCTAGCCTTTGCCGTGGCTAAAGGGTTCAAGTTGTACCAAATGGATGTCAAGAGTGCTTTCTTGAATGGGGTGATAGAGGAAGAAGTGTATGTAAGGCAACCCCCGGGGTTTGAGAGTGAAAAATACTCACACCGTGTATACAAACTCCAGAGAGCGCTCTATGGGTTGAAACAGGCACCTAGAGCTTGGTATGGCAGGTTGAGAGGGTTTTTGCTGAGTAAGGGGTTTGTGATAGGCACAGTTGATAAGACCCTGTTTCTCCTTAAGCATGGGAATGACCTTTTGATTGTTAAGATATACGTGGATGACATAATCTTTGGTGGCTTTTCTCATGATCTTGTTGCCAGATTTGCAGATGACATGAGCAGGGAATTTGAGATGTCTATGATGGGCGAGCTGCAGTTTTTCTTAGGCCTCCAGATCAAGCAATGCAAGGACGGGACGTTTGTACATCAGGTGAAGTACACCAGGGACATGGTGAAGAAGTTTGGCATGAACGACTCCAAGCCGCTAACTACACCGATGAGTACCACTATGGCTTTGGACGCGGATGAGGATGGCGAACCCGTGGACCAGAAGGAGTACTGGAGCATGATCGGCTCCCTCCTCTACTTGACGGCGACGAGGCCGGACATACAGTTCAGTGTGTGTCTGTGCGCTCGTTTTCAGGCTTCACCGAGGACTTCACATCAGCAGGCCGTCAAGCGGATTTTCAGGTACTTGAACTACACTCCTGAGTTTGGTCTTTGGTATTCTACCTCCTCGACACTCAGACTTCACGGGTACTCTGATGCTGATTTTGCTGGGTGTGGATTGGACCGCAAGTCTACCTCTGGGTGTTGCCAGTTCCTTGGTTCTTCTTTGGTCTCTTGGTAGCTGGTGCTAGTTGTTGTTCCCACTGCTTTGGATGACCTATACCATGAGTGATTTTGGTGAGGAGTGCTCCCAGGTTCTACTTTTCTGTGACAGCACTAGTGCCATAAGCTTAGCCAAAAATCGTGTCCTCCACTCCAAAACGAAACACATAGAAGTGAGGTACCACTTTTTGAGGGACAATGTTGAGAAGGGAAACATATCTTTGTCCTATGTCCCTACCCAAGATCAGCTAGCCGACATATTCACCAAACCACTTGACCAAGTCACTTTCACTCGCTTGCGGGGTGAACTTGGGGTGTGTTTTCCTTTCTAGCTGGGTCTTGGAGCTTCTCATGTATATATGTGATACAGTGTTTCATTTTGTTGCATTTCATTCATGCATTTTACTTTCTGTACAAAACCTGGTAGGATAGCCATCTTTGGATCACTTGTGCTAGGAACAAGCTTCTCTTATATAAATTGATCACTGATGTGCTATATGTGTGAGATGTGCATGTTTGGTAAATGGTGATGTGAATGCTATGCTCTTGATGGTTTTGCCATACATGTATGATGAGATAGCTTTATGTTTGTGAAAATGTTAAAATTGCTTCTCTCATGAGTAGATACTTGTCTATGCTCAATTTGTGCTCAAATGCCTCTATCATGTTTAGTTTGTGCTTGAGAATCATGTTCTCTTTGCTTGGGGTCAAAGACTTTTTATCATTATAAATGTTTAGCCCTTTTGCTTGCTTAGGGAGGAGCATAAGCTTCTTTTTGCCGCAAAGGCACTTCATGTACCATGTTTAAACTTGAAAATGAAATTGATATACAAATTGCCTTATGCTTGAAAAATGAGCTCCTAATCATGATTTTATGGTTTTGATATTCATATCTTGGGTGCTAAATCGTAGCATGTTGTCTACCATGAGAAGTCTCATTTTAAGAAGTAGACACATGGCTCGGTGGCTTTAACATGACTTGAGTACCTTGTGGGCGTTTATAATGATCTTGTGATGAGAACTTGTGATCTTGCATAAACTTTGGATGATCTAGTGTATTTGTGTTCAATTGGTATGGATAGGGTCTTGCTCATGAGATGAATCTTTCTTTGTGAAAATTGCTTAAAAATTGCTTTTAGCCATGTCACATGCTTATATGTCTCTACCGTCTTGATGGCAATGTGCTAACTACACCATATCTACTTTGCTTGCTCTATGTCTCATGTGTAGCATTTTATTGTGCTCTGTGTATATTTGAGAACCTTGGTAGATTGTTTATATGCTTTGACATGCATTTTTCATGAAAACAAGGGGAAGAGTTTCATATACCTTGATTCATGCATTGTCAACAAGGGGGAGAATATACATGCAAGGGGGAGATTTTTCATGCATTGGGAGATTTTGTGGAAAATTGGTATTCTTTTGTGAGATGTTGCACGTGAGGAGAAAAATTGAGAAGAAGAGGTTGCATTTGCTCATGGGGAGTTTGCACATGTGCAGGGGGAGCTCCTTTGATTTTCCTGAGTTTTGTGCTTTGTGGTGTGCTCCTTGTGAGCTTTGTTGTGTCTCGGCTGTGTCGAGCCGTTGCCCTTGTCTTAGGGGGCCGAGACTTGGTTTGGCGAGTGATCTTGTTTTCGCTTTTTCTCTGGCTTTGGATCACTTGGTTTGGAGGTTTGTGTTCGTGGTTGTTTTCTCTTCTTTTTCTCTATGATGGTTACTATGGGTGTTGTCAATGCACTCATCAAGGGGGAGATTGAGGACCAGGTGTGTCCGAGGACCAGTGGAGGGTCGCTCCTTAGTGATGAGTGATTGACAACGTTGTGTGGACTGATGCTTGGCTAAGTGTGCAGGTACAGGTTGCGGCTTGACTCGTGTCGGTGCAGGTAAAGAACAAGCGCGAAATGCCTTAGCCGTGGCGGCCTCCGGGTGATGGAGAGGCAAGTAGGCTTGGTTCGATGGACCTAGTAGCCGATGGGGTCAAGTGCGAGCCGTGCGGTGCAAGACTGGCGGGCTGAAGTCGTGAACATGGGCCGGTGCAAGGTAGCGGATGGAGCCCGAAGCTTGCACGCGAGGTTTGTTGGTTTGCCCACAAAACCATTGTCACACCCTAAAATTTCCAATTTCAGGATGTGAATAGGAATAATAATTAAATAACAACTTTCTCTCAATTTTAAAATTTTCCAACATTTATTTTCTTTACAGAAAATATAGTATAGGAAAAACTTTGTTTGATTTTCCAAATTAAATAAAATGAATGTGTGAGTGTTGCATTCATGCCGATGCATCCTGGTGTTTTTGAGTGCAAAAGGTTTTAAAAACACGTTTAGGTGTTGACCAAACCCTTCCGAGAATTTTCCGGATTTTTCTGGAATTTATTCTCACTTTTCTTGAGCTATTTCTATTTATTAGAAGGCTCTAAAATCTTTTTCATGAGCTCCAAATATTTTATTTGGATTGATCGTGCCTCAAACTATCTCTGGGAATTTTCTTGGAATTTTTGGAATATTTTTCGTGGCTTTTATGAATTATCTAACTATTTCTGGATTATTCTTTTCACGAAAATATATTTCGAAAATAAAAAGAAATTCATTTTCTTTATCTTTTTCCTTTCTTTCTTTTGGCCCATCCAGCCTTTTAGCTTAGCCTTCCGCGAAGTCCTCCGTTGCCCCCTCTTCTCTTTTCTCAGCTCAGCCCAGCACCCTCTACGTGCGGCCCACCACAGGTCCTGCAGCCGCCGGACAAAGTCCGCTCGAGCTCCTCAAACACCTCGCTCGTTTGTCTTTTCTTGCCTTGGCCCAGCTACCGGCCCATGCTCCAACCTAGTCCGTGGCCCGGCCCCAAGCCCGGCCGAAGCCCATCCGAGCCCGGAACTCCAGCCATGGCCACACGGCTAAGGCAAGGACTACGCCGGAGTCCCGGGCGCCGCCGGCCGTCCTCACGTGCGCGACCCGGCCTCCCTGTCCTGCCCCTTTTAAGGCCGCCGCCCGAGCCGTGCCGCGCGTCCCTGCCCTGCGCAAGCACGCCGCCGCACGCTGTCCGCCGGAGCACCGAGCCGCTGGCCGCCGTTGTCCAAATCGCCGACCAGGAGGTCTTTCGGAGCAAGCCGCCACCACGTCAGGAACCGCAACGGCGAGCTGCTCCTGAGGAGCATCCTACCGACGCCGGGGACCCCCTGAAGCACCGGCGCGACCTGGAGACCGAGCTCTGTCGCCAGCCGTGCACAGCACGGTCCGCCGGCCGCTCCTCTTCGATTCGTCGCGACGCCGTACCAACGGGCAAAACCGACAGTACCAGGAGCTGCGCTACGCCGAGCCTCGTCCGTCGAGCCGCTCCCCGTCGCCGAAGACATACCGGAGCGCCGCCGTCCATGGCAAGATCAGGCCGGCCACCGTCAGTCCGCCGGGCGACCAAATCCGGCCGCTGCCGTCCCTATTTCGCGCCGGTGAGCACCTCCCCAAGTCCATATTGCTCTCCACTTCCTTTTCCTCACATCACCCGTGCTCTTGTTGCCCAGGCCACCGGCGGATTTGCCCGCCCGGAGCTTCCTCTGTCCGCCGTCCCCCTCTGCCCAGAGGTAGAAGATGAGACATGGCACTTTTGCAAAGAACCCCCTGTGAATTCCTATAATCCCTAGATCTTTTCTATGTGTCTTGCCCTTTTTGTAGTTAACCCCCTACAGAGATCCCACTTTCACACATAAATCCACCCTGAGGATCTTGCAAGAAAGTCCCCGAGTTTATATACATAATTATGTATATGCCCCTGGTTCTTGCAGTTAAGCCCCTAGAAGTTTCTGAACCTTGCCAGTAGGTCCCTGCACCTCGTTTTCTTCACAGTTTTCACGTTTTAGCTCCGTTTTAATTCATTCAAGTTGCGTTAGGTTCATAATGACATGAAGTACACGTTAGTGGTGAGTTTTCATCATGTTTTGTTTTTTGAAATAAATTTAATATTAATTTTGATTAATGCTTATTAAACATGCTTTTTCTAAATAAAATTTATATAGAGCTATACACCATTTTTCATAATCAATATTAATTTGATTAATGTTTATCTTACATGCTTTTGAAAATAAAATCTAATTAGATCTTTATCACAATTTTTCATATGCCAAATATTAATTTGCTTAATAATTAATTAACTTTTATAATTAAAAGTTGATTAGGCTTTTACACCGACTTTTATAAATAAAAGTTAATTTGCTTAAATATCAACATGAATGAATTTTTAATTATAACTTTATTAGTTTACTCGAATCATAAAGTTTTGATTAGAGGATTCATATAGTTTAGTTTTTCTAAATTAAATGTTTAATTGGTATATCTTATATATGAATCTTTATAAATAAAAGTTGACTAGTTCTTTACACCAGTTTTATAAATAAAATATAATTTCAATTTAGGGTATTTTCTTTATGAAATATCCTTTACATATTTTTGTTAATTAAAATAAACCAAGCTCATAGTCTCTTGTTGTTTGATAAAAATCCCTCGATAGCTTTTGTCTCTTCAACCTTAGTTATGTTCTCAACGTTGCGTACCCATAGATTCAAGCCTATCCTTTAGCATGCTCTTTTAATGCTTTTCTTTTGATTGGTGCATTGTTCTTAGTTGTACCTGTTTGTTTGCCTTGTATGTTTGTTTCCGATGATTGCTTCGAGTAGAAGATCGATGTTCGTTTGCTTTGAAGATAAAGAGTTCCAAGAAAGCAAGAGCTGAAGAGCAGTAAGAGTAGCTTTTCGTTGGAGAAAGGCAAGTGTCCCTAACCACCTTCTGTCTATGCTTTATTTACAAGAATACTATGCATTAATCGGAACATGGAGCGACCACCCAGGAAAACAGTGCAACCACAAGACATATGGCTCTGTCTTGGCTGAATAATTAGAAACCTTGATGTTGGGGTGGCCTTACCTGATAAGGGCAAGGGGGAGCGCCAGTGGGGTATAGACTCGCTCTAGAAGGGAGTTGGGCTTGGCTAAGACACGGTACCTACTAGGGGACTTTATACTCTGCAACGACTCGGAACCTTCGTGGGTTGCTTCACATTTGGGAATCTTTGTAAAAGCCTCGTAGCGTCCCTATGCAATCACACCTAGGTAGTGTGGTATTGTGCCTACTTTTGCACAGCATGGTTGGGTCCAATGTTCTTCTGAACTTTTACGCGACTTGTGCTGAAAGTGTACAACCTCTGCAGAGTGTAAAACTAATCGATTAGCCGTGCTTATAGTCAAGAGCGGCCTAGACCCTCACATGATTAATATACTTAAAGATGGACTTCAAATTGAATACTGGTTATTTCTTGTGGCCTTGCTGAGTACCAACCATAAGTGTACTCAACCTTGCTAAACTGCTGCTCAGAAGGAGAAGATGTGTGAAGCTGTTGAAGATGGTGTTGTTGCTAGGCGTACGCAGCCCCCAGTCGTCTGCCTGTGAAGTTTGGTGCCTTCGTTTCCAGGATAAAGCGTAAATCTCTGATAATCTTCCTTTTTCTTATGTGATACTGTTTCTGTATTCACTTATATGTCACTTTATGTATGAAAATAGATCCTGGCATACATATAGTTATGCATCTGGTTTTCTTTGGAAAAATAGGTGCGACAACCATCGGTGGACGGTTTCTTGGTTTGGGCTTCAAAACCAAGCCCGGAGGCCTGAGGCGACGGAGACGGGGATCCTGGAGCTTCGGGAAGCTTCGAGACGGAGGGCACGTGGCGTGATCGCGGGGTTTGCGTCGATGTGAAGCAAAGCCGCAGTGGAAGCGTGTCCGTCCGATGAAGACTTGACCAAAATGCCCCTGAGGGGTTGTATCTTCATTTCAAGTTGTAGGGGTAGCGTGGTCATTTACCTCCCTCCGATGGACTTCATATAAATAGTGGAGAGGTGGATGGCATCTCTCTCTCTTGGACTCTAGGATTTCCTCCCCCGGTAGATTTCTCTGAACTGCTTCTTTTCCCTCTGTATTCCTTAGGCTAGATTCTTGTATAGACTCTGTACTCTGGATGTATGGAAACATTCGACGTTGCGGTGATCTCCTAGTCCTCTGTGATTTTCATGTCATTTTCGGGGCTATTTTTGGGAAGTTTCGTTCTTCGCTCGATTAGGGGATTTGAGGGTGTTTTCCTTTGGATTTCTTTGAGGGGATCATGGGTGGATGCCTTGCGCATCTTTTTGTGTGATCTTGACCCCTCAAACGCCGGGAAACACCTTCGATTCGTGCGTTTTTGGTTGGAGCCCGAGTTCATGGTGGAGGTCCGTGTGATCCGCGATTCCCAGTGATTTAGGGATTCCCAGTGATTTAGGGAGATAGAGGTCGAGATTTTTGGGGCATAGCATCCTTGTGTGACGCTTTCCATCTCCCCAAAATCTTGTCTCAAGAGCTCTAGCCGTTTGGGAGATCCGGTGATGGAAAGGTGGGGTTGACTTCCGAGCTCGAGCGTTTTTCTGCTCTGTCCGCGCTTGGCGGACAGTCCGCGGCCTCCGTGTGGACGGTCCGCGAGGTGCCTGACAAGCCGGCTGTTCTTCGTGTTCTTCGTGTGTTCTTGTGAGTCTTTCGCTCGATCCGTTGAGCCGGTTGATTTTTGGTGCGCGAAGTTTGCGGGCGGTCCGTGCTAGAGTGCCGGACGGTCCGTGACGAGGCGGACGGTCCGCGGGTCCATCACGGACGGTCCGTTTTTCTCGGTGCGCTACTGGAAGTTCTGGTGGTATTTTCGGACGGTCCGCCGAGACCTCACGGACGGTCCGCGCCGTCATCACGGACAGTCCGCCAGGTCCTCCCGGACGGTCCTCCAGGGACTTCGCAGAGTTGCCTAAGTCCTTTGATTCTTGTCTAGTTGCTTCCCCCGTTTTGCTTCAAGGCTTGTCTCTTGATCTTCTGAGCTTGTGTGTGCCTTGTTGAGTGCTTCTTTGGTGTGTGCGGGTACTCGGAGTGGCAATCGGGGTATAGGCTGAGTTCGACCTTCGGGAAGAATTTTTATCGGCTCCCATTCACTCCCCCCCTCTCTGGTCGCCTATTCGGTCCTTCATTGTGGATGATAAGCCGTAGCCACTCTATGCTCGATTCCCAATTTGGACAAACACTTTCAAAAGTTATTCCCGGTGAAATGAGTCCCTCCGTCGCTTATCAAGATTCTCGGAACACCGTAGTGAGGAAAAATGATATTCTTAACCATTGAGATGGACTCCTCCGTTGACGCCTTACGACATGGTATAGCTTCCACCCACTTGGACACATAATTAACCATGACAAGTATATGCTCATATCCATGTGAGTTTGTAAATGGTCACATGAAGTCGATTCCCCAAACATCAAATAAATCGATTTGCAAATTATAATTCAAGGGCATGGCATTCCTTTGAGAGATGTTACCAGTTCTTTGGCATTCGGGGCAAGAGGCAACATACCTTTTAGCATCTTCATGCATTTTCGGCCAATAAAATCCGCTGGCCCATACCTTTGCTTGAGTTCAGAAATGCCCATAATGTCCTCCGTATTCCGCCGAGTGACACTTCTTTATTATTTCTTGCCTCTCTTCTCTTGGTACACACCTTCTCAACACTCCATCGGCTCCAAGTCTAAAATGGTAAGGTGAATCCCAAAAATATTTTCGGCTCTCAGAGATTACCCTTCTTTGTGCATTCTTGTCTAAGTGATCGAGTGGCATTTTTCGAATCGCTCGAATGATGTCAATCATCCAACTATCCTTATCAATTACTCGATAGAGGTGATCATCTCTCATCTTGTCTTCAATGGGCTCCTTATCATCCTCACGATTCATCCTTGATAGGTGATCGGCCACAACATTCTCCGACCCCTTTTTGTCTTGAATCTCAACATCAAATTCTTGTAATAGAAGGATCCATCGAATCAACCTTGGCTTGGCATCCTTCTTTGACAAGAGATACTTGATTGCCGCATGATCTGTGTAGACAATCACCTTGGAGTTCACAATGTATGATCTGAATTTTTTGAAGGCAAACACAACCGCAAGCAACTCCTTCTCCATTGTTGCATAATTTAATTGAGCTCCACGAAGAGTTTTACTAGCATAATATAAAGCATGTACCTTGCCTTCTTTTTGTTGCCCCAAGACGGCTCCAACGGCATAGTCACTAGCATCACACATTATCTCGAATGGCTGACTCCAATCGGGCGGTTGAATAATTGGTGCGGTCACGAGAGCTTTCTTTAGTGTATGGAACGCCGCCAAGAACTTGTCATTAAAATCAAATGGCACATCCTTTTGAAGAAGGTTAGTTAATGGCTTGGTGATCTTTGAGAAGTCCTTGATAAAATCTTCTATAAAATCCCACATGGCCCAAGAAGCTCCTCAAAGATTTGATATCTGTCAGTGGAGGAAGTCTCTCGACCATCTCGACTTTGGCTTTATCCACCTCAATGCCCCTTTCGGATATCACGTGTCCCAACACTATACCTTGCTTCACCATAAAGTGGCATTTCTCCCAATTGAGTACCAAGTCAACCTCCGCATATTTCATGAGAACCTTGTCCAAGTTGTCTAAACAATCCGCAAAAGTTTTCCCATAGAAGGAAAAATCATCCATGAACACCTCGACAATTTCTTCAATGAAGTCCGAAAACACAGCCATCATGCAACGTTGGAAAGAGGCTGGAGCATTGCACAAACCAAAAGGCATCCTTCTATATGCAAATGTTCCATATGGGCAAGTAAAAGTTGTCTTGTGTTGATCTTCTGGGTGAATAGGAATTTGCATGAACCCCGAGTACCCATCGAGAAAGTAAAAATAGGAATGATTTGCTAACCTCTCAAGCATCTCGTCAATGAACGGTAGGGGGAAGTGATCCTTCTTCGTTGCTTTATTCAATTTCCGATAATCAATGCACATCCTCCATTCGGTCACGGTCCTTTGAAGAATTAACTCATTCTTCTCATTCTTCACCACGGTCAAGCCTCCTTTCTTTGGCAAACAATGTACGGGGCTCACCCATTCGCTATGCGGTACCGAGTAAATGATTCCGGTGTCCAATAACTTGATCACCTCCTTCTTCACCACCTCTCACATGGCATGGGTTAACCTCCTTTGATGGTCCACTACGGGCTTGCATTGATCCTCCAATGGTATGCGATGAGTACAAAAGGCTGGGCTAAGTCCTTTGAGATCATTTATTGAATACCCGATCACCTTCTTGTGCTTCTTCAATAAATTCAGCAACATCTCATTTTCTTCGGGGCTCAACTCGTCGCTCACAATGACGGGATAGGTCTTGTCCGGCCCCAAAAATTCATACCTCAATCCCTTAGGCAAAGGTTTGAGGTCCACCTCCGGCACTTCGGGCTCTTCGGGCTTAATTTCTTCGATATCCTCAAATTTCTCCTCCTCCATGCTTTCATCTTGTGGTTCTAGTCCTTTAGATGCTTCCTCCAATTCTTCGTCTTGTTCATCATTAGGTTGATTCTCCATTGCTCTTTGTAGTGGATCCCTGAAAGTTTCAACAAAATGAAGACTTCCTACCTCTTCGTCATCAAGAGGTAGGGGTAAGGAGTTCCTAGAATCGGGAAGCAAATCATATGTATGTTTATCTCTATCAAGATTAATCATTACTTTCCCCTTTCCGGCATCTAAAACAGCATTAACCAACTTTAAAAAGGGTCTACCAAGAATTATGTGATCATGTTTATCATAATAGGCATCAACAATAAAGAAATCGGTTGGTATGCATTTTTTAGAGATGACAACTTCAAGATTGCAAGCAATTCCAAGAGGCCTAACAACTCTTCCATCTTCCATGATTAACTTAGTTGAAGTTGGAACTAGGTCTATGGTATGATTATGAATCTCATCATAAATTTTAGAGGATAAGACACTTGTGCTCCGATGTCACATAAAGTTTTGAATTGAATTCCATTAATCGTGCAACTTAAGTGCGGGGTTGTCTTCTCCTCTTGATCAGACCCTATGGCGTAGACTTCAGCGAGGCGAACGTATGGCGATGCTTCAGGCTTGATCCCCATTGCTCTTTTCACCTCGGCTATATGGTCCGGATCCACTTCTACTTCATTAAAGAGCTTTCGAAAAATCTCACCGGTCGTTTCAAGATCATATGAATTTTCTGCTTGCTTCCCCGGCGGGAAATCTACCTCCAAAGCTCTTGCCACCCCCTTTTGGTTGGGGTATGGTCTCCTCTTGTCAAACACTTCCTCAAAATCAATTGGAACCCAATCCATTTGCTCGAACTCCCTCAACGGCTTTGCGCTTGAAATGCTTCTTCCATTCACTTGGCTTGACTTGGCGAAGTCGATGTTTGAGGTAGTTCTTGCTTCCACGTGTACTTCTTCTAATTTTTCCAGAATTGGCTCCTCTTTCTTGTGTTCTGGGGTCGCTTCTCTGAAAATTCCAGCAAGTGTTCTCACAATTGAATCACATTCTTGCTTCTCTGAAAGTTGTGTTTCCCAATCTCTTCGCGTGGCCGCCGCCTTGCTGATTTTTTGTAAAAGTTGAGCGGCTTCCGTGAGTGTTTTCTCCATGAGATCCCCTCCTGCACACATTTGAACATGTTCTGTGCAACTAGGGGTTAGAGAAAAGAAAAAAGTGTGCAAAAGTACGTCACCAGAGAATCCGAGTCGTGGTCCTTGTTCAATCAACTCGCTGAATCTATTCCACGCTTGGTCTATCCCTTCTTCTTCTCCTTGCGTGAAGGTGATCACTTGCCTCCTTAGATGTTGGACTTTACTTATCGGGAAGAATTTTTCACAAAACTTCCTTGTCAATTGGTTCCAATTCCCTCCAACTTCGAAGGATGCGAATGAGTACCACTTCTTTGCTTCACCGGCAAGTGAGTATGGGAAGAGGTTCCACTTGAACCATTTGTCGGGGACTCCTTCTTGTCGTACCGTATTGCACAATGTCGTGAAGTGCTTGATGTGTTCATATGGGTTGTCTGCCTCCATCCCTTCGAAAGGATTGGCTGCCGCCATCTCGATGATTCGCGCCTTAATCTCATACTTCGTTGCTTCAGGCTTCAAATCCGACTCTTGTACCTTGATGTCTTCACATCAGGGACTAGCGTAATCCCTTAATGATTTCTCCGATTCTTCCAAAGGATGGTGGGTGAACGCCATCTAGACAACAAAAACAAAAACAAAACAAAAGCGGGGGTTTCTAGGAAACAAAGGCTAGATGTTAGTAATCAACAAAAATTAACACAAAATCAAACGTAGCAAACTGGCTTGCTCCCCGGCAACAGCGCCAGAAAAAGGGGCTTGTTGACGGTTCGAAACCGCGTTCAACTTCACCGCAAGTACACAGAGTGACTTGGTGCCTTTTTCACCAAGGGAGGGGACCCCCAAGGTTCTTGTCAATCCACGGAGCAAGGGTATAGCTAGCGATCGATCTAAAGCTAATCTAGTTGATTAAGACAACCTTTAACTAGAGATTGATCTAAGAGCAAACTAATCTTAAAACAAGAGGTGTGTGAGGTGAACTAGATGTAGAGGACACTTGCCCATAGGGTCTAGGATACATGAATATGCAACCGCCAAGGAAGATAAAAACCAATCTAATCTATTGAAGGTGTGACCGCAGCTTCACCCCTTTCCTTCTCTCGCACTATCACTACGCGAAGGCAATCAAGGCAAAACAACGAACGATCACGGTGTGTTGAAGGGATCAACAGGAGTAGTGAGATCTATACACCCGAAAAGCATGGTGGCCAAACCTTAAGCATGAAATCATCATCAACACGAAACCAATAGATTGAAACCATAAACAAGTCAGCGATTACATGACATGATCCGTTACAACCCCATGGACAAATAAGAAGATTACCCCATCAAGACGCTAAGCATAGCGTCGTTGATCATGGTAGATGCTTCCGGCGATGCGTCCTTCAACTTCGGGAGTGCCATGGCAGCACCTCGACGTCCTCCTTCGCTTGTGGCCGCCTCCTTGGACTAGATGAATATTTCTCCCGAGTGCTCTCCTCGAATGTCTTCCGATTCAACCTCTCTTCATGAATGGATCCTCTCGGACGTATTTATCTCTGTTTTTGACGAAGGGCGGTGCCAGCCAATACTTAGGGTTGAAGCATCTTCGCGCACAAGAAACCGGAGCCGAACCGACGCCAGAAAGGGCTGGACCGGCCGGCCTAGGCCCTTCCCGGCCCAGTTCGGTCGCCCCTTCCTCTGAGTGGCCCGTCTTGGTATTTTGGACTTTGATCCCAATATTTGTGTCTTTTTGGCGTCATCAACCCTGTGATAAATATAGGGGGTCTTCTCGTATGAAATCTGATCTTTATGTCTTGGTCCTCGAAGATGTTTTGTCGTAGCACCTTGGTCCTTGCCACCTTTGGGAGTGAGTTTGCCTTGCACTTGAACACGAACGGAACTCCTCATTTACTCCTTTGAACTCGATGTGACTCCGTCCCTTTAGTCCATGTTTTCCTACAAAAACATCACACTTCCAAATGCACATACAAAGTTGAACTTGTTATATCATTAGTGTGCCTAGTGGCGGGTTAGTACCATGATGAAGTTCAAACCAAAGTGTAATGGACATGTTTGGAGCACCAAACCTCACCGTCAACAACCGGTTCGACCGGTGTACGCAGAGGCGTAGTGAAAAACCTACGAGCACCGCCTCGAGAGGGACCCTGTAAGAGGTGGCGCGCCTAGGGTTGCTCTGAGATCGGCAGGCCACTCAGAACATCCTTGATCGTCGTCGAGACAAACAAGGAAAGCAAAGGGTAGGAAAAAGCTAGGGTTTGAGAGTAAAAGTTGTAAAAAGATATGATCGATTGGGTGATAGCTCCTGAACCGGCCGTGGCCCTTTATATTTATAGGGTGGGGAGGTCTTACCCTACAAGGAAATCCTTTACAAGTCGAAAAACACTAGGACTCCTCAATTCTACTCGGACTCGGGGTCCACCGGTCAGACCGATCAAGCCCACCGGTTAGACCGGTGCAGCCCTTGCCGGACCGGCTACAGTGCGCCACCGGTCTGAAAGCTCTGACCGGTGGCGACCAGCCTGGTCAGCTCGGTGCCAATTTTGGGTGTGAACATATGCCCCCTGTTCTTTAGTAAAACTTGTGTACTAAAATATAATTCTAAGGTCGATGTGACAGATTTCACCGGCCATTTTTATTCTAAGGGTGATTTTACTTAAATCGGCCATTATCTTATCAAGCATATTGCCAAACACTTGGATGAAATTGCTTCAAGTATCTTCCATTGAGAGCCCTCGGTAGTCGCTGTCCTTGCAAAGTTTCCACCATATAAGAATTTCCGGAGCAAACTACGACAACCTTGTATGGACCTTCCCAACTTGGAGACCACTTGCCAAACTTATTGCTCTTGGTTCCAATAGTTAAAATTGTCTTCCAAACCAGATCACCTTGAAGGATCGAATAGGCGACCAGAGAGGGGGGGAGTGAATGGGAGCCAATAAAAATTCTTCCCAAAGGACGAACTCGACCTATACCCCGATTGCCACTCCGAGTACTCGCACACACCAGAGAAGCTCTAGACTAGGCACACACAAGCCTACAAGTCCTAGAGACAAGGCTTGAAACAAAGGGCGGAAGCACAAGACAAGAATCGAAGCACCTAGTCAATTCAGGAAAACTAGGCGCGGACTGTCCGTGCAGTACGGGCGCACTGTCTGCAAGGGTACGGCGGACTGTCCGCACGGCCTGCTTGACTGTCCGAAAAAGCCTCCCGAACCACCAGAGACGCACCCCGAAAAATCGGACTGTCCGCGAGGGACCCGCGGACTATCCGCCACTTCAGTTCGGACCGTCCGCAAACTCCGTGCAACCAAAACCACTTGTGGCACCGGATCAAAACACGAACACAGAAGAACTAACGAAGAACACCTGCACGGTTCAGGGCCTCGCAGACCGTCCGCACGAGGCTCGCGGACTGTCCGCGGGTTGCGAACAGAGCAGAAAACAGCCCGACCCGCGAAGTCAACCCTCCAAATCCATCACCGGATCTCCCAAACGGCTAGAGCTCTTGAGACAAGACTTTGGGGAGATGTGAAGCGTCACTAGATGAAGCTATGCCGCAAAAATCTCGACCTCTAACTCCCTAAATCACCGGGAATCACGGATCACACGAACCACCACCTTGAACTCAGGCTCTGACCAAAAACGCACGAATCAAAAGTGTTTCCCGGCGTTTTTGTCACACCCGATTTTCCAAAGAAAACCGAATGCATCTCATATGTGTGTCAGGATCTCAATTTCACACATACAATAGACATAATGAGTGTAATAACAGAAACAATGCTCAAAAATGTACAAAAAGGGGTTTATTAACTTTTATTACACTCATGGATAGACGCGAAGGTCTTTACACGAACATCGATAGCTAAGACGATCCAGCACCGTCTTCAACTCCACAGGCATCTGACTGGGGAAACGCATCCTCAGAACTCATCGTAGTCACTGAAGTACTCTTCTCTAGTGTTCTCCTCTGAATAGCGGGTAAGCAAGGGTGAGCACACTTATGGTTGGAGCTCAGCAAGTGGGGTGAAAATGCAAGGCTATCAAGGTAGGCTAAGGTTATGCAGCGGTTAGCATTTTTAAGTTGGTCAAATTTTATTAGCAAGCACCTATTTACTAGGTGTAAGTTTATACCATCCCAAAAATTAACTTTAGAAAACATTATCTCAAAACCATATAAAACCATGATTTAATTTCATCTTCAAGTTCACTTATCATGTGAAGGTCCAGGCCGCCCTTGACCGTAAGCACGGCTGATCGATCAGTTTTAACTCTGCAGAGATCGTACACTTTACCCACAGTTCGTGTTCCCCATGTTGCCCGGGTTGATCAGACCCTTAAACACTTCCGAGGTGAGTGGCTAGGGGTCCACAATGAAGCCTTTACAAAGATATGTAGAAGACCAACAACCCGCGACAGTTACAGCAGCGGAGCGGACCATAACCCTCCCTAGTGGTCAGCACCTTAGTAAAGGCTGCTACCCCAAAAGAACCGGGCTATACCCCTTCAACTCCGACCCCCTGTGCTCCTTTCGGATAAGGTTGTCAGATAATTCCACACACCTAATTAATTGGCTAAGCCAGAGCTATATAGATTGTGGTTGCACTGTTTTCCTGGGTGGTTCTCCATATTCCAATTAAAACATATGATCTTGTTATTAACCAAAGCATCATCTTTCACCAAAGTTTCCATGATCAACATTCATCAGTTTGTAAAATTCCATTTGAACCATCCCAAGGTATAGCAACTAAGCATTTCTACCCAAAACATTTATTTAAAAGGGTTGTTCAAGGTAAAGGGGATAAAATTCTAGTCATGTCCTTAAAAAGGTGATTTTCCCATTAATTTATGCACAACAATATTTAAATGTAAATTTAGTTATCATGCAAGTTGTGTGGGACAAAGTAGAATATGCAGGGGAGGAAATCCACTTGCCTTCCTTGCTTAAACACTGGGGTTCTTCTTCCTTAAAAAATTGCTCTTGATCTGTGATCGGTAGCTCAACACCCACTGGCACGATATCTACACGCACAGCAAAAATCATACAAAAAATAAAAACAATACATCAAACATTACAAAAGACTAAAACAAGCTTCTAAAACTAACGGGCTTAAAGAGACGGTCGCATGGACACCAAAAACGCCTAAAACGGACAAAAGACGCAAAAGATATGGCTAAAACAAGGTTTAGGGGCTAGATTGTAAGAAAACTTGGGCTCCAGGGGCTTATCTGCAAAAACCAGGGACCTAAACCTAATTATGTATAAAAACTCAAGGGTTTTGGTGTAAAACAACAAAGTTTGGACCTCGATTGGAAAAACTTAAGAGGCTAGGGGTCTAAACGGAAAAACCAGGACTTAACCGTAAAGGTTATTGAAGGTGGAAGGGCATACTTGTGATATTCAAAAGTTCGGGGGCTTTTTTGTAAAATGACAGCAGCCAGCTGGGGGTTGACCGGTATGAGATTTATTGACTCGGGCGGGGCGCGATCTGGAGCCATTGATCCCACGATCGACGGTCGCGGTGATCCGCAGACAGACACGCGGCGGCGCCCGGCCGGCGCACAGCGGCGGGCGGCGGCAGATCGCCGGAATTGAGCTCCTGTGCTCCATCCGCGACGTGGAGAGCACAAAAATGAAGAGGTGGGCGAGAGGAACTTACTGAGGGGCTTGAAGAGGAGGGAGGAGTGCCGGAGAGGGAGATCGGCGGCGAGGCAGCTCCGGCGGCGGCGGTGCTCCGGGGCGGCGGCGTTGCACAGGCGAGGAGGAGAGGAGAAGAGGTGCGGGGTGTAGAGGGGTTCGTGGGCGTCTTATATAGCACGAAGAGGGGCTAGGGAAGGGGCGCGGAGGCGGTGCCTGGTGAGGCTCGGTGGAGGCCGCCATTGATGCCTAGTGGAAGCTCGGTTGGGGGCGGTTTCGGGAGGGGAACGGGCGGAGCGAGGCGGCGTGGCAGTGCGGCGCATCAATGCGCACCCAAGGGAGGAAGACGAAGGGTGCGGGGCGGGGGACGGTGCCAGGATGGATCGGTGGCCGGCGGCCATGGTGGAGGAAGGGGTGGCGGGAGGTTGGGGTGGAGCTTACGCGTGGGGCCCGCCCGTCAGCGGTTGAGAGAGGGGGAGGGGTGAAGCGGGCCGCGGTGGTTAGGTGGGCCGGAAGGGATATCTGGGCCGGGGAAAAGATAAAGAAAAGAAAAAAAGAAAGTGGGCCGGCAGGAAAAAAGAAGAGAGTTGGGCCGGTGCTGGGCTAAAAGAGAAGAGAGGGAGGTGGGAAGGGTTTAGGGGTTTGTTTTTTTTTTCTTTTTTTCAACACACCTCAAACACAAACCAATGCATACCAAAAATGATGCACATCACTTGGGTATTTCTAAATTAATTAAATATTATTTAATACTTTAAGAGCAAATTTAATTGGTCAAAATTAATAAACCCTTAGAAAATAAAATCTAACCATGTTTCTATTACTTTTAATGTGATGGAACTTTTAGGGTGTGACAGTTTTGAGGGGTCAAGATCACACACAAAGATGCGCAAGGAATCCACCCATGATCCCCTCAAAGAAATCCGAGAAGAAACGCCCTCAAATCCACGAATCGAGCGAAGAACGAAACACCCCAAAAATAGCTCCAAAAAAGACTCGAAAATCACAAAGAGCTAGGTGATCACCGCAACGCCGAATGCTTCCATACATCCAGAGGTAAGAGTCTATACAAGAATCTAGCCTAAGGAAAGCAGAGGAAAAGAAGCAGTCCAGAGCGATCTACCGGGGGAGGAAACCCTAGAGTCCAAGAGAGAGAGATGCCATCCACCTCTCCGCTATTTATACGAAGTCCACCGGAGGGAGGTAAATGACCACGCTACCTCTAGAACTCAAATAGAAGATACAACCCCTCAGGGGCATTTTGGTCAAATCTTCATCGAGCGGACACGCTTCCACCGCGGCTTTGCATCGCATCGACGCAAACCTCGCGATCACTCCACGTGCCCCCCGCTTCGAAACTTCCCGACGCTCCCGGATCACCGTCTCCGTTGCATCGGGCCTCTGGACTTGGTTTTGAGGCCCAAACCAAGAAACCGTCCACCGATGGTTTTGTGGGCAAACCAACAAACCCCGCGTGCAAGCTTTGGGCTCGATCCGCTACCTTGCACCGGCCCATGTTCATGACTTCATCCCGGTAGTCTTGCACTGTACGGCTCGCACTTGACCCCATCGGCCACCGGGTCCATCGAACCAAGCCTACTTGCCTCTCCATCACCCGAAGGCCGCCACGGCTAAGGCCTTTCGTGCTTGTTCTTCACCTGCACCAACACGAGTCAAGCCGCAACCTGTTCCTGCACACTTAGCCAAGCATCAGTCCACATAACGTTGTCAATCACTCATCACTAAGGAGTGACCCTCCACTAGTCCTCGGACACACCTGGTCCTCAGTCTCCCCCTTGATGAGTGCATTGATAACACACATAGTAACCATGATAGAGAAAAAGAAAAGAAAACAACCACAAACACAAACCTCCAAGCAAGTGATCCAAAGCCAAAGAACAAGCGAAAAACACGATCACTCGCCAAGCCAAGTCTCAGCCCCCTAAGGCAAGGGCAACGACTCAACACAGCCGAGACAAAACAAAGCTCACAAAGAGCACACCACAAAGCACAAAACTCAGGCAAACCAAAGGAGCTCCCCTGCACATATGCAAACTCCCCCTGAGCAAATGCAATCTCTTCTTCTCAATTTTTCTCCTCACATGCAACATCTCACAAATGCATACCAAATTTCCACAAAACTCTCCCCCTATCAAACATATGTCCCAAAACTCTCCCCCTTGTTGACAATGTATGAATCAAGGTATATGAAGCACTTCCCCTTGTTTTCATGAAAAATGCATGTCAAATCATATATACAATCTATCAAGCTTCTCAAATATACAAAGAGCACAACAAAATACTACATATGAGACATAGAACAAGCAAGGTAGATATGGTGTAGTTAGCACATTGCCATCAAGAAGGTAGAGACATATAAGCATGTGACATGGCCAAAAGCAATTTTAAGCAAAATTTTTACAAAGAAATCTTCATCTCATGAGCAAAGCCCTATCCATGGCAATTTGAACACAAATACACTAGATCATCCAAAGTTTATACAAGATCACAAATTCTCATCACAAGATCATGGTAAACACCCACAAGCTACTCAAGTCATGTTAAAGCCACCGAGCCATGTGTCTACTTCTTAAAATGAGACTTCTCATGGTAGACAACATGCTACGGTTTAGCACCCAAGATATGAATATCAAAACATAAGAACATGATTAAGAGCTCGTTTTTCAAGCATAAGGCAATTCACACACCAATTTCATTTTCAAATTTAAACATGGTACATGAAGTGCCTTTGCGGCAAAAAGAAGCATAGGCTCCTCCCCAAGTAAACAAATGGGCTAAACATTTACAATGACAAAAAGGTCTTTGACCCCAAGTATAGAGAACATGATACTCAAGCACAAACTAAACATGATAGAGGCATTTGAGCACAAATTGAGCATAGACAAGTATCTACTCATGAGTGAAGCAATTTTATCATTTTGACAAATATAAAGCTATCTCATCATACATATATGGCAAAACCATCAAGAGCATAGCATTCACATCACCATTACCAAACATGCACATATCTCACATATAGCACATCAGTGATCAATGTATATAAGAGAAGCTTTTCCTAGCACAAGTGATCCAAAGATGGCTATCCTACCAGGTTTTGTACAGAAAGTAAAATGCATGCATGGAATGCAACAAAATGGAACATATATCACATATATACATGAGAAGCTCCAAGACCCAGCTAGAAAGGAAAGCACACTCCAAGTTCACCCCGCAAGCGAGTGAAAGTGACTTGGTCAAGCGGTTTGGTGAATATGTCGGCTAGCTGATCTTGGGTAGGTACATAGGACAAGGATATGTTTCCCTTCTCAACATTGTCCCTCAGAAAGTGGTATCTCACTTCTATGTGTTTCGTTTTGGAGTGAAGGACTAGGTTTTTGGCTACACTTATGGCACTGGTGCTGTCACAAAAGAGTGGAACCTCGGAGCACTCCTCACCAAAATCACTCATAGTGTAAGTCATCCAAAGCAGCTGGGAACAACAACTAGCAGCAGCTACATACTCGGCCTCTGTAGTGGACTGGCCTACACTGGATTGCTTGCGAGAAGACCAAGAGACCAAAGAAGAACCAAGGAACTGGCAACACCCAGAGGTAGACTTGCGGTCCAAACGACACCTAGCAAAATCAGCATCGGAGTACTCGTGAAGTCTGAGTGTCGAGGAGGCAGAATACCAAAGACCAAACTCAGGAGTGTAGTTCAAGTACCTGAAAATCCGCTTGACGGCCTGTCGATGTGAAGTCCTCGGTGAAGCCTGAAAATGAGCGCACAGACACACACTGAACTGTATGTCCGGCCTCGTCGCCGTCAAGTAGAGGAGGGAGCTGATCATGCTCCGGTACTCCTTCTGGTCCACGGGTTCACCATCCTCATCCGCATCCAAAGCCGTAGTGGTACCCATCAGTGTAGTCAGCGGTTTGGAGTCGTTCATGCCAAACTTCTTCACCATGTCCCTGGTGTACTTCGCCTGATGTACAAACGTCCCGTCCTTGCACTGCTTGATCTGGAGGCCTAAGAAAAACTGCAGCTCGCCCATCATGGACATCTCAATTTCCCTGCTCATGTCATCTGTGAATCTGGCAACAAGATCATGAGAAGAGCCACCAAAGATTATGTCATCCACATATATCTGAACAATCAAAACGTCATTCCCATGCTTAAGGAGAAACAAGGTCTTATCAACTGTGCCCATCACAAACCCCTTACTCAGCAAAAACCCTCTCAACCTGCTATACCAAGGTCTAGGTGCTTGTTTCAACCCATAGAGCGCTCTCTGGAGTTTGTATACACGGTGTGGGTATTTCTCGCTCTCAAACCCCGGGGGTTGCCTCACATACACTTCTTCCTCTATCACCCCATTGAAGAAAGCACTCTTCACGTCCATTTGGTACAACTTGAACCCTTTAGCCACGACAAAGGCTAGAAGGATCCTAATTGCCTCCAAACGGGCCACAGGAGCAAATGTCTCCTCATAGTCTATACCCTCTTTCTGGTTGAACCCCTGAGCCACCAACCTCGACTTGTTTCTCAGAACCATCCCAATCTCACCCTCTTTGTTCTTCCACACCCACTTGGTACCTATGGGACGGCAATTTGGTGGTGGATCGACTAACACCCAGACTTGGTTTCTCTCAAAATTCTCCAACTACTCATGCATGGAATTCACCCAATTCTCGTCAGACAAAGCGTGTCGAATATCTTTGGGCAAAAAACGACGCAAAAAAGCAGAGTGAGTGAAATGAGAAGTGTTCCTTGACCTCGACCGTGTAGTTCATTCATGAAGGTCACCAATGATCATAGATGGTGGGTGATCCACCTGTACACACCGGGGAGCCTCTCGCCTGGACTCAATCTCCCCCTCAGCAGTAGCCTCCACTCGAACAGCCTCAGTCGTAGTGGGTGTAGGGGATGGACCATCCTCGATCGTCGTCATCGTAGTGGAAGTAGCATGTACATGATCAGCCACAGGAGCATCACCACCATCATCGTCGTCGTATCCATCTCCATCTGTGACGCCCCAGGTTTTTAATTAGCATCATTAGTGCTAATGACCGAATCAACCGAGTCAAACACGGTTGACGTTGGTCAAACCTTGGTCAACCTGGGTCATCACCTCGAAAACCCCGCAAACAATCACTAATGATCATCTTAATCAAGTCAACACCCACTGGAGGTCAACCCTGGGTCAAAACCCCGGTCAACACCCCTATGTCGTTGAACTTCCTCCGGAGCTTTTGCCGCGTTCTCCAAATTTCACCTAAACACTCCAAAATCTCCCAATATAAAAGTTGTCCAGTTTTTCGAGGGACAAACCTTTTCTGTTGGATGGCATTTGAAATTTGGAGTAGAAAATAGTGTAAAACCCTGGTCAACGCCAGCAGTTCCTGTTCGCCGGCGCCAGGAAAAACCCCAAGTTGGCAAGCTGTTTCTGCAAAAACCGTTGATCAAAACACCTGTCGGCCTTTGTAAAAGTTGTAGAGGGTTAGTAGGTCTGCAACTTTGCTTATTCCACCTCGGAGCACTTTAGTTGCAAAAATTGGAGTAAAACGCGTTCAAACAGGGGCAAACCGAAACACTGTCGCGCGGGAACGCGAACGCCGCGCGCGACGTCGCCCTGGTGCGCCACGTCGGCTCCGCCGCCGTACGCACGCCGAGGCGGGCCCGCGACCATCGGTCCGTGCGCCGCGCCCCGCGTGACGTCTCCCCCTGCCACGCGCTGCGCTCTCCCTCGTCGGCCGGACAGCCCCGCCGTTGCCCGCCGATCCGTCGCCGTCCCTCTCTGCGCGCGCGCCTGCCGAGGCCCCGCCGCCGTACCACGGCACGATTCCCTCGATCCCTTAACCACGAAGTAAGCGGAGCTCGCCTATTTAAGGCCGCCGAACCGCCCTCGCGTGCGCCCGCCGTCCCTGCCTCCCTGAGCTCACCGCCGCGCCACCATTGCCGCCGCCGAGCCGAGCTTCCACCCCCACTCCTTTCCATTGCCGGCCAACGCTTCCCGTGCCACTCCTAGGGCACCGTAGACCCCTAGCGGGCACACGTTGCTCAGCCCGCCGCGATGATCGCCGGACTGCAGGCCGCCGCGGCTGCCACCGTCGGGCACCGCTGAACCCTGTCGCCGACCGTTCCTCCGCTCAAACTCCGGCGCCCCCTAGCCCCTAGGTGAGCTCGCGCACCTCCCCGACCTCTTCCCCGGCCGTCTCCGCCGCCGGCTTCGCCGGAATTCCGGCCGGCCGCGCCGCCCTCACCCCCAGGGACCCAATTGCAAACCTCCAGATCTTCCCAGGGTGTTTTGTGTGAGTCGAGGGTATGGTTGTGAATAGCCAGAAGTTTCCAAGGGCCTGTTTGTAAGATGGAATCTTCAATAGTAAAGCCTTTCAGCTGAATCTTGTAAAATGCATAGAAAATTGTAGAAAATTCAGAAAAATGCAAACCCAATTTTGTTGGATTCCTGGTGAAAAAATCTACAACTTTTGTAAAGCATGTTCATAGTTTTTCCTGATAGTTTTTGCATGAAAAACAGGAAACTGAAAAACCTAGATCTGCTGTATCTCAAAATCTACATGTGATCTGTAGCAAATTTTTAGATATGTTATGTGTTATGTCTTTCCTAGCTCCTGTACCAAAAATTGCAGAAAGTTATGCTGTAAATCTTTTTGTATGAATTGTTTCCTATTTATGCAGAATCTGTCTAAGTGATTTTTGTAGCTAAAAATAATTAGAGTTTTGTGCCCAACTTCTGCATGTTGTCTTTTTATGCCAAAATGCACCTCTGGTGAATTAATCACAATTTTATAATTGTCATAAATATTTATTCTTGAAATATGCTTGTTTTTCTTTGTAAATGCATAACTCAAGATCCATAATAGTTCTAGGTGTATATGTTGCATTCCTAGCTTAGTTTTGGACCATAAATCATGTGTGAGAAAGTTGGAACCATTTTGATATGTATTTATTTTCTTATGCATTTATCTTGCTTTAGTAGCTAGCTTTTGTTATTTTTGGTATACTTAATTTCATAGCTTCCCTAAGTGTGCATGTGTGTGCAGTGGCTTTGTATAGGTTTGTAGTGCTTCATAACACACCCCACTGAATTTTATTAATTTATTTTATGAATAAAAGCAATGGTAGCCTTTTAAGCTTAATATAAATATTAATTGGGAAAATCACCAACCACACCCCTAATAACCCTATGTGTGTGATGTGAATCATTTTAAAAAGATCAAAACCAACCATTGCTGTCTTGTGAAATTTAAATTAATTTATTTAAATAAATGTGTACACAGTCACTATTAAAGAGATCAAATAATAAAGAACTGCATATTGTTCCTTTATTGGAAGAGTATGCTGAATGTATTTCTTATCTAGGTGAATGTGGTCAACCATGCACCCCATGGTTGTCATTTGTTGTTTGTAATCAATTAGATTAAAAATCGTCAATTAAATCTTGCATTTGCATCCTCGTGTAGATCTTCCCGACGGTAGATATACGCTCATGCCGGAAGGAGGAGTCGGAGGTGCTGACGGTGAGCTGCAGTACGTGGACGTAGCTCAAGACCTGGACCAAGGTCCAGAAGGGCCCAAGGCCAACCTTGCCAGCGAAGGCAAGCCCCGGATCATTAACCCTGTCTTTTTAAAATTATGCAATTATGTTGGATATGATTGCGCATTTACGTTTCAGGAGTTGAATTGAAACCCTAGATGCATGATCCCTCGGTACCTATGTCTTTTACTAGTATGTTAGGTCGATAGCTGCTATGCTATAGGACCGGTACAAGTCGAGTGATGTTCGTCACTCGCGAGAATAGGTTCCTATGTTGGAGTCATAAGATCTTTATAAATGGATTGCTCACGTGGTAAGAGCATGGGATTTGGGCTCCGGTCCAGTGGCTTTCGTGGGCTGAGCTTTTGAACGTACTAAACACTTGTCGGAAATGGGTACGGTAAGCCTAGTACCTTAAAGAGACGGTGCAGGAACTCTCCCTTACAAATCTTGAGCAATCACCTACCCGGCTAGCTACCGGGGAAGGGGGGGTACATGTGTGAAGCTGGGTGCCTTGCGGGGTACGCCAGATAACCTTGTACCCAGGATGGTAAGCATTGATCCCAAGCCGAGGACTTTTGGGAACCGCCTGGTGGTTGTCCTCGCGGGGGCACCCTACCGTGTGTTTAGGTTTACCTTGCAAGGTTTAAATCAATCGATTGTCGGCCTCTCACCGTTATCTGAGACTGCTTAATCAACTGGCCATGATATCCCTTAATGATGGAATTTGATGAAGGTTACTGCTTGAATTAATTATTTGTACAATTCTTGATTGAATTAGCTGGCACACTTAGAAATGGTAATCAACTAGAACTTGGTGCTAAAATATTGAAAGTAAGGACATACTCTTTGTTGCTTTTCAGCAAAAGAACTCCACCGGCCAAAAAAGCCTCTCATGTCTAGAGTTTGGTGATGTAGTTATCACCCGACGGTTAAGTCTTGCTGAGTATTAGTATACTCAGCCTTGCTTTAAAAATGTGTTGCAGGTGTTGTTTGATCTAGTGAGATTCCACCCGGCTGGGAGCAGGGATGGGTGGATGACGACAAGTGATGGCATCACGGATGGCCTCCTGTGATGTTTACCGTTGCGCTAGTTTATTTATTTCCGCTGTTTTCAAACTCTGAACCTTTACTTCATGTCATGAACAATGGTTTGTAATAATTTGGATTTAATTCGTGTTGTACTCTGGACTCGCCTTCGCGTGAGTTTTAATGCATATGTCGATCCTCTGTATGAAATTCCAAGTGATTTACCGGGCGTTAACCCGGCAACTAACGACAGGATGATACTTTATTATTGCTTAATGACCAAAGTGGATTGGTTTAGGCGATAGTACGGTATTTTCCTGGGCGGGTTGTCACACCATCCTTCTCATCCTCAAAGATCATCGCTCCAATCTCCTCGTCACCTGCACACTCAAAAGCAGAAGAGCTACATGGCTTTGTCTCGTCGAAGGTTACCTCGCAAGTCTCCATGATTCGGTTAGTGTCAAGGTTGAGCACACGATATGCTCTAGAATGAATCGCATAACCAAGGAAAATACCATCCGAACATCTAGACTCAAACTTATCTAACTTGCCCTTCTTCAGAATGAAACAC
Organism: Cenchrus fungigraminus; assembly: GCA_036936925.1. NCBI lineage: Eukaryota > Viridiplantae > Streptophyta > Magnoliopsida > Poales > Poaceae > Cenchrus > Cenchrus fungigraminus. The sequence continues at coordinate 118,011,986 of CM072773.1, forward strand.
TTGCAACCAAAAGCTCTAAAGTGACTCACCTCGGGTTGTCGCCCATGCATCAACTCATAAGAGGTCTTCTTCTTAAAGGAACGAAGGCAGATGCGATTTGAGACATAGCAAGCGGTATTGACTACCTCGGCCCAGAAACGCCTAGGAGTCCTATGCTCATCGAGCATCGTCCTGGCCATCTCACAAAGGGTCCGGTTCTTCCTCTCCACTACGCCATTCTGGCAAGCGAAGTATGGAGAACAGTACTGGTGATCAAGACCAAGATCACTGCAAAAGGTATCAAAATGAGAGTTCTTAAACTCCGTGCCATTGTCACTGCGTATAGCTCGAATGGCATCACCATGTCTCTCATTCTTCAACCTCAAGATCAAGTCCCGAACAAAGCCAAAGGTCTCGCTCTTATCCTCCAAAAAGAAAACCCAAGAGTACCTCAAAAAATCATCAACCACAACAAGAACATACCACTTCCCACCCGCAGAGCGAAAACAAGCTGGCCCAACCAAATCCATGTGCAACAGCTCACAAGGTCGCTCGATCATGACCGCAGTCAGAGGAGCATGAGAAGCAGCAACCATCTTTCCATGCCGACAAGAAGCACAAACCAAATCCTTCTCGAATTTCAACTTAGGCAATCCTCGGACAAGATCAAGACCACTCAAGTGGGAAAGCAACTCAAAGCTCAAGTGTCGCAACCTCCTATGCCATCAGACTGAGAGAAATCAGCACGAAATATTTGACCCTTGGGGACGATCGTACAGACAAGATCGCCTCGAGAATCAAGCACACGAGAAGCGCCCAACTTAAAACGAACCTCAAAACCTTCGTCAAGTAATTGAGATACTGACAACAGGTTAAAACCAAGTGACTTGACCAAAGCCACACTTCTTAAGGTCACCTTGCTACTCACCTTCACCATACCTTCAGCAAGCACTCGTCCTCTCCCATTGTCCCCGAAAGTGATGTACTCCCTCGTACTCACCAGGGTGAGGCTGGAGAACCACCCACGATCTCTGGTCATGTGTCGTGAGCAACCGGAGTCGATCAACCAAAAGTCCTCTAAGCCTCCCACCTGAAATAAAAAATGAGAACAAGAATGAGCAAGCGACTCAACACTGGGGTTAGTACCAAAAGAGTCAAACCAGTGTCGAGCCATTTGCTCAAAAGAAGGGTTAGCAAAGTTCATCCTACTAGAACCCCTAGGCGGAGCCCTCTCACGCCTACCACCAAAGGACCTGTCACATCTCACTGGAGGAGTACGCGCACCACGAGGGGGAAAACATGGCCCGTAGTCCATCTGAGACCCAAAGCTTCGATCGTGCCTCCCAAACTCATAACGGTCACGGGAAGGAGCACGTCGAGCCAACTCACCATGCCCAAACCCAACACGCCTATCTTTCTGAGGAAAAACACCTCCACCTCCAGGAGTGAGAACTGTACGCACAAACACCTCACCCCTAGGTAGAGGCCCTCTACGAGGCTCAGGCACACCACGAGAAAGGTGGTACCTGTCCTTGTTTGCCATCTCCCTAGCAAACCTCTCATCTCTCTTCCTCCTGAAACAGAACTCATCCTTCTGCCCATCCCTCCCACAATACTCACAATGGAAGCGGATTGGCTGTGGCTTAGGCGGTGGCTTTTCTGTGGGCTTCTCAACAACCTTCTCTCCTGACTTCCCACCAAAGACACTCCCCTGAGTGCTCACAAACTTGATGGGTTTTTGGTAGTTTTCAGATTTGTGGGGGAACACTGGTGGATCTGGTGTTGTGTCTAGCTTGTTTCTGAGGTGGTTTGGCTTGGGTGCAAATTTGTTCATGGGTGTGGTATGTGGTGGAATAGGAATCTCTCCAGCTCTCTCTTCTCCCTCACCACTCTTCTCACCACACTTGTCAGCCCCCAACGCCTGACCATCGTACGAAACCTCTTAAACTGAGCCAACATCAAACTCAATTGTGGCTCATACCCAGACAACCACCCCATTATCTTTCTCAATTCATCATTCTCATCCTGCAGACGATCAACATAGTGTGCAAATTCCATGTGTTTCAAAGCATGTATTTCATAGGTAGAGCATGATGTAGGAAGAGGAGCTTTCAAAGCCGCCTCAAGAGAAACTATTCTAGTGTGAGATTCATCTAGCCTAGCATGCAACACAGGACATGAAGTACAAGCACCTAACAAAGCTGGCCTAGATTTCAATTCATCACACTCAATCCTAATCACATCTAGTTCCTCGAGAGTAGAGGCATGCTTCTCCTTGAGAGCAGTCAGATCAGCAAGAAACACATTGCAATCACTACAATCAATCTCATCGGACACAACAGGAGCAGATTTCAAAGAGCCTATCTCATTTCTAGCATCAACCAATAAGGACTCAAGCTCAACTATCTTGTCCTTAGCATCACCCAATAGAGATCTAAATTCTCTCTTCTCCTTGTTGGTTTTCCTAAGCACATCATCACGGTTATCAAGCAACTCATTCAGCCTAGCATTCTCCTCTAGCAAGAAGTTGGGATCATGTCGTACCTCTTCCTCGGAGTCAGAATTCGAATCCGCGCTGTGCTTCCCACCCTTCTTGGAGTGTGCCATGCCGCAAAAGCCTCCTTGTGTGACGAAGCTGAGGCCGGTGAAGTTCTTGCCAGTGTGCCACTTGTCCTTGCGCCGATCTTGCTCTTCCTCGCTGCTCGAGTCAGAAGAAGCATCGCTTGATGTGGAGTCGATGTTGCTTGCTCCGGCAACCATCGCTCGAGTCGTCTTCTTCTTGTACCCGCTACTCTTCTTGTGCCTTCTCTCGCCCTTATCCTTGTGCTTGTCCTTGTAGTCATTCTGGGAGCAATGCTTATTGTAGTCTTGCTTGGGCTTGCCCTTGTAGTCGTTCTTGATCTCCATGGCTTCAGGGCATTCGGTGATGAAGTGCCCGTGCTTCCCGCACCGATAGCACATCCCCGAGCTCCGCCTTGCACTCTTGCGGTTCTCGTACATCCGCCCAAACCTCTTGCTCAACAAGGCAAGATCATCCTCGCTCAGCACCTCAAAGTCCTCATCTGGCAAAGACACAAGACAAGACAAAGAGAAACCAACAGAGTTAGCATTAGTTCTCGATCCTGAGACAAGAGCCAAACTATGAGGATCAGTGGGTCTCTCGCTCTTGGCTCCCAAGCCACGATCAACCTCTGAGGACCTGAGCTTGGAGAACAGCTCATCAAGCGACAATGTGTCATACACGCTCAACTCCTCAATGGCCTCGACATTGGCACTCCACACAGACCTATCCAGGGCTTGCAAAAGCTTGATAGCTTGATCATGATCCGTGTATGGGAGCACTGTCACATTGGCCCTCATGTTGTTGACTATGCTAGTGAAGCGCTGAAACATAGCATCGGTCTACTCACCGGGGAGATGAGTGAAGTTCTCGTACTCTCTCCGGTAAGTGGAAAACAAACGGGCTTGCACATGGGCATTGCCAACATGAGCATTTCTCAACTTAAGCCAAATCTTTCCGGCCACATTCTCTCCGTACACTCGCTCGAACTCCGAGGCACGGAGAGCACAGAACAAGTAATCAACGGCCTTGCTATTGGCCTCACACATGTCCCGCGATCCTGGAAGCAGAAAACTGTCTGGGATGACATAATGAGGATTCTGAGTGACCTCCCAGATCAGAGTTCCCTTCTTTCGCAAAAACACGCCCATGCACCTCTCCCACATCAGGAAATTCTTGCCATCAAAGTGCGGAGGACCCGACCCCTTGCCATAATCGCCCATCTTTGGATCTTAGACTGGTTAGAATCAAGAAGATCCGTAACCGGCTCTGATACCAATTGAAGGACCGAATAGGTGACCAGAGAGGGGGGGAGTGAATGGGAGCCAATAAAAATTCTTCCCGAAGGACGAACTCGGTCTATACCCCGATTGCCACTCCGAGTACTCGCACACACCAGAGAAGCTCTAGACTAGGCACACACAAGCCTACAAGTCCTAGAGACAAGCCTTGAAACAAAGGGCGGAAGCACAAGACAAGAATCGAAGCACCTAGTCAATTCTGGAAAACTAGGCGCGAACTGTCCGTGCAGTACGGGCGGACCGTCCGCAAGGGTACGGCGGACTGTCCGCACGGCCTGCTCAGACTGTCCGAAAAAGCCACCCGAACCACCAGAGACGCACCCCGAAAAATCAGACTGTCCGCGAGAGACCCGCGGACTGTCCGCACCTTCACGGACTGTCCGCCACTTCAGTTTGGACTGTCTGCAAACTCCGTGCAACCAAAACCACTTGTGGCACCAGATCAAAACACGAACACGGAAGAACTCGCGAAGAACACGAAGAACACCTGCATTGTTCAGGGCCTCGCAGACCGTCCGCACGAGGCTCGCGGACTGTCCGCGGGTTGCGAACAGAGCAGAAAACAGCCGGACCCGCGAAGTCAACCCTCCAAATCCATCACCGGATCTCCCAAACGGCTAGAGCTCGAGACAAGACTTTGGGGAGATGTGAAGCGTCAATAGATGAAGCTATGCCGCAAAAATCTCGACCTCTAACTCCCTAAATCACCGGGAATCACGGATCACACGAAGCACCACTTTGAACTTGGGCTCCGACCAAAAACGCACAAATCGAAGGTGTTTCCCGGTGTTTTGAGGGGTCAAGATCACACAAAAAGATGCGCAAGGCATCCACCCATGATCCCCTCAAAGAAATCCGAGAAGAAACACCCTCAAATCCACAAATCGAGCGAAGAACAAAACACCCCAAAAATAGCTCAGAAAAAGACTCGAAAATCACAAAGAGCTAGGTGATCACCGCAACGCCGAATGCTTCCATACATCCAGAGGTCAGAGTCTATACAAGAATCTAGCCTAAGGAAAGCAGAGGAAAAGAAGCAGTCCAGAGCGATCTACCGGGGGAGGAAACCCTAGAGTCCAAGAGAGAGAGATGCCATCCACCTCTCCGCTATTTATACGAAGTCCATCGGAGGGAGGTAAATGACCATGCTACCCCTACAACTCAAATAGAAGATACAACCCCTCAGGGGCATTTTGGTCAAGTCTTCATCGAGCGGACATGCTTCCACCGCGTCTTTGCTTCGCATCGACGCAAACCCCGCGATCACGCCATGTGCCCCCCGCTTCGAAGCTTCCCGACGCTCCCGGATCACCGTCTCCGTTGCATCGGGCCTCCGGACTTGGTTTTGAGGCCCAAACCAAGAAACCGTCCACCGATGGTTTTGTGGGCAAACCAACAAACCCCGCGTGCAAGCTTTGGGCTCGATCCGCTACCTTGCACCGGCCCATGTTCATGACTTCAGCCCGCTAGTCTTGCACTGCACGGCTCGCACTTGACCCCATCGGCCACCAGGTCCATCGAACCAAGCCTACTTGCCTCTCCATCACCCGGAGGCTGCCACGGCTAAGTCCTTTCGTGCTTGTTCTTCACCTGCACCAACACGAGTCAAGCCGCAACCTGTTCCTGCACACTTAGCCAAGCATTAGTCCACACAATGTTGCCAATCACTCATCACTAAGGAGCGACCCTCCACTGGTCCTCGGACACACCTAGTCCTCACACCTACCTGAAAAAATTTGGATTTTACCTTCTTGTTGTATGCTCTAGCCACTCGTCTCTTGTCTTTCTCAATTTCTTCTAAAGCCTCCATACGCTTGTCAGTCACCTCATCAATGTTATCCATCATCAAAGCATAATATGTTTCAACATCAAGATTATTTTGCTTTGCAAGTCTATATGCGCCTAGATTCACCAACGGGTAAAACGACCTCTTGACCATACACAAGCTCATAAGGAATAACTTTAGTAGCACCATGTCTAGAAATACGATGCTCCCATAAAGCTTCAGATAATACCTCATGCCATCTTCTAGGATTATCTTCTATCTTATTCTTGATGAGCTTAATCAAAATCTTGTTGCTAGACTTGGCTTGACCATTTGCTTGAGCATACTATAGAGATGAATTGAGTAACTTAATACCATAAGAATTGATAAACTCACGCACCTCTTTTGATATAAAGGAAGTCCCATGATCCGTAGTTAAAGTTTGTGGAATGCCAAACCTATGTATGATATGTTCTCTAATAAACTCAATTACCTCTCGATGTGTCATATTCTTCAAAGGAATTGCTTCAGTCCACTTGGTGAAGTAATCCATAGCCATAATCACAAAACAATGCCCCTTTGACGAAGAAGGATGTATTTTACCAACAAAATCCAATCCCCATCCTTTACAAGGCCAAGGTTTGATAATTGGATGCATTAACACAGCGGGTATCAACTGAACATCACCATGCTTTTGACACTCTTCACAACCTTTGTAATACTTAAAACAATTAGCTATCATAGTAGGCCAATATAAACAAGCTTGCTTAAGGAGCCACTTCATCTCAGGAGCCGATTGATGAGTACCACAAATTCCTTCACGAACTTCTGCCATAGCCAACCTAGCTTGATCAGGATCCAAGCATTTAAAAAGCAAATCATCCAAAGTCCGACGATATAATTCACCATCTTCCAAAACAACTTGAGAGCCCAACGTCGGACTTTTCTATCAACTGAACTGCTAGGATCTTGCAAATAATTAATCAAAGGCCTTCTCCAATCATCCACTTCGTCTTTATCATCTTTAGAATGAAAAACAGCCGAAGAAGATTTCTGACCAGGGGACCGGTCAGACCGGTCGGTCGCATTGGTCAGACCGGTGTCACCGGTCAGACCGGTCAGAGGTACCGGTTGGACCGGTGCCTCCAGGGCAAAACACTCGGCCATAAGCATCGGTTGGTGTTCTTGAAAATTTCTTTTTCGAACATTATAACCTGATGCTTGCTGAGCCAGAGCATTAGCCCTTGGATTCTCTTCTCGTGGTACATGATAAATAACAAATTCATCCATACAAGATATAATGTCCAAACATTTATCAAGATAAGCATTTAGAAAGCTGTTCAAACATTGACATACCATGGAAACTTGCTGCACCACTAACAAAGAATCACCATAAGCTTCCACATGTTTTACTCCCATGTCATGTAAAATCTCCAATCCAAATAGAAGAGCCTCATATTCGGTTTGGATGTTTGTACACTTATGATCTAGTCGGTTAAGAGCTTCAAAAATAGCCCCACTTGGTGAAATAATAATGACGCCAACACCACAACCATCCTTGCATACCGACCCATCAAAGTGTAGCTTCCATGGAGTAAAAGTAGCATAACCGACATTTAAATCAAGTTGCTTATCTATCCTATGTTCAACAATAAAGTCAGCTACAACTTGTCCTTTCATTGAATTTAAAGGTTCACAATGTAAATCATACTCAACTAAAGCATAAGCCAATTTGCCGACTCTACCACTCAAAATTTGTTTATGCAACATGTATTTAATTATGTCGGTTTGACATGCTACTATACAAGTACTAGGTAACAAATAATGTCTAAACTTGGTACAAGTATGATATAAGGATAAGCATAACTTTTCAATGAAAGTTTACCTCGTTTCGGCATCCAATAATCTCCTACTCTCGTATGCAACAATATGTTCCTTGCCTTCGGTTTCTTGAGTCAAAACACCTCCAATAACATCCCTCTCAGCCGCCACATAAAGCTTGAAAGGAACTCCACTCTTAGGTGCTTGAAGAACAGGTGGCGAAGTCAAATAACGCTTGATCTCATCAAATGCCTCTTGTTGATTTGCCCCCCAAGTGAAATCAAGATCATTTTTCAACCAAAGTAAAGGAGTAAATGCATTCACCTTCCCGGACAAGTTGCAAATGAATCTTCTCAAATAATTTCCCTTGCCCAAGAACTTTTGTAGATCTTTTTTTGCATGTAAGCGCTTTTACTTTACGAATAGACTCAATCTTTTTAGGATCAATTTCCACGCCATTCTCATGCACAATGAAACCCAAGAATTTTCCAGCCGATACACCAAAAGCACATTTGAGTGGATTCATCTTAAGTTTATACCGATGCATTCTCTCAAATGCAAGTCTTAAATCAGCTAAATGGGAATTATCTCCAGCCGATTTGACAACAATATCATCAATATAAACCTCTACTATGATGCTAAGTAAATCATGAAAAATCAAATTCATAGCTCTTTGGTAAGTAGCACCCGCATTTTTCAAACCAAAGGTCATAACTACCCACTCAAATAATCCAACAAAACCCGGACATATAAAGGCCGTTTTGGATATATCCTCTTTGGCCATAAAAATTTGATTGTAACCAGCATTACCATCAAGAAAGCTAAGAATCTTATGTCCGAATGTAGCATTAACAAGAAAATCGGCTATAGGCATAGGATATTCATCTTTAGAAGTAGCTTTATTGAGATCTCTAAAGTCAATGCAAACACGAAGCTTATTCGTTCCTTTTTTTCTCAAAGGGCACAATATTATAGATCCAATTAGCATATCGACAAGGTCTAATAAATTTAGCATCAAGCAAGCAATTGATTTCCTCCTTCACCCGGTCATAAATATCAAGATTAAAGTATCTAGCATGTTGTTTATAAGGCTTAAAACCAGGTTTAATGGGCAACTAATGTTCAACTAAATCACGGCTTAAACCAGGCATCTCATTATAATTCCATGCAAAGCAATCAACATACTCTTTTAATAACTTTATTAATTCAGATTTAAACAAAGGATCAACATTTTTGTTTACAAATGTCAGCCTAGGTATAGTGCCATCACCAATATCTACCTCCTCCAAAGGATTAGCCCACGTAAACCCTTGTCCTAACTTGCTCAAATCATCAAAATCTTCAATGGCTTCACAAATATCATTCTTATGTGCCTGATAGTGTTCACAACGCTGTTGTAACCACTCGAGATTGACATCCATCAAGTCCCAAAGAGTGATGTAGCCTGATCTTCAATCGGCTTCATAACAGCAGTAGCAAAACCATCCTTGGTAGAAGAAATAAGTTCTAGTCCAGATAAATCTAAACCAGATAAGCATTTAAGATTTTCATGATCATTCACAGAGGTACTATCGGCCACTGCAACACAAGCCAACACATCACCATGAATGACCTCTACCTCGTCACCTATCCATTGGATTAATATTTGACGCAAAGCAGAAGGCACACATTGATTTGCATGAATCCAATCACGGCCAAGGATTAAGCTGAAGTTACCTTGGGTCTCGACGATGAAGAAAGCGGTAGCCAACGTCTTGCTCCCAACAGTGAGCTCCATTGAAGCAACACCTTTGGCACCCATTGGCTTGTCTCCCGACACACCACTGATCGTCATGTTGGTCTTGATCAACTCCTCATCTGAACCTCCTAGCTTCTTGAACAAAGAATACGGCATCAAGTTGACAATCGCTCCTCCATCCACTAGCATGCGAGAGATAGGCTTCCCGTTGATGTGACCCTTCATGTATAAAGCTTTGAGATGATTTTCAGTGGTCTTGGGCTTATGGAAAATAGCTTCGTTTGGCCCGAAATCAAGGTGAGCAACATCCTCTTCCGAAAGCACATAACCATCCATTGACATATGCACCACATTGATATCCAAATTCATGCGCTCGGGAGAAGAATCGTAATCAACAAGCTCTTCATCGTCTTCTGGAGTAGGTGCTGATGCAGACTTGTCATCACAAACCATGGAAGTAGAAGAAGTGAAATCGAGCGGCGTCTCTGGGTCACCGGTCTAACCGACGTCGGCCACCAGTCTGACTGGTGCGACTGGTCTGACCGACTCCTCCACCGGTCCGACCGGTGCTGGCTGGGAGCTGGTCTTGGCTTTCCACTCTTTCCCTTGAGGTACCATAGGCCTGTACTGGTTGAATGCCTCATCCCTCTGTTTCTCCATCTCCTTTTCCTTGTTCTCCCAGAATCTCAAATGTTGAAGCTTCCTCCTTTGCGTGCACGCCAAACCGGTAGGACACCATCTTGGCAAGAAATACTTGGAGTTGTAGCCACTTCCACTAACCTAGTGGTCATTAGCAGTAGCAGATGCCCCTGGAGTAAATGTCACAACCTTATTGTTTGATACAATCAGTCTTTTGCCATCTTTCTCAATAGGAACATCCATTGACCCAATCTGGATAATGTCTTCATTTGTAGTCCTCTCTGAGTCAATATCCATCTTCTGCACCTCCTCTTTCCGCTTTGGCTTGTAGACTTGCTTCATGGGAGCTGGTGTAGTTTGTCGAGTTGCACCGGACGGACCGGTGCCGGAGGTCGGTCTGACCGGTGTCTGCTTGGGTCGACCGGTTAGACCGGTGCCTGGGATCGGTCGAACCGGTGCGGCCTAGTAACCTTGACCAGGATAGTGAGGTGCCCAACGGTCTTGCATAGGCCTGGATATCCTGTCCATAGCTGGTCTTCTTAGCTCTCCCCATCCAAGATGAAACGCTTGTTGATACGACATCCACATAACTCCATTATCATCATAAATTGGACGCGATGGATGTGAACTTGATGGCGCCCAAGATGGAGCAAAGTGCCTTGGCTGCGATGATTCACCCTTGTACCTTATAGTAGCTATTGAGGGAGAAGATGACCCCTCTTGATGTGTAGGTGACATCATCCTTTTTTAATGGCCGATCACTCGTAACGGCCTTTTGCTTGGAATACTTGTCAAATAGCATGTCGAAAGTGACCTTTGGCTTGGGACCACTCCCCTGATTTTTTGCTACATTAAGCTTCCAGTTACCAATCTCCGGACGGCTTGGCTTAATCATCCTCGGACGGCCCTGGGGCACACCGGTCTGACCTGGTCAGGCTCAGACGGTCGCTGATAGGTGGGTGTGGACGACCCTTGCCCCCCATGTCCAGAGGCTCTGACAGTAACCTTGAAAGTTTCTTTGCCATCAGGAGTCTTGGTATAAGCAACTTCTCGCACTAACTCTTTTCCTCTCAAGTCGGGCTTAGCTTCCCCGACCACCACATTTTTGCCCTAAGTTGTTTCAGCTTGAGACGGCCGAACCAATACCTTGGGCTGCTGTAATTCTATAGTGTTGACAGGAAAAGGTGCTTTGTCCACTTGCATCTCATGAAACGTCAAACGACCTTCATTAATGGCCGATTGAACCTGTCGACGAAACACATTGCAATCATTAGTAGCATGAGAAAAAGAATTATGAAACTTGCAATATGCATGCCTTTTCAACTCATCAAGAGGAGGTAAAGTATGCGTTACTTTAATGTTTCCAGATTTAAGTAATTCATCGAAGATACGATCACATTTAGAAACATCAAAAGTAAATTTTACTTCTTCTTGCCGACCTTTACTAGCCGGCTTAAGAGATGAGCAAGAATAAGATTTTTCTTTAGAGGGCCAAATAAATTTAGTGGCATAAACTTCATTATCACTATCGCTCGAACTATCAGAATCATAATCAAGCATATGCACATTTGAACGACGTGATTTAAAGTTATATTTTTCTTTATTCATTCAGTTTTCAACAATTAAAGCTCTCACTTGAACTTGAGCAACCGAAAGAAAATCAGAACCCTCTATTTTATCTCTAATGGAGGATCTTAAACCCTTTAAGCAAATGTCAGCAAGATCCATATTAGTAATTGACAAATTGAAACAACGATTTTTAGTTTCTTTAAACATTTTAATATAAGAGGAGACATTTTCATCTCTCCCTTGCCTAACCGATGTCAAATCTGTCAATTTTAATTGCATACTCCCACTATAAAAGTGATCATGAAATTTACGCTCTAATATATCCCTAGATATAATAGAACCGGAGCAAGCGAAGAAAACCAAGAAAAAGCGATGTCAGTCAAAGATAAAGAAAATAAACGCACTTTAAGAGCATTATAAGCACCCGCTTCATCTAGTTGAGCTGTGTGTTGACTAATATGTTCCCACGTGGTTCGGTCATCATCACCACTAAATTTGATCAAATCAGGCATACGCCAACCACGTGGTAGAGGGAAATTATCAAATTCAGGATCATATGGTTTTTGATATAAATTTGTATTACCAATATCAACACCAAGTTTTGTTTTTATCACATTAGCCAAATCTTCCTTAAATTTACTAAATTCCACCCAATTAGGATTATTTGGCTGTTGTGGAACCGGATTCACCATATTCATCTTATTTAAGTAGGGAGACATCTTAGCATGAGCAAGCCTATAACTTTCATAAACATCATCAGGAATCATATTCTTTTGAGCCATTGAATTAATAGTCATACTATAATATGGTCCAGGACTACCAATTGTATTATGAAAAGTTGGCATGATAGAAATTGGCTCAGGCTGTTCAGGCATAAGATCCAGTGCATTGGTCTGACCGGTCAGACCGGTACCCTGCAACGGTTCGACCGGTGCGGCCATATTTGGCCTGAACGGTTGGAACTGTAGGTTTTGACCAATGGGATCATGCGGCACGCCATACTGATAATTCATACTATTAGTAACATGTAAAGGTGCTAAGCTAGGATGAATTCCCTTATTAATTTTATGACCACTACTATTAGTTTCATTGTTATTAAAACCAGCAATACTCCTATCTTTTTCAAGATCTTCTAAATGTTCTAAACGAGCAATATATGAGGCAAGCGATCCATCATTATCTTCAGTAAACATCTGAGGAGATGAAGTAGGAAGTGGTTTGCTTATAGTGGTTATTACCTCAACCATTTTGTCGTTTAGCTTGATCGCTGACAGCTCGAATTCTTTCAATCTTGCTACCTTGCCATGACGATCCTTCTTGACGCCTGCGAGGAATTGGACTTGCATGTACTCTTGCAACGTCTTGAACTTCTGTTGCTCTTCCGGAGAAGGATCCTCTAATGAAGCTGTGACGATGTTGTTCATGTCGAGGTCGCAACGAGATCCCATCTGGCTAGGGTTAGATTGAACGGTTTTGGAAACCTGATCTTCCTTCCCCAGTGGAGTTGCCAATTTGTTGACGCTTTCTCGGTCAACAACGCGGGAGCGCTAGATCACGCTGCAGTCAAAAAACCTGAACTCGTCGAGCTCCTGCCCAGACCAGTCTGACCGGTGTACGCAGAGGCACGGTGAAAAACCTACGAGCACTGCCTCGGGAGGGACCCTGTCGGAGGTGGCACGCCTAGGGTTGCTCTGAGATCGGTAGGCCACTCAGAACGTCCTTGATCGCCGTCGAGACAAACAAGGAAAGCAAAGGGTAGGAAAAAGCTAGGGTTTGAGAGTAAAAGTTGTAAAAAGATATGATCGATTGGGTGATAGCTCCTCAACCGGCCGTGACCCTTTATATTTATAGGGTGGGGAGGTCTTACCTTGCTAGAAAATCCTTTACAAGTTGAAAAACACTATGACTCCTCAATTCTACTCGGACTCGGGGTCTACCGGTCAGACCGGTCAAGCCCACCAGTTAGACCGGTGCGGCCCTTGCCGGACCGGCTACAGTGTGCCACCGGTCTGACCGTTCCTGGGAACCGGTCTGACCGGTGGCGACCAGCCTGGTCGGCTCGGTGCCAATTTTGGGTGCAAACAGATAGACACTTCACAGAGTTCAGAGGTACAAGGTATGGTTTGGAATATCTCTTATGCTCGTTTCATACCTTTAGATATCATGTCTCACCTTGATCTGACTCCCTTTACTCGGGACGAGCAAAGGTCAAGTGTGGGGGTGTTGTTGATGGCGGTTAAGTGCTACTTTTACATCATCAATACCTGCATAAAATAAATGGAAAGTGATCATCAACACTAGAATAGAGCTTGATACTGATAGTTTCCACAAGTGTTGGTGTTTCTAGCTTATGTTGCAGGATGCACCGAAATACGTGCTAAATGGTACAATTGAGAGCAAGTGGTCCAAAGACTTATATAGGATGTCATCATAAACAACCTCAAATACCAAATTAGACTGCATCATTACGACGGGCTCATCGAGACGATCGAAACATATATATCATTTGTCTACTTCGGAGTCTGGATGGAAAAGATATACACAAGACAAGATCATACTCCTGATATTCTGTGCAGTCTTCATTGGAGATCGGACAGTCCATTTTTTTTAAGCTGACAAAGAAACGTCGATAGCAGATTGAGCGGAGTAAGAATTTAAGTGCCCTGAATTATGAAGCAGCAAAGTAACTTCAGAAATAATCATTGGCAAACAGTTTTGTCCAATTTTAATAGTGGCAAACAATTTAACTTCACAGAAGATAATCCCTAACATTTTTTTAGAAAGGGTTTACCCTGCTTTATAGAAAGCAAATAAGGTTGGTTTTACGCACAATGCTCGGGACTCCAACTTACAAGCAAACCAAAAGGCTCCTATGAGCAGCAAACATCACAGAGAAAACAAAAGCGAACTCCCCTACACCGGGAGGCACCAGTTTACAACAGCAAGCCTCTAAGCCTCTAAAACAAAACTGTTTTAGAGGGCATAAAAGAAGCTTCTAGAACTGAATGGACAAGCAAGGCCGGGGTTATGGTTACTTCAACAGATCATTACTCATGGATGAGCTCATGTATGTGTCTAGCGAATGGTGATGATGCGAGCACGGAGCGGCTGCTTCATGACGACGCTACCATCGACTGCTTCCGCCATGTGCTCCACTGCCATGCCATCCATCGGCAGGCGCCACTCCAGGTCCTTCACCATCCTCGCCACCAAGTACTCGGCATGGTGGATGCCGACGGAGTAGCTGGGGCACATGCGCTGCCCGGCGCCGAAAGGCATCATCTTGATCTCCCGTCTGCACGTGATGTCGACGCCGCAGCCCTCCCCACCATCCAGGAACCGGTCCGGCCAGAACTCTCGTGCCGCTGTCCATACCATCTCGTCGCGCCCGATCTCTGCCGCGACGAAGTTCACCTCTGCGCCCCTCGGCACCATGTAGTCACCGACCATCACACCGTCAGTTTGCACGCCGCGTCGCACCAAAAAGTGAGCCGGTGGGTGCAGACGCAGGCCCTCCAGCACCACGGCCTTGAGGTACGTCATCACCTAGATGTCATCACCGTCGTGGTCTTCCAGCTTGCACGATGACCGGATCACCTCCTCGCGCACCATGGCCTGCACGTCCGGGTGGTTCACCAGCTCTGCCATGATCCACTCCACCAGCTTCACCGTAGTGTCCGTCGTGATGATGAGGAACTCAGAGTAGAGGTTGACCATCTCAGCGTCCGTGAGCGAGCGGTGGTCAGCCTCATCAGACACACGCAGCGCACGAAGCGAGTCCGCGTAGCTCGGCGGGGCGGCGTTGACATCACCGTCATGCTTCCCACGCACAGCGTGGATGAGAGGGATGAACAGCTCGTCCAGCCTCCGCCGCACCGCGACGTTCGCCTCCCACCGGCGGCGGAACAGACGCTTGGTGAGCACGGGGAAGAAGGTGAAGACGGGGACCAAACTGGTGAGCGAGAGGAGTGTCTGGTGCTGCAGCTCCTCAATCTCGCTGATCACATCCTGGTCCAGCCACGTGCCGAAGCACATATACAGGCTCAACTCAAATATGGCGCAGCGGAGGAACGGCCTCAACGTGATGGCACCGCCAACATCATCTTCAGAAATAGCAGCGCCAACACTCTGACGACGACAAGAGAGGAGGTTGTCGATGAGTCTGTCGCACGCCCGCCGCATGGCGGGCGCAAAGAGGGCGATGCGGGCGGGCTGCAGTTGGCCGGCGAGATTGTGATGCACGAGGCACCAGTAGGTGCCGTAGGGCGACAAGCCGATATTATAGCCGCCAGAAGTGAAGAGGCTGATGATCGGGTCGACCGGTGGCGTACGGTCGGCGAAGGTCGCGCCGCCCTGGACGAGGAGGCTGTGTGCAAGATGGCGGTCAGAGATGAAGACGAGGAGCGTGTCGGCAAGGCAGAGTGAGATGACAGTGCCATAGCGGGCGTGCAGGTCACAGAGCAGTGGGATCAGGTCGATCAGGGAGCGCCTGCGCCGCATCGCTAGGAACTTTGCGAGGAATAGCAACGCCGGTGGGCCGGGCGGGAGGCGGCCGGTCTTGGGGTTCTTGCGGCTGCGGGCTCGGCCGAGTAGTGCTAGTGAGAGGGTGACGATGAGGGCGATGACGATAGTGGTAGCAATAAGGAGGAAGAAATGTGTTGTTGAGGAGGTGAAGGATTTTGTCTCCAATGCCAATGCCATGGCAGATCGATCAGCAGGCACGCGAGTGACTGTGCTGTGTGGCTAGTATATTAGTAGTAGATGATGTGGATAGTTAGTGGACAATGACGTGGGTGGTATAGTGAAATAAAATTGGTTGCACTAAGAGGTTGGAAGTTAGTGGGATGGCTGTGGATAAGCATTGATGTGGATGACTTATGTTGAGGTAAAATTGGCTCAATTAAGAGATTGGAATTTAGTGAGATGACATGTCTATTAGTAGGTGATGATGTGGATATATAG
Organism: Cenchrus fungigraminus; assembly: GCA_036936925.1. Classification (NCBI taxonomy): domain Eukaryota; kingdom Viridiplantae; phylum Streptophyta; class Magnoliopsida; order Poales; family Poaceae; genus Cenchrus; species Cenchrus fungigraminus. Next base: position 118,028,320 of record CM072773.1, read on the forward strand.
TTAGTGGACAATGATGTGGATGCCTTACATTTTGAGATAAAATTGGTTGCATTAATAATTTGGAAGTTAGTAGTATGACGTGGCTATTAGGTTAGTGGACAATGGTGTTGATGGTTTACATGTTGAGATAAAATTGATTGCATTGAGAGGTAGGAAATTAGTGGGATGACATATCTATTAGCAGGAGATGATGTGGATAGCTAGTGGACAATGATGGAGATTGTTTATATGTTGAGATAAAATTAGTTGCATGAAGAGATTGGAAATTAGTGGGGTGACGAGGCTATTAGTGGGAGATGACGTGGATGGCTGACATGTTAAGATAAAATTACTTGTATTAAGATATTGGAAGTTAGTGAAATGACATGTCTATTAGTATGAGATGATATGGATAGCTAGTGGACAATGATGTGGATTGTTTATATGTTGAGATAAAATTAGTTGCATGAAGAGGTTGGAAGTTAGTGTGGTAACGAGGCTATTAGTGGGAGATGACGTGGATGGCTGACATGTTAAGATAAAATTGGTTGTATTAAGAGATTGTAAGTTAGTGATATGTCTATTAGTATGAAATGATGGGGATAGCTAGTGGACAATGACGTGGATTGTTGCTAATATGCTGAGATATAACTTTTAGTGTGGATTAGCTCTATATAAGAGACAGATAGGTGTAGACGATATAGCCATGGGCGCCGCACCACGTGCATGTGGATCGAACTTACACAATGATATACACGCAAAGATGGGTCAAGAAAATCATATGTAACATACAAAATCAAGCAGCTACACTACTAGATCTCGACTATCCACAAACAATCAATGGAGGACGACAACGTTATGGTCCTCGCGGTGGGCGTGGCCATCCTGCTGCTCGTCGTCTCCAAGCTCAGATCTCTGCTCGTCACTAAGAACAAGAAGTTGAAGCTCAACCTTCCCCCGGGGCCATGGACCCTACCATTGATCGGCATCGTTCACCACCTAGACATGAACCCAGTAATCCATCGAACGCTGCACAACCTCTCGTGCAAGCATGGTCCGCTGATAATGCTCCGGCTGGGCGAGGTAACCCACGCTAGTGGTGTCATCGGCGGAGGCCGCAGAGGCGATCACCAAGATGCACGACACCACGTTTGTCGACCGCCACGTGAACACCACCCTGGGGGTGTTCAGCTTCAACGGCACGGACCTTATTTTCGTGGCCTATGATGAGCGGTGGCGCCAGCTCCACAAGATTTGTGTGTTGGAGCTGTTGAGCGCTAGGTGTGTGCGGTCGTCTCAGCACGTCCGCGAGGAGGAGGTGACACGGTTCGTGGGGAGCCTCGCCGCGTCCGCGTCCACCAGCGACGGCGCTACGGTGGACCTGTGTTGGCAGTCCCGGCTCTACCAGTGATGGCCTGGTTGCTGCAGAAGACGGCCCAAGGCCCATACGAAGTGTTAGGCCCAGTGTGCATGTGTTCGACCCCGAATGGGCAAAGTGAAATGTATAAGTCTCTTGACAGTGAAGGAGAGAGGCATGAGAATTGTAACCTAATCTGAACTTTGTATCCTTCCTCTCTGTTCAACTATCTTCTCCTTCTTGTCTCAGTCCCTGCTGTCCCTTCCTCCTCTCTGCCACCGCCGAACTGCTGCTAACAATCCAGTATCAGAGACAGTGGTGTCCGGTGAGCGTGATTCATCGTGGCCGGTTCCGATCTCTGAGCTCGATCTGCGTTAGCACCTTGATTCGACTCTTCCCGGGCTGGATCTCCACAACCCCGACTACACCTACTTCCAGAGGAAGTTCCATGGCACCATGGACGCGACCACCAAGCTCCTCCTCGACGAGATGAAGAAGATGGGAGACCGCATCGACAAACACCTCGACAGCCGCCTCAAGAGCCTGGAGAAGCATGATGATGCCATCGGCGACCGCTTCAAGCCGATTGAGGAGAAGGCCGAGGAGATCATGGCGTGGAAGCAGGACGTCGACTCGACGGTCATGGTTCTTGTCATCAAGCTTGACTCCATTGAACAGCTCATCGGCAAGGTCGACACCATTGATGGGCTCAGGCAATAGATCTTCAACATCAGCAACAAGATCGATCGAGTGGTTCTCGACCGTGGGGGATCTGCGCCGGGCATCTTGCCCAAACCAAAGACGGCTACGGCCACTCCACCTGCCGGCAACCCAGCCGTTAGCCCCGATGGGCACCACTTCGACAACCACCTCCAGGAGAATGGCTTTGGGTCTGTCATTGCCTATACCCAACTCCCGGTCAAGAGTACGTACTCAAATTCACAGCCCAAGTTAAATTCTCATCGCTTTCTTGGTTCTAGTGGTTCTGCTATAGTAAACACCATCAGTCATTGGCCTAAGCTTCCCTTTCCTAAATTTGATGGTGACAATCCCAAATTATGGCAATCTCGTTGTGAAAATTATTTCGACATGTCGGGTGTTGACATGTCTAATTTGGTGCGCATTGCTACTATGTACTTTGATTGTCCTGTGGCTAGATGGTCACAATCGGTGGAAAATAAGGCCAATTATGTTAGTTGGGATGTGTTTTGTAAGTTGGTTCATGATAGGCTTGGGAGGGACCAACATGAGTTGTTAATTCGCCAGTTGTTCCACATTAAACAGTCTGGTTCAGTAGCAGATTATGTAGAACAATTTTCCCAGTTGGTAGATCAGCTTTCAGCTTATACTTCTACCACAGATCCATTGTGTTATACCTTAAGGTTCATAGATGGTCTTAGGGAGGATATAAGATCTATTGTTCTTGGTGCATTAGGTCCTGGATAAGCCTGGATGGCTTACGCCATGTTTTCCGGAGCCCCCAAGCGGATGACGCGGAAGGCGATAGCGACCCCAACCCCGATCTAGATCGTTTCTCCAGCGATCTTGATCCTGGAAGACCGGCGACCACTCCGGTCATGATGACCATGCCCCGCCCACCGGCTCCCAGCCGGCGGCGGCCACCGCATATCGACAGTTAGCCGTTCCGGCACCGTCAACCCTAAATCCTGCCCGCTAGGGGTGCGCCGCTTAGCAACCCTAGTTTTCGGGATCACTCTGGTGTGTGTGTGTGTGTCTACTTCCTGTACACATACATCCCGTCTTCCCCACTTGCCCCGGTGGCCATGGCGTCATCAGGCAGTGGTGTGCCGGCCCAGTCGGATGTCAATGTTGCTGATTTGATGAAGAACCTAAACCTCACCGAGGAGGAGGAGATGGTAGCGGCTTTCAGCGACGATGAGAAGGATACGTCTAGTCCTGTAGCTGCTTGGGCACTCTTGGGTAAGGTCCTCTCTCCGTCGATAGTGCACGCCTCCGCAATCCAGGGTGCCATGAGACCGGCCTAGGGAAATCCAACGGGCTTGAAGATCAGGATGATCGGACGCAAGGAGGATAACTGAAGAGTATCTTGGCCCCCTAAGTCGGTTTTGGTGATTTAATGATGGCCCATTAAGCTACTAATGATGTATTGAGTATATGAGCAGGTACTAAAATTCTAAGATGGCATCTAAGCGCTTCATTGCTCTATAAAAAGGAAGTAATCCTAAAAGAAGGATTCCTTAGAGGTTTATTTATTTTATATTTTGAAATTGAGTCCTAGGAATGCCGTACTATTAAGAGGGACATGGATTGTATCTTCCAAGAGTTGAAAAGGTGCTCTAGATGACTAACCAAAATCCTATGAGAGACATCTTGCACTGCACGATCACCGAGATATCCTTAAGTGTGCTGACTCTGGAAGGCCGGACAATCCGGGTTTTATCCCGGACAGTCCGGACTTCCCGGAGTCTCCGGGCTTGGTCTGGATTCTCCGGGTCTTAGAGCTGTAACGGCTCTTTTCTGGGTGAGGAGGTATTTATACCCCCTCAACCCTATCCATTCTCTCTCTCTTGCCTCATTTCGACCTGTAGCATTCAGAACTCCTTCTCCCTCCTCTTTACTCCCCTTGGCACTTGGTTGTTGAGCTTTGGTGGGGATTAAAGGAGGAATTCAAGGCTTGAGCAAGTGAGAGTGCTAGTGAGCTGATTTCCCATCTCTAGAGCACCTCGTTCTTCGCTTGGTTGGCAATCTCGTGTTTGTTACTCTTGGAGCTTTGAGCTCCTAGCCGGCTAGGCGTTGCCTTGGAGCATCCAAAGGATTGTGGCTGCCCAAGGAAATTTGTATTACCCCGTGATTGAGTAAGTAACCCTAACTCGATCTTTGTGGTCGCTAGGGGGAGGAAAGTGACCTAGGTGTAAAGGTCCACCCTTTGTGGGTTCCTCAACGGAGACGTAGAGCTCAAGGTGTGAGCTTGAACTCCGGTAACAAATCCCTTGTGTCTCTTGTGCTTGTTGCTCTTGTTATATGCTTGAAATCCTCTTGAGTTCATTTCTAGGGTTTGTGGCGGATCTACTCCGTGGTGAGGTTCCTACTATTTCTAGGTGGTGGAACAGGCTTATATCTCTGTATTGCATAACCTATTTTCACAGATTTGAGTTTGGCCAAGTTTGATTGCAGTTGATTTAGTCGCCACCTCAAAGGCTGGACAATCCAGACATTTTCCCGGATACTCCGGATTTCCTGGAGTATCCGAAAAAATATCCAGAGACTCCGGACCTTGGTCTGATAAGTTGTTTTAAGTTGTGATTTTTCAGGAGCGACTATTCAACCCCCCCCCCCCCGTCTAGTCGACCTCTAGATCCTTTCAATTGGTATCAGAGCAGGTTGCTCCGTTTGAAGCTTAATCGCTTGGAGAAAAGAGATGTCGACCCCAACTAATCAAGCAACGCCGCCCGATGGTGACTTGACCAACCTCGGTGGGAATCAACCGCCCGTGAACACACCCGAGGGTCCTACGGGTGTAGCGGGAGGTGCCGGTGGTGCAAGCACAAGTCATCATCCAAGAAATGAAGATGGTGGATCATCTTCATCAAGTGATGAAGACTTTGATGATGCAAGATCAAACCGCTCCACTCGTCGGCCTTCGGGAAGGGAGTTTTCTAGAATCCCTTATGATTACTCCAATTTAATATTTGATAAACCATCGAGTTCCCACCACATTGGAAAAATACCCCAATTTGATGGAACCGGCTATTCCAAGTGGAAGAACTCGATGGAGGAGTATTTGATGGCGGTAAACCCCGCACTTTGGAGTGTTGTGAACAGGGGAATCACTTTTCCTAGTGGAGATGCTACCTTGACACAAGCTCAAGCGGATGAAATTCAACGCAACTATCAAGCCATTCGCATCATCAAGAGCTCTCTCACCGCCGAAGAATATGACAAGGTTGATGGTTTGAAGTCCGCCAAAGATGTGTGGGACACTCTCTTTATCAACCATGAAGGAACAAGGCAAGTTAGAGAAGGAAGAATTCGAGCTCTTGAGAGTGAGCTCAACCGCTTCGTCATCAAAGAAGATGAATCTCCACAAGACATGTACAACCGCTTGAACAAGATCATCAACAAGATCAAGTCTCTTGGAAGCATAAGATGGGGAAGAAAGGAAGTAGTTGATAAGATCCTCTCCGCGTATATGGCTAGGGATGTTCAACTCCCTACACTTATTAGAGAGAAGAGAGGCTTCAAGAAGTTCACTCCGGCGGATGTGATTGGTAGAATTGAAGAACATCTTATCACCGTCAAGGAGTCAAAGCTCTCACAAGAAATGTCAAAGATGCATGAACAAATTGAGAAGAACAAGGGAGTAGCTCTCAAAGCTTCAAGCAAGGACAAAAAGAAGAGGGCAAGCTCATCATCCTCCAAGACCGTGGTCAAGGAAGATAGTGATGAAGATAGTGATGACACCTTGACTCCCGAGCAAATGGCTCTATTTGTGAAGAGGTTCACTAAGGTAATGAAGAAGGGTGGCTTCTTCAACAAGAACAAAGACAAGGACAAGATCAAGACCAAGAGAATGTCCAAGAGGCCATGCTTTGGGTGTGGCAAGGAGGGTCATTTCATTGCGGAATGCCCCAATATCAAAGTGAGAAGAAGAGACACCAATAAGTATGACAAGAACAAGAAGAAGGAAGTTGGTGAAGATCATTTGGGTGAAGAATGGGATTCAAATGATGATAGCTCCGACTCCGATGATGAAGCGGGGCTTGCTACAATATCCATTGCTCAACCCATTGACAAGACATCACTCTTTGGAGATCTCACCGACGATGAAGATGACTTCACCCACACATGCCTCAGGCTAGGGGCACTAAGGTAGACACTAAACCTTCTCCCCTAGATGTTGATGATGATGTTGATAGTGATGATGAATTTGAAAGAATGATCACTAGTTTTGACAAGAAAGCAACCAAAAGAATCATGAACCTTCTAAATGAAATCAAGAATAGAGATGAGACTCTTGAGGTGCAAGAAGAGCTCTTTAGACTTGAGCGAGAGAAAACCATTGCCCTTGAGAATGCCCTTGTAATTGAAAAGAAGGGTTTCAAGGTGCAAGAGGGCTTGCTCAAAGAAAAAGAGGAAGAAATTCTTATCCTCAAGAACTCTCAAGCTAAAGAGGCCGTTGTAGTAGATGAATTAACTAGGAAGTCTTTCTTAGCTAAGGATGCTTGTACTAGACTTGAGAATGAAAAGGTTGAACTTCAAGAGAGCCTAAAATGCTTGAAAGCTAGTCACATTGCAATTGAAGTTCAACTTGATAATCTTAAGAATAGTACTAAAACAACCTCTAATGATACTACCTCTAACTCTAATGCTTCTACAAGTAATGGTTGTTCTAGATGCTATAAACTTGATATAAATGCTTATGCTACTAACATTGCCGAGATGAATGCAATGAAGAAAGAAATTGCTCGGTTGTCAAACTCTCTTGTTGAGGAAAAGAAGAAGGAACCTAAGAGAGGAGAGTTTGAGAACCATACCAAGGGCTTTAGTTCAAACTACATGAAGAAGTTTGGCTTTGAGAACGGGAAGGGCCTAGGTAAGAATGAGCAAGGCTCCAAAGACCCTATCCCATTCATCAAGAACAACCACACAAGGGGTGTGGGAACAAGAAATGTGGTGCATGGGATGAAGCAATTGGGTGCCAAGGTTGAAGGTAAACAACCTAGGCTCATCACTCCCATCAAGTTCAAGAGCTCCAATGGCACATCCCATGAACCACAAGTCAAGACCAAAGTGGTGCAAGCCAAGCAAACCAAGAAGCCCAAGGCACATGCTTCACAAGACAACTTTTATGCCGATTATGTGTTGACTTGGAACCACAAGGGTAAGGTGGTGGCCAAGTATGTGGGACCCCACACACAAGGTTCTATGATCAAAAGGAATGTGTGGGTGCCTAAAGTTCTTGTGACTAACGTAAAAGGTCCCAACTCTCATTGGGTACCTAAAAACCAAGCCTAATTTGTTTTGTAGGCATACTCCTCTGGTGGATCCAAATGGGTGATTGATAGTGGATGCACTAATCATATGACCGGGGAGAAGAAGATGTTTATGTCTTGTGAAATGATTGAACATCCTACGGAAAAGATTGCCTTTGGAGGCAATGGTGGTGGAACGGTTGTTGGTCTAGGTAAAATTGCTATCTCAACCAATCATTCAATTTCCGATGTTTATTTGGTTGAATCTTTGGACTACAATTTGTTGTCCATGTCACAACTTTGTGAGATGGGCTACAATTGTTTGTTCACCAATGAGGGTGTGACCGTCTTTAGAAGAGGCGATGACTCCGTTGCTTTTAAGGGTGAACTCAAGGGAAGGCTTTATTTGGTGAATTTTACATCGGAGAAAGCCCAACTTGATACATACTTAATGGCAAAGTCTAGCTTGGGTTGGATTTGGCATCGCCGGCTAGCCCATGTTGGGATGAATAATCTCAACAAACTTCTAAAGGGGGAACACAACCTAGGACTAACAAAAGTTCATTTTGAGAAAGATAGAATTTGTTGTGCTTGTCAAGACGGAAAGCAAGTTGGTGCTCCTCACCCCTCCAAGAATGTACTCACCACTACAAGACCATTAGAATTGCTTCACATGGATATCTTTGGTCCCGTGGCCTATGTTAGTATTGGAGGGAGCAAGTATGGATTTGTCATTGTTGATGATTACTCTCGGTATACATGGGTTTTCCTTTTGCGTGACAAGAGCAAAGTTCATGATGTATTCAAGAAGTTTGCAACTAGAGCCCAAAATGAGTTTGATGTGAAGATCAAGAGAGTAAGAAGTGACAATGGCTCCGAGTTCAAGAACACCAACATTGAAGAGTATCTTCATGGTCAAGGCATTGGTCATGAATTCTCCATCCCATACACTCCTCAACAAAATGGGATAGTGGAGAGGAAGAATAGGACTCTCATAGAAGCCACAAGAACTATGCTTGATGAGTACAAGACTTCGGATAGTTTTTGGGCGGAAACGGTCAACACGGCTTGTTATGCTATCAACCGTTTATATCTTCACAAGCTTCGACACAAGACCGCCTATGAGCTCCTAACCGGTAAGAAGCCTAATGTGTCTTACTTTAGAGTTTTTGGTTGTAAGTGCTTCATCCTCAACAAGAAGCCCAAGAACTCTAAGTTTGCACCTAAAGTTGATGATGGTATTTTTCTTGGTTACGCCTCAAATGCTCACGGCTATCGCGTTCTCAACAAGACCACCGGTAGTGTTGATATAGCGTGTGACGTGACATTTGATGAATATAATGGCTCTCAAGTGGAGCAAGTTGAGGAAGTGTGTGTAGGCAAGGAAAAGACCTCTACAAATGACATCAAGAAGATGGCCATTGGCGAAATCAAGCCTCAAGAAGAAGATGATGAAGTTGAAGTCATTGAAGCATCACCAAACCTCACTGCCGCTGCAAAACCTGGACACTCCGGAGAAAAGTCCAGAGAATCCGGAAATCCCGGAGATTCCGGAACCAATGTGACAGAACCATCCAAATTAATTCCCATTTAACACACATAACCTATCCACTTGGTCATTATGCATTAAAGAGGAGTTAACTTGTCGATATCTGCCGGGTCAAGCCCGGTAAATCACTTATAAAACAGGATCGAAGATTGTACACTAAGACTCACACGACGGCGAGTTCAGAGATAATTAATACCACCTTAATACATCATATTCATCATTTATTCATTATTACAAAACCAGTTCCATACAGGAAAGTAAACAGTTCAGAGTTTGAAAACACAGCGGAAATAAAATACTACTCGTCAGAAGCAACATCACGGGAAGCCATCCATGATATCACTAAACACTGTCATCTTCCCACACACTTCCCAAAGGGTGGGAGAGAACCAGTCCACGAATACCATCAACACACCAACACCTGCAAAAGGTATCAACAAAGCAAGGCTGAGTATACTAATACTCAGCAAGACTTAACCGTTGGGTGATGGAAAATCACCAACTCTCTAGACATGCAAGCTTTTTGGCTAGTGGGTTTCTTTTGCTGAAAAGCAACAAAGAGTATGTCCTTACTTTCAAGTTTTAGCTCCAAATTCTAGTTCATTAACCATTACTAAGTAAGCAACTACACAAGCAAAGTTGTGCAAACAATTAAGCATACAACAGTATTACTTCTCAATTTCATCATTAAGGGACATAGAGTGTATGGATAAGCAATCTCGGATAACGGTGAGAGGCCGACGATCGATCGATTAATAACCTTGCAAGGGAAACCTAAACATACGGGAGAATGCCTACCCCATCATACGACCACGGCCCAACGGGCAGGGTACACACCAACCAGACGGTTCCCAATCTTCCTCAGTTCAGGATCAAAGCCCACAGTCATCGGTACAAGGATCACTGGCAAGGCCCAACGTCCTTCCAGTCTCACACATGCACCACCGGTGGCGAGCCGGGGGAACAAATCCCAAGATTAGTGGTAGAGAGTTCCCTTACTGGATCAAAAAGGTACTAGGCTTACCGGTCCCATTCCCGACAAATGTTTAGTATGTTCAAACGCTTAACCACAGACCTACTTGGCCGGAGCTGGTCCCATGCTCTTACCACGTGAGCGGGTAGGTTTAACAAATCTTATGATTCCAACATAAGAAACCTATAGCTCGCGAGTGACGAACATCACTCGACTTCTACCGGGTCCTTAGAGCATGGCAACTAGCAACTTATCAACTAGTATTGGAACATAGGAACCTAAGATCATGCATCTAGGGTTTCAATTCAACTCCTGAAACTTAAATGCACAAACATAGCAAAGATAATTGCATAAGTTGAAAACATAGGTTATGCTCCGGGGCTTGCCTTTACTTAGCAAAGTTAGTTGGAGATCCTCCGAACTTGGTTCGGGTCTTGTTGTACAACCAACACGTTCACCTTCTCCTTCAACTAGCTCTCCTTCAGGTTCCAGCACCAACGCGTAGCTCTGGACCGGATGTTCTACACGATATGCACATGCATACTTTAAGCATTCGTTTTTAAGAAGGAAGAACTCAGTTTATAAATAAAGGATAAACATGAGGTGTATTGTTGGCCACATTCACCTGGATAAGAATATATCCAGCATACTCTTCCTTAATTAAGGAATTGTATGTTTGTTATTTATCTTTCTTATTTGATGGGGATTGTGTGCACATTTAAATTAATTAACTTATTTAACTTCACCAAAATAAAAGGTGCTGTTCAGGGTGTACTTTGGTGAAGCTTTGTCTTTTAAACTCAAGTCACATTAAAGGTGATTTTGGTTTTTCTTTTATTTCACTTATTAAGCTTGAATTACTTCCAAAATTAATTCTGGGTGTTCCACACACAAACAAACAGAGACAAAATTAACACAAGCACATTCCATGGCAACAAAGCTACTGCCCAAAATTTAGATCAAACTAAGCTATATGCTGCACATGAAAAATCTAACAAGATTTAGCTGACTAAAACATGACTTATTTATTCAGAAAGATCTACACATGACATAGCTTCAAGAAATTACACAGAGCATAAACATGGCAGTACTGAGCTACTCACAAAAATTCAGATTAAACCAAGCTATAGATCTAGCATGAAAATTACAACACTATAACACTGCTGAAAAGATAAATAAATCACACAGCAAGATATAAGCATGCATTGAGGCTACAACCTTTACCACAGCTATAACTAGGTTAAACAAGACTACACAAAAATTATCAAGGCCAGGAACTATTTAAAACATGCTTTATTAAAAAAGGCTCATTCTAAAGACCTAAATTAATTAGAGCTAGATAAAGATGTTAAAAGCTACTAATATTTTTACCATAGCTTCATCTAAGAATATAGAGGCTACTGCAAAAAGATTAGATTTATTTGCTTAACAAATTATTTACAACTAAACAGGAACTTAAAAGCTATCATATATCAAACTTAAATCATAACCAAAGATATACAATAGATCTATGTGTAATATTTTTACACAAGAGCAATTATATCAAGGCTAACAACATATTAAAATTTCATAGGCAGATCAGCTATAGATTTCAAAGAATTGCAAATCTATACAAACTGATCAATTCAAAATTATTTAAAATCTATAAAGAAATTTACAAAATTCCTTTCTAGAAAAGTTGCATCTGTTCATGTAGAGCTCAGAACATTTGAGTTTGTATTTTTCTGATTTTTATTTGATTTTCTATGCATTTTAGAAGATCTTAGCCAATTAAACAAAATCATGAAGAATCTTCTTTCATCCGAGTCCTCGGGCAAGTTTTAGTTTCACAAGCATGCCCTTATAATTACACAAAGGTCCCTACATTTATGAAATCGACCCTGGCAAGATTCGATCCTTCACAGGTGTGCCGTTGGCCATGGCCGCGGCACGGCCGGCCGGATTCCGGCTCGCCGGCGGCGATCAAGGGAGGGGAGACGGGCGGAGAAGGGTCAAGTGGTCACCTAGGTTCGACTCCTGTGCTTGGACGGGGCGGAGAGACGGCCGGCGGCGAGGTTCGGCGGCAGCGCAGATCTCCGGCCGCAGAGACGGCGGCTCCGGCGAGCTGGTTGACCGAGGGCGCCAACACGTTGCACGGGCGGCTCCAGGAGGTCGAAGAGGTGCTGCTCGTGTGCTTGAACGGCGACGAGCGGGCTCGGGGTGGGGACTTCGGCGACGAGGCGGAGCTCCGACCGCGGAGATGACCGCTCCGGCGAGCAGGGCGACCGGGCACTGCAATGTGCGGCTGTGGGAGCTGCTGGTGGGTCACGTGGTCCAGCACAGGGGCTTGGACGGGTTCGAGAGGGAGTGGGCCAGACGGCTCGGCAATGGCGCTCCGGCGGCGCTCTGCAGCAGCCTGGCGGCGTAGTGCGGCGGCGCGGCGAGCTCGGGGGTTGCTGCCCTTTTGTACATGAGGCCGGGGGGTGTGCTTCACGGCCACGGCTTGGCCTGCTTGCTGTCCAGCGCGACGCGGCAAGGGAGCGGCGTGGCGCAGCACCGCGGCATGCATGGCCGTTTGACGGCGGCGGCTCGGCGCGTGGCCTGGACAGGAAGGAGGGTGCGACGCGTGGGCGGCCAGGTGGCCCGGGGATCCTCGGGCACAGCATTCCCGTGACGGCGGTGGGACCCACCTTGGCGTGCGGGCCCGGTGACGCAGACGGGACGGCGCGCGGCACGCGCGACGCATGGACGCCGGGGCGAGGCCGGGACGCGACGTCGAGGTCGTGGGCGCGCTCACGGGCGACGGTGCAGCAGTCCGTTTCGGTTTAGGGCTCTTTGACCGGTTTGAACAATTCAAATTCAAATAAAACTCAACTTTTGGCCAATATCAAACTTGTAGAGGAGACTACCCTCCACAATTTTTGCAAAGATCGACCAGTGAAAAACTCAACAGATCGGGCAGCATTTTGATCTGAAAATCGGGATTTTCTCGGCGCGGTCAACTCGATGCTCAGGGCTTTGACCACATTTTTGGGGCATTTCCACTCAAAATTTGAAAATCCGCCAATTAGAGAAAATGTGTCCCATCAAAATCTGCACAACTTTTGTATTGGCCGATTTTTCAGTGTTTTGGGAAATTTTGGAGATTTTGCCAAAGTTCTAGAGATTGATACATGAACAAAGGGCTTTGACCTTGTTAAAGAGGTTTGACTTCAAGATTTGGATGCTTCTCACTCAAGATTTGAACTTCAACCTTAAAGATGAAATGTTAGACTTGAGGAAACCATCAACTCTTATATTGGTCGAGTTTTGAATTGCTAAGCAAAATCTTGAAATATTGGTCAACTCATCAAATGTACTTATAAAACTCCTTTAGAGAAGTTGACCAAACATGATGGGGTTAAACTCCTTCTTTAATCCTTAATTTCCTAAAGTGTCAAACTTCAATGTTATGTCCCTGAATCTTGGTGACATCTTCCAGACTGGAAAAAGTTTAAGCTCTGAGTGAAATTTGAGCGCAGGTCCAAACTAAACTTTGCTCCTAATGGTGTCTTCACCAAATTTTCTTTACTTTTCCTTCAACACCATGATCTTAAGTTAACTCCTTGATTAAAAAGAGATGAACACCTGGGGTGTTACACCCAACCCCGGAGAGTCCGGGCCCTCTGAAGATGATGCTCATGACGCTCAAGAAAATGAGGATTTGATTCAAGAAGAAGCTTCTGAGCCACATCCAAGAGTTCGTCAAAATGTTCAAAGAGATCACCCCGTTGACAACATTCTTGGAAGCATAAAAAGAGGAGTTACCATAAGATCAAGACTGGCAAACTTTTGTGGGCATTACTCTTTCGTGTCCATGATTGAACCTCTCTCCGTGGAAGAAGCATTACAAGACGCTGATTGAGTGATAGCCATGCAAGAAGAGTTGAACAACTTCACTCGGAAGGAAGTCTGGTCCTTAGTGGAACGCCCTAAGCAAAATGTGATTGGAACAAAATGGGTGTACCGCAACAAACAAGACGAGGATGGGGTAGTGACCAAGAACAAGTCAAGGTTGGTTGCCAAGGGCTATACTCAAGTTGAAGGCTTGGACTTTGGAGAAACCTATGCACTGGTAGCAAGACTTGAAGCAATCCCCATATTGTTGGCATTTGCTACTCATCATGATTTCAAGCTCTTTCAAATGGATGTCAAGAGTGCATTCTTGAATGGCCCAATCTCCGAAGAAGTTTATGTTGAGCAACCACCGGGCTTTGAAGACCCTCAATTCCCCAACCACGTCTACAAGCTCCATAAGGCGCTCTATGGTCTTAAGCAAGCACCTAGAGCATGGTATGAATGCCTTAAGGAATTTCTCTTAAGGAAAGGCTTTGAAATAGGCAAAGCCGACCCTACTCTTTTCACTCACAAAGAAGGAAATGATTTATTTGTGTGCCAAATATATGTCGATGACATCATATTTGGTTCTACTAACAAAGCTTGGGCGGATGAATTTAGTAGGATTATGACTAAGAGATTCGAGATGTCCATGATGGGTGAGTTGAAGTTCTTTCTTGAATTTCAAATCAAGCAACTCAAGGAAGGCACGTTCATTAGTCAAACAAAGTACACTCATGACATGCTCAAGAAGTTTGACATGGACAAGGTGAAGCGTCCCCTCATCAGAGGTGACTAAATGTGATACAAATACCAGTCCCAGGAGGCTGGTAACACATTTATTACAACAGGTGGTTCATTCCCTTACATCACGGTGGCATAGTGGGCACGGGAGCGCCACTGCCACGAGGAACAACACAAGAGCTAGTGACCAGACTACGATAGCGAAGGCTTCTAAAGCCTCATCAGAGTACCACGTCATGGAAGCTCCCTGTGGAGACCCTGAATCCACAGGCACGGTTGGGTGTAGGGCAGCGACCTACTCGACGTCTTCGGGAACGAAGTCGGGATCCTCCTCTGAAAAACAGTTAATCAAGCAAGGGTGAGTACATACGTACTCAACAAGTTCAACCCCACCCACGGAGGGGCTTATAAGCAGATCATGCACAGGATATGTCAAGGATCAGGTCAAGGTTTATTTTGCAAACACATTTACTCATGCAGGGGTTCATTTTCGAAAAGGTTTTCGCAAACCATTTTTATAACCCAAGTAACTCAGTTGTTTTGAGAAAACCAATTAGGGACTACCGGACTCCCCGTCCGCAGTAGCCCGGGCACACAGCCACACACTTTTCCAGAAAACAACTCACGCCATGAAAACATCCCAAACCCAAGCACTAGTTTTGTGACCACACCATGACTCGTCCAATACCGTGGACACGGCTATTCAAATAGGTTTTACACTCTGCAGAGGTTGTACATCTTTACCCACAAGTAGGGTACCGCCACACGAACACCGTAGTGCCGGCGCGGATCCTATCAAAGCCATTACCCACCTTAGTTAACCCTACTAGCCACCACGGAAGCATCCAAGGGGTTATCTCACATAACCAGGGCGTACCTCACACAGATCGTACCCCTACTCCTTGATCTCCCGCTGCTCACCCGCACTCCTGATGACAAGT
The DNA here is from genome assembly GCA_036936925.1 of Cenchrus fungigraminus. NCBI lineage: Eukaryota > Viridiplantae > Streptophyta > Magnoliopsida > Poales > Poaceae > Cenchrus > Cenchrus fungigraminus. The sequence goes on from CM072773.1 coordinate 118,043,672, forward strand.
AGAATAACTAGTGGGATTTATGCTAAGCCGTTGCCACATACAACGGTCGAGTGGTAGTACGATAATTGGGTCAGGTGAGATGTCACGCAACCCGGTCCTTAACGACAAGATGGACATCTCCAACACGCTCAACCACAAAGGTACGAGCTCACCCATACTCCTGACACACACGTCCATCCCGTCTACCCAGTTCTTTACTCATTTTCCAAAATATCCCATTCCCATTTTTAAAGCACTCACACATTTTAAAGAAATCATTTAGGGCAATCAAAGATCAATCATAGCAATCAAAGGTGGCTATCCTACCGGGTTTTAACAGTAAAACAATATGCAATTTATAAAACGGGTCATAGGGTTGTGTTTATAAAACTGGGACCAAAGCATGCATCAAAGGATGAGATTGAACTTGCCATCTTAGAAGTCCTCGGGGAGTTCCTGCTCGCAGTACTCGGCTCCAAGCTCCGGCTCGTGGTACCCTCCTTCGTTCACTCCGTCGTCTATAGCGTACACACAAGCAAGCATGCAATCAATACAAGCACACATATTTACCGGCTGAGCTCGAGGAGGGAATAAATGGAAAAAAGGAGAAATATATATATGATCTATGGGGAATTGGTGAATGGTTCGGCGGGAATAATCCTGGGAAAGGTGTGGTGAAGTTTGGAATTAATTTGGAGTAAAATTGTGCATGAAATGTCGGGTTAAAGAGAGTTTAAAGGGGCTAAGGACCTATTAGTAAATAGGTTTAATAGAGGGGTGGGCTTATTTGCAAAATGTAATTAAGGTGAGGTTTAGATGGAATGATCCAGGGGTCTACTTGAAATTAAGTAGGGCTAGTTTGTAATTTGGTTTATGGGCTGGGGTCTTATTTGGAGAAATAAGTGAGAAGGGAATAAAGAGAAGGAGGCTCGGGTGGAAAAAGAAAAAGGGCCAGGGGGCTTTCGGCCAAACGGCCATCTTCTTCCTTCGAACAGAACAGAGACAGGGGGGATCGACCGAGCGGCCGGTCCGGCCGGCGTCGGTGATTGCCGGCGCTCCGGGGTCGGCGGCGGCCGGGGATAGGGGAAAACGGAGAGGAGGACGCGGGCTACCTATCCCGGCTCTCACCTTGGTCGGGGACGTCCTGTGGAGGTGGCTCCGCGGCGAGGAACGGGCGGCGGCGGAGGTTAGCGGCGGCAGCGCAAATGGTGGCGGTGGTGGAGCAAGGGAGTGTTGTGGGGGCTCGATGGTGGGGTGAGGGACGACGAGGAGGCCTGGGTGTTATTTATAGGCGGCTTGAGGCGGTTCGAGGGGGGGAAATATCTCCCCGGCGACCCGGCGGGCGGTTCGGCAAGATGGGCCGCGGCGGCCGACCTTGAATGGTGTCGTCGGGCGACGAGACGGCTCGAGCAGGCGATGGGACAACTCGAGCAGGCGGCGGGACAGCTCGGGCAGCGGCCGTGGAGGGGGGAGGCGAGCTTGGTGGTGCTCGGCTGGCGGTGGTGTGGCGTTAATGTCGGCCTCCGGCGTCGCGTGGCAGCGACGGGTCACGTCGCGGGGTCGGCCTGCAGCACTGCGCCGAGCAACGAGGAGGGGGAAGAGGGGGGCGGTGTGGCGTGCCGCGGCGGGCACGCGGTCGGGCGTACGGGGGGAACCAGGCGCGGGCCAGAGGAGCGGTGCGGGACCGAAGGAGGAAGAAAGGAGGAGAGGGAGGAGGGAAAGAAAGAAGAGAAAAAGAAAAAGAGAAAGGAGAAAAAAAAGAAGGAAAAGGGAAAATAGGAAAAAGAAAAGAAAAAGGGAAAAGAAAATTAGGAGAATTCTAGGAAAAATTAGGAGGGAGGGAAAAGGGGATTTTTGTGGGGTTTTCCGGTTTTTCGGGTGTCGGCGTAAATTCCGGGACGGCGGTGATGGCGAGGCGGGCCGGCCGGCGGGACCGTGGCAAGCCCGGGATTCCCGGCAAGGTGGCCGACAGCGGCGCTGGGGCGGCACGCGGTGAGCGGCGGTGGCCCGAGCGATGGCGGGCGGTGCCGGCGGGATTCGCGGCACGCGCGCCGAGGGTGAGAGAGGGAGAAGGTGACCGGGGTTTCGAAGGGGATAATTGAGCTCAGCGGGAAAATTTGAAAACACGCGTGATTTAGTAGGTGATTTATTTGGAGCTAAAAACGCGGGCGTTACAAACCTACCCCACTTAAAATGAATCTCGTCCTCGAGATTCGGCTAGTTCTTGAACAAGTGGGGAAACTCTTTCTTCAGCGCGTCCTCTCGCTCCCACGTGGCTTCTTCTACTCCGTGTCTGCTCCATTGGACTCTGCACACCCGTACTTCTGATGTCCTTGTCCTTTTGACCACTGTGTCCAAGATTTTAACAGGTACCTCCTGGTACCTAAGATCTGGCTGCAAATCTATTGTTTCTACTGGCACTCGTTTCTCTTCGATCACTTTCAAACACCTCCGCAACTGAGAAACGTGGAATACTGGATGTATATCTGCCATTTCTTCTGGTAGCTTCAACCGGTATGCCACTGCTCCAACTCTCTTCAGTACTTTGTACGGTCCAATGTACCGAGGGGCCAATTTCCCGTGAACTTGAAATCTTCGAGTCCCTCGGATAGGTGAAACCTTGAGATAAGCAAAGTCTCCTGGACTGAAGCTTACTTCTCGCCTCTACCTATCTGCATAGTTCTTTTGGCGGGATTGGGCAGCCTTCAATTTTTCTCGGATCTCAGCTACTCGTTCCTCGGCTTCCTTTATAAGTGCGGGTCCAACCAAGGCACGTTCCCCCACTTCTGACCACATCAATGGGGTTCTGCATTTTCTACCGTATAGGGCTTCAAATGGTGACATGCCTAGGCTGGCTTGATAACTGTTGTTGTACGAAAACTCTGCATATGGTAAGCTCTGTTCCCAATCTTTGCCATAGGTGAGGACACATGCCCTTAGCATGTCTTCCATGATCCGATTCACCCTCTCGGTCTGTCCATCCGTCTGGGGGTGATAAGCTGAGCTAAAATCCAACTTGGTTCCCATGGATTTATGCAAACTTTCCCAAAACCTAGAGGTGAACTGAGTCCCTCTATCTGAAACTATCCTGCTGGGTACTCCATGCAACTTCACTATGTTTGCTATATACAGCTTGGCCAATTTTTCTCCGTCATAATTATTTCGTACGGGTATGAAGTGAGCGACCTTAGTGAGTCGGTCTACTATTACCCATATGGAATTATATCCCTTCTGTGTCTTGGGCAAGCCTACTACAAAGTCCATGCGATGTACTTCTTTGTCACCACCGGGACGAGACTTGAGAACCACCCCTTGTCTCCGGTCATATGCCTCGAGCAACCGGAGTCAATCAACCAAATGTTCTTCAAGTCTCCCACCTGAAATTCAAAAGCGAGCACGTGAGTGAACAAACGACTCAGCACTGGGGTTAGTACCAAAAGAGTAAAACCAGTGCCGAGCCATTTGCTCCAAAGTGGGGTTAGCACAAACCAAATCATCACGCCTATCAAAGCTACCACCATGGTAACCACCACGAGGGAACCAACCCTCTCTAGCTGGAGGAGGACGAAAACCACGAAAGGGAAACCGTGGATCGTACCTCCGCTCTATCTCAAAGCTACGACTCTTCTCACCCTCGTATTGAGCACGAGGTGGAGAACGCCTAGCAAACTGACCACCTGCAAACTTTCCAGACCAACTACCAGAACCACGACCTCCAGAACAAAACCGAGCATCCTCACGAGCACGAAATCCGACTCGCTGTCTGCCCAGACCTTCACCGGTCTGACCGGTGTAGTACACCGGTCTGACCGGTGTGGCTCGGCCAGCAGCAACACCTGCAGCCTTCCGGTCTCCCCAAGCCGGAACCGTCCTCACAAACGCCTTGGCCCTGGGCATCTGCATACGAGGCTCAGGTACACCATTAGAGGGGTGGTACCTGTCCCTGTTAGCCCACTCTCTAGCCATTCTCTCCTCACGCTTCCTCTTGAAGCAAAACTCATCCTTGTGACCATCTCTCCCACAATACCCACAATGGAACTTTATGGGCTGTGGCTTAGGCTTAGGCTTGGGTTGGGGCTGCCCACTCGGCTTCTCACCCTTCTTCTCTCCTTCCTCACCTCCCTTTGGGCTCACAAACTTCACCGGTTTCTGAAAATCATTTGTTGGGTGAGGGAATATGGGTGGATCTGGAGTAGTGTCAAGTTTGTTTCTGAGATGGTTGGGCTTGGGCTCAAACTTGTTCTTGTGTCGGTTTGGTGGTGGGATAGGAATCTCTCCAACTCTCTCAGCTCCCTCACCACGGTTCTCTCCAAGCTTGTCAGCCCCAAGTGCCTGACCATCATAGCGTTTGAAAGCCGCTATCATGATACCGAGCTGAGGCTCCTGACCCGACAACCAGCTCATACATTTTCTCAGCTCATCATTTTCATCCTGCAGGCGATCAACATAATGTGCAAGCTCCAAATTCTTAACCGCATGCAATTCACAAGTAGAGCAAGAAGTGGGAATAGGCTCTTTCAACTTAGCCTCAAGCGAAACAGTGTAAGCATGCATCTCATCAATCTTTCCATGCAAAACAGGGCAAGAAGTGCAAGCACCTAGCAAAGCAGGTCTAGACTTAAGCTCAGCCACTTCAACCCTAAGCATATCTAGTTCATCACAAGTAGAAGCATGCTTATCCTTAAGAGCAGTAAGATCAGCTAGGTACACAGAGCAATCACAGCAATCAATCTCATCAGAAACCACAGGAGAAGCCTTAAGCGAATCAATCTCAAGCTTAGCATCTAGGTTCTGGGTTTCTAGCTCAGCCACACGGTTCCTAGCATCTTCTAGTGAGGCCCTAAGCTCTTTCCTCATCTTCTTGGCCTCTCTAAGCATGTGATCGCGGTTATCAAGCAAGTCAACCAACTCATCATTCTCCTTGCGCAAAGAAGAGAGCTCATCACATACCTCATCCTCGGAGTCAGAGTCCGAGTCACTCTGGTGGCTCTTCTTGCTGCCGGAGCTACGGGCCATGCCGCAGAAGCCATCTCTCGCGAAGCAGCTCAACCCGCTCAAGTTCCTGGATGACTTCTTGTTCTTGCGCCGATCACCTTCATCTTCACTGCTACTCGAGCTTGAGGAAGAGTAGGCGGAGCTGGAGTCGACGTCGCTCGCTCCGACCATTGCTCGGGCCTTCCTGCCACGGCCATCCTTCTTCCTCGACCGTCGCTCGTCCTTGTGCTTGTTCTTGTGCTTGTGATCGCGCCTCGATCGGTACTTGCCATCCTTGCTCGATCGGTGCCTGTAGCCGTCCTTGTAGCCGTCCTTGTTCTCCGTCTTCTCCGGGCAGTCGGCAACGAAGTGACCTGGCTTGCCGCACTGAAAGCACGTCCGTGCTGTCCTCCTCGTGTTCACCCGGTTCTCGTGCAGCCTCTCGAACCGCCTGGTCAGCAACGCCAGCTCGTCCTCTCCAAGCACGTCGAACTCCTCATCTGGCAAAGACATCAAAGAAGATAGAGAGTACATCCTGGAGGATGCGTTAGCGTTAGACTTAGCTCCTTTGCCACTAACGAGAGCGAGACTATGAGAATCAGTCGGGCTCTCGATCTTGGCTGTCATACCACGGTCCAACTCAGCCGACTTGAGCTTCGAGAACAGCTCGTTCACCGTCAAGGTGTCATACTTCTCGGACTCAACAATAGCCTCAAACTTCCCGTCCCATACGGTACGATCCAACGAGTGCAAGAGCTTCACGGCTCTATCATGATCATTGTATGGGAGGACGTCCACATTGGCTCTCATGTTGTTCACAACGACCGTAAATCGCTGGAACTATCTCATCCCATTTCCATACCGGGATGGGTAAGGGCTGCAACAGTCCTGCGGGCTTCTGGTGTTCCGCTTTAACCCTCTGACAAGTATCACAGTGGGCGACGAAATGTGCAATGTCTGCTTTCATTCCATTCCACCAATACTTCTGCTTTAAATCCATATACATCTTAGTGGATCCCGGGTGGATGGAATACGCTGAGTTGTGTGCCTCATCCATGATGGTCTGCCGAAAATCTCCGTCTTCAGGTACGCATATCCTGTTCTTATACCATAGTGTACCGTGACCGTCCACCCTAAAATCTGGGGCCTTATTCTCTCCCGTGTGCTTGCAGATCTTCATCAACTCCTTATCGGACCCTTGGGCTTTTCTGATTCTGTCTTCCAGGGTGGGTTGGATACTTAGTTGGTGGACGTAGCCCTGGGGAACAATGTGCATATTGAGCCGTGCCATTTCCTCTTGCAATTGGGCACTCTTAGGCACTGCTTTTCCATAGGACTTTCTGCTTAAGGCATCTTCCACTACGTTGGCTTTTCCTGGGTGGTAATGAATTTCTAGGTTATAGTCCTTGACTAATTCCAACCACCTTCTTTGCCTTAGGTTCAGGTCAGGCTGGGTGAAAATGTACTTCAAGCTCTTGTGGTCCGTGTAGATCTCACACTTATTTCCAATCAGGTAATGTCTCCAAATCTTAAGGGCATGCACTACGGCTGCAAACTCCAAATCATGGGTTGGATAGTTCTGCTCGTGGGGTTTGAGTTGGCGGGAAGCATACGCCACTACTTTCCCATCTTGCATAAGGACACATCCTAGCCCTTGTCGGGATGCATCGCAATAGACGACAAAATCCCGTTGAATGTCCGGCAAGGTTAGCACTGGGGCGGTTGTCAGTCTTCTTTTCAACTCCTGAAAACTCTTCTCACACGACTCGGTCCAGACGAACTTCTTCTCCTTCTTGAGCAACTCTGTCATGGGTCGGGCAATCTTGGAGAATCCTTCAATAAACCTCCGGTAGTATCCCGCTAAACCAAGAAAGCTTCTGATTTCGCTCACATTGGTTGGTTGTTGCCAGTTGGAAACTGTTTCGACTTTCCCAGGGTCTACTGCTACTCCTTCTGCTGTCAGAATATGTCCAAGGAAGGATATTTTCTCCAACCAGAATTCACACTTGCTGAACTTAGCATACAGCTTGTGCACCCTCAGTTTCTCCAGTACCACTCGAAGGTGTTGTTCATGTTCCTCCACACTTTTGGAGTAAACAAGTATGTCGTCAATGAAAACTACAACAAACTTGTCTAGTTCCTCCATAAACACCTTATTCATGAGGTTCATAAAGTATGCCGGTGCGTTAGTGAGTCCAAAGGACATCACGGTGAACTCGTATTGTCCATAACGGGTGACGAAGGCGGTCTTTGGGATGTCACTCTCCCTAATCTTGAGTTGATGGTATCCTGACCTTAAGTCGACCTTCGAGAAATATTTGGCTCCCTTCAGTTGGTCAAATAAATCATCTATTCTGGGGAGAGGATACTTGTTCTTGATAGTGACTTCGTTTAGTGAGCGATAGTCCACGCACATCCTCAGGCTTTTATCCTTCTTTTCGACGAAGAGCACTGGGGCTCCCCATGGTGACGAGCTTGGTCTGATGAACCCATTTTGCTGAAGTTCTCTCAGCTGCTTCTTTAACTCTGCCAACTCAGGGGCTGCCATCCTATAGGGTCTCTTGGCTATGGGAGAGGTTCCGGGGATGAGGTCGATGACAAACTCTATATCCCTATCTGGTGGCATTCCGGGGAGTTCTTCGGGAAATACATCTGGATATTCCCGTACTACTGGGATCTCTTCTAGGGACTTGGTCTCCATGCTAAAAACCATTATGTCTGGTCTGCTTCCTCGGGTACAGCAGGTTACTCGCACTCCGTCTGGGTTGGTTAGGTGTACTACCTTATCGGCACAACTTATAAGGCCGTGGTGAAGGCTTAACCAGTCCATCCCAAGAATCACATCTATCCCTTTGGACTTCAGTACTACCAGGTCCGCTAGGAACTCTACCCCACTTAAAATGATTCTCACCCGGGAGCAACCCAGTTGACACTTGATGTCACCTCCGGGTGTTCGGGTTAACAGGGGTGCTTTTAGTAGTACTGTAGGTATATTATGCTTTTCCACAAAACTTGAAGATATGAACGAATGTGATGCTCCTGAATCAAATAATATGGTTGCCAAGACTGAGCTGACCAGGAACTCACCGAGCACTACGCCTTGTGCTTCTTGAGCCTCTTGTGCGTTGATGTGGTTGACGCGGGCTCGTCCATAGGACTGCTGGGGCTGCCCCATCTGCTGGTTGTTGTTGTTGCCAAAGTTGTTGTTGCTGCGAACCGGCACGCGGTTGGCTCCAGATACAACTGGTCTCGGCCCATTCAATGAGTTGGAGAAGGCTGAAGTTGCTGGCTTTTTGGCGTATGGGCAGTTGGCAATGAAGTGTCCGGTCTCACGGCAGTTGAAACATACTCGGGTGTTGTTGTTGTTGGCAGTGACCTGGCTGGTATTGTTTTGTGGAGGCTTCATGGTGTTCTGGTTGTTGTACTGTTTAAACTGGGTTCTGGGGCCCTGGGAGCTCGTGGCTTGTGTCTGGGTTCTGTACTGCATGGGGGCTTGGAATCTGGACATGGGGTGTCCGAAGCTTCTCTGCCTCTGGGAACGCTCTTGCTGTTGAGCCTTGTGCTCCATGAACTTGCGCTTGTTTTCTTTCTTCTCTTCTGCCTTGGCTCTCTCTGTGAGGATGGCCATGTTCATGAGGGTGTTGAAATCCGGGTAGATCTGAGGGGTAAGCAGAGTCCTCAGCTCCGGAGTCAAACCCTTCTTGAACATGTCCTGCTTCTTCGAGTCCTTGTCTACTTCTTCGGGGGCGTAGCGGGCTAACTCTATGAACTGGTAGGTATATTCCTCCACGGACTTGTTGCCTTGGCGAAGTTCACGGAACTCATCTGCCTTGCGCTTCAGTGTGGCTTCTGGGATGTGGTAGCGACGAAACTCTTCCACAAACTCATCCCAAGTGATGGTGGAGGGATCTTTGGTCGCTGCACAGTAGTTTTCCCACCAGGCTAAGGCTGTTCCAGTGAGCTGGTGAGTGGCCAAAAGAACTTTGTCTCGATCCTCACAGTTGAATGGCTCTAGTTCTCTTATGATGGCCCTCAGCCAGTCATCTGCATCCAAGGGATTCACTGATCCACCAAACGTGGGTGGCTTTGTCCGGAGAAATTCTATCAGTTTCTCATTCATGCCCAGAACACGGGGCTTTGGGCGGGTGATGGCATTGGCTATGGCTTCCAGCAACAGGGTCTGGTTAGCCAACACTTGCGCCAGGTCTACGGCAGGTGGTGGCGGTGGCGGAACCATGTTTTCTCCTCCATTTTCGTCCTGATACACTTCTTGGTCGTTAGGGCGCTCCCTTCGTTCTGCATGCGATCCTTCCGCATTTGGGTCCATACGACCGGAGCCTTGGAAACTCCCGGCGGGACGCCTTGAAACCATCTGTAGGGGAGCGGGTTTCTATGAGAGTTTATGTGATGTTTAAGTTGATTAAGACGGGCTTTTGAAAAGACAGGATCTGACTCCTGCCGTCAAGCACACAACAAGCACACATGACCAACAAGCACAAACAACTTTATTTCAACCATGAGAGGAGGATACATCCCGATCTACTCGACTGGTACAACGCTGGTACACTACATGACTTGGTACCATGACAAAAGCTAAGGGGGCGACTCTAAGCTTGGACCAACGCGACTTCATTCCTTGGCAAGGGCTTCTGGGCATGCTACTCGCGGGGCGAGCCATCTTCTGGGGCGGAGTGTGCTTCCAGTGGAATGAGTAGCTCATCACCGTCATCATCCTGGGGGTTCCCGTTCTCTTGGGGCTGGGTGGAAGTTCCCTCTTTGATGGTTGATGTTGGTTGCTCGGCGGCTACAGACGGTGTTGGGGTCTCAGGAACTCCTCCCCATCCTATGAGGGGTGTCCCAACTAGGACTTGTGCTTCCCCCACAGCCGGAACGGGTGTTCCACTATTAGTCCATTCCTGTATGCGCTGATCCTGGATCCGCCTGAGGCTCTCATGGGCAACAGCTTCACTACTTATGGCGGCCGCTGTCCTTGCTTCAGCTTGGGCTACTCCAACTTGGTGCATCCTTACTGTGACTTCCGCTTGCTCGGCCCGACCAATTTGTTCTCTCAGGAACTTGGTCTGATCATCAAAGAGTTTATCCAGGGAGATGAGGTAGGCAACTACATGGTACAAAAGATCTTCTTGGTGACGGCGCCGTTCCAGGTTTCTCATGCGGGCCTGCCAGACTGGAGTCCGGATGGCGGGAGGATAAAGTCTCATCGGTGTGGAGACAAGGTGTTCCTCGTAGATCCTGCACAGGTAACGGAGAGTTTTCCGGAGGGCCAAGGGATAGGTATCCCGATGCCGAAAACCTGTGGCGGTCACGCGCCACGGCTCGATGTTGGGGTAGCGGGTGCTTCTGGCGATGGAGAGGACCACCCTACAGCGAAGAGTGCCGAGTTGCTCGTACTCTCTACTGTAGTACCTTGGGCGCTCAGTGATACCGAGGCGCTCCAGGGAGTTGATGAGAAGGCGAGCAAAACCAGGCTCCTCCTGGCACACGCCTTGGGTCCATCCATCTTCGGCCATCTGAAAACAAGGGTAGAGTTGAACAAGTTGTGCAAAGGTAGGGTACAAAAGATAGATAGTTTTATTTATTCACAAGGTTGGGTACACTCCTCAGGGGTACACTTATTATTAGGATGATAGCTCTAGCCTAGGCACTCCATTCTCTTCTCATGGGAATTCTTCCTCATGCTGAATGCGACGCTTCTTCGGTGGGAGGTCTTGTTCCAACATTACATCCTCGGTCTGGGTTCCCTTATCCCAGTGGGTTTCTTCGGGTTCATCATCCATCAACCCAGCTTCTTCTCTTCTCCTACGTTCCTCGTGGAGCTCATCCCATAGGTTCTTGTGGAATACTTCAGAGCGTTCCCTTTCTCTGGCGTAATCTCGCTGCAGGTTAGCTAGGGAAACCTCTGCCGCTCTCGTCTTTATCCTTTCTAATTCTATCCTTTGTTCTGCTCTTTCTGCCCTGTCGATTTGGTGCTTCAGCTGCTCGGCCTGTTCATGGAAAAGGTGGTCTAAGCCATTGAGGTAGATGGACAGGTGAGAAATCGTATCTTCTAGGTCTTCTTCTTCTCTTCCAAGTCCCCTCATTCGGGCGATCCATGAGCGTCCTCTTCCTCCAGAGGGTGGGAAAAATCCCATCGGAGTCCGTCGAAGGTGTTGCCTATAGACCACTCGTAGGCGTCACAGGGCTTTTCGGGCGGCTTTTGGGTATGTGTCGATGAGGCGAAACCCAGTGGTGGAGATGAACCAAGGATCTATGTCGGGGTAGAGTGTGCTCCTTCCCACGAAGATCATCACTTTACACCGAAGGGTGCCACTGTGTTCGTACTCCCGATAGATGTACTCCGGTGGGTCCCTTACTCCGATGCGCTCTAGGCTGAGTAGCAGTAACTTAGGGAGGCCAGGCTCTGCGGGGCAGACGCCTCCACTCCATTCCAAGTTAGCCATCTGGAACCAGGCAAGGGTTAAGGTAAGAGATTTGTGAAAAGGTGAGCTAAGCAGGGAAAAGATTTAGAGAAAGGCTTAGAAACGGTCTCGGGTCCTAGGGGTCGCGTCCTACGGCCAACCTACGGCTCTGATACCACCTGAAGCGTCCCCTCATCAGAGGTGACTAAATGTGATACAAATACCAGTCCCAGGAGGCTGGTAACACATTTATTACAACAGGTGGTTCATTCCCTTACATCACGGTGGCATAGTGGGCACGGGAGCGCCACTGCCACGAGGAACAACACAAGAGCTAGTGACCAGACTACGATAGCGAAGGCTTCTAAAGCCTCATCAGAGTACCACGTCATGGAAGCTCCCTGTGGAGACCCTGAATCCACAGGCACGGTTGGGTGTAGGGCAGCGACCTACTCGACGTCTTCGGGAACGAAGTCGGGATCCTCCTCTGAAAAACAGTTAATCAAGCAAGGGTGAGTACATACGTACTCAACAAGTTCAACCCCACCCACGGAGGGGCTTATAAGCAGATCATGCACAGGATATGTCAAGGATCAGGTCAAGGTTTATTTTGCAAACACATTTACTCATGCAGGGGTTCATTTTCGAAAAGGTTTTCGCAAACCATTTTTATAACCCAAGTAACTCAGTTGTTTTGAGAAAACCAATTAGGGACTACCGGACTCCCCGTTCGCAGTAGCCCGGGCACACAGCCACACACTTTTCCAGAAAACAACTCACGCCATGAAAACATCCCAAACCCAAGCACTAGTTTTGTGACCACACCATGACTCGTCCAATACCGTGGACACGGCTATTCAAATAGGTTTTACACTCTGCAGAGGTTGTACATCTTTACCCACAAGTAGGGTACCGCCACACGAACACCGTAGTGCCGGCGCGGATCCTATCAAAGCCATTACCCACCTTAGTTAACCCTACTAGCCACCACGGAAGCATCCAAGGGGTTATCTCACATAACCAGGGCGTACCTCACACAGATCGTACCCCTACTCCTTGATCTCCCGCTGCTCACCCGCACTCCTGATGACAAGTAGAATAACTAGTGGGATTTATGCTAAGCCGTTGCCACATACAACGGTCGAGTGGTAGTACGATAATTGGGCCAGGTGAGATGTCACGCAACCCGGTCCTTAACGACAAGATGGACATCTCCAACACGCTCAACCACAAAGGTACGAGCTCACCCATACTCCTGACACACACGTCCATCCCGTCTACCCAGTTCTTTACTCATTTTCCAAAATATCCCATTCCCATTTTTAAAGCACTCACACATTTTAAAGAAATCATTTAGGGCAATCAAAGATCAATCATAGCAATCAAAGGTGGCTATCCTACTGGGTTTTAACAGTAAAACAATATGCAATTTATAAAACGGGTCATAGGGTTGTGTTTATAAAACTGGGACCAAAGCATGCATCAAAGGATGAGATTGAACTTGCCGTCTTCGAAGTCCTCGGGGAGTTCCTGCTCGCAGTACTCGGCTCCAAGCTCCGGCTCGTGGTACCCTCCTTCGTTCACTCCGTCGGCTATAGCGTACACACAAGCAAGCATGCAATCAATACAAGCACACATATTTACCGGCTGAGCTCGAGGAGGGAATAAATGGAAAAAAGGAGAAATATATATATGATCTATGGGGAATTGGTGAATGGTTCGGCGGGAATAATCCTGGGAAAGGTGTGGTGAAGTTTGGAATTAATTTGTATTAAAATTGTGCATGAAATGTCGGGTTAAAGAGAGTTTAAAGGGGCTAAGGACCTATTAGTAAATAGGTTTAATAGAGGGGTGGGCTTTCTTGCAAAATGTAATTAAGATGAGGTTTAGATGGAATGATCCAGGGGTCTACTTGAAATTAAGTAGGGCTAGTTTGTAATTTGGTTTATGGGCTGGGGTCTTATTTGGAGAAATAAGTGAGAAGAGAATAAAGAGAAGGGGGCTCGGGTGGAAAAAGAAAAAGGGCCAGGGGGCTTTCGGCCAAACGGCCATCTTCTTCCTTCGAACAGAACAGAGACAGGGGGGGATCGACCGAGCGGCCGGTCCGGCCGGCGTCGGTGATTGCCGGCGCTCCGGGGTCGGCGGCGGCCGGGGATAGGGGAAAACGGAGAGGAGGACGCGGGCTACCTATCCCGGCTCTCACCTTGGTCGGGGACGTCCTGTGGAGGTGGCTCCGCGGCGAGGAACGGGCGGCGGCGGAGGTTAGCGGCGGCGGCGCAAATGGTGGCGGTGGTGGAGCAAGGGAGTGTTGTGGGGGCTCGATGGTGGGGTGAGGGACGACGAGGAGGCCTGGGTGTTATTTATAGGCGGCATGAGGCGGTTCGAGGGGGGAAATATCTCCCCGGCGACCCGGCAGGCGGTTCGGCAAGGTGGGCCGCGGCGGCCGGCCTTGAATGGTGTCGTCGGGCGACGAGACGGCTCGGGCAGGCGATGGGACAACTCAGGCAGGCGGCGGGACAGCTCGGGCAGCGGCCGTGGAGGGGGGAGGCGAGCTTGGTGGTGCTCGGCTGGCGGCGGTGTGGCGTTAATGTCGGCCTCCGGCGTCGCGTGGCAGCGACAGGTCACGTCGCGGGGTCGGCCTGCAGCACTGCGCTGAGCAACGAGGAGGGGGAAGAGGGGGGCGGCGTGGCGTGCCGCGGCGGGCACGCGGTCGGGCGTACGGGGGGAACCAGGCGCGGGCCAGAGGAGCGGTGCGGGACCGAAGGAGGAAGAAAGGAGGAGAGGGAGGAGGGAAAGAAAGAAGAGAAAAAAGAAAAAGAGAAAGGAGAAAAAAAAAGAAGGAAAAGGGAAAATAGAAAAAAGAAAAGAAAAAGGGAAAAGAAAATTAGGAGAATTCTAGGAAAAATTAGGAGGGAGGGAAAAGGGGATTTTTGTGGGGTTTTCCGGTTTTTCGGGTGTCGGCGTAAATTCCGGGACGGCGGTGATGGCGAGGCGGGCCGGCCGGCGGGACCGTGGCAAGCCCGGGATTCCCGGCAAGGTGGCCGACAGCGGCGCTGGGGCGGCACGCGGTGAGCGGCGGTGGCCCGAGCGATGGCGGGCGGTGCTGGCGGGATTCGCGGCACGCGCGCCGAGGGTGAGAGAGGGAGAAGGTGACCGGGGTTTCGAAGGGGATAATTGAGCTCAGCGGGAAAATTTGAAAACACGCATGATTTAGTAGGTGATTTATTTGGAGCTAAAAACGCGGGCGTTACACAAGGCCAAGCCCATCAAGACTCCAATGCCATCAAATGGACATCTTGACCTAAATGAAGATGGAAAAAGTGTGGATCAAAATGTATATCGCTCCATGATTGGATCTTTGCTTTATCTTTGTGTATCTAGGCCCGATATTATGCTTAGTGTGTGCATGTGTGCAAGGTTTCAAGCCAATCCTAAGGAATGTCATCTCATGGCTGTTAAGAGAATCTTTAGGTATTTAGTGCACACTCCTAACCTTGGTTTATGGTACCCAAAGGGCTCCGCTTTCAATCTAATTAGCTACTCCGATTCGGATTATGCCGGTTGCAAGGTAGATAGAAAGAGTACATCCGGGACTTGCCAATTCCTTGGAAGGTCCTTGGTGTCTTGGAGTTCCAAGAAACAAAATTCTGTTGCCTTATCCACCGCCGAGGCCGAGTATGTTGCAGCCGGCGCTTGTTGTGCTCAACTACTTTGGATGAGGTTCACTTTGAGAGACTTTGGTTGTGCGTTTAGCAAGGTGCCACTCTTGTGTGAGAATGAGTGCCATCAAGCTAGCGAACAACCCCGTAAACCACTCAAGAACAAAACACATAGACATAAGACACCATTTCTTGAGAGACCACGAAGCCAAAGGAGATATCGCTTTAAGTCATGTGAGCACCGAAAAGCAACTAACCGATATCTTCACAAAGCCTCTTGATGAACTAAGGTTTTGTGCTTTGAGGAGTGAATTGAATATCTTGGATTCTCGTAACTTGGCTTGAGATCATGCACATGTTTGATTGACTTAGGCTAGATCTTTGCAAAAGAAAAGGATTTGGAAAATTGTATGGATTTGCTTTGAAAAATATTTGGATTTTTCTCTAGGTACAACACTTGAACTATTGTTCTCATTGTATGATTGTGGCTAGTATCAAGTGTTGGAACCTCTCTAGCTCACATTAGTTTCACTAATAATCTTCTTTATCCATCTCAATATCAATTCCTTGAAAATCTGCTGATCAGTCTCAGGGGGAGCCGGATACTCCGGGTTTTTCCCCGGATACTCCGGGTTTCCCGGAGAGTCCGGGTTCAGCCCGGATACTCCGGACCTTAACTCCTATAAAAGCATTTTCACCGCAGTCAAACCCTAGTTTTTCACCTCTTTCACTGCGTGGACCGTTTTTACCCGTCGCCTCCCCGTGCTCCTCCCGCGCCCCTCTCCTTCCCCTTTGGTTCCTCCCTAGAACTTAGGGTTTCTACCCTCCAAATCTTGAGAGAGTGAGGGATTCAAGCCTCCAAGGTGTGGAAAGCAAAGTGCTACCATTGGTTTGAAGATTTGAAGAAGTTTCCCCTCGGTTTCCTCTCTTCCCTAACGTATTCAAATGCTCCTTTGCCCGATCTCCTTTTCTAGGACGTATCTTGAGAAATCTCTTGGATAGGATTGTTCCTTAGACTCTAGAAGTAGAGGATGTGCAATATCTTGAGTTTCCCGTGGTGGATTTGTGAGGCATTGTGATTTAGGGTTTCGCCAGGAAAACCCGGATACTCCAGACTTTTTCCGGACACTCCGCATTTCCCGGACTGTCCGGGAATTTTCCCGGAGACTCCGGATTTTCTTGCTGAAACTCCAAATCACAGTGTCACACACCTTTTCCATGGATGAATTCTTATGTACACCTTGCTACTCATCTCCAGATCATGAGGAAGAAGTACAAGCAAGACGAGCTGGCCACCCAAAGGAGGACAAAGGCTAGGCACGATCCTCAAACTTTGGGGGTAGTGCATGAGACCTTGGGGCTTGGCTCATCTCAGCGATCCACTCGTGCTCGTGCCCCTGTCTACACCGAGCAAGAGATTGAGGAAGAGGAAGAACAGCAAGTTGTTGGTGAGGAAGAGGAGGAGGAAGAAGAGGAAGATGTTGGACAGTACAGGGTTGCTCCTAGGCATCACGGGAAAGGTCCAGCTCAGCCATCAAGGAAATCCTGTGAGGCCCCCTACATCTTCCGCTCTGGACCCGTGTCTCGTCTACCCATGCCAAAGAACCGTCCCACCCCCTACTCCCAAATTTGTCCCAGAACTCCACCCCGTCTCACTGCTACCTTTCCATCAAATGTGAGGGTGGTGACTGCTCCTGTCAACCTGAGGGACCCCGGGGCTGTGCAAGGGTTTGCCCAGCAGATGGTGAGAGACTATGCTAGGAATGCCCTTGCGGTCAGAGAGCAGAGGGATGAGGACGTCTACATGTATATCTCTAGTGAGGCACTTGAATCACAGTTTTGGTGTGACTTCCACAGGAACTTCTATCAGACAGTGATAAGAAGCCCACAGATGAAGGCAAAGAACAAGTCACCCATCGTGGAGATGAAGTACATTGAGTGGGCATATTCTGAGAAGTTGGAGAATCCCACCTTTGATGCCGTCATTGATAGGTGCAAGGAACTTGGACTTTATGAGATCATGGGCTTTCGCTATGGATGGAATAGAGAGATTCTTGCTCAATTCCATTGCTCTTACTACTATGACTCTCATCAAAACACTATCACTTGGACCACTCAAGGCGAGAAGCACACCATTGACTACATGACCTTCTCTCGCTTGCTTGGTCTTGGCTCAAAGGATGAAGCTCGCACTCCCATTCATAATGAAGACAAGTACAAGCCCAAGGATATGGCATATATGTTCCCCTCCGCCTTCCTAGCTCATGAGGGAAAAGCTGACAATCTCATTCCTTACTACTATTACTTCAATCAGTTTTTTTGTGCCACCATTGATCCGAAGGTGGGAGATAACACAGCTCTTAGGCACTATGTCGTCAATCTCCTCAACCGTGTGGCCCCTGAAGAAGAAGGTTTTTGCATCTTTGACTTCATTTGGAATGAACTCCGCCGTGCTATGTGTGACCCCATGAAGCATCTCCCATATGCTCCTTACATCATGTATATGATAGAGAGGGTCACCAATACCCAATTTCCAAAGGATGTCACTCATGAGCCACTTAGGCATCTTCGTGCAAGAGAAAAGAGAGCCCCCATGAAGAAGAGCACAAGATTTGCCGGATCCTCTAGTGCTGCCCCTCGCCATGATGATGAGCCCCTTCCTCGTTCTTCACACTCATCTAAATATTCTCGCAAGGTTAAGGGCTCCATGGTCAAGAGGGCATTCAAAAGCATCTTCTCCATGTGCAAGCGCATCATCACCGAGACAAATGAGAACCGCCGCGACATCATTGAGATTAAGTCTCATCTTGGGCTCCCTACGGACACTTATCATGAGCTCCCCGAGTTTGATGACCCATTTGCAGAGTGGGATGCCCATGATGCCGCTGCTGCTGCATAAGAAGAAGAAGAGCAAGAGCAAGAGGAAGAAGAAGGAGAAGAAGAAGAAGAAGAAGAAGAAGGAGAAGAAGAAGAAGAAGAAGAAGAAGAGGAGGAGGACAACAATGAAGAAGAAGAAGAAGGAGAAGACGACGACGACGAGTGATCACTGCTGCTGCTGCTGCTGCTGCTCCAACACTTCCTTTTTGGCGCTTGATGCCAAAGGGGGAGTGACTATCTTAGTTTCAGTTTCATGTTTGAGACTTTGATCATTTGAGAACTATGGTCTGTAATAACTCTTTATGTGTGAGACTATGTGTTGTGAGCTTGAGACTATTTGGTTGTGTGCTTGTAATGCTAAATAGGTTGCATTTTATTTATCTAAGGATGCACTTGATAGTTCGAAAATTTTCTGTGATGATTTAATTTCTGCTGAGTCTTCAAAGTCCGGATACCCCGGATTTTGCTCCGGATACTCCGGGTTTCCCGGATTCTCCATGGTGGATCCGGACACTCCGGGCTTTGACACTGCAGCCTCTTTTATTCTTGACACTACAGCCTCTTTTATTCTTTATTGAGTGCATGAACTGTCATACGCATCACATATATCTTGTTTGCACAAACACAAGCACCCCACTGTTGATCATCTTGTCACACTCTCGTGTTTCTCTCTCTTGTGCAGAATTTGGTGCTTAAAGCACCTTTGAGATTCAAAACTCCATATGCACAAATTAAGGGGGAGTGTTGCAAGATAGATCAAAGGCTCTTTACTGAATTTTATTTATCTCTCTTTTAAAAGCTTAAAGGTGTTGTCATCAATCACCAAAAAGGGGGAGATTGAAGAGTATCTTGGCCCCCTAAGTGGGTTTTGGTGATTTAATGACGGCCCATTAAGCTACTAATGATGTATTGAGTATATGAGCAGGTACTAAAATTTTAAGATGGATTCCTTGGAGGTTTATTTATTTTATATTTTGAAATTGAGTCCTAGGAATGCCGTACTATTAAGAGGGACATGGATTGTATCTTCCAAGAGTTGAAAAGGTGCTCTAGATGACTAACCAATATCCTATGAGGGACACACTGCACGATCACCGAGATATCCTTAAGTGTGCTGACTCTGGAAGGCCGGACAATCCGAGTTTTATCCCGGACAGTCCGGACTTCCCAGAGTCTCTGAGCCTGGTCCGGATTCTCTGGGTCTTAGAGCTGTAACGGCTCTTTTCTGGGTGAGGAGGTATTTATACCCCCTCAACCCTATCCATTCTCTCTCTCTTGCCTCATTTCGACCTGTAGCATTCAGAACTCCTTCTCCCTCCTCTTTACTCCCCTTGGCACTTGGTTGTTGAGCTTTGGTGGGGATTAAAGGAGGAATTCAAGGCTTGAGCAAGTGAGAGTGCTAGTGAGCTGATTTCCCATCTCTAGAGCACCTCGTTTTTCGCTTGGTTGGCAATCTCGTGTTTGTTACTCTTGGAGCTTTGAGCTCCTAGCTAACTAGGCGTTGCCTTGGAGCATCCAAAGGATTGTGGCTGCCCAAGGAAGTTTGTATTACCCCGTGATTGAGTAAGTAACCCTAGCTCGATCTTTGTGGTCGCTAGGGGGAGGAAAGTGACCTAGGTGTAAAGGTCCACCCTTTGTGGGTTCCTCAACGGAGACGTAGAGCTCAAGGTGTGAGCTTGAACTCCGGTAACAAATCCCTTGTGTCTCTTGTGCTTGCTGCTCTTGTTATATGCTTGAAATCCTCTTGAGTTCATTTCTAGGGTTTGTGGCCGATCTACTCCGTGGTGAGGTTCCTACTGTTTCTAAGTGGTGGAACAGGCTTATATCTCTGTATTGCATAACCTATTTTCACAGATTTGAGTTTGGCCAAGTTTGATTGCAGTTGATTTAGTCACCACCTCAAAGGCCGGACAATCCGGACATTTTCCCGGATACTCCGGATTTCCCGGAGTATCCGGAAAAATATCCGGAGACTCCGGACCTTGGTCTGATAAGTTGTTTTAAGTTGTGATTTTTCAGGAGTGACTATTCACCCCCCCCCCCTCTAGTCGACCTCTAGATCCTTTCAATAACCTTTTTGTGGCAGAATTCAGGTACAAACAGGATATGGGGAGGGCGTTGGGCGGCTCCCCATGGTTGGTGGGTAAGCACACAGTGATCCTGCGGGAGTATGACGAGAGGCTAAAACCATCAGAGATTCGCTTTGACCGATTGGATGTCTGGGTTCAGATTTTGGACCTCCCTCTGGGTTGGATGAACAAGCATAGAGGCGACCGTGCAATGGGGCTAATTGGTGATGTGAAGAAGATGGACGTTGACAGGGATGGCCAGGCGAGCGGCCCTTTCCTTCGCGGCCGTGTCGCCATTGAAGTGGCAAAACCAATCCGTCATGGTGTGTTGCTGAAAACAAAGAAGGACTCGACTCCTGAGTGGTTCGATATCCAGTACGAAAAGCTCCCTTACTATTGCTCCTCTTGTGGTGTCATGGGACATTCGTACTTGGAATGTGATAAACCACTGGTGCGCAACGATGAAGGCAAGCTACCGTACGAAGGAAAACTTAGGGTTTATGATCCTAAGAGGAAGAAGCTCTAGAGTTTCTCAGAGGCTGCATCTGAAACTTTTGGGAGTGTGCCGTCATCCTCTGCAAACGACTCTAGGGGTGTGGCGAACCAACCTGGGGACCGCCGGTCTGGGGATCACTCTGCCAATGATTCTCGCGGGGCGGCTAACCTGTCTGGTGATCGTCGACCTGGTGAGCGGTAGTCTAGAGAGACGGAAGATGATGCTACGTCCCCCCTGAAACAGAAGGCGGCATCTGCTAAGAGGGGGGAGGCAGGGGATCTGATGAAAACTACGACGAGCAAGCAGTTGTTCCAGGCCAGGAAGGAGCCGACAGGTCCACGGGCACCTAGAAAGAGGAAATCTAAGACATCTAGTCGCGACTCCTCCGTGGCGCCGGATCTTAATCTCTCGGCAGAGGAATCACTGTCAGTGGTTCCGGTGGGTCTGGTGTCTTCACTAGTTGGACAACTGCAAGGTATAGGGGGATCTGATTCTCCCGCTGCTACTTCGGATGAGTTAACGAAGAAGCAGAAAAGATCTTCTACTCATTCAAACGCAACATCGACGGTGGCTGCAGGAGGCAGCCCCCACCGGGCACAATGAATTGCTTAAGCGTGAACTGTCGCGGGTGTGGGCGATCGGCGGCAGTTCAAGAATTGGGTCTCTTAATTGAGACTTGGAAGCCTGCGGTGCTGTTTTTAATGGAGACTAGAATGTCCGAAGAAAGAGCTTTGTCATTGGGAGGTACTCTAGGCTTTCCTAATAGTGAAGCAGTGGCGTCTTTGGGGTTAAGTGGGGGCCTCGCTCTATTCTGGAGGAGGGATGTCACGGTGGGGTTGCAGAGCAAGTCTCGATCTCACATTGATGTGATTCTTTCTGTTGATAAGCTGGGCATAATGCAGTGGAGATTGAATGGTTTCTATGGTGAACCGAGGAGAGAATTGAGAAAAAATAGTTGGTACCTTTTGCGTTTTCTACGCGCACAGTTGGATTTGCCGTGGCTATGCCTAGGCAATGTCAATGAGGTACTGAATTCTGATGAACACTTTGGAGCTAATGAAAGAGAGACATGGTAGATGGCGAATTTCCAGGAGGCTACGAGTGACTGTGGTTTTCTTGATCTGGGTTTTTCTGGGCTCCCGTACACGTGGGACAACAGGCAGGAGGGGAACCGGGATGTAAAGGCCAGATTGGACCGGGTGTTTGGGGACCATAGGTTTCTCGATGTAATGGGGGCTACAGCAGTGAGGAACTTGCCGACGGTTTTCTCTGACCACTCGGGCCTGCTTGTCGAGATCAAGAACAGAGTGCAGGCTGGGAGGATGGGTGGTCGCAGGAAAAAACCCTTTTGGTACGAGCATATGTGGCAGAGGCATGATGATTATGATGATTTTGTCAGCCAAAATTGGGCCACGGGTGAGGGGAGTGATCTCAACTCGGTGGCTGCTGCTCTATCTGGTCTACAAGACACTCTTGGTGCTTGGGATAGGAACGTCTTTAGATCAGTTCGTAAGAGGCTACGAGTGCTACGGACTGAGTTGGAAAAGGAGAGAAATCACACGTTATACCGTGGTCTGACAGACAGGGAGCACTGCTTAATGAAAGAGCTCTCGGAAACATTGGCACAGGAGGAGGAGATGGAACGTCTGCGCTCGAGGGCGGTGTGGCTGAAATCCGGTGATCGGAACACTGGGTTTTTCCAAGCTAAAGCCCGGGAGCGAGGGAGAACAAACAGGATCTGTGCTCTTAAGCGAGCAGACGGATCGGAGGAGACAGAGCAGGATGGGCTTGAGAAGATGGCGATGGATTTCTATCAAGGGCTTTTTTCGGCCCAGGAAGCTACCGAGCCCAGCCTAATATGTCAATTTGTGCCATAGAAGGTGACGGATGAGATGCAAGCTACTCTCCTAAGGCCTTTTACAGTGGAAGAAATAGAGAAGGCACTGTTTCATATGAGCCCGTGCAAAGCGCCTGGTGTTGATGGGTTTACCGCGGGCTTTTTTCAGAAACATTGGGCTCTGGTGAAAGAGAAGGTCTTGGCTGCGGTGATGGGCTTCTTGAATGGTGGTGATCTGCCTGAGGTAATAAACCAAACTATCATCGTTTTAATTCCTAAGGTTGCCAGTCCACAAGAGCTTTCTCAGTTTAGACCAATTTCTCTCAGCAATGTAATCTACAAGCTGTGTTCTAAGGTGCTAGCGAATAGACTTCAGCTAATTCTGGATGATATTGTTTCAGAGGAACAAAGTGCTTTTGTACCGGGCAGGTTGATTACCGATAATGTGCTCATTGCGTATGAGTGCATTCACTACCTGCGGAACAAGAAAGGCAAGTCTGGTGCATGTGCTATCAAACTGGAGATGGCCAAGGCCGATGATCGGGTGGAGTGGTGCTATCTCTATGATGTGATGATCGCTTTGGGCTTCCCGGTTGAATGGTGTACTCTGATCATGAAGTGTGTAACGTCGGTCAGTTTTTCAGTGAGGGTGAACGGGTTGTTGTCGGCTCCTTTTAAACCTACTCGAGGAATAAGACAAGGAGATCTGATTTCACCGTACCTCTTCCTTCTCTGTTCGGAAGGTTTATCATGCATGCTGAAAGCTAGAGGTCCCCAATTTATATCACGAGGAATTAAAGTAAGTCAGCATGCTCCTTGGATCTCACACCTGTTATTTGCTGATGACTATTTGATTTTTACCCAAGCTTCAAGTAGAGGAGCTGAGAGGATTTCTGAGATACTAGATTTATACAGGAGAGGCTTTGGACAACTTGTCAATAAGAACAAATCAGCAATCTTCTTTAGTGTTAATTGTGAACAGCCGGCAAAACAGGAGGTGCATGATGTGTTACAAATCCCAAATGATGCTTTGGGTGAGAAATACTTGGGCCTTCCTACTGCGGTTGGGAAAGCTTCTGAAGGCACGTTTGACTATGTGGCTGATCGTATCAGAAATTTCATTCATGGTTGGGGTGGTCAGCTCCTCAGTTGTGCGGGTCGTGAAGTCCTGATCAAAGCTAATGCCCAGGCTGTGCCAACATACCCGATGAGCTATTTTAAGCTACCGGCCCCTACCTGTAAACAGATCAAGAATTACATCTCCAATTACTGGTGGGGGGGCTCTATTGACAACCACAAAATTCACTGGCAGCGGTGGTCAAAGCTCAGGAGATCGAAGTGTGATGGCGGATTGGGTTTTCGTGATTTATCCATGTTTAATCAAGCCATGCTGGGGAAATAGGGTTGGCGGTTAATGGTTAGACCGGAGTTGCTATGTGCTAGGGTGCTTAAAGGGAAATATTACCCAAACTGCACCTTCCTTAATGCGACGAGGAGGAAAAAAGTTCAGAAACTTGGCGTGCCATCCTGCACGGCCGTCAAGCTCTAAGCAAGGGTCTGATCAAGCGAATTGTCCTGGGGAGTCGATCAACATTTGGACGGATAACTGGATTCAGGGTTTGCCTTCGCTGAAGCCCCTACTTCGCCCGGCGGGTGCTCAAGCTAAGATGGTCCGTGACCTGTTCCTGCCAGGCACGCGCCAGTGGAATGAACAGGCGGTTCGTGACACGTTCTGTGCGTTTGAGGTGGAGGAGATTCTGAAGTTGAGACCTAGGATTTGGTTGCCTGAGGATATTGATGCCTGGGCCTATGAGAAGAATGGTATGTTCTCCATCGGTCTTGCTATAAGATGCTGAAACATGAGAGTGACCAGAAGGAAGCGTTCAAGCTAAATGAACCGGGTTCCTCTGAGGACTCGTTTTGGTGGAGGAAGGTTTGGAAATTGAAGGTTCCCCCTAAGGTTCGGATCTTTTGGTGGAGAGTGCTCCAAGGCTTCTTACCCTCAAAATCTGAACTGAAGCGGAGACATGTTGCTAAGGAAAATCATTGTGAGGCTTGTGGTGAAGAGGATGAATCAATATTTAATGTGGCGGTAAGCTGCACGGTGGCAGTGCGTTTTTGGCATGAGGTTAAGATACTTACGGGGTGCAAGTTGCCCAGTCTGCACCCCATGTCCTGGGCGAGAGACTTGTTGGCAGGGAGGGCTTGTTCTATTGATGAGGTAGCGCTTTTTATCTGTGGCGCTTGGTCCTTGTGGAATGGGCGTAATGCCCGTCAGCATGGGCGCACAAGCTCCAGTCCAAAGGCTGCGGCAAAACACATTGCGTCACTGGTTGAGGAGATGATCTGCCTGAATTCTGGTGCCACGGAGGAACGACCTCGTCGTGTGATTGATTGGAAGAAACCTCCACCGGACTGGAAGAAGGTGAACACAGACGCCTCCTTTGTGCTGTCGACACATACAGGTGCTGGAGGTGCTGTGATTCGTGATGAGTTTGGAAGAGTGGTTGGAGCGTCGGCAAATTTTTACGACCATATTCCGGACGTGTTGACAACAGAAGTTTTAGCTGCATGGGACGGTTTGGTGCTGGCAAGGGCGGGTGGCCATGCGAAGGTGTTACTGGAGCTTCATAATTTGCCTCTAGTTAACCTTCTCCGCTCTCTTGATGGCGAGAGGTGTCCCATTGCAGGGATCTGGCATAAGATCAAAGAACTCAGCAGGGTTTTTAATTCTTTTGATATTTCTTTTGTAAACCGCGAAGGTAACGAAGCAGCACACTGGTGCACTAAACTAGCTTCGCGGTCTTCTCCTATGTGTGTGTGGAGTGAGTCTTTCCCATCAGACCTGTTAGGGATTGCTCACAAGGACTGTAACTCGGTTGCTGAGTAATGAATTCCTTGCTGATGCTCAAAAAAAAGATCTATTGTTCTTGTACAAAGGCCACACGACTTGGATACTGCTTCTGTACTCGTTGCCTTGCAGGAAGAAGCTGGAGAATCTTATAAGCGTCGAGATTACAAGAAGCTGGAATCTGGTTTTCATTACAAGTCTTCATTCTGGAGCCTTCTTCCACTGCCTGCTCCTCCTCCTCGAGACAAGCAAGAGTCTGCATCACTAGTCGATGACTCTTGTGGTGTTGAGGCAGCCAGAGCGAGTACAAGCCCTGATTCCAAGGCATCAGCCCTCCGTACTTATCGGAGTGCTATGGGGCTTTGTTTCAAGTGTGGTGAGAAGTGGGGTAAAGATCACAAATGTGCACCTACTATTCAACTACATGTGGTCCAAGAAATGTGGGATCTCTATCAGAGCGATGATGATTCAGCCTTGTCTCCTCGGTCTTCTAGTGGGGGTTCAGAACACTCAAGTAGCTGCTGGTGGTTTACTGAACTGCTCTGCTATTATTCCTCGAGCGCTTTGATTTAAAGGGAATGTGGCCTTTCAATCTGATCTAAAGGTCTTACCCATGACAACATATGATATTATTATCAGAATGGATTGGCTTGAGTCCTACAGTCCTATGAGGGTGCATTGGAAGAGTAAATGGATGGAAATTCTGTACAAAGGTCTGTTGGTGACATTGCAAGGCTTAGCTCCCAACGTACCTGAAGAAATTCTGGTGCAGCTCTGTGTTTTATCTCATGAAGGTGAACGTACTTCTGAAATCAAGCTGCTTCCTGAGTAAATTTAGATGCTTATGGACCAGTTTGCCATCCTGTTTGAGGAGCCAGATGGACTTCCTTCTTCCAGCGTCTATGACCATGAAATTCCTTTGATTTCAGGAGCAAGGCCGGTTAATATTAGACCTTACCATTATCCACCGGCTCTTGAGACGGAAATTGAAAAGCAAGTTGCTGATATGTTGCGGAAAGGCTTGATACAACCAAGTGCTAGCTTGTTCTCGTCTCCGGTGCTATTAGTCAAGAAACCTGATGGCTCTTACAGATTCTATGTGGATTTTTGTCACCTTAATGCACTCACTCTCAAGTCTAAGTTCCCAATTCTAGTGTTCGACCAGCTTATGGATGAGTTAGGGAAAGCTTCGTGGTTCTCCAAGTTGGACCTACGGTCCGGATTCCACTAAATTTTGTTGAAGCCAGGTGATGAGTTCAAAATGGCGTTCCAAACTCATTTTGGCCAATATGAGTTCCGTGTTATGGCTTACGGGGGCACCGGCTACCTTATAGGGGGGCATGAATGATACTTTGGCTCCTGGCCTCAGGCACTTTGTGGTTGTTTTCTTCAATTACATCCTAGTATATAGTTCTACCTATGAGGAACATGTCGACCACCTTAAGAAAGTGTTTTAGGACCCTTTTCTGCTCAGATATCAATCTGTTTAGGATCTAGGTGTTTGGTTGATCTCCTCCGAGTTAGACCCAACGGCCTGCTCGGACCCTTGACCACGTCCTGATCGGGAGACTAACCGACTCCTGGTCGGTGGACCCTTGTCGTGCTACACTATAGATAGGGGGTTGGGGCTACCGGGGCACGCACACGAAAAAGGACACTCGTGCCCACTCACCCACCTCCCGTGCAGAAGCAGCGAGATGTCCACTGGACCGCCACACCGACGGCACAATGCTTCACCGATGGTCACCGTCTGCACTGCACTGCCCCGCCAGACTTCTTCTACACTAATGAGTTCATCCTCTACGTCTCTGCTCCCGAATCTCTCCACTTTGCCCTCTCCCTCTCCCTCTCGGTTAACCACTAAAACGACCTCGATTCACAACACAGTAAAGAGTTAACCCCAGCGATTGTAGACAGTTGTTAAGTACCACTTTCAGCCATCAATATTCACACATAAATGGAGGCATATGCATTTATTACTTGCATTTTGGTTTGAATAATGTAGTTCCACTTGTCCTTGGAGATTATTTGTATGCAGGTGAAATAAGCATAAAAAAGAGAAGGAAACCCACCTTTCTATGAGTGGTCCATGCCACCTCAGCTGAGGAGATGGCTGCCACCTAGGAAACATGTGGCATCCATGTCACTAATCCAAGGGAGGCACCCATCGACGAATCAGAGAGAGACACATGGACTTCACAAGGATCCATGAGCTCACCAGAGCTCCATCTTATCAGGAAACTTGGCATGCACAGAGGAGTGAGCTAAGGACCCACTTGTCAGCTACCCTGAGAAAGCACAGGCTAGGAGGCTGCCCGAAGGGGTCGGCCGACCCTAGGATCGGCCGAACCGACCTAGGGTCGGTTGATCCTGGCCTTGCACGTGGATGCTCCCTATTGGTCACTTGCTGCATCTCCGAGTGTTTTGAGGCCATTTGGTGCTCCAAGCAAGCCTTGTCCTTGCCTATAAATAGAAGGGGAGGGGCTCCCATTTCTCACACACGTCTCTCTTGGCTCTCCTCTCACTTTTAGTTTCCAAGGCTAGGGGGTAGGCTAGAGTAGCTCTTATTCAGGTTCCAAGTCTACTTTGGAGTCTAGGTATGAGTTCTCTTGTATCTTTATTTCTATGTATGACTTTGATCTACTTCAGTTATTCAGCTATTTCATATATAGTTATGGTGGATCATATGATTGATATGTTCTTGAGTTCATCCATTATTCATCATTTAGAGGGTCGTGTTCTTCGTGAACACCACCTTTCGATCCAGTTGAAGGATGATTTACTCATTCCTTATGTGTTTGTTCAAAAGTTAGAGGCTCGTGTTCTTCACAAACACGACCCTTTGATCTTGTTGATTAGGCACAAGAGAGTTCGTATCCATTCGTATGGATAGCCCTTGTTTGATAGCATTGTTGTGTTGCATGAAGTTTGTGTTTAAGCTACGGTACTCAGTCTAAGTTGACCAGTCTTCTGGTGGCTTCATCCTGGGTCACAATAGCCCGGGCCGGGTGAAGTCTAGCAGCAATGCAGGCATGATGCCTGGGTTGTGTAGCTACGTTAGTTATGAGCTTGCCCCCGTAACGATTGAGGTAGGCCGCAGTGGTGACAGCTGTTGGACCCTTTGAAACCCTCCGCACTGGGGTTTTGCTGTAGGAGTCTAAAGGATAGTTTCGCAGAGTGCTAGTCGTCGCGGGCTATCTCCCCGTTTGTACCTGGGTGCTGAACCTTCCTCTCATGCAATGCTTTATGCTTATCTCTTGTATCATCTAACTCTATATGTTTAGTACCATAGAACATAGATCTAGCTTCGTATGTCCCCCCTAATCCGTAGTGTGCTAGTGTAGAGATAGATCGGAGTGTGTGTCACACTACCCTTATCATATCATTTATTTTACCCCTATCTTTGAGTTGTTGTCTTCTATATCTATTTCTTGGTTTACATTTAGTGCAAAAGCATAAGTCTTGATATCCGCCATTGCCTTCCACGGATTCGATACCCTTGGAACACTCACTTCGCTAGGGAAATGCTACAATGGTTTATCTGTGCGCTTGCGAATTCGTTCATGATCGTTAGGTTTACCTTTGGCAAGTCTTGATGCTCACTTTAACTCGGCGTTGTCAGTAGTGACGTTAAGAAACACCAACAAGCATTTCTTGCGCCGTTGCCGGGGAAGGCATAGGATTATCATGACTATGTGTTGCATCTCTTTATAAATCATGAGTAGGTTAGAGCAACTCTCAATGCAGGCTAACCTTGATTGTCTTCTTTTATCTTCGGGTGATGAATACAGGTAGTGTATGACTGATTTCGACTTACCGGAGAATTTCACAGAAGATCCAGAGTCATTAGTGAGGAAAGCTCGAGTTCATTTTGACTCACCTCGTCGTACTCGTCCGGAAGGCGATCCAGCTTCCTTTGTACCATCCACGTCAAACGCTATGGCCCAGAAGACGCTTCATGAGTACTCAGCTCCTTCTGCTGACCAGGTGCTGCAAGGCCCTGAGGTAGCAGTGGGGACTGAAAACTTTGAGATCAAGACGGGTTTAATCATGATGGTACAGGCTAGTCTGTTTTGTGGCAAGCCAAATGAGGATGCTAATGCCCATCTGTAGCAGTTCCTAGAGCTATGCAGCACTTTCATCATCAGGGGTGCAAATGTGGACGTTGTTCGTCTTCGACTGTTTCCTTTTTCTCTCCTAGGGAAAGCCAAGCAATGGTTCTACGCGAATCGTCAAGCTGTTAATACTTGGGGCAAGTGTTCAGAGGCATTCCTCAAGAAGTTCTTTCCGTTGGGCAAAACCAATGCGCTTCGTGGAAGGATTTCTAGCTTTCAGCAAGTTGCAAGTGAATCTATTCTAGAGGCTTGGGAAAGGTTTCAGGAGTACATCCTGGCCTGTCCTCACCATGGGATGGAGGATTGGCTAATTCTTCAAAGCTTCTATAATGGGCTGACTCCGACAGCCTGAGGCCATATTGATGTTGCTGCTCAGGGAGCATTCTTCTCACTCACTGTTGATAATGCCAAATCACTTATTGAGAATATGGTATCCAACCAAGGGTGGAGCGATGAAAGACTCCAGCCACGTCAGAGGGGTACTCATACTGTCAAGGAAGCATATATGATTACTACTGTTGACGGCTGTTAAGTACTACTTTCAGCCCTCAATATTCTCACATAAATAGAGGCATATGCACTATTTACTTGCATTTTAGTTTGAATAATGTAGTTCCACTTGTCCTTGGAGATTATTTGTATGTAGGTGAAATGCCCATTAAAAGAGATGAAAACCCACCTTCTATGGAAGAACCATGCCAACTCAGCTAAGGAGGTGGCTGTCACCAAGGAAACACATGGCATTCCACATCATTGATCCAAGGGAGGCACTCACCGACGAATCAGAGAGCGCCACATGGACTTCACATGGATCAAGGGGCCCACCTCGGATACCAAATCAAGCCATGCACCGGGGATGGATCAGAGGGCCTACAGGGCAGCCACCCAGAGGAAAACCGCCCCGAGTGGGGGGCCTAGGGGGCCGGCCGATCCTAGGATTGGCCGAACCACCTTTGGGTTGGCCCATCTTGCCCCTACACGTGGCAACTGCTCATTGGTCACGTACCTCACTCCTGGGTGTTTTGAGGCCATTTGGTGCCCGAGGCAAGCCTCCTCCTTGCCTATAAATAGAAGGGGAGGGGCTCCCATTTCACACACACCACTCTCTCATTCTCCTCTCACTTCTAGTTTCCAAGGCTAGGGGGTAGGCTAGAGTAGCTCTTCTTCAGGTTCCAAGTCTTCTTTAGAGTCTAGGTATGAGTTCTCTTTTATCTTTATTTCATTGTATGACTTTGATCTACTTCAGTTATTCAGCTATTTCATATAAAGTCATGGTAGATCATATGCTTGATATGTTCTTGAGTTCATCCTTTGCTCATCATTTAGAGGCTTGTGTTCTTCATGAACACTACCTTTTGATCCACTTGAAGGATGATAAACTCATTCCTTATGTGTTTGTTCATAAGTTAGAGGCTCGTGTTCTTCACGAACACGACTCTTCGATCTTGTTGACTAGACATAAGAGAGTTTGTATTCGTTCGTATGTCTAGCCTTAGTTGATCTTGTTAGATGGCATGAGAGTGTTGCATGAGGTTTGTGTTCAAGCTACGGTACTCGGTCTAAGTTGACCAGTCTTCTGGTGGCTCTCACCCTGGGTCACAATAGCCCGGGCCGGGTGAAGTCTAGCAGCAATGCAGGCATGGTGCCTGGGTTGTGTGGCTACGTTAGTTATGAGCATACCCCCCATAACGATAGAGGTAGGCCGCAGTGGTGACAGCTGTTAGACCCTTTGGAACCCTCCACACTGGGGTACTTGCTGTAGGAGTCTAAAGTCTAGTTTCGTAGAGTGCTGGTCGCCGCGGGCTAGCTCCCCGTTTGTACCTGGGTGCTGAACCTTACCCTCTCATGCAATGCTCATGCCTATCTCATATATCTTCTAGCTTTGTATGTTTAGTACATTAGAACCTAGAGCTAACTCGTATGTTCCCCCTAAACCGTAGTGTGCTAGAGTAGAGGTAGATCTGAGTGTGTGTCACACTACCCTTTTATATCTTTATCTTACCCCTGCATTTGAGTTTGTTGTTTCCTATATCTATCTCTTAGTTTACATTCAGTGCAAAAGCATAAGTCTATGATATCCGCCATTGCCTTCCACGGATACGATACCCTTGGAATATTCTCCTTCCTTGGGGAAATGCTATAATGGTTTATCTGTGCGCTTGCGGATTCGTTCATGATCGTTTAGATTTACCTTTGGCAAGTCTTGATGTTCACGCTAACTCGGCGTCGTTAGTTGTGACGTTAAGAAGTGCCAACAGGCATTTCAGGCGTTGTCACTAAGGATGGAATCCAAATCTGTTCTTAAAGTGACGGCACTAAGAAATGCCAACAAGCATTTCTGGCGTCGTTGCCGGGGAAGGCACAGGATTATCATGACTATGCTTTGCATCTGTTTATAAGCTATGAGTAGGTTAGGACAACTCTCAATGCAGGCTAACCTTGATTGTCTTCTTTTATCTTTGGATGATGAAGACAGGTAGTGTATGACTGGTTTCGACTTACCAGAGAATTTCACTGAAGATCCCGAGTCACTTGTGAGGAAAGCTCGAATTCATTTCAACTTACCTCGTCGTACTCGTCCGGAAGGCGAACCAGCTTCCTTTGTACCATCCACGTCAAACGCTATGGCCCAGAAAATACTTCGTGAGTACTCAGCTCTTTCTGCTGACCAGGTGCTGCAAGGCCCTGAGGTGGCAATGGGGACTGAAAATTTTGAGATCAAGACGGGTCTAATTACAATGGTACAGGCCAGCCCATTCTGTGGAAAGCCAAATGAGGATGCCAATGCCCTTTGCAGCAATTCCTAGAGCTATGCAACACTTTCATCATCAGGGGTGCAAATATGGATGTTGTTCGTCTACGACTGTTTCCATTCTCTATCCTGGGGAAAGCCAAGCAATGGTTCTATGTGAATCGTGATGCTATTAACACTTGGGATAAGTGTTCAGAGGCATTCCTCAAGAAGCTCTTCCCATTAGGTAAAACCAATGCTCTTCGTGGAAGAATTTCTGCTTTTCAGCAAGCAGCAAGTGAATCTATTCCAGAGGCTTGGGAAAGGCTTCAGGAGTATGTCTGGCCTATCCTCACCATGGGATGGAGGATTGGCTTATTCTTTAGAGCTTTTATAATAGGCTGACTCCGACAGCCCGAGGCCATATTAATGCTGCTGCTCAGGGAGCATTCTTCTCACTCACTGTTGATAATGCTAAATTACTCATTGAGAAGATGGTTTCCAACCAAGAGTGGAGTGATGAAAGACTCCAACCATGACCGAGGGGTACTCATACTGTCAAGGAAGCAGACATGATTACTGCCAAGCTGGATCTTCTTGTGAAGAGATTGGATGACTACTCTGCCTATGGATTCTCATATGACTTGTGAAGTCTGTGGCAACACTGGGCACTCAGGAAATTATTGTCCGGAGACTCAGGAGGAAGTGATGTATATGAATGACAACAACAATGGTTATCGTCCACCTCAACAAGGAGGCCAATCGTGGAATCAACAACACCCTTATTATCAAGGAGGTAACCAAGGTAATTCTTACAATCCTAACCAACCCTCCTTGAGAGATCTCGTTTTTGGGCAAGCTAAGATTAATGAAGGTGTTAACAAAAAGCTAGCTGCCCTTGATAAAACCTTGGAAAGTCTCAACGTTAAGCTTGATAGTTTTTCTTCTGCTCAGAAGAGCCAGCTGAGTTTTAACAAAATGTTAGAAACCCAGTTAGCTCAGCTAGCTGCTTTGGTTCCATCTGCTGATAACGGGAGGATCCCAGGGCAACCCGTGTCCTCTTGTGAAAATGTTAGTGTAGTGTCGACTAGGTAGGGTAAGCCACCTAGGAAGACACGTGCTTCTAACTATGCAGGAAAGCTCATACAACAAATTCTAGATCCATGGGAGGAATCTGTAGTTGTGCACAAGAAAGATCCAGGCTATCCAACTATCACTTGCACAATCTATTACAAGACGATCAGGCATGCCCTTTGTGACCTTGGTGCAAGTGTCAATCTCATGTCCAAGGCCATGTTCGAGCAACTGGGCTATCCAGCTCTCTCTCCAACAGCACAGACTATCCAACTCGCCGATTCAACGATACGATATTCAGAAGGAATTGCTGAGAGCTTATTGGTCAAGAACTCTTATGTCTTCGCGGATTTCGTGGTTCTTGATATGGATGACAAGGGAGGAATGCCGCTCATCCTTGGGAGACCATTTCTTAGTGATGTCCGAGCTAGAATCAATGTGAGGGCCGGAGTAATCCATTTCCGCGTTGGGAAGAGGAACTTGAAGTTCAAGTTTCAGGACAAAGAAGAGCAATGCTATTTGGTGCGGGATAGTGTTGAGCAGCTTGGGGGAAGGATGGAGCTTTCACCCCCAAAGAAGAAATCTCCGTCAAAGAAGCAAAAGAAAATTCAAAAAGAATGGCGGAAGATTGAGAAGGCACCACCCTCTACTTCTCAGGAGTGGGGTGCTGAGTGGAATTAATCACTGAGAAGAGTCCAACTCGTCGGACTAAAAATGATGGGTCCTTTCTACCAAAAAGGTTAAAGCTGGTACTTATCTCATATTTCCCTTTCCAAAATTTTATTTCCAAAATTGCATGTTTGATTTTCCAAAACCTTGCATCTGCATGCTAGATTTATCTAGCCCTTTTCCCTTTTCAAAATAAAATTTGGGAAAATAATTTCTGAGTTTGAAAACTTTAGAAAAATCATTTGGGCAATTTCTAGAGCAAACTTTGGCCGGTGCACCTGGGTATATTTTCATATAGCCGTTGGTGGCACGCCTGCCAAAGGGGGCCAGCCCCGGGCCCACAGCCGGGCCAGCCGAACCAGGGTTCGGCCGAACCCTGGCAAAGGTCATATGGGCCCAACTTTGGCCAACGGCTCCTAGCCATTGTGCAACGGCTAGTCCGCGGTTTGCTACCCCTTTGCCCTATAAATTGGACTCGAGAGGGGGTGTTCTTCACCCATTCACTCACACCTCTCTCTCTACTCCTTGCTCTCTTGGTTTTCTTGCTCAAGATTGGATCAACAAGTATTCTCTCTATTGTGTTGCTGAAAGTATTGCTATTGGTGGAGCAAGTTCGGTAAGAATTTCATTCGATTTCACTAATCCATCACCGAGTTGCTCTTGTTGTCCCTTTGTTGTTGTGCTAGCATGAATTGGGCGGTGAACACTCTCCGGAGGGTGACACGCTCCTGTTCGCGGGCAAGCGCGAGTTCATCCGTCCGCGCCGAGCCGACGCCGAGCACATCGACGATGGATTATGAAGAAGAGCAAGAAGAGCAAGCCGAGCCACAAGCCGCGGAGGAGGTCATCGACGACACCCCCTACCTCAGCTTGCGGGGCGCTCGAGAGGAGCAAGCCTATGCTCTCCTAAAGGACCGAGTCTTCGCCCACACCCAGGACTTCGACCCGGCTCTTATGGAGAAAACAGGTATGAATCTCGAGTTCGCTTCCATTTGGCATGCTCTTGGTTGGGAGGAGTTTGTGCCGGTTACAGAGCTTGGCTCTCGCCCCCTCACCATCCAGTTTCTTTGCTCTCTTACCGAGATTCCGGATGACGTTGAGTTTCGTCTTTCTGGGACCGATTTTCGTGTTTCTTGGAAGGAACTTAGTCGTCTTCTTGGTTTTAGTCCTTGTTGTGCTGTTTCTTTGAAGAAGGCTTGTGAGGATTTTGTTCGAGACTCTTTCTGGGCAGACATCTCTGGTCTTGTTTACAGTGGCAAGTTTGTGCCTCTGTGCAATGATATTGTGCATCCCACTCTCCGTTTGTGGCACAAGTGGCTCGCCATTACTTTCTTTCCATGAGAGGATGTTAGGCCCGTGCGCAGCAATGAGATGATGCTATTATTCGTCGCTGTTAACCAGATCAAGGTCTCTCCCATTAAAGCTATGATTCAGTAATGGATCATGTATTTCAAGATGATAGGTCCTATCGAGTGCACGTCTTTGGTGACTCGTATGGCTCTCAGACTCGGGGTTCTTAGCGGGAATCCCGTACCCTTCATCGGGACGCCCCAAGTTCTCATTGATGAGGCATACTTGATCCAAGGGCATATACTTAAGAGAGGCCCAAATGATTCTTTGACTTTCTTCTTCCCGGGTTATGCAAATCAAATCCCATTACCTAACCCGGGGTTTCGATCGAGGCGTACACTGTACCCATACGTCTGACCAGCCCATACCTTCGCGAAAGGCGGTACTGGCCGCAGGAACCATACCCACCGGCGTCTACATGTGGACTACATTATCATCCACACCTAGACAACATTCCCTAGCTCCATCCACGTCTACACTGGGGCCTAAGTAGGGGTCATTCCACCACCACCCGCCTCGCGGGTACACGTCCCGGGACAAAAGCATGCATAAAATCTGGCCCACGTACCACCGTGTCACCAAGACGCCAAAACGTGCCTGATGACCCGTACCGACCAGACCTGGGACTATGCGAAGGTCCTGCAACAGCGCGTCCATTACCCACCACAGCCCCTTGGGATGGTTTACTAGGTTCAGTAGCGGGGTTTGATCCAAGGCCTCACATGGTTAGGCATTCCCGACAGCTATGCCTTTTTGGCTACGTATGGTCATACTAAGTCCCTGAAAAGACTTTCTCGTGAACCGATCCTTATACGACCGAAGTAAGCATGGACAGGATCCTCTACCGAGGCTGCCCCCATACTCCCATGTCTGTCCTTACGGGGTCTAACTCTTTAGTTGGTTCATTTTATTATCTACTACCTACTTCTATCTCTCCCTATTTCCATAGTTCCTTTCCATGAATAATTGTGAAAAGTAAATCTAGGGTTGATGCTCGGTCATTGACATGGTCGAGATCGAGATCAACCCGTCCTTACAGCAAATGCAAGTCAAATTATTATCTTAACACATTTTATTATAAAACAATGGCGGATATATGATCAAGGAGGGGTGCTGGGACTTGCCTTTATACTTGAAGATCCTTAACGATTCATAGACGACCAGGGTCCTTGGCTTCACACCCTTCTGGATCCTCGGCTTCGGGCAGAATCCCGGTCATCCATGTCTACCATCTTATTACGCATAAAATAATAACAAAAACAATTCATAAAAGCAATTCATCAACCAATTCCTATGGAACAACAAAAAGAATATGACGGGGCTCACCTCGTGAGTGTGTCCCCGGGGAAGGGAAACCACAGGGTTTCCGATGGTTGGCATAACGTCTGGATATGTATAGAATTATGCTGGGGTTTGGACGGCATGCCGGCTAGGTAGGGTGAAAATGTCGGCTAGATGAGGTAGATACCTAGGTTTTCCGTTGGGCGGCACAACAGCTAGGGTGGTGGAGATGGATCTAAGACTCGGGCAGCACAACGACGGGGTTTCGGGAAAGATCGGGGGCTAGACAAAATCCTTACGGGCTCAAGGAGGTGTGAAAGGTGGCGAAAAGGTTGGAATAGGTTTAGATATATCTAGAATAATTCTAGGAATTCTCTTAGGATTTTTGGAGCTAAGACAGAGAAAGTGCGGAATCCCGAGTACATTTCTATAGAGTTTCTATTTACCCAGGGAAGGACTAAAATGGAAAAGGGGTCTAATGAAAAGATATATGGCAAAGAAGGGTATGAACAGGTCTAGAATAATTCCTAATATTTTTAGGAATTTCCTTGGAATTTTTTGGAAGTGGCTAAGGGCTAGAAACAAGAATTGGTGTGCAAATAGGGGGTGCACTTAGCAATTTTCCAAGGGAAAATTTAAAAGAGAGGTGGCTGCCGCGTGGGCTGCTTTCTTCAGCCGCGTGTGGGCCGGCCAATCAGGCCTGCGGCCTTTAGGCCCATGGCGACCAGGGGAAAGAATAGAGGGGGGGAGGAGGCCGCGGGTGGGGCCCGCCTGTCATAGACAGGGGCGCCTGGCCTTCTTCCTCCTCTCACCAGGTGCCATGGGAGAAGGCCATGAGCTCCTGGAGCTCGTGGGGATGGGG
The DNA here is from genome assembly GCA_036936925.1 of Cenchrus fungigraminus. Taxonomy (NCBI): domain Eukaryota; kingdom Viridiplantae; phylum Streptophyta; class Magnoliopsida; order Poales; family Poaceae; genus Cenchrus; species Cenchrus fungigraminus. The sequence continues at coordinate 118,080,915 of CM072773.1, forward strand.
GCTAAGGTTCCCTAGGGACTAAACTGAGGGTACTAGTAGAAAGAGGAGGACCAGGGCGATCCATTCCGAGGGTCGGAAGGGGAGGAGGAGGAGGGAAAGGGGGCCGGCCATGGTAGGGTGGAGGAGCTCGAGCTCGAGATGGATGTGTAGCTCTGGGAGGGGGCACCCCTCTATTTATAGGCGGCCGGAGAGGTCGCCGGGGACTTGCTTTGTGGCTACGGAAGCTCGGAGAGAGGAGGGTATGGGCGAGGCGGCCGGTTGCAGGGGCATCCAGGGGAATGCACGGCGGCGACGGCGGTATGGCGCGGCGGTATGGCGCGGGGAAGCTGTACGGCGCGGCTGTGCGTGTGCGCGTGCAGCGCAGACAGGTGCGCGTGGCCCTTTGCAGCGTCCACGGTGCTGCGGCGGCGCGTGACGCAAGCGCGGTAGCGGCGTACGGCAGGGACGGCGGTGCTGGGCTGCGATGGCCATCCGCGGCGGCAGCGCGTTGTGGTGGCAGCGACGCACTGTGGCAGCGGCAGCATGGGCATACGACGGCAGCATGGGCAGGCAGCGGTGGCATGGGCAGGCAGCAGCGATATGGGCAGGCGGCGGCGTACGGGCGGCGCAGCACGGCGGCGGCGGCGTACCGCAGCGGTGGCGCTACGCACGTGCGGTGCACGTGCGCCCGCTACGGCAGCCAGGCGCGGCAGGGGCGAGCTGGGCCAGCGCGTGTTGGCGGGCCACGCTGGGCCGGGTGAAGCGGGAGGTGAGGCGGGATGGGAGTTCGAGGGGGGAAAACAAACTTCACGGGGTGTGCAGGTTGGGCCGGTAAAGTTGGCTGGGCCGCGGACAGGAGTGGGATGTGGGCTGCGCGGGAGGGAGAGATGGAGGAGGGTGTGGAGTGAACTTCGCTGGGCTGGAACGAAGGAAAGAGGCCCGACTGTAGTTTTAAAGCTTTTCTATTTATTTTGGCTAGGTTTGGATTCAAATTTGAATTTGGGTTTCAAATTTGAGTGAGCTCTAGATCTTCCTTAGGAAAAGAAAAGGGGTTTCTCTAAGATTTGAAAAAAAAATGGATTTCAAATGTGAGTTTCAAACTCATTTTCAAACAAAAGTCCTTAGGGTTTAATCTAGGGTTTAAAAGTTCAAATTTGAAATAGAATTTCAAATTTATTTCCATCCCAAAATCCTTAAGAGAAGAAAAGGGAATTTTGCTATAGTTTGAAAGGTGAATTTGAAATGTATTTTCAAATTCAAATTCAAACGAAAATCCTTAGAGGACCACTCAGCAAACAAATGCATCACAAATGTCGGTTTAAATGCAAAATTTATTTAAGAAAAATTTGGAATATCTACAGAAAATAAAATTAACCTATAATTAGAGAAAAATTTTAATAAGTGTGTGTTTTTAAAATGCCTTAAAAGAGCAGGGTGTGACAGAACTACCCCACTTAAGGGAATCTCGTCCCCGAGATTAAAGGGTTAGAAAGAAAGCAAATGTATTCGTAACTTCTACTCGTAATGTTCTATGACGTTCCTATGCTTAAGCTATCTATGGTCATCTACTGGTATACCAAGGTTCCTTATAGGGGCAGATCTCACTTTCTCCTTCTTTATTGGGGTACTACCCCACTTAAGGAGACTTCGACCCGGGATCCTATGGGTTTCTTACCTAGTGGTTGTTTTTATCCAAGGTTTCCTTGAATACTACTCCTTTCTCTAGGTACATACCAAGTGTACCATCTCCGAGATATCTACTCTAGCACTACTCTACTTCACTTATGGGGGTCAACTTATCTGGGAATGGTCGAGGTTACGACCGTTCTGTCGGTCAATCAACCAAGCCCTTTTTCCTACGGTCTTTTGCATAGTGTTGGTAGGGCTGGGTACTAGGGGACAGGGTCAGGTGTCTATGAGTACTAACTTCGAGTTATTGTTTCCTTGCAATAACTCTACCCCACTTGAAGGTGTTCGTACTTACGGGGCTCTCTCTCCGTGAGTATGGTCGGGGTTAACTATTCCTTCATCCTTCTAAATTTTGTGTGGTGATTTTTCCAGCACGTCCTTAGGCTTATTCCAATGCCATGCCTAATCATTGGTACTTTTTGTGGTGATTTTCCACCACGTCCTTAGGTTTATTCCAATGCCATGCCTAATCATTGGTACTTTCTTAGGCTTTACTGGCTTGTTTGATGGTGTTACTTCCACCCTATTTCCTATGTTTCCAAATTCATAATTTGATGATTTTTCTTCAATCATCATCATGTGGGCTCTAATGGGTTTCGATTTCTATGTGGCAGGTCTCTACCAGGGGGGTTATCTACGGGTCTCCTTCCATCGTATCTCTATCTATCCGAACGGTGGTTAAACCTAGCGATCCAAACTAGAGCCTTGTATCTCGAACCAGGCTTCATTCCTGTATTCCTAATCGATACTACATTGTTAAACTAAGGAGTTAGCAACTAGCGTGCTATTGCCGTCAAGCTAAGGGGTATTTGTCTTCGAGAAACTATTTTTCTCTCAACGTCTACCCCACTTGACGGCGGTTTGACTTATAGGGTTGTCTTAGGGCTAGGCTATTGGTTTCTAGGGGTCTGTCGGTTCGTTTCGTACATAGTTAGGATTGCGAATTTGGGTGACTACTTTTCATCAAAATGATGAATTTTACTGAGCATTAAGGTTGCTAATGCTTCTACTAAAGGTAGTGGTAGTCAACTCCCTTGTTCACAATTTTCCTATCATCGATTCTAATTAGGTTTACCTCTAAGGGGCGAAGTATTTGGAAGCCTTTCACCGAGGAGGTTGTATGTCTCGGTGGTGAGATTCCAATTAACTACTTCACTCACAAAGAGATGACTAACAAAAGTCCTTAGGGCTTCTTAGGGTTTTGCAGATCTAAGGGCTTTATAACCACAGGCATTATTCTAGTGTTTTGGAAGTGCCTTGGTTATTTAGGATCTCTATCTATGGTTGGGAATTTTGGGTGACCACTTCTCATCATTTTGGTATGATGATTTTTTCTGAGCATCAATGTCATTGATACCCCTACAAAATCGTAGTAGTGGTCACAATCCCGTGTTCATGGTGCATCCTAAGGTAAGTTTAGGTGGGTCTATGGGTTTAAGCCGATTGCTTCCGCTTTATCAAGGGGGTTAAGTGCCTTGATGCTTAGCTCTTCTCTTAGGAGTTGAGCCAAGGGAACTAATCGGGCTTTCTCCTATTTCATCAAAGAAAGTTGTTTGGGTTGCCTTAACTAGAGTATACCCCTGCTTATCCTAGGAAGCTAGGAATAGCTATACTTGATATATTCGATTTGGAGGCATGCAACTTCTCGATGGTTTGGTCATAAAGATGGTTTTCCCTCTTAGGTTCACTTGGTCTTCTATAGGTTTGGGTTGGCTTCTAGAGGTTAAAGCGAGCAGCTCCTTTTGCCGGGAGAAATTTTGTATTATCTCTACCAATGGTCATTGTCTTTTCCAAGAAATCTCGGAAATCATATTGACAATATGTTGGATTTTTGAGATTTACAAACCTCCTGACAATGGACTCAAAATTGAGCCTCAGAACTTCTCAAGCTTCTTTCTTTTTCTGGGGTTTCCCTAAACTCCAGCTTCAGATTTCTTTATTTCCTCAGCTTTAAGAGTTTCATATCTATTCTATCTCCAACTTTGAATATCCCTTCATGGACATACAAATTGGTTTCCATCCTATAGGTCTTAACTTACACCCTAATTGGGGTCTTTGTGTGTCCTTAAGCCTATAAGGTCATGGCTTTTGCTTTTCTCACCTAGGTTATATTCTAACTAAGTGTAGGGCTCCTTAAAGGCATCTTAAGGTTTAAGGAAAACCCTTCCAGGATTTCAGACTTTATCACGGTGATAGCACAAACTTTTATACGACCACGTGATTTTCATAAAGGTTCCCGGAAGCTTCGAGTCAACCTAGGCTGATAACTTTGTTTTGTTCTATTCCAAAGTTCTATAACCTTGGAACCCACCCCACTTAAGGAGATCTAAACCCGTTTCATGTAATGGAACTTCCATTACCGGTAACAGGTACGTTTGGATAGGTGGGGGTTTTAGAGAAAATCCTTATATTTTAAGAGAGATAAGATCTAATTCACACAATTTCCTATGATCAAATCACCAAACAAAACCTGTAATCTAAAGGTGGGGTCCAGTAGGGTTTAGACAAATATTATTCAAACAAAAACACGTTACTACATGGTCATAGGCTTATCATGCACAGCCTCTACCGTTTTCACGGTTTATCCAATACTTTGGTAATTTCAGCTTTTCAACCGAAACTTTCTTACGGCGGATCATTACTCGAACTTGCTTTCATGATCCATGCCAGCCAAAGTATTACAAAGGGTGTTAAGCACAAGGTAAGGAGAATATAGGTAAGATAGAAAAGATAAGAAGCGATCATCCGAAAAATTTCGGAATCTGGAATAGAATGGAAGGCCTCAGGATTCGTAAAGCGTAGGGTCAGTCCTTATATGGTGACCTAGATTTATTTATCGCTCTGATACCACCTCTGTGGAGATCCACCTTAGGGATTCCCGCTAAGCACCTGTGTTAGTCACTGGATCGCGTAGGCTAACACAGTTCTTATCAGAGTTAAGTATAGAGGCAATAAATAGCACATAATTCAAGAAAATACCTCAACGCGGCAAAGGGAAGCGCAGGTGCCCATCCACTAACTAGATGGTTTTCAACACCGGGAACCCACGTAGTCTACCTGTAAAAAGTATAATAGAGGCAAGGCTGAGTATACATCAATGTACATAGCAAATCCCAGCGTATAAGATATTAATCCTATAGACTACATGCAAGGTTCCAAGGTAAAGGTAGCAGGTCTTGATTAATATAAAATAAACTAATGCAGGTGAAGTATATTTCAGAGAAACAATAAGTAAAGCAAGTATATTATATGTAGGTTGGTCCTGGAGGGGTAACACGTAGCCTCCCCTACCAGTCCCCAAGTTTTATTAAACTCAGCGACCACCGGGGTCCTACTAAGCCGGCATCTGCCGTATCACTCCCTAAGGGCTTCTGCCCTGTCTCACCACCAATTCTATCCTTATAATCAGGTGCGCTAATCAACGGGAGATTTAACCAAAAGGGCTCATAACCACGAGCCACGGCTATTCGAATAGATTATACTCTGCGCAGAGGCGTACACTGTACCCATACGTCCGACCAGTCCATACCTTCGTGAAAGGCGGTACTAGCCGCAAAAACCATACCCACCGGCGTCTACATGTGGACTACATTATCATCCACACCTAGACAACATTCCCTAGCTCCATCCACGTCTACACTAGGGCCTAAGTAGGGGTCATTCCACCACCACCCGCCTCGCGGGTCCACGTCCCGGGGCAAAAGCATGCATAAAATGTGGCACACGTACCACCGCGTCACCAAGACGCCAAAACATTCCCGATGACCCGTACCGACCAGACCTGGGACTATGCGAAGGTCCTGCTCCAGCGTATCCGTTGCCCACCACGGCCCCTTGGGATGGTTTACTAGGTTCAGTAGCAGGGTTTGATCCACGGCCTCACATGGTTAGGCATTCCTGACAGGCTATGCCTTTTTGGCTACGTATGGTCGTACTAAGTCCCTGGAAAGACTTTCCCATGAACCGATCCTTATACGACCGGAGTAAGCATGGACAGGATCCTCTACCAAGGTTGCCCCCATACTCCCATGTCTGTCCTTACGGGGTCTAACTCTTTAGTTGGTTCATTTTATTATCTACTACCTACTTCTATCTCTCCCTATTTCCATAGTTCCTTTCCATGAATAATTGTGAAAAGTAAATCTAGGGTTGATGCTCGGTCATCGACATGGTCGAGATCGGGATCAACCCGTCCTTACAGCAAATGCAAGTCAAATTATTATCTTAGCACATTTTATTATAAAACAATGGCAGAAATATGATCAAGGAGGGGTGCTGGGACTTGCCTTTATACTTGAAGATCCTTAACGATTCATAGACGACCAGGGTCCTTGGCTTCACACCCTTCTGGATCCTCGGCTTCGGGCAGAATCCCGGTCATCCATGTCTACCGTCTTTATACGCATAAAATAATAACAAAAACAATTCATAAAAGCAATTCATCAACCAATTCCTATGGAACAATAAAAAGAATATGACGTGGCTCACCTGGTGAGTGTGTCCCCGGGGAAGGGAAACCACGGGATTTTCGATGGATGGCATAACGTCTGGATATGGATAGAATTATGCCGAGGTTTGGACGGCACGCCGGCTCTGTAGGGTGAAAATGCCGGCTAGATGAGGTAGATATCTAGGTTTTCCGTTGGGTGGCACAACGGCAAGGGTGGTAGAAATGGATCTAAGACTCGGGCAACACTACGGCGGGGTTTCGGGAAAGATCGGGGGCTAGACAAAATCCTTACGGGCTCAAGGAGGTGTGAAAGGTGGCGAAAAGGTTGGAATAGGTTTAGATATACCTAGAATAATTCCAGGAATTTTCCTAGGATTTTTGGAGCTAAGACAGAGAAAGTGCGGAATCCCGGGTACATTTCTATAGAGTTTCTATTTACCTAGGGAGGGGCTAAAATGGAAAAGGGGTCTAATGAAAAGATCTATGGAAAAGAAGGGTATGAACAGGTCTATAATAATTCCTAATATTTTTAGGAATTTACTTGGAAGTTTTGGAAGTGGCTAAGGGCTAGGAACAAGAATTGGTGTGCAAATAGAGGGTGCACTTAGCAATTTGCCAAGGAAAATTTTAAAAGAGAGGGGGCTGCCGCGTGGGCTGCTTTCTTCAGCCGCTGTGGGCCGGCCAATCAGGCCTGCGGCCTTTAGGCCCATGGCGACCAGGGGAAAGAATAGAGGATGGGGAGGACGCCGCGGGTGGGGCCTACCTGTCATAGACAGGGGCACCTAGCCTTCTTCCTCCTCTCACCAGGCGCCATGGGAGAAGGCCATGAGCTCCTGGAGCTCGTGGGGATGGGGGCTAAGTTTCCCTAGGGACTAAACTGAGGGTACTAGGAGAAAGAGGAGGACCAGGGCGATCCATTCCGAGGGTCGGAAGGGGAGGAAGAGGAGGGAAAGGGGGCCGGCCATGATAGGGTGGAGGAGCTCGAGCTCGAGATGGATGTGTAGCTCCAGGAGGGGGCGCCCCTCTATTTATAGGCAGCCGGAGAGGTCGCTGGGGACTTGCTTTCGTGGCTACGGAACCTCGGAGAAAGGAGGGTATGGGCGAGGCGACCGGTTGCAGGGGCATCCAGGGGAATGCACGGCGGCGACGGTGGTATGGCGCGGGGAAGCTGTACGGCGCGGCTGTGTGTGTGCGCGTGCAACGCGGACAGGCGCGTGTGGCCCCTTGCGGCGTCCACGGTGCTGCGGTGGCGCGTGACGCAAGCGCGGCGGCAGCGTACGGCAAGGACGGCGGTGCTGGGCTGCGACTGCCATCCGCGGCAGCGGTGCGTTGTGGTGGCAGCTGCGCACTGCGACGGCGGCGGCATGGGCAGGCGACGGCAGCATGGGCAGGCAACAGCGATATGGGCAGGTGGCGGCGTACGGGCGGCGCAGCATGGCAGCGGCGGCGTACCGCAGCGGCGCGCGACGCACGTGCACCCGCTAGGGCAGCCAGGCGCGGCAGGGGCAGCTGGGCCAGCACGTGTTGGCGGGTCGCGCTGGGCCGGGTGAAGAGGGAGGTGAGACAGGCTGGGAGTTCGAGGGGGAAAAACAAACTTCACGGTGGTTCTAGTCTGGGCCGGTGGAGTCGGCTGGGCCGCGGAGAGGAGTGGGGGAGTTGGGCTGCGCGGGGAGGGAGAGATGGTGGAGGGTGTGGAGTGAACTTCGCTGGGCTGGAACGAAGGAAAGAGGCCCGGTTGTAGTTTTAAAGGCTTTTCTATTTATTTTGGCTAGGTTTGGATTCAAATTTGAATTTGGGTTTCAAATTTGAGTGAGCTCTAGATCTTCCTTAGGAAAAGAAAAGGGGTTTCTCTAAGATTTGAAAAAAAATGGATTTGAAATGTGAGTTCCAAACTCATTTTCAAACAAAATTCCTTAGGGTTTAATCTTGGGTTTAAAAGTTCAAATTTGAAATAGAATTTCAAATTTATTTCCATCCCAAAATCCTTAAGAGAAGAAAAGGGAATTTTGCTATAGTTTGAAAGGTGAATTTGAAATGTGTTTTCAAATTCGAATTCAAACGAAAATCCATAGACGATCACTCAGAAAACAAATGCATCACAAATGCTGGTTTAAATGCAAAATTTATTTAATAAAAATTTGGAATATCTAGAGAAAAGAAAATTAACCTATAATTAGAGAACATTTTTAAAAAGGGTGTGTTTTTAAAATGCCTTAAAAGAGCGGGGTGTGACACCGGGCGGACAGTCCGGCAAACTCCTTCTGACCAAAACCAAAGCACTCGAAGCGAAAGGACTCAAGAACTCGCGACGAACTCGTCGAACAGGACGAACTGTGACCCGGGCTGATAGTCCGCAAGGGCCTCGCGGATGGTCCGCAAGAGCTCCAGAAATAGCAACCGAGCCCGCGTGAAAAACACCTCTAACTTCCCAACAACGGATCTCCCAAACCGCTGGATGGATTGAGCCCAAATTTTAGGTAGATGAGAAGCGTCTCTAGGAGATGCTATGCCTAAAATCTTGGAGCCTCATACCAACTAGAACGATGAGAATCGCAAATCTCGTGCACACAAGACACCAACTCGAGCTTCTCCAAAGAACTTCAAATCGAGCCTGATTCCCGGCGTTTGAGGAGTCAAGATCATCCACAAAGAGGCACAAGGCACTCACCCATGATCTCCTCAAAGAAATCCGAGAGGAAACAGCCTAGAAATCAAAGAACTCAGATCGAACCGAAAAGCACCAAAAACATGGGAAAAACCATCTTAGGAATTGAGAAGGAGATAGCACTAGCACAAGAAATCTTCCATACAAACAAAGGTCAGATTCTTTACAAAGGCTAGCAAACCTCCCGCATCCTACCCGCTTGAAGATGTGCTCGTGATCGCTTTGGCTAGTCTAGAGAATAAGGAAATGAAAAGCAGTCTAAAGGATAACCCTAGCCATCCACCCTGCCCCTATTTATATTAAGTCATCTGGTGGTGGCCAAAGACCCAACTACCCCTACAACTTGAAAAGAAAGATACACACCCCTCAGGGGCACTTTGGTCAAGCTGCAGGTCCTGCCATCAGACGGCCACACCCGCACCGCGCCCCGCGTCCTCCCGACGCAAGCTCGCCGATCACGCCGCGTGTCCTCCGCTTCAAAGTTTCTCGACGCACCCAGATCCCGTCTCTGTCACACCGAGCCCTCGGTCTTGGCTTTGCGGATCAACCAAGGAACCCGGTCGGTTTTGTGGTGAACCACCGGAAAACCCCGCAGACGTCGCACAGCCTCCGCCAAGCATCGGGCCCGCCAAGCCTTTCACCTCCACGGTCTACTCGGTCTTGCCCCGTTCAATGACTTGGCCGCCATGGTCGCCCCGGTGTTGGTTTTGAGGACAAATCAACAAACCATCCTCGACTTCATCTTCCCATTCTTGCACCATGTGATCCGCACTTGTCTCGTCTGGCCACCGGGTCCATCGAGCCGAGCCTACTTGTCCCTCTCGTCCACCGCAGAGGACCCGCAAGGCTAAGACCTTTCGCACTCGCTCTTCACCTGCACCAACGCAGATCAAGCCGCAATCTACACACCTGCAATACTTGGCAAAGAGTCAGTTCACGCCACGTTGTCAATCACTCATCACTAAGGAGCGACCATCCCTTGGTCCTCGGACCACACAGGTCCTCAGATATTATGAACCGGTGCGCTGGCTCGCTTACTTGTGAAGGGTCAAGGTCTTCCACCTCCCGTTTGTCTTTTTTTCATCCAACACTTGCATCCTACAAAAATAGACCGCTTAATTAGGATGGTTACCAAAACTACATATGGATTTGAAAATTTGTGTATGTGGTACAACTTGACTCACATGCACCAAATGCTGACGAGATTCATGTCGAGACGTTGAGGACGGTACATCACATGCAAATCCCTGAAATTGATGCAAATCTTCTTTGTTTTAGGGGAGTCGAACAATTCATCGTTGAAGGATTTCTTCCACTTGGTCCCAGTCAAAACTGACACCACTGTGTGTCCAGATTGTCCATGCTGCCACACCATGAAGATCTTCCTAAAAAAGGCCACCATGAGTTTATAAGTAAACTGATAACAAAAGAGATTGCAGGGTAATGTTCTCTCAAGCATAGCAAGGCCACCATGGACTACTTTGTTTTTCTATCCATTCAAACATTTCCTGAAGTTAGCAGGAGCAATTGGGTGTGGAATTATCAATAGACTCTTGCTGCTATGGTTTTCATGGAAGATAATGAGCTACCCCTGTCGGAATCCATGGGATCTCTTAGTGATTGGTCATCATCTCAGCATTCACTACCGGAATCTAGGTCTTTGCCTAGTGTTTTTGTCTTTGCCGAGTGCATTTTTTTAGGGCACTCGACAAAGACCCTCTTCACCGAGTGCCAATTAAAAAACACACGACAAGCAAAAACACTCGGCAAAGAGAGTCTCTACCGAGTGCCTTTTTTTGCACTTGGGAAAGCAGTTTTTCAATAAGTTTTAATTTGAGACCCTAAACGAATTCAAATCAAAAAGTTTTCAACTACAAAATTTCATAACCATAATTGGAAGGTTTTACGGTTGAGGAAGCTGAATATTTTTTTCTTTATTATGAGGGGGGGGAGCTGAATAATTTTTTAGGGGGTTACCATCTTTATTCATATGTTATAGTTGGTACAAACTCCATCCGAAGGAGATAGAAGCCATGCATGTCTTCCTGCCTGCCAGCACACAGATAGACGAAGAGAAGGAAGATGTAGGGGAGAGGTGCAGAAAAAGAGAGAGCAGGGGAGCCGATGGGTCGACGAGTGCCCCATCCATGTCCGCCCGAGCGAGCGAGAGAGAGAGAGAGAGAGTAGGGGAGGCACCCACTGGAGCTCACATACGACGTCGCCCATGCGCAGACGTAGAAGCGTTGTCCCCAATTCCCACCGCACTGACCGAGAGAACAGGGGAGGGGCACTGCCCTCCTCGCCATCGCCAGGTGTCGCGTCTCTGCCTCATGCCGCCTTGGGTGGTGGCGCATTGTGCAGCAAGGGAGGGAGTAGGAGAGGGACAAGGCACCTTTGCCTCTGAGCAGCACAAGGAGGCCCTGCTTCTCCCGCTGTCAGAGGCTGAGATGTTGTCGTCCGCCATGGGAGAATGGGGTGGAGGTGGAGAGGACAGCACAGGGAGGAACTCTACCACCGACCACTGGATCCGGGGCCGAGGCAACGACACTTTGTCGTGCGGCAACCACCGCCACCCCTACTCTGTCGGAAGGAGCCGCACCTGCTCCATGGCGGAGGCAACCGCCTCTGATCCACCCATGCCGGCAGAGGAGAGAAAGGGGAGGAGATGTGCGCCCTGTGGGTCGCCTGTGGAGGAGGGAGGGAGGGTGGAGCTCTCTACCGCCGACGGCACAGAGTGCAGGAGAGTCAGAGAGCGTCGGCCAGGGAGGAAAGAAGGGCCAGCGAAGGAGAGAAAAGGGAGGGGCCACGCGCCCCTCACGGTTCGTCGACGGAGGAGGGAGGGTGGGCGAGTTAACCAGGGCGCGCTTGGGTGGGTCCCACTCGTCAGTGGGTGGTTAACTCAGACCCGCCTCCATGTGGGACACGCTGATGTGACGCCATGCCGGTAAAAACAACCCACTAAACCACTTAGGCTTCGTTTGGAAACAGGGGTATTCACGGGTATCGGGGCTCAAAACCCGCCTCGCGGGGGTCCGACTCCACCCCGGGGTGACCTCCCGTAACCGGCATAAATGTGTATTTGGCTGCACCGGGATTGGCTTGGATCCGACCCAATACCCGCTGATCCACGCGTGTACCGAGCAACTCCTCCGTGCACCGGGATAGAAAGACGTGTCTACTCGCGTCTCCTCCGCTCGATTCCCTCAGGCTCAAAGGCGTCGGCGCCGCCGCCGCCACCTCTCCCTCGCGGCGCCGGCGGCGAGCTCGACCACAGATTGTAGGTGCACAACCTCCTCCTCCTGCGCCCCTCCCTCCACCTCCTCCTCCATCTCATCCTCTCTCAGTTCCTTTTTCCTATCGCTAGGGTTCGTCACGCAATGGTGGTGGTGGTGGCGGCGGCGGCGGCGACTGCTGCTCCAACTCTGGTCTCGATTCGGATCCTCCTGGTGGATATCTCATCCTCCCATCCCCTTCCCTTTTTGCATGGTTAAACATATGCTCATGTCCATCAGTCCATGTCTGATCCTAGATCCCGCCGGGTGCCCTTCTTGGAAGCGTATATTTAATTTTCCCTTTCATCTTGTTTGTACTGGCGTAACAAGTAACACAAAAAGATTTGCTTGCTGCTGATAGGATGCAAAAGAAAAACAATGGTGCAGACTTTGCTGCTTTTGTGGTGTCGCTAAATTGAAAGTTGAAATGTGTTTGACAAGCCGGCAGCCCAGCAGTGCGCACGAATGTGCTCAATCTTGACCTGGTTGTTCACCATTGTGATGTTGTGAATTGTTGACCCACCGGTGCACGAGAATGTGATTTCTAGATAATTATAGAACCACCCGTGTACTAAGAAAATCGAATTGAGGACATGATCATGTACTGCAAACTAAAGTTGAAAACTAAAAAAATTCATACTTTTATTTTATCAATTGTCTGTGACCAGGATATTTGTGAAGCACACTGTGATAGTGTGATAACTTTCCAATGTTCGAGTCTTAGGATTAGTCTGTATTTGGAGATTTGAATTTTATTCAATATTTGGCTGTGCACACATTCCACTTTGCCAATTTACTGGTATCAAACTAATGAAGTTTAGTCTGATGTATCAATGTGTATCATATCTTAGCTTGTCGATTTGCCCACTAGTATATATTTGTAGATTCTTTTGTGAAGGGAAGAAATCTGGTTCTTTTGCTGCAAATTGTTGGGGTTGATGATGCAAATATAGGATTTGTGAAGGGAAGAAATCCCTTGATTTGTTTGCATAACCACCGTCCTTGTACTTGTGCCTGTGTGCCCTCTATAAATGGCACTGATAATTATAGCTTTATCTTTGAACTTGCTGAGTGCATTGTGGACACTTCAATGTATCAAGTGTTGTGTGGTAAACTCCGATCTAGTGTCATTTTATTTTGGTTTTCTTCCTCACATGATTTCAGTGGCATCACTTGGATGGTATAAATAACCCTGTTGTGTTTTTTCAGTTGGCGCCTGGGTGCTGGCGGCTGTTGGACTGTGGAGCGAAGCAGTTAGGAAGCAGTTATAAATGTCTGTGATCACATATTTCACATAACAAGATAAGCAACGCACCACACCACGCGATCTAGGACCTGATATTGACCTGTGCTGTGTTCTGTTTTGCAGGACCTGAGAGATGGATTGTCTAAATTCAACTTGTTTTATAGGTAATCTTTTATTTTTGTCAGTCACAATACCTTCTTGTTTTGAATAGATATTGACCTGTGCTGTGTTCTGTTTTGCAGGATCTGATAGATGGATTGTCTAAATTCAACTTGTTTTATAGGTAATCTTTTATTTTTGTCAGTCACAATACCTTTTTGTTTTGAATAGATAGAACTTCTTTTCTTTTGCTGGTTAAGATAGCTCAGTGTCAAAATGGAACCTGTGCTTCCTTCTTGTCATATGTATTTCATAGTCCAGTGATAGCAACTTTTCATCACATCCAGTGTGATGCATATATTGTGATCGAGTTAGGTGTGTTTATTTTCATCAGTTTAGTTTTGGATACAGTCCTAGTGGGGGACATTGGGATCAGTAAAGTCAGTATCATCTAATGTCCGTTTCACTTCATTATATGGAAATGAGTTGTCTTACTTTCACTAGTTCTACAAGTCTCTAACTCATTTGCTTAGCATATGCTAACATATATGCATGTGAGATCCGAGGATACCTACTTTGCCCTTCAAATCTGAGCATCGAGCATAGTTATTTATATTTACACTTTAGCTCCAGTTACATTGTTTTATCAATGATGAAGGTTTTTCCTGCAGGAGTGGAGATGTTTGTCGTTGCCTGCTGTCTAACTGCATAATTACTCGCAAAAAATTGCATAATTATTGTCTTGTGATTGCAGCTTATCATCATTCAAGTTATCTGATCCATGGCTAAGTTTCAATGGCAAGTCCAACTGGTTTTGGAGTTCAACATTCATCATTCCTCAACAGTCAACACTCTGATTCATACTCCTGTTTTGCCATTTGAGAATCTTTCCAGTTCACTATGTTAGAGATCGAGACATATGTGGATGTTTGTGAGACAACTGTGAAAATACTTAGCCATGGGCTGCTTATAAATTTAGTGAAGAATGTACCATTACGTAGTACCATTCAGTACGATACTTCATTTTTTCACTTCCGCTCATATTTTAAGTTTCTCTATCTGTTCAAAGTTTACATTTCAGAATATTTTCTCTTCAGTTCAAGATTGCTTTGACTCCTTTTTCAAGTACATACAACTAGCGGTAGCAACAGTTTATCCCCTTCTATGCTCAGCATAATAAATTAGAGATCCACGTGCGGGGTGGATTGGCATGCAGGAGGGGATTGGGTGGTTGCGGGGTGGATTGGCATGCAGGAGGGGATTGGGTGGTAGGGCAGGGATTCACCCAACCCACGTGTGGTTTGGCTCACACATGGTTTGCATCCCGCAAATGCCAAACGAAGCCTTAGGGGGGGCAGAATGGATGGTTTAGAAAGTTCGAGGATCACGAACACCTCATTTTGTGGAAGGGAGTTGAATTCCGGACGACGCCAATACATGAGCATTGTGAAACAAACTTTTTCTGTCGGATAAACTCGAAAGAAGAGCTTGGTTGGGCCGTACGTACAACCGGCAACCATGGCCCAACACAAGATCCACCTAACCGAACCGTCGGGTTCTCCGGGCCACACAGCTCACGGGATTTTTTTTTATTTTTACATTTTTCTTTCCTCTTTTTTGCAAAAATATATGGTCCGCAAAAAAATTTGCAAAACTATACATCTAGCGCCGTGGGGGACGGCGGCAGGGACCTACCGCCGTGCCCCACGGCAGTAGGAACGCGCGCGGTACTGTAGCGCCTCCTACCGCCGTGGGCCACGGCGGTAGGGGTCCAGTCTGTTTTCAAAAATTTGTAATTTTTTTGTTTGAACTCGGATAGAGGTAAACTTTATATGAAAATTGTAGCTTTCGACGAGATCTACAACTTTGTAGTTCAAAGTTTTTCCATTTGAAGTCATCTTCATAGTCAAATAATCGATACACTATCCAGATCTCAGTTTGCAGTCTTCATATCTGGATAGTTTATCGATTATTTGAGTATGAAGATGACTTCAAATGGAAAAACTTTGAACTACAAAATTATAGATCTCGTCGAAAGCTACAATTTTCATATAAAGTTTACCTCCATCCGAGTTCATGCAAAAAAGTTACAATTTTTTGAACATAAACTGAAAACTGAGATCTCGATATGAAAACTGAGATCTGGATAGTATATCGATTATTTGACTATGAAGATGACTTCAAATGGAAAAATTTTGAACTACAAAATTGTAGATCTCGTCGAAAGCTACAATTTTCATATAAAGTTTACCTCCATCCGAGCTCAAACAAAAAAATTACAAAATTTTGAAAACAGACTGGACCCCTACCGCCGTGGTCAACGGCGGTAGGAGGCGCTACAGTACCGCGCGCGTTCGTACCGTCGTGGGGCACGGCGGTAGGTCCCGCCGCCGTCTCCCACGGCGCTAGGTGTATAGTTTTGCAAATTTTTTTGCGGATCATATATTTTTGCAAAATTGAGGGGGAAAAAATGTAAAAATAAAAAAAAATTCAGCTCACGGCCGCCGCCAGCGAGCGAAACGGCACGGCACGGCGGCTACCTCGCCTCCAACGGGCAACGGCTACCCGTTCGCTGCCCCCGAGGCAACCCCTCCCCTTCCCTCCCCGGCAACACCACAGCCGCCGCGCCGGGGAGGAATCCAAGCGAATCACCCCCACCCATCCACGCCGCTCCCTGTTCGTTGTCGCCCCGCGTGCAAATCCCTCGATCGATCGAGCTCTCTCCGGTCCGGGGGCATTCCATTGGGGCATCGCTTCGCTTTCTCCACGGGCGCTGATCCTTCGATCGATCCATCGATCTCGGCGTCGAGGAATCAATCGGTCGCTGATTCCGTGCGGCCAGGGCGGCGGCGGACTGAATTGCTCTATGCTGCCGCGATGCCGGCCAGCATCCGCTCGGTGTCCCCCGACGCCGCCGGCGACGTTGGCGCCGCGCTCGCCCTCGAGGACCTCGTTGTCGGCGGCGGCGGCGCGGACTGCATCGGCGCGTTCGCCTGCGGCCGCCGCAGCAGCTTCTCTTACCGCCGCCTCCCCGAGTCCCGCCTCCGCCTCACCGTCCGCAAGCTAGACGGCTCCTTCTTCGGTACCCTCCAGATTAATCCCGCGCCTTTTTTTTTTCATCTCAAGCGCCATTTTTTTTCATCTCACCCCGCAAATTCGATGGATTGGGAATTTCTGATGAGATTCTACATTTTGCGCCCCGCTCAAACAGATGTGGAGATAGCGAGGTCGGCTGCGGTGTGGGAGCTGAAGGCGGCCATCGAGGAGCTCTTCTTCGCCCTCTTCGACGACACCGAGAAGACCATCCCTTGGTACGGCCCCACAACCCTCTCCGCCTCTCATGATGTGATCACTCTCCGCCTCTCATGATGTGATCATTGTGATGTCCAATATTACTACCATCATGCTGGCAACTTAACATCCAAGGTTGGGGCTTGCTTGTTGTAGGCAGCACGTGTGGAGTCACTTCTGCTTATGCTTCAAGGACGAGAAACTGACGGATGACAAGGCAACATTGCGTGCATTTGGTATTAGGGACGGTGCTGAGGTACTTGCACTTTTCTGCTCAGCCATAGGTTCCTGGATGCATTTTTCCCTTTTAGTGCCGACTAATCCTGCTTTGCCTTGTGGGGTAAGCAGGAATATTACATAGCCTGTTTCATTTACCAAACAAAAGTGGTATGGTTACTTGTTCACACACAAGAAATGGAACCAGCATAAGACATTTGCAGAAGCAATTAAATTGCTTTTTTTTATGTTAAGCTTTGCTGCAAACCACAATTCCCTATTCCCTTGCATGTGCAGAACTGTATCTCAAAGCTCAGTTACTTTGATTCTGCATTAGATGTTCAGTAATAACCATGATGTTGTGAATAACTACACTGTACTGCTTTTATGGTCTCATTCTCATCTATTAGTTGTTTTCTAAGTAAATTTAGGATGTCACAGTGATCTGGCATTTGTTGCTTCGAATGCCATAATCCAACCATTGCTATCAAGTCAGTCTGCTTGGATAATCAAATGCACAGCATGTTTCTAGTACTAATTGTCCCTTCGAGGCTTTTTTTAGTATTTATGACATTCGGTATGGCAATTTTGAAATCCCAGTTAGCACACTTCACATTGTGATGCAGCATATCCTAAAGTTTCAGTGCAGTGCCTTTTCTTATTCTTTCTCCCTTCATGCAGCTTCATTTTGCCCAGCATCTCTCTGTTGACTACAGCCCATGCAAGAGTCTTTCCAAAAACCACAAGACAGCATCTCACAGAAGGTATTCAATATTCTAATGCCCTGTCTGCTTCATCACACATCTTCCGTTACCATGAAGCACAAAATTCAATCTGCTGACAACTGCTAACATCACAAATAATATCCTATTGTAGGTCAATGACTTCGTTCGATGATATGAGGCCAAGGAGTTTGTTGGATGATCTCAATGAAGATGAGGGTGAGAAGTTTACTGACAGCAGGTGTTCTACAAGTTTCTTAGAAGATTGTATTTATGAGTACAATGAGGAGCGCATGGAAGAAGAAAGTCGCAAGAAGGGAAGTTCATTTCGTGGCTGGTTCTCTTACTCTAAATTGAGGAGTAACAGGAGGACGCACGCGGAAGACACTGTGCCACCATCTTGTGAGAAGAAAAACGCACGTCCAAAGCTGGGGAAGTGGTTCTCCTCGAAAAGATCGAAGACACAGGGCAACTGAAGGTTAAATGGATGCTCTCTGTGATACATACGTGCTTTTGTTCCACGGAAATGAAATTCTCTATAAGGCCAGCCGAAGCCCAAAAAGCAGATGGCATGATTCCCTGCAAACTTGGAAAAGACTAACTTAGCGACCCAAAGTTTAATGTATATATGTGTATTGTCTGAGTTATTACTCCTAAATCAACGATCTTATTATGTGGTGCAATGAAAAGTTTATTATGCTGTGCAATGAGAAGATTCAACTATGTATAGAACTGCTTGCTTGTTGCATGAGAAACAACGGTTGACGGCTCTCATAGTACACATTTCTGCTGTGCATGGACAGGCTTGCAAGCCTTGGAATTTCAATGAGATCAAACATTTCTGTATAATTTTGGAAAGCTTTGCATGCTCTGGCCATAGAATTGAATCTCCTGATTTTATTATTGTTATGACCTCAAACCATTAAAAAATTAAAACTCAAAATAATTGAGCTAAAAACAATTAAACATCAATGAGAAATAATATTAACAAAACTTGTTCATCATATCAGATATCACAAGCTACATATGAGAACCATCCCTTAAGAAAGAACAAATGAACAAACCGCAGGAGCGAAGAACTAGAAGAGCAAATTAAAAGAGAAAGTTCCTTAATTAATGATTACACTTATGAGAAAATTAGCTTTTGATTGAGAGATCCAGCAGAGGCAGGTCGGTCTCTCTGCTACAGAGAAGAAGTATAGCACTAATGACCGGCGCCTCGCCGGCTGGGCCCGGCCCTCGCGACGGCGAACACCGGTAATTTCGCCGTCGAGAACCCGCCGGTGCCGTGGCCGTGCAAGGGCCTGGCGCCCTCCGCCGTGCTCAACGCGTAGCAGCAGAGAAGCAGGAACACCACCGCCACCACCAAACGGACGGCGGCCAGCCGAGACGCCCGGAAGGCCATCGTCGTCGCGCTGCTACGACCTCGACGACGACCGATAGCTGCGCGCGCCTTCGTCCGAGAGGAATGTTTTGAGATTGATGGAGCTTGTAGCCTTGTAGGTTTTGTAGCCTTTGTGAGGTGTAAGTTTACTTCGAGGATGGGGGAGGAAGGAGGCTTAAATGGTGAGGGTATGGGCGTGCTAGCTGCATGAGAGACGTGTGCGGCAAGGAGTTTGAACGTGGAAGGGAGTTGACAAATGGAAGGGGAGGAGGGTGAGGTGAGGAAAGCGAAGTACTAGTAGTAGGTTAGATCTCGTTAGGCTGCAACCACTCACTACTTTTGGATTGTGAGCAGCCTACCTATTTGAGCTCCAACTCATAAAGTAGGAGTTTGAAGCAAAAAAACGCACTCCAGCAGACCCCTTACTTTAGCACCTATTCTAGGGGGGCACCCAAATCCCCCCTTCCGGCCCCTTCTCCCGCGGGTGTGGCAGGGAGCCCCTACTCGACGGTTTCTTCCCCGCGCGCCGCTCGTCTTCCTCCAGCGACACGCGCGCCGCTCGTCTTCCTCCCGCGGCGCGCTTCTCCTCCCGAACGCGCGGCGACCGTCCTCCGCCGCTCTCCCTTCCCCCCACTCGCCCCTCGGTTGCTCCCCTTCTTTGCCTGCTCCTCCCCGTCCAAACCCTAGGTCGTGTCGCCCACAGTTCGCCGGCCTCCGCGTGCTGCCGGCCTTCACCACCTGGCTTCTTCCCCGAGCGCCACCGGCCTCCAAGACGGCGGATCTGTTGCCGATGCATCCGATTTGCTCGTCGACGGATCGATTCCGCACCCACTCGTTGGACCTCGGGGTCCTCCCTCTGCTGCGGGTGCCTCGACGTCGCCCGGACGCAAGTGTTGTTCGTCACGCGGGTGCAAGCGCCGCCCGTGGCACGGCCACCATTCGTCACGCAGCCCCGAGCGCATCTGCTTGGAGCCTCGATTTGTGCCAAGGTAGTTTCTTTCTCTCTTTTTTTCTTCAGTTTGTCAGTAGTCAGTACCATCTCGAGCTTTCATGGTCTCTGTCTCGATTTGTGCCAAGGTAGCTTCTGAATGTGAACGATAGATTAGCTGAAAAATAAATTTAGTAGAACCGTGCTACTGTTTCAGCCACTGAAGTGATAGAACTAAACATCCTAACCAAGAATTGTTGGTCAGACAAACGTACCTGCTAGTTTAGTGCCAAGGTAGTTTCTTTCTCTATTTTTTGCCAAGGTCAGACAGAAATGTGAATGGATTCAGATCAGTTGAAAAATAAATTAGCTTGAATGTATTGTTTGTTCAATTTTTTCCCATCCAAGAATAAATTAGTGAACACATTAGCAGATGCCTCGTCCTCGCCGCCCCGTCCCTGGTGCCGCCGCGGCCCCATCTGCTGTCAACGCTGCCGAGCTCCTCCAGTCTGACATCCCCAATGTGAGATTTTTTTTCTTCATGTTTGCATTGGTCGTTTTCCAATATCATTGAGATTGTGAATTAGCTGCATATATGTCCTGGGATGGATCCATTTGAGAGATAGGCAGTAGCTGTTTTGTGAGATGATTTCATTGCCATGGCTTCTCATCTGTATAGGCCTTGTGCAGATGATAAAATTCAAGATAAATAACATTCTAGTGTACCTGCCACCATGAGAACACATCCATGCACCTGCTGCTGTTTTGCTGTCACTCAGCTCGGTTGGCACCATGGATCTGATGCTACTAGTTGTTAACTGACCATTGCGTTGTCATTTGCATTGCTGTCACTAAAAAAACTTAGCATCGCTGTTTTGTATTTTTTTTCATACCCTTTTCTCATGCAATGAATGATGCATGGTCCAGGTGGCAATATCAACTGAAGATGGACCCTGGACCAATATGATGTCTGATGAGATTGATGTGGATTCAATTTCCATGTCAATGCCAGTTGATAACCTTGGTAGCCAAAGAAAAGTTGCCAAAACAAAAAGGTCAGGCAACTATACTCATGATGAGGACATACAGCTTGCCATATCATGGGAGAAGATCAGCACAGATCCAATCACTGCTAATGAGCAACCAGCAATGTCATATTGGAATAGGATTGCTGATCACTTCCATGCCAACAGGACCTTTGAGTCTGATAGGAATGCATGCTCCCTTGAGCACCGTTGGAGTACCATTCAAAAGGAGTGCATGAAATTTCAAGCATATTATGAAGATGTTGAACGTCGTCATCCAAGTGGAATACCATACCAAGAGCATGTAAGTTCATTTGTGTATTGATCATAACCTTGCATTCACCGGTACTAACCCTTGAACTTTGCTGTAGATTCTTGAAGCACAGACACTGTTTGCCAAGCCTCCAGAGAACAAAAAATTCATGTTCCTTCATTGTTGGCTAAAGGTGAGGCATTGTCAGAAGTTCCTAGAAGTAGAGACCAACAAGAGGCCATGGAGCAGGTCATCAACGCCATCTGAGGATGCTACTGAAGAAGAGGGAAATCCAGTTTCAGCAAGGCCAAGGATAGAGAAAAGACCAATGGGAAGGAAGCAAGCGAAAGAGAGGTTGAAGACAGGAGGAGATGCTGGACCATACAAGGAAGCCATTGCAGAATTGATCTCGGACAAGAAGGAGGAGAAGAAATTAAGGGAGGAGGAGAAAAAATTGAAGGAAGAGAGGTGGAAGGAGGACAGAAAAATGAAGGAGGAGAGGTGGAATGAGACAAAGATGATGCAGCAGCAGAAGATATCCTTGGAAAGGGATAAGCTTTTGTGGGATCAAGAACAGAAGATAATGTTCTGTGATTTGAGTACCTTGGATCCGGATCAAAAGACATATGTGTTGGCAATGAGAGCACAAATTGCCGCACAAAAGATGTCTGCCCTCAATGGTGGGTTTGGCATCGGATTTAATGGTGAGCTTGGCGCTTCTAGTGACGGTAGTGGAGGTGCTGGCAGCGAAGGAACATAGTAGGCATCTGCAGCCTACTGATTGAGGTCTCATTGCCCGCCAAAGAGAGAACTTGTGACTAATTCAAAACAGTCAAAAGGATGCCATTTTTGTACTGGAGCATTTCACCTCAAATGTGTTGAACTCCTGTTAGCTATGTGCCTATGCATGAGATTTAAATCC
This sequence comes from Cenchrus fungigraminus, assembly GCA_036936925.1. NCBI lineage: Eukaryota > Viridiplantae > Streptophyta > Magnoliopsida > Poales > Poaceae > Cenchrus > Cenchrus fungigraminus. The sequence goes on from CM072773.1 coordinate 118,103,056, forward strand.
ATGCATTATTGACATGCTGTTACCTGCTCTTGAGCTCTTTTACATTTCAACTGTCATATGGATATGTATCTGAGAAACTAGCGAGAGCTCTTGCCTCTTGGTTGTTACTAAAAATGAGTTTGAGACCATGTTTGTTTGTGATGGGTTGAGACTTCAAATCAGTTTTCTATATTTGAAAATGAACTTAAATTTAAATTGCCGTGTTTGAAATAATAAATTCAAATATGGTTCATTTGTATGCACTAAAATAATTTATTTTGAATAATTGTTGTGTGAATCAAATATTATACATAGATCATATATGAAAATAGAAGACAAAAACAAGTAGGGGCTGAGAAATAGAGGTTGTTGCTGGAGTTGTGTGCAAAAAGCAAGCCCAGAAAAGTAGGAAGAACCCCTACTCAGGAAGTAGGGGCCCTGAAGTAGGGGCTATTGCTGGAGTTGCTCTGAACCAAATCTAGGGCTGCCTTTTTCGATCCTTTGGGTCGTTGCATCTACACGTCGAGTCCTCGAACGAGCCTTGACCCGTGTGGATGTGCTTGTTTGTTTGTGCGTACGCAAGTACTTTCTTTGCAAAGATGAAATGCATAACATGATACTTAATGAGTAACGAAGTCGGTGCTTTTTGGATTGTTAAGGATGGCTACAAAGATGTTTAAAAGTAGAGAGTGTGTGCTGTCTTGTGTGTACTCTGAACTCTGAAGTGAAGAATATGCACTGTTGCATGATTACATATATATCTGCTATCTGAAAATTAAATGGTTTTTTAAAGGATGGTATTAACGATGTCAACAGATTTCTCACACATTGCAGCAAGATGATGCATGCATGGAGTGCTGCTTACTCAAGTGAGCCATTGATCTCCATGGAGTCCAAAGCTTTGCCAGGTAGCAAAGCGAGCATGCACACACATCGTCGATCGTTAATGCTGCAAGTTTTTCCTGCGCTTTATTTCTTTTATTAACTTTTTGAACACATTGTGCTATCTGAGACCATGTCCGTTGATGGCATTCAGACTACTGTTCAACGTGGAATATGTCGTTTTGCCGTCCTTTCCATTGAGAAATTACAAGGAATGCCCAATGGTCTCTAGCAAAAGCGTCAAGTAGTGTGTTATTCCTCGCTCGCTCCCTCCACTGATGACTATAAGCTTCAGTAGTTCAGTTGGTCGGTCGCACAAGTTACGTTTTATGCTGAATTCCGAGCTTTGAAATTTTGTGTTTATCAGACACTGCACCTTTTATTAATTCTTTTCTTTGGATAAGAAGAGATCTTTTATTTCAAAGGAGAGAGAGATCCTTTGGATCGTATGGTGGTTAAGATTACACCGATCGAGCACCCAATTAAAACTTTTATTTTTTATTTTTTGATCTTCATCTTGCCCTTGAGGACCAGCACACATCACTAGTCTTCGGCGCAACGCAGCAGTACGGTCAAGCAGCAGGGTGGTGGTGGCGAATCTGCCGTCATGCTGCCTAGGCATCGCATCGCATGCCCACCGACCGCGGCCGATCGACGACCGACGCGTACCCACTCCCCAGCGCCACCTGATCGATCGAGCGGTGGTGGTGCTGCGGCAAAGCGTTGCGCTTTGTCACCGTACCGTACCGCCTCACCAGGAAAGGAGGCTATACGCAGCTAGCGAGGATGGCAACGGGTCGGGTTCAGAACGGGTGGAATGTCTGGGCACCCAAACCCGAAACCGACCCGAACTCCGATTCGGGTGAAAATCCATGCCCAAAACCAAACTCGCGGATACCCGAAACCCGATTGGATATCCGAAATCCGCTTTGTATGGCAACATATTCAGAGTAATGAGCACTTTTTATAAACATATGCACATATATATACGCATTCACATGTATAAACAAGAGGCAACAAATAGTAAATAACATCATGAGTCAACTTAGAATAGTATGTAAGTAAATAAATGATCACTAGTATATTATAAAGCATGATTCCAAATGATTTATTTCGGGTATCCATCGGATATCCGCGGGTGAAAAATCAAACCCGAAACCGAACCCGATAGGTTTCGGAGCTCCGAACCCGAAAATCATGGGTGAAAAATCCAAACCAAACCCAAACCTGCTGAACCCGAAACCCGCGGATATCCGACCCGAAACCGCTCCATTGCCATCCTTAACGTCTAGCGCTGTCTTATTTTATCCTTTTAAAATTAATTAAAATTTTAAAATAATCATTCGCAAACTAGTAGATTTCTTACGATTAGCTCTTTTGGTCAGGTTTGATCTGACTCCCTACATAATCACATCACGTCTTGACGTGATTAAAGTTACACGACTACGCGTTGGTTGGTGAACTGACCTGATATAGATCGACACAGTCACGCCATATGCTTTGCAGTCGCGTCAGGTGCACTACCTTGCTCCCTGAGGATCACGAGGCGCATGGAGCTCGCCCGCCGCTGGTCGAAGCGGAAGAGGATAGCGGAACCCCGCACGTGAGATTGACCTCTTGCCCTGTGCGATGCTCGATCACGCTAGTGCGCTTGGCACGATTGCAATCACGTCAATACATGTGGCGTGATTGAGCTACGCCAGGTCAGCTCGTCGGTCAGCGTGTAACTTTGATCACGAGAAAACATATGGCGTGACTGTGTAAAGCCATCGCGCCAAATCTTTTGACGTGAGCAAAAGGAATAGTTTTGGAAAAATCTAGTTTGAGAGGATTTACTTTTAAAATTTAAATTTTGAAAGGGTTAAAAAATCTAGCGTGGGAGGAAGGTGCAGCCGTGCCAAGCGTCCGCCGCGAAATTCCTCCGATCCCGGCGCAAGCGGCTTTTGACTCACCATTGCCTGCCATTCATCTTTTAGACCGGCCGCCGGTCGTTTGGCGGACGTGGCCCGCCAGCTGAGGCGTTGACTTCCGGGTGCTATCGCGCGGCCTAGCTCCGTTTCTTGCATTGGTTCGGTGCTTAATGAGGAAACTAAATGCAGCAAAAAAAAAAAAGGGAACTAAAGTGATAGAAGCCACTAATAGCTATGAAAGCCGTTCATAGCTATGACAACATCGAACAGTAGAATGGATCATGCCACACTTTTATTCCTTTTGTGAGGTGGCCACCGAGAGATGCATATGGATCAACCTTTTTGTCATGGAAGTTTTGTCAGAATTATTTGGAAAATTGCAGTAGAGCAGGTAGTTAGCTTTGATAGTAGTAGTAGGCAAGGTTCCCCATGACGCCATGGCCCATGGCTTTGTTGACGGCATAGATTCGTACCGCGTGTATGGTGAGTGGTGACTACTACTCTGAGCCTGAGGCTGAGCTCGTCAATGGACTTAATTAATGGAGATCATCAGTTTGTCCTTTGGCCTTTGCTCTTTATTTTAGCCTTAGGTACTATGTTAATTTCAGTTTGTATGTGAATGTATAGTATATAGTACTTACAAACATATACTGCACACGTGCCTCAATTCACATCCACGTATCCACGCTAGACCTACGGAGAGTCGACGAAGTTGCATAGCGCTCCGTAGGTGACAGAGACAGACACATCATTACAACTACTTCACGCATACATACGTCCATAACCTGCAAAATTAAATTTGAGAATAAATTCCGGTGCAACACTTTGTGGGGAATCGAACTCCCGTTACATACATTTTAGAAGTGGAGTGAATTGGGGAAGCACCTGATAGATGCATGCAGCATCCGGCGAAGAAGCGCCGGCAGCCCGGAACGAAGAACGATCGTCCCTCGCTTTCGGCGGCACCCACACGCACGCTGACACGCCCACCACCACCCTGCAGGGCGACCGGGCTAGCTGGGACTGCCCGTACGTGTGAACGAACGATATCGTTCGGGGACCCAAAGTATCTTCCGTCGTGAACAAGCCGCGCGGGTGCACGTTGGAGGAAAAAAGCTCTTCCACGCCTCGCCGACGATCGCCACCACAACTCTGCAGACCTTCGCGCCGCGGCGGCGGCGTGTCCCCGAATTCTTTTCCTCCCCGGCGTGGCTTTGGACGGGCTGGGGCGTACGGGCAGTGAAGAATGTAAGGGAAAGGTGAAATTTTTTATTTTTATATTTATTTTTTACATTTTTTAAAATACACGTTCATCTTAATATTTTGCAAAACTATACTTCTACCGTCGTTTGATATAGCGGTAGGGTCTCAACCGCCGTTTTAAAGAACGTTAGGCACCTACTGCCGCTTAATATGACGGTAGGGACCAATACATATTTTTTTTAAAAAAAATCATAGCTTCTGTAGCGGTAGAGACCGTACATATTAAAAAAAATCATAGCTTCTTTTGTATGGATTTGGATGGAGATAAACTTTATATGAAAATTGTAACCTTTGTCGAGATCTACAATTTTATAGTTCAAACTCTTTTCATTTGAAATCATCTTGAGGCTCAAATAACCGACACAATTAGGTCTTCTGTTGGCAGCATACTTAAAAAAAATCATATTTCATTGGTATGAACTCGGTTGGAGATAAAAGTTATACGACAATTGTAGATTTCATCGAGAACTGCAACTTTGTAGTCCATACTTTTTAATTTGAAATCATTTTGATGCTCAAATAATCAACACTATATCCAGATCTAAAATTTAATGATTTTTTTCTCTCAGCAACATATCTTCAAAGACTCATAACATTTTCATATAAACTCGGATGGAGGTAAACTCTACACCTAAATTATATATCTCGACGACATCTACAACTTTATAGTTTAAATTGTGTCTATTTGAATTCATTTTGGTGCTCAAATGATTAAAACAATATTTAGATTTAAAATTCAAATTTTAGATCTGAATAGTATATCAATTATTTGAACTACAAATAAAGTTGTACCTCTTGATGAAATCTACAAGTTTCATATAAAATTTATCTTCATCCGAATTCATACAAAAAATTATGATTTTTTGAAAATGTACTGGTCCCTACCGTCGTTTAAAACGGCAGTACATGTCGCTACAGTAGCTGCTGTGCGGATGGCCGCCATGCGGGTGGGAACCCTACCGCTGTTCGGCGTTTGGGACTCTACCGTCGTTCCAAATGGCGGTAAAGATATAGTTTTGCAAAATATTGAGATGGATGTATAGTTTAAAAAAAATTAAAAAAATAAAAAAATAAAAAAATTCGGAAATGTGATGCTGCATTTGACAAAGAAGGCGCTCAACTTGCAAACTTGCGATAAATAGCACTAGGCCTTCCGCCCGCTTCCAAACTTGGAAATATTATGGGCCAACCACAGGCCTAATTGCGGTTAGGTTTGGGCTGTCTCTTGGGCCTCAACGTGGGCTTGCATGCAGGTGTAAAAGAGGGAGGCCGTGGCAGTTGGGCTGCTAACATCCAACTGCTGACGGATTTACGGGCGATTGCCACTTTGCCAGGCACTCAGGCAGGCACCCGAGACCACGCCGCCGCCGCCCACGCCGCCGCCAGGCCAGCTTCGCCCGACGACCTCCAGCTTTGAGTCGGCGGCGTCCGCATCGTCCTCAATCCTACCACACCGACCAAGTCCAGCTCGATCGCTTTCCACATCCAACTTCTCTCCGTCGCACCTGTCGAGTTCGACCTCATCGACTCCAAAATGCTGCGGAGGTAATACTCTGATTACTCCTAGAAACCAAGTATTGATGTATGGATCAGAGAAATTTAGAGTTCCGTACTCGGGCTAGGGGTTGGGATCGGAACCAGGGAGCATTGCTGTAAAACTGGGACCGAACGGGTGCATGATTTCAAGCTCAAACATATTGGGCAAGTTTTAGGCCTCGCCGTATGCTTTCCCCAACGACACTGATCTTATCTGTTTCGGATTTACAGTTTGCGACACAGGTGTATTGTTAAAGAAGATTTCTGTTAAGCCAGTTTTTGTCCATTTCTGATCCAGAAACTAGTTAACGACTGGGAAGCTGTAGATGATTTTCTCTAGGTATATCCGCAGCGGTGGTATGTTTGGGTGAGTGACTGAGTGTAGTTGATGATATGAACATATCTGTCGGGAAAATTTGGAGTTACCATAGAAGAGGTTGAGAAGCAATTTTAGGTCCTGGGGGTAGTTTTCCTGTGAACCTTTGGGATGATTAAGGAGTGTATATTAGCATGCTTGTTGTTGTAGTGTAAAATCTTTGAGAGTTGTTTGTTCTACAGGTTCAGTGAGATTATGGGGCCAAGGACAATTCTTCGGTCGATCGGCACAGTTCAGGCAAGTATATGACTGATAGTGACCTTGCATATTTCTCTTCGATCGGTTCTTGTTAATTGTTATACTCTTTGACGTTATGCCATTGATATGTTCTGTGATAGTGATGCCATGCTAATCTAGAAGTGTTTGTGGCAAATAATTCACTTAGGTTTTTGCATATTTTGCACATCATCATAATGACAATTCAAGCAAATGAAACCTACTTCATTAGGTCTGTCAGGTTTCTGTTTCCAATTCACAAAGAAGTTATCCGTTGGTTGTTTTATTGGGATTTGGATCTCTTGCTGCCTGCATATTTTTCCATTCCATTCATCGATTTAAATTGCAACACATGTGCTACTTCATTGGGAATCTCATTATTTCCGTGCCCATTGATAAGTTGATCCATTCCATTACTTCCTACACAAATTATAAATTATGAATGTTCTGAAACATTAGGAACCACTAGCTTTGTATAAGAATGGCATCATTTATATTTGTTCTGGCTGCAGTAATCGACAAAGCAATTGTTTTATTAACCTAGTTAAATGCAGAATGAGACAAGCTGTATATATTGAAATGCTAATTTAGCGCAATGCCTACATCTGTTACTTGGTCAAATGCCAACCTTCCCTCGTGCTGGTTGTTCTTTTGTCGATGTTGATCTGGTTTTTTTTTTCTGTATGGTGTACTGTGTTCTGACCAGGCTACCAAGGCCCAACACCCCGCATCTCCTCTGCTCCCGGGATTTGGAACAGTGACTCGTGCTTTCAGGTAACTATAGTTTCAGTCTCATTGTGTATGCAGATAATGTCAATGCTAGCTGGTGCATCTGTGTCAGTCTACCTCTTGCATTGCTTGTCGAGTATTGAATTGTACTAGAACAGACGGCGCGCGTTGCGCGCCCTAACGTGCCAACAATCAAATATATAAATGGATAGAAGTAGTCTTTTTTATCATTTACTTCATCCATAAAAACACACAAGACACGATGATAGGACATATGAGGGGCATGAGCCCCCTCTTGGACTCGCATATGCATGAAAGCAAATACAGAGCATTCTAACATGATTACCTATATAACGAAATCTTCATATGCTATTTCAAACTGAAAACATTATGATAAGAAAAACATAATATGAATGGCATACCATGTGTACCTGTCAAAATCCTTCTAAACTAAGTTTAACTATTTGCAAAATTATCAGTCAGTTAGTGGTGAATCCTTAATAAAGAATGTCATTCTTTCTCTTACTCAATCACTGATAAAAATAAATGACAATCTGATTAATTCTCTATATCAATTTAAAATAAGAGGGCGGCTAATGGCCCTTGTGCCCCTATCTTTCCAAGGAGAAGTGTTACAAATTACCAATTGGTGAGATGCTTAGTGCATTTCATTAACCCATTAGGTTGCACATTCAAGAAACATGAATATATATACATTACAATTTTTGTTGCCAAAGTCAAAGCCCGCCTTGTAATGCTATTATGCTAATCTAAAAAAAACGTTGTATTAGATGACATGATTAAAAATGGTTTGATCCATGTTAAATTTGAGGCATCCAATTATTGTAATTCTAGATTTAAGTATTTTATCAATCAAACACACAAAAAAACTAAAAGGATTAAAGTCGCTCATTTGTTGGATGACCATTAAAATCGTCTCATGTATGGGCAATTTATTATCTCACTTTTCAAAAGAGCATTTCCTATCATCCCCAATATTCTTTTTCCGTCGTCCAATGCCTCCCTATATATGCAACATTTTCCTGCTGCCCTCTAATTAGATTCTTTTCATGCCATGTATGAGCGAGTATGAGATCCATATGATATCTCAATCCAACGACACCATCACCTGTTCAAAGGGTGACTACACATATATTATCCTTGCGTGTGAGACATTTTTTTTAACTCGCCTATTGAAGGGGCAACAATTGCATATATATAATTGGAATATTTCAAATTATAGTGCTGATTCATAAGTTTGTAAATCTTGCTCATCCTACTTTTGCTACTTCAATAACCTCAGTTCGCAAATGGGCTTATGGATTTATAATTGGAATATTTCAAATTATAGTGCTGATTCATAAGTTTTCAGATACCTGTGTGTCATGAGCTCAACTTTCGTTTACCTGTGTGCCATTCCGTCCATATTATAAGCTAACGGTGTCAAATCAACGGGTGAAATGACCATTTTACCCTCTGTGGACCTCACTAGTTTTCTTCCTCCTCTCCTTTGCGCCATCCCCTCTCCCTCCTCTGCCCCTCTCCGGTCTTGCTTGCGCTCCTGCTACCCGCGCTGCTGCATGCCGTCCTTGGCCTCCTCATCATGTGCATCTTGGCAGGGATATGCTTGTGTTCGTGTGATTTGCGTCCCTATCCCTGAAAAGGACATCAATCCATGAGTGTGTCCCCTCGGTTCGCAGCCGTCCATGTGGAAGCAATATAGGAGAATGCTAGTTACTCCTGCCCGCTACGCGCAACTCCTCCGCCGCGCTCCTCGTCGCGGCGTCCAACGAAGCTGACTTCCCGAGAGGTGAGCATCGAGTTGCGCGGGCACCCTGCGCCTGCGGCTCGCTGCGTTCCTGTTTTGCATCCGCACTGATGCGTTGTCGTGCGTTCCGGGATGCTGTGCAGGGGACGCAGCTTCCTCAGCAAGGACGAGGTGGCGGAGGCCCGCGCGGAGGCCGATGAGGACTTCGAGAGGGAGGGGAAGAAGGGGAAGAGGAAGGCAGGCGCACGGAGGCCGGGGCCGCGGCTCCGGCGGCGGCCAGCGCCGTGCGACGACGACGAGGGCGTGGTAGAGGCAGAAGAACAGAGGCCGGCAGCGGGAGAAAGAAGAAGGGAGGAGGAAGAAGAAGATTGGTGGGGCCCACAGGGGTAAAATGGTCATTTCACCTGTCCGTTTGACACTGTTAGCTCGGAATATGGACGGAATGACACACAAGTAAACGAAAGTTGAGCTCATGACACACAGGTATCTGGAAACTTTTTTTATGACACGTGCGTAACCAGTAACTTTTTTGCAGCACCGTCGCCTCCACTCTACGAGCGCCGCCGCCGGGACCTGATTGACCTATAGTAGGTAGGTATATGTACAGCGGCCATCGAACTCCTCGTTCTCATCTTCTCCGGCACCTATCCAGCCACCAGAGCGGAAAGGAAACGGGGGAGAATGGCGTCGGATGCAAATCGCCTCCCGGCCGCCTGCTCTCAGTTAACCAGCAACTTTTTTAATGCTATGTAGGTAAAAAACTCTCATTGTGCGTAGTTCGTCTTCGTTCGGACAGCTGTGACAGCTTTCCGCATTTTTACCTTTACTTACCGTTTTCAGACTGTCAACAGTAAAAACTACCTTGCCATGGTCGTTTAAAGGCAGGTAGGCCGGGAGCGATTATATATCGCTGGCACGATGGGTGGAAACCCATCGCGCCAGCACGCAGGGGTGCGGGAGCGCCGGGGCACGGGGGCGCGGGCGCACGTGCGAACGGTAGGAGGTGAGGACCACGGAGGAACTAATCTAATCTAGAATTTTAAAAAGATATAAATTATAAATCGTGCGTCTAAATTAAATTTTGATTTTAAAAATGGATTTCTTGTGTCGAGATCTTCAAATAAGATCTCACTTGACTAATTGATGAAATATTTTTAAAAACATTTTTTAAATACCAAATATTAATTAGTGTTATAACGAACAAATATCTTACTAGTTAGAACAAATAGATTTGTTTGTCCTAGTGAATATTTGTTGTGTCTTAGTGAATATTACTTTTTATTTCTCTTTCTATTATTATACTCTTATAAGCTGAACAAAAATTCACTTGGGCCGAACAAAACATATTCACTGGGCCAACAAAAATCACTTGGGCCGAACAAAAATTCACTTGGGATGAACAAATATTTAGTGGGGCCGAACAAAAATTCACTTGGGCCGAACAAAAATTCACCTGATCCGAACAAATATTCACTTGGGCCGAACAAAAATTTACATGGGCCGAACAAAAATATACGGAGGCCGAACAAAAATTCACTTGGGCCGAGCAAAAATTCACTTGAGACGAACAAATATTCACTGGGGCCGAACAAAAATTTTCTTGGGCCGAACAAAAATATACGGAGGCCGAAAAAATTCACTAAGGCCGAACAAACATATTCATTGGGGCCGAACAAAAATTTACTGAGGCCGAACAAAAATTCACTTGAACCGAACAAAAATTAATTAGGGTCGAACAAACATATTCATTTAGCTGAACAAAAATTTACTTGTACCGAACAAAAATTTACTGAGGCCAAACAAACGTATGCACTAGGGCTGAACAAAAATTCGCTCGAGCCATGGTCTTGAAGATCAGAGACCCCTAAGTCCTTTGGAGCGTGCTTTTCGTGGTTTGGTTAAGCATAATATGGCTAAGCTCCTAGAGGCCAAGAGAGTATACTGGAAGCAGAGGAATACTGCGAGGTGGGTTAAATTTGGGGATGAAAATACAAAGCACTTTCAGACAATGGCAACCTATTCCATGAGGAGAAATTTTATTGCCTCCATTTCTCTCAGTGATGGTTCTTTGGTTACTGACCATGAGCAAAAGGCAGGGCTGCTCTGGAATGCTTATAAAGACAGGTTGGGTATTTCTGAATTCAATGGTATCTGGTTTGACCTTTCTGAGCTTATACAATCATCCAGTTTGCCCTGCCTGGATGAGCCTTTCACCTTGGATGAAATTCTGGCTGTACTTAAGGATATGCCACCAGATCATGCACCCGGTCCAGATGGTTTTAATGGAGCTTTCTTTAAGAGATGTTGGCCTATTATTAAGGAGGATATTTTAAGACTATGCAGAGATTTTGTCTCTGGGTCTTTGAACTTAGAGAGTATCAATGGCTCCCTGATCACTTTAATCCCAAAAAAGGACAACCCTCAGTTCATAAATGATTTTAGGCCAATCTCCTTGTTGAATTACTCTCTCAAGTTCCTTACTAAGCTGTTGGCAAATAGGTTGCAGAGTGTTATTCTTCAAGTGGTTCATCAAAATCAGTATGGCTTCATTAAAGGTAGAACCATCCAGGATTGCTTGGCTTGGGCTTTCCAATTCTTGCATATTTGTCATAAATCAAAGAAGCAGATTGTCCTGTTGAAATTGGATTTTGAGAAGGCTTTTGATAAAATAGAGCATGAGGTTATTCTTCAGGTCATGAGGCACAAAGGTTTCAGTGAAAAATGGATTTCTTGGATCAAAGCTGTTCTTTCCTCTGGATCTTCTTCTGTCCTTCTAAATGGTATTCCGGGCAAGCCTTTCAAGTGTAAGAGAGGAGTGAGGCAGGGTGATCCTCTGTCACCACTCCTTTTTGTTTTGGGTGCTGACTTGTTGCAATCCATTATAAATGCTGAAGCTCTGTTGGGTAATTTCAAGCATCCTTTGGGTGACAATTTTGGAGGAGATTTTCCAATCATCCAGTATGCAGATGACACACTTATAGTTCTCCCAGCTGATCCTGATCAGCTCTCTCACCTTAAGGAGATGCTGCTCACGTTTGCTGCTTCAACTGGTCTGAGAGTAAATTTTGAGAAATCCTTTCTGGTACCTATTAATGTTGAGGAAAATCAGATCCATACTCTAACAAGTGCTCTGGGCTGTCAACTTGGAAATCTGCCTTTTACTTACTAGGGTATTCCTTTGGGAACCACTAGGCCTTCTGTGCTTGATCTTTCTCCTATTCTAACTAGGATGGAAAGACATCTTATGGGTATAACCAGGCACTTGTCTTATGGAGGGAGATTTGTGTTAGTGAACTCAATCTACTCAGCTTTGCCAACTTACTACATGTGTACTCTTAAGCTTCCTGTTGAGCTTCTGGAACAAATTGACAAGTACAGGAAACATGTTCTTTGGCATGGTGGGGACTTGTCCAAGAAAGGGGGGTATCTAGTGGCCTGGAAGCAGGTCTGTCGCAGCAAGGAAGATGGAGGTCTGGGGATTCTAAATTTGAGAAATCATAATGCTGCACTTCTAATGAAATTTCTTCATAAATTCTACAACAATTTGGACTTACCTTGGGTGCAGCTTACTTGGTCCAAAATGTATTCTTCAGGCAAGCCACCCCATGAGAGGAAATATGTTGGTTCCTTTTGGTGGAGAGATATCATGTCCTTGGTTACTTCTTTCTTCAAGTTTGCATCCTGCAAAGTCAATAGAGGAGTTTCTGTTTCTTTCTGGTCTGATCTTTGGAACTTGGGGATTTTAAAGGACAAATACCCTCAGCTTTATTCTTTTGCAAGGAGGAAAAATTGTTCAGTCAGCCAGTTCTTGCTTTGGGAGGACAGTAGATCCTTCTTCTTGCCTCTCTCCCAAGTTGCATCTCAACAGCTCTCAGATCTCAAAGATGAGATTCAAAGCCTTAATTTGGATTCTCATGTTAATGACTGCTGGTCCTATTCTTGGGGGTCTGATTCTTTCTCCAGTCATAAGGCTTATCTGATCATTCAAGGCTCTTTTCCAGCCTCCCTGCTCTTCAAATGGCAATGGAATTCGAGAGCACATAATAGACATAAGTTCTTCTTCTGGTTACTTCTCAAAGACAGATTGAATACCAGAAATTTGCTTCACAGAAAGACTATGTTTCTACAGTCATATTCTTGTGTCCTCTGTGTGAGCAATGATGAGGAAGATGTCAGGCACCTGTTTTTCTCATGCCCTTTCAGTGATGCTTGTTGGACTTATCTTGATATTTCTTGGGATCTCTCTTTGGATTTTCAGTCAATGGTGCTTCAAGCTAGAATCCTTTTCAATGAAGCTTTCTTCAGAGAAGTTTTCATTATAGGTTGCTGGGCTCTTTGGTCTCATCGAAATGATATTATTTTTGATGGCGCCAGCCTCTCTTTTGCCTCCTGGAAGGCGCTCTTTGTTAAAGAAATGAAGGCGTTTACCCTAAGGGCTAAACCGCAGCTTGGTGACAAAATTAGTTTTTGGTTGAGTAGGCTTTTGTAATCTTGTTTTTCTGCTTTTGGGCCTTGGGCCTTGTACCATGTACATATTTGTTCATATATATATATATATATATATATATATATAAAAGAGGTAGGGGTCTCCCCTGCTGGTTTGGTAAAAAAACAGAAAATAAAAATATAAAAATAAATTTTTATATTCAATAAGACGGAACATAAATGTATAGAAATCATAAATAAATAAATATGAAAAAGGAAGGAATGAAAAAAATAAAAAAAGCTGAAAATAAAAACAGAAAAAGTAAATTAGAAAACAAAAAATAGAAACGAGAAAAGAAGAAATAAAAGAGAAACGAGAAAATAAAAAGATAAAAATATAGAAAAGAAAATAAAAATAAGAATAAAAGGAAAGAATTAGAAAAATAAAACAAACAGAATAATAAAAAATAAAAAGATATAAAAATAAGAAATAAGAAATATTAAAATGGATACTAAAAAATAAAATAAAAATATGAATAATAAAAAATAAGGAAAGAGGAAATAAAAAAGAAACAAAGAAATAAAAAATGAAAAAGTCAGTAAAAAAGAATAAAATAGAAAAATAAAAAGAACACAAAGAAGAAGAAATAAAAAAGAAACATGAAAATGAAAATAAAAATAAAAAAGGAAATAAAAAGTAAAAAATATAAAGAATAAAATAAAAAATAAATAAAAAGAAACAAAAAAGAAAAGAAATATAAATAAAAAAGAAAAAAACCCGCCACCAAATTCCCACGGCCCCCTACGTGCGGGGCCCCCACCCCGCGCCCCCGCGGCCGTCCAGCCGTGCCTTCGATGGATTGTGCCTGCGATGTATAGTCGTCACGAGGTAGACCTCTCTGTAATAGGAGGTTGGTAAACTAGGGTTATCCCTTAGTTGGTAGAGTAGTAGCTGTGTTCGTCGTTCCCCTTCCATGCCGACTCCTGGTTGATCCTGTAATTCGTGATTTGGATTGTCTAAATTCAGCTAAGCTCTACTGATTCCCAGTGCCCACCTTTGTGTTCTCTGAATTTCATGTTTGTTCTGTTGAATTTCTTTTGCATCCTCGTCAGATCTTGACAAGGGTATCAGAGCCCTCAATCCTTGGTGGATCTCACAAATCCAGAGCTGATCGGCGAGTGGTTTGGTGGTTGCGACTCAATCGTGGAAAATCCCACCCTCCCACCCGGATTGAAGAGCAAAACCCCACTTTCCGGGTAAAATCGAAGCAGTCAGGGTTGCAGAGTAGTGTCTCTGTGTAAAATTCCGTGCGCTGCCTTTGATTTAATCTGTGGTGGCATTGGCGGAGATAACTCTGAAGTAAGGGTTGCAAGGCAAGTCCTTCTGTAAAATTCCAGAGCTCAACCGTGATCTAGGCGGCAGTAGAACCGTGCTACAGTCAAATAGGAGAGGGTTTTCAACCTGAACCGAATCATCTTAGTGGAGAAAACAAGCCTATTGGAGTACCAGTTCCTGAGGACATCGGTTCATCAGTCAAGCCCAAGGACAATGTTGTTTTTCCACCTGACCCGAATCCTACCAAATAAGATCAAGTCCACAAGTCTCAAAATTTCAGTTTTCCCAAAGCAACAACTACCCAGCAATACTATACACCCCAACCAGTGGTTAAAGCAAGAATGTTGCAACAACATGGTGAATCTAGTGCAATGGGAGCCCTACATAATGGAGATCCCAAAAATTGGCCAAGTCAGACCCAGCTAGGCACTCTGAACGAGTATGAGGATGCTTTCAATTATGACCAAACTTGGCAAGAGCACCCATGGAACAGATGATCATGAAGAGCAAGTTAATCAGAATAAAAAGAATACAGACTTCATGACTAGTAAAGAGGAATTCAAAGATGACATCAAACAACACAATATTCCCATACATGATCAGTTCAAGTTGTCTGGAGCACCCATTTATCAACAACCTCAATCTTACAACATCCAACTCCAGCAACCACACAAGCATGTGTCCAGGGGACCCAAGCTATCTTTCCCTGAATTTCAAGGCACTGATTTAGATGGATGGATAAGAAAAGTAGAAAAGTACTTTGAACTAGTTGGGGTACCAAATGAACAAAGAGTTCAAGTGGCAGTCTTATACCTGGAAGGCAAGACTGAATATTGGTGGAGGGGAACTAGTTGTAACCCACATACATTACTGTGACATCACTTTTGGAGGATGCTTGGTGACATATTTCACCAATCCTCAGAGTATGAAGTAGTGGGCCAATTCCATGAACTAAAGCAAACTGGTACAGTTATGGAAAATATAGATAAATTTGAAGAAATGCTGAGTAAATTGAGAAGGCATAATCCATCTTTGAATGATGCTTATTATATCTCAAGTTTCATTTCTGGCCTTAAAGACTACATTCAGTACCATCTGCAATGCTACAGACCTACTGCTTTATCACAAGAATATTGTATGCCAGGAGACTAGAACAAGCAAACCCTTCTACCAAGAAAAATAACATGTTTACCACAGCTCCAAGACAATACAAACCCTGGGTGAAGGATAAGGAAACCATTCCTGAGAACAAACAAACTCCTACAATAGCAGAGTTAAAGGCTGCTGGAAAATGTTTTAAGTGCAGGGAACCATGACTTCCAAGACATACTAAGGTGTGCAAAGGGAAACAACTCTATTATGTTATTCTGGTCTAGAATTCAGAGGGCAAAGAAGAGGCAACTGTTATTGAAGATGAGGATAAATCAGACACCGAGTACCATGATGCTTAGAATATGCATACCTTAAAAATATCAATGCATGCTCTAAATGGTACCTCATTCAAGGCTTGCACATTTACACTCAAGCTCCAGTTTGGCTCCAGAACTGCAATAACATTGGTTGATAGTGGCAGTGATACTTCATTTATCAATGCCAAATTTGCATTAAAGACCAACTGTCCCCTAACCTCAGTTGAGGTTGTGAAAGTAAGAGCTGCAAATGGTAGGGAGATGATCAGCCAAACTGCTTGTCTCAACAGCAACTATGTGGTGCAAGGACATGAGTTTGTCTCTGATTTCAGATTATTGGAGGTGCAAGGTTATGATGTTATATTGGTGCATGATTGGATATTCACACATAGTCCAGTAGCTTTGGATCTCAGAAGAAGGGAGTTCAGCATAGCAAAAGAAGGCACTCAGATTGTGACATTTTCTGATGAAACTTTCCAAGAC
This sequence comes from Cenchrus fungigraminus, assembly GCA_036936925.1. Classification (NCBI taxonomy): domain Eukaryota; kingdom Viridiplantae; phylum Streptophyta; class Magnoliopsida; order Poales; family Poaceae; genus Cenchrus; species Cenchrus fungigraminus. The sequence goes on from CM072773.1 coordinate 118,119,368, forward strand.
AACAACCAAGTCATTGGGGCCAAGGAAGAAGAAAGCAATTGGAGCAGTGGTCATACTGAACTACTCTCAAGTGCCACTAGACAAATAAATGCACGAAATTCCACCAGAACTTCAAGCAGTTCTGTCTGAATTTATAGATGTTTTCCAAGAACTTGATGCACTTCCTCCACCAAGAGTTGTAGATCATACTATTCCACTGATTGATAACACTCAACCAATGAATCAGAGACCCTACATGCTGCCATTTCATAAGAAAAATGCCATGGAGGAATTAATCAAGCAGCTATTGCAAGCTCATATGATTAGGCCAAGTGTGAGTCCTTATTCTTCTCCAGTTATCTTAGTCAAGAAAAAGTATGAGAGTTGGAGGCTCTGTATAGACTACAAGAAACTGAATGCCCATACTATCAAAAACAAATACCCAATTTCAATGATTGAGGATTTGCTGGATGAGCTTTTTTGAGTCATTTTTTTTTCTAAAATAGATCTGAGATCAGGATATCACCAGATCTTAATGAAAGAAAATATATTCACAAAACAAAATTCACAACACACTTGGGCCACATTGAGTCCATTGTCATGCCCTTTGGTCTTACAAATGCCCCATCCACATTTCAAACCTTGATGAACACCATCTTAGCAGAATTTCTGAGAAAGTTTGCTCTAGTTTTCTTTGATGATATATTGATCTACAACAAAGACATGAAGGAGCATGTGGAACATCCCAAAACAATATTGGAGACCTTGAGACTCAACAAACTCTTTGCCAAGAAGAGAAAATGTACTTTTGGTCAAACTAAGTCGAATATTTGGGCCATATCATAAGCAAAGATGGTGTAGCTACTGACCCAACTAAGATATCAATAGTACAGAAATGGCCCTCTCCAGAAAATGTTACTGAATTGAGAAGCTTTTTGGGTATGGCTGGCTATTACAGGTGTTTCATCAAAGACTATGGAATTATCTGTCGACCACTTTTTGGTGCTTTGAAGAAAGATGCATTTCAATGGTCTCCTAAACAACAACAAGTATTTGAGCAAATTAAAACAATTATGTCTGCGCCACCAGTTTTAGCTCTGCCAAACTTTACCCTCCCCTTTATGAAGTATGATATTCCACTGCCGGATTGAGGTGCAATGCGACAAGATTTCGAGTACTCTGAAAGTTGTCGGTTGACAATACTCTCCATTCAATTCAACATCTTGTATGAGTCACACCATAATCAACAAACCTCTCGCCTCCGGGCAACTCTTTACAATTTCAGCACTTTACTTTACGCGGTTTAATTTCGGTGACTTCGCCAATTGCGATTTTCCTTTTCCAAGCGTCGTTCTTTGAGTTCGTCGGGCTGCATCGATCGACCTCCGACTAGTTTGTAAGTATCGTTTTATCTAGTAAATCTTAGGCTTTAACCTCCGGGCGCATCGATGTGATTTCATCTAGTTCTTTTATTCAAAACTCATTGATATCGGTTAGATCTGCAAGTTTTCATACCAATTCTTGTAGTCTCAGCTTTTATCAATCTATCTAGTTTGAAGTCAAGCTTTGTCGGCTTTTACTATTCTTATCTATTATCTATCTATCTGAACAGCTGATCTAGATTGGTTTTGAACGTTGTCACGTAGCTTTGAGTATATTGATTTTGTAGCTTACGATTTACTTACGTCATCCGGAATCGGCTGACATAGTCGATTTCAACATACTTGCACTTCGGTTGTTCTCGAGCCTACCGATCCTGCTCTGCTCCGTATGTCCGATTTGGTAGTTACACACTTTCGAAGACATATCGGTTCCCTAGCCGATCTAATCGAATTTAACTATTTTCTATGTCTTCCTTGTCAATCAACAGGTTAGATTGACTGGCATGCCTCGCACCGACCGGGGAGTCACATGTGTTGCTACGCGAGGGTCACGTCCGATTTTTGTGTCAACAGCCGGTGCTAAGATTGCAGGATTCGGAGAATCCGAATTGGTATGTCGGGCTTTTCATCCAACCCCACTTGAGACGGACTCATTAGGTCCTCCAATGGGCGCCTGTAGATCAATGCCTCATTCGTCAACATCAATGGTATGTACCGCTCGCCTCGCTGTCCCTGCCGTTGATGTATGTGGGATGACTCACTGCAACGACAGGCTGGCTGCAGAGGTGCTAGATGGAGCACAGGGGCAACAGGGAGCAGGGAGCACCGTCAAAATCACCATAGTTAGTCCTCTGCTTCTCCAACCTCGTCTTCGAGCCACTGTGGTCGAGGAACTACATCCGGAATGTGCAGCTTATCTTCTCTGAAGATTTTGGCACCGGGGGTCGAGGCGGGCCTGTCTCAAGTCTGAACTGCAGTTAGTTCAATCGTCCATCAATCATGCATTGCAATATGACATCCATCCTTTGTTGTTGGATTGACCGTCCCGTCCGTCTGCACCTACTTCGACAACTACGGCATCATCCGGGACATCATGTAGAACCACCTGGTGCAGATCCTAGCACTGTTCGCCGTGGAGACCCCCGTGAGCCTGGACGCCGAGGACATCCGCAACGAGAAGGTGAAGGTGCTGCGGTCGATGCGGCAGCTGAAGCTGGAGGACGTGGTGGTGGGGTAGTACAAGGGCCACTCCAAGGGCGGCAGGTTCCTACACGGGTTACGCCGACGACCCCACCGTGCCCAAGCGCAACGTCACGCACACCTTCGCCCCTTCGCGCTCTTCATCGACAACACATGCTGGGACGTCGTGCCGCTCCTCATGAAGGCCGGCAAGGCGCTGAACACTCGACGGTGCATTCATGCTGTTGAACTGAACTGAAAGCAAGCATATCGTTGATCCCTGAAATACTAACTGCAAGTTTGCAATGCATGCATTGCATTCCATTGCAGCGCGGAGATCCGGGTGCAGTTCCGTCACGTGCCGGGGAACCTGTACCGAAGGAACATCAGCACAGATCTAGACAAGGCGACCAACGAGCTGGTGCTCCGGGTGCAGCCCAACGAGCTAGCACTAGTGGAGACGCGGCCTTTCGTCCCGGTTGGGAAGGGCGTTATCTCCCTAAGGCCCAACCAGGACGAAAAGTGAGAGCCAAAAGGTCCCCCCCTTTGTCACCGGGTGGGCAACCGGGAATAAAGGGGGGCCTTTATTCCCGGGTGGTAGCCCCGCCCGGGACAAAATGGGGGGCAGGCCAGCGCCTGTGTGCCCACCCTTTAGTCTTGGGTGGTATCCCCGCCCGGGACAAAAGGGTGGGGTAGGCCAGCACCTGTGCGCCCACCCCTAGGACTAAAGGCTTCGCGGTTATTTTTTGTTTTTCAATTCCAGTTGTTTTAATAATATTATACGCGTATATTCTCACGTATATGGGTGTATTTTACGTGTACGTATAAATGTTTGCACTAATTATACATGTCTACTATCTATACGTACTATATCAAGAGAATAAACGTATAAATAAATATATATACACACACTATATATATATTACATCGAAAGGAGAGATTGTATGTTCTGAAACTAGTATATATACATCAAAATATCGTTTCATTCTAATTCTAGTCTCAAGTTCCACCGGAGGTGCTAATTAACATTTCTGAATTGGATGACCGTCATAATAATGTCTTCCCTTTGAGCTAATCACCTCGTCCATCAAGAATCCCACGAGACCTTGAATCGCCAAGAGACGATCCTTCTCAATGATTGCGTCCCTAATCATACAGTTCTGTAATGTGCAAAATATGTAATATATAACACCCAAGAATTATATATATAAGTGGTTAGAAAATGATGTCTTATTAATAGGTTTAGAATAATACTTACAGTATAATCTCCTGGGTCTGCAGTGCAGAAATTATGGATGTACTCACACACATAGTATGCGCATAAATTGGTCCTTTGTTCCTGTCTCATACACTAAATTGGAGAAAATAATTATGAAATATTAGTGTTATTCCTTTTATAATTTGCCCAAGCTGAAGTTGTTTTTCAGTTTACGTACCGGAAAATCGGTATAGAATCTAAGTTTAGGTTTCCATTGTTCAGGGTTCATAGTAATGAATTTTTCCCAAGCTCTGGCGGACAATAATGAAAGTTAGAGCTAGTGTTAGTAAAAGCACACTGTTGCATAAAAGGAAATGTATTGGATAAAATTATTACTCTCGAAATATATCTTGAAGGTCTTGGTATTTGTCAGGGTTTCTTTTCAACGAATCAAAGACCATGACATTGCTCTTGTCGACTTGAATTATTAGAAGAGTCCAGTGGAAGCTCATGTATGGTGAAAAGATGAGAACTAAATAATAATAACTAGGATAATTAGAAATGCAAACCCTTAATAAGATGGTAATCGCACATACTCGAAGGTGTAAGGTAGTAGAATCAAATCCTTGAAATGCAGTCGATTCAAGGTCCTAAGGATTGTTGTGAATGTTGTTTTTTGGCATTGCCTTACTTGGTCTTGACAAACTAATGATGGGTCCATGAAACCTATTCGGTGATAACCCTGCTTTCTCATCGTAGTAAGTTCCAGACTACAGAAAATGAAAGACAAAGTTAATTAGCGGACACATTAATTTATTAATTAGCACATGAATTGCACCGTCACTTACAGGCACCAGGCGATGATAAGATCGGTATTCAAGGAGTCAAGATGGTAAATTTCATAAATATCCTTGAATTCCAGCCAGACCAACTTCTCACATTTACCAGCAAAATCATCCGGTCTAATAAACATGCCAATCATCTCGAGGCCCTCTTTAGATGTCTTCATATAAAAGTCATGAAATCTGTGCATCTGAGTAGGCAGTTTCTTCACCAACTCTGGCCTGACAAGAGATTTTTCATGCTTGAAGTGCCATCTAGGTACGAAGTTTTTATCCTGAGGAGGTGATTCCTGGCCGACTATTTGTTCTATTAGGAGCCCTGTTGCTTCTTGCATTTGAATGATTGCCGCTAATTGTTCTGTAAGCATAACTGCAAGAGCTCGTTCAGGTGCAGTGAGGCCGGAGGCGACGTAAGTTTGTACTCCCGATGTCGATGCTTCTGTTGGCTTCTTCGTTGAAGGCTCTTTCGCTGATGTCGACGCTTGTGTTGGCTTCTTCATTGAAGGCTCTTTCGCCAATGTCGACGCTTGTGTTGGCTTCTTCTTCTTCCTATAATCCTGTGGCATCGTCGACCCCGGTACTTGGTCGATATAACTATTTGGTGACCCTCCCCGTCTCTTCTTCTGTAGGGACTTCTGCAGGGAGCGGTCATAATCAGTTTTCAACTGTACCCGTTTCTTTTCATTTTCCTGCCACTGTATGAAAGCTCTGAGTTTCACCGGATCTAATTTATTTTTTTCTTCCAGCCGCTGTTGTCTACCTTCCAAAGTTGTTTTCTGAAAAAAATTCCTTTACTTGTTTTTGGCACTCCGTCTCATTTTCAGATTCTGTCGTGTCATATGGTAGCTTTCTTTTAACGAGCTTCTTTTTCCCTTTCTTCGTTGGGGGTTTCGGATTTGGTGGGGGCATAGACTTGGTAGATTGTGACCGGGACCTCTTGGGAGCCAGCTTCGGGGAAGATTGCTTTGGTGAAGGTTCCTTCAGTGGTGATTGATGACGATGGAGGTCATCGTCATTATCGCTTGCACCAGCAGAATTCGCAGGTTGTGGAGACGGTGAGCGATGAGGACTCGGTGACGGCTCGGGAGATGGTGGCTGCTGCTCGGCAGCACTCTCGGGTATCGGTGGCGGCATCTTAGGTATGATGATGTAACGTTTGGGCCACAATATGATACCGTGAAGAGCATCCTGCAGTGTCCTTTCCCCGTCACCTCCTGGGATGTCTAGCTCCATGTCGTAAAGCTGTGGGTTAGCAATCTCCTCCACACCAACTGAGGCGTAGCCAAGTGGAATCTGCATGCCATGGCTTGTACGTCCTGGGAGATGTGCAAAAGCACTTCCATATGCCACCTATATATATATGTAGAGAAATGATGAAGTTATTAAATGCCTGAGACATGCATCAAAGGTTGAGATATAATTGCATGTATAATCATATTTATACCTTCATTGTGATGTTGCCGATCGGCTTGTGCAACTCACATGCGGTGCGCTGACAAAGTTCATCCACTGGGTACCGTTCGTTGTCCTCTACTTGAACTTCTTCTTGGTTTGCCCTTTGTTCTTCGGGGGCCTCTGTGGAAGCACAACTGCTTTTGCGAGCATAAGGGCTAATGATGGGATCCACCGGTGCTTGGGGCAGTGCTCCAGAATGGGTGATCTCAGCTACCGCGGCGGCCACTCGTCGTTCAATCTCTGCATTCATACGTTGTTCATGTTGTTTAAGTTTATCCTCCATCATCTCGCGCCATTACGCCAGTTCACGCTCTTTTCTTCTTTTACGGCTTCTATAGGTGTCTTCGTATCCCTTGAAAGCATACTTCCACGGTACAACCCCGTACCCCCTGCAACGTCCTGGGTGTTCCGGATTCCCGAGCGCCAAAGTGAGCTCATCGTTCTCTCTGTCAACAATCAATCTTCCCACTTTGATATTTTCATCCTTTCTCATAATCTCAAGTGCCGCCTCCCGTAACGTGGGTGGGAATTCAAGAGAACCATCATCAGGGTTCAATCTTCCACCGCGTGCATAATACCAATTCTTCGATCGTTCAGACCAGTCAAAGACTGCTGGTACAATACCTTTGTTGACCAGGTCTTCTTCAATCTTCCGCCACTTGGGTGCTGCAATCGCGTAACCACCTCGACCAAGACGATGGTTGTATTCGGTCCTCTTACTAGCACTTTTATGAGCTTGTGCGCTCTTCTTGGCGAATTCTTCAGTTCTCTTGTAATCCACAAAGGACTCCCAATGATCCTTTAGCTTGGGACAATCATCCTAATTTGGAGTTCGATTCTGCTTGATATAATCTTTGTGCAGCTGCTTCTTGAAACTCTGCAATTGAGTTGCCATCTTTGAGAGAGTCCACTACTTCACAAAGTTTGGGTTGACGCCCGGCGGAAGTGTGAAGTGTTTTAGAATATCTTTCCATAACATATTTTTTAGTGCATCCGGAACCACCCATGGATTATCTTCCTTTCCCTTCCATTCTCTATACGATATGGGCACGTTGTCCCTCACAATAGCACCGCATTGGGACAGGAACTTGTCCCTGACCTTCTTCGGTTCCCATGGCTGGCCAAGCTCGTTGACTTCAGTGATATGAAACTTCATGTCATCGACGATTACTTTTGTACGCTCTCTCTTTGTCTTTTTGGTTGTCGAGGTTGAAGCTTACAAATTGCGGATTTGTTATTCACGCGGGGTTCGAGAATGAATGCATGATGAACTTAATGCATGATGAACTTAATGCATGATATATATACCTCATTGGAACCTTCTGCATTAACGATGAGAAAGTCTTCATTATTGTCGTTGGCGCGGGTATCGATGTCCTCGGTTATGTTGAGGAACCCGTCCGCCTGGCTTTGCTCCTCCTCGGTGAAGGTTGGGATCTCGGTATTTGAACCGCTAGCAATAAGGTTCTCCATAATCCGCGCCTCCTCCTCATTATTATCCATAACTCTGAATTTCTATGAATTTCTAAAATGGGCACAAATTTTTTTCAATAAACAACAATCTCTATGAATTTCTGAGAATAAACAAGAATTTCTATAAATGTTTATGAATTTCCTGAATTTCTGAGAGTAAACAAGAATTACAAGAATATACAACAATTTCTATGAATTTCTTTGAATTCCTAAAATTTCTATGAATTTCTATGAATTTTTGAGGGTAAACAAGAATTTCTATGAATATACAACAATTTCTGAGAATTTCTATGAATTTTGAGAACAAACAAGAATTTCCATAAATTTCTTTGAATTTCATAAATTTCTGAGGGTAAACAAGAATTTCTATGAATATACAACAATTTCTGAGAATTTCTATAAATTTCTGAGAACAAACAAGAATTTCCATAAATTTCTATGAATTTCATGAATTTCTGAGGGTAAACATGAATTTGTATGAATATACAACAATTTCTATGAATTTCCTGAATTTCAAAGAATAAATAAGAATTTCTATAAATATCTATGAATTTCCTGAATTTCTGAGGTAAACATAAATTTCTATGAATATACAACAATTTCTGAGAATTTCTATGAATTTCAGAGAACAAACAAGTATTTTCATAAATTTCTATGAATTTCCTCAATTTTTGAGGGTAAACATGAATTTCTATGAATATACAACAATTTTTATGATTTTCCTGAATTTCAGAGAATAAATAAGAATTTCTATAAATATCTATGAATTTCTGAGAATAACTAAGAATTTCTGCGATGGCGCCTACCGAAGCAGGCTCGAGGCGGTGCCGCGTGGGCGGAGGCGTCGTGGGCGGAGGGGTCGGAGAATGACGGCGCCGCGTGGTCGAAGGGGCGGCGGGGTCGGAGAATGACGGCGCCGCGTGGGCGGAGGCGTCGTGGGCAGAGACGTCGAAGGGGAGACCGCGCAGTCACTAGCGTGGTGCCGGAGTTAGACCGGTCGACGCAGCGGACGCAACACGACTCGGATATCTATCAATTGCATAATTTTTTTTTCATTTTTTAAATAATATAAATTAAGAAACTTAAAAAAAATGCTGAAGTCAGCAAGAAAATTGCTGACGTCAGCACTAAACCCCCATCCCCCGCGCGCCAAAGCTGAGGCAACAGCACCGGTGGCCGCGCGGGGGAATGAGGCCGCACGTGGAGGAGGCCGGCCGGAGGGCGCCTACCACGGCGCGGCGGGAGACGATGGCGGCCGGACGACGGCCGGGGCGGCATGGGGACTGCGGCACGAGGGGGACGGCGCGGGACGGGGACGGTGGCGCGAGGGGGACGACACGAGGGAGATGACGATGGCGGCGCGAGGCGGTGACGGGGACGGCGCAGCGTCGACGTGGGGACGGCAGTGCGAAACGGTGCGCGCGGCGGGGGACGACGCGGCGTCGGTCCGCGCCTTGGATCCGGCGGAGGAGGCCGAGCAGCGGGGGACGGCGCGGCGGGGGATGAGCGCGGCGGCGTGAGAGACGACGACGGCGACAGAGACGACGACGGGGGAGATGACGCCGGCGGCGCGGGAGAGGACGACGGGGTGCGACGACGGCGGGGGAGACGACGGCGGGGTGCGACGACGACGAGGAGGACGGCGGAGGCAGGGCGACGATGGAGGCAGCGTGTAGTGGGGATCAGTTGGGGAGATAGGGAGAAGACGGTGGATATATATCCCCCTCTTTAGTCTCGGGTCGTAACACGACCCGGGAGTAAAGCTTGTTTTGTCTCGGGTGGTATTACGAACCGAGACAAAAGGGGGGGGCCTTTTGTCTCGGGTCGTAAGGCCACCCGGGACAAAAGGGCCTTTTCGCGCAGGAGCCCCCCTAAGGGTAAAATTTAGCCTTTTTGTCCCGGGTGGTATTACGATCCGAGACAAAAGGCCCCCCTTTAGCCTAGGGTCGTAATGCCACCCGGGACTAAAGGGTAATTTTGGGTGAGAAGTTGTTTTTCCCTCATTTCTTTCCTCATTTTCTCATTCTTTCTCTTTGCAACTTAAAAAATAGTAACTTTTAATATTTCAACCATGCAAAATTATATTTAGTTGAAATATAATAAACTCTACTTTGCTATGCAAAATTATATTTTAGAGTTGTAAACATTCACTTTCAATTTTCATTTGCAACATTGATATGCATTCGCACTAAAATTCAATTAAACCGAAAAAATACTAAACCAATTCAGAAAAATCTCAAACTTGGTGGTTCAATCTCACAAACATATTCAAGCTTTATAAAAAATTTGACACCAATACAACACTGCAAAGTGCATGGACTTCAGAATCGTTAAGAACTTAAGTGTGTAGACATGGTTGATTAAAGGTTCCATATAGCTTTGTGAAGCATGTGTACTCCATCTATGTTGAAATGGTCTGAAATTTTTTTGGTTGTCATTTACACCCAAAATATTGGCTCACGTAAGATCTTAGATTTTTCTGATGACTAAATGTATTATAGGTTTTTTCTTCGTGCTAAAGGAGCTAGAATATTGTGAATTACACATCAATAACTCAAGAATTATGATTCGGCTTTCAGATAAATTAGACTTCTAAGGCACAAGAGAACTTGTGGCCAAGTTGCACTATTCCGGATCGTTTCAGGGGTGTTCTCAGCTCAACATTTAATTTCTAGGTGATGTCACACGGAAATTCAATTAAACCGAAGAAATACTAAACCAATTTAGAAAAATCTCAAACTTGGTGGTTCAATCTCACATGACATATTCAAGCTTCATAAAAAATTTGACACCAATACAACACTGCAAAATGCATAGACTTCAGTATCATTAACTTGTTGGAGACCAATAAAAAAGTTGATCACATTAGTATTACACAATTGATTTGACCAATAATCATTACATTACGACATTAATATCAACCATGTAAGTACGGTGTCTCTTCACGTCCAAGCAATATGCTTGGGTCTACTTTGACAGCGAACGGAGGCATGCCATCAAACGGATCATAATCATCGGATTGATCTGTTTTGTCCTCGACTCCCACAATTACTATTGACGGTTCAAAACCATGTTGAAGTTCACCGCAAGCGTACGAGTGACTTGGTGTCTTTTTCACCAAGGAGGGTCCCCAAGATTTGTCAATCCAAGGATCGTAAGCAAACCACTAAGGTTCTCTACCTTGTCTAGCCAAACTAACCTAACATGAAGCATTGATTGCATATAAAGAGGTAAACCTAATAGATATGAGTGATAGCATATATGTTGATCACATCCAAGAACAACGGCTAAGGTAAAGCTCCACCGGAGGGGTAACTAGGCCTAGCGCCTTCTAGTTGAAGCTCCGGCAAATGAGCAACGAATCGAGCATCTCATCTATTAGCATACTTAAACTCCTACCTCTGGCCTACCTCCCGAAGACATCCACTCTTTCGGAGGTAATCATCCTGTCACGATGCACGCTTAATGAAGCGGGGAATCTAGGGGCACACTCAAACATGAACGTGTCTACAAACCATGAAGGGTCGACATGCTAAACCTAATCGACACGATTACATAGAGCATGCTATATAGTCTAAACATGTATTAGACTAAAGATCAAATCACATTCACAATAGGTAAAAAGTATAGACGGAGACATGGAATCGCTAGAAGATCGGAAAACATGATTATCATTGCTCCAATAATAATAGACGCGTTTGGATCATCACCACCGAGTACATACCGTTGATGATCTCAACTAGCTCCGGAACTCCACCATGGCACAACCACGCAGGGCGGCCATGGCGGCTAGGGTTGGCCAAAGCCATCCCCTAGACAACTTTGAGGACTCCGCTGCCGTCGTCTCCCTCCGGTGTTCACTTCTAGGTTTCGCCGAGTTCTGGTGGATGGATGAGGCGGCTGTCGGAGGCAGGCGATATGAATAAGCTGAGGAGCGTGTAGGTCAAAGGGGAGGCTGAACCGGCGTCGGAAGGGGGTGGGCCGGCCGGCCCAGGCCTTTTCTGGCCCGGTTCGGTCCCGGTTTTCTTCCCGAAGCTTCTCGCACTTTCTTGAATATTTGCCGAAGTGCATGTGTGTCCTTGACGTTATTTTCCCCACGGTTTAGATAAGGGTGCTTGGCGCGCAAACTCCCACATCTTCTGTTTAGGTCCTCGGAGTTTCACATCTTCATGCTTTTGTCCTTGGATCATTTAGAGTCATGTTCACTTCGTGTCTTGACTCGTGTCGGGCTTCGTGATCTTCTCATAAAGTGCTTGATGAACTTTACCCGGAAGTCCTCATTTAGGTATTGAATTCCTACGTAAACAACATACTCCAAAATCACATGCAAGTGTGAACTTGTTACATCATTAGTATGCCTAGTGGCGGGTTAGTTATAATTCAAAGCTCAAACTAAAGTGTAGCAAGTGCTCTTGGTTGACGGAAATCGACCGTCAACATACCCCCATGCTTAAACCTTGCTCGTCCTCGAGTAAGCCTTTAATGGATGTCAGTATTGTCTTTCAATGTCCATACCCTGCACTTGATTATACATGAGAAAAAATAATGCTCTCTAAGTTTACATTGTTAAAGTTCGATAAAGTAACTAGCTTTCATCTCTATGGAAGGTAGATATCATTTAAGCTCTTTCCACAAGTAATTAATCATGCTCTCAATTTTTAAACAAATCTCAGAAATTTTGAAAATAAAGAGCAGGAAGAAGAAAAATTACTTTACCATGATCAATAATAAACCTCCTTGCATCTCGCTCATGAACTCTCATCTCATCTTGTCTCTCAAGCCTACTTGTTCTACTCCTTTCCTCTCTCAAATATTTGGTAGAAGGTTTTATATGGATCTATGAGAAAGTTTAGTCCTACCAAGATATTATGATCGAGATATTATCAAAACAAGACAAGTTTATCATGGACTTACCGAGACTCGTCAAAAAGGTCATTGGAAAAATAATGTTACAAGGAGGGGGGAGAGAAAAATACACACACTTTGAGATAGGTGGACATGTGTAAATGGCAAAGAGTGACCCCCAGGCACAAACGAAGTCCTCGTTATCAGATTGCACATGGTTGGAAAGATGAGTATGGGTCTTGATCTTGAAATCCTTTTTGAAAACTCAAAAAGCACTAAACATAGCTAGAGAATCGGGGAGCTTATTATATATATATATATATATCTTTCTTTTTTTTCTTATCATACTTTTTCTTCTTTATCATCATTTTTTTTCTTTTTTCTCTTTTTTTTTCTATCATCATACTTTTTTTATTACTCCCCTTGAACTCTAGACTATACTAGCACTTCCTTGGCAACCCCCCATGCTTAGACGTTTGCACGTCCTCGGGCGAAAGAGGTGATAAATATGCCAAGGTAGAAATTGAAGTTCTCACATTTTCTTGGAGAGAGATACTCGAAAATCTTCTAGGAATCCTTTTGGAAGTCTCCCAAAGTCTTGCTCACTTGACGACACCTTCCTTGTAATCTTCCTCGAAATATTCATCCATACTCAAAGTTTTGGGTTGTGGTCAAGGAGGTATATACAAAAAGATATTTTGGGTTTGTGGGTGGATATCCGGCGAAGTTTGCGAAATTCCCAATGTGGAAACTCACAATGCACGGATAGAAAAGGCTAGCATAAAGATAGATACGCAAAAACGGAATGACCAGCTTCTTAGTCTCGGGCCAGAGAAATCAAGCCTTGAATTAATGCACCCAAAAATAAATCTTGTAAACTAAGGTTTTTGCACTCAATTGAATATAAGGCTTTGGATAGGTAGAGCAAAATGCAAGTGGTATCAAAGACAAGGTTAGCATATCTTTTAAGAACGAAATAAATAATCTTTGATTCATTCAAAAGTGAGAGCAATGAAAAATACTATGGGTCTCAAGTTATCATAATCTCCACAGAAGATTAGGCTAGTATTCATTTAATTTTCAGATCATATTAAATAGAGAACTAGCTTAATCATATACAAACCAAGCACAAAAATGATCAAAGTGGCAACAATCATCATATATCCATAAGTAAGAGCATACAAGATATCATCATGGTGAGCACAAGGTAACGGTGATTATTGTTGAAAACAAAAACAAACCTAGGTTGTACTCCTAGTAGCCATGTTATTCTATAGAGAGATATACAAATGTTGCATCTAAGGTTGTGGAAGGCATATACATATGTACAGACATAAAGAAAGACAAGGACAAAAAGAGGGTTGAGGAATTGTTACCGTCCTTTGATGCTTGAAATGTAGCGCGACCTCCCCCATGCTTAAGCATTGTGCTTGACATGGAAGAAGAAAATGAGCATCCCATGGCAATTGTGATCCTTGTACTCCACGTGGTCTTCTTACATCCACCAAGTCCTCCCCCATGCTTAGCATGTTGCTAGGCATGGAAGATGATGAACCATCTTCTAATTATTGAAGTCCTACCGCCATATGTGGAGATCATCGTCATACTCTTCACCTTTGTTGCCTTGATCGTCCTTCAACGTCCACCCTTTATCACAAGCCTTAATCCCAATCGTTTCTCAACTCGTCTTCACCTCCTTCCATGTTGTCCTTTATCGCTGCTTCAACTTCCACGAATTTTGAGACTAGGTGTGTCCGAAGACTAGTGGAGGGTCGCTCCTTAGTGATGAGTGATTGACAACGTTGTGTGGACTGATGCTTGGCTAAGTGTGCAGGTACAGGTTGCTATTTGACTCGTGTTGGTGCAGGTGAAGAACAAGCGTGAAAGGCCTTAACCGTGGCGGCCTCCGGGTGATGGAGAGGCAAGTAGGCTTGGTTCTATGGACCCGGTGGCCGATGGGGTCAAGTGCGAGCCGTGCGGTGCAAGACTAGCAAGTTGAAGTCGTGAACATGGACCGGTGCAAGATAGCGAATCAATCCCAAAGCTTGCAGGCAGGGTTTGGTGGTTTGTCCACAAAACCATCGGTGGACGGTTTCTTGGTTTGGGCCTCAAAACCAAGTCCGGAGGCCCAATGCGACGAAGACGGTGATCCGGGAGCATCGGGAAGCTTCGAGGCGGGGGGCACGCGACGTGATCGTGGGGCTTGCGTCTAGGTTAAGCAAGTCCGCGGTGGAAGCGTGTCCGTTCGATGAAGACTTGACCATATTGCCCCTGAGGGGTGTGTACCTTCTATTTGAGTTGTAGGGGTAGCGTGGTCATTTGCCTCCTCCGGTGGACATCGTATAAATAGCGGAGAGGTGGATGGCATCGCTCTCTCTTGGACTCTAGGGTTTCCTCCCCTGGTAGATCACTCTGGATTGCTTCTTTTTCCTCTGCTTTCCTTAGGCTAGATTCTTTTACAGACTCTGACCTCTGGATGTATGAAAGCATTCGGCGTTGTGATTTTTGTGTAATTTTCAGGGTGTTTCGTTCTTTGCTCGATTCATTGTTTTGAGGGCGATTTCTCTCGGATTTCCTTGAGGGGATCATGGGTGGATGCCTTGCGCATCTTTGTGTGTGATCTTGACGCCTCAAACGCCGGGAAATCCCTTCAATTCGCGAGTTTTGGTTGGAGCCCGGGTTCTTGGTAGTGGTTCATGTGATCCGTGATTCCCGGTGTTTTAGTGAGTTAGAGGCCATGATTTTTGGGGTATAGCTTCATCTAGTGACGCTTGACACCTCCCCCAAATCTTGTCTCAAGAGCTCAAGCCGTTTGCGAGATCCGGTGATGGAAAGATGGAGTTGACCTCCCGCGCGCGAGCTTTTTTTGCTTTGTCCGCGCTTTGCGGACTGTCCGCGGGTCGCGTGCGGACTGTCCGCGTGACACCAGTTCGTCGCGTGTTCATCCGTGTTCGTGCGCGCTCGTGTTTCGATCCGTAGCGTTTGTGGGTTTTGTTTGGGTGTGGTTTGTCGGACTGTCCGCCAAGTGGGGCCGGACTGTCTGCGAGGGTCCGGACTGTCCGTGGTGCTTGCCCGGACTGTCTGAATTTCCTCGGTGCGCTACTATAGGTTCGGTGCTGTTTTTCAGACTGTCCGCCCTGGGGTTGCGGACTGTCCGCCAGACGCACGGACTGTCCGCCGTACACACGCAGACTGTCCGCCCAGAGCCTCGCAGATTTGGCTAAGTCTTTTGATTCTTGTCTTGTGCTTCCGTGCTTTGATTCGAGGCTTGTCTCTAGGACTTGTAGGCTTATGTGTGCCTAGTCTAGACCTTCTTTGGTGTATGCGAGTGAGTGGCAATCGGGGTATAGGCCGAGTTCATCCTTCGGGAAGAATTTTTAACGGCTCCCATTCACTCCCCCCTCTCTGGTCGCCTATTCGGTCCTTCAATTTGTATCAGAGTCGGTTACGGATCTTCGTGATTCTAACCAGTCTAAGATCCAAAGATGGGTGACTATGGCAAGGGGTCATGTCCTCCACACTTTGATGGCAAGAATTACCCGATGTGGGAGAGGTGCATGGGCGCGTTTTTGCGTGGGAAGGGGACTCTGATTTGGGATGTGACTCAGAATTCTAATTATGTCATTCCAGACAGTTTCCTTTTTCCAGGATCGCGGGACATGTTTGAGGCCAATAACAAGGCCGTTGATTACTTGTTTCGTGCTCTCCGTGCCTCGGAGTTTGAGCGAGTGTACGGAGAGAATGTGGCCGGAAAGATATGGCTTAAGCTTAGAAATGCACATGTTGGTAATGCTCAGGTGCAAGCTTGTTTGTTTTCCACTTACCGGAGAGAGTACGAGAACTTCACTCATCTCCCTAGTGAGTCGATCGATGCGATGTTTCAGCGCTTCACCAGCATAGTCAACAACATGAGGGCCAATGTGATAGTGCTCCCATACACAGACCATGATCAAGCTATCAAGCTTTTGCATGCCCTGGATAGGTCTGTGTGGAGTGCCAAGGTCGAGGCCATTGAGGAGTCGAGAGTGTATGATACTCTATCGCTTGATGAGCTGTTCTCCAAGCTCAGGTCTTCAGAGGTTGATCGTGGCTTGAGAGCTAAGAGCGAGAGCCCCACTGATCCTCATAGTTTGACTCTTGTCTCGGGATCTAGGACTAATGCTAACTCTGCCGGTTTTTCTTTGTCTTGTCTTGTGTCCCTGCCAGATGAGGACTTTGAGGTGCTGAGCGAGGATGATCTCGCTTTGTTGAGCAAGAGGTTTGGGCGGATGTACGAGAACCGCAAGAATGCGAGGAGAAGCTCAAGGATGTGCTATCGGTGCGGGAAGCACGGGCACTTCATCGCCGAATGCCCTGAAGCCATGGAGATCAAGAACGACTACAAGGGCAAGCCCAAGCACGACTACAACAAGCACCACTCCCGGAACGACTACAAGGACAAGCGCAAGGACAAGGGCGAGAGAAGGCCCAAGAAGAGTAGCGGGTACAAGAAGAAGACGGCTCGAGCGATGGTTGCCGGAGCGAGCGACATCGACTCTACTTCCAGCGACTCTTGTTCCGGCTCGAGCAGCGATGAAGAGCAAGATCGGCGCAAGGACAAGCGGCACACGGGCAAGAAATTCACCGGCCTCAGCTTCGTCGCACAAGGTGGATTTTGCGGCATGGCGCACTCCAAGAAGGGTGGGAAGCACAGCTCGGATTCGAACTCCGACTCCGAGGAAGAGGTACGACATGATCCCAACTTCTTGCTAGAGGAGAATGCTAGGCTGAATGAGTTGCTTGATAACCGTGATGATGTGCTTAGGAAGACCAACAAGAAGAAGAGAGAGTTTAGGTCTTTGTTGTGTGATGCTAAGGACAAGATAATTGAGCTTGAGTATTTGCTAGTTGATTCTAGAACTGAGATAGACTCTTTGAAAGCTGCTCGTATTGTTTCTGATGAGGTTGATTGTGGTGATTGCAATGTTTTTCTGGCTGACTTGACTGCTCTCAAGGAGAAGCATGCCTCAACTCTTGAGGAACTAGATGTGCTTAGGATTGAGTGTGATGAGTTGAAATCTAGACCTGATTTGTTAGGTGCTTGCACTTCATGTCCTGTGTTGCATGCTAGGCTAGATGAATCTCATACCAAGATAGTTTCTCTTGAGGCTGCATTGAAAGCTCCCATTCCTACATCATGTTCTACCTGTGAAATACATACTTTGAAAAACATGGAACTTGCACACTATGTTGACCATTTGCAGTATGAGAATGATGATTTAAGGAAATTGATGGGGTGGTTGTCTGGGCATGAGCCACAATTGAGTTTGATGTTGGTTCAGTTTAAGAGGTTTCGTACGATGATCAGCCTTCCCTTTCTAAGGCATCCATTTCTTCCTTAAGGGGTGATTAGTTGGAAGATAGACCCATATAGACGACCTTCTTACAATTTTTGAGATGAATACCTTGTGTTTTATGTAAATAGTGCATGCATGCCCGATATCCCTTGTTTGTCTACCCTGAAAGGTTACCTAGAGCAGGCCAATCGTTGATGGTAACAAACAACAATGCTCGTAGGTTGAAGCTCTGTTGCTTATGCTCATCCCACACACGTACACCTTCCTTCTTCCACAGCAGTAATAGTTCATCGACCAATGGTCTTAGATACACATCAATGTCGTTGCCGGGTTGTTTTGGACCTTGGATGAGCACCGACATCATAATGAACTTTCGCTTCATGCACATCCAACCAGGAAGGTTGAACATGCAAAGGGTCACAGGACAAGTGCTATGTTGCTAAACTCGCCGAATGGATTGAAACCATCCGTACTTAAACCAAACCTTATGTTCCTTGGATCTTCATCAAACTCTTTGAATTCTCTATTAATCTTTCTCCACTGAGACCCATCAGCCGGATGTCTCAGCATGTTGTCTTCCTTACGTTCCTCTTTGTGCCACCTCATCATCTTAGCATTTGCTTTGTTCCTGAATAAACACTTCAAACGTGGTATTATAGGAAAATACCACATAACTTTCGCCGGAACTCTCTTCGTCTTGTCACGGTGCCCCTGGACATCACCACCAGGATCTTCATCTCGCCGAATCTTATAACGTAGCGCTTCGCACACAGGACAAGCATCCAAATTCTCATAATCCTTGCCCTGATATAGGATACAATCATTAGGGCATGCATGGAACTTCTGTACCTCCAACCCAAGAGGGCACACAGTCTGTTTCGCTTCATATGTGGTGGACGGTAATTCATTGTTCTCGGGAAGCTTGTCCTTCACAATTTTTAGCATCCCTTCAAATGCCTTATCAGACACACCATGTTTTACCTTCCATTGCAGCATTTCTAGTGTAGTACTAAGCTTTTTGTGACCTGGCTTGCAATCTGGGTATAACGGTTTTTTGTTATCTTCTATCATGCACTGCAACTTTGCCTTTTCTTTTTCATTTTCACAGTCCCTATGTGCATCCTGTAGAACCTGATCGAAATCATCAGCAGGCCCGTCAGCATGTGCTGGTAACTCGTCTTCGTCAGCATCTTCCATTAAATTATCTGCAAAAGTTTGCCCCGCAGCCCAGTCCGGAATATCCTCCTCCTCTTCTTCATCGTCTTCCATCACAACCCCTCTTTCACCGTGCTTGGTCCAAACCAGATAGTTCGGCATGAATCCGTATTTCAACAAGTGGAGGTGAAGTGTTCCCGGGTCATGGTAGTCTCTTTCGTTTCTGCAATCAGAGTATAGGCAACACATGAATCCACTCGCATTCTTGTTTATTTTCGCTACTTCGAGAAAACCATGCATGCTGGTAATGTACTCCGCTGACCGTCTGTCGGTGTTGTACATCCATTGTCGGTTCATCTGCATCGTATTAAGTGAAAAATATCCTTGTTAATTCTACAACACTTCATTTTCTTAATTATGGCATAACATTTAAGTATAAAAACATTACACTATCCGTAGGTCTCATTTTCTAATAACTAAATTAATAAATTCTATTTTCTCTAATAATAAATAAAGCTAGCTAAAAGTAAAATTTATATAAAAACAAAAACAAAATTCTTAGTACAAATGAATGAAAGAAGATAATCATAACAAATGATAACTACTTATTACTAAATCTAAAGTATACTAAAAACCTCATCTCTTAGCTCTTAAATCAAAATTTCTATTTTCTCTTAGCTCCTCCAACATAGAAATCAAAATTTCTATTTTCTCCATCTCTAAATCATAAAACGAAATTTAATCACAACAAATGAATGGAGGATGAAGAATAATACCTTAGCAACACTTTAGAGGTGAGAAATCTCCACAAATTGATGATGAAAAATTTGGGCAGCACCTCCCTAGGATTGAGGCTCCATGGGAGAGGAGCTAGCTCGAGCTCTCAGGTGAAGACTGGTCGGGTAGGGAAGAGGAAAGGAGGAGGCGATTTTGTATAGGACGGCCTTTTGTCCCGGTTGGTAAAACCAACCGAGACAAAAGGGCTTTTGTCTCGGTTGGTTTTACCAACCGGGACAAAAGGCCTCTAAAGGTCGGCCCCCTACCCTTTTGTCTCAGGTTGGATTACCACCCGGGACTAAAGGCCGGCCCCAATCATTGCGGCCGAGAGCCGTTGGAGGGCAGGCCTTTAGTCCTGGTTGGGTTTACCAACCGAGACTAAAGGGTCGCCCCGCAAAAAAACCCTATTGTTTTTATACTTTAATAAATATTAAGGTCTCCAAAATTTATGATTCGGCTTCAAAAAATTTGTCGCTGGCCTAACATCAATACTTAAGGTCTTAACAAAAAATATAAAAAAGTTCATACATCAATACTTAATTAAGGTCTTAACAAACATAAAAAGTTCATACATGAATACTTAAGGTACGATCTTAACAAAGATAGAGGGGTGCATCAATGCACGACACATATTTCATACTCCATTATACTTCTTCCTTAGATAGTTCATATAGTTGAAGTCTCCGATCTTGAAGTCGAGAACTTCATCGAAATATGCCAGAGAATAGATCAGTGCATTCTCCATCGCTTCACAATAACGGTCACATGGACTTCCATAAATTTCAAACAGTGTCGAGGAAAACTGATATGGCCTGCAAAATGAAAGATGAGCCTGATACTTCGAATCTCTTGTGAGTGTAGGATTTGAATATGTGTAAGAAAATCCCACAACATCCAACACTTGCTCTAGAATTGCATGAAAGCTCTTTGCCGCAAAGGTTTGACCAAAGATATCCTACAGTTAAGAATAATGTTATTACGACTCATAAAAAATGTTAAATAAGAAGATTAAAATAATATTAAATGATGCTTCATACCATGTCATGTTCATTCAGCCGACAAAGTCTCTCTGCGGTCGTGGTCACACTTTCTCCCTGCTCGAGTGTCTTGATTAGAAAATAAGAGTAATCCAGCACAAAGTACCCATTAGCGTAAAGTTGTTCTAAGCATGCCTGCACGGTGGTCCTTTCATAAGTCCACCTAACTATGGCAGGGGTACCCCACCCAACAATTGAGACCATTTGGATGGGTTCTGAAGACAGCGAGGAGCGAATTTGTCCTCGAACGGGTATGTCAAATGAGATTTTTAATTGTATGCAATTGTTTGGACCGACAATGGCACATTGTGAAACAGGAGGGGTACCACCTAAATTTTCAACAACATGTGCGAGCCACTGCAAATGATTGAGAACCTGCATTGTTTGAAAATAATATTATTATCCGTGTGTAGTACGTAAACATCAAATTTATACAAGGAAACAATATTACTATGTTGGGACGAGGTCTCTGGCTTCGATCACCAGTAGGTAAGTCAATCACACCATGGGTGAAGTGTATGCCTGGACGACGAGCAAAAGGTGGCCGTTCATCAAAAACGATTCCACGACCGCCTCCACGGCGACCACCGTGACCAGAATAACTTGCCATAGTTTTCCAAAACTATTACAAACTCTGCAATATATATAATTCAATTTGTAGTAAAAATAAATGAAAGAAAATAATCACAATAAATGACCCTGATCATCTAGGAAATACAACCTCACCTTACCATCATATACATGCACCTCGCTCTCCCACTTACAGTTATACATCACTAAGCTACAACCCTACATCTCCTACCTAGCTACAGCCCTACATCACCGAGCTATGTCGTGTACAATAGCCCGCCGGTGATGTAGTGCTGTAGCTAGCTAGGATGTAAGGGCACTAGTAGAGAACCAACTGGCTGTATATAAAAAAAGGAAAATAAGAGAATGCTTAAATTTTTTCTATATAAAAACAAAATATATAAGACCTATTTTCTCATTTTCTAATAACTAAACATATAAATCCTCAATTTTCTAACAACTAAAAAGATAAATTCTACGTCTCATTCTACATAAAAAGATAAATTCTAATTAAGACACTATCCCTTTGTCTCATTTTCTCTAATAAACACACTATCCCTAGGTCTCATTTTGTCATAACTAAAAAGATAAATTCCATGCCTCATTCTACATAAAAAAATAAAATTTCATTTTTTTATATAAAAACAAAAAAAAATCTTAGTAAAAACGAATGAAAGAAAATACAATGTTAGTAGCTATATAAGTACTTGTTACTAAATCTAAAGTATATATATTAAAAACCTTATCTCTTAGCTGCTCCAACCTAGAAATCAAATTTTCTATTTTCTCCATCTCTAAATCATAAAACGAAATTTAATCACAACAAATGAATGGAGGATGAATAATCAAACCTTAGCAACACTTTGGAGGTGAGAAATCTCCACAAATTGATGAGGAAAAATTTGGGCAGCACCTTAGGCTTGAGGAGTTATGGGAGAGGAGAAGAATGGCTAGCTCTCGGGTGAAGAATGGCTCAAGCAGAGGAGAATGAAGAAGGAGCTGGCGATTTTATAGAGTCACAGCCTTTTGTCCCGATTGGTAAAACAAGACGGGACTAAAGAGAACTCTTTTGTCTCGGGTGGCAAGCCCACTCGAGACAAAAGCTTTTGTCCCGGGTGGTGTTTCCACCCGAGAAAAAAGGGCAACCCTTTTGTCTCGGGTTGTAACACCACCCGGGACATAAGGCCGGCACCAATTATTGCGGCCAGTGAGCCGTTGGAGCCCAGGTCTTTAGTCCTACGTGGTTTTACCACCCGAGACTAAGGGGGGGGGGCGCAAAAGGTCTTTAGAGGCCACGTCACCCCAAACCCTTTTGTCCCAGCTCCAAAGTTGAACCGGGACAAAAGGGTTGGATCAAAGGTCGCCTCTCTACCAGTGTAGTGCTCTGGGTGTAGCCCAACGAGGCCATCTACCTCAAGATCAACAACAAGGTGTCGGGGCTGGGCATGCGCCTCGACCGCAACAATCTCAACCTGTTCCCGACGGTACCAGGGGCGGAGCTAATGTAAAATCGTTAGGGTGTGACACTTTATTAAAAAGCTTTTCTAGATGATTTGTGCGCTGATTTGGCTAGCTGTGGATGCATTACATTGACTGAGAGGGTGCGTAAATGGTGAAAAATTGTTGACAATCATTGAATTTTGTTTTTGGTGTGGGTGCGGCCGCACCCACATGGAGCAACATAGCTCCGCCCCTGCTACCGTCGGAAGATCCCCGACGTGTACGAGCGCCTGCTGCTGGACGCCATGGAGGGCGAGTGACGCCTCTTCATCCGGAGCGACGAGCTCGACGCCGCCTGGGCCATCTTCACGCCCGTGCTCAGGGAGCTCGAGGACAAGAAGGTGGCGCTGGAGCTCGACCCCTATGGCAGCAGGGGGGCCGTCGGTGCGCACTACCTTGGCGCCAGGTTGTATTCGGATTGCTTCTTCTACAATAATTTTCTCCCATAAAAAATCTACAGTACAACCAGTCTACAACATTTTTCTCTCACAATAAATCTGCCTGCCAAATCAGCATAAGACCCACAAATATCATATTGTAGATCACAGGTTGCACATAACTGCAATAACCAAGAACCATAACTTTATTCATGAAACTCTGGTTATAGCAAACATTGAACAACAATGAAAATACTTAAGCCACTACTAAATAAGTGGTGACTCCAGGAGATAGCCCGCGTCGCCCTCCACACGGGCGGCCTGGGCGGCCAACCCAGTCACCGCGCCCTCTCCCCTCACCTCCCCTCTACCGCAACGCCACCACCATAGCAGGTTATCGGTAAGGCCGCGTGGCCGGCCGGGATGTCGGCGGTGAGGCTCCGCCCTCTCTTCCGGTGGTATGGTGGTGCAGGGAGTCATGGGCTGGTGTGGGCGCCGCCTCGCTCGAGCTGTGTAGGGCTCGGCAAGGTCACCAGGCTGGCCGTCACCACGGCGGCGCTGGCCAGAGAGAGGCCCAGGTAGGCGAACGGTGGTGGTGGCGGTGTCGGAGCTCTTCTTCATCCCCCTGTATCGTCCTCTTCCTCCTCATGTGGCGACGCCACGTCAGCCTAATCCTTCTGGGCCTCAGCAGGTGCCCATGCGGCCGGATCCGGCAGCCCAGGTCGGAGGGCGGTGTTGTGTTGTCAGGCACGGTGGGAGGCTAAGCAGGACTAGGGATAGGTCCTCGGTCCTTGCGGCCGGATCTAGGGCCCTTTGGGCCGGGAGCCGGCGCCTAGCACCGGAGATGGCGGCGAGGTCCCTCTCCTCCACGTATCCTGAATTTTTTTTATATTTTTTCTTTGATTTCCGAAAAATAAATAACGCGAACAAAAATTATAAAAAATATATCCCTGCTGCCGTACCACATGGCGGCAGTGACTCCTACCACAGTGCGGCACGGTGGCAGGGGTGCCGCCAACGGTCGGGGGACTGGCTGTGGGGCCAGGTTCCTACCGCCGTATCACACGGCGGCAGGAGCCCTACCGCCGTGCCACAGGGCGGTAGGAGCCTGCCGCCGTGGGGTACGGCGGCAGCCTCACCCCTATATAAGGGGCCGACGGCTGGCGCCACCCCCTCCTCCCTCCTTCCCTCTCTCCTCCTAAATCTTCGGCTTTCAACCCTTCGGAGCACTTTTGACTCAGGTATGTTTCTAACTTTAGTGTAGTTTAGTTAGTTAGTGTAGTTTTGTTAGTTAGTTAGTGTAGTTAGTTAGTTTAGTTTAGTTAGTTTAGTTAACTTAGTTTAGAAATTTTGGAAATAGTTATAATTCAAATAAATTAGTAGAAAATAGCTATAATTCATAAAATTTGTTTAAATTGATATAAAATTTGTACAAAATGGTTATAATTATCAAAATACGTTTAAATTCATATAAATTTCGTAGAAAATAGTTTTAATTCGAATAATTAGATTAAATTGACATAAAATTCCTAGAAAGTAATTGTAATTCAAATAATTTGATTAACTTGATATAAAATTTTTAAAAATAGTTATAATTCAAACAATTCATTTAAATTGTTATAAAATTCCTAGAAAATGGTTATAATTAATAAAATTTGTTTAAATTGATATAAAATTCGTAGAAAATGGTTATAATTATCAAAATTCGTTTAAATTCATATAAATTTCATAGAAAATAGTTTTTGTTTGAATAATTAGATTAAATTGACATAAAATTCCAAGAAAATAATTATTATTCAAATAATTTGATTAACTTGATATAAAATTTTTAGAAAATAGTTATAATTCAAATAATTCGTTTAAATTGATATAAAGTTCCTAGAAAATGGTTTTAATTCAAATAATTAGATAAAATTGAGATAAAATTCTTAGAAAATAGTTGTAATTCACATAATTCGTTTAACTTGATATAAAATTCGTAGAAAATAGTTATAATTCAAATAATTCGTTTAAATTGATATAAAATTCCTAGAAAATGGTTATAATTCAAATAATTGGATTAAATTGATATAAAATTCTTAGAAAATAGTTTTAATTCACATAGTTCTTATAAATTGATATAAAATTCGTAGAAAATAGTTATAATTCAAAAAATTTGTTTAAATTGATTTAATTCAACTAATTTGTTAAAATTTGTTGCAGGTTTCGACCCGACCGCGGTCTCGATGGAGTCCCCTGACGATTAGCTGACGTGGGATGAGTTTAGGTTCCACGACTTTCTCGCGCCCATGGATGCGACGGACGGCGAGGAGTTTGGCGCGTCACAGTTCACACAGGCGTCGCCTCTTGGGACGCAGGAGACATAGCTGGTGGACGGAGCGACACCGGCGGCCGGCGGAGCGACACCGGCTGGTGCAGGGTCGTCGCCGGCGGGCAGAGCGACACCGGCTGTTGCAGGCTCGTCGCAGGCGGCCATGGCGACACCGTCTCCCGACGAGCTCGGACCCCGGGTCATCAGGCCACCTGACCCCTTGACGTACACCCGGGACCACACCAGGGCTGGTGCTAGAGCTGTTAGGCTGAAGAGGAGCCGACAGATTTAGATGTATTAGTGTTTTCTGTCACAACAGTACTTTTGCCATGATCTTGTATAAACTATTTTGCATCTACTTGTTGATTATAATCTTTTCTTTTATATATGCCAATTTGTGTTGTGATTATGTTTAAATTTATCATTTTCTTGTTTTTAAAAAAATGAAAAAGTGTTTTACAAAATGAAAAAATCTGAAAAAATTAAAAAGGTTGTTACCGCCGTGTGGCACGGCGGCAGGCCTCTGCCGCCGTGTGGCACGACGCTAGGACGCTGCCGCCGTGCCACACGGACCTGCCGCCAGACCTACTGTCCTGCCGCCGTACCCCACGGCGGTAGGGTCCTGACGCCGTGTGGCACGGAGGCAGGGATCGTGCCACACGGCGTCAGGACCCTGCTGCCGTGTGGTACGGCGGCAGAGGTATATTTCTGGTAATTTTTGTTCGCGTTATTTATTTTTCGGAAATCAACGAAAAAAATATATAAAAAAAATTCACGTATCCTCTATCGGTGAGGCCCTTGGGTTGGACATGCAGATCTTCTGCTAAGGTTGCCGCATCCAGAGCCTCTGGACGACCGGATCTGGCTTCGTGCTAGTGGCTGGAGGTGTGCGCATGGCGACCGGTGGCGCGTGCGTTGGCGGCTGGGGCTCATGCAAGCGTTGGGGGGCGGTTCTTCTTCTCTGTCGTCCCTCCCCTGATGGCCTTAGCTGTGATGGCAGCCATGGCTGCTACGACGGTTGCTCGCTGCGGCCATGGTCAAGACAAAGACATCGACGTTGGCGTGCAATAGCCAACAGGTGGACGCGCGAGTGGCAGACCGAATGCCATGGCTACTACGACGGTTGCTCGCTGTGGCCATGGTCAAGACGAAGATATCGACGTTGGCGTGCAACAGCTAACAGGTGGACGCGCGAGTGGCAGACCGAATGCTGGTTTTTCGGCATGTTATCTTGCCAGCGGGGGTGGCTGACGCAGCTTTGCGGCTGTGGTGCGCAGCCGACGTGTCGATGCCCCTCTGGCGAGGTTTCTGCCGGACGGCTGGCAGCAATGGCGGTGGCGACAAGCATGGCTTGTCGCTGGAATCTGGGCTGACATCTGATCTGAGCTGGTGTTATCTTCGGGCGAAAGCCTGGCGATGACGACACCTACGGGCACCGTTTTCCCTGTTGAGGGCGTCGTGTCCCTTGTTTTTTCCATGGGTGAGAACCTGGGGTCTGTTTGTATTGTAGGGGTAAATATTTATCCCAAGGCAAATATTTTGCCCCTTCCATTTTCCTCTAATAATATTTACTCCTTAGAGTGTTTGGATTGAGAGGTAAATGTGGATGTGAGAGAGAGGGTTGGGGTCCACCACAATTTTGCTCTAATTTACTACTTTCTAGGGGTAAATGGAATTAGGAGGGCAAAACATTTACCCCACCACATTTGGCCCACATGTTTAGCACCTTAAAGATAAATTTGCCCCA
Organism: Cenchrus fungigraminus; assembly: GCA_036936925.1. Classification (NCBI taxonomy): domain Eukaryota; kingdom Viridiplantae; phylum Streptophyta; class Magnoliopsida; order Poales; family Poaceae; genus Cenchrus; species Cenchrus fungigraminus. Next base: position 118,146,531 of record CM072773.1, read on the forward strand.
TTTACCCCTCCATCCAAATACCCCCTGGTCCATTTGGATGAGCGGCGGCGGTGCATCGAATGTTGTAGCCTTCCTGAAGGCGTCGCTGTGGAATTCGACTTGGCTAGGATGTGAGTGTGAGACCATGGTTGGTAGTCGAAGCTGCACTTGCGATTTGCTTGTGCTGGGCAACGATGACTTTCTTGGCCTCTGGGGAACTCCAGACTCTTTATCTCTTTGGATTTGGTTTTTGAGCCCGGTTTCCTGTCAATTCTCTTCTTTTTATTAATATACTAGTAAGATGCATGTGTGACACACACATGTTTACAATATTTTTATATACAAACATACACACAAATCTTTTAAAAAAAGTGAACCAAGAGGGGGAAACCTTCACATTTAGGATTTTCGACGTCATACAAACATCAAACCATAGATCTGAATTGAAGAAATTCTTATGTTTCTGCAAGCACCAAAGGACTTCTTACCTCACTGGACTAATCATCCACTCTCTGCATACAAAAGAATTAGATCAGAGTAAAATAATGAATTGAGATTGAGAATTGCATAATCAGCCCGGCAAGAGATGAGCCAGCCATACACTGTGCTGTAGCGCGGAGGAGGGCTCCATGGCCTGCGAACTGCGAATCACATGGCGGGTACCAAGCGGCGGGTTCATGGCCAACAACAAAACAAACCAAACACCCAAATAATAAATGTTGATAACCTAGATACATTCCTTACCCAGCTTAAATCTACAACATCTACTCTGGTGCCCTCACAACGCAGGAGGAAGGTGGACTGAGTCCCATCATGTCACAATAGCTTCATCAGCTTCTGGAAAACAATGGTCAACTACCGAATGTCCAGACTCTCAAAGCCTATTATGGAACAATCAAAGTCTGTGTCTGAACTACCGAAATTTTAAATCAAGAGTGATCAAATCAGGTAGCAGTAGCACTCCATGCTGATGGTGTCTTCGCCATCGAGCTCAATTTATCTATAGCGCACGCGCAGTTCACAAAATCCAGTTCATTGGTGTCAGCCTGTCAGGGGCGGACCCAGCAGGAAATCTGAGTGAGGGCATTCTACCTTTACTCACCAAAAAACGACATGAATACATGGTGAAAAATTATACACCACCATTGTAAATCAAGAAGTGAGTGAGGACCTATGCTCTCACTGGCTTCAACGTGGGTCCGCCACTAATTGGTGTATCTGAACTGCTTGTCTTCCATGTTCTGAACATAAGTTGTGAAGGAAGGTATGACTGGGAAAGTTAGTAGATTATGGAGGTGCATAGCACACAAACATATATGGGCAAGGGTCTAGGGTTGATTTATAGAAACACCACTAATCAAGGAGACCCTTGCCCTCTAGACAAGAAAACCCAAGAGGGAGGGCGCACTACCGGAATCGAACCCTCTGCCGAGAGGGGACTTCCTCTCGGCAGAGGCATGTTTCCCGTCGGCAGAGCCTTTGCCGAGAGTTTGCTCTCGGCAAAGGGCTCTCGGCGGATCTCAGCCGGCAAAGGCTCCTTTGCCGAGAGCCGTGGGCCTCCCTCTCGGTGGATGTGTGCCGAGAGGGAAAATGACTCTCGGCAAAGAAAATTTCATAAAACAAAAAAAAAAGCACAGGGCAGCGGGCCCACAGGCCGGCCGCCATGCCCCGCCCCCTCCCCCGGTGGCGGCGCCGCCACCAGCACCGCTGCCGCCACCACATCCACCCGCCACCAGCACCGCCCCCACCTGCTGGCCGCCGCTGCCGCTCCACCACCACCACAGCCAGCCCGCCGCCGCCGCCGCCGCCGCCACCACCACAACAGACAGCTGTCGACGCCACCACCATAGCCAGCCCGCCGCCACCACACACACACACACACAGAGAGAGAGAGAGAGACCTGCCCCCACCTCCTTCCGGATCTCGTCGTCGGCGGAGGCCTTGGGCCATCGGATCTCGTCACCGGCCGGGTAGGTAGCCGGGGGCGCGAGGAGGAAGCCGCCGTGCCTGGAGAAGAAGCCGCGCCGGGAGAAGAAGCCGCGCGCCCGCCCCCGGAGAAGAAGCCGCGTCGGGGGAGGAGCTTCAGGCCGCGGTGGATATGAGGGAGGAGCTCCAGGCCGCGGCGGATCCGCCGCCACCGCGCCTCGCCCCGCCGCTGCTCCTCGCCACGAGGTGAGGGGCGAGCGGAGGGGGGAGGAGGGGGGCGGCGCGACTTGTCTCGCGGAGGAGGAAGGAGGGAGGCGGCGGAGGACTCGAGCGCGGTAATGGGGGGCGGCGGCGTCGAAGCGAACGGTAGGGTTTAGGGTTTCTTTTATTCCGAACGCGTGCGACGCAGACCGTCGATCCGGTGATGGACGACTCCAGGCGGCCGGCGGATATTTGGGCTCACATTCGGCCCAGATGGGCGAGGCGCACGGGCCGATTCGGCGGCCTGCTCGTCGGTTTGTGGGCTTCGAGCCCAGCATGGATCAGATCTTTGCCGAGAGTCCAGTATCCGGCTCTCGGCAAAGAGACCTCTTTGCCGAGAGCTGGCTCTCGGTAAAGACAATTTTCATCAAAAAAATTATTAAAAATAGAAATTTGATGCAAAACTTTTTCAACACTTAAAAAGACACTAGATATGTTATGTATTGCTCATAAAAAAGTTGTTGTACTCAAACTCAAATGTAAATTTCTCTAATGCACCAAACCTAATGACATTAGTTCAAATTCTCTGAAACTTGTCGTGAGATGTTCCGGTTTCTAAACAACGTATGTGTCGAAGTGTTCAAAACATTTTCAATTTTTTACCACAACCTCCACATATGAGATCATGATCACTCGACAAATTTCGTGATTTTCAAACTTTATTTGAATTTTATACAATTTTAAAACCTTTCTACGACACGATCTTCATCATGACCAGATAACAAGATGTTTCAATTTTAGTTTCATTTCATGTACATGGTCTTAGAGATGTCTCATGAACATGAATATCATTTTTTCACCAACTTTCCTTTAGGATTTCATGCACTTGCAGTTCATACCGGACGTGTACGAAAAAATTGCCTAGAATGATGTAAAATTGTTAAATATAGCAAACAAAGTTAAAATTATGTCAAATTTGAGCATAGATTTTGTATAAGTGTATGTTGACCATAGAAAAAATTTTGAGACAAGAAAGTGATTTTTTCTAATTTCTTTGCCGAGAGCCAGTCGTCTGGCTCTCGGCAAAGAAATTCTTTGCCGAGAGCTTTTTCCTTGCCGAGAGTTTTTTTCTTTGCCGAGAGTTTTTTATTTGACTCTCGGCAAAGCCCTCTTTGCCGAGAGTTTTTTATTTGGCTCTCGGCAAAGCCACGGGCTGTCAGCAAAAGCTCAATTTCCGGTAGTGGCGGCGGCCATACATGCTAAGCACACCACAGAGCCCCAAGGCCCAACCGGACCTATAGCCTAATACATTTCCTACTGATTGCCTAAAGCATGGCGAATTTGAAAGTGTTCAAATCATGGAGGCACTGAGCATCTTAAGCTCTGACAGATCTTGGAGCATCCATTATCAATTCACACTGAATTCATGAACAATGACACTGTATATATTTCCAGTTCATTGATAGAAGCAAGAACTATCCTAGTTACTCAACTGAACATTGTATATGTTAAGGAGTTGCACTGAACAAATACTCTGGATGCTAGCTGTAGATTTTTACAATGGCTATTGTCTATTGCATACCCTCTGCAAGTGCAATGAATCTCAGTGATGACGATGCACCTATTCACATTGCTCAGGGCCATGGATAATGCTTGCTTGGGGTCACAAAACCTCAAAAGAAGGCGATGGGTGGAGGGACCTCCTGTTCTTCCACCTCGCTGTGGCCTGTGGCGCGTGGGCCTGAGCAATCTCTGTCCCCGTCTCCGATGTGGATTTGGCCGTGGAGACGACGGCCTGCAGCGCGTTGATGTGGAACTCGCACTGAGGGCAGTGCAACTGCCGGGGCACCGGGGAAGGGTGATGACGACGACAGCCGCCTTTCTTATTAGCGTCGGTGCCAACGCCGATGCCGCGCCGGGGCCCTCTTCGGCCACCGTCCTTGCCCTCTTGCTCGCAATCGTCGACGCCGATGAGTCCTCGACGCCCTCTTTCCCTCCTCGTTCCCATGTACTGCGGTCATCGTCACGCCAGAGATCTTGTTCCTATTGTCCGCCACCACCTTCTCCTTGAGCCCGGGTGCCATGGACATCACCCCATGTCGGATATCTCCTTCTCGCCGTCCGCTTCCTAGTTCTTGATCCCAGGCGCCATGACCGCCCGAGGTCTTGCCGTTCGTGTTCTCGTCCGCGTTCTTGACATGGCGCCTCGGCGTCGTCGGAGAATAGGAACAACACACACATATCCCCCGACGCCGTTTGGTTCGCGCTCCTTTTTGGCGGTTGGGGACGTGCTGCACCGGCAGAGGAGACGTGCTGCGGCTGTCGGTCGGGTAGGTGCTGCACCGGCGGGGAGGTGGCACGTCGGCTGAGGGGAGGTGCCGTGCCGGCCACAGCGCCCGCGTGCTAGCTGCCGCCAGCCGAATCGCACTGCCGCACGGCCTCGGCACCATTGCCACCTGCACGTGGCCTCACCACCATTGCCAATGCCACCCATGCTGTCCAAGCTCGATGGTGGTGGGGGCGCACCACAGAGGAGGGTGGGGGCACTATAGCGGCCGACCAGCGTGGGGCAGCTGCCCTCCGGCGGGCCATGGTGGGGAGGCTGGCGACCGACACACGAAGGGTGGCGGGAGCCATGGAAGGATAGAGAAAAGGGGGAATTGAAAAGGAGACCGTCGGGATCCGTAGCTAGCTCTGGTACGGTCGCGACAGTCGACGGCCAGCAGCAGGCAGGATGGTGGGAGGGGCGACGGCCGGCGGAGGGCAGGGCGGTGGCTAGCGTAAAGCAATTTTTTGGAGCAATGGTTCTGGGAACCAACAATCGTAAAACCGTTGGCGCGGCAATGGACGGCATCCGCGGCATCAGGTTAAAATACAATATCTCGTCGGTAACGTCTCCCCGTCCACGCACTGCAACCGCCGTCATCCTTCCTTCCGTCGCCCGTCGCCTGTCGTCCGTTAGTATACCCTCCCTTCTCACAGACGCAGCACACCGCCGCTCATCCTGCCCTAGCCCGGCAAATCCAGAAGCTCCATTACCGCCGTCGTCTCCAGCAGCTCCATTACCGCCGGCGCTGCACGAACTGCTCTTCTACCGCAGCTTCGAACTGCAACAGCAGGTATGGCACAGCAACTCCTCCCAGACCTATGCTGACGCCGCATCTGTCGCAGCCGCCGGCACCGGCGCCGCCGCATCCGCAACATCCTCCGTTCAGCCTCAGCCGTCCTTTCCGCCAGCATCATTTCCTTTTGTAATACTTTTCTCGGAACTGAAAACGGCCTACTTACTCAAGATCTAAGAGGAACCATTGGAAACTAAATTTCGTAAGTCAAACGAGAAGGTCATATTGTTAACGAAGTTAAGAAGTCACTGTTATCATGACATTGCAGAAGTTTAATCTTTAGTTATCAAAATGATGCTAATGAAACAACTGACAACTGACCAATAAGACAAGGAGATACAATTTGGACTATAACCATACTTAATAATTAGTAATTACCAACAAACATCATACAACCATCACAAAAAAAAATAACAAAATCACCAAAGTAAGACCAAATTTCTAAATAATCAAAAAAACATCATATCAAACCAATGAGATGGCTACTATTCCACACAGTAGTTCCACTTGCTTACAGTTCAGCTACTGTACACAACGAAGGAACAAAGATTGCTCAGTGATTAGTCCCACTTGATTATCGAGCCAATGAACCACTAACGATTTGCATTGGAAACTAAATTATCGAATTCAAACAAAAGAAATTTGTGTTAAACAAGATAAAAAGAAGACACTGATACCATGACAGTAGTAGCAGGTTATCCTTTACTTGACAAAATGATGCTAATGAAACTGGATTTCACGAAATAGAAAGAAAAGAGGAAAACAAACCTGGGGAACTTCGCCTGCAGTGAAACCTCCCAGTCTGAGCATGCTGGGATGAATGGAAGCACAGCGGGGTCAGCGAGCACAGCGGTGGCGGCGTTGAACGCAACCTCGGCGACAAACAGTGTGGGGACAGCGAGCAGCAGGAGCTTGGTGAGTCAGGGATGCAGAACAGAAGAGGGAGGAGCGGCAGCAGCGTAGATCTACGAAGGGGATGAGGAGCGGCGGCAGACTATAAATGGCTGGAGAACGGCGAAGATGAGAGCGACGAGCGGCGGCACGGAGAGCGGCGGTGGGCTACCTTGTCGGGCTAGGTGGCCTCGGGACGGGGGCTCGCTGATGAAGGGGAGCCGCGGCGGCGCCCGGAGCGCGGTGGAGACGGTGGCGGGGTTCTCAGCCTCCGTGTGATTGGGGACGACGCCGAAGAGCTGCAACGCCGGAACTCGTCACCATTATACCGGCAGCATGTGCGGCGGCGACGAGAGCTGCTACCGGCGGAGGCTGCGGACAAGATGGGAGAGAATGAGGGAAGACGGCGCACGGATGCAAGACGGCGCAAGGGACGGAGTGAGACGGCGCCTGCGAACAGAGTGAAACGGCGCACGGGAGAAGGGGGCGAAGCGATGCCGTCCATTCGTGCGGCAACGGTTCCGCGATAGATGGTTCCCAGAACCATTGTTCCGCAATGCATTTTCGGTGAGGAGATCCAATCGTTTTTCTCCTAGCGCGGCACAGAGGAGAGCGTTGGGTGGGTGACTGGGTGGGACTGACGTGGGTACGTGGGTGGGTGGGTAAGCCGAGATCGGGTAACAAAAACATTATGATTTTGGCAGAAACACTCTTCAAATTGTGATTTTTATGAGTCGTTCACCCTATCCACTCCTCAATTAGATAATGGGTGGGTCCGACGTGAGGAGTACGGCCCGACTTAGTTGAGAAAAGTTTTCAAAATAACTCATTCTTTATAGTATATAAATATGGCGGAACAATTGAGGCCTGGATCTTTCCAAAAAAAACTACTAAATAAGTACTGACACGCATAGCTTGTATGGATAGATAAGTACCGTAATGGCATGCTCTAGCAAGCTGCTGATATTGACAGTTTACGGATTTTTTTAAATTTTAATCCTATTTTAAATAATATTTTAAAATAACCACCCTAGAAAATTATTTGCACGGCATAGCTCTTTTGGTCGCGCCACCAAATAACATAGTGCTCCACATGTGTTGACGCGGCAAGATAGACACATTCGATGGCGTTTCCAATGTGGAAAAGCTTGTCGCGCCACTCCCGTTGGCGTGACAGTATTGTTTTGTCGCGCCACCGGGAGTGGCGTGACAAGACATTTGAAAAAATTCTAACTCTTTGATACCATGTCGGATATGAAGATGATTTTTATATAAAAACTGTAGCTCTGGACTAGTTCTACAACTTTCTAATTTTGTGTTTTTTCATTTGATGACGTTAAGATGCTCAAAAAAATATTAAAGTTTAGCATCATAATAGTCGCGTACCTCTGCTTGTCGCATTAGATAATTAATATATTTTGTCAAATGAAGATACTTCTTATACCAAAATTGTAGCACTCAAAGAAATCTAGATGCTTGTAGTTTTGAGTTTTTACATTTGATATTGTAATGATGTTCAAAAAATAACATAAGTCATCAACTTAATATGATGTTGAAGTTTTATACTATTTTTTTTGATATCTTAACAACTTTAAATGTAAAAAATCAAAACTACAAGCATCTAGATTTCTTTGAGCACTACAATTTTGGTATAAAAAGTATATTTATTTGTCAACACACAAAAAAGATAATTTTCTATTGCGACAAGAAGAGGTACCCGATTATTATGGTGCTAAACTTTCATATAATTTTTGAGCATCTTAACGTCGTCAAATGAAAACACTCAAAACTAAAAGGTTGTAGATCTCATCAAGGGTTACAATTTTCATATAAAACTCATCTTCATCTGATGTCGTATTGAAGAGTTATGATTTTTTTTTCAAATTTCAGTCTTGTCACGCCAATCCCCGTGGCGCAACAAGATAGTATGTCACGCCAACGGGAGTGGCGTTACAAGCTTTTCCACATCAGAAATAGCGTCAAATGTCACTATGTAAGAATCAAAGAAAAGGGACTCTATCATTGGAGACGCGGTTTTAAAATGCGTCTCCAATGACTTATAGGAGACGCTTGTTCTTAACACGTATCTCCTATGACTATGTGAAAAATTAGCAGTTTTAACCCACGTCTCCTATGTACACACATAAGAAACGTGTTTTATCAATCCACGTCTCCTTTAAGTTCTCCATTTATTGGAGACGCGGATTTATCGAACACGTCTCGTTTGTGGAGCAACAACGGAGACACAGTTCTAAAAACACGTCTCCAATCAACACTCATCTCGGACCCGAAATTTTTATTAAATGGATTTGAAGTCACTTGGAGTCCTCCCAGCACTATCCACCGCACCACGTCTCCACCTCATCGCCTCCTGCCTTCCACGCACCGGTGCCGCCGCCTCCAGGTAGATCCCACGTGCCGCCGCCACCCGTAGCTCTCCTCTTAGCAGCCTCGCCCGATCTCTCTTTTCTCTACGCCGGCGGCTCCTCCCGGGCCGACCGCTCCCTTGCCGACCGGCGGCGGCCCTCTCCGGCAAGATTTGACAGCCAACGGGCCTCCTCTACCCTCCCTGAGCACGGATCGGGCGTGGGCGAAGGAGGGCCACGCCAGCTTGAAGAGGGAGGCAGCAGCCATGGCATGTCAGCGATGGCGCGGGGTGGGGTAGGGTTCAACGGAGGGCGCACGGTGGAGGAGCTCCATGCGTGGGCTGTGAAGGAGCCCGCGACCGCGAAGGAGCTCCAGCCGCCCATCCTCTGCTCCCTCCGGAGAGGCGGGGCGTGGGCGGCTCCTGGCGGCGGCGGCCTTGGCCTCGCGCTGCAAGGGAGCCAGCAGAGGCGCGCAACGTGGACGGTGCGGATCTCCGGCGCTGCTCGTCCTCCCTCACGTGTCGTCATCACCGGGGACGAGGTCCTCTGCTCGACCGTCGCTGCAACAACAGGGGAAGATACAAGTACAAACTCTTCCAAATCTCCTTCTCCCATCTCCTCCGCACCACTCATTCCCCTTCTCATTAATTCGTGGATCTGAATCTAGGGGTAGGATACAAGTACAAACTCTTCCAAATCTCCTTCTCCCATCACCTCCACATCACTCATTCCCCTTCTCATTCATTGTGCTATTGATCTGCATTCTATCTCCATCAATCTGAATCTGTCTTGACATTGGAGAAATGCCAATTAATCAAATGTTTTGTCTTGCTACATCTGACAGACAGATACAGAGGCAAGGAAACTGCAGTCATGAAGGAGTCGGCATTCAATTTCAGAGGTATGTACGCAGTACGCTGGTTCTGGACCTTAGATTGGATGTTTATGTGCACTGTAACTATGTACTTTTAAGGAATTTGCATTCCATCAATCTGAATATGTGCAGATTGTTAGATAGTTAGCTAGTACTCATGCTTCAAAGCATGTGGCACAACTGAAAAGGATGATATGTGGTTGTATTCTTTTTTATGTCTGTTGTGGTGTCTGTGCTTTTTGATGTCTACTGGGATTTCACACTGAATTCCATTTTCTATCTGATAGTAAGAATTTTGCAGGTTATGAGTGTGAGAGCTCTTGGAATTGCCTTGAAGCTAACATTCTCAGGAACAAACCAATTAGTCTATCCTCAGATTTGGGCTTTTGCACTAATTGTGGCCACCTGTGTGAGCACCCAGATTAACTATCTAAATGTCTTATGCGTTTCCTTGTCATGTCTTATGTGTTTCCTTGCCACCTGTGTGAGCACCTAGATTACCCACCTGTGTGGGCTTCTTTATCCTGCAGAACAATGTCTTATGCGTTGATTAGCTTGTTACCTTTAGGTTTAGATTTCCAAGCTATTAAGTTACGAAACAATTGTTGCATTGGAGTAGCCTGTCACACATTTGTTTATCATCATTCAGTCCTGTTTGTGCACCCATGGAAGGTGTCAGATTGATAAGCTACTGTTAACAGTAGGAATTTCTATGTTGTTCAGTGCTCATTATAGTTGGTTAAACTTCTTGTCAGATGAAAAATGTCAAAATTGCTCACTTTTGCTAATAGTTTGACTCTAGCATTGTTCCTTTTCATTCAGATTTTAGGAGGCAATCAATGAATGAAGTCCAGGCTATGACTTCTGTCAAGGTTTATTTCTTGTAGGTTCAGTTTATTTCTTGACCCTAGTCTGGTTCAAGTTCTTGAGGCCAACTGTGTCTGTCTTTCCTAATGCTTTGCAATTATTTAGTCGCATTCACTAATCGTTGACTAACTAATGTATGAATTATTTACAGAGGATGTTGATGTATGAACTCCGGATAAGTGAGGTAATCTCTTAGTGAACTTGGCTGTTAAGATTAAGACTGCAACATAATCTAGTATATGTTTAGCACCTGTTTACCATGTGTAGGCTGGTAGGTAGCAGTCACTATAATCCTGAAATGCTCTTGTCCTCCTATATTTTCTTATAAGCACTTCTAGATGCAGATACTTGTAATTACTTATGCCTACTTCAGTATCAGTATCACTATCATTATGACAAGTTTGCGTCTCTAATGACAAGTCATACTTACGCTTATGGTTGGTCAGTATTGCTATCCAGAGATGTATACTTCAATGATTCAATTCGTGTAGTGGTTAGAGTTTAGATTAGGCTTATTGTTCAGAGGCTAAAATGTATAGTGATTCAAGGTTAATTGAATGGACAGAGCAATTAAGTGTTGCAATCAATCATCTAGTGCTCTTGTGTTTATTGGTATTTGTAAGGACTCAGATTAGTCCCCATTACCTTCATTATGTGGAACCTTCATTTTCTTGACTACTTGCTTATTTTTATAACTCACTCATTTTTTATTCATGCCTTGTGTAGTCTTCGAAGACTGAACCTGCCATTCATTTTTGTGTTAGTTCTAGCTTCTGATACAAATGGAAGGATGTAGCATATGTTTGTTCTAGCATGTTGTTTGTAAAATATGTGTGTATTTGTGGTGTACACTTGGGATCTCCTCATCATCTGGTGCTCTTGTGCTTATTGGTATTTGTGAAATGGAAGGCTATAGGATGTGTTTTGAGGCATGTGGTGTAATTTCCTATTTATTCAGGGAGTTGTTTGTAAAAGAGTTCTCAAACTGATGTGTTTTAGCCCCTGGAGATGTGTTTTGAGGCATGTGTTGTAAATTTTTATTTCTTCAGGGAGCTGTTTGTAAAAAGATATGGGGTAATAAATGAGTAGGGATCTGTTTGTAATTTTTGCTGTTTTTTTTGTTTTCTTTAATTCAACAAAAGAGACGCGGGTTGCCAATAAGGGTCTCCAATGACTCTCTCAAAGGAGACGCGGGTTGGTAAAACGTGTCTCCAATGACTCACATTGGAGACGCGGGTTGACAATAAGCGTCTCCTTTGAGGGGGGTTATTGGAGACGCGTGTTGGTAAAAACGCGTCTTCTTTGACTCATCTCAAAGGAGACGCGTACAAAACGCGTCTCCTATGACTTGTCATTAGAGACGCAAACTTAGAGATGTGTTTTTTACGCGTCTCCTTTGATAGTTAACCCGCGTCTCCAAAGTCTGTGTCTTACATAGTGTGTGCCATATCTTGTCGCGTCAACGCATGTGGCGCGACTATGTTATTTGGTCGTGCCAACAGGGCTAGCACGACCAAAAGGGTTATGCCATGCAAATAATTTTCTGGGGTGATTATTTTTTTAAATATTGTTTAAGAAAGGATAAAAATATGAAAATTCTCCCTAGTTTATTTACATGTGGAGATAGAATTGAGGTGGAGTTTGAAATTACAAGAGACACACAGATATAGATATTGAGATAGATAATCCACCTATGTCTTAATCTAGACACTTTAAGAGCCATAAAGTACGATATATACTTGATACTTCAATGACTAGGTGTATTTCGGTATATTGTATGCAACAAAAAATAACAGCAAAAATAAACTCAACCTTGAACAATCAAAATGGTAATGTGATGATTAAACAAAGTATTTCCTGCATTCGACAAAACATATGCTTCAATACAAGCACATACTAATAAGATACCAATTTTATTTCTTTAACAAAAAGAGTTGTAGAGCAAAGTAGGGAAGTTCCATCCACCATTCACACCTTGATGTTGCTATAATACATTAAATCTGTGAACCACACTGATTGGAGTGAACAATGCCATTAAGGGTCTTTGGATTTATTCTTGTGTAGCTTTCTTATTGTCTTGAGATTTTGATGCCAATAGAGTTGTATTGGTGATCCTTGTTCTTCACAAAGGAAAATCACTAAAAGCTAGAGGGCAATAGGATTGATGAAATGTGACTCTATTGTCTTTCTTACGCCCTTGCTATTAGTATACGAATCTTCCATACCATGATTGTAAAACATGTTGCACATTGTAAAGTTGCTGAGTCGTTGAACAGCCCAAAGGAGTGGACGATGCTTAAAGTGTGCTTCATTTATAGTTTTCCATGAATTTTCAACCAAATCACTTATCTTGGCTAGCGCAATCTCACTATTGACTTTGTGCTCCTTCATGTAGCTATAGATGGGCGTGGTGCGGGTCGGCCCGTCGGTTCGCCGACCCGATCCGTGAAAACGACCCTAACGGGCCCCTTTTCTGATCCATGGGCGTGGTGCGGATCAGTGGATCAAACCTAAGGGTCGAGCGGGTCGCACCTGTTACCTGCACCGCCTGCCCCCGTCGATCTCCCATCCCTGCCGCCGCCGCCGCCCCCTACCTCCGACCGACCCCCACTGCCACCACCTCCTTGATGGCCTCAGCAGTCGGCCTCCGTGCCATCCGCGGTCACCAACGCTAGCTCCCCTGGCTCCCTGCTCTCCGCTGTCGTCTGCCATCACTCCAACGTCTGCTCAAGATCTGCGGCCATCCGACCTCCGGCCGCTGCCCAGCACCCATCCGGCCTCCCGCCGTCCGTGCCTAGAGGCCATTCACGTGTGCCGACGCCACCTCCCCCATCTCCCTGCTCTCCGCCACGGTCCGCCCACAACCCACCCACCGGCGTCCGCCCCAAGATCCATGGCCACTAGAAGCACGCGCCCTATACGGAGCCAATGCACTCCGAGCCTCCCTCCATCCCTGTGCTCCTCGACCAACAAAGATAAAGTCGAGCCTCCCTCCATCCTTGTGCTCCTCCACCAACGAAGATAAAGTCCCTGTCCTCCCTGGTGCATAGTAGTAGTTCTTGGTTCAATTGCTGCTCTCAGTTTTTATTGTTTAATTGTTCCTCTGAAATGACAGATGGATAGATGATTGATAATAGCAGTTCCTCATTCAGTTGTTACTCTCAATTTTTTTATTGTTTATAGTTGTTGATCTCAAATGGAGAGATGAATAGATGGATACTAGTTTAATGATTTTCACCTTTGTATTGTTCAATTGCTGCTCTCAAATGGATTGGTGGATTGTACTAGTTCATGGTCAGTAGACAAAAGGTTATAGATATATACTTGGTGCAGGAAGAACCAACTTCTTGCACTTGGTGACATTTTCCTTTTGTTAAATGGTCTATCATGAAGTATATACCAATAATTTTGCAGTATGATTTTTGTTCCTTCGCTAACTGGTATACCAACAAATAATTTCTTTGTGCTCCCTGTTCTTGGTTTATTGGTTACAATATCAGAAATTTAATGCCATTTTATGTCATAGCTGCTGCATTGCTTACTTTACTATTTTCTAGTCTCCATGGGGGAGGAATTTAGATAGCAATTTTGACTCTTTCCATTGGGGAAAAGACAATCTGAATTATCATTCTTAGCACCTTTGCCTAATTGTGTCGTCTGAATTCTAAATTCTTGGTGTACTACCAACTTTGTACTTCTCTGAATTTTGGAATCTTTAGTTGGTTCAGAATTCTTTTCAACCAGATTGCTCATCGTTTCTATCAAAGAAGAAACAAAATAGTCCATATGCATTCATCCATATCAAATCAGAAAACAGAATAGTTCTCATTGTCTTCCACACTATTTAATCAGAATGCCTTTGTTATTTATAGCCACCATAATAGTTGTTCAGGTCCATGTATTATGCTCATTCTATATTGACCCATTTGCATTACTAATCCTCATTGACCCATTTTTCCTTAACAAGACAAAACCTAGAAAAATCATTTGTAAGAAGCAAGAATTATTAGCCTCTGAGCTCATTGTTTAGAGGTAGGTGACAGTGCTCTATCTCACAGTGGCATAGGACTACCCAAAGTGGAGCAAAAGTGTAGAATAAAAAGGATTATTTGCACTGCATTCTGCTCCTGGTTTTTACCCGCCGGTTGACTTTTTTTTTGTTCTTATGCATACACAACTGATTTCCATTCTGAAGATGCACTCGAAATATATTGTTTTTTTCCCTCTTCAATCTTGATGTATGTAATGGACTAATGGTAAGCTATTTCATCCACTAATTTTTTATACTCTACTTATGTAAAAAGGCACATTGGACAGAGGGTGACACCAACAAAGGATAGACGCATCAAGTGCAGGCTTTCCTGGGGCCAAATAAGTTCTGTTTTTGCTCTTAAAACTGTGTTTAGTTTTATGTAAATTCAGCCACTGTTGCACTCAAAACTGTACGTCAAAATGTGTGGCTCATTTTCTTTTTAAAAAGCACATGCGTGGTTTAATGGATGAAAGAACGAAGTAAACAAAACAACACAATGTACGTACTGTCGTGGACTCTGGTGCTGGCTGGCGTAGCCAGCTCCCTAGCTAAAAGAAAAATATGGAGCGAACCGTGCGATCCGATGGTTCCCAGCGACTAAAAAAAGGTTCGATCCATGCAACCTTTCTTAAGAAATGGTTCGCGAGGTGCTCCAGTGGAGCATCTAAGGTTGACCCACGCCCATGCTTACATGTAGCATTCAACTGAAGTGGCTGCATCCATTTTGTTCCTGCTACCAATCTAAATAAAGGTGCCACATGTAAATTAGGTGCATATTCACAATTTTTCTCAAGGCTATATAAATAAGAGCTACAAATGAATTTGAGATTATAACTATATGATGATACCTTGAATGCAACCATGTCATTCATGTAACGTGTTACCTCTCCACATGCTTTGGCAACATCACTGCACCCAATGGCCCAGTCGAATGTCTCAATTGATACATCATCCATACCAAAAAGTATAGCAACACATGCCACTTGACCTCCGGCCGTCATGCTAGACACGTACGAATGGTCTTTAAAGCTTGGTATGTGATTTTTATGAAACCATTCAGATTCTTGTAGATAATAGCTAGATAATCTCTGAAACTGCACATAAGAAAAGAGAACCCTTGAGTATCACGACCACGAGGTGCTATCAGTCTTCGCACAATATTTATGCCCCTTCCACCAACTGGGCAAATGGGGTGTGTTGGATCTGGTTGAAGGCATAATTGAGTTGAAGCTATCCCATTAGTGCTCTAGTCACTAAAATTTCTAAATAGAAGATTGTCACACCTGATTTTCCGAAGAAAACCAAATGCATCTCATATGTGCGCCAGGATCAAGTTTACACACATATGATAGACGTCATGAGTGAAATATCTATAAACAGCAATAAAAACGTACAAGAGTTAAACCATTACATTATCTCTTTATTACACTCAGACGTTAGACTCGAAGGTCTTTACACGAACAACGATAACTATGAAGACGCGACTCCATCTTCATCTTCCACAGGCACATGACTGGGGGCACGCAAGCCTCAGAACTCATCGTAGTCGCTGAAGTACTCTTCTCCAGTGTTCTCCTCTGAACAGCGGATAAGCAAGGGTGAGCACACTTATGGTTGGAGCTCAGCAAGTGGGGGAAGATGCAAGGCTATCAAGGATAGGCTAAGAGTTTGCTGCGGTTAGCATTTTAATGTTGGTCAAATTTTATTAGCAAGCACCTATTTACTAGGTGTAAATTTATGCCAACCCACTTAAGCATTTAGGAAAACATCTCAACTCAGAACCACAAGAACCACGATTTAATTCCATCTTTATGTTTGATTATCATGTGAGGGTCCAGGCCGCTCTTGACCGTGAGCACGGCTGATCGATCAGTTTTACACTCTGCAGAGGTTGTACACTTTCACCACAGCTCGCGTAAAAGTTCCGAAGAACTTTGAACCCAACCACGCATGTGCTGATCAGGCACAATACCACACTTCCGAGGTGTGATTGCATAGGGACGCTACGAAGCCTTTACAAAGGTATGCAGAAGACCAACAACCCGCGACAGTTACAGCAGCGGAGCGGACCATAACCCTCCCTAGTGGACAGCACCTTAGCAAAGGCTGCGGCCAAGAGGACCGGGCTATACCCCTTCAACTCCGGCCCCCTGTGCTCCTTTCGGATAAGGCTGTCAGATAATTCCACACTCCTAATTAATTGGCTAAGCCAGAGCCATATGGACTGTGGTTGCACTGTTTTCCTGGGTGGTTCTCCATGTTCCGATTAAACCATATGATCTTGTTATTAACCATAAGCACACACATATATATATCACCAAAGTTGTCATGATCAACATTCATCATATTGTAAAAGATTCATTTTAAACCATCCCAAGGTATAGCAACTAAGCATTTCTACCCAAAACATTTATTTAAAAGGGTTGTCCAAGGTATTAGGGATAAAATTCTAGTCATGTCCTTAAAAAGGTGATTTCCCATCAAGTTTATGCAATACAACATTTAAAAGTAAATTTTAGTTATCATGCAAGTTGTGTGGGACAAAAATAGAATATGCAGGGGGAGAAGTCCACTTGCCTTCCTTGCTTAAACACTGGGGTTCTTCTTCTTCAAACACTTGCTCTTGATCCGCTCCAACTGGTTGCTCACTTGAAACTGGCACGATGTCTACGAGCACACAAGAAAACACACAATAAACAAAACAACACACCAAGCATGAAAAGCTTAAAAAAAAGAGAACAAGGTTTAGCTCTAGGAACGCGAACACAAAAGCACTAGGAACTATCGGGAGCTTTGGATGATCACATACAAGAGCTAGCTATGTGCTTGGTATATTTTAATTAAACAAAATCATGTGCATAGGTTATTTCAAAGAAATACCCTATTTATAATTAAGCAAGTTATTTTATATTTAAAAGACGATGTAAAACTAGTCCAATTTTATTTATAAATATTCAAGTATGATTTATGCAAATTAAACATTTAATTTAAAAGAAGCATGTAAAAGCATCTAAGCGTTTATCTTTATATTTCGAGTTATTCTAATCAAATTATAACTTAAAAACACATTTATATTCATATTAATCAAATTAACATTTAATTAAGAAAACTCGGGATAGACCTATGCTGCTTTTATTTAGGAAGCAAATTGCATAAACATTAATCAATTTAAGTTTGATTATGAAAACCAAGGTATACATCTAATTAGCTTTTAATTATAAGAAATATTTAACTAGTATTAATCATATTAACTTTCTTATGAAAACACGTGTTGAAATCTAATTAGATTTTAATTAGAAAGGCATGTGTATAAGGATTTAATCATATTTAATATTTAAATAAATTATAAAACATAGAACAGGTTCAACATTGGTCCTATCACGTAGTTTGAGTTGATATGAACCTAACGCAACTTGAAACGGTAGAAACGGAGCTAAAACGCAAAAGATACAGCCAAAACAAGGTTCTAAAACTGACGGGCTTGAAAAGACGGTCGCATGGACACCAAGAACGCTTAAAACGGATAAAAGACGGAAAAGATACGGCTAAAACAAGGTTCAGGGGCTTTTCTGCGAAGAAACAGGGCTTCCAGGGGTTTAACTGCAAGAAACCAGGGACTAAAACATAATTATACATATAAACAGAGGGGTTTATATGCAAAAAGGAATGAAAAGGACCTCTGATGAAGGAATCTAAAGAATCAAGGGCTAAAACATAAAAACAGGGACTCATTTGTAAGGGTTCTTGATGGTGGAAGGACCGGCATGTGAAAAGATGAAAGCTCGGGGGCTCTTTAGCAAAACAGCCGGCGGGGCTCCGGGTTGACCGGTACCGGGTCTGGTTGACTCGGGGCCGGGGCGCATCTGGACCGTCCGCGCCGGATCGGACGGCTGGCGCGGCGCTGACGCGGCCGTGGACCGTGCCGTGGACCACGGTCCATGGGTCTACGGTGGACCGAAGCCAAGGGGTACACCCTGTTTTGATCTGGACCGCCCACGCGAGATCAGACGGCTGAGGACGCGTGCACGCGAGAGACGGCGGCGGTTCACCGGAGAAAGAGACAGCGCGGCGGCGCTTCGCCGGCGTGAGCTCGGGAGAGGGTTCCCGGCCACCATTTCGTGCACGCGCGGGTGCTAAGCGTAGCGGGGAAGCATGCACACGCGTCTAGGGGTTCAGGAGGGAGGCTCAGGTGACCACGGCGGCTAGCACCGGAAGGGGGCGGTCGGGAGCTCACCGGCGTGCGACGGCGACGACCCAAAACTTGCTACGGGCCACGGTTCGACACGCTGAGCAGCTTAACATGATGCCTAGGCGACAACAAACGCGAGCGCGATCACAGGGGCGTGATCTGGCCGGTGAGGAGGCGGCCATGGCCCGCGAGGCGGCCGGCGGCGACAGCTCACCGCGGCTGCGCATCCTGGTGCTTGGGTTCAAGGAAAAGGAGGGGACGATGGCTTCCTCACCCTGCAGTGAAGCTTCGGTCGAGGAGATGAACGGCGGGGACGAAGCGACGGCGGAGATTGCTCACAGCAGTGAGCTCGGGCGGCGCTCCGGCGGACGGGGACAGGAGCTCCGGGCGCTACACGATTCGGCGTCGGCTTTCCTGAACAAAGAGTGGCACGTGTGAACGACTGATTGTGATGGAGAAAGGAGAAAGGCCGAGGGTACTTCACCGACGGCGAGCTCTTCCAGCGGCAGCGGAAACAGAGGCGGCGATCCGGGAAGGAAAACAGGGGAAACTCCGGCGGCGGCTCGGTTCGGCGAGGAAGGAGAAGCTCCGGTGCGCCGGGTCCTCGTGCGGGCGGCGCACGCGACGAAAGAGGACGAGGAGGCCCCGAGAGAGTGCTTCACCGGCGACGAGGCTCCCGGGCGGCCGGCAATGGCCCGGCGGCGGATCTTCGAGGGGCGACGGTGCGCGCGCGAGGATGGGGGGGTGCTAGGGCGTGCACGGGTGCGGAAAGGTGCGCGTAGGGGCTCGAGCACGACCTTTATAGGACGAGGAGGGGGAAGAAGAACCGGCGGCCGGGGCGAAGAGGCCATTGATGGCCATTGACGCCGGCGACCATAACTGCATTCAAGGGGGGCGGTTTGATTAGGGGTAACGGGCGGAAAAGAAGGCAAGGGAGTGAAGAGGGGGCTTCACCGCGCCTTGATGGCCGGCTTGAAGGCGGGAAGGGCGCGGCGAACGCGGGGAAACGGCCGGCCAGCGCGCGGCCGTTGCAAAACAGAGGAGAGGAGGGGCCGGCTAGAGGAAGGAGAAACTGACGGGCGGGCCCGGCTGGTCAGCGGCTGAGGGGGAGAGAGGAGGCGCGAAGCGGGCCGCCGGACGCGCTGGGCCAAAGGAAGAGGAGGTGGGCCGCGGGGAAAGAGGCCGCCGGGGGGGGAAGGTGGGCCGCGCTGGGCTGGAAAGAGAGAAGGGGAGGGAGAGGGTTTTCTCTTTTTTTTTTCAAAACCTTTTCAAACTTTAAACAGTTTTCAAAATCTAAACACTACAAACCTTTTTCAAAATTTTCAAATCATTTTAAAAACTTTCAAACTAGTTTTAAAAACCTTTAAAACTTCACACAAGCAAACATAAGCCATGCACTTCAAAATATGATGCACAAGCACTTGTTGCTTCTAAAATTAATCAAAAGTGATATTTAAATACTTTAGAGCCAAATTTAATTGATAAATTATTTAAAACCTTAGAAACAAAAACTAAAACACCATGTTGCTACATTATTTTAATGATGGAATTTTAGGGTGTTACAAATCTACCCCCCTTAAAAAGAATCTCGTCCCGAGATTCGGAGAGATTGGGAAAAACTGAGGGTACTCTTCTATAAGCTCATCTTGAACGTTGAGTTCTTCTGGCAGTCATAGCTTCTTCACTTGTTTTCTTCATCTTGATTCACTTTTCCTTTCTCCTTGGATGGGGTGGTAGCGACAACTTCAATCCTATCTCCTTGTGGGCTGGTTAAGAGTACTGACTTCTTGGCACACAGAATTATTCCATCACATTCGCCTAACCAATCCATTCCAAGTATCACATCTATTCCACTAGATGTAAGAACTACTAGATCAGCTTGAAAATCTATTCCCCTGATTTTAAGATTGACCCGTGGGCATACATAAGTGGATTTCATTTCACCATTCGGGGAACTAATCAGCAAATGTGTCTTCATAGAACTCATAGGTATATCATGCTTTGCCACGAATTGCTCAGTAATAAATGAATGTGATGCTCCAGAATCAAATAAAACTGTTGCTGGTACAGAGTTGACAGAGAACGTACCCAGCACAACACCTGGAGCGTCTTGAGCTTGTTCAGCCGTCACATGATTCACTCTTCCACGTGCGTAGTTCTGTTGGCCTCTGTTACCTCGAGGAGTAGAATTCCCGATGCGAGCTTGTGATAACGGTTGTCCAAACCCTTGACCATTACCTTTCTGAGGAGTCTGCATGTTGCGCTTCGGACAGATGTTGGCATAATGTCCAAATTCTCCACAATTGAAACAACCATTAGGACGAACCGGGGAGTTGCTTCTCACTGGTGCTCCTGAACGATCTTGATGATGACTTGGAGCATGTGGTGTCTGCTGGCTGGAATGCTGGGGTTGTTGAGTTGAGTGCTGCAACTGTAAATTCTGAGTATAATTTCCACTTGATCCACCAGAGTGAAACTGAGAATTCTGAGATGAGTTGAAGCGGGGGCGTGTGTTGCTGGACTGTCCATGAGACTTGAACTTGCGCTTCTGTTCACCAAGTTCCATTCGTTTATTCTCCAAACCTATAGCTTTGTTCAGCAACGTCTGAAAGTTGGGGAATGTATGGCTCTGCAGCTGATAGTTGAGTGGTCCAATCAATCCATCCAAGAATCTTTCCTGCCTCTTGGGATCAGTGTTGACTTCATCAGGAGCATAACGGGACAAATGAGTGAACTTGTCGAGATACTCTGCGATAGACATATTCCCTTGCTTCAGTGCCAGAAATTCCTTCTGCTTAAGCTTTATCACTCCCGAAGGTATGTGATATGTACGGAAGTTATCTCTGAATTCCTGCCAAGTAATAGTATTGGGAGCTGCATGTGCAACAGTATATGCATCCCACCAATCACCAGCTTGTCCTGTCAATCTGCCTGCAGCATAAAGGACCATCTCTCGGTCGGTGCACTGAACGATCTCAAGCTTCTTGGTAACCGTCTTCAACCAGTCATCAGCATCCAACGGATCAGAGGAATGGGAGTAGGTAGGAGGGTGGTGGCTCATAAATTCCTTATGCTTGTCCCTCTGCTGTGGCGGAGGTGGAGGAGGTGGTGCTGGTTGGTTCTGTTGAGCTTGTAGGTTCTGAACTGTGGCAGTGAGATTTTGCAGCAGCTGGGTTTGAGCGGCAAGGAATTGCTGAAATGCGGGATCCATTTGGTTAAGCAGTGGGGGTGGAGGTGGTGGTGCTTGCGCTTGTTGATTAGCTATGTGAGCACGAATCACCGGCGGAACGTCTTGTCCTCTTCCTGACTTGGTTTGTACCATCTGACTGTTAGAGAAATTATTCAGACAAGAAGATTGAACTGATGTATGAGGAGATAAACTTGAAAGGATGAAGCAGCATGAATTTCAAAACTAGGACAGATCCTGATAGCTCAAGATATGATTAAAATAATGATGTTGTGTCAAAGAGCTGCACAAAGAGATTTTACTTCAACCATCTTGTAGGATAGATAAAGAAAAAGATAACCCAGATTTGAACCCAAACTATCTTTATTAACCTAACAATTTATTTCTTGTTGCATTTGTGACCATCACTCCACAATGCAACTCACACAAGCAAAGATCCAAAACAAACATGTGTTCAAACAGCAAGCATTAACACAACGATCGTCCTCACAGGAACGTTTCTATCGAAGTTGATAAGAGGCAGGCAGTCTAAGACCTTATTTTAGATAACACCGGTGGTGGAAATCCAGCTGATAGAACAAGAACTGAACTCAGTATAGATCAAAACAAAAAGATGTGTTTTAACAAGAAATCAAAGATTAAATTAGATTTTATACGTAAATAAGTCAATTTTGAAAGATGACAGGCTTTCTAGAACATGAATCCTTACTTTTCGACCATTTCTAACTTAAGGCTGCGTCCTACAGTCATTACTGCTCTGATACCACTCTGTCACACCTGATTTTCCGAAGAAAACCAAATGCATCTCATATGTGCGCCAGGATCAAGTTTACACACATATGATAGACGTCATGAGTGAAATATCTATAAACAGCAATAAAAACGTACAAGAGTTAAACCATTACATTATCTCTTTATTACACTCAGACGTTAGACTCGAAGGTCTTTACACGAACAACGATAACTATGAAGACGCGACTCCATCTTCATCTTCCACAGGCACATGACTGGGGGCACGCAAGCCTCAGAACTCATCGTAGTCGCTGAAGTACTCTTCTCCAGTGTTCTCCTCTGAACAGCGGATAAGCAAGGGTGAGCACACTTATGGTTGGAGCTCAGCAAGTGGGGGAAGATGCAAGGCTATCAAGGATAGGCTAAGGTTTACAGCGGTTAGCATTTTAATGTTGGTCAAATTTTATTAGCAAGCACCTATTTACTAGGTGTAAGTTTATACCAACCCACTTAAGCATTTAGGAAAGCATCTCAACTCAGAACCACAAGAACCACGATTTAATTCCATCTTTATGTTTGATTATCATGTGAGGGTCCAGGCCGCTCTTGACCGTGAGCACGGCTGATCGATCAGTTTTACACTCTGCAGAGGTTGTACACTTTCACCACAGCTCGCGTAAAAGTTCCGAAGAACTTTGAACCCAACCACGCATGTGCTGATCAGGCACAATACCACACTTCCGAGGTGTGATTGCATAGGGACGCTACGAAGCCTTTACAAAGGTATGCAGAAGACCAACAACCCGCGACAGTTACAGCAGCGGAGCGGACCATAACCCTCCCTAGTGGACAGCACCTTAGCAAAGGCTGCGGCCAAGAGGACCGGGCTATACCCCTTCAACTCCGGCCCCCTGTGCTCCTTTCGGATAAGGCTGTCAGATAATTCCACACTCCTAATTAATTGGCTAAGCCAGAGCCATATGGACTGTGGTTGCACTGTTTTCCTGGGTGGTTCTCCATGTTCCGATTAAACCATATGATCTTGTTATTAACCATAAGCACACACATATATATATCACCAAAGTTGTCATGATCAACATTCATCATATTGTAAAAGATTCATTTTAAACCATCCCAAGGTATAGCAACTAAGCATTTCTACCCAAAACATTTATTTAAAAGGGTTGTCCAAGGTATTAGGGATAAAATTCTAGTCATGTCCTTAAAAAGGTGATTTCCCATCAAGTTTATGCAATACAACATTTAAAAGTAAATTTTAGTTATCATGCAAGTTGTGTGGGACAAAAATAGAATATGCAGGGGGAGAAGTCCACTTGCCTTCCTTGCTTAAACACTGGGGTTCTTCTTCTTCAAACACTTGCTCTTGATCCGCTCCAACTGGTTGCTCACTTGAAACTGGCACGATGTCTACGAGCACACAAGAAAACACACAATAAACAAAACAACACACCAAGCATGAAAAGCTTAAAAAAAAGAGAACAAGGTTTAGCTCTAGGAACGCGAACACAAAAGCACTAGGAACTATCGGGAGCTTTGGATGATCACATACAAGAGCTAGCTATGTGCTTGGTATATTTTAATTAAACAAAATCATGTGCATAGGTTATTTCAAAGAAATACCCTATTTATAATTAAGCAAGTTATTTTATATTTAAAAGACGATGTAAAACTAGTCCAATTTTATTTATAAATATTCAAGTATGATTTATGCAAATTAAACATTTAATTTAAAAGAAGCATGTAAAAGCATCTAAGCGTTTATCTTTATATTTCGAGTTATTCTAATCAAATTATAACTTAAAAACACATTTATATTCATATTAATCAAATTAACATTTAATTAAGAAAACTCGGGATAGACCTATGCTGCTTTTATTTAGGAAGCAAATTGCATAAACATTAATCAATTTAAGTTTGATTATGAAAACCAAGGTATACATCTAATTAGCTTTTAATTATAAGAAATATTTAACTAGTATTAATCATATTAACTTTCTTATGAAAACACGTGTTGAAATCTAATTAGATTTTAATTAGAAAGGCATGTGTATAAGGATTTAATCATATTTAATATTTAAATAAATTATAAAACATAGAACAGGTTCAACATTGGTCCTATCACGTAGTTTGAGTTGATATGAACCTAACGCAACTTGAAACGGTAGAAACGGAGCTAAAACGCAAAAGATACAGCCAAAACAAGGTTCTAAAACTGACGGGCTTGAAAAGACGGTCGCATGGACACCAAGAACGCTTAAAACGGATAAAAGACGGAAAAGATACGGCTAAAACAAGGTTCAGGGGCTTTTCTGCGAAGAAACAGGGCTTCCAGGGGTTTAACTGCAAGAAACCAGGGACTAAAACATAATTATACATATAAACAGAGGGGTTTATATGCAAAAAGGAATGAAAAGGACCTCTGATGAAGGAATCTAAAGAATCAAGGGCTAAAACATAAAAACAGGGACTCATTTGTAAGGGTTCTTGATGGTGGAAGGACCGGCATGTGAAAAGATGAAAGCTCGGGGGCTCTTTAGCAAAACAGCCGGCGGGGCTCCGGGTTGACCGGTACCGGGTCTGGTTGACTCGGGGCCGGGGCGCATCTGGACCGTCCGCGCCGGATCGGACGGCTGGCGCGGCGCTGACGCGGCCGTGGACCGTGCCGTGGACCACGGTCCATGGGTCTACGGTGGACCGAAGCCAAGGGGTACACCCTGTTTTGATCTGGACCGCCCACGCGAGATCAGACGGCTGAGGACGCGTGCACGCGAGAGACGGCGGCGGTTCACCGGAGAAAGAGACAGCGCGGCGGCGCTTCGCCGGCGTGAGCTCGGGAGAGGGTTCCCGGCCACCATTTCGTGCACGCGCGGGTGCTAAGCGTAGCGGGGAAGCATGCACACGCGTCTAGGGGTTCAGGAGGGAGGCTCAGGTGACCACGGCGGCTAGCACCGGAAGGGGGCGGTCGGGAGCTCACCGGCGTGCGACGGCGACGACCCAAAACTTGCTACGGGCCACGGTTCGACACGCTGAGCAGCTTAACATGATGCCTAGGCGACAACAAACGCGAGCGCGATCACAGGGGCGTGATCTGGCCGGTGAGGAGGCGGCCATGGCCCGCGAGGCGGCCGGCGGCGACAGCTCACCGCGGCTGCGCATCCTGGTGCTTGGGTTCAAGGAAAAGGAGGGGACGATGGCTTCCTCACCCTGCAGTGAAGCTTCGGTCGAGGAGATGAACGGCGGGGACGAAGCGACGGCGGAGATTGCTCACAGCAGTGAGCTCGGGCGGCGCTCCGGCGGACGGGGACAGGAGCTCCGGGCGCTACACGATTCGGCGTCGGCTTTCCTGAACAAAGAGTGGCACGTGTGAACGACTGATTGTGATGGAGAAAGGAGAAAGGCCGAGGGTACTTCACCGACGGCGAGCTCTTCCAGCGGCAGCGGAAACAGAGGCGGCGATCCGGGAAGGAAAACAGGGGAAACTCCGGCGGCGGCTCGGTTCGGCGAGGAAGGAGAAGCTCCGGTGCGCCGGGTCCTCGTGCGGGCGGCGCACGCGACGAAAGAGGACGAGGAGGCCCCGAGAGAGTGCTTCACCGGCGACGAGGCTCCCGGGCGGCCGGCAATGGCCCGGCGGCGGATCTTCGAGGGGCGACGGTGCGCGCGCGAGGATGGGGGGGTGCTAGGGCGTGCACGGGTGCGGAAAGGTGCGCGTAGGGGCTCGAGCACGACCTTTATAGGACGAGGAGGGGGAAGAAGAACCGGCGGCCGGGGCGAAGAGGCCATTGATGGCCATTGACGCCGGCGACCATAACTGCATTCAAGGGGGGCGGTTTGATTAGGGGTAACGGGCGGAAAAGAAGGCAAGGGAGTGAAGAGGGGGCTTCACCGCGCCTTGATGGCCGGCTTGAAGGCGGGAAGGGCGCGGCGAACGCGGGGAAACGGCCGGCCAGCGCGCGGCCGTTGCAAAACAGAGGAGAGGAGGGGCCGGCTAGAGGAAGGAGAAACTGACGGGCGGGCCCGGCTGGTCAGCGGCTGAGGGGGAGAGAGGAGGCGCGAAGCGGGCCGCCGGACGCGCTGGGCCAAAGGAAGAGGAGGTGGGCCGCGGGGAAAGAGGCCGCCGGGGGGGGAAGGTGGGCCGCGCTGGGCTGGAAAGAGAGAAGGGGAGGGAGAGGGTTTTCTCTTTTTTTTTTCAAAACCTTTTCAAACTTTAAACAGTTTTCAAAATCTAAACACTACAAACCTTTTTCAAAATTTTCAAATCATTTTAAAAACTTTCAAACTAGTTTTAAAAACCTTTAAAACTTCACACAAGCAAACATAAGCCATGCACTTCAAAATATGATGCACAAGCACTTGTTGCTTCTAAAATTAATCAAAAGTGATATTTAAATACTTTAGAGCCAAATTTAATTGATAAATTATTTAAAACCTTAGAAACAAAAACTAAAACACCATGTTGCTACATTATTTTAATGATGGAATTTTAGGGTGTTACAAAGATTAGGAAAATTAGCAAAGGAATTAGGGGTAGTACACATAGGCTAGTTTAGAACACATATAGAGCTTTCTCTAAGCTCGGGCTTAATTTTTATTGATGTTTGCACACCTCCTTGCTATTGGTGCTTGTGCGCACCAAGTGTGTACTATGAGGTGCTTGTAATATTGTGAGATCACACAAACTGAGCATGTGGTGTGGCCACCGACAGCGTATGAGGGACGAGAGGCCCTTGGTGGTTTGGCTGATGCTCCCCATAGTGAAGACGGTGAGAAGTGGCCCAAGAGAGGTCACATAGAGACCCACTTGTGTATGGGGAAGGCTTGTAGAGATTAATCATGGCGTTACTCGACCCTACATATTGGCCCCTGTGAGAGGCTCCAACGAGTACTAGTGAAAAGTGCGAGTATTTCGATAATTTGAGAATATCATCTTTGTAGGAGTTTGCATTCTCTAACTCATTTACAAACCACTTGGGGACATACGACCTTTTGGGGAGCAACAATAGTTACAAGCTTAGCAAGTGCCATACCGGAAACGTAAACGATAAATAGAGGCTAGTCGGTGACCTATCCTTTAGTGTTTAAATGGTCTAAACTGTTTTCAATGGTGTTTAGACGGGCTAAACAGTTTTCTACTGTAGCACATAAAATACTTAAAATACTAGTATGAATGACAACTTTTGTAGAGTGTAGACTAGTTTTTCTTCCTTGATGTCCCCTTTCAGTGATATAAATTTGTAATAATGTATGTACCAACAAAATATAAGATGAGTATTATAGCAAAAAACTATTAACCACAATAATTAATTATCAAAACTTCAAAACTGAAAATTATTATAGAAATTAACATGGCAACTAATCACAATTGAACACATACTACCACCTCAAAACCATTTTGATGAATGATTAATGATTAAAACTTCAAAATTCAAAACTACTCAGACACTCTATCTCCTAAATGATCCCATTTAGGCCGTTTAGTCCGTCTACTTCCGTTTCAAAACCATCTCATCATTTAGGCCGTTCAGGCCGTTCTTTTCCGTTTAGGACCGTTTAGACGGGTCAACTATTTATTAACCAGACTAGGCCCTAAACTGCGCGGTTATCCACTGTTTACCGTTTAAACCTGTTTAGATGGACCGTACTAGGAGTACCATAGTGACTTGTCATTAGGGTGGTTTCTTCGTAGACAATGCGACTTCAATCATTTTTTAGTTAAATGCACCCGATGCTCTTGAATTTTGAAAATGCATCTGTGACCCCTTAAACTTGTTATGTGGTACACATAGGCCCGTGAACTTGGAAAATATATTTCTGGCCCCCTAAATTTGTTAATTGGTACACCACAGGCCCCAGGCCCCTAAACAGTAATTTTAATTTTTTTTAAATTATTACAGTGCAAAATGATCAAACATATATATTTTATGAATTTTTAGGTTATTCAAATGGCAATAAAAATCTCATAAATTTCATATTTGTGCATAAAATAATAACCAATTTTTAAATTCCAAATAATAACCAATTTTTAGCTTTACAAATGTTATTATTTGAAATTTAGCTTAAATTTGATATTTGTAAAGCAACTCAATTTTATCCCATGTAACATGAGTTGAAGCTAATAGAGTTCAGTTTTTTAGCATGTTGTATATCATTATCATCCTTGTTATTCACTCTACTAACCTGTAAAATATCAATATTTTTAGCTCTGTAGGTACCTCTTCCTTGCTTCTTAAGTTGAATTTCTAAAAGTGTTTTGAAAAAGTATGAAAGATATCGTTCAAAGGCTTGTGGTATACCACTTAATAAGTTTAGGGGGTCAGAAATACATTTTCAAAGTTCAGAAGCCTATGTGTACCACTTAACAAGCTTAATTAGAAGGCCAGAAATGCATTGTCAAAGATTAGTGGCCTATGTAACACTCTATTATGTGGATGTTAGGGTTGAGGGGAGAATCGAGGGAGCAGCGGTGGCTAGCATGCTACAGTACTCAGGGTACCATTCACGCTCAGAATTGTGGCGGTTGTGGCTGCTAGGGCGCTGGGAATGACATCAACAAGAGAGAAAGGTTTTCCTTCTTATCTCTTGCTTGATCAGATTGATAAAACTCCTCATTATATAGAGAGGTTTACTTGACTTACAACCAAGGCTTACTTGACCCCTAAGTAAGTGACATTTATCTCTAATTAACTCTAATACTAACAGGCCATGGCCCAATAGGTCCATGGAGTACTCTTCTAACACACTCGCTTATAAGTCCAAGGGCCCCTGGTGCATTTAACTCATTAAGTTTTTAGTCTCCATCATTTTACCGCACTCAAGTCTATGCGGCGCCACTGTACAAAAGTGTGGCTTCCTTATTAAAAACTATAGTAGCACCTTGTCATCTCTCTCACACACACTCCATAGCACTAAAAGCTCACTAAACATGTATTAAAATGCCTTGGATGAAAATTGTAAGCACTTTGCTAGCTTTATTGTCTACTTCTCAAACAACACACACACATTTTGAAAAGTATCCTTACTATTTTAATTATTAACACTTATTAGCAGTCAGTATTGAGTGATGAAATATAAGTTTTGAAGACCCATAATAGATAAATCATCCAAAAACCAGACAATGTTATTGACCTACCGCTTCCCTGATGTAAGAACCACGGTACTCCTGATGTGGTTCCAGTTCATTTTCGAATTCCCTAAAGTTGCTTATTATCTTGAGGAAGAACTTCTTCAGGTATTTCGGCAGAAGATAAGTTGCACTCTCATTCCATCTGCATACATAACCTCATCATACATTAACTGATTTGTAAAAACCTTTAGGTTCGTGCATTAAATTTGCACCGCTTGATTTCTATATGAAAGTTAAGCAATGCAAATCCGAACTTAACCTCTGTATAGCCTGATGGAGCTTTCGGCAGTCATCCAAAGTTGCATGAGCATCAAAAGTGTCATCTAATAAAGTCCATAGAACGAATATCTTAGCGAGAATCATTCGTGCACGGGCATGCTCTTCCTCATGATACACATTATAAGATTGAAAGTAGCACTCAATCACACGACCCCTCACATAATCCAGTCCAATTTCTGTTGAAAGATTCTTCCACCACCTAGAATTTAATCATGCATGATTAGTTCATCTTATAATAGAGGTCCAATGTTAACAGACAATTATAAATTATTTAGTCAAGTTAATGAGCAATTTAGAGCATGCATATATATTATGTTACATACTGGGATATAGATTTGAGCTCCCTTATATAAAGATGTTGTAGAAGATTAAATTCAAGCTTGGCAAGCTCCAACGCTAAGGGGCTGTATGCTTGTTCTTGTACATTGTACTCGGCTATGTAATTTAGCGCCTCTACTCTTTTCAAGGTCCTTGGCAGAGGAATCTGAAGAGAATGTGTGACTTGTTCAGCTAATGGAGACGTTAGGGTGCTTCTCACTAATTCTAGATGGTGCCTTGCAAATAAGATAGCTTCTTCAAGTTCTCCCTCGTTGTGAGTTAGAAGATGAGCTGCATTGTATAAGCTTAACAAGCCCTTAGGGTCCTTAGTTATATCCTTGATAAAGACCTCATCTTCATTCTTGAAATTGTTGAACACGTCTGCAGAATTTACACATCATTTACGATTAAGCTCTTGGGATCCTGGTGTTGCACATATGTTATGTATCTATATCCACAATGGATATTTATATGCAGACCATGCAATAATATTTTTTTTACTGCATACCTGGAGAAACCCATAACCCTTGCTGTCTAAGCAAGCGAAACCGAAGGGAGATCACGTGAAGGCTTTCGCTATTAAAATCAGCATTGTGAATGTTGTGTAATGTGGTGTTTATCTGTTCCTCAAAATGATGGTCTATTCCGAGATGTTGGAGCACATCTACTAGGTTAATTTTTTCCACATCATTCTTGCAGTTTTGAAATAGAACACACACATCCTCTTTTAATTGCTTGACCCTCTCTTTCATCCATTGCTCTGACCTCTGCACAATTTAAGAGAAGCAAGACCATCCATATTTTTATTTCTGTCCTGATATATATGAAAGAAAACAAGAGAAGATAGTTGTGTAATCCATAACCAAGTTTACGTTTAGTTTGCTTTGTTTAGTCATGGTAATTTATATGGAATAACTATAAAGGTATTGCAATAGAATTTATAAAGAACATAATAATGCATATGTAATGCTAACATAGATATTTAATCTGACATTCAGATACTAACAACGAAATGGCATACACTTGGCCACAGTAGAATGTAGACGCAATGGTTTATAATAAAAAAAGTAGACATGTTATAAATGGAAGAGAATGAAAAGTTCATTTTATGTCTTCAAGGTAAGCATCTTATTTGTCTACTAAGACTAAGAGCAACTCCAGCACTAGCCCTAAATCAGCCCCCCCCCCCCCATATTCTATTTGGGTGCTCAACCCCATTTTTGTTGGCCCAACAAATTCATTTAACTCCAGCAGCAACACCCAAATAAAAGCCCCTCAAATCCATATTAACGGACTATGACATTGTGGACCCGCTTGTCATTGATATAAGCTTTCTTCCCCATCCTCTTCACACGCAGATCCCCACAGCGGTCCTTGTGCTTGCACTTATCGAAGGCAGGAGGGTTGTGCTCACCGAACAGAGGTAGGCGGGTTTGGTTGCGCTCGCCCGATGGAGATGCGCGAGCTACCGCGCTCGCCGGTGGTGCCCCCGCCGATGCCGCTCACACGCGCTCACATAGCCGAGACCGCTCCGTACGACCGAGCTCGTGGTGGTGGCGGGTGGGGGCGCTAGCCGGATGGGAGACGGGCGGGCGACCGTGCTCGCCGGTGATGTGACAACCGTTGTCGCGCTCATCGGAGGTGAGGCGACCGGAGGGACTTCTCCTGTGTGCTCGTGCAGCCGTCGTCGCGAGGAGTAAAGCCGGATGGGGTCTGGGCTGTTGGGCCAACCAGGATTGGGTCTGAGGTGAGAATTTGGGTGCCCAGCCAAATTTCGGGTCCCTGCTGGAGAACATTTTTTAGCATGAGCTCCCATATTTAGCTATATGGGGGCTCAAGTAGGGGCCCTGCTGGAGTTGCTCATCTTTTATGGCTCCAATCAGACCCCTAAACTTCTAAAGGACCACTTACATGTAGATCAATTCATGATTTATGAATTAAGCATCTTTTCTTTGTCCATACTAAACAAAATTTTGGGATTGAAGTAATTTGGTATTTTAAAAATGTTGGTTCCATCCATAATTGATCAAAGTAACAAGGCTTATTTACGTATACAGTAATTTAAGGATCATGTGCACATTGCCATGATTTTATTGAGATTGTGATGATAATGAAGACAACATAATCACTAGGACTTGCATTTCTGCTATGATGTGTTAGAATAGTTATACTATATGGGGTGGGCGCAGCCCGCTGCTCCCAGGCCTCTCGGATTACGATCTCACCATTGTCTCATTCTGATGCCCCAAAGCTGATCACTGGAAGAAGTGGTGCCCCTGTCCCGGAACTACTTCTATGGCCTCCTCCGTACGTTGGATCTGCTCGATCAATCAGGCTCGCCGAGCAGAGTGTGGTTGTATAGTGTATACATACCGTGAAGCTCGATGGCAGCGATAGGGTTGGGCCCTTGACTTGTCGTGCAGACAGTAGTGTCGCGCCCGCACGCTACGCCATACCGGGCAAGTACGAGGAAATGGACAGCTTCGCGCTGCTACACAGTGTAGTGTTCGGCGGCAAGGCTAGGGGTAGGGGCGGCGCCATGCGCGGCTGATGGGCATGACCCGGAGCAACCAGTGGCTCGCACGTCGGAGTCGGACATGCATGCTATACGAGCGGCATGAATACAGTGTGCATGATGCACCGACGCTTGCGGGTGGAGAGGGGCGGCGGTGAGCTAAGGTGTTCCGCTCCGCCCCCGCTGTGGCCGGGCTAGCTCCGTGTGTCCCCCGACACGCTTTCTCTCTATTGGAAATGTTTTTATTTTCTAATAATAGCCATATTTTTTGACGAAATAATAATATACATGCATATTTATCTCTACAAGAAGATTTAGCTCTTCTGCTAGAGTTGATCTTACTTTCCTAGCTTATATAAAGCTAATGGAATACTATGACTAAAATTGATATATACTCCCTAAACCCTAAATTATAAAATCATTACAAGAATTTCGGAGAGTCAAAACATTTAATGTTTTACCAGATTTGTATGATAAGATAATAACATTTAGGATGTCAACTACCCGTTAGATTCTTCATTACTTATATTCTCATTGCATACCTATTTGATGCCACAAATCTTTATAATTTTTTTAATAATTTAGTCAAACTTGAAATGGTTTGACTTATATTTTTTTATAAGTCAAACGATATTGGCTTCAAACGTATAAGCGACTGATGATTGTAGAAGTGCCTCAATTCAACTTACTTGTGATGGTGGTGGGATGTAGTTGATAAAAAAATCATTCCAGACGGAAGGGTGAAAACCGGGTGTCCTGTCCGGAGCAGTAGCTTTGTTAGCCGACGGTGTGCATCTGACCAATAATTTCACAGGACGAGAAAATGACGGCCGGTCAGGACACTGCAAGAGCTGGGGATGCCTACTAGTGATGGCCAGCTGCGGTTGGAAGAAGATATAGCTCTTCATCATTTTGCTATTGCTGTAGTTAGTCCAACAAGCAAGATATATATAACACAGAACGTACTAGCAAGAACCTCTTAATGCAACCTACTTTATCTCAACAAGTAAACAATCCAAATCGTTGTCCACTAGCTATCCACATCATCTCCCACTAACTTCCAAACTCTTAATACAACCAATTTTATCTCAATATGTAAGCAATCCACATCATTGCCCATTGCCTATCCACATCATCTTCTACTAATAGCCACGTCATTCCACTAACTTCCAACCTCTTAATGCAACCAATTTTATCTCAACATGTAACCAATCCATGTCATTACCCACTCTCCTACTAATAGACATATCATACCAAAAACTTCCAACCTCTTAATGCAACCAATTTTATCTCAACATGTAAGCCATCCACATCATTGTCCACTAAATCCACATCATGTCCTACTAATAGCCACATTATACCACTAACTTCCAACCTCTTAATGCAACCAATTTTATCTTAATATGTAAGCCATCCACATCATTGTCTACTAACTATCCACATCATCTCTTACTAATAGGCATGTCATCCCACTAACTTCCAACCTTTTAATGCAACCAATTCTATCTCAACATGCACTACAAGAAAATCACCGACTAGTGAAGCAACCTAATTTTAGCGTTATTGATTTATGATGTTCCTGGCTAATATCATCATAAAATTTCACTTCTGAGCAAATTTAGTGACAAAATAAATGAATGTCATAAAGGTTACTACTGTACGAATGCATTCCCTATTACATACCGGTTTTGTTACGACATAAGCTCCGTAAAAACGTCATAAACCAACCTTGATCCCACATGTGAGTTCAAGTAGCAGTATAAACCAAACCTTGGTCCCACATGTAAGTTCGAAGTAGCAGGAGCCCAACCGCTAGCACCCCATTGAAATGTTGTAAAAATAATTCACCATCGCGAGGGTTCGAACCGGAGACCTACAGGAACAACACAACACTGTTTACCGCTGCACCATCTCTTGGTTCTGTGACTTTTTGTGAAACTCTATACCTATATTCGATATTTTCTCTCGAAATACTATATCCCGCCATCCCACGCCAACTCACCATCAGCCGCTCGCGCCAAGTCACCTGGTCGCGAACACCACATGGTCAGCCGCCCAAACCACGCCAGCTGCCGCCTATGCCATGTGGCCGGCCGCCCGCACTAGGTCACCAGATACGTCAGCCCCAACCACAGCACAGAACGATTCTAGTTGGCGGGACAAAAGCCCACGCTGTGCAGCCAAAAAATAGTTTTCTTGCAGCACTACCACTTACAAGTGAGGTCCACATGCCATTCGTAGGCCCAATCATGGAGTATATATCTCATTTCTCTCGAAACAACATACACTACTGCAAGAGACTCACCGGCACCACACTCATGTTGGTTGTGTGTTGACATTTCTTAACGTCACTACTAATGGTGCCTTGTTAGGGTGAGCGTCAAGAAACAACCAGTGGTAATCCTAATGATCACAAACGAATCCGCAAGCGCATGGATATACCATTGTAGCATTTCCCTAGGGAAGAGAGTATTCCAAGGGTATCAAATCTGTGGAAGGCAATGGCGGATATGAAGACCTATGCTATTGCATTGAATATAAATTAGGAGACAGGGGAAGAGACAACGTCTCAAATGCAGAGGTAAGATAAATGATAAGAATAAGGTAGTGTGACACACTGATTCATCTCAAACTAAAGAACACTATGGCATAGGGAGGACTATACGGAGTTAGCTCTAGGTTCTAAGGTACTATACATACAAAAGTCAGCTGATACAAGAAAGATACACATAGCATTGCATGATCATAGGTCTAGCACCCAGGTACAAACGGGGAGATAGCCCCGTGATGCTCAACATACAAGCGAAGGCTACATTTACGAACTCCTACAGCAATACCTCGGCGTGGAGGAGTACAAAGGGTCCAACGACTATTACTACCGTGGCCTACCTCTATCTATATCGGGGGAGCTCATAACTAACGCAGCTACGCAAATACAAACTTTTTTACGTCTATTCAACAAGATCAAATGGTCGTGTTCACGAAGAACATGAGCCTCTAACTTATGAACAAACATGGAAAACATGAATAAATCATTCGTCAACTGGATCGAAGGGTTGTGTTCATGACGAACACGAGCCTCTAAATGATGAACGAACGATGAACTCAAGAACATATCGATCATATGAACTAACACAACTTTATCTGAAATACATAAATAAATGAAGTAGATCAAAGTCATACAAAGAAATAAAGATACAAGAGAACTCATACCTAGATCCCAAAGTAGACTTGAAACCTGAATAAGAGCTACTCTAGCCTACTCCCTAGCCTTGGAAACTAAAAGTGAGAGAGGAGAATCACGTGAGGTGCGTAGAAATGAGCCCCCTCCCCTTCTATTTATAGGCCAAGGACATCCTATCCTCAGGGCTCAAAGTGCTCCAAAACACACCGAGCTGCACTTAGGAACCAATTAGAGGACACCACATGGAAGGCCGAAATCACGCGGCACTAAGATGGTTCGGCCGATCCGGAGAGTATTCAGGGTATTGTATTTTCCTCAGTGAATGGAGGTGTAATGGTCTACTAGCTAGTCTGGTCCGGGGAGATAAAAGAGGATGAGAGGATGATGTAGGTAACATGGATTTCTACAGGATAGGTACAGAGAAAGGGTATATACCAGCTACTACTCGCTTGCTTCGGGCACCGGTTTGCGCCTGGTCTGCCAAGCACCTCCGACTATTAGCTCTACACCGAGCCCTAACGGAGGGGAATACAAGGGATGCACGGGGCTGTCTCCACCTGTACACCTACCGCTCAAACCGTTGAACAAGGTAGCAAACAAAGGAGACCTCTAGTCTAGACATCACGTCTACACTAGTGACCTCGACTCTAACCACGGCCAGACTCCACTCTGCAGCTAGAGTCCTAAGGCCAGAGCCCCCGCCACAAGGATGAGTGATGAAACCACAAGCCAATAATAACAATAATATAAATTTACTAAGTACTCACCACTGTAGAAGTCTCGGGTGCTTGCTCAAATCGCACCCAATGAAGTACAAGCGGAGGGAGGCCGACAACTCCGGCTCTCCTCTGAACTTCTGCAACGCACGCTCCTCTGCTGTAATACAAAGTGGAGCCTCTCCTCTACTCTATTCTCTCTTTAGAATTGTGTGTAAATGAACAAGGAGAGGTGGTGGAGGCCCCCTTTTATAGTGAGGAGGTGCCTTGTGGGAGTGGAGGACCTCTTGATCACTTTCCATGTAGAGGTGCATGGGAATCACCCTCCACTGCCCTTGGGATTGTGCGGGAGATCTCCTAGAGGAAACTTGGCGCGCCCTCTACCCATCCCGGGTCGGCCGAACCAGTGGGTCGGTCGACCCAGGGGTGGCCCGTCTAGCCACCACCTTTGGCAGGTAGGCTCCCCTCTTAGGCCTAACCTCGTATATGTGGGTTTTGCATGGTTTTTGCCTACTAGACCCCTGGTTGTGGACCATCTTGTACGAGCTTGCATAGATGTTGTGCTTTTCTTCTCTTTTAGGCCTATTCCCACTTCTTGATCTCTACAGACACATACTCATGGAAACTCGTGGAAGTAGTTAGTGATAAGCCCCTACGTCTATGATTCCATGGGTAAAGTTGATGGTGAAAGTGGTCGATAAGGACCGTCAATAGCAAACGATCGTCATCACCCTCGACCGAGTATGAGTCTCTTCTAGTTGGTCCATGCTAGGTTGCTCTCGATTGAGAGTCAACATCGAGCTTCCACGATTTATCACTTGAGATGGAGAATTCTTTGGGCCATGGAACCTTGTGAGGTGTTGACTCTGGAGTCTTACATAAGGATTCCATTGATGAGCATGGTAGTTGCATTCTTGATGTACCATAGGAACCATGTTTGCATCATGCCTCTCCAGAGTCAACTATGCTTGGTGCACTGAGCATGCACGAAGGCTACAGCCACCTTCTGGTCCACTTTTGCAGGAAGTTTAGCAGGATGGTTGTAGATGCATATGTTTACCATGAGCATTGCAAATTTTGTGTATGCATTGTGGCACTGACCTTACAACTGAAGCTTCAATGATTAGTGGTGAAAAGGGAAGGACACCACCAATGATGGCTGCAAGAGAAAACTCCCGTGGTCGAGCTTATGACATTAAAGAAAGCACTAATAAGAGATAGCCTGGATTAGAGTAGATTTATTTTTCCTTCTCGAATAAAAGTAAGAACATGTTTTTAGGGTAAGTTTTCCTTCGGGTATTTCTGGTCGCTAAACTTTCAGGTGAATATTGATAAGGAAGATGGACAGGTGACACCTAAGAACATGTGAGCCACATCAGCTGCAACACCTTGGTAAGTTCTAGTGAGAAAACATTTACAAAAGGAAGCTTGATATCCACACACTTGAGTTTTGTTGTTTAGTAATGAAAACTTCAAGTGTGGGGGAGGTATGTGAGCATCCCGTGTAAAGTTTCTCTCATGTTGAGTCTTATCCTAGTTTGGAGATAATGTTAGCTCTTGCATCTTGCCGAACTAGTTAGGTATGTCCTACTTTGGACTTTAAACAAAGCCCTTTTGGGAGGTTACCTAAGATTCACTGTCATATGCTCATGCTTGTGTCCCTTTGAAAATAGCTTGATCGTGTTTACATGCTTTCTTTATCTTTGTCTGTATGCTCTGGTTTGAATGTATGTATGATCAGCATACATTCATAAGTTGTTCTAAACTAAGCGTGGTGCTTAGGTTAAAACTGCTTTCTTCAGTCAAAATAGGACATGGTGTCGAGTTTTGATTGATGAACTTCAGAGGTATACTTTCAGAGATCTTGGTTGCATCTGTGCGGACTAACCCTTACAGGAAATTATTACTTTTGAATGGGTAAGTCAATAAGCTAGATTCAATTGGGAAGATAAGTCAAGGTGTCGGTTTCATGTTGCACAATGTACAAAGAAGGTACATATGATCTCTCAAAGGTCCAAGGTATATATCCTCTTTTGTTTATGAAGTGCAATCTTAATCTAAGCATGTTTGAGTAAATGACATGGTGACAATAAAATAAAATAAAAAACCCCCAAAATATTTGATTTTGAATAAAGGCTTTATGGTTCCCGAACCACCAGAGTCCATGTTTTTTCCACTCTTTGTTTGAAGACAGCATCAGGTACAAGCACTAGTGTGGGGGAGTTCTCTCATGCTCATCATCGACATATCCACTCAAGAACTCCCACACAGATGTTGCACAACATCGAAAGTACTTTCATGATAAAGGGCAAGGTAAACTAGAGTGGGTTGGCTGCCCCCATGGGTCAGCCTAGTCACCACTGGTCCTCTCCTTGACCCTCATATTCTTCAGGAGTGATGGTATGTGCAACCTTTATCTCACTCTCTCTTATTCATGAGTTTGAATGAATTTCAATTCTTATCTTTTAAAATCAAACTCAGAATAAAATGTATCAGCATGCTTCGCTTGCTCTACATGTTCCTTATGGTTGACTTGCATATGTTTTATTCCTTGCTATCATCTTGATGCTTATGAACAAATATCTTTAGGGAACTCATGCTCATCTAATTAAGTAGTTGATGTTTATATGGTTTGATGACATGATCTTCGCTCTTAATGTTTGAGTGCTTGGGAGATTTATTTTGAAAATTCTGAAAACCCTTTGCAAAGCTCCTCTTTGCTATGCCAAAGTCCTACCAAAGCCATATGATGAATTCAGTTGAAAAACCTTATACTCATATGCTACTTGTCTTTGCATTGAGCTTTGTCAAATTGTTGTGACCCTTCTGAGAATTCTTTTTATGCTTTTATGATCAAGTTTCATGTGCACACCATATCCCCCTTTCTATGCTTCTATACTGGAAGTTAGCATTGTACCATCCACCAATCCCATAAAAATAAAGCTCCATGTGTGGTGTGACCTCTCTCTCTCTCTCTAAACGTATTCTTGAAAAGAGACATGGGCTATGAAAAAAAGAGATACATGCTCAAATCATGATGAAAAAAAGAAAGAAAGAAAGAATAGCCCATGTTCAAAAGAAATAAAGAAGAAAAAGGAGAGAGATGGGATCATGCAAAAGGAGCTCCAATAAATCAGATGGTAATAACTAGCACCCATTCCGGGTCTAGTATCCACCTTACCATCACCACAATATTCATCGTATATGGTAATAGCTAGCACCCATTCTGGGCCTAGCATCCACATTACCATATTCACAATATCCACACATGTCCACATCTTGATCTGATTGTATGAATTATTTTTCTCCTTGGATCCGGTTTTTGACTTTGCAATATATGTGATACGCGTATGCTTTTTTATCTTTTATCCTACCCCGAACTCGACATATAGCCATCATTAGAAGTAGGATGGAGAAAGGCAATCCTAATGCCTTGGTGAGGACATATGCACATTGAGCAATCTGAGAGAATCAAATGAGGAGCTAAGCAAAGTTTGTTTTGAAAACTTATTGCAAAAATCCAAGTTACTTGACATGAAGAGCAAGACTAATTTGATTCATGACCGTTCCATTCCTCAACTATATACCGAAGATGGCATGATAGACACTCCACAGAGTTCACAAGTACAAGGTATGGTTCGGAATATCTCTTATGATCGTTTCATACCTTTGGATATCATGTCTTGCCTTGATATGTTCTCCTTCAATCGAGACGAGCAAAGCTCAAGTGTGGGGGTGTTGTTGACGGTTGTTAACTACCTCTTTTAGATCGTCAACTCCTGCATAAATCCACGATAAATAAGCATCCACACTAGGAATAGGGCTTATTACTGACAAATTCCACAAGTGCAGGTGTTTCTATCTTTTGTTGCAGGATGCACCGAAATGCACATGAAATGATATAGTTGAGAGCAAGTGAACCAATGGCATGAATATGGCATCACCATGAACAATCTCAAATGCCAAATTGGATCGCACCATTGCGACGGGCTCGTTGAGACAATCAAAATGGATATATCATTTGTATACTTTGGAGTTCGGATGAAAGGGATATGCACAAGATAAGATCACACTGCTCTTATCCCGTGGGCCCGGTGGGACCCACGCTAGGCCATGTGGCGGCACGCTGTCACACAGGATGCCATGTGTCCACGACACATCATCAATCCAAGTGAAGCAACCCTTGACAAATCAGACACCACCATGTCTACAACACATTGATCCAAGGGCCCACTTGCCGTCCAA
Organism: Cenchrus fungigraminus; assembly: GCA_036936925.1. Lineage (NCBI taxonomy): Eukaryota > Viridiplantae > Streptophyta > Magnoliopsida > Poales > Poaceae > Cenchrus > Cenchrus fungigraminus. The sequence continues at coordinate 118,187,296 of CM072773.1, forward strand.
ACCGCCTCAAATCACTGTGTACACCTGGAACCGTTAGAAGGGCCCACAGGATAGCCACCCAGAGAAAGCACAACACAAAAGGAGAGCAAAAGGGGGTCGGCTGAACCCTTGGTTCGGCCGAACCGACCTTGCCCCGGATCATCTCGGCCTTCCACGTGGTGTCTCCCCATTGGTCCCTAGGTCCATTCTCGTGGTGCACGCGGTGATCCTCGGCTCTCCTCAGTGACCCCTCCCGACCTATAAATAGAAGGGGATGGTTCATTCTAAGACATTTCATTCCACTCCAACTCCTCTTCTCTCTCATTTCTCCCTTGGAGTTTAGTGCTAGGTAGAGAGGGTGAGGGTGTGAGGATGTTGTTGTTCTTCATTTAGAGCAAAGTGAGTATTTCTACATTTTCTATTTAGACTAAAGTGTTATTCATACTTGAGTGATATGTTCTTGTGTTCTTCATCTTTTAGTCATTTAGAGGCTTGTGTTCTTCACAAACACGACCCTTTGATCTAGTTGATTATGTGCATAAGTTTGTATCCCGTTTATGTGGTTAATCATGTTTGATCTATCTAGAGTGCATGAATGTGTTGGCATCCGTTCTTCCTGTCGCATCATGGTTCGATCATAAGTATGATCTGGTCCATAATTGCGGGTTTGTCGCTTCGTATTTATACAGAGTGCTATAGTATTGCTACGGGAGCTCAGACGTAGTCATCCTATAGTAGTAATCGGTGGTGTAGACGTGGTTTCTAGACTACAAGTTATCCTTCGTCTTCCTTGTGCCCCACATTTAGATAAAGGTAGGCCGCGGTAGTGACAGCTGTTGGACCCTTTGTACTCCTCCGCGTCTGGGTACATCGTAGAGCCAAATGCCGGAACCAACTGTTATAGCCAGTAAAGAGGGCTGGTGCCCGAAGCAAGATTCCTTTTACCATGTGACTGATACGACTTGAGAATTTCATACCCTCGGGAAGCCCTTCATCACCTCTCTGCCATAACTGTGGTTTGGTGTCCTTAGACCATTCTAACAAAATAGAAGATAGTACGCATCGTTCCTTAGATTCGATACCCTTTGGAATACTCCTTAGGTGAAGTGCTACAATAGAGTATCTGTGCGGTTGCGGGTTCGTTCGCACCCGTCAGTATACCCAGGTGATTCTTACACTCACGCTAACTTAGCGCCTTAGTGGTAACGTTAAGAAATACCAACACTTGGGTATGGCGTAGAGCTGCAAGGCCGAAGGTGCTTGGCAGACCAAGTGTAAACTAGTGCCCGAAGTAAACGTCTAGTAGCCAAGTTTATCCTTTCCAAGAGTCTTTCTGTAGAAAGCCACACTACCCAGATCATCCTTTCACCCTTCTTCTTCTCCGGGCTGACTAGCTAGGAGACCGTTACACCTCCATTCCCTGAGGAAAATACGATACCCTGAATATTCTCCGGGTGAAGTGCTACAATAGTATATCCGTGCGCTTGCGGATTTATTCACATACGTTAAGAAATACTAACAGGTACTAATGTTGAGAATGGAAAGACTGATGTTGATTTGAGAGGCAACAACGATGGCACAACTGAAGGAAGCTCAATGTGATGAGATATTGAGATGGATGTAGATTGTAAGCGAGTTGGAACAAGATCCTGCTTATGTATATTGTAAGGGAGTTGATATAGGGTCCCACTTGAGATATTATCACTGATGCCCTAACTCTTGTATGATAGCTTATTATGCAGAGTCATGGGAAATGTAAGGTCTGGCCTAAAGGAATGGTTAGGTTAGTCAGCTAGAAAAACCTAGAGATGGCCAGATTGTTTGTAAATTAGCCTTGGACTACTGGAACTCTGGAATAATAGGGAATCCGGTTGCGTTGTTGTATGTGAAATTCAGAGCGGGATGTGTTTTCAAACATTACCTTGTGTAGTCAATCTGCATCATAAGCCCTAATGTTTTTTTGGGGTGGGCGTGTGTGCTTTCCTCGATTCATCTTCTAGTGGCGGCGGTGGGCGCTCTCACCTCACCTGGACTGAGTGCAGGGTCCTATGTGGCAAACCGGCCACTTGCGCACCATATAGACCAGGCGCTGTCCCATGAGTTTCGGGGCCCACGGCGATGGCCTGGATGGATCCTACGCGGTGTGCATCCGTAGAGGCGGAATCGCCAGGTGGCACACATGCTTATCAGCAAATGAATGGGGGGAGGCACACCACGTTTACAGCTGGATGCGTTCTTATCCGCACACTCCAATGGACTCACCTATTCACCCTCTATTGCTCTTGCTAGCTAGCTATTGTCTTCTCCAGTTTCGAATCCAAATCTCTTTGCCAACACAGATTCTCACATCCAAATTTGCCTCCCCTCCTCCTTTTCGTTGCTCTTGTTCTATTCTCGCATCCATCGTACGTACATGATGCTGCTCGCCTGTCGATGCATCCATTAGCCGCCTCGGTGGTGGACGGGTCTTGAGCTGAGGCAGGTAACATACATAGAGGGACCGCAGCAGGCTCGGCCAGGCAGGCATCGATGCAGGACTCGGACAATGACTTGGGCGAGCTGAGCAACACAGGTGGTGAGTTGTCGTCGCTGCGGGAGTAGGACCAGTTCCTACCGATCGCCAACATGAGCCAAATCATGAAGAAGGTGTTGCATGCCAACACCAAGGTCGACAAGGATGCCAAGGAGATGGTGCAGGAGTGTGTCTCTGAGTTCATCTCCTTCATCACGGGAGAGGCCTCTGACAAGTGCCAGCGCAAGAAGCGCAGGACCATCAACAGCGACGACCTGCTCTGGGCCATGACCACACTCCTACACAGGGTAAGGGTCGCTGGTGTCACACACGACATGGAAAGAGAACGGTGGCGCCGCCTCTGGCAGGAGGGAGAAGGAGATTCGGAGGAAGGGGAGTGATTTAGGTTTTCTCTTGTTCATTCTTGCCCCTCCACTAGGCTCAGTTCCATACATAGTGTTGTTATGGCCCACTGGTCAAATGGCACTTACACGGGTCAAGCCCAAACATAGCTTGGAGGCCAGCCTAGTAGATGTAGCCCGTGACATCCCTTCCTCCTGAAAAGATGACTTGTCCTCAAATGTCTCAGAGACGAGTACTCATCCATACACCATCTTCTTACATTCAGGGTACCTGGTGATCAAGGCATGCTGGTTCTCCCAGGTGTTCCATCCCGTTGGAAGGTGTCACACCTGGTTTTGTAAAAGCAAACCAAGTGCGTACCTATATGTATGCCAGGATCAAGTTTCATACATATAGTAGACATAAGTGAACAACAGTAACAGTATCACGTAAAATAACATAAATAAACTTACAAATCTATCAGAGTTATACAGCTCAATCCTGGAAACGAAGGCGCCAACTCCACAAGCAAACGACTGGGGGCGGCGTACGTGCTCTGGATGGCTTCCTGGTGCTGCTCCTGAAGTCCTGGTGGCGACGACAGAGCTGCTGGTGCGGATGGATCGACAGCGCCAAGGACGACGGCGCACCGCAGCGGCACTAGGGCTCTGCGATTAGATGAAGAAAAGAGGTCTTGGTGGATGCGGCTTGAAGGAGCTAGGGTAGAAAGATCTTGCGGAGGCAGCCGTGTTGGATTTATATAGGCCGGCCGGTAGACTGGCCTCAGCATGCATACCAGGCACGGAGTTTGCCACGACGGCGGCGGCACACGGCAGCTCAGGGACCAGAGGTACTGAGCTAGGGCACATATTACTATCGTGCAGAACTGGGCAAAAGGAGAGAGCATGCGTGCCTCCGTTTTGGGCTGGCTTGGATGTGCTTAACTCCCCGATCAAAGCTGTGGGTTGTGTCAGAGTCCAGTTCGACCTCGAGTTGGACCTTTCATCTGGTGGAGGCGGCAAGCTGATTGCAGGTAGGCCTGGCCTGGCAACTGGAATGACACCCTCGACGTCTCACATGGATTGAAATAAATAAAAAACTGAGTAGAAGAAATAGGAAGAGGACAACACCAGATAGTGCAGGAAGATTTAGATAACTATAGATATTGTCGTATAGGATTTTGATAAGATAAGGAAGGTAGAAAATACAGATGACATAGTAAACAAAAGATGGATGGAGTTCAAATAAAATACTTGAAGCTCCTGAAAAAGATTATTGATCCTTCTAATAAAATAGGTTAAGCTCTGAAAAGGTGAGAAAAATTTTCAGGAAAAGATGGAAGTTCTTAGAAGAACCTAAACTTGATCTAGACGCATTTTAAAAGCATTTTGCATTCAAGAAACATCAAGATGCATCGGCATGAATGCAACACACCCATAACCATTTATTTAATTCAGAAAATCAAACAAAGGCTTTTTCTTATACTATATTTCCTGTAAAGAAAAATAAATGTTGGAAAAATTTTAAAATTATGAGAAAATCATTGTTTAATTATTCTTTCTATTCACATCCTGAAATTTGGAAATTTCAGGGTGTGACAGAAGGCCCGACCACCTGACTTGTACTCGAGGGACAATTCTGTTCCCTTGCTTAGAGGTTTTGTGGGCTGTAATCTTGACAGGGCAAATAACTGAATTAGTGTATATGAATGCTAATTCATCATCAGCACTTACCTGAGTTGCTGGTGGTAATGCTTTCTTTAACTGGGAAACATGGATAACTGGATGTACCTGACTTGATGATGGTAATTGCAACTTGTATGCCACTTCACCCACGTTCTGGACAATTAATTATGGTCCGAAGTACCTGTAGCACAGCTTGTGATTTGCTCTTTTTGCTACTATCATCTGGACATAAGGCTGTAACTTGACATATACCCAGTCAACCACACCAAAGCTTCCTTCTGATCTGTGTCAGCCCGCATTTTCATTCTGTTTTGTGCCCACTCCAAGTTGTGCTTAATGATGTGCATTTCAGCTCTGTCCTGAAGCCATGCTTCCAATTCAGGCACTTGACAATGAGTGTCTGTTGTGATTCTGAAAATTTTTGGAGGATAGCCATACAAGCCCTCAAATGGAGATTTCCCCAGTGCTGAGTGATAGGTTGTGTTAGACAAAACTTCTGCTAGTGACAACCAGGAGACCCATTTGTGGGGACATGCTTGAATCATGAACTTGATATGTTTCCAGACATTGATTGAGCCTCTCGGTTTGCCCATCTATTTGAGGGTTGTAACTAGAGCTCATGTTCAAAGTTGTGTCAGCTAGTTTGAATAATTCCTTCCATAGATTACTTGTGAACACACCATCTCTATCAGATATTATGAATTGTGGCATGCCATGCAGTTTATACACATTGTCCACGAACACTTGGGCAACAGAAGCAGCAGTATAAGGATGTGCTAATGGCAGAAAATGTGCATACTTAGAAAACTTGTCAATTATCACTAGGATGGTGCTGGCATGCTTGATTTGGGCAAACCTTCAATGAAGTCTAAACTTATGGTATGCCTAGAGGATGGTGGAGCAGGAAAGGGTTGCAGCAGACTAAGGCATTTGTTATGCTCAAACTTGGCTTGAAGACATACCTCACAGTTGCTGACATATTTCCTAATGTCCTCCTAGGCCATGCAAATAATTTCTTGATTTTATGATATGTTGTTGTAATGCCACTATGGCCTCCAATTCCCTTAGAATGTAGGGCCAACCATATTGCCTGGTGAGCTTCTACATGATTGCCTAGCCAAATTCACCCTTTATATATGATAATTCCATCACTCAGTGTATATCGTTGAGCATTTGACCCCAGACAGACTAAGTTCAATTAGTAAGTCCTTAGGTGTATTGTCTTAAAGGTATCCTTTAGCAATTGTTTCCAGTCGTTTAGGTACTGCAGCTGATATAGCTGCTACCTTCTCTTGATGGCTTGTTACTCGAGACAGGGCATCAGCTGCCTTGTTTTCAGGCCCTTTTTTGTACATAATTTTGTGCTATAATCCCAGTAGCTTAATGGATGCTTTATGCTACTGTCCTTGTGTTAATTTTGCTTAGCCAAATGAGTGAGGCTTTTGTGATCAATTAATATTGTGAAGTCCTTGTGTTGTAGGTATGGCTAGGGCTGGACAAAAAGCTCGTGACTCGTTAGCTCGCTCGGCTCGCAGCAAGCTCGGCTCGGCTCGTTATGCTAACGAGCTAGCTCGAGCTGGCTTTTCAACTCGTTAGTATAACGAGCCAGTTCGAGCCGGCTCGCGAGCAGCTCACAAGCTTAACGAGCTCAGCAGACAAGCAAACCAAGCCCATGCAGTAGCCCAGTAAACGATCAGTCCATGAGCACTTTAAGCCCAACATTAGCTCCAGCGCCGCTCGGCCTCTCGCTTCTCGCTCGACCCTTCGTTCCCGACCTTATCCATCCGCGTCACACCGCTCGGCCTCTCGCTTCTCCCTCACGCGCAGCCACCTCTGTCTCTGCTTAGCTCTTGCTTGCATCTCCGCTCCTTCAATCTCTCGGCCCTTGCTGTCCTCAACGATGCCGATAACTCCGAGCAGCCTGGTTGGTGTCCGCGGTAGAGGGCTTGCGCTTCGCAAAACTAAGAGGCCAACGAGCATACTGAAAGCACGAGGTTGGTATGATTGCCGTATGGATTTCTGCTAGTCCACACACCTTGTCTTGCTAGTTCATGGTGGAGGCTGACAACAGGAGCAATAAATTTTGCTGCTAACTGTCGGCATGGGGATCAATTTTGTTTGATTCTTTTGTTCTTTTATCAGAAACTAGATCTTGCTTGATGCATCCGCATCCATTACTCTCTTTTGTTTACTTTAAGGTCTAAGTTGATGTGATTTTGCATGATCTAATGTTATACCTTTGGCTGCGATTGCAATTTTCAGTTATTTGCCTTTTGATTTTATACGAACTCATGTTTTAGCCCTGGCTCGCGAGCTCTAACGAGCCAGCTCGAGCATATACCGAGCCGAGCAGCACTTTCAGCTCGTTTTGATAACGAGCCGAGCCGAGCTAGCTCGTTATCTTAACGAGCTATGGCGAGCCGAGCCGAGCCGGCTCGTTATCCAGCCCTAGGTATGGCTTCCACTTGTTGGTTGCTAACAATATGGCCAGACACTCCTTCTCATAAAATGACATGGCTTGTGCTCTAGGCCCCAAGGCTTTATTGAGATATGTAATTGGGTGGCCTTCTTGCATAAGAACAACCCCTACACCTTTGTCACTTGCATCAGTTTCCAATTGGAAGCCCATGGAGAAATCTGGTAGTGCTAGTACTATACAAGAGTTGTGATTAGAGCTTGTTTAAGTGTATCGAAGCTCTATTGTAACAATGGATTCCATGAGAAAACAACACCCTTCTTGAGGAGGTCTGACAGTGGCTTGATTATAGATCCATAGTTCTTGATGAATTTCCTATAGTAGCTTGACAAACCTAAGAACCCTCTTAGTTGTTTGACATCAGTTGGGACAGGCCAATCTTGTACTACCTGCACCTTTGTTGGATATCTGGCTACTCCATGTTCACTGATCACATGACCCAAATACTCTAGTTGGGTTTGAGCAAAGGAGCATTTTGACCTTTTCACCAAAAGTTGATGTTCTTGCAACAAGGTGAATACTTCTTCCAAATGTTATATGTGCTCCTCCATTGATTTGCTGTAAACTAGAATGTCATCAACAAAAACCAAGACATTTTTCCTCAACATGGGTGCAAATATGTTGTTCATGATAGCTTGAAATGTTGTAGGAGCATTTGTGAGCCCGAAGAGCATTACTAGAAATTTCTAATGACCATTATGTGTTCTAAGGCTGTCTTGTATTCATCAGAAGGAATCAATCTTATTTGGTTATACCCAGATTAAGTCCAACTTGGTGAACCACACTTTGCTCCATGCAATTTATCTAGCAGCTCATCCACTATTGGGAGGGGGTATTTGTTCTTCACTCTTATGTTATTGAGATGCCTACAATCAATGCAGAATCTCCAAGTGCCATCTTTTTTCTTCACCAACAGCACAGGTGAGGCAAATAGGCTGGAACTTGGTTTGATAATACAATGTTGCAACATTTCTTTGGCTGTTTCTCTATCTCATCTTTTTGTGAAGGTGAGTACATGTATGGTTTGATGTTGACAGGCTGAGTTCCAGGTTGGAGTGGTATGGAGTGATCACAATTTCTTTGTGGGGGTAAAGGACTTAGGCTCTTGGAAGAGTCCTGAGTATTTGTCTAACACTTGTTGTACTCCAGCTAGTATTTGTTGACGGTCAATATTTGCCATTTTCAAGACTGTCAACTCCTGCAAATTTGAGCATGAAGTAAACATCCACACTAGAATAGGTGCTTAAACTCATACTTTCCACCAGTCTCGATGTCTATTTGAATGCAGGTATTTAGCATAGAAAATGAGAAGAATTCATGCACCTTCACTCCACTCCAATCCAAGGCACTCAAATGCTGGCCAATCAGGGGCTGCCACATGGATTCTCCTAGATCCATGATGTCACCAATCCATGTGAAGGACTTTCGACGAATCACACGCTGCCATGTCAGCATCACATGGATCCATGGGCCCACATTACCAACTAAACCGCCAAGAAATGTGCCATGCACAGAGGAGAGGCATCAGGGCCCACATGGAAGTGAGCCAGAGGAAGCACACCACAAATGGAGGGGAGAAGGGGTCGGCCGACCCTAGGATCGGTCGAACCGACCTAGGGTCGGTTGATCCTCCCCCTCCACTTGTCACTTGCTCATTGGCTCTTGGCTGCATTCCCGGGTGTTTAGGGGCACTTTGAGCCCCGGAGCAAGCCTCCTCCTTGTCTATAAATAGGAGGGTAGGGGCTCCATTTCACACACACCACCTAGCTCTCAAATTCCACTTTCTCTTGTGTACCTCTCTCTCCCTCTCTCCAATTCTGCCCATGAGAGGTGATTCTCACCTCTTTGTGGTAGAATGGTGATGAGGAGGGATCTAGATTAGGATGAGTGTGAGGTAGAGGAGGGGTAAGGAGTGAGTTGATGTCCTCGTGGATGCTTGTTCTTCATTTAGATCAAAGTGAGTATTTCAGCATTTCTTATTTAGACTATAGTGGACATCATGCATGGTTTATTTGTTCTTGTGTTCTTGGCTTGTTCATAAGTTAGAGCCTGTGTTCTTCGTGACACAAGGCTTGAATTCTTTAGAGCTAGAACCATAGTTCATTTACTTGTTTAGCATGCTCTGATCCTGTTTAGTTAAGTAAGTCTGCTGCATCTCGTTCAGTTGCATCCATAGCTTCCTTTCTGCTCCCAGTTCAATGATATGATCTGCTTCGGATCTTTCCCTTGTTGTTCGTAGGACCGTATTTATACGGTGGCTATAGTGTAGTTAGCAGGCTAGCATACGCCGCACTATAGTGTTCATCTAGGGCACAGACGTGGTGTCTGGGCCTTGGGTTTCCTACGGAGACCACGTATGATCGCAGCGTAGAGGTAGGCCGCAGTGGTGACAGCCTGTTGGACCCTTTGTATTCCACTACGTCGCGTACGCTGAGTTGGGCTCGCAGGACAGCACCTCTGAGTGTTGTCGCCCCGCGGGGATGACTGAGATCTGACAGGAATACATCATGAGAGCTAAGTCCCTTAAGAAAGTGCTTCTTGTATCCCGACCTATCCCAGCGAAAGCTGGTGTCCTTGGATAGACTCTCTCTCCGGTTACTCTCCGTCCTTGGACGAAACCCGTAGGGAGTACTCATTCTCCTAGGGAGAAGTGCTGCAGCGGTATCTCTGTACGCTTGCGGTATACCCGGTTGTTCTTATACGCTCCATCTAGGTGTTCAACTAGTGGTGAGGATAAGAAACGCCAACAAGCATTTCTGGCGCCGTTGCCGGGGACGGCTGTTGTTAACCTTCGAGCCCGTCTATCCTCGTATTTATCTTTTTCCTTTTTATTCTACCTTTACCCCCGTTACCCTTTTTGAACTATCCCTTTTTGTTTTCTTTCTACCTCTACCCCCGCTACCCATGGAAGGTTATCCTTGTAAACACCTTCCGCCTTCGAGGAGTGAACCCTCAGAGCCATCTTTGTCCAAGACCACTCTTACATCTGGCTTATGGATTCGCCCCTCTCTCATGAAGCTAATTCAGGACCTATCCTTCTCGGGGTTAAGTCATGAGAACCCCTTTGATCATGTGAGAGACTACGAGCGTCTGATTGAAACTCAGGGTAAAACCGGAGAATCACCGGATGCTCGGAAAAGAGAGTTTTTCCCGCTATCCCTCTCTGGGGAAGCTCGGGGTCGGCACCATTTTTTTGTTAAGGACCACCTTACTTGGGAAATGTTGAGAGCAGCTTTTTGCTCCCACTTCTTCCCAATACGACGTGTCATCTCGTTAAGGGCAAAGATTCTTTGTTTCAAGCAATGTGAGGAGGAATCACTAGGAATGGCATGGAATCGTTTCGCCTCTGCGGTGGAAGATTGCCCAGTTCTCCGCATTCCCGATTGGATGCTGCTTCAGCACTTCTGGTTTGGGTTGTGAGAGGATGATGCCATGAGGCTTAATGCTCTCTCTGGAGGATCCTTTGTGCACCTGAGTGTTGTCAAGGGAGAAGAGATCCTGGATGATCTCCGAGATTTCAGTTCCCCTTGCATCCCGGTCAATAAGGCAACCACCAGAGAAATTGTTGAGCCACCTAGATCCATCGTCAGCCGAGTCCGAGACTTCATGTCCACTCTTTCTGAGCTCTGGCTGAAGATGTCATTCCTGAATAGCAGGAGTCTAAGGGAAAGATTTCGTGGCACGAGATCCACCCTTGGGTTCCCCTCTCGTGCATCTTCTTAGACCTTCTCCCCGAGACTTTGTCTCATGGGAGGACGGAGAGAGTAGTTCGGAGAGAACGACCATTCCCGGCCAGGATGACTTGTTCGATCCTCACTACTATCTCCTAGGAGGGAATGAGAGGCCCATCGTGTTTCTGCGTCGAGGTTTGAGCTGAAGTGCTTTGCACTGAAGTTTTGTATAAACCGAGACATCGGTCTCTGCTCTATAATCCATTGGATTCATCCATCAGACCGAAGGATCACGATTATTTACTGATCGAATGGAGTGCACTCATTTCCCATATCTAGCACATCGATCGATGCCAATCAATCAGGAGAAGCTTGCACTATGTATCCTATGCCTGATTTGATCGATGCCCAATGGGAGGTGTGTTTTCAAGTTTATCCAAAATCCCCCATTGGAAGCTTAGGCGAGATTTGGGAATGTTTTTGTCACTTTGATAGGAACATCGAACCCTCTGCCTAAGGCAAGAGCGAGTGAATCTTGCTCTTCATCTGAACTCTAGTTCTTGATCATACACCGGCCTCTGGAAGTCCACGCGTTATCCTTTTGAGAGCCGGGTATCCTTCTGAGCTTGAGTTCACTCGGAGATCGGTACCTATTGGTGCAGCACTACCTCAGTGCTCGATCTTTTCATCTCCGAGTTTCACGACCCCAGTGCTATAGTCCTCGAGTCCCATGACCACCTCAGGGGAGGCCTCAGCCTCTCTGGGATGATCATGCTTGCTCTCAGCCTCGATATACCTTTCAGGGCTCGAGTTCGTATACGCACTACCCTTGCAGACCAGAGCTTATCGTCATATCAACATCATCTGCAAGGAGACGGTCATAAGTTGAGACAGGGGATCACAAGACACCCACACCTTGAGTACTCCGGGGACTCGTCTCGTTTTCCCAGACGAATTATCTTTCGGGTATCTTGTGGACCGTGGTCATGCTGGAGAAAGATTAAGAGGAGAAGGCAAAGGTCCGCAGGAAGGCAGCACCTTTGTGGTGACACGGACACCTCGTGACTACCGCCGGAAGTGTTTACACTTCTGACGAACCTAGTGTGTCGCCAAGGTGATTTCCCCCAGATTCTTTTGGACATATTATGGTTTGGCCAGGGTTGGTATAAAGTTGAAGGTGGAATTGTCAACCTCAACCTTATCTTAGCCTTATGCCTAACCCAACCTTTCCATCTCGGGGAATCCACCTGGGCCGTCGATCCTGAGACCTGCTTGAGCCCACACGAGAAGGGGGAGGACCAGTGGGGCCCACAAGGGGCCGGCCGAACCCTGGTTCGGCCGAACCCCTAGTGCCTCCACTCCCTTTCTTCTTTCGCGTGTGTGTCTCGTTCTCCTCCAAAACCCTTCTCTCCGCCGCCCGACGAGTTTTCGCATCGCGAAACCCATCTCCTCCACCTCGACTCTTCAGCTCATCTCCGCATCCATGGCCGGGAGGAGCGTTGTCCCTTTCGACGGCTCCACCTCGTCCACTGGCCCGGGGGCAGGAGGCACCGCCTCCATTGTTGCTGCCCCCGCTGCTGACCTCGCAATGGTGGCTGGTGTCTTGGACGTTCCGCCGCTCGCCACCATCCCGCCGAGCGGAAGGACTCCAGGCACGCCGCCCTCAAGGTGCTCCGCCTCGCCTGGGAAGAGGCACATGAGACGGGCGGCCAGCCCCTACGGCAGGCCGACCACGGCTCAGCTCCGCCCCAGGGGGTTGCCACTCGCTCCACCTAGCACGCCTGGGTCGTCGCTAGCTGGAGGGCAGACGAGCTCAGCACAATCTGCTCCTTCACCGCAGCCGCCGGTGACCATCAGACCGGTGCTGCCCAAGGAGAAGGTTCCGGCAGCACGCCCAGCTCCAGTCCTTCCAGAGGAGGAGGAAGACATTGGTCAGGACGACGGGTTTCCACCGCCGCCCTACACTAGGAGGTCTAGGGAGAGGACTCGGGCAACCGAGCAGCCTCCTAAGCTCTCCTCAGTGGCCAAGCTGACCCCACTGATGAAGGAACTGGAGGCTAGCAACGAGAAGCTCAGGGCTGCCTATTCGGAGCAGAAGTGGACTTGGCCGAGCTCAGAGACGACATCCGCGACCTTCGCCGTGGCCTGTGTGCGAAGATGAGGAGGCTGTTCTCGGCTATAGGGCATGCAGCCCTCTACGATGCCGAGTAGTGGGGATTAGCCCCATCTTTAGTTCATTAGGCGCTAGTCTAGGTCTAGGTTTGCTTTTCCCTTTGTTTCCCTTTATTTCATTTGTTTCCCTTTGCATGTGTGTAAGCGCCTAATCATTTTGGTTTAAAACATTTGAATTTGAATAAAGTGGCTCACCGGTCATGTAACCCGGTTTAGCCACCCTTTGTGTTGTTACTTTGGTCTTTGTGAATTAGAGAACATCTAGGTTCGAGACAGTGTGGGGGAAGAGCCACGACTCTCCCAATGCAAGAGCGACGTTTTTCGTACGTACCCACTGCGAGCACTCCGCGCTAGCCGATCGATCACCTACCGAAAACCTGAATGGGACCCGCATGAGTTCACTCCTGTGGAGAGCCTCTCACGGTTCATCTTCCATGCATAGCGACGGTTTGCATCTCGACAACTCACTCTATTTCATTCCTGAGTTTTATAAGCTTTATCTGTCTACCTCTAAACTAGAACTCGAATGATGATGCTAAATATCACCCAGCTCATTTGTACCTAAGTAAACTTACATAAGTTTTATTCCTTGTTATCTGCCCGATGCTTGTGAACCGAAATCTTCTTAAGGACAAGCATGTTCACCTAAGTAATTGATTAGTATGATACAGCTGGATGATATGATCTTTTGCTCTGATGACTAACTCTCCTGGGGAATTTATTTTTGAAAACTCAAAACCTCTTGGAAAGGCTCCTCTTTGATATGCCTCCGTCCCATTAGAGCCATATGATCTCTGTAGGTAAAAACCTTCGATTCATATGCTACTTGTCATTACTTTGAGCTTTGTCAAATTCTGTGACCCTTGTGAGAATTCATTTCATTACTTTCATGATCAAGATTTATGTGCACCTCACCTATTTCCCCTTGCTATACTTCTATCCTGGAAGTTAGCATTGTATCATCCATCCATTCCATAAAAATAAAACTCCCTATGTGGTGTGACATCTCTCTCTAAAAGTATCCTTCAAAAGAGACATGGGCTATGAAATATATATATATATATATATATATATATATATATATATATATATATATATATATATATATATATATATATATATATATATATATATATATATATATATATATATATATATATATATATATATATATATATATATATATATATATATATATATATATATATATATATATATATATATATATATATATATACATGCTCAGGCATGATGAAAAAAAAGAGAAAGAATAGCCCATGTCCAAAATAAAGGAGTAGGGGAGAGATAGATCATACAAAAAGGAGTCCCATATCATAGATGGTAATAACTAGTGTCCATTCCGGGGTTAGTGTCCACCTTACCATCAACCCGCATTTCCACCCTATATATGTATGGTAATATCTAGCACCCATTCCGGGCCTAGTATCCACCTTACCATACACACCATATCCATACCGGTGCACATCTTGATCTGATGGTGTGATTTGATTTTCTCTGTGGATCTAGTCTTTGACTTTGCAAAATATGTGATGCAAGTATGCTTTCTCTTTATCCTACCCTGAGCTCCACATATAGCCATCATTAGAAGTAGGATGAGGAAAGGCAAAATGCCTTAGTGAGGACATATACACATTGAGCGATTTGAGAGAATCAAACGAGGAAGCCACCAAGAGTTTTGTTTATGAAATTCTTGCAAAACCCCCAAGGTGTTTATCATCAGGTGCATAAGTGACTTGATTCACAGTTGTTCTACTCTTCAATCACCCAAGGGAACATGATAGCCACTACACAGAGGTTCACAGGAGCAAGGTATGACTTGGAATATCTCTTATGTCTGTCTTACTTTTGGTATTTATGGCCCGCTTGGCTTTGTTTCCCCTTCACTCGGGACGAGCAAAGGTCAAGTGTGGGGGTGTTGTTGACGGTCAATATTTGCCATTTTCAAGGCCGTCAACTCCTACAAATTTGAGCATGAAGTAAACATCCACACTAGAATAGGTGCTTAAACTCATACTTTCCACCAGTGTCGATGTCTATTTGAATGCAGGTATTTTGCATAGGAAATGAGAAGAATTCATGCACCTTCACTCCACTCCAATCCAAGGCACTCAAATGCTGGCCAATCAGGGGCTGCTACATGGATTCTCCTGGATCCATGATGTCACCAATCCATGTGAAGGACTTTCGACGAATCACACGCTGCCACGTCAGCATCACATGGATCCATGGGCCCACATTACCAACTAAACCGCCAAGAAACGTGCCATGCACGGAGGAGAGGCATCAGGGCCCACATGGAAGTGAGCCAGAGGAAGCACACCACAAATGGAGGGGAGAAGGGGTCGGCCGACCCTAGGATCGGCCGAACCGACCTAGGGTCGGTTGATCCTTCCCCTCCACTTGTCACTTGCTCATTGGCTCTTGGCTGCATTCCCGGGTGTTTAGGGGCACTTTGAGCTCCGGAGCAAGCCTCCTCCTTGTCTATAAATAGGAGGGTAGGGGCTCCATTTCACACACACCACCTAGCTCTCAAGCTCCACTTTCTCTTGTGTAGCTCTCTCTCCCTCTCTCCAATTCTACCCATGAGAGGTGATTCTCACATCTTTGTGGTAGAATGGTGATGAGGAGGGATCTAGATTAGGATGAGTGTGAGGTTGAGGAGGGGTAAGGAGTGAGTTGATGTCCTCGTGGATGCTTGTTCTTCATTTAGATCAAAGTGAGTATTTCAGCATTTCTTATTTAGACTATAGTGGACATCATGCATGGTTTATTTGTTCTTGTGTTCTTGGCTTGTTCATAAGTTAGAGCCTGTGTTCTTCGTGACACAAGGCTTGAATTCTTTAGAGCTAGAACCATAGTTCATTTACTTGTTTAGCATGCTCTGATCCTGTTTAGTTAAGTAAGTCTGCTGCATCTCGTTCAGCTGCATCCATAGCTTCCTTTCTGCTCCCAGTTCAATGATATGATCTGCTTCGGATCTTTCCCTTGTTGTTCGTAGGACCGTATTTATACGGTGGCTATAGTGTAGTTAGCGGGCTAGCATACGCCGCACTATAGTGTTCATCTAGGGCACAGACGTGGTGTCTGGGCCTTGGGTTTCCTACGGAGACCACGTACGATTGCAGCGTAGAGGTAGGCCGCAGTGGTGACAGCCTGTTGGATCCTTTGTATTCCACTACGTCGCGTACGCTGAGTGGGGCTCGCAGGACAGCACCTCTGAGTGTTGTCGCCCCGCGGGGACGACTGAGATCTGACAGGAATACATCATGAGAGCTAAGTCCCTTAAGGAAGTGCTTCTTGTATACCGACCTATCCCAGCGAAAGCTGGTGTCCTTGGATAGACTCTCCGGTTACTCTCCGTCCTTGGACGAAACCCGTAGGGAGTACTCATTCTCCTAGGGAGAAGTGCTGCAGCGGTATCTCCGTACGCTTGCGGTATACCCGGTTGTTCTTATACACTCCCTCTAGGTGTTCAACTAGTGGTGAGGATAAGAAACGCCAACAGTATTGAAGGTTGAAGTTGCTTCATTGTCTTAGTTTGAGGTGATAGCTGAATGATTTGTGCTACTCCTCCTTTTTTTAGCATGCCTTTCAGCTTCTTCATGGTTATCTTTTTGCATTGTGTCAAGTTGTCTTTGACCCCTGTTAATGTTATTCTCTTCTCTTGATGTGTGAATCTCATTCTTTTTCTCTTCCAATGCACCCACATTGGGCCGTGCTGCTCCAGCCAATCCATTCCAAGTATCATGTCATATCCACCCAGAGCTAGGACCTTAGCATCATTTGTGAAGGTGTGCCCATGTGTCCACCATGTACACGAGTTCACGATTGTAGTGCAGTTGAGTCTAATGCCATCTGCCATCCTGACTAATGTAGTTGTGGTAGGTGTTGTTGGTAGTTTCAGAGCTGTAACTAGAGACTCGCTAATAAATGTCCCTGAGCTTCCTGAATCTATGAGGATCAACACCTCATGGTTGTGCATAAGGCCTTGAAGCCTAATTGTCTTCTTGCCTTGAGTACCTGCTGCAGCAAAAGCAGATAATGCCAACAGTTCCTCATCACTTTCTTGGTTGCTGCTGTCATTTTTTGCCCCTTGGACATCTTCTTGGTTGAATAGCTCCAATAACTCCTCAACCACATGCAGTCCAACTTGTTTAGGACATCAATGTTGTGGGTTGTATGTTTCCGCACATTGCATGCACAATCCACTTGCTCGACGCTTTGCTCTCAATGCTTCATACTTGTGATCCCACTTGGAATTGTTCTGGGGCTTGTCAACTTGTTGCTTTTCTGTTGAAGGTGCAGTTCCAAGCACACATGTAGTTACAATTGTGTTTGATGAATAGCTTGATGGCTTCATAGCACTCTTGTTGTATTCTCGCACACAGTTGGAGAATCTTGTGCTGGCTTCCTCCAACAATTGTTCCTGCATGAGGGCTAATGACAAAGCGACATTAACCGTTCTCGATTTATGCAAAGTAATAGCTTTACTGATGCTATGTTTGAGCCCATCAATGAACTTTTGACAAAGAAAGCTTCTCATATGTCTCTATTGTGACCAAAACCCTATGCTTAGCTTGCTCAAATCTCTCAGAGTACTCTAAGATATCAGTGGTTTGTCTAATAGGTAGCAAATCTCTCATATAATTTTGGTAAAGGTCTCTACCAAGTGTTTTCTCTACAACTAGGCACAAGTCAGACCAATTGTCTATGTCATGTTGAGCTTCATAGGTGAGCAACCAAAGTGCAGCATTTCCTTTGAAATTGACAATGGAAAAATGTACCCATAAATGGACAGGCACATCATACATAGTGAAATACTTCACATCTACTTCTGCACAGTTGTGGGTGATCTACTTCAAAGATAGGAAATTCCACTCTAGGTAACTTAAACTCCCTATAAGTGAACTGTGGTATTGTGATACAGGTGCTGATTTTTTGTGCTTGATTCAGGGATGTCATAAGAAGTGAAAATAGGATTGGGGGATGTTATATGCACCCTTGAGCAAGGTGGAATCGTGGGTTTTCCCGTTTGATTCCGGACACTGTTGAATTTTTGGAGTGTCGTGGCCGTCAGCCTGTCCCTCTTCCTCACACAGCGGGACTGGTTTTGAAGCAGTCGATGCGAGTGCTTCTAAGGTGGTGATGCATGATGCGAGATTGTTGATGGTGTCTTGTAGATCCCCGACAGTCTTCTGCGCCGAGTCTTTCCAGTTGATGATCGAGTCCAGTTTGGAGTAATGCTTGATCTGCTCGACCCGGATCTCCTTGACTTGGTTGATGAGCGTTTCGAGCCTTTCCTCCGCGGTCGCCATGCGATAAGTTAGGGTGGTTGGGCAGGTTTTCTTCGGTTTGAGTTGGGTATTGGCTTGGGATATAGCTTGGGCAAACAGTGGCGATGGCTGGGTTTGGGTTGTGTGGGGAGGAGGTGGTAGTGATGGTGTTCCTGGGTTGGGTGCGGCAGCGGCGGTGGTGGTTGGCGAACTGGGCGCAGTAGCAGTGGTGGATCTGGGCGGCGGCTGGGGTTTGTTTTGTGGTGGTGCCAGGACTTCTCTTCTCCGAGCTAGCTCGGCGAACAGGCTCTGGTACCAAATGTCACGCTCCTGCACAAGGTAAGGGTCGCCGGCGTCGCGCGCGGCAGGGAAGGAGAACGGCGGCGCCGCCTCGGTCAAGAGGGAGGAAGGAGAGTTGGAGTAGAGTTTTCTCCAAATAACATTTGGATAAGTGATAGTGAAACTTGTATAGAGGCATGGCAGTAGCAGTCCATCGTCCTATTTCCATATTACTATTTCTTTTAAACTTTAAATTCAACTATTTAATAATCATATCTTGTATGAAAAATATTTGATTAATATAGACCCTTTTCTTTTCTTTTTCTATTTTAGCGTTGTGGCCCTGCAAATAACACGGCTAGATACGTTATAATATGCATGATTGATATTGGGTATTTTGTATAAAGTTATTTGGCAAATTAGTTAGTAATAGTTGCAAACATACAATTCTTTATGGCATGGGTCTTTTGTCTGAAAGAAAATCCAGCCATGCATATGCTTTTGAGTGATAATTGCCCTGTGTCTTTGGTCGAGTGACATTTTTTAATTACTCCGTATCATGTAGGATCCCTAGTTAGCACTTGTTTATTCTTTCGCTTGACGGTATTGTACATTTAATAAAGAAGGCAATCGAAGAACGCTTCAATTCACGGTAAATGGAAGAAAATTTTGTTGGTCTATTAGCAATTCAACAATGATGACAATTTATTCCGCATTCCAAATTATCTGCATGCTAGATCAATGGGGGCTTGCAACTGTGAGTTTTGACCCACGCGAGCAAGCTCTATAGAATCTAGTCTGACCCATATGCGATTCTTTTCTAGGAACGTTGTGGGCTGAAAACTGATATGATCTTCCCTTCATAAACATACCTACAAAAAGTTCTTTTTTGTTAAACCCATGAACATGAAACTAACATAGATTTCCTGTCCCTTCTTGTTGCTTTCATTTTAGTATGTTGACCGCTTGCAGCAAGTCACTTGCTACGGTGTCGTCGTATCGCTGGCGTATGCTCGCCGCGGCTACAATTCCTAGCGCCTCCTCTGCCTTCATGCAGAGTGGCAGTTTTAGCTCGCGTCCCGCACGCTCCCAGGTCCCAGCTGCCTTCTTTACCACTCATTGATGATACCTTCTTCCTCTTTTACTCATCCAGATCAGCCAGTGATGTTTTTGCTTACATGCTTAAGCTTAATCAAAACCAAAATGTATCACTGTGAGCCTGACTTCAATGACCTAAACGATACTTCACTAGTGGAGAAACACCCTTTGTTCTACTACATTTGTCCCGGTTAAAGTTTGGACCCGAGACTAAAGTTTTTTCGTCGACGTGACCCGAAATGGCCTTGGATGCCCCTACCCTTTAGTCCCGGTTGGTATTACCAACCGAGACTAAAGGTTTGACACCCAACAGCTAGCTGTCTCAATTATTGGTACTGAGCTTTAGTCCCAGGTGGAAACACCACCCGGGACAAAAGGAGAACCCTTTAGTCCCGGGTGAAAACACCACCCGGGACAAAAGATTTTGTCACGGGTGGTATTTCCACCCGAGACAAAAGGGCATCCTTTAGTCCCGGGTGGAGACACCACCCGAGGCTAAAAGCCGGTGCCCACCCCGATGCCCCTTCCTCTCTCTTTTTATCTTCTTCTCTCCCACACATCCAGTCAACTCCTCTCTTCTTCTGTCATCTCTATCCCATTTCTTTCTTGTTCCTTGTGCAGTGGAGGTGCGTCCCCCGGCGGCGGAGCGGGCGGCGCGGCCGCCGGCGAGCGGCCCCCGGCGGCCGGCGGCGGAGCGGGCGTGCGCCCCCGCGCGGCACGGCGCGGCCCCCAGTGGCCAGCGGCGGAGCGGGCGTGCGCCCCCCCGCGCGGCCCCGCCGGCGCGGGCACGCAGCCCCGACGGCGCCTGGCCCCCCTGCTGGAGGCAAAAAAAATTTTTGATTTTTCTGCATGAATGGAGTTGTATTGTGATGGGATTTTTCTGGTGATGGATCGGTTCTACGATGATAAATCGAGTTGTATGACGATGAATTGTATGATGATGTGATTTTTCTTTGGAACAAGATGATGATGAGATTGAGTTGAACATGTGTGAATCAAATCGAATCGAACTCATGTGTTGTGAATTGAAGTTTATACAAGATGAGCATATATGCCTGTGAGATGAGTTTTCTTATGAGATGAACATGTCAATTTGTGAAATTGTTTTGTGTTCTTAAGAAATTGTTTCATGTTCTTGAGATGAGCAAGCAGAGAGGAGAGGAGGGGATGGGGGACAGGGCCACGGCAGGGGTAGGCTTTTTTTTGTTTGCTGCAAAATTCTTTAGTCCCGGGTGGGAATCCCACCCGAGACTAAAGGATACCCACTGGTGGAAAAACGACCTTTGTTCCCAAGCATTTGTCCCGGTTCAACTTTGGAACCGGGACAAATGCTTTTGGGGCGACGTGGCCTCGTAAGGCTGTTTGCGACGCCCCCCCTTCAGTCCCGGGTCGTAATACCACCCGGGACTAAAGGCCTGGCGTCCAACGGCTCCGAGCCGTAATTATTGGCGCCAGACTTTAGTCCCGGGTGGTGTTACGACCCGGGACTAAAGGGTAAGCCTTTAGTCCCGGGTCGTAACACCACCCGGGACTAAAGATTTTGTCCCGGGGGGTATTACCACCCGAGACTAAAGTCTCATCTTTAGTCCAGGGTGGTAATACCACCCGGGACTAAAGGGTGCGCCTATAAATCCCTGCCTCCCTATCTTCCTCTGCCCGAGCTCACATTCACCCGAGACTTAAGAGATAGTTTGTGAAGAGAGCTAGCTAGTTCTTCTCCTAACCAATTTTTTCATCATCCATTTGTGAAGATTTCTCTCCTCCAAAGTGTTGCTAAGGTTTGATTCTTCATCCTTCCTTCATTTGTTATGATTAAATTTCGTTTTTATGGTTAGAAATTGAGAAAATATGGATTTAGATTTTTAGTGGCAGGAGGAGCTAAGAGATGGATTTAGCTAACAATGTATTTAGTTTCACATATTTTTTAAGCATAGTTTCACATAGGGATTTATCCTCTGATTTTGTAGTTTTTGCTATAGAGATAATTGATTTGAACTTTTAGATGAGAGATGCATTTAATTTTACATTTAGCTTAATTTATGAGAAGTTAGTTTATTAAAAAATGGTCATTACCAAACAAAAATATACTACCTACCTATTTAATTCATTTTTGTTAAGTATTTCTTATTTTTATTTAGAATACATTCAGGCATTCTCTTATTTTTTTTCTTTTTTCCATATACTACAGTCGGTTGGTTATTAGAAAATGAGAAAATATGTCTTATATATGTTGTTTTTATATAGAATAAATTTAAGCATTCTCTTATTTAAGCATTATTTTATATATATTACAGAGTAGTCCAGAATAACTATGGTAAGTCATGGCGGCGGTCATGGAATCAGTTTTGATGACCGGCCACCTTTGGCTCGTCGTCCAGGCATACGCTTCACCCATGGTGTGATTGAGTTACCTACTGGTGATCGAAGCCAGGGACCTCGTCCTAACATAGTAATATTCTTTTGTTGTATAAATTTATGTTTATGTACTACACACGGATAATAATATTATTTTCATACAACGCAGGTTCTCAATCATTTGCAGTGGCTCGCACATGTTGTTGAAAATTTAGATGGTACCCCTCCTGTTACACAATGCGCCATTGTCGGTCCAAACAATTGCATACAATTAAAAATCTCGTTTGACATACCTGTTCGTGGACAAAATCACTCCTCGGTGTCTTCAGAACCCATCCAAATGGTATCGATTATTGGGTGGGGTGCCCCTGCACTGGTTAAGAGGACTTATGAAAGGACCGCCGTGCAGGCATGCTTACAACAACTAAACGCTAATGGGTATTTTGTGCCAGATTACTCTTATTTTCTAATAAAGTCACTCGAGGAAGGACAAAGTGTCACCAGGACCACAGAGAGACTTTGTCGGCTAAATGAACATGACATGGTATGGAGCACCATTTACTCTTATTCAGCATTTTTAATGCGTTGTAATAATATTATTCTTAATTGTAGGATATGTTTGGTCAAACTTTTGCGGCAATGAGCTTTCATGCAATTCTAGAGCAAGTGATGGATGTTGTGGGATTTTCTTACACAGATTCAAATGCTATACAAACAAGAAATTGGAAGTATCAGGCTCATCTTTCATTTTATAGGCCATATCAGTTTGCCTCGCCGCCACTGTTTGAAATTTATGGAAGTCCATGTGACCGTAATTGTGAAGCGATAGAGAGTGCACTGATCCATTCTCTGGCATATTTCACTGAAGTTCTCGACTTCAAGATCGGAGACTTCAACTATATTGACTATCTAAGGAAGAAGAATGAAGTGTGAAATATGTGTCGTGCATTGATGCACCCTCTATCTTTGTTAAGACCGTACCTTAAGTATTCATGTATGAACTTTTTTTGTTTGTAAGACCTTAATTAAGTATTGTTTTACGAACTTTTTTATATTTTTTGTTAAGACCTTAAGTATTGATGTTAGGCCAGTGACTAATTTATTGGAAACCTTAATATTAGGGTTCTCACCTCCAAAGTATTGATTAAGCCTTAATATTAGTCTTTATCACAAATTTTGGAGACCTTAATATATATTAAACTAAAAAAACAGGGTCATTGGGGGGTAACCCTTTAGTCCCGGTTGGTAATCCAACCCGGGACTAAAGGCCAGCCATCAACGGCCGCAATAATTGGGCCGGCCTCCCCTATACAAAATCGACAGCACGCTCCCTTCTTCTTGCCCCTGCCCGACCATTTTTCACCGACAGCTCAAAAGCAAGCTCCTCTAAGATCTATGGCGCTTCAAACCTAGGGAGGTGCTGCCCAAATTTTTCGTCATCAATTTGTGGAGTTTTCTCAACTCCAAGGTGTTGCTAAGGTATTATTCTTCATCCTCCATTCATTTGTTGTGTTTAAATTTCGTGTTATGGTTTAGAGAATGAGAAAATAGAAATTTTGATTTAAGAGCTAAGAGATGAGGTTTTTAGTATACTTTAGATTTAGTAATAAGTAGTTATCATTTGTTATGATAATGTTCTATCATTCATTTGTACTAAGATTTTTTTTTGTTTTTATAAAAATTTTACTTTTAGCTAGCTTATGTATTATTAGAGAAAATAGAATTTATTAATTTAGTTATTAGAAAATGAGACCTAGGGATAGTGTATATTTATTATACTTAAAATTTATGCCATAATTAAGAAAATAGAAAATTTGATTTAAGAGCTAAGAGATGTAGTTTTTATATTAGTATACTTTAGATTTGGTAATAAGTAGTTTTCATTTATTATGATTATCTTCTTTCATTCATTTGTACTAAGATTTTTTTTGTTTTTTATACTTTAGTGTTGTAGAATTAACATGGATATTTTTTCACTTAATATGATGCAGATGAACCGGCAATGGATGTACAACACCGACAGACGGTCAGCGGAGTACATTACCGGCATGCATGGTTTTCTCGAAGTGGCGAAAAAAACAAGGATGCGAGTGGGTTCATGTGTTGTCCATGCCCCGATTGCAGAAACGAAAGAGACTACCATGACCCGGGCACACTTCACCTCCACTTGTTGAAATACGGATTCATGCCGAACTATGTGGTTTGGACCAAGCACGGTGAAAGAGGGGTTGTGATGGAAGACGACGAAGAAGAGGAGGAGGGTATTCCGGACTGGGCCGCAGGTCAAGCTTTTGCAGATACTTTAATGGAAGATGCAGACGAAGAAGAGTTACTAGCACATGCTGACGGGCCTGCTGATGATCTCGGCCAGGTTCTACAGGATGCACAAAGGGACTGTGAAAACAAAAAAGAAAAGGCAAAGTTCCAACGTATGATCGAAGATCACAGAAAACCGTTATACCCAGATTGCAAGCCAGGTCACAAAAAGCTTGGTACTACACTAGAAATGCTGTAATGGAAGGCCAAACATGGTGTGTCTGATAAGGCATTTGAAGGGATGCTAAAAATTGTGAAGGACAAGCTTCCGGAGAACAATGAATTACCGTCCACCACATATGAAGCAAAACAGACTGTGTGCCCTCTTGGGTTGGAGGTACAGAAGTTCCATGCATACCCTAATGATTGCATCCTATATCGGGGTAAGGATTACGAGAATTTGGATGCTTGTCCTGTGTGCAAAGCACTACGTTATAAGATTCGGCGAGATGAAGATGCTGGAAATCTCCAGGGGCACCGTGACAAGACGAAGAAAGTTCCGGCGAAGGTTATGTGGTATTTTCCTATAATACCACGTTTGAAGCGTTTGTTCCGGAATAAAGCACATGCTAAGTTGATGAGATGGCACGCCGAGGAACGTAAGCAAGACAACCTGCTGAGACATCCAGCTGATGGGTCTCAGTGGAGAAAGATTGATAGAGAATTCAAGACATTTTCTGAGAACGGGGAAAGGAACATAAGGTTTGGTTTAAGTACGGATGGTTTCAATCCATTCGGGGAGTTTAGCAGTGGTCATAGCACTTGGCCTGTGACCCTATGCATGTTCAACCTTCCTGGTTGGATGTGCATGAAGCGAAAGTTCATTATGATGCCCGTGCTCATCCAAGGTCCAAAACAACCCGGCAACGACATTGATGTGTACCTAAGACTGTTGGTCGATGAACTATTACTGCTATGGCGGGAAGAGGGCATACGTGTGTGGGATGAGGATAGGCAAGAGAACTTCGATCTACGAGCATTGTTGTTCATAACCATCAACGATTGGCCTACCCTAAGTAACCTTTCTGGGCAGACAAACAAGGGATATCGGGCATGCACGCACTGTTTACATAGAACACAAGGTATTCATCTCAAAAACTGTAAGAAGGTCGTGTATAATGGTCACCGTTGTTTCCTTCCAACTAATCACCCTTACGGAAGAAAGTGATGCATTGGAAAGGGAAGGCTGACCATCGTACGAAGCCACCACATTTTAATGGAGATGCCGTATTTGAGATGGTAAATGATCTAAGGGTAGTCTTTGGAAAGGGTGCTGGTAGTGAACCTGTTCCAACTGACGCCAACGGGCGTGCACCAATGTGGAAGAAGAAATCTATATTTTGGGAGCTACCTTATTGGCGTAGCCTTGAGGTCTGACACGCAATTGACGTGATGCACCTTACGAAGAATCTTTGCGTGAATGTGCTAGGCTTCATGGGTTGTTACGGTAACCCGAAGGATACCAATGAAGCACGAGAGGACCTGAAAGAATTTCATAAGATTCCCAAAGTTCCGCGGGAGGGTGATGATGAAACTGATCCGGAAGAGGATGATGATGATGTTGATTACTATGGTCCTGCTAGTTACACTCTCACCAAGAAAGAGAAGGAAAGCGTGTTTGATTGCCTGAACAGTATTAAGGTTCCGTATGGCTACTCGTCGAATTTAAAGGGGATCATAAATATGAAAGAGAAGAAGTTCACAAATCTAAAGGCCCACGACTGTCACATGTTGATGACACAGTTGCTTCCAGTTGCGTTGAGGGGTGTTCTATCAGAGAATGTACGATTACTGGTCGTAAAGCTTTGTGCATTTCTCAATGCAATTTCACAGAAGGCAATCGATCCAGCCAAGCTAGGAAAGCTACAAAATGATGCGATTCAATGTCTTGTCGGCTTTGAGTTGGCATTTCCACCTTCCTTCCTCGATGTTATGACGCACATCCTGGTACACCTTGTGAAAGAAATTACTATTCTCGGTCCAGTATACCTTCACAACATGTGGCCTTTTGAGAGGTTCATGTCGATCCTCAAGAAATATGTTCTTAACAGTGCCCGTCCGGAAGGAAGTATTGCTAAGGGATATGGAACTGAGGAGGTCATTGAGTTTTGTGTTGATTATGTCGACACAATTGACTCGATTGGGCTTCCAGTATCACGACACGAGGGGAGGCTACAGGGAAAGGGTACCATCGGAAGGAAATCAAGTTTGAGCAATAATACTGATTTGTTCCATAAAGCACACCTAACAGTCCTGCAACAATCATCACTGGTGACTCCGTATAGGATGGAACATGAGCAGATTATTGCTTCTCAAAATCCAACCAAATCCCCAGTCTGGATTGCACGCCGTCACTTGGAAACATTTCCCTCATGGTTGAGTGAACGACTAATCGGAAACTCAACGATTCATCCACAACTAGCTTTATTAGCCAGGGGACCTTGTAGCACAGTTACAAGATTTCAAGCTTACGATATGAATGGTTACAATTTTTACATGAGAGCTCAAGATCGCAAAAGCACAAACCAAAATAGTGGTGTCCGTATGGACGTCATCGGAAAAGATGGGGGCAAGACCTGCTATTATGGTATCATAGAAGAGATATGGGAGCTTGAGTACAGAGCGATGAACATCCCTCTTTTTTTTTGCCAATGGGTAAACCTGAATGGCGCAAAGAGAGATGAATATGGAATGACAATAGTGGACCTTACCAAGATTGGGTTCAAAGATGATCCATTCGTGCTTGCCAAAGATGTGCATCAGGTTTTCTATGTGAAGGATATGACTAGCATACCGAAGAATAAAAATCCCCAAGAAGCAGGACCACAAGAGGCAAAGCGTCACATAGTTCTTCCAGGTAAAAGAGTAATCGTGGGAGTCGAGGACAAAACAGATCAATCCGATGATTATGATCAGTTTGATGGCATGCCTCCGTTCGCTGTCGAAGTTGACCCAAGCATATTGCTTGGACGTGAAGAGACACCGTACTTACGTGCTTGAGATTAATGTCGTAATGTAATGATTATTGATCAGATCAATTGTGTATCGGTTTAATTGAATTTCCGTGCGATGTCACGTAGAAATTAAATGTTCAGCTGAATGCACCCCTGAAACGATCCAGAGTGTAAATGACAATCAAAATTTTTATGAAGCTTGAATATGTCATGTGAGATTGACCCACCAAGTTTGAGATTTTTCTGAATTAATTTACTATTTTTTCGGTTTAATTAAATTTTATTGGGAATGCACATCAATATTGCAAATGAAAATTAGAAGTGAATGTTTACAACTCTAAAATATAATTTTGCATAGCAAAGTACAGTTTATTATATTTTAACTAAATATAATTTTGCATGGAAAAAATAGTAAAAGTTACTATATTTTTTTTGATTTCAAAGAGATAGAATGTGAAAATGAGAAAAGAAATGGGAGGGGAAAAATAGTTCCTGCCGAAAATGACACTTTAGTCCCGGGTGGTGTTACGACCCTAGACTAAAGGGGGGCCTTTAGTCTCGGGTGGTAACACCACTCGGGACAAAAGGCCGAAATTTTGCCCTTGTCGCCATCCGGCGCGGAAGGGGCCTTTAGTCCTGGGTTGTGATACGACCCGGGACTAAAGGCTCTTTGCTCCCGGGTCTACAGGGGCCTTTAGTCCCGGGTGGTGATACGACCCGGGACTAAAGGGTCTTTGCTCCCGGGTCTGATTACGACCCGGGACTAAAGGGGGGGCGTGATATAAATCCCACGGATCCACCCCTTCTTCCCCAACCTCCACTTCACACTCCGCCCATCGTCTTCCCCGCCGTCGCCGCCCCTGCCTCCGTCGCGCCTGCCTCCGTCGTCGTCGAAGCTCGCACCCCGCCGTCGTCGACCCCGTCGCACCCCGCCGTCCCTGCCCGCGCCCGGCCGGGCCCGCGCCCTCTCCGCCGCCGGAGCTCCCGGCACCGTCGTCCGCACGCCGCCCGTCGACCCCGCCCACGCCCGGCCGTCGTCACGCCCGTCGACGTCTCCGCCGCGCCCGGTCGTCTTCCCCGCCGCCACTCCCGGCCGCCGTCGCCCCCGCTCCGCCGCCGCCGCTCCCGGCCGCGCCCGTCGACCCCGCTCCGCCGCCCCCGCGCCCTGCCGCCGTCTCCCCCACGCCCGGCCGCCGACGTCGTCCGCGCCCGGCCGCCGTCTCCCCTGCGTCCGCCCGCCCGGCCGTCGACCCCTCAGCCTGCCGTCGCTGCGCCGGTGAGGGAACTGCTGACGTCAGCCCCTGATGGCTGACGTCAGCATTTTTTTTATGTTTTCATTTAATTTATTTGTGTGCTGAGAATTGAATTTAGATATTTTAGAATTGAATTTAGAGATTTTAGATTTGAATTTAGAGATTTTAGAGATTTTAGATTTCAATTTAGAGATGAAATGTGTATTTAGAGATGAAATGTATTTAGAGATGAAATATGTATTTAGAGATGAAATGTATTTAGAGATGAAATATGTATTTAGAGATGATATGTATTTAGAGATGAAATATGTATTTAGAGATGAAATGTATTTAGAGATGAAATATGTATTTAGAGATGAAATATGTATTTAGAGATGAAATATGTAGTATCGCTCGACACGCTCGATTCTTTCCCGACTCGCTCGACCCCGTCTGACACTTAGGTTTTCTCGCTCGAGTCCCGCCCGACACTTAGGTAGTCTCGCTCGACTCCCGCCCGACTCGCTCGACTCCCGCCCGACTCGCTCGACCCCGCCCGACACTTAGGTTTTCTCGCCCGACTCTCGCCCGGAAATCATTTATGTGCTCAGAAAATCATTGATGTGCTCAGAAATTCATTTATGTGCTCAGAAAATCATTTATGTATTCAGAAAATTATTTATGTATTCAGAAATTCCTTTATGTATTCAGAAATTCATTTATGTATCCAGAAATTCATTTATGTGCTCAGAAAATCATTGATGTGCTCAGAAATTCATTTATGTATTCAGAAATTTCTAGTTATGGATCACAATGAGGAGGAGTGGCTGATGGAGAGCCTTATTGCTGGGGTCCAACCTTCACCGAGGAGGAGCGTAGCCAGGCGGACGCGTTCCTCAACATAACCGGGGACATCGACACCCGCACCGCAGACATCGACTCCCGCGTCGCAGACATCGACTCCCGCACCGCGGACATTGACAGCCGCCCCGAGGACAATAATGAAGACCTTGTCATAGTTAATGCAGAAGGTTCCAACGAGGTATATATATCATGCATTAACAAGTCCATAAATGCATTAACAACGAGGTATACATATCATTCTGGAACCCCGCGTGAATAACAAATCTGCAACTTGTAGGCTTCAACCTCGACAAGCAAAAAGACTAAGAGAGGCCGTACAAAAGTAATCGTCGATCAAGACGTGAAGTTTCGTATCACTGAAGTCAACGAGCTTGGCCAGCCATGGGAACCGAAGAAGGTTAGGGACAAGTTTGTGTCCCAATGCGGTGCTATTGTGAGGGACAACGTGCCCATATCATATAGAGAATGGAAGGGAAGGGAAGATAATCCATGGGTGGTTCCAAATTCACTTAAGAATATGTTATGGGAGGATATCCTAAAACACTTCACACTTCCACCGGGCGTGAACGCAAACCTTGTGAAGCAGTGGACTCTCACGAAGATGGCAACTCAATTGCAGAGTTTCAAGAAGCAGCTGCACAGAGATTATATCAAGTAGAAACGAACTCCAAATTTTGATGATTATCCCAAGCTAAAGGATCACTGGCAGTCCTTTGTGGATTACAAGAATAGTGAAGAATTCGCCAACAAGAGCGCACGAGCTCAGATAAGTGCCAGTAAGAAGACGGATTACGCCCATCGTCTTGGTCGCGGTGGTTACGCGGTTGCAGCACCCAAGTGGCGGAAGATTGAACAAGACCTCCTCAACAAAGGTATCGTACCAGCGGTCATTGACTGGGAAGAACGATCGAAGAATTGGTATTATGCCCGCGGTGGAAGATTGAACCCTGATGATGGTTCCCTCGTATTCCCACCCACGTTACGGGAGGCGGCACATGAGATAATCAAAAAGAATGAAGACATCAAAGCGGACAGATTGGTTCCTGACAGAGACATGGATGAGCTCACTTTGGCGCTCGGGAATCCGGAACACCCAGGACGTTGTAGGGGCTACGGTGTAGTCCCGTGGAAGTATGCTTTCAAGGGAAGTGCCGACACCTACAGAAGCCGCAAAAGAAGAAGGGAGCGTGAAGAGGGGCGGTGGCGTGAAATGATGGAGCAGAGACTTAAAGATCAAGATGATCGTGTGAATGCAGAGATTGCACTACGAGTGGCCGCCGCGGTAGCTCAGATCACCCCTGCCGGAGCACTGCCCCAAGCACCGGTGGATCCTGTCATTAGCCCTTCCGCTCGCAAAAGCAGCTGTGCTTCCACAGAGGCCCCCGAAGAACAAAGGGCGGCAAACCAAGAAGAAGTTCAAGTAGATGACAATGAACGGTACCCTGTGGATGAACTCTGTCAGCGCACCGCATGTGAGCTGCACAAGCCGATCGGCAACATCACAATGAAGGTATATATAAACCTGATTATACGTGCAATTATCTCAACCTTTGATGCATGTCTCAGGCATTTAATAACTTCATCATTTCTCTCTATATATATAGGTGGCGTATGGAATGGCTTTAGCACATCTCCCAGGACGTACAAGCCACGGCATGGAGATTCCAGCTGGCTACGCCTCAGTTGGTTTGGAGGAGATTGCTGGCCCAATGTTTAACAACATAGAGCTAGACATCCAAGGAGGTGACGGGGAAAGGACACTTCGTGATGCGCTTCACAGTATCATATTGTGGCCCAAATGTTACATCATAATACCTAACATGCCGCCACCGATCCCTCCAAGTGTTGCCGAGCAGCAGCCACTATCTCTCGGGCCGTCAACGATCCCTCCGAGTGTTGCCGAGCAGCAGGCACCATCTCCCGAGCCGTCAACGATCCCTCCGAGTGTTGCCGAGCAGCAGGAACCATCTCCCGAGCCGTCACCAGGCCGGTCGTCGCCAAATGATTGGAGCTCACCGTCTCCACAACGAGGGAATTCTCCTGCCGCGAGCGATGACGATCATCAGCAATCACCACCGAAGCATCAATCACCACCAAAGCAGCCTTCACCAAAGCCTGCCAAGAGGCGGTCCCGATCAAAATCTACCGCATCTATGCCCGTGCCAAATCCGGATCCCCCGAAGAAGAAAGGGAAAAAGCTGCCTGTTAAAAGGAAGCTGCCATATGACATGACAGCATCAGAAAATGAGGCGGAGTGTGATAAGCAACTCAAGGTGTGGATTGAAGGGAATAAAGAGGCTGCTAAACAAAAACGGCTCGATGAAATGGAAGCAGAAAAGAATAAAGATCATCCGCAGAAACTCAAAGCTTTCATAGAGAAGAAGGAAGCAGAAAAGAGACAAGAAATTATAAAACCCCTACTAAGTGATTATGACCGGTCGCTGCTCAAGTCCATGAAGAAGAAGAGACAAGGAGGGTCACCAAATAGTTACATCGACCAAGTACCGGGGTCGACGATGCCACAAGATTATAGGAAGAAGAAGAAGGCAACACAAGCGTCGACGCCGACGAAAGAGCCTTCAACAAAGAAGGCAACACAATCGTCGACGTCGGCGAAAGAGCCTTCAATGAAGAAGGCAACACAAACGTCGACGTCAGCGAAAGAGCCTTCAACGAAGAAGGCAACAGAAGCGTCGACGTCGAGAGTACAGACTTACGTCGCCTCCGGCCTCACTACAACTGAACGAGCTCTTGCAGTTATGGACGCAGAACAACTAGCGGCCGTCATTGCAATGCAAGAAGCAACAGGGATGCCACTAGAATATGTTCTCGGCCACGAATCACCTCCTCGGGACCCAAACTTCGTACCTAGATGGCGCTACGAGCATGGGGAATCTTTTGTCAGGCCTGAGTTGGTGAAGAAACTCCCTACTCAGATGCGCAGATTGCATGACTTCTACATGAAGACGTCTAAGGCGGGCCTGGAGATGATTGGCATGCTTGTTAAACCGGGAGATTTTGCTGGTGAAGGCGAGAAGTTGTCCTGGCTGCGATTCAAAGATATTTATGAAATTTACCATCTTGACTCCTTGAATACCGATCTTGTCATGGCCTGGTGCCTGTAAGTGACGGTGCAATACATACCCTAATTAATAAATTTATGCATACTCTAATTATTAACTTTGTCTTTCATTTTCTGTAGCCTGGAAATGCATAACATCGGGAAGAATGGTTACCAACGAATAGGTTTCATGGACCCATCTTTAGTTAATCAAGATCAAGTAAAGAAGCAACCAGAAACAACATTCAAAACAATCGTAAGGACCTTGTGTGAATTGCATTACAAGGATTTGATACTTCTACCTTACAACTTCGAGTAAGTGTGATTACCATCTTAATTGCTAAGGGTTCGCATTTCTAATTATCTTAGTTAACATTATTTAGTTCTAATCTTTTGAGCTTCTATGTATATACAGTTTCCACTGGATTCTTCTCATAATTGATGTCAACAGAAGCAACATCCTTGTCTTTGATTCGTTGAGAAGAAATCCGGACAAATACTTGGACCTTCAAGATATGTTTCAAGAGTAATAATTCTATCCATACGTTCCCTTTTATGCAATAGTGTGCTTTTACTAACACTATCTAGCTCTAACTTTCATTATTTTCTGCCAGAGCTTGGGAAAAATTCAAGGCTGTCAACCCTGGACAATGGAAACCTAGAATAAACTTCACTACAAATTTTCCGGTACGTAAACCAAATAACAACTTTAGATTGGGCAAATTAAAAATGCATAACACTAATTTTTCTTAATTATCTTCTTCAATTTAGTGTATGAGACAGGAACCAGGGACACATTTATGTGCATACTATGTGTGTGAGTTCATCCACAATTTCTGCGAGGCAGACCCGTCAGATTATACTGTAAGTATTATTTTAAATCAATTAATAATACTTTTTTTCTAACCGCTTATATATTTAATTCTTGTGTGTAATATATTAAATTATTTGCACATTGCAGAACAATATGATTAGGGACGCAATCATTGAGAAGGACCGACTCTTGGCGATTCAAGAAGGTCTCTGCGGATTCATAATGGACCAGGTGATTAATCCACAAGGCAGAAATCACTATGACGGTCATCGAATTGAAAAATTTTAATTAGCACCTCCGGTGGAACTTTAGACTAGAATTAGTATGAAACAATATTTTGATGTATATATATATACTATTTTCAGAAAATACTATCTATGCTTTTGATGTAATATAATGTGTGTATATATTTATTTATAAGTTTATTCTCTTCATATAGTACGTATAGTAGACACATATAATTAGTGCAAACATTTATACGTATACGTAAATTACACCCAAATACGTGAGAATATACGCGAATAACATTATTAGAACAATTTGAAATGAAACAAAAAAAATTCACAGCGGGGTCTTTAGTCCCGGGTGGTAATACCATCCGGGACTAAAGGGTCTCTTCTTTTGTCCCGGGCGGGGCTACCACCCGGGACTAAAGGGGTGGCGCACAGGCGCTGCTGGCCCTCCCCTTTTGTCCCGGGCGGGGCTACCACCCGGGAATAAAGGGCACCCTTTATTCCCGGTTGCCCACCCGGTGACAAAGGGGAGGGGCCTTTTGTCTCTCCCTTTTCGTCCCGGGTGGGCTTTAGAGACTTAAAGCCTTTCCCACCCGGGACGGAAGGCTGTTTTTCCACCAGTGACCCTTTATTCTCGGTTGGTCACCCGGGAATAAAGGCTGTGCCTTTTGTCTCTAGAGATTAGTCTCTAGAGGTCTTTAGAGAGATATTGCTCTTACCGACCGAGACCAAAGACCCTTTTTCCACCCGTGCTTGTAGCAAACTCTTGGCTGTATAAGCTACAATCAAAACGGATTGTATATTTATCTCACTCTTATACTTTTACATGATTTTTTTGGAATCCGTAACATCAACATGTTCAGGTCGGAGAGGATTCCTTACGGCTTCGCCGTATGCAAGTTAGATTGTACTTTCAAAAATTTTATACTAAATTTATTCATCTAGTAATTAAATTATGTATAGATTGTTTTACTAATAATATAGATCGTCAGATCTTCATAAAATCCGACGGTCTACACTCTTCTCTTTTTTCGATTAACGTGAGAATTTCTAGACCATCTCGATGAACGTGATGGCTTCTTTTAACTCTGTAGTATTAAGATAATAGATTTATTCATCTAGTAATTAAATTATGTATAGATTGTTTTACTAATAATATAGATTGTCGGGTCTTCATAAAATCCGACGGTCTACACTGTTCTCTTTTTTCGATTAACGTGAGAATTTATATACCATCTCGGTGAACGTGATGACTTCTTTTACGGTCGGCGGCAGAGCAGGCGCGCGGCCCGGGCGGCGCGGGCGCGCGGCCCCGGCGGCGCCTGGCCCCCCGGCTGGAGGCAAGTTTTTTTTTTGATTTTTCTGCATGAATAGAGTTGTATTGTGATGTGATTTTTCTGGTGATGGATCGGTTCTACGATGATAAATCGAGTTGTATGACTATGAATTGTATGATGATGTGATTTTTCTTTGGAACAAGATGATGATGAGATTGAGTTGAACATGTGTGAATCAAATCGAATCGAACTCATGTGTTGTGAATTGAAGTTTATACAAGATGAGCATATATGCCTGTGAGATGAGTTTTCTTGTGAGATGAACATGTCAATTTGTAAAATTGTTTCGTGTTCTTAAGAAATTGTTTCATGTTCTTGAGATGAGCAAGCAGAGAGGAGAGGAGAGGAGAGGAGAGGAGGGGATGGGATGGGGATGGGGGACAGGGCCACGGCAGGGGTAGGCTTTTTTTTTGTTTGCTGCAAAATTCTTTAGTCCCGGGTGGGAATCCCACCCGAGACTAAAGGATACCCTTTATTCCCGGTTAGTCACCTGGGAATAAAGGCTGGGCCTTTTGTCTCTAGAGATTAGTCTCTAAAGGTCTTTAGAGAGATATTGCTCTTACCGACCGAGACCAAGACCCTTTTTCCACCCGTGCTTGTAGCAAACTCTTGGTTGTATAAGCTACAATCAAAACGGATTGTATATTTATCTCACTCTTATACTTTTACATGATTTTTTTTGGAATCCGTAACATCAACATGTTCAGGTCGGAGAGGATTCCTTACGGCTTCGCCGTATGCAAGTTAGATTGTACTTTCAAAAATTTTATACTAAATTTATTCATCTAGTAATTAAATTATGTATAGATTGTTTTACTAATAATATAGATCGTCGGATCTTCATAAAATCCGACGGTCTACACTCTTCTCTTTTTTCGATTAACGTGAGAATTTCTAGACCATCTCGATGAACGTGATGGCTTCTTTTAACTCTGTAGTATTAAGATAATAGATAGATTTATTCATCTAGTAATTAAATTATGTATAGATTGTTTTACTAATAATATAGATCGTCGGATCTTCATAAAATCCGATGGTCTACACTGTTCTCTTTTTTCGATTAACGTGAGAATTTCTAGACCATCTCGGTGAACGTGATGACTTCTTTTAACTCTGTAGTATTAAGATAATAGATTCATAAAATCCGACAATCTAAACTCTTCTCTTTTTTTCGATTAACGTGAGAATTTCTAGACCTTATCGGTGAACGTAATGGTTTCTTTTAACTCTATAGTATTAAGATAGATAGATTGCAGCAAACAATTTAACTTCCTCCAATTACAGAAGCTAATCCCTAATATAACAAAAATGTTTTAGAGGGCATAAAAGAAGAAGCTTCTGGAACTTTATTGACAAGGCCGGGGTTATGGTTACTTCAACAGATCATTCCTCATGGATGAGCTCATGTACGTGTCTGGCGATGATGCGAGCACGGAGCGGCTGCTTCATGACGACGCTGGCATCCACTGCTTCCGCCATGTCCACTGCCACGCCATCCACCGGCAGGCGCCACTCCAGGTCCTGCACCATCCTCGCCACCAAGTACTCGGCATGGTGGATGCCGACGGAGTAGCCGGGGCACATGCGCCGCCCGGCGCCGAAAGGCATCATCTTGATCTCCCGGCTGCACGTGATGTCGATGCCGCAGCCCTCCCCACCATCCAGGAAACGGTCCGGCCAGAACTCCTGCGGCGCTGTCCATACCGTCTCGTCGCGCCCGATCTCTGCCGCGAAGAAGTTCACCTCTGCGCCCCTCGGCACCGTGTAGCCACCGACAATCACGCCGTCAGTCTGCACGCCGCGTGGCACCACAAAGTGAGCCGGCGGGTGCAGACGCAGGCCCTCCAGCACCACGGCCTTGAGGTACGTCATCACCTGGATGGCTGGATGTCATCGCCGCCGTGGTCTACCAGCTTGGGCGATGACCGGATCACCTCCTCGCGCACCTTAGCCTGCACGTCCGGGTGGTTCACCAGCTCTGCCATGATCCACTCCACCAGCCTCACCGTAGTGTCCGTGGCGGCGGTGAGGAACTCAGAGCAGAGGCTGACCATCTCGGCATCCGTGAGAGAGCGGTCAGCCTCATCAGACACTCGCAGCGCACGGAGCGAGTCCACGTAGCATGACGGTGCGGCGTTGGCATCGCCGTCATGCTTCCCGCGCACGGCGTGGATGAGAGGGATGAACAACTCGTCCAGCCTCCGCCGCACCGCGACATTTGCCTCCCACCGGCGGCGGAACAGCCGCTTGGTGAGCATGGGGAAGAAGGCGAAGACGGGGACCAAGCTGGTGAGCGAGAGGAGTGTCTGGTGCTGCAGCCTCTCAATCTCACTAATCACGTCCTGGGCCAGCCACGTGCCGAAGCACATATACAAGAGCAGCTCAAGCATGGCGCGGCGGAGGAACGGCCTCAATATGATGGCACCACCAACATCATCTTCAGAAATAGAAGCGCCAGCACTCTGATGACCACAAGAGAGGAGGCTGTCCATAAGTCCGTCGCACGCCCGCCGCATGGCGGGCGCGAAGAGGGTGACGCGGGCAGGCTGCAGTTGGCCGGCGAGGTTGCGACGCACGAGGCGCCAGTAGGCGCCGTAGGGCGACAAGCCAATACTACGGCCGCCGGAAGTGAAGAGGTTGATGGTCGGGTCGACCGGTGGTGTGCGGTCGGCGAAGGTGGTGCCGCCCTGGACGAGGAGTACTGTGTGCGCAAGATGGCGATCGGAGATGAAGACGAGGAGCGTGCCGGGGAGGCGGAGCGAGATGACAGGGCCATAGCGGGCATGCAGGTCACGGAGCAGCGGGGCCAGGTCGAACATGGAGCGCCAACGCCATATCGCTAGGAACTTTGCGAGCAAGAGCAGCGCCGGTGGGCCGGGTGGGAGGCGGCCGGCCTTGGGGTTCTTGCGGCTGCGGGCTCGGCCGAGTAGGGCCAGTGAGAGGGTGATGATGAGGGCGATGACAATAGTGGTAGCACAGAGGAGGAAGAAATGTGTAGTTGAGGAGGTGAAGGAGTACGTCTCCAATGCTGACGCCATGGCAAATCGATCAGGAACGCAAGCGACTTGCTGTGTGGCTGGTATATTAGTAGTAGATGACGTGGATAGTTAGTGGACAATGATGTGGATCGCTTACATATTGAAATAAATTTGGTTGCACTAAGAGGTTGGAAGTTAGTGGGATGGCTGTGGATAAGCATTGAGGTGGATGACTTACATGTTGAGATAAAATTGGCTCAATTAAGAGATTGGAATTTAATGAGATGACATGTCTATTAGTAGGGGATGATGTGGATAGTTAGTGGACAATGGTGTGGATGTCTTACATTTTGAGATAAATAAAATTGGTTGCATCAAGAATTTGGAAGTTAGTAGTATGACGTGGCTATTAGGTTAGTGCATGGACAATAATGATGTTTGATAGTTTACATGCTGAGATAAAATTGATTGCATAAAGAGGTAGGAAATTAGTGGGATGACATATCTATTAGCAGGAGATGATGTGGATAGCTAGTGGACAATGACGTGGATTGTTTATATGTTGAGATAAAATTAGTTGCATGAAGTTGGAAGTTAGTGGGGTGACGAGACTATTAGTGGGAGATGATATGAATGGCTGACATGTAAATATAAAATTGGTTGTATTAAGAGATTGGAAGTTAGTGAGATGACATGTCTATTAGTATGAGATGATGTAGATAGCTAGTGGACAATGATGTGAATTATTACTAGTATGCTGAGATATAACTTTTAGTGTGGATTAGCTCTATATAAGAGATAGATAGGTGTAGACGATATAGCCACGAGCGTCGCACCACGTGCATGTCGATCGAACTTACACACCAATATACACACACAAAGATGGGTTGAGGCACTACCGGAACGCGTGGCTTTGCCGAGAGCAACATGCTCTCGGCAGAGGACCCTATCCTCTAGGCACAGGCTGTGCCGAGAGGGAACTCTCGGCAAAGGGCTCTCGGCACGGCTGGGCCGGCAAAGCGAGCTTTGCCGAGAGCCGGACAAATCCCTCTCGACACAGATGTGCCGAGAGCCCGGTTTAGCTCTCGGCACACGCGCCAGTAGGGGTCACGCCGTCTGCCACCGGCGCTGGGGCCCACCAGTTCTTTGCCGAGAGCCACCTGGCAGGCTCTCGGCAAAGAATATATCTGTGCCGAGAGCCGTTGACCTGGCTCTCGGCACAGGCGCTGTCAGGGCGGACCGCGTCAGCTCCGGGACCCACCTCTTTGCTGAGAGCAGCTATGCTGGCTCTCGGCAAAGGACCTGCCATGGGGCCCCGCCTCGCCCCGGCCCCACCTCTTTGCCGAGAGCCAGGCTCTCGGCACAGAGGCCTCCAGGAGCCCACATAGGCCCCCTTTGCCGAGAGTAGAGACCATTGCTCTCGGCATAGAAGCCATCTTTACCGAGAGCAATGACTTCTACTCTCGGCAAAGGCTCTTTTTATTTTTTTTATTTTTCCAGCAGCTTCAATGTTACCCTCATCACATATACATCATCACAGGTAGTATATAATCATCACAGGCATTATATAATCATCACAGGCAGGTAATATTCATCACACGCCCATAATTAAGTTCCAAATGAAAGTGCAAGTCACGAAGGTCCAAATGCAAGTGACGAAGGTACATAAACTTAGACACGGCACATGCAAGTCACACGACCATTCCTGTGTCACACGACCAAATGGTTTTCGTGTCTTTATGCCCTTTAACCTTTCTGAATGCTTCATCAAGGAAAGCTTGAGCATTCGTAATCCATTCCTATGTCACACGACCACCACTTGCCCAGCCGTTGTACATCCACTCACGGTCACCCATTCTCTATCATATCAGCGAGTTATATAAAAAACATTGCATCATCTACACGATGTCTACACATTCTAATAGGTAAAGATAGGTCCTAATCCCACC
This sequence comes from Cenchrus fungigraminus, assembly GCA_036936925.1. NCBI lineage: Eukaryota > Viridiplantae > Streptophyta > Magnoliopsida > Poales > Poaceae > Cenchrus > Cenchrus fungigraminus. The sequence goes on from CM072773.1 coordinate 118,226,897, forward strand.
CGTGGATGCGTAGATGGGGTCAGTTCCTATGATCTACTCCGATCCGAGACAGAATTTCGGCAGCACCTCCCCGTTGTTCTCCAAATACACGTCCCGTTAGGGAGATTGTGTATCCGGAGAACAACGGGGAGGTGCTGCCGAAACTCTGTCTCGGATCGGAGTAGACCATAGAAACTAACACCATCTACACATCCACGAGCTGTCCAAAACACGTGGACAATTCGAAACATATACAGCCATAAATATGCAAAGTTCTGCATATTTCAAACTGTATCTCTTTCGAACGGGAGACGCCTAACTAGGTTTCGTGATCTACAACATCAAATGAAAACAAGAGCATTTTGCGTGTGCTCACCTAGTACTCCGAGACAGGGGCGGGCAGCAAGACCAGGACTCTAGGACAGGGGCGGGCGGCAAGACCAGGACTCCAGGGGCGGGCGGCAAGACCAGGACTCCAGGGGCGGGCGGCAATAGAGACTTTCCTGCAAAAATAGATCAATGATGAGTATTCAAAATTTCGACAGCACCTCCCCTGTACGGTGAGGTTTCCAAAACCTGCAACAAATCCAAAACATGCAACAAAATCCACGACACGAAGGTCGGGCTACACACGGGCTTCCTTCCAGCGGCTCGATGGCCGGGCAGATCACATGTGGTGCCCCAAGCTAGCCACGAGGCTCACCTAGTAACTCGATGGCGAGGCAGGAGCGGGTGGCAAGACCAGGACAGAGGCGGGCGGCAATAGAGATTTTCCTGCAAAAATAGATCAATGATGAGTGTCTATTCAATAGCATATGCTTGACCATGACGGCATGCATAGCCTTTTACAAAACAAATATCATTTTTTATATATGCATGAAGATGAAGCTAGGTTGGAAAACAAGCAGAGAAATTTGGCAAACTACTCCTGTCCAACCATCATGTATACTTATTATGAAAATAACTAAATCAAACATATTTAGTTGGGTTATAATTTTTTATGGAACTAATTTTACTGGAATTATCAAAAAAAATCATGTGACCAATAGTGTACCCAAATTTATATAGTTGGAGTGCATCTATCTATGCAAAAGTTACTTCACATTTACAACTCAAAGAAATAGTTGAAAAAGGAAAGCTAAAATAACACTTTGGATAAGTTTCGGCAGTAGTAGGGGTTATTTTCAAGCGGATCTCTTTAGGTTAGAGCAAACAGATCCACTCATCCTATCCTTATTTTATTAGTCTCTGTTTCTAAGTCGATTCTTGACATGCAAGTCCACACTTTTGCCCAACCACGCCCGGTGTGGCACTGTTGCCAAACAAATAGGAGTAGCATGGATTGATGAGACACATCGCACACGTACGTGTCGCCACATGCAACCGCATCGACCAACCAGATCACCCAGGTCTCACGATTCCCAACTAATTAAACCAACGCAAGTGTGTATCTCATGAAATGGATCGATATCGCAAGCACAAAGTTAAACAACCATGCGTTGACGCAGATGACCTACCAGTTACCGGCGGGGTAGGGGCGGCGGACCAGGGGCGCGCGGCAGCCAGGGGCGGCGGCCGCCGCGCTGCGCCGCGGCTGCGTGCCGGGGAGGAGCTCCGGGCCGGCGTCCTTGGGTGCTGCCAGGGGAGGAGGACGCCGGCCCGAAGCGACGGCGTGGAGGACGGAGGTGGCGGCGCGGTGGCGGCGCGGCGGCGGACGCGGTGGCGTGCGTGTGCGGCGGCGGGGTGCGTGTGTGACTGTGTGTGTGCAGCAGATAGGAAGGGTGAGTGATGTGCGGCTGCACGTGGGCCCGACTGACCGTTCTTTGCCGAGAGCAGATCCAAAGCTCTCGGTGCCGAGAGCTTTGGATCTGCTCTTGGCAAAGAACAGTCAGCCGGGCCCACGTGCAGCCCCCGGCCGTTTGAAACACGAAGCCTCTGACAGGTGGACCCCAGATTCTTTGCCGAGAGCATGGGGCCCCGCTCTCGGCACAGATTGGACAGCGGGCCCACAAGCAGCTCCCGTCCGTTTGACCAGTGGACGTGCTGACAGGTGTCCCCAACACACTTTGCCGAGAGCCTGGTATATTGCTCTCAGCAAAGATCTAACCGGTGGGCCCACCAGCAGCACCCCATCTGTTGGCCAGTGAAACTGCTGACAGGTGGCCCGCATGACTTCTTTGCCGAGAGCCAGGCTGGAGGTTCTCGGCGAAGGGGTCCTCTGTGCCGAGAGTATTACTCTCGGCATGGAGTCTCTGATCCAAATTTAATTTTAAAAATACCAAATATATGAGAAAAATTACCAACACTTAACATGTTCCCATTTATGTTGCATATTACTTATAAAAAAGTTTTTGTATTCAAACTCAAATTTGAATTTGTCTAAGTCTCCAAATCAAGCGACATTAGTTCAAAATCTTTGAAACTTCTCGTGAGATGTTCCGGTTTCTAAACAGCGTATGTGTTAAAGTGTTCAAAACGTTCTCAAATTTTTACCACAAACTCAACATACGATATCATGAGCGCTCGACAAAATTCGTGATTTTCAAACTTTATTTGATTTTTTTACAATTTTAAAACCTTTCTACCTCACGATCTTCATCATGATCAGAGAACTAAATGAAAGAAATTTAGTTTCATTTCATGCACATGGTCTTAAAGTTGTCTCATGAACGTGAATATCATTTTTTCACCAAGTTTACTATACGATTTCACGCACTTCTAGTTCATTTCGGACGTATACGAAAAAATTATCTAGAATGAATTAAATTTGTTAAATATAGCTAACTGAGCTGAAATTGTGTCAATTTTGAACATATACTTGGCATGAGTGTATGTTGATGAAGGAAAAATTTTGAGGTGCAGATAGTGATTTTTTTTTGGATTATTTGCCGAGAGTATGTTTAAGGCACTCGGCACAGAGGCCCTGCTCACGGCACAGAGGCCAATGCGCCGAGTGCTGCGCCTTTGCCGAGAACCTCTGACCTTGGCTCTCGGCATATTTGATGGCGGGCCAGCGGCCGTCACGGCGGGCCTGCTGCGCCGTGAGGCAGCCTCTGTGCCGAGAGCCAGGGCTTTTGACTCTCGGCAAAGCCAGCCTGTACCGTGTGTCAGGACTGTGCCGAGAGCCTTGCCCCTGCTCTCGGCAAAGCAGGCCCTGTGCCGTGAGCCTGGCCCATGGCTCTCGGCACAGCCTGTGGCTCACTGCACAGGCTGCGAATCCGATAGTGAGGAAATCATATGTAACATACAAAATCAAGTAGCTATACTACTAGATCGACTATCCACAAACAATGGAGGACAGCAACGTTATGGTCCTCGCAGTGGGCGTGGCCATCCTGCTGCTCGTCGTCTCCAAGCTCAGATTTCTGCTCGTCACCAAGGACAAGAAGTCGAAGCTCAACCTCCCCCCGGGGCCATGGACGCTACCGTTGATCGGCAGCATTCACCACCTGGGCATCAACCCACTGATCCATCGAGCGCTGCACGACCTCTCGCGCAAGCATGGTGCCCACGCTGGTGGTGTCGTCGGCGGAGGCCGCGGAGGTGATCACCAAGACGCACGACACCGCGTTCGCCGACCGCCACGTGAACACCACCCTGGGGGTGTTCAGCTTCAACGGCACGGACCTCGTGTTCGCGGCCTACAACGAGCGGTGGCGCCAGCTCCGCAAGATTTGCGTGCTGGAGCTGCTGAGCGCCAGGTGCGTGCGGTCGTTTCAGCGCGTCCGCGAGGAGGAGGTGGCGCGGTTCGTGGGGAGCCTCGCGGCGTCCGCGTCCGTCAGCGACAGCGCCGCGGTGGACCTGACCAAGATGATCTCCTGGCTCATCAACGACACCTTCGTGAGGGAGTCCATCGGCAGCCGGTGCGAGTACCGGGACGAGTACCTGGATGCCTTGCACACCGCGATCCGGCAGACGCCGCCGATCACCGTGGCGGACCTCTTCCCGTCGTCCAGGCTGATGCTCAGCACGGCTCCGCGCAAGGCGCTCGCCTGCCTCAACAGGATCACGCGCATCCTGGACGAGATCATCCGCGAGAAGAGGGAAGCCATGGACCGCGGCGACAGGACGGCGGCGGCGCACGACTGCTTCCTCAGCGTCATGCTCAGGCTCCAGAAAGAGGACACCTTGCCCATCCCGCTCACCAACGACACCATCGTCGCTCTCATGTTTGTAAGTCTAGCTAGCCAGCTGCACTCTCTCCGAACGGACTGACTGACTCTGACTGTATGTATCTATATATTGTACTCTTCTAGGACTTGTTTGCCGCTGGCAGCGACACGTCGTCCACGACGCTCAACTGGTGCATGACGGAGCTAGTCCGGCACCCAGCGGCGATGAGCAGGGCGCAAGCCGAGGTCCGGGAGGCCTTCAAGGGGAGGAAGATGAGCGCACCACTCACCGAGGACGACCTCACCGCGGCGGAGCTGGGCTACCTCAAGCTGGTGATGAAGGAGACTCTGAGGCTGCACTGCCCGCTGCCGCTCCTGCTGCCGCGCCGGTGCCGCGAGGCGGTGCAGGTGATGGGCTACGACGTCCCCAAGGGCACGGTTGTGTTCATCAATGCGTGGGCGGTGTGCAGGGACACCAAGTGTTGGGACAACGACGCCGAGGAGTTCGGGCCGGAGCGGTTCGAGGAGGAGAAGAGGAGCGGTGGTGCCGTGGACTTCAGAGGGACCAACTACGAGTTCCTTCCGTTCGGGTCAGGCCGCCGTATGTGCCCAGGCATGAACCTCGGGCTGGCCAACATGGAGCTCGCGCTGGCCAGCCTTCTCTACCACTTCGACTGGAAGCTGCCCAGCGGAATGGAGCCCAAGGACGTCGACCATGGGGAGGCTGCAGGACTGACCGTAAAGAAGAAAACACCACTCGTCTTGCACCCGATCGTCCGCTTTGCACCAGCTAATAACTAGCGCGTAATAAAGACCTGGAGGCCCCTCCTGAAGCCGAAGCTGATCGAGGCCTTGATCATCCTGCTCAACGAGTGCTTTTTAAGTAGTTGTGATGTCTTCGATCGGAGGGACGTTTGTTCTTGTACTTGGTTAGTTGAGTTGTTAGATTGTGAGCTGGTTACCGGATGTTATTAGTTGATGTCTCTTCGTTAAATTGTATGATCTCTGGCCTAGCTTTGTTAAGATTTCTAATAAAGCCAGGTGCGTGCCTTTGATCTAAAACATTATAGTTATATATAGGGTTCATTATGGATAACCCACCGCACGAATGAAGAGAACTATAGAATGTTATATGCCACATAACTGTGGACAACAAATCAATACCGGAAACCGGCTCTTCACCAAGGGCAAATTTCTTTACCGAGAGTCGCCCTCGGCGAAGGGGCAACATGCTGTGTGCCGAGAGCCCAGCCCTCAGCAAAGGTGGATCTTTTCCGAGAGCCAGCTCTCGGCAAAGTTACAGCTCTCGGAGAAGCACCGGTCCATGTAACGTCGTGCTGGACATTTTGATTGCTAAGAGCCGGTCGTTTGGCTCTCAACAAGAAATACTCCTTCACCGAGGGCCTGCCAGCTGGCTCTCGGCAAAGAGCATGTTTGTCGAGCGCCAGCTGGCGGCTCTCGTCGATTTTTTTTATTTTGACTTCAAAATTTTTTGTAGCTTTGCTATATTCACTACTTCATGAAGAAATTTGGAAAATTTTTGGGACTTGTGACTATATTTCTTTAATTTATCTCTTTTATTTGAATTTCTTTTCATAACTCAAATTTGAACTGCAAGTCATTTGAATAACGGAATAAAATGAATGGGAAAATGATATTCTTACTTTTGAGTGTAATGTGAGGCCTGATCCCAGGGACATACCCGAAATTTCGAACAACATGTTTGCGAAACATGTCGATTCACTGGCGGGTGAATCATTTTTAAATTCTATAAAAAGCAAATGAAGTCTAAAAAATATGAAATCTGTCAAGCTGTTGTAATATCACATGTGTAGTATGTTATAAAAATTTGAGAAGGCTTCGTGCATGGTGGCATTCTGAAATTTGTCGAGCTGTACTTATATCACATAATGTCTTGGTTTGTGGCATCCGGAATGCCACCTTGCACGAAACATTCTCAAATTTTTATCACATACTACACAAGCGGACAATTCTAATTAGCACGCGCGTCAGGAGCTTTGTCAGCGATCGGTTTCCGACAGAGCCACCGTTCCTTGGATAGACTATACTATTCCCTGCATTATTCTCTTTTCGTCTTCCACCACATGCTTTCAGTTATTATCCCTGCGGCGGTTTCGTCAAACCCTGCAACACCACAATAATTCTCAGTCGAACAAGTTATGCACTTAATAAATTATATTGAGAGGTTATATGAGAAAAAGTTATGCACACAAATTTAATCGAAAACTTTACAAAAAGTTTTATTTCTCATAAATTTCTATTCTGAGATATCGGAACTTATATACATAAGTTTGATGTATATCTTTTTCCCTGAAGATGATTTATACGCACAACTTTTCTCTAACGACAAATTGTGCACATAACTTTTCCCCTAACGATGAGTTATGCGCATAACTTTTCTTCTAACGACGAGTTATGTGCATAACTTTTTCCCTAACGACGAGTTATGTGCATAACTTTTTCCCTAATGATGAGTTATGCACATAATTTTTTTCTAAGGATGAGTTATGCGCATAAGTTTTTTACCTAACGACGATTTATGCACATAACTATTTTCCTAACGACGAGTTATGGGCGTAACTTTTTTCTTAGTGATGAGTTATGAGCATAACTTTTTTCATAATGAACCACTTATGAGCATAACTTTTTTTTCTTAGTGATGAGTTATGTACATAGCTTTTTTTCATAACAATTTATGAGCATAACTTTTTTCATAAAACAATTTAAGTTTGACTTATACATCTATATATGAGAAAGATGTAGATTAGAAATAGAAATATAGATATATATTTTAAGAAATGTAGTATATATATGGATATAGATTTTTTTTAAAAAAAACTCCGATCAGCTGCCGTTCTACTCGTTCAGACGCTTAGTGGGTGACCGCCGCAGCCCGCATCACATCTCCGCTTGGTTCGAGAAATGATCTGTATGCCACAGGAAATAATCTAGATAAATATAGATGTAGATATAGATTAAGCCTGCAATTGGGGCGGGTTGACTCGTTTCCAAGCAAGTTCTGTTTGGTTCAAGAATCGATCCACAAGCCACAGTGCAACATATGTGATGGGCGGTTTGACTCTAATCCACACATACGAGCATAGATTAAAAAACACTTAAGGATCAGGGTCACCCTGAACATAGATACGATAGATATAGAAGTATAGACATAAGCATAGATATAGATATAGATTATCTCTACCTAATATTAAAGCAAGGATTGTTTCTGCCCCTATTTTTCGTACGTCGTTACCTTACTTATTCGGAGTCGGTCGTTAGCCCACAAAACCGCAAGGAACCGGCGAGAAACCGTGTGAAACTGCTGCGAACCGGCGGATCAAAAGAAAACCAAAAAGACCGAACGAACCGGTGGAGTTAACGCTAGGGAAGCAACAAGCGTTCTTTTCTCGTGGACTCGTGCACAGACATCCAACGAGCTCAGCTAGGCCTGCGCGTGCGTGCCACCACGCGGCCCATGAGAATGATCGATTCAGGCATTTTGTGTTGAACATCTCTCTTGTCCATCTCGTTAGGCCAGAAGCCCGAGAACTACATTGACGACGCAACAAAATTTATTCGAATTAAGAAAAATTATAACAAGTATATGAACTGTAGATAAACCAGATCCAATTAGGAATAATCATAATGTATACGGACTGTAGGTAAACCATGCAAAAAATTGCAATCCTCTTCTTTGTATACAATATTTAGTGTTCGTGTTAGTCCCTTATAAATTAAGTTTTTATTTACATTTAAGCCATTACAATTTCTTGAAGCTCATAACTTTTAAAAGTCCTTTTTTTCATTTTACAGTTTTTGTCGAGGTCCAAGCGGACGACAGCGGGCGAGATCGGGACATCGCAAGTGTGTCGGTGAGGTCGGGATAATGGCGCAGCCAACACAGATGAAGACGATGACGCTGGGAGGCACATACGATGGGAACGGCGGCGGCCGGAAAGGCGTGGTCAGACAGACGAGGACGTGGTTCGGGCGGCACGGGCAACAGTGGGCAAGGTTAGGGTAGTGCAAGGTCGGGGAGGTGTTGGGGGTGGTGGGGTGACGACGCGGTGGGGAGAACAACAACACGCGAGGATATGGTGGCACGAGCGCGATGGTGAGGCCGGGGAGGCAAGGAACGGATGACGGTGAGGCTGGAGAGGTGCGGATGACAATTGTCAAGGTCGGGTAGTATGTGCGCAATGAGAATGACGGCGCGACCGGGATAACAGCGAGGTCCGAGAGCTGGGGGTGGTGGGCTGACGACGCAACTGGGGCATATGACAGCGAGGATGACAAGAGAAATATTTTCTCCCGTTGCAACGCACGGGCATAATTGCTATTAGACATAAAAAAAGACTTCCGATATCTCCTGTCTGTCTCCCGGTCTCCTCTCTAGCCTTGTATAAATTCGGGCCTCTACGTACGGCTCTACCCATCTACTCTCTGGGCTCTAGCTCTACGATTCTGACCCTGCCGTTCCCAAGCTGTCCTGCCCCGCTGCACGCTCGTGAAGACTCGAAGTGCCCATCGTCTACGTTTGCTTGTTGCCCAACGCGCCGTCATTTCGTTAAGACGAAGTGCAAATCGATCTCACGCACGGATCGCAGGCTACCAGGTATCAGGATTCTAATTGACACCGTGAATCATTTCATTTTTCTAAAAAACTTTGTTCATGCCGTGAAGACTTGAGGACTCATCTGTTTTTTTCTTAAAAAAACTCACATACTACACGTTTCAAATCAGAGTTCATTTAACTTTTTTATCTCAAGTTCAACCACTCGTCTTATTAAAAAATATACAAATATAGTCAAATTTAAGTCATTATTAAGGAGTTTTTATTAATAAAGCATGGCAGAACAAAAGAAGTGATATTTTGCATAAATTTTTTAATAAGACAAATAGTCAAACTTAAGATTGAAAATTCAAACAAACTATAATTTGAAACGGATTTAGTACATATTTACTTCCCAAATTATCTGACGTTTTTGTATTTCTAGATTCATAGCATTTGTTATGTATATATCTAGACATAACATATGTTTAGGTGGATAGCAAAGCCTATAAATCTAAAAAAGATAAATTGTCCTCTTATTTTACAATGGAAAGACTTATGAAAAATAATTTCTATAGAGATGCACCCACCCTGGTTGGTTGCAACTGATTTCTTGACCCAGTTGCAACTGGCCCGACACTAGTTGTAATTGGATCACGTCAGGTTGCAACTGGTTCTTGGCTAGTTGCAACTAGCCCGACTCTAGTTGTAATTAGAGCACGTCAAGTTGCAACTGGTTCTTGCCCAGTTGCAACTGGCTCGACTCTAGTTGTAATTGGATCGCATCAGGTTGCAACTGGTTCTTGTCGAGTTGCAACTGGACCGACTCTAGTTGTAATTGGATCACGTCAGGTTGCAACTACATCAGGTCTAGTTGCACTGGATCAGATTTGTTGTAATTAGTTCCATCAAGGTTGCAATTAGCATGATGTTATAGTTGTGATTGGTCTATTCTCACGGCTACAGTTGGCAGAGCATACACACGTTTAGTATATAAAATGCACGTTGTTCACTAGCTAGGTTTGCAACTAGGTTGTAACTAGTTGCATGTAGTAGCAAATTGGGAAAAATTATGTTCTAATTGGTTGCAACAAGCGATAACTACGCTACAGCCAAGTTGCAATTGTGTTGTAGTCATGATGGCAACTCACAGACTTGAAAAAAAAAGTCCATCAAAAATAGTGTTCTTGGATCTCGTTTTGTTAAGCATATTTTTTTTTCAACAACCTGGTGCAAACAAATTTAAAATCAGGGTTACGGTTTAGGAGATATTGCATTCGATTTGAAACATAAAAGATTCTCTACATGCGGGAGAGACAGGTGGGGTGAGAGGTATCTATAACTCCTATATAGGAGCTCCCCACTAGCAATCTTTAGGGAGTTCTCAGGCCTCTGATTGGTCCTTGCTAGTGGTAACTGAAGCATACGAAAGTGGCCTTCCAGCGCGTCTGGGCGGGCACGGAAGAAATTGAAGACGAAGAAACAGCGGGTCCGATATGAAATTGATCTCCACCGAGATTGGCACTTAAGAAACTGAAGAAACAAAGAGGCAGACCCTCCGCCTGCCCGTACACTGCATAATCATCCACCGGTGGCCTTCTGTGACCCCCGCCTCCGTCCCCCCGTCCTCCACGTCTCCTCTCCTCCTCGCCGACCAGCTGCAGCGCAGGCGCACCCTCGCCGACGCGCGGACGGCTTCTGGATGCGGTTGCTGCAGCGACGACGACGACCAGCTGATGATGGCGGTCGCGACTACGGCGAGCTGCGGAGACGGGCCTTCCTCCCAGTGGTTGCTTTTGCTGCTCTTTCCTCATCACGCGGCATCAACCCACCGATGGCGGACCCAACAGCGGCGGCCCGGCCCGTAGCCATCGCAGGCCGGCGGCGCACGGTTTCCCCTCGTGGTCCGGCGTTGGTCCGTGCTACTCGCCCCTTTGAGTCGAGATGAGCGCACCGCCCCATTCGTCCGGTAGCTGTGTCCTCTCCCTTCCTGACCGGCAGCGGCACGGGCGACATCTCCCCTTGCGTGGTCGGGGACCCCGGCGGCAGCACAGCCTACCCCCATGCGAGCAGCGTCACCCGGCTGAGGTCCACCTTGTCCCACCGGCGCCGGTGTGTTGCGTCTTGCATCTGGCATATATACGCGGCGTTCTTGGTGAAGGGCTCATCGCGGTGACGGAGGCAGAGGCTGTGCTGTATGCGCACGAGGCAGTGCTCGGTGGTCATTACCTCGGATCTAACTGCGACGGTTCTGCGTTCAAATCAGGTTTGCCATCTCTCTGCATCTGCGTTTGCTCAGGTTTCGGAAAGGAACGGCAAGCTCCTGGCCAGGGTCAACGGCCCCTTCATCAGCACGAATTACATGGTATGCTCCTCAATCTGTTGCTAATTTGCTATTAAATTTTTTTAGTCTAGAATCGAAGCAACAGTGTATATATATACACCGTTCTGTTTTGTATTGTATATGACTTCTCTCTTATGATCAAACGTGCGAGGTTGCCGAAATTCTCTCTTATGATCATTGCATTTTTCTTAATTCCCGCAGCAACGCGCGGGTGAGATTCCCCTAGTTTTTATTAATAAAGCATGCCACAACACAAGAAGTGATATTTTGCACAAATTTTTGAATAAGACAAATAGTCAAACTTAAGATTTAAAAAGTCAAATGAACTATAATTTGAAATGGATTTAGCACATGTTTTACTTCCAGTGTCCCAAATTATATGTTTTTGTATTTCTAGATTCATAGCATTTTTTATGTATATATCTAGACATAGCATATGTTTAGGTGTTCCCGTTGTTTAGGTACATAGCAAAGCCTATAAATCTAAAAAAAGACAAAATGTCCTATTATTTTAGAACGGAATGATTTATGAAAAATTATTTGTACATTATCCAGATTATTCATCACTAACAGATTAGAGATTGGTTTGCAGTTCATTCAACATCAGTAATTCAGTATTACGTAGAAGATAATATATATCATGTGAGTTTTTATGAACTCCGACAATTCTATCATCAGATTTGCCAAATTGGATATGAAAAATTTTGGTCGCAACATGTGTCTGACTCAAATTCTGTCTAGTAACTCTCTGCAATCCGAGTTGTACTATATAAATACCAGTAATGCTCAACGTACGTGACATGTTGCCTTACTATCTGTAGGATTTTGGCAACTGTGTGCTGGTTTAGTTTGGAGGTGCAGCTGCAGTCGTCGTGCGAACACTGCGTAAGGGAGAGAGTGGGCGGCATGGCAGCTGTACCTGTAGTGGAAACTGTGCACATGGTTCCCGGAGATGGAGATACAAGCTACGCTCGCAACTCCACTTTTCAGGTATCCAATGTATCTTTCTGAGCACCTCTGTTTGGTCTAGTTGTTATGCTATTTGAATCGATTTATGTCTTCAGGTGCCTCTGAATGATGATATTTTTTCTAGATAAAAATAATATTTTTTCATTAATTATTCTTGAAAACTAGAGTGCATTTTTTCCTCTGATAATTGTCAAATAATTTTTCTGAATGCATTTTATCCAGATTACTAATGTGGGAATTTTCCTTCCATGCATCTACATACTATCCAGGGTGGCCTGCAAAGCAAGCTAAAGCCAATGATAGAAGGCGCCGTGGCAAGCCTGCTCAACGACGATGGTGACACTGCCAACACATAAAACGGTGGCATGGCGATCGCCGACCTAGGCTGTTCCTCCGGTCCAAACACGCTTGTGCTCGTGTCCACGGCCGTCGGCGCCGTCCGCCACCGCTGTTCAGAGCTCCAGCAGCAGCCACCGGAGCTCTGCCTACACTTCAACGACCTCCCAAGCAACGACTTCAACTCGGTCATCAGGAGCGTAGCAACATTCGTAAAAACCCAAGAAAGCTTCAGCGCTCCTGTCTTGACCAGCATCGTTCCCGGCTCATTTCACGGGCGGCTCTTCAACAAGCGTAGCCTCCATATAATCTGCTCCACTGCTAGCTTGCACTGGCTCTCAAAGGTTAAACTAGATCAAGCTCTCTGTGTTAGTTACTAAATCCATCCTAAATTATAGTCTGTTTAACTTTTTGACCTTACTGGTCAAACTTGGAGTCAAAATAGTACTCTTTCTCCCGTTCCTAAATTATAAGATGTATATATTTTGTTTTTTTCTAGATTGTGTTATTAACAGGAAACATAACATCGTTAACAGGCACCTGAAGACCTGGTGAGGAACGGAATCCCATTTTATGACGAGGCGGTGAGGCTTGCTCGACGTTCCACAGTCATCAAGGCCTATGCTCGCCAATTTAACGATGACTTCACACGATTCTTGCATCTGCGAGCTCAAGAGAAGGTTGCCGGAGGCCGGATGGTTTTCTCCCTTATTGGACAGCGTTCCGATGATAAGCCGGAGAGTGCCATTCAGAGTTCGGAATTCACAAATGCCATCCTACATGAAATGGCGACAAAGGTACTACTGCATATGTCAACCATCATGCATGTGCAGTTATTACTAGATATAAGTTGTGTATAATATGTAGAGGTGATTTTTATATTAACAGGGTTTGATCGATAATGAGAAACTTGACTCTTTCTACATACCAATTTACGGGCCGTCAGAGAAGGAGGTGAGGGAGATCATAGAAGCTGAGGGTAGCTAGGCATTCCCTATTACATGCTGGTTTTGTGACGCCATAAAGTCTGCAAAAATGTCATAAACCAACTTTGGTCCCATAGGTAAGCATTATTTTAAAAATAGAATGTTCCAAGTCGTCATAAAATTCAGAAGGGTCCCACATGTAAGAATTCTTTTGAAAATAGAGTGTTCCAAGTCGTCATAAAATTTTGCAGGGTCCCACATGTAAGCATTTTCGTCAGGTTACGAAAAGTTGCAAAAACAATTTGCCATGGCAAGGGTTCGAACCAGAGACCTAGAATAGGACTGTGATATTTACCACTACACCAATTCTTGGTTGTGTCAATATTATGGGAAACATTTTCCTTATGCCTGATAATTTTAGGGAAATTCTTTAGAGTGACCAGGTCCCACATGTAAGTTTGAGGTGAGCCTTCCCTTACCTATTGAATGGCTGGCGAAACACTTCACTACCTTCGCAAAGACTATAGAGATAAAAGCTAGTTACATTATGGAACTTTAACAAATACAAATTTATAGAGCATTATGTTTTCTCATGTATGATCAAGTGTAGGGTATGAACATCGAAGGGTAACACTGATATCCATTGAAGGCTCACTCGAGGACGAGTAAGGTTTTAGCATGGGGGATGTTGGCGGTCGATTTCCATCAACCTAGCCATGAGTTTACCTTCAATGTTGGTATTAATTTGATATTCACACTAATGATCTTAACCCCCATTATATGTCAAATTCGCACTCGCATGTGGTTTTTGGAGTTTATTGTTTACACAGGAATTAAGAGCCTAAATGAGGACTTCCGGGTAAAGTTCATCAAGCACTCTACGAGAGGATCATGAAGCCCGGCACAAGTCAAGACACAAGATGAACATGACTCCAAATGAGCTAAGGACTAAAGCGTGAAGCCGTGAAGCACCGAGGACCTAGATGGAAGATGCAATAGTTTATACGCCAATCACCCTTATCCAAACCACGGGGAAAACGACGTCAAGGACCCACATGCAGTTCGGCAAAAACTCAGGAAGACGCGAGAAACTTCGGGAAGAAAACCGGGGACGAACTAGGCCGAGGAGGACCTAGGCCGATCGGCCCAGGCCGGCCGCCCTAGCCCACTTCAGGCCTCGTTCATCACCCCCTTTGACCTAGCACCCCTTCAGGCTATTTATAGTCCCCGTGCGAAGTGCCACGGATCAAGCCATTCGTCATTCGCCGCCGAGGAGCAGAGAATTTAGAGGGACACCATCTCGGAGAGGAGGGTCGTGCTAGTTGTCTAGGGTTACCCTAGCAGGCGTGGGAACCTTGCAAGGAAGACCATGTCAAAGTTCCAGAGCTTGGATCAAGATCGAGGTAGGATCCCGGTGGTGATCTTGTTCATGTAAACATTCATGGTGAAGTCTTTATGAATCCGATTTCTAGCGATCAAGTGCCTTCTTTTATGATTCTTGTTCTTGCTTGGGTGTGTTTCTTCCTCAATCTATTCTCCAGATAGATTGCATGGTATGTTCTTGTAGCCGCAGTGGCTAGAGGTGCATACCCCATCTACCAAGTAGCTCAACGCGTTCCTTGTGAGCGTGCTCTAAGATTCGAACGCGAAGAAAGGTGAACATCGTGACAGGATGTTGACACCGAGTACGGTGGGGTGACTTAGGGGGTTTGACCGAAGGTCAAGATTTAAAGACGTTTTTATGAGATTCGTTTGGTTTTCTTCATCTATCTTGCTCAGAGCTACAACATAAGCATGATCTAGGCTCTCTAGATCAGTTATCTCTACGCTTTCTCTCGCTACCTCTTGTGTTTAGTAGATTAGATGCATTCGAAACCTCTTCAAGATGAAAGTGTTTTCTTGGTTATTAGATTGAATCTTGCGTTGCACATGTTCCACGGATTCGATACCTTAGGTGATACTTGAGGGAAAAAGGTACTACATGATCTGTAAGCTTGCGGTGAACCTTGACGCGTTATTGAACCATCAACATCCATGTAAGGATGAAAATTATATTCTACAAGTAGGAAACACCAAGTGGTTCAAGAACGTTCTATGAACTGAAAAGAGGTATTATAAACTTGCTTAACTCTGTGTATCCACAGAGCATAAATTAGGAATGCAAAATACTAGAGCCGTAAGTACTGGGGCGGCTTATTTCTACAGGTTTTATTAATCAAGAAACGTCTATGCTTAGACAACGTGATACTTTGAGTGCAAAAAACTCATAATTCAAGTAAAATCACACCTGACGACAGCAAGAAGACTTAAATTGCAGAACTCAAGTAAAATCATAATTCAAGCTTAGTGCACTGACCAAATTAAACAAAATTTTGCATACTAGGTACCAAATAGAAACAAATATCACATTAATACATATAGGATCACAATTATGTAAAAAGCTCATCTTCATCTCCCTGTTCTAAAGTGTTGACAGGTGCAACATGCTCCTTGTTGGTATTTGTTGACATTGCTAACGTCATCGACTAGAAACGGATATAAGATTCATCTCTATCGACGGCACCAGAAATGCAAAGGTATATCTTAACATGATGCTAAGTGTATATCAGATGTTGCTTTCAGATTAAACTAAAAGGTGAACTCCGACACGATTCATAGCACAACTCGATATAGGTTGTCAGCCCTGACAGGTGTGCCAGAAAACGCATGGATATGGTACTCTTACATATGCCTTGGATCTCTAGAAAAGAAGATATATATAAACAGGGAATCCGCAAGCGCACAGATATGAATATACCATTGTAGCATTTTAACCAGGAGTAAAACCAGGTATCGTATTTATATTCTACCACAGGGAAAGAAGTCTTTCTAATCCATAATAGCTAATACATGCTCATCTCTCAGTTTTATAATGTAGAGTGGCCAAAATATATCAATTGCTATAAACAGGGGTAAGTCACATAAAGATAAAGATATTGATAGCATTATTCAAGTCATAACATCATGAGCAGCTAGAAAGTGTCATTATAGCAAGAGAAACATAGCAAAGTCTAGTTAGAGAGGATACTCCTCGGTAACTCTAAACTATATGTCAATGCAAACTATGATTAGTGCAAACATTTAACAATCATGGAAGAAGAACTATTATATCAATGCATGGGGAGACAATCCAGGAGGATCAAGGCCGAAACTTGAAACAACCCAAACAGTATAAGGCTCCACTAGTCCTATACACGGGGGATGGACTGCGAAGGACTCAATAGTGCTGTCACCACCACGATCTACCACACGACCCGGCATATAGGGTGCAATCGCAGATAAATACAATATAAGCACCACGCTTACACTGTCTTTACCGTTCACCCATGTTAACAAATGATCTAGGTGAGGGCTATACGACTTCATACATGAATATAAAGGCAAATCAACTATGCTAAACATGTAATCATAATAAACACCAAAGCATATAATGTCGAATATAATCATTGATAAGAACATATGTCTGTATAACAAATGTAAGGAACTAGATAAGAACTTACAAGAGCGAAGCTAGATCAGTATCTCGATCAGTATCTCGATCAGCCTCTAGACGATCAGGAGCCAAGTAGACGCCTTGCCTCCTCCTAGATCTAGACTAGCTAGCTACTCTGCTATATGGTGTTTCTAGGGCGTAGTATCTCTGACTTGATGACTTGATCTGGTGTATGCAAACTCAGGTTTCCAGATGCCTCTGCCAGGGGGCAGGGGGGCTGCTTGTATAGCCCTGAGGGGTAGACGTGCACCGTTTGATCAAACCGACCTAACGAGTGGTTTAGATTGATCCTCATAGGTGGTGGAAGAACCTTCTGGAAGTAGGGCTGAGGTGGCGCCCGGGGGAGGTCGACCGGCCCCACCACCAGGCCGATCGGGCTGGGGTGGGCCCCCCTCGGGGCCCACTTCGGCCAGGTGGTCCGTCGCTTCTTCTAGATGCTTCTTTCTTGGGTGCCAAGTCACGTTGAGTTCCGGAGCCTTCTGGAGTCTTCTAGATTTGATTCTTTTAGCACTTTTCCCGAATGGTTCCTGGATTTATATAATTTACCAAATCTCCAGAAAAACTGTTAGTGGCACCCTATTCTAAGTTGACATTAACATTTATGCCCTTTTCTCATGTTTAGTTGACTTATAAATATATAGGATAAGATATGTCAACAGTTTTTGTTAAGCCTACAGAAATATTATGATGGATAATCCGCAAGCGCACGGATACCGGTGAGCACTTCACCCGGGGAGATGGGTTTTAATATCGTATCCACAGGGAGATAGGATGGATGTATCGGTTGACTAGGGATGGCAGTAGACTACTTTATGAGACTTTGATGGTATGGCACATACTTTAACAGGGGTAAGCCAAATGATAATATAATGATAATTTAGACAGGTAGAGGCACACGTGGAGCATAGAACATACTACTTCCTAGTCAGATTAGAATTGGATTTACTTAAGAGGCACAAATTCTATGTAGTATACAAAGACTTAGTTATTCATCTATTCTATTGTAGCATATCATCACATATAGCATAGTCATGGATAAATGTGTGCACCCCGAAGATTACCCAAGAAGATCAAGAGCGAAACTTGATCATCCCAAGAACCATTATCGACTAGTCTTATGCTCGGGGGATGGATTGCAAAGGACTCAATAGGCCTGTCACACCTACGATCTACCACACGACCCGGATCATAAGGTGAATCCGCAAGTAAATCATATCTAAGCACCATGCTTACATACTTTCTACTACCTAGCATATGCGCATAATATACTAGGAGCTCTACGAATAAGTGCGTGAACTTATCATTAATCATGACTATATCAAAAATACTACTAGAACAAAGTAAGAACTTAGCAACTGCACACATAATATTGAAATAACACACAGTCATTGAGAAACAATATAAGAACTGGATCTTGATGACTTACAGATCTGGAACTGGAGCAAAGCTCAACTCTACTTGAATCTGACTTTCTATCTAGAACTAGGTTCTAGATCTAAGAACTAGATCTAGAACTATGAAGTAGCTATCCTATCTCTTGTGTATCCTCTTCTTCTCTTGCCTTGGCGTCTTGATCTGATAATGATCTCCTTAATGATCCCCTTTGCCAGGGGGGTCTAGGGGCTGCTTATATAGTCCGAAGGAGGTAATCCGTCACCGTAGGATCAAACCGACCTAAACATGTGGTTTAGATCGATCCTCATAGGCGGTGGAGGAAGGTTCCAGAGGTAGGGCTGAGGTGGTGCCTGGGGGGGCGGTCGGCCCCACCACAGGGCCGGTCGGCCTGTGGTGGGCCCCATGTGGGCCCCACCTTCACGTGGTGTCTTCTCGTTCCTTCTAGATGCTGATTTTCTTGGAGATCACGTTGGTTAAGTTCGGGAGTCTTCCGGAGCCTTCTAGACTTGATTCCGTACATATTTTCTGAATAGTCCCTGAAATTATACAATTCACCAAAACTCTAGGAAAACTATTAGTGACACCCTATTCTAAGTTGGTATTAACAATTATGCCCTTTTCTCATGTTTGGTTGACTTACAAATATATAAGATAAAATGTGTCAACAAACTCCCCCAAGCTTACCCTTTGCTAGTCCCTAGAAAAGCTATGCTATAGCAGGATCAGGAGTTGCTACAACGCTTTCATGCCTCAAAAGTACTATGGTTTTCAAAAATAAATTCTCCTCAACAAAATTGCTCCATCTTACCTTTAACCATGGTGCGTAGCCTTTTCATAAATCTTAAGCCATTAAAAGACTGAACAATCAAGTCAAGCAGTATATCTCAAATTCTTTGATCAACTATCATCCTGGGGCTTTGCATAATTTTTTCAAATAAAACTCAGAGATCCTGTGTATGACCCTCTCAAGTATGGAGTCACATTTGGCAAGATATGTATGGTGGGATGATAGTGTTGAATGGATGAGGGTGAAAGGTAGTAAGCCTTTAGCCTTTTCCTAGTATCTTTTCTTTTTCTCAAGCTCTTGGACTACATCTCCCTTTCTAAGACTTTAAGATCTGGGCTTTCCATTCTTGGAGAGGTGGGCTCTACTCGCCCCGGACTTTTGTCCATTTTTCTCTCTCCTTAGAGATGTGTGCTCTTCTCGCCCTCGGACTTGTGTCCATTATTCATCTCTAAATTTATAATTTAGGGAGGTAGGCCCTTCTCGCCTAGTATGACACTTGTCCTTTTCTCTCCCTCTCTCATCTCACTTTTTTTTTCGAATGTAGCCCCAGAATCTTTTTGACATAATGAGAGAGACATATCCAAGAGTTGCATGAGCTATTTTATAACATGGCTTGTGGCTTGATGGATTATGGAGAATGCGTACTTCCGGGTTAGAAGCAGCATAATTGGTGGAGTGGAATGATCTTGATGTGTATGACAAGCTCTCAAGGATCATAAACATAGGAACTCATCATGTAAGATTTTTCATTATTTTAAAAGGAAAACCAAATCAAGCATCTCTAGAAATATGATAAACAGCAACTCAACTTTTCATGAATCATCTTTCAAAGCCTAGACTCAGATTAAGCATGTACTTCCCACGGGTTTAGGGTTTAGAGCGAATTAAGCATTTAAAGCTTTAGGAGAATCTAGGTCTGAAAACTAAGTATTTAAAAGGAATTACGGCGGAGCAACTATTCATCATTTCCAAGCATAAATCATCAAGATCATTATTAAAGAGAAAAAACCAACTAGCAGACTCTAGTATTTATTCACACTAAGACTTTTAACTAAGACTCTTTAACTCTAGGCAAACATATAACTAGCTAGTATTAAAAACATAGGATAATTATACTTATCGTGATAACTGGGGGTGCTCTCCCCCAAGCTGGATCTTGAAGTAGTCCTTGATTCGTCCTTGGAACTTGCTTGCCTTCAGGTCTGCCTTAATTTCTCCCTGTAAATATTAATCTCGCACATACCCGAAGGAACAAATTCTAGGATTATGTTGTGAGCCTTCATGTGCCCACTTCTTTTTGGATATTTTTATATGCAAAAGGGATGCTAAAACAAAAACATGTGAATGCAATATTTATTTTATGCCACCACAGTACGGAGTACATGGGGCCTTAAGGAACAAATGCAAATGCAGAAAACATATTTATGGTCTTTTTCTAATGCAGGTATAGGTAAGTAAATATGCTAAAGGAAATATGCTAATTTAAATATGCAGCGTAGAAAAATAAATATCCAGATAAATACCGAGTTACCCCTCGGTGAGAGTTTCGAGTACTTACTCCCATGGCGTGCTGTCATCTATGACACCTCGTCGGAATGTTGTGTCTGGTATGGTGCCTTCAATGATCTCGACGAGTGGCGTAGATGCGGTAGCCGATAATTGATCAATTGGTGACGCGGGTAGTGGTTGGTCTTCTGAAGGTGTACTCTTATCTTTCTTCCTCCAAACTTGTTTCTTCAGTGGAGACCTTTCTGAGGTAACAGGTCCAGAGTTCTTGACTGGTAGGAGCTGAGCGGACTTCTCTTTAATCTCTTCTTCAATATTCTTGATGTCCGTCAACTTCGTGTTCAACTTGCGTTGCAATTTCTGAAGGCGTCTCCGCGTCTTGTTCTTCTTGGGCTGCTCAGAGTTAGTATAAGTATTAAAGTAGCAGCGTACCTTCTCAGTTTTGAACTGGAAGTGGATCTCACCCATCCTGATGTAGATGATCGCTCTTGTGGTGTTCAGGAATGGTCTCCCAAGTACTATGGGGGGGGATCTTGCTCTTCATCTCCCATGTCCATGACTACAAAGTCAGTTAGGACATAGTGATCCTTTATCTTGACAGGTACATCTCGTGCAATTCCCTCCGGGAATCAGTGTGATTGGTCCGCCATCTGCAGCATTATATAGGTGGAATACAAAGGCAGATCACCGTATATTAATTCATAAGTTACCTTAGACATTAAGTTGATGCCCGATCCCATGTCGCAGACAACTCGCGGGAAGTTCCATTGATTGATGGAGCAGTGGATTGATGGCACTCCAGGGTCATCTAGCTTTGGCAGCAGTGGTGAAGAGAACAGGTTCTCGTTTTCTGATTGAATCGTGTTGATTATCCAAACTTCCTCCACGTGTGGTCGAGGTTGATTGTTCTTCTTGTTCCTCCTTCTATCTCTCTTGAAACTTCAGCTGGTGCTACGGGTGCTGCAGAGGTTGCAGGTGCCGTAGGTGTTTTGGCTGATGATCTTGCTGCGCCCTTCGGATATGGTGGATCAGTTGTTTGCTTGCCGCCCCTTGTTCGGATATTAAATACCTGCTCAGGGTTAGTGGCAACAGGCCTAGCAGCGGATAGTTTTGATAACTTTGATTCTAGTCTAGCATTAAAAGCAACTTGATCTTTTAAGACAACAGAGAAATTATCCATTTTAGCATTTATATCTTCTAGAATCTTATCATTAGCAACTAGCTTCTTGGAGAAATTATCATTAATTCTAGCCTGTTCTTCGATTAATTCTCGTAGTGAAGGTTGCTTGGAATTATTACCTGTATACTTACCTGCGTAAGTTGGTTATGGTTGTAGGTCTTTTTCTTGGGTTGGTGCTGTCTTATGGACCACCAAGCTTGAATTTGAAGAACTCATGTAGTCTTGTAAAGCTTGTCGATCCTTCTTGTAGTTGGCTCGTTCCTCAAGCCAGTTCAACAGCATGTCCATCCCAGTTGACACTGCCTTCAATTCTTCATCTTCTTGTACTTCTTCACTCTGATGACAGTGTTGAATGTCTTTCTGGGTCCAGCCTTGATTCTTTGAGATCTTTTGCATGAGTATGTCGGCTTTTCTCGGAGTGAGTGACAAAGATGATCCTCCAGCAGTCGCATCCAGATGCTCACTTGCTTTTTGGTTTAGTCCATGGTAGAATCCTTGTAAGAGCATCCATTCTTCCATTCCATGATGAGGGCAATCTGATATGTACTCTTGTAATGCCTTTGGAATTGATTCGCCTTTCTACTGCTGGAAGTTGGTGATTTTTCCATGTAAGGCATTGGTTTCGCCTGTGGGGAAAAACTTTGCTAGGAAGGTAGTAGAACATTTATCCCAGGCGTTTATTTCTTTTTCATTGGAGTAGAACCATTGTCTCGCTCTTCCCATTAGTGAAAATGGGAATAAGCGGAGTAGGATCTTGTCCATGGGAATGTTCTTAATGGAGATGGTGGCGCCTATCTCCAGAAAGTTCTGGAGATGAGTGCTTGCATCTTCATGTACCTTTCCACTGAATGGATTAGCTTGCACCATGTTGATGAGGCTAGCCTTGAGCTCGAACTCATGGTTGATTTGAAGTGTTGGTCCAGTGCGAATGTTCTTGATGCTTGGAGCAGAGAACTCAAGCAATGTCTTCTCAGGCATGGCTTCAGGAACTTGGTGTAAAGCTTGGTTGATTTGACTCAGATGATCGAAGTGTGGTGAATCACAATCAAACCTGTTAATACCCTTCAAATAAGATTGAAAAAGACAAACAAGGGTAATTCTGTTCAAGCAGAGGTGCCAAATTACAACGTCATCATAAAGTATCTAGCATCGATTTTCAAAAGGTAGCCATCCAATCTTCCCCGGCAACAGCGCCAGAAATACTTGTTGGTATTTGTTAAGCCTACAGAAATATTATGATGGATAATCCGCAAGCGCACGGATGCCGGTGAGCACTTCACCTGGGGAGATGGGTTTTAATATCATATCCACAGGGAAGATAGGATGGATGTATCGGTTGACTAGGGATGGCAGTAGACTACTTTATGAGACTTTGATGGTATGGCACATACTTTAACAGGGGTAAGCCAAATGATTATATAATGATAATTTAGATAGGTAGAGGCACACATGGTGCATAGAACATACTACTTCCTAGTTAGATTAGAATTGGATTTACTTAAGAGGCACAAATTCTATGTAGTATACAAAGACTTAGTTATTCATCTATTCTATTGTAGCATATCATCACATATAGCATAGTCATGGATAAATGTGTGCACCCCGAAGATTACCCAAGAAGATCAAGAGAGAAACTTGATCATCCCAAGAACCATTATCGACTAGTCTTATGCTCGGGGGATGGATTGCAAAGGACTCAATAGGCCTGTCACACCTACGATCTACCACACGACCCAGAGCATAAGGTGAATCCGCAAGTAAATCATATCTAAGCACCATGCTTACATACTTTCTACTACCTAGCATATGCGCATAATATACTAGGAGCTCTACGAATAAGTGTGTGAACTTATCATTAATCATGACTATATCAAATATACTACTAGAACAAAGTAAGAACTTAGCAATTGCACACATAATATTGAAATAACACACAGTCATTGAGAAACAATATAAGAACTGGATCTTGATGACTTACAGATCTGGAACTAGAGGAAAGCTCAACTCTACTCGAATCTGACTTTCTATCTAGAACTAGGTTCTAGATCTAAGAACTAGATCTAGAACTATGAAGTAGCTATCATATCTCTTGTGTATCCTCTTCTTCTCCTGCCTTGGCGTCTTGATCTGATAATGATCTCCTTAATGATCCCCTTTGTCAGGGGGGTCTAGGGGCTGCTTATATAGTCCGAAGGAGGTAATCCGTCACCGTAGGATCAAACCAACCTAAACATGTGGTTTAGATCGATCCTAATAGGCGGTGGAGGAAGGTTCCAGAGGTAGGGCTGAGGTGGCGCCTGGGGGGCCGGTCGGCCCCACCACAGGGCCGGTCGGCCTGTGGTGGGCCCCATGTGGGCCCCGCCTTCGCGTGGTGTCTTCTCGTTCGTTCTAGATATGTGTCAACACTCGTCATTGATGTAGGTGTCATCATCATCATCATCATCATCATCATCATCATCATCATCATCATCATCATCAGGTATGTCATCTAGATCTGGTTCTGGCACAGGTATAGCAGTTTGAATAATGTTGGCATCTCCAGTCACTCCATCGAGGTCATTCCTTGTCCAATTTGTCAACTCCCTAAGCTGGCTACAAATGTCCATGTCCTCCGCACCTACATTGACTGAGTCAATATCAATCTGTCCATGCTGTTCAGTTTCTCCTTGTTCTGGCATGGAAAATAAGGTCCTAGGCTTCATTCTAACAACACTTCTCTAGTTAGGTTTATTTGCACATTTCACATAAAAAACCTGCTCCACTTGAGTCCCCAGAACGTCGTATATCGATGACGACTTGTATCAATACTATAATCCCATATTGATCCTTACTGAACCCTCTACTTTTACTCTTGGATGCGGTAGGAACATCAAACCAATCACACTCAAACAATATGATTTCTTTTTCAATAGGGAAATCTAGTGCGATTACCTTCTTAAGCACACCGTACCAATCCATATTGCTCGCTTTATCATCACCCTACACTAGAACTCCTGAATTTTGTGTATTATAGTTGGCCTCTATAGTAGCCATTCAGAAAAAAAAATCATGAATTACGCATTTGTTGAAAACCTGAGCCACATAATGAGGACCCTGTGAAAGGTCATATAGCTTTTCACTGATCTTCCGTTCTTCATAAAGTACCTTAGCCTATGCGCAAGAAAAAAAATAAGAACTAAAATATTTTAAAAGTGGACAACTGCAATATTTTTTGTCATGAATATTATAACATTACTCACCTTATGTTCAAACCATCCAACAAAATGCTCCATGTGATGCTTATCAACACCTTGTGCGCTAGTTGTTTTCAACAGCGCCTTATGCTCACTATACATTTTTTTGGGAAAACAATATTACTATACATTCAACTATAAATAATGTAAAAACACAAAAAAAATTGTTTCTAACAGTTTACTTGATCCATCTCAGTGCCTCATCACAGTTTGATAACATATAGTGCCGCATCTGCAACATTTCAGATTTAGGAAGATGTTGTAATTTGCAGTCTTTCTTACTGTAGTCGATGCTGCCAAGTATGCTAGCCCAGCCAGTGGTTCATTTACCACACTCCTCTCATGGCGCATTGGCCGATCCAGCTTCGTTTCAATGTCTTCTAGGAAGCGAGAGCATAATGTCATACACTCCTCTAAGATATATCCCTCTGCTATCGAACCTTCTGGATGTGCCTTGTTCCTAACATATCCTTTAAGTGTACGTAGATACCTCTCGATTGGGTACATCCATCGATAACACACTGGTCCACCAAGTTTAGCCTCCTCAGCTAAATGAACCAGCAAATGCATCATAATGTCAAAGAATGCTGGTAGGAATATCGTCTCAAGCTTACATAAAGTCTCTGTAATTGAAGAGCATAGTGTTTCCATGTTAGTTTGCACCAGCTCCTTTGAACACAACACATTGAAAAACCTGCTAAGCTCAATCAATGGTCTAGCAACAGCTTCAGTCAAGATATGCCTTGCAACTAAGGGAAATAGTTTCTGCAAAATAACATGATAGTCATGTGATTTTAATCAAGAAACCTTACATCCATTCACATCCACACATCTCTTTATATTAGACATGTAACCATAAGGCATCCTCACTCCTTCTAAGAATGTGCATAGCATCTTCTTCTGGTCCCTGTCTAAGGAGTACAATGATGGTGGCAAAGTATACTTTCCATTCTCCACCACTGGATGCTCATCTTGCCGTATCCCAAGATGTTGCATGTCAAGCCGCGCCTTTTCACTATCCTTACACTTACCATCTATGTGAAGCAACGTCCCAATAATGCTTTCAAAGATATTTTTCTCGATGTGCATAACATCCAAGTTATGCCTTACAAGCAATTTTCCTGGTAAGGAAGCTGAAAAAATATACTCTTCTTTCTCCAGTTGTGCCACCTAATGTCTTCTTCATGTTGCTTCCTCTTCTTTGTTGCTGTCCCAAATTTTGGTTGCTCAAAACTTTCATACTGTTGTAGAACCTGAGCACCGGTCAGTGGCACAAGTGCCTCCCTCATCTCTGTCATGTTGTTGAAGCTGCTTTTGCTCTTGCGCCACCTATGGTTCTGAGGGAGAAATCGACGATGACCCATGTAACAATGCTTCGACCCAAATTTCAACCATAAGTACTCTGTATCTTTGTGGCAGTATGGACATGCAAACTTTCCTTTAGTACTCCAACTGATAGCATGGCATAGGCAGGGAAGTCATTTATGGTCCACAACAGAAGGGCATGAAGAGTAAAATTCTCCTTCTCATTCTCATCCCATGTTTCAACACCTGTCACCCATAACTCTATCAGCTCATCAATTAGGGGTTGCAAATAGACATCAATGTTGGGGGTGCGCCTTAGGATACCTAAGGCTAGGGACCCCCATGTGTATAAAAGGGACCCAAATAAGGGGTATAAGGGCGTATTTGTAAGGGCCAAGGACCTGATTGTAACATCCAAGGACTCAATTGTAATAGTTAAGGACCCAAATGTAATATTCAACCCCACTGATGGAAATCATATAAACAACCACCTTCTCTCTCCTAGGGTTTGAAGGGGAGGGCACCTCCTCTTCCTATAAATAGGACCCAAGGGGTGGAGGAGGGGGAGGCTCCTCTTGCTATAAATAGAACCCAAGGGGTGGAGGAAGAGGAGGAGGCTTGACCTTTGTGTTTATTGGTTTCTTGTTCAATTGTCTCAAGTGCTTTCATCATTCCTCCCTTTGTGTCTGTTTGGGATTTTCGAAATCAGTGGGATTTCAAAAATCCCAAACAGACACAAAGGGAGGAATGATGAAAGCACTTGAAAATCCGTGGGATTTCGAAAATCCCAAACAGACACAAAGGGAGGAATGATGAAAGCACTTGAGACAATTGAACATGAAACCAATGAACACTAAGGTCAAGCCTCCTCCTCTTCCTCCACCCCTTGGGTTCTATTTATAGCAAGAGGAGCCTCCCCCTCCTCCACCCTTTGGGTCCTATTTATAGGAAGAGGAGGCGCCCTCCCCTTCAAACCCTAGGAGAGAGGAGGTGGTTGTTTATATTATTTCCATCGGTGGGGTTGAATATTACATTTGGGTCCTTAACTATTACAATTAAGTCCTTGGATGTTACAATCAGGTCCTTGACCCTTACAAATATGCCCTTATACCCCTTATTTGGGTCTCTTTTATACACATGGGGGTCCCTAGCCTTAGGTATCCTAAGGCGCACCACCAACAGTAGCCCCTCAACTATTTGGTCTTGGCCGGTACAACAAGACCTAATAGTTGTTCCTGTTTAAAAGAGGCCCAACACAACGTAGACTTTGATTGTAAAAGGAATGCCCTCTACAACCTTCCTGTGTGCACCTCACTAAAAACTCCATCCCAAAAACCCAGTGGGAAAAAAGGTATGGAGAAAAGAGTATGCACATTCTCGAGTTTACATGCTCTAACTCCAAATTACATGTCTCTAAGTGTCTTGAAAGATGAGCTTCATTCCGGAGTTTCATTCTTCAGCCTTGATTAGGAGACCTTGCTTCAAGAGTTGATGTAGTTGTCGCTAAAGGCAGCTCCAAAATCCTCAAGCTTTCTCTCATGAACACCAGGCAACTAGGATGGACTGGTCCTCCAATACACCCCCGTCCCTCTTGCCTGGTGTTCGTGAGAGAAACTCCATACGTATTGTAAGTGGTCTGGTTGAGCCCCTCAGGCTGATAGAGCGGATGACTTGAGGTTGATGAGGACGATGTCGAGGTTGATGGCCATGTCGAGGATGATATAGATTCCTAGGATGTGTCCCTTGAGGTGATGTCGAGGTCAATAGAGATTCCAGAGGCGAGCCCCTTGTGCTGTCGTAGAGGTAGATCATGATGTCGAGGTTGACAGAAATTCTGGTGGTGAACCCCTTGAGGCGGTGTTGATGTTGATATAGATTCCGTGGGCGTGCCCCTTGTGCTGTCATTTCTGGAAATACCAAGTCGAAGGCTTCGAAGATGAGAATGGACCCCAAAAGTTCAGCATTCTTTCTTTTTCTTAGATTATAGAAACTTTTAGTTTCCCAGAACTTCTCAGATTCCTGGAATTGACCTTTTCCTTAAAGAACACAAAAACAAAGAAAAACAGATGTTGCACGAGGACTTTACTTCTACGAGGGTCATGTAATCTTTTAAAGCAAGAAAACAGGCAGCCTCGTGTGTTAAGATTCTGAGATTTTGGTCCTTAGATGGTTAGAAAAATCCCCATTAGCTTGCCTTGCTAGCTTCGGTCATTTGTTCAAGCAGCAGCCCCTAGCCTCTGGTAATAAATAGCCTCGAGGAAAGATTCTGTTGTTTGAGAATATGGATCTCTTCTTAAGTTTCCACGTTTCCCCGCAGTTGAGCAAAGTTTCCATACTTGAGGAATGATAGTCTCATGGTGTTTCTCCTCCTTTAGCTGGTTCATTACTCGAGGCTAGCTGTGCCTCCAAAGTGACATCTGAAAACTATTACTAGCTTCGAGTGGAACCAAAGATGTAGCGGCTGTGAGAATGAGCCCCGTTGGCTTTGAGATGGTGTATTCTCACAATAGTGAACTTGTGAAGTCTTCATCCTTGGGCCTCGAAACAATAAGATTCTAGTTTCTCACTTTCCTGCATTCTTCTCAGATTCCCGAAAGATCCGACTTCATAGAACTTTGCCCTTTCCTGAAACATCTCAAAAGTAACAAAAATCTATGTTGAGGTGCCTCAAGATTGTTGCATCTTTTCTTAACCATCACATGAGAATGGATATATCAAGATAATATATTAGCAATATTATAGAAGTAAGAAAAGTTTCCAATAGCAAGGTTGAGCTCCTCGAGCCTTCAAGTTGTGTAATTTTAAGATTCCAAGAAAGAAAATAGAGCCCCTTAGCCCACAAGGTGGTACTCAAAGCTACTCATCTTTGAAGCATGATCGGAGTGATATCACCCATTGACCAGTTTCCATGAAAGATTATCTTTGACACTTGAAAAATTTGTCATGAATGAAAATAAATTGGAGATAGATCGGCAAAACTTGTTTCAAGTTTTGTGGATTTATGCGAGATGGCGGGAAAGCCGTGGTTGATACTGCAACTCTTGGTTGCTTGAACCTGCAATCAAGCTCAAGGTCATAACATTTTGATATCAAAGTGTTTATGAAACTTTTTTCGAACACACACTACAGTAAGCTTCAAGTTTTGTGAAACAATGTTAGATTTATGATATCTCACTTTTCAAAATAAACTAGAAATAAACTGGTCATGTATCAAGCTTCCTTTGTAATTCCTGAAGCGTTAGTTTTTCCAGAAGTAAGATTTGTAATGACAGATATTTTGCATGTAAAATGGTAACAACATGTTTTGAAAAAATGTCACCCTCCCCACCTTGCCATTCTCATGCGAAATATGTTGAAGATTTTTTTCCCTTTTTTGTGAAAACTTCTGAATTGCGTATAAGTCGACAAAACTCAGTTCAAGAGTTTTGTGGACTTATGCCTTTGTGGCATTATTGCCCTGGTTGATATCGCAACCCTCAGTTGCTTCAACCTACTTGAGTTTTTGTGGAAATTCAGTATTATCAAAAGTTCTATGATTTTATAAAATTATGAAATGACATGTTTTTCAAAAAATATAGTTCCTCTTTGAGTTCTCATTCAGAATTCTTGTGTTTCCCAGAATTCATATAGCTTTGGATTTCATGGCTACAACTTGTTGTTGTCTTGATGCCATTTTTTTATTTTTTCCGTGCAACTTGTTGTTGCTTTATTTGGGAATCACGTTTTGGGATAATGACCGCAACTTGTTGTTGCCTCGAGCCTTTTCTCGGAATTGTCCCCTCTGGATTGGGATTCTCATAACTCTTTTGGGATCGATGCCACAACTTATTGTTGTCTCTGGCCTTTTTTCGGAAACATCCCCTCTGGGTTGGGATCAAGGCCACAACTTATTGTTGTCTCAGGCCTTTTCTCGGAAACATCCCCTCTGGGTTGGGATCGAGGCCACAACTTATTGTTGTCTCAGGCCTTTCACATTGGAATGTAAATATGGGAAGTAAGTATTTGAAAGAAATACTGCAGAATAATATAAACTTGTTTCCTTATAATGTAATGTTTCTGATTCATGTATGAGATGTATCCATGCAATGCTTATGATGCATGCTAATGCACATGAATGAAATGCTTGGATATGCATAGATTTATCTTGTAGTAGAGAGGAGTGCTCAACAGAATAACGTCCTGGATCGTCTTGATCAGCTTCCAAAGGTTATAACTTGATGAATACAGATAGAGATGATTCCAATGAACGATGAAAGCCAAGTGTTGAGATAATTCCAATAAATGACAAGACTCAAATGTTCATCTGAACCGAAATGTCATGTCCCAATTCGATGAAAACCAATATTCATTGGTGAGGTCCTGTAAGTTAGCAAGAAAAGTTTCTAAGGAGTAGAAGCTTCTAAGCGTAGCCCCTTAGGACTCTGGAAAAAAATTCTAACATAGCAAGAACTTCTAAAGAAGATGATAGTATGTAAATATGGTTAAATAATAAATTATTGTAAAGGATACACCCACTTTGTAGAAGCTTGCAAAATTATGCTGGCCAGTTCAGCAAGCTTCGACCGCGTGCATGACATCACATGCATAATTGCTTGCTTTCTAGACGCGTGCATGTTCTAGCTTCACATCAAATGCAAGAGGGGTTTTTCACATGCATGCAGGAAATTGGGAATGGTGCCAGTTCTCCGTTTGCTATTCGAGGGTTATGAAAGTGCTTGAAAGATATATTAGCAGGTTCTGCCAACTTTGAGGTTGTGTTTAGAGCTGTAGAGCATATGTATCGATGCTTCCGGTTTCGTGACCTTGATTCAGCTAGTGCAGTGCGGTTGTGATGCTTACTAGCCCCGAGGTAGTGACCATTTGTTCCAAGATTTCCAAGATTTAGAAACTCGAGATCCCGAGATTCTGCTCGTTTCGAGATTGCGCTCGAGGTTGGCGAGATTCTGAAATTCTGCTGATTCCGAGATTTCGCTCGTTCCGAGGTTATGAGATTCCAAAATTTCGCTCATTCCGAGATTCGGCTCATCATTCTGAGATTCTTCTTGTTCTGAGATTTCGAGATTCTTTGCAGTACGTGCACCGAGAATTTGTAATTTTAGAGCATGCATGGATTTTGGAACGGGGATCAGCTATTTAGCTTGCTTGAGTTTCCTGGCTTTTAGCAGCTTTGAGTATTTTTTTTAAGAATTAAGTCCTGCTATAATATTATAGGAAATCACCCTCGGGAGAACAAAAAGTTTGTTTGAAGATCTTTTTCAACAACTTTGAGGATTCAAGAATTTTCCAAAAACTTTGAGGACTCAATTTTTTTCTACTCGAGGCTCGTAAAAGATAAAAATTGGTAAAAACATAAGATGTGCATTTGGAAGTGTTGTGTTTTTGCAGGAAAACATGGACAAAAGGGACGGAGTTACAACGAGTTCAAATGGACAAATAAGGAGTTCCGTTCGTGTTCAAGTGCAAGCCGAATCTAGTCCTAAAGGTGGCAAGGACTAAGGTGCTACGATGAAACATTCCCGAGGACCAAGACGAAAAGACCGGAGTTCATACGACAAGATCCCTTATCTTGATCGCGGGGATAATGACGTCTAAAACCCACATGCGAAGGAGTAAAAAGTCAAAATATCGAGAAATACCACAAGGAGGAAGATGGGTCGGAGTGGGCCAGGGGTCCAAACCCTTGAGATTTGGAGATACCCATGAGATCAACTCAACCTGATATTTGCGCAGCTCAGAACAGCATGATCTTCCGATGCAGATTCGGGGACTTAAATGACCTCCAATAGCAAACCGTTGAATACCAAAGTTGTCGCCCTTGTTGAGAGCTTCGATTTGAACATATGGAAGGTCCAATTCGGATCGGGGAGCTAGAAGATATGGCCCTCGAAATACCTACTGCGCAGACAAGTCTGAAATCAGACAGATTATCTTCCGAGGCCGTTTTGGGGATCTTATCTTCGTTTCTAAGGAAAGCAATGAATACCAAAGTTGGAGATAATTTCGTGCCACACAATCTAGATACCGAATTTGTATTATTTGGAGTCCGAACGTGGGAGATATGATGTCGGAAAGAAAAGACTGCAAAACAGGAAATTCTGAACGAGGCTGATTTTATGGAAACTAAGTTTGCTTTGCTCCTAAACAAGATCCCGTGCAAGGAAAGGTAGAGCACGCCCCAAGGCTCTCCAAGGGCATAAGTACAACCCCCTAGACGTCCAAGGGAGGGGGATCCATCCATCCAATCATTCTACCGACGCCCATTCACCAGAAAGCCGCCGCCGCAAGATGGGGGAAAGAGTTAGATGAGTTCGTCGTAAGGATCAACGCCGGTGGAGGGAAGGAAGCAAGAGGAGGACCCCAAGCTGTCGGCCTAGGGGTGTTCCCAAGCCTCCTCACCGCCATCTTCATCGACGACGTTCTCCGGAGTCTCCATCACCCCTATGTGCTTCAATTCGTGTAAGATGATGGGGTAATGTCTCCGTTCATCCCTAGGGTTAGATGGATCTTTGATATGTAATCGCTACATGAACCCTATGCCTTGATTCTTCACGGTCTATGTCTTTGCAAATGCTTGATTTACATATGTGTGCACAACATGTGATATTAGTAGGGTTTGTGGTAATCGTGGTGATTAGCTTAACTCTATAGATGCTTAGATGTAGATGCGTTAGCGAAGTGATCTATTACCTTCGCGTAGTGACATGTACGAGAGAAGGAAAAAGGCCTAGCGACCGCATAACCGCCGTGAAGCTAGAGAAGGCAACACCTCTTCCATGTAGTAGATGCATGTCTTTGTGATCCTAGACCCTAGGGAGGGAACACTTATCCACTTTAATCTCTCTCTTGTGCCAACCTTTGCCATCTAGTTTAGCCTTAGATCAACATAGGTTAGATTGCTTTTTCTTTAGATTAATATCTCTTTCAAAAGCTTTCCAATCAACTAGATTAGTGCTAGATTAAACGCTAGTATATCCCTTGCTCCGCGGATTGACAAGAACCTTGGGGATCCCCCCTTGGTGAAAAAGGCACCAAGTCACCCATGTGCTTGCGGTGAACTTCAACACGTTTTGAACTATCAACACTTTTATTTATCGGCTTTGAGGTCTTCCTGATGTCTCTTCGGCTTTTCTCTGACACGTGTCAAAAAATGGTGTCAACACATGCCCCCTAGTTTCGGAGCAAGATATTGCTCCGAAATTCTCTCGTCTTCAGCTTTTTTTCTTCAAATCGAATCATAACCAACGAATAAATTTCTTGACGAACTTTGAGTTATAAATATCAACTCCCTTGGCCTTTTTTCTGCATATGTAACCTTTTGTTGGTCATTAGTGTCTGAGTTGACCAGTTTTTGTATTTAATCTTCTGTTCAAAATTGATGGCTCTCTGGATCAGGATTTGTCGATGACAATCGTTGAAATTCTCCTTTTCTGTTAACCCTTAGTTTTGGAAACATCAAATTACCATCAGTGAGCTGAAATGATTGGCCGATCGATTGTTCTTATTTTCTCCAAGATCGTTCATGGCTTGTGCCAAGCCGCTTGAGGCATACTATCTGCTGGAAAGAACAGCCGATTCCAATTTTTAGCCGATTACGATTAGAGAATGATGGATTGACTCTGCAATGCTTTTCCATCTTGTAGTTTGCGGCTTTTCCCTTTGCACATGCGGATTATAAAACTTCTGACTGTCCTTCTGCCTCTGCTTTGGATATTCTGGATTTCTACCTATCGATGCTTGATTCGAACATGTGATCTTGTCTTGTTTCTTCCCTTGTAAAACTTACTTCTTTACCCATAGGCTTGTTGAGGGAAGATTATCCATGGCATGTGCTCTGCAGTTTGTCGACATAGAGGATCCCTAATCTTAACTTATTGGTGCTGGCCTTGTTTCTTGGGGAACGTATCACTGAGTCAATGTCAGTTTCTTGAAGGCTGAGTCATTCACGTTGCGTCTATTCCTCTTTGACTGAATACTTTGATCGGCCTATAAAATGAACCATCTCTATCTCTCTTCTTGTACCTTTGTTGCAATGTCTTCCTCTTCTGTGAATCAGGTTTTTTGTTTTTGTCTTTGTATCTCTCTATGGACTTCATATGATAATTATCCTTCTCTTCTTCCCAGTCTCCCAATCGTGAGGAGGTAGAAAGGGTCCTGACGAGCATCAATGCTCATGGTGCGAATCAACAAGTGCTAACGTCAAGGCAGAAGCGAGGTCTTCGACTTGTTATCTCCACAGATGAGAAAAACTTGGAAGCTCTGGAAACTAGGAGGGCACTCCTTCTTGAGGATTTGAATAAAGTAGAGGGTGAAATAGACATCACCAAGATGCAATTATAGAAGGCTAAAGATTTAGAGAAATCTTGATGTAATTTTCCTTTAGCTGATGTGATCGGCTTTCAATAAATTTCAGCCGGTGTAATCAACTTTTGCTTTATTGTGTTTCATCTAGAAGACAATCGTCTGTATAGCTCGTGCCTTTTTCTGAATGATTTCTTTTTTCTGACAGTATGCACCGCTTGCCTCGTGATCTTCCTGAATCATGGCAGATGAATGTTTCCTACCTATTCTTGAATGCCATCAATCCTTTAATGCCAACATGTGGCTCCGAATGTCTTTTCCATGCATCCCTCCTATAAAACTCAGCTGATAATCCAATGGTTTTTCACTTGTTCCCTTTCGTAGGCTTCCTTTTCCCTTTTAGCTGAAATATTTCTGGATCGGCTCATTGCTCTTAGGGATGGGAGGCATTTTCCTCTTGGAGTGTATTCAGGAAGACTTAAAGCTTTGTTTGCCACAACAAGCGTCTCCTTGAAATAGTTTTGCTTCATGTCGCTGCCAGTAAGCTTGTTGATGTCTTCATTAACATTGAGGAATACCCCTTTCTCTTTCTCTTCTTCTGAAGTACAGAGTTTTTTCCTCTTAATAGCTTCTAAGCGCTCCTCCCTTTTTTGGGGAAACAAATCACTGGAATCAATGTCAACCTCTGAAAACTGAGCCATTCACGGAAGTATTGTTTCAATTTGACCAGATCTAGTATCTTTTTGATTCCTTCTTATCTTCTTCGGCTTCCATCCCCTCTGGTTTGGGCTATAAATAACAACTGAATGTTCATCGGCTCTCTGTACCTTTGACCATGGCACAAATGCTAGATCTGATAGGATGTAGGCTTTTGTTATTTGAGTGTTCCTTCCTTCCCCTTTCTCACCATGGCTAGAAGAATTCTTGTGAAGTAGTGCAGCGTCACCTCACCTTCTTCGACTCTTCCTGCGAAGCCAGGAGGTTCAACAGCTAAAAGAATCCTTGTGAAAAAGCTTGGGTTCAACGGCTAACGGGAAGGAGCAAGGTAGAATGTCTCGCTGCACCGGTGTCGGAGGAGGAGCGCACCAAGGGGACGACCATCTTGGTTATCAACTCGTGAAGCCCTTGACGGAAGATCACAAATTCTGGGGAAGATCTTTAGTCTTCCGTTTCCTCTTCGCGGCACCCCATCTCTCTCTGGTGTTAATCGATTTAATATCCTCATCATACGAGAGATAGGATAATTATCTTCTAAATTATGTACCCCATTGCTCTTCCATGAAGATGTAAACATGATGTACTGAAATATGAGAGAGTGATATATATATATATAAGGGCGATTGTTACATCAGCCATGATCTGAATCATAAATCAGCTATAAGCGTTTTGAACACTTAATTTTTTCAATTTTTTCCACTAAAGGTGATAACTAAGTATCGGCTATCATCCGAAATCTAAATCGGCTAAAAAGCTAGAAGTAGTAATCGGTTAAGTAGTTAATCCAATTTTCCAACTTCCTTTGGTCTTGAAGAACATTCGGCCTTGTCTTGTTGAAGTCCAATCTTCTTAATCAGCCGATGCATTTTTATGTCTTTTCTTTTATATTTGAGAACTGATCGTTTGGATCGGCTGAAGCTCGAATTCAGACATCTTGAGGAAATCTATCTCTCATACTTTCCCTGATATGCAGATGACTTTATCACAATTCCAATGTGTATCGGCTGCTGCAATATGGAAAGAGGAATCGGCGTTGACTACTTCCATAGAGTCTCTGATCCATTGAATCATGCATTGATGCATAGTAGATGGAATGCACCAATTGGCATGAATCCAATCTCTCCCAAGTAGCAAATTATATGATCCTTTCCCTTTGATGACGAAGAAAGTAGTTGGAAGAGCCTTGCTGCCGATTGTCAGATCTACACAGATAGCACCCATCGCAGATGATGAATTCCCTTCGAAATCAAGTAGCATGATATCGGTCTTGGTTAGGTCTTTCTCACTTTTCCCAAATCTCCGAAGCATTGAGTAGGGCATGAGATTGACCGATGCACCACCATCCACTAGGAGCCTTGTGACTGGCTTCCCATTAACAAGTCCTTTGAGAAACAAAGCTTTCATATGTTGACGCTTTTCCTCATCTGGTTTCTCAAAACTGGCAAGCATTGGATCCAAGGTTAACTGAGCCGATTCCAACTCCTCGTCTGAACTTTCTTCATCTGAGTTGTTTTCAAGAGTCATGAACTCCTTAGGCAGCATGAAGACCATGTTAACATTTGCCATTGGTTGACTTTCTCCCTTGTTATCAAATTTGGGTTTAGGTCGCCAGATTTGGGATCGGGCCTTCTTCTTGTCAAGTGCCTGCTTCTCAATCTCTTTTTGTTGTTCCAATTGTCGCAAGCGCTGGACCCTCCTCTTCTGAGACTTGGTCAAACCTTCTAGACATCATCTAGGTTGATGAACTTCGTGTTGGCTTTTGTCCTCGTATGAAGCATTACGCCTTTCCGGATTCCTTGCCAATACGTCTTCGGCAGGGACCCTGCTGTCAGCATCTCTTCTAGCCAATCGGAGTTTGTCCGATTTTCTTTGAACTTGCCTCCTAGCCGATCGTACACACTAATCCTGCCCCCTAGCCGATCATGCACTGGGATCCGTTGATCGCGAAATTCTCGGTTGTTGTGCATTGCTGGCCTATTTCCTCTATCATCAAAACATGCCCTTTTGGAAGATTGTCCATCAGAATAAAACCATTGCACTCTGGACAATTATCCATTGTTGGAAGTTTAATCCCTTCTTCCCAACAGTATCTAAAGAACGGGCATCTCTAGTGATTTGAATTACGCCTTGCCTACTCTTCTTCTCCTCTGATCCTTTGTTGATGGTGTTGATACTTGCTCAGAAGAAACTGGGATTGAGTAAATTTCCTTGGTGCTCTTGAATTATTTTCTTCAAGTAGTCCTTTGCCTTTTGCTTCTTCTGTTCTTAGCTGAGCCTTGGGATCAGTGACCTTTTTATTCTGAGCCGATTCAGATGTCAACACCTTTGCTTGTGAAGTTGATTCCTTTGTAATTTCCACCATATTAGAAGGGAAAGGATGTTGATCAATCTTCATCGGCTTTCCTGACTTGGAAGGTGTCTCAAATTTAAGCTTCCCTTGATCTATTGTGTTTTGAATCTTTTGACGGAACACCTTGCATTCATCAGTACTATGAGATGTAGCATTATGCCACTTGCAGTACTTGATCTTCTTTAGCTCTTCAGCACTTGGAATAGTGTGATTCTGAGAGAGTTTAATCTGACCCTGCTGAAGAAGGAGATCAAATATCTTGTCAGCTTTAGTTATATCAAAACCGAACTTCTCAGGTTCCTTCTTGCCGGAGGGACATGCAATCGGCTTCCTATTTGACACCCATTTGCAATCGAATCTGTTTGATATTTTCTTCTGATAATTCCTTTGAGGTTCATAAGGTCGTGAAGCGTTTCATGGCTTAGTCGGTGCACCAACTGGCTAATGCTCTCTAACTCTTGTGAAGCATACTTCTCTCTGATTGAAGGCAAGAGTCCTTGAAAAGCCAATTCTACCAGTTGTTTGTCAGTCAAAGATAGGTTGAAGCATTTATTCCTCATCTCTCTGAATCTCTAAATGAAATTTACCACTGACTCATCGTTCCTCTGCTTTAAGCTAGTTAGATCAGTAATTTTCATTTCATGTATTCCAGAGAAGAAATAACCATGGAACTTCTTCTCAAGATCTTCCCAACTTTAAATAGAATCAGCGGTAGTGTTGTAAACCAAGCAAAGGCTGGCCCTGACAGAGAGGATGAGAATAATCGAACTCTTAATGCCTCATTTGATCCTGCATCTCCACATTGAATAATAAATTGGCTGATATGCTCGATAGTGGAGGTGTCATCTTGACTAGTAAACTTGGTGAAATCGGGCACTTTATATCTCTGACGGAATGTAATTTGATCGAAATAAGTAGGGTATGGTGTCCGATACATGTTGGTTTGCTGCTTTGGCTTTAACCTGAATTGACTTTGAATCATGTTTGTAATCTTAGCCATAAATTTCTGATCAATCGGCTGATTATTTGCCGAAGGATTTGGCTGATTCTGCATAATTCCAATTGTTCCTGGCTGTTCATGCATGATTGGCTATGAAGCCAAAGGTGTATGTAAAGCCATATATTGAGGAATCCCAACTAAATGAGGTGCTTTATGCTGAATTCCTTGTTGTATATATTGCCTATTTGGAGTACCTTGTATATGCTTTTCTGGCAATTGATATAGCGAATTCACAGGTTGAGCCATTTGATCCCATAATGCTGCCTGATGCATGGCATTGTTGTATTCCTCTTGTAAATTTGCAGCATAGGTTCTAACTACATAAGCTTGATCAGCTGGGCTCATCTGCTCTGGTGTCAATGGATGATTTATGATCGGTTGACCAGCTGCTACTCCACTAGAAGTTACCTGTGTTGGAGTTTTCTGTATGCTAGAATTCTCTTGAGCCAATTGAATAGGCTTGACCATGTGCATATGAAACGGTTGAATGTCATAATGATGCGCTTTGAGAGTCTTTGGTTCAATGAAAGCAAATGTGATTCCTTTGTCATGCTGCACTGCAGTTCCAATTAGCTCTCCAAACCTTGCTGCATATGGACCAGTAGGAGTTTCTCCTCCCTTTTGAGTTGATTCAGTCGCAACACCTTTCCCATTTGTATCTTTCTCTGAAGGAGACGTTGGTGCATCAGGGATAACAGGTGTGAGACTCAGAGAACTTGAAGGATCACCAATTCCAATCGTGGTTGCTGACAGAATAGGTGCCGTATGAGAAACATCATTTGAAGCAGACTGTCCCGGCTGAGAAGCTGATTTTTCATGGCTAAACCTCATGGCAGCAAAAGTTGGAATTATTGTACCAGGTTGATAATATACTGGTCCTTTGTATCCACTTGCGAGTTCATCTCTGAGTACTTCCTTCACACAATTCTGTATTGTGCTGTTGAAAACATAAGATTGATCAATCAGAGATTGGTGCATAGCTTTTGTCATCATATCTTGCAGCTTCCCAAGATCGGCTTGTACTATCAACTCATGAGGTCTTGGAAGAGGAGTTTTCTTAATAGCTCCTTGCTTGGTTAAGCCGAAACTGCCCATCAATAGCTGACCATATTCTGCCATGCGCTCATTGAACTCAGCTTTGTCTTCTTCACGAAGTTGATCTAATGTGATAGCTTGAGTCTTGTCTGTATCACCATCTTTAGGAAGTTTTGATCCTGACATTGTTGACTAGTTCTTTGTGTCCTACTGGGCGTGCCAAGATGTGTTGACGCAAAAAAAATGGAATAAAGTTCTTCAACGGCAACACGTAACGGATCCCTGGGATGTAACAAGGCGTGCCAGCGACCTGACCTGTTGATCGGCATGGAAAGACAGGAAACGTTAAATATGAGTTAGATCGGCTAGAGAACCAATGTGGGTCTTCAATAAGTAATAGCCCGATCGGCCGATACGACTGTAGAGCGAATCGGCTAGCTGATGTAGCAGCCGAAGTGCAAGTGTGTTCAAAACGGCTAGATTAGCCGATTTGATGATGTAGGCAAAGCGCCAGCAAAAAGCAGAGCAAACTAAGCGCTACGAGACAACACTCAAACCAATCTAGATCAGTTGTATCCTTGTGAAATAATGCAGGAGTGAGGATAGCCGATACGATAGGATCACGAGCTGGATAAATTGGTGATAAAAGCTAAATAAACAAGAAAAGACTTGCTAATCTAGCTGATATCGATAAATTGTGAATAAATCTAGACGAAACCACAGTGATGCGCCCGGAGGTTAAAGCCTAGATATTACTCGGTAAAGCGGTACTCACAAGCCTGCCGGAGGTCGATTGATGCAGCCCGGCGAACTCGAAGGACGGCGCTTGAAGAAACAAGAAAACAAGAAGAAATAAAACTTTTGGTGAAGTCGCCGACTTGTTGAAAAGTAAAGGGTTTTGTGTATATTGGTGTGTACAAACTTTCTCCGACCACGCAGGGTCGCTATTTATGCCCTGAGGACAACTTGACTCCTAGTCGATGACGACAATGTTTACTTGAATCTGAAGAAATAAAACTACCAAAAAATTAATGATTCTTATAGGAATCGGACTCTCTAATACTGACTTTGACCCGATGTCGACTTGTTTGTTGACATGCCTCCGTCTTCTTTCCTTTGGCAAATTCTTTTTCTGCCATGTTTCTCTTCCATCAATCGGCTGATCCCAGATCAGCTGGTCGCTTCTTTCCTTTTATTTATCAGCTTTGAGGTCTTCCTGATGTCTCTTCGGCTTTTCTCTGACACGTGTCAAAAAACGGTGTCAACAGTACTGAGAGTTAGGATAAATTTATTGCACCTTTGCCTTCTGTGAAAACAGCTAGGCAGAACCTCGGTTACAGAATTTTTCGAGCATGATAACATTGGAAATTGACCTTGAGTTGAATACCAATGTTGGTGCTTACGAAATTCTACACTTGCTGACCAAAAACGAGAATTTTTCCATGAATGGGCAGAGAGTTATGAATTTTTCACCAAATTGGCTGCGCTGTCCGGTTCCTGAAAATGATAGCCTTTTACGAGTTTTTCGTCTTACATTTTCTTCTTGTGGTTAATTATGAGCAAGCTTGTGAATATGTAGCTAATGAAAACTCTATGTATTTCAGATGGTGGAACTGACACACACCTCCCCGAATGGTTTTGGTGCAAATGGGAGTGGTGATCCGCCACCTCCTCCCAACATGATGATACAAGAGCAGTTTATAGCCACACAAACTGAGGTGATGCGTCAAATCTTGCAGACGCATCAGCAGATAGCTCAGCAGCTGCAACATCCTCCACGTGGGGGAAATCAAGATGGCCAACCCTTGATCACGAAGTGTGAGCACTGTTGACGGCTGTTAAGTGCCATATTTATAGCCGTCAACTCCTGCATTTTGACACAAGAAATATACATCCACAGTAGAATAGGGGCTTATACTGACAAATTCCACAAGTGGTGATGTATATTTGAATGCACGCAATTAGCACAAGAAATAGAGCAAAGGCACAACTTATCTATCCACCTCATCAATCCAAGCCTCTCCACCTCAGCCAATGAGGGGCTGCCATGCAAAGTGCCACGGATTGGTGATGTCACCAATCCAAGGGAGAGAGGCTCGACGAATCAGACGCTGCCACGTGCCCAGAACAAGGATCCAAGGGCCCACAACCCGAGCAAACCGCCTCCAAACAACCCATACACCGGGAACCGTCATAAGGGCCCACACACTAGTCACCCAGAGAAAGCACAAGGCGAGACATGGTGGGCCCAGGTCGGCCGACCCCCAGGGGTCGGCCGATCCGGGATTTCCTCCATTTGCCATCAGCTTCCACGTGGTGCTCCCTGATTGGATCCTTAAGCTAGTCTGGGGGTGTATGGGGTGATCTCGCGCTGGTACCCGGGCCTATAAATAGAAGGAGAGGGGGTAGAGAATAAGACACACTTCTTCTCCTCCTTCTCACTTTTGCCTCTTGGCTTCTCTCATTAGGAGAGGAGAGCTCTTTGCATAGGATTAGTGCTGGCTTGCTAGTGCTTTAGAGATTAGAAGGAAGGTGAGGTGGTGTCTTGGGGTTGTGCCATGGTGTTTGGCACATTTCCTCAAGAACGATCCTCTACGGATGCTTCTGTTCTTCATTTAGAATAAAGCGAGTATTTCGACATTCTTAGTTAGACTAAAGTGGCATTCATACTGTGTTCTTGTGTTCTTCGTTCGTTCATCATTTAGAGGCTCGTGTTCTTCACGAACACGCTTCCTCGATCTAGTTGATGAGCGAGTTTCTCATACTTTTGTGTTTGTCCATAAGTTAGAGGCTCGTGTTCTTCACGAACACGACCCTTGATCTTCTGTTATAAACACCTAAGTTTGTATCCTGTTTGTATGCCTGCTAGTTTAATCAGAGTTAAGTGGATGCTCCTATATCCTAATCTAGATCAAGTTCATCTGTGATCCCTTGCATAGGATAGCGTATACTTGAGTGAGTTCGGGTCTCTTCCTCGTGGGTTCGTCGCTCCGTATTTATACGGAGTGCTATAGTGTTTCTACGGGGTGCCAGACGTAGCTGTGCTATAGTAGTAATCGGTGGTGTAGACGTGGTGTCTAGACTACGGGTTATCCTTCAAATGCCCTGTATCCCACGGTTTGTCTTGGGGTAGGCCGCGGTAGTGATAGCCGTTGGACCCTCTGAAATCCCCCACATTCGGATACAGT
Organism: Cenchrus fungigraminus; assembly: GCA_036936925.1. Taxonomy (NCBI): domain Eukaryota; kingdom Viridiplantae; phylum Streptophyta; class Magnoliopsida; order Poales; family Poaceae; genus Cenchrus; species Cenchrus fungigraminus. The sequence goes on from CM072773.1 coordinate 118,269,662, forward strand.
GTGTAGGCAACCATTTGCCGTGAACCAACTGTTATGGCCAGGAGTGGCCGGTGTCCGAAACGAGAGTTCCTAATCGAGAGGCTGTTCTCAACTCTGCACGCTATCAGCAAGATCCTTTCCATCTTCATCTCATCCTTTAGAGTTGTGTCCTTGGATCATCAGTCTAGGATAGAAGGTAGTACACATCGTTCCTTGGATTCGATACCCTTTGGAATACTCCTGAGGTGAAGTGCTACAACGGTATTTCCGTGCGCTTGTGGTATACCCGGTTGCTCTTATACGTTCCCTCTAGGTGTACAACTAGTGGTGACGTTAAGAAACGCCAACAAGCATTTCTGGCGCCGTTGCCGGGGAACGGTTGCTGTATCTATCTTCGAACCTAGTGGTCCTCGTATTTATCTTTTTCGTTTTCTTCTACCTTCACCCCCGTTACCCATCGAGATATCCTTTTTGTTTCTTTCCTTCTATCTTTACCCCCGTTACCCATGGAGAAGCTTTCCTGCAATAGCATCTCTACCCCTAGGGGCGAGTTCATCTTAGAGAAACCATCAACTTCTACATCTAGCTGCGAGCTTCGTCCCAGCTTTATAGCCATGGTTCGGAATCGACCTTTCTCTGGGGCCATCAGTGATGATCCCCATGATCATTTAAAGGAGTTCGAAGAACTGTGTTCATGCTTGGTAATCCCAGGTATGACACAGGAAACTTTGAGGTGGAAGTTGTTCCCTTTTTCTCTTATAGACAGAGCAGAACAGTGGTACACCCGCACGATAGAGAGTGTAGACAATTGGGAAGAACTACGAGATGACTTTTGTCACTCGTTCTCCCCTTTTGAACACTTAGATTTGCTACCGTGTGAATTCTGTGAATTTGAGCAACTAGAGTGCGAGTCTATAGGTGCAGCTTGGGCTAGGTTCTCACACCTGTTGGAGCTTAACTCAGACTTGTCTATACCCGATAATGTATCCTTGAACATCTTTCACGGGATGATAGACATGGAATCTGCATTTGAGCTCGACCTTGTAGCTGGAGGTTCATTCAGAACCCAAACTCCAACGGAAAGAAGAGAGATCCTAGAATACTTCTTAGAAACCTCTTGTTCCTATCTCAGATATAATGATCTCCACCAAGAATCAGAGTCAACCCAAGGGAGTCTCCTGATAGACGAATTTGACCTTTCACCTTGCACATCCAATGATTCGTCTAGAGAGCCTTCTCCCGAACCACGAACCCCAAAGGGAGAAGTAATTCAACCTTCGGAGTTCTCTTCTCGATTTGAGGGTGATCCTTCTCGAAACATCATAAATGCCTCAGATCGTTCTTGGCACGAGGAGCCTACGGCATCGTTGGATTTTGATGAGATTCTCGATGAAGTTTGGAATCATGGGGCAATAGTGTATTGGTCGCCTTGGAAATCAAAGCCTGTTTCCAAAGTAATTCGAGTCAGCTCGACTTCCACGACCATTCATTGCTCCATGAGGGGAAACACCGTGGATGCTGTTCATGACCCTGCTGCTGGAGTTTGCATCATATCGGAGTACCTTTTGGACACTCTGGTTGGTGACATGCCCCTCACCCCGACTGATAGATATTTTCGAAGTCCTAGGTATAAATAATACATTTTCTCATGTCGAGGGATTGCTAGGGACGTGCCAATCATCATAGACAAGATCGAGGTGCACTTAGATTTTCACATCTATGACATCATGGATTTCGATCTTCTCCTAGGCTTCCCATTGGATGAACTTCTTGATAAATCTCAAGGAATCCTAGATGTAAAGCTTAGGGAAGCCGCTTCTACCACATCCATCTCTCGGCATGAACATTCCATGGTAGAGCATCTTCCCGAGCAAAACCCGTTCGAGAAGATAATGCACGTGTCTCCGTTCGCATCATCCGAGCCTGTTCCGATTGAGGTTGTAGACTTTTCTACTCCTCAAGGGAATGACTCGGGAGATTCTCTTCACCTCTGTGGAGGCGAACGATCATCATCTATCTCGACCGAGTTTCAGCCTCTTCCCACTGGCCCGTATTATGTTGCTTTCGATTGTGATCGAGAGTCAACATCTTGCCTCCACGATGCATCTCTTGAGATAGAGAACTCATGGGCCATGGAACCTTGTGAGGCACCGACTCTAGAATTCATAGGCAAAGGTTACACAGATAAGCATGGTAGTTTCATTCTTGATACACCACATGAACCATGCTTGCATCATGCCTATCCAGAGCCAACCATGTTGAGTGCACTTTGCACATACAAGGGTTGCAACCACGTTCTAGTCTTCCATTGCAGAATGTTTAGAAGGCAGATTGTGGATGCATATGTCTATCATAAACATATCAGATTTCGTGTGTGCATTGTGGCACTAACCTTGCAGCTAAAGCTTCACCGATACATCAAGGATTGGTGGTGAGACGGGAATGGCACCACCAACGATAGCTGCAAGAAGAAGTTCCCATGGTCGAGCTTATGACCAATAAATAAACAAAGCACTACCAGGAGATAGCCTGGATTAGCATAGGTTTCATTTCCCTTTCGAATAAAAGCAAGAACATGTTTTTAGGATAAGTCGTCCTTCGGGTATTTTTGGTCACTAACCTTTCAGGCGGAGATTGAAAAGAAAGATGGACAAATGATGCCTACGAACATGTGAGCCACATCATTTACAACACCTAGATATGCTTTGGTGAGGGAACGTTTACAAAGGAAGCTTGATCACCACACACTTGAGTTTTGTTGCCTAGCAATGCAAACTTCAAGTGTGGGGGAGGTATGTGAGCATCCTGAGTAAAGTTCCTCCTCTACCAAATCTTATCCTGGTGTGAAGATGTTGTCAGCTCTTGCACCTTGCCCGCTAGCTAGGTAAGTCCTGCTTTTGACATTAAACAAAGCCCTTCCGGGAGGTTCCCGAGGTTCGCTGTTTTTGCTCATGCTTATGTCCCCTTTGATAATAGTTTGATCATGCTTGCATGCTTCTTTTATCTTCATTCATTTGCTCTGGTTTGAATGTTCAAGCGCTTGTACATTCATAAATTATTTTAAATTAAGCATGGTGCTTAGGTTAAAATTGTCTTCTTCAGTCAAAACAAGACATGGTGTCGGGTTTTGATTGATGAACCTTAGAGTTATATTTTCATAGATCTTGGTTGCATATATGCTGACTAACCCCTGCAGAAAATTGTCCCAATTGAGTGGGTAAGTCGTTGAGCTAAACTCAATTGGGAAGGTAAGTTGAGGTGTCAGATTCATGTTGCACAACATGCAAAGGTGGTACATATGACCTCTCAAAGGTCCAAGGTAAGTATATTCCCCTTTGTTCATGAAGTGTAATTTTGGTCTAACCCTTTCGAGCAAATGACATGGTGACAATAAAATAAAAATAAAAACAACAAAAATATTTGAATTTGAATAAAGGCTCTATGGTTCTCGAACCAGTGGAGTCCATCTTTTGCTCTCACTTGTTTGAAGAACAGCACCAGTACAAGCACCAGTGTGGGGGAGTTCTCTCAAGCTCATCATCAACATATCCACTTGAGAACTGCCACACAAAGGGCTGCACGACATCGACTATGCCTTCATGACAAGGACAAGGTAAACTAGAGTGAGCTGGCTACCCCCACGGGTCAGCTGAATCACCACTAGTCTTCCTTGTTCCTCATATCCTTCAGAAGCGATGGTATGTGCACCCTCTATCTCACTCTATCCTATCCATGAGTTTGTTTGAATTTCAATTCATATCCTTTGAAACCAAACTCAGTGGTTGGTGCTATGCTTGCTCTACATGATTCCTGTGTGAAGGACCGAATAGGGCGAATAGAGAGGGGGGGAGTGAATGGGAGCCGATAAAAATTCTTCCCTAAGGTCGAACTCGGCCTATACCCCGATTGCCACTCCACGAATCCGTGCACACAAGCTAAGCTCCAAACAAGGCACACACAAGCCTAGAAGATCAACCAAGAAGCCTAGAAGCAAAGAGCGGAAGCACCGGACAAGAATCAAAGCACTTGGTCAATTCTGGAAACGACCAGTGCGGACCGTCCGGCTGGTACGGGCGGACTGTCCGCGTGTGTACGGCGGACTGTCCGACCCTGCCTCGCGGACCGTCCGAAATAAGCACCAGAGCCACCAGAGACACACTCGAAAATACGGACTGTCCGGCTAGGCCTTGCATACCGTCCGCCAGTGTCGCGGACTGTCCGTGAGGCGAGCGCGGACTGTCCGCCTAGCTCGCTGGAAACCCCAGACAAAACCTCACCACGCGGACCGTCCGTGAGTGACGCGCGGACTGTCCGCAAACTTCTTGCAACGAAACCCTAGGGGCAAACCGGATCGAAACGAGGACGCGCAAGAACACGAAGAACACACGACGAACTCCAGCACGCGCGGACTGTCCGCGGCAGTCGTGCGGACTATCTTTGACACGCGGACAGAGCAGAAAACGCCCGACCCCGCGAGGTCAACTCCAAGAACTCATCACCGGATCTCCCAAACGGTAGAAGCTCTTGAGACAAGATTTTGGGGAGATGATATGCGTCACACAAGGATGCTATGCCCCAAAAATCTTGACCCCTAACTCCCTAAATCACCGGGAATCGCGGATCACACAAGCACCACCAAGAACAAGAACTTCCGCCGAAAACTCACGAATTGAAGGTCCTACACGGCGTTTGAGGGGTCAAGATCATACACAAACACCGATGGTTTTGTGGGCAAACCAACAAACCCTGCGTGCAAGCTTCGGGCTCCATCCGCTACCTTGCACCGGCCCATGTTCACGACTTCAGCCCGCCAGTCTTGCACCGCACGGCTCGCACGTGACCCCATCGGCCACCGGGTCCATCGAACCAAGCCTACTTGCCACTCCATCACCCGAAGGCCGCCACGGCTAAGGCCTTTCCCGCTTGTTCTTCACCTGCACCGACACGAGTCAAGCCGCAACCTGTACCTGCACACTTAGCCAAGCATGAGTCCACACAACGTTGTCAATCACTCATCACTAAGGAGCGACCCTCCACTGGTCTTCGGACACACCTGGTCCTCAATCTCCCCCTTGATGAGTGCATTGACAACACCCATAGAAATCACATAGAGAAAAAGAAAAGAAAACAACCACAAACACAAACCTTCCAAGCAAGTGATCCAAAGTCAAAGAACAAGCGAAAAAATGATCACTCACCAATTCAAGTCTCGGCCCCCTAAGACAAGGGCAACGGCTCGCCACAGCCGAGACAAAACAAAGCTCACAAGGAGCACACCACAAAGCACATAACTCAGGAAAAACCAAAGGAGCTCCCCCTGCACATATGCAAACTCCCCCTAAGCAAATGCAACCTCTTCTTCTCAATTTTTCTCCTCACATGCCACATCTCACAAATGCATACTAATTTTCCACAAAAATCTCCCAAAGCATGAAAAATCTCCCCATATCATACAAAATTCTCCCCCTTGTTGACAATGCATGAATCAAGGTATATGAAACTCTTCCCCTTGTTTTCATGAAAAATGCATGTCAAAGCATATAAATAGTCTACCAAGCTTCTCAAATATACAAAGAGCACAACAAAATGCTATAAATGAGACACAAAGCAAGCAAAGTAGACATGGTGTATCTAGCACATTGCCATCAAGAAGGTAGAGACATATAAGCATGTGACATGGCTAAAAGCAATTTTAAGCAATTTTCACAAGGAAATAGTCATCTCATGAGCAAGACTCTCCCTATACCAATTTGAACATAAATACACTAGATCATCCAAAGTTTATGCAATATCACAGATTCTCATCACAAGATCATTATAAACGCCCACAAGCTACTCAAGTCATGTTAAAGCCACCGAGCCATATGTCTACTTCTTAAAATGAGACTTCTCATGGTAGACAACATGCTACGGTTTAGCACCCAAGATATGAATTTCAAAGCATAACACATGATTAGGAGCTCATTTTTTCAAGCATAAGGCAATTCATACACCAATTTCATTTTCAAGTTAAAACATGGTACATGAAGTGCCTTTGCGGCAAAAAGAAGCTTGTGCTCCTCCCCAAGCAAGCAAAAGGGTTAAACATTTACAATGACAAAAGGTCTTTGACCCCAAGCAAAGAGAACATGATTCTCAAGCACAAACTAAACATGATATAGGCATTTAAGCCCAAATTGAGCATAGACAAGCATCTACTCATGAGAGACACCATTTTAGCATTTTCGTCAAAAGAAGGCTATCTCAACACAAATATATGACAAAACCATCAAGAGCATAGCATTCACATCCACAAATTACTCAACATGCACATATATCACAAATATAGCACATCGGTGATCAATGTATATAAGAGAAGCTTTTCCTAGCACAAGTGATCCAAAGATGGCTATCCTACCAGGTTTTGTACATAAAGTAAAATGCATGAGAAGCTCCAAGACTCAGCTAGAAAGGAAAGCAAACACCAAGTTCACCCCGCAAGCGAGTGAAAGTGACTTGATCAAGCGGCTTGGTGAAAATGTCGGCTAGCTGATCTTGGGTAGGGACATAGGACAAAGATATGTTTCTCTTCTCAACATTGTGCCTCAGGAAGTGGCACCTCACTTCTATGTGTTTGGTTTTGGAGTGGAGGACAGGATTTTTGGCTACGCTTATGGCACTGGTGCTATCACAGAAAAGCGGAACCTGGGAGCACTCCTCACAAAAATCACTCATGGTATATGTCATCCAAAGCAGCTGGGAACAACAACTAGCAGCAGCTACATACTCGGCCTCTGTAGTGGACTGGGCTACACTGGATTGCTTGCGAGATGACCAAGAGACCAAAGAAGAACCAAGGAACTGACAACACCCAGAAGTACTCTTGCGATCCAATCGACACCCAGCAAAATCAGCATCGGAGTAACCGTGAAGTCTGAGTGTCGAGGAGGCAGAATACCAAAGACCAAACTCAGGAGTGTAGTTCAAGTACCTGAAGATCCGCTTGATGGCCTGCCGATGTGAAGTCCTCGGTGAAGCCTGAAAACGAGCGCATAGACACACACTGAACTGTATGTCCGGCCTCGTCGCCGTCAAGTAGAGGAGGGAGCCGATCATGCTCCGGTACTCCTTCTGGTCCACGGGTTCGCCATCCTCGTCCGCCTCCAAAGCCATAGTTGTACTCATCGGTGTGGTCAGCGGCTTGGAGTCGTTCATGCCGAACTTCTTCACCATGTCCCTGGTGTACTTCGCCTGATGTACAAAGGTCCCGTCCTTGCACTGCTTGATCTGGAGGCCCAAGAAAAACTGCAGCTCGCCCATCATGGACATCTCAAATTCCCTGCTCATGTCATCTGCAAATCTGGCAACAAGATCATGAGAAGAGCCACCAAAGATTATGTCATCCACGTATATCTGAACAATCAAAAGGTCATTCCCATGCTTAAGGAGAAACAGGATTTTATCAACTGTGCCCATCACAAATCCCTTACTCAGCAAAAAGCCTCTCAACCTACCATACCAAGCTCTAGGTGCCTGTTTCAACCCATAGAGCGCTCTCTGGAGTTTGTATATACGGTGTGGGTGTTTTTCACTCTCAAACCCCGAGGGTTGCCTCACATACACTTCTTCCTCTATTACCCCATTCAAGAAAGCACTCTTGACATCCATTTGGTACAACTTGAACCCTTTAGCCACGGCAAAGGCTAGAAGGATCCTAATTGCCTCCAAACGGGCCACAGGAGCAAATGTCTCATAATCTATCCCCTCCTTCTGGTTGAACCCCTGCGTCACCAACCTCGACTTGTTTCTCATAACCATCCCATTCTCACCCTCTTTGTTCTTCCACACCCACTTGGTACCTATGAGACGGCAATTTGGTGGTGGATCGACTAACACCCAGACTTGGTTTCTCTCAAAATTCTCCAACTCCTCATGCATAGAATTCACCCAATTCTCGTCAGACAAAGCGTGTCCAATATCTTTGGGGTCAAACGACGTGACAAAAGCAGAGTGAGCGAAATGAGAGGAATTCCTTGACCTCGACTGTGTAGTGCGTTCATGAAGATCACCAATGATCGTCGTCGGTGGGTGATCGATCTGTACACGCCGGGGAGCCTCACACCTGGACACCACCTCCCCCTCAGCAGCAGCCTCCACTTGAACAGCCTCAGTCGTAGTAGGTGTAGGGGATGGTCCGTCCTTGATCGTCGTCGTAGTAGTGGAAGAAGGATGTACACGATCAGCCACGGGAGCACCACCATCATCATCATCCTCGTCTCCATCTCCATCCTTCTCATCCTCAAAGATCATGGCACCAATTTCCTCGTCACCTGCACACTCAAAAGTAGAAGAGCTACATGGCTGTGTCTCGTCGAGGGTAACCTCGCAAGTCTCCATGATTCGGTTAGTGTCAAGGTTGAGCACACGATATGCTCTAGAATGAATAGCATAACTGAGGAAAATCCCATCTGAACACCTAGCCTCAAACTTATCCAACTTGCCCTTCTTCAGAATGAAACACTTGTAGCCAAAAGCTCTGAAATGACTCACCTTGGGTTGTCGGCCATGCATCAGCTCATAAGAGGTCTTCTTCTTGAAAGCACGAAGGAAGATGCGATTTGAGACATAGCAAGCGGTATTGACCGCCTCGGCCCAGAAACGCCTAGGAGTCCTATGCTCATCGAGCATCATCCTGGCCATCTCACAAAGGGTCCGGTTCTTCCTCTCCACAACGCCATTCTGGCAAGCGACGTATGGAGAAGAGTACTAATGATCAAGACCAAGATCACTACAGAAGGCATCGAAATGAGAGTTTTTAAACTCCGTGCCATTGTCACTGCGTATTGCTCGAATGGCATCACCTTGTCTCTCATTCTTCAACCTCAAGATCAAGTCTCGAACAAAGCCAAAAGTCTCACTCTTATCCTCCAAAAAGAAAACCCAAGAGTACCTCGAAAAATCATCAACAACCACAAGAACATACCACTTCCCACCCGCAGAGCGAACATGAGCTGGCCCAACCAAATCCATGTGCAACAGCTCACAAGGTCACTCGGTCATGACAGCCGTCAGAGGGGCGTGGGAAGCAACAACCATTTTTCCATGTCGACAAGAAGCACAAACCAAATCCTACTCGAATTTCAACTTAGGCAATCCTCGGACAAGATCAAGACCACTCAAGCGGGAAAGCAACTCAAAGCTCAAGTGTCCTAATCTCCTATGCCATTTCCAAAGCTCGGCCGACACGCCAGCAACAAAGCATCTAGGAGGACCAACAGACTGGAAAAAATCAACATGAAAGATTTGACCCTCGGGGATGATTGTACAGACAAGATCGCCTCGAGAATCAAGCACACGAGAAGCACCAGCCTTAAAATGAACCTCAAAACCCTTCGTCAAGTAATTGAGATACTGACAACAGGTTGAAACCAAGTGACTTGACCAGGGCCATAGTTCTTAAGGTCACCTTGCTACTCACCTTCACCATACCTTCAGCAAGCACTCGTCCTCTCCCGTTATCCCCGAAAGTGATGTACTCCCTCGTACTCACCGGGGTGAGGCTTGAGAACCACCCACGATCTCCGGTCATGTGTCGTGAGCAACCGGAGTCGATCAACCAAAAGTTCTCCAAGCCTCCTGCCTGCAATAAAAAATGAGAACGAGAATGAGTAAGCGACTCAACACCGGGGTTAGTTCCAAACGATTCAAACCAGTGTCGAGCCATTTGCTCAAAAGAAGGGTTAGCAAAGTCCATTCTACCAACACCCCGAGGCGGAGCCCTCTCACGCCTACCACCAAAGGACCTGTCACGTCTCACTGGGGGAGTACGTGCACCATGAGGGGGAAAACGTGGCCCGTAGTCCATCTGAGACCCAAAGCTCCGATCATGTCTCCCAAACTTGTAATGGTCACGAGAAGGAGCACATCGAGCCAACTCACCACGCCCAAACCCAACACGCCTATCTCTCTGAGGGAACACACCTCCACCTCCACCTCCACCTCCACCTCCACGAGTGGGAACTGTCCTCACAAACACATCACCCCTAGGTAGAGGCCCTCTACGAGGCTCAGGCACACCACGAGCAAGGTGGTATCTGTCCTTGTTTGCCATCTCCCTAGCAAACATCTCATCCCTCTTCCTCCGGAAACAAAACTCATCCTTATGCCCATCCCTCCCACAATACTTACAATGGAAGCGGATTGGCACTGGCTTAGGCTGTGGCTTCTCTACAAGCTTCTCTCCAGCTTTCTCTCTTGACTTACCCTCAAAGACACTCCCCTGGGTGCTCACAAACTTGATGAGTTTTTGGTAGTTTTCAGCTTTGTGGGGGAACACTGGTGGATCAGGTGTTGTGTCTAGCTTGTTTCGGAGGTGGTTTGGTTTGGGTGCAAATTTGTTCATTGGTGTGGTATGTGGTGGAATGGGGATCTCTCCGACTTTCTCTTCTCCCTCACCACTCTTCTCACCACACTTGTCAGCCCCCAACACCTGACCATCAAACCTCTTGAACTGAGCCAACATCATACTCAATTGTGGCTCATGCCCAGACAACCACACCATCATTTTTCTCAATTCATCATTTTCAGTTTGCAAGTTCCATGTTTTTCAAAGCATGCAATTCATAGGTTGAACATGATGTAGGAAGAGGAGCTTTCAATGCCACCTCAAGAGAAACAATTCTAGTGTGAGATTCATCTAGCCTAGCATGAAAAATAGGACATGATGTACAAGCTCCTAACAAAGCTGGCCTAGACTTCAACTCATCACATTCAATCCTAACCACATCTAGTTCCTCCAAAGTAGAGGCATGCTTCTCCTTGAGAGCAGTCAAATCAGCAAGAAAAACTGAACAATCCCCACAATCAATCTCATCCGACACAATAGGAGCAGACTTCAAAGAAGCAATCTCATTCCTAGCATTCACAAGCAAGGATTCAAGCTCGGCTACCTTGTCCTTAGCATCACCCAACAGAGACCTAAATTCCCTCTTCTCCTTGTTGGTCTTTCTAAGCACATCATCACGGTTATCAAGCAACTCATTGAGCCTAGCATTCTCCTCTAGCAAGAAGTTGGGATCTTGTCGTACCTCTTCATCGGAGTCGGAGTTCGAATCCGAGCTATGCCTCCCACCCTTCTTGGAATGCGCCATGCCGCAAAAGCCTTGTGCGACGAAGCTCAAGCCGGTGATGTTCTTGCCTGTGTGCCGCTTGTCCTTGCGCTTCTCTTGCTCTTCCTCGCTGCTCGAGTCGGAGGAAGCATCACTTGATGTCGAGTCGATGTCGCTCGCTCCGGCCACCATCGCTCGAACGGTCTTCCTCTTGTGGCCGCCACCCTTCTTGTGCCTTCTCTCGCCTTTGTCCTTGTAGTCGTTCCGGGAGCGGTGCTTGTTGTATCGTGCTTGGACTTGCCCTTGTAGTCGTTCTTGATCTCCATGACTTCAGGGCATTTGGTGATGAAGTGCCTGTGCTTCCCGCACCGATAGCACATCCCCGAGCTCCGCCTTGCATTCTTGCAGTTCTCGTACATCCGCCCAAACCTCTTGCTCAACAAGGCAAGATCGTCCTCGCTCAGCACCTCAAAGTCCTCATCTGGCAAGGACACAAGACAAGACAAAGAGAAACCACCAGGGTTAGCGTTAGACTGTGATCTCGAGACAAGAGCCAAACTATGAGGATCAGTGGGGCTCTCGCTCTTGGCTCTCAAGGCACGATCAACCTCAGAAGACCTGAGCTTGGAAAACAGCTCATCCAACGTCTTGCTCTGATTGTATGAATTGCTTTTCTCTTGGATCCAGTCTTTGACTTCGCAATACATGTGATGCCAGTATGCCTTATCATTCATACCTACCCTGAGCTCCACATAAGCTATCATTAGGAGTAGGATGAATAAAGGCAGTTCAATGCCTTGGTGAGGACATATACACATTGAACGGAGAGAATCAAATGAGGAGCAAAGCAAGGTTTGTTTTTGAAAACTTACTGTAAAACCCCAAGTTACTTGACATTATGAGCAGGAGTGATTTGATTCCTGACCATTCCATTCTTCAACTACCCAAGATGGCATGATAGACACTCCACAGAGTTCACAGGTACAAGGTATGGTTTGGAATATCTCCTATGCTCGCTTCATACCTTTGGATATCATGTACCTCCTTGATCTACTCCCTTTACTCGGGACGAGCAAAGGTCAAGTGTGGGGGAGTTGTTGATGGCTGTTAAGTGCCATATTTATAGCCGTCAACTCCTGCATTTTGACACAAGAAATATACATCCACAGTAGAATAGGGGCTTATACTTACAAATTCCACAAGTGGCGATGTATATTTGAATGCAGGCAATTAGCACAAGAAATAGAGCAAAGGCACACCTTATCTATCCACCTCATCAATCCAAGCCTCTCCACCTCAGCCAATGAGGGTCTGCCATGCAAAGTGCCACGGATTGGTGATGTCACCAATCCAAGGGAGAGAGGCTCGACGAATCAGACGCTGCCACGTGCCCAGAACAAGGATCCAAGGGCCCACAACCCGAGCAAACCACCTCCAAACAACCCATACACCGGGAACCGTCATAAGGGCCCACACACCAGTCACCCAGAGAAAGCACAAGGCGAGACATGGTGGGCCCAGGTCGGCCGACCCAGGGGTCGGCCGATCCGGGATTTCCTCCGTTCGCCATCAGCTTCCACGTGGTGCTCCCTGATTGGATCCTTAAGCTAGTCCGGGGGTGTATGGGGTGATCTCGCGTCGGTACCCCGGACCTATAAATAGAAGGAGAGGGGGTAGAGAATAGGACACACTTCTTCTCCTCCTTCTCACTTTTGCCTCTTGGCTTCTCTCATTAGGAGAGGAGAGCTCTTTGCATAGGATTAGTGCTGGCTTGCTAGTGCTTTAGAGATTAGAAGGAAGGTGAGGTGGTGTCTTGGGGTTGTGCCATGGTGTTTGGCACATTTCCTCAAGAACGATCCTCTACGGATGCTTCTGTTCTTCATTTAGAATAAAGTGAGTATTTCGACATTCTCAGTTGACGAGCGAGTTTCTCATACTTTTGTGTTTGTTCATAAGTTAGAGGCTCGTGTTCTTCATGAACACGACCCTTGATCTTCTGTTATAAACACCTAAGTTTGTATCCTGTTTGTATGCCTGCTAGTTTAATCAGAGTTAAGTGGAAGCTCCTATATTCTAAGCTAGATCAAGTTCATCCGTGATCCCTTGCATAGGATAGCGTATACTTGAGTGAGTTCGGGTCTCTCCCTTGTGGGTTCGTCACTCCGTATTTATACGGAGTGCTATAGTGTTTCTACAGGGTGCCAGACGTAGCTGTGCTATAGTAGTAATTGGTGGTGTAGACGTGGTGTCTAGACTACGGGTTATCCTTCGAATGCCCTGTATCCCACGGTTTGTCTTGGGGTAGGCCGCGGTAGTGACAACCGTTGGACCCTCTGAAATCTCCCACGTTCGGATACAGCGTGTAGGCAACCATTTGCCGTGAACCAACTGTTATAGCCAGGAAGGGCCAGTGTCCGAAACGAGAGTTCCTAATCGAGAGGCTGTTCTCAACTCTGCACGCTATCAGCAAGATCCTTTCCGTTTTCATCTCATCCTTTAGAGTTGTGTCCTTGGATCATCAGTCTAGGATAGAAGGTAGTACACATCGTTCCTTGGATTCGATACCCTTTGGAATACTCCTGAGGTGAAGTGCTACAGCGGTATTTTCGTGCGCTTGCGGTATACCCGGTTGCTCTTATACGTTCCCTCTAGGTGTACAACTAGTGGTGACGTTAAGAAATGCCAACAAGCATTTCTACACCATGAAGCCCCCAACATTTGAGGAGGCCAAGGAGCCTCTAGCTGCAGATGCTAGGATCAGGGTCATTGAGGCTAAGTTCTCAGTATTCATCCTGTCATGTGTTCGCCGCCTTACAGCTTCGTGGTGCTGCATTGCTGTGGTGGGAACACTACCAGTCCATGCTTCAGCCTGGGCAGCAGATCACCTGGGCTGAGTTCAAGAGGGCCTTCAAGGAACACCACATTCCTAAGGGTCTCAAGGACAGGAAAACGAAAGAGCTTCTCGCACTGAAGCAAGGCACTGACATAGTGTATGTGATGAGTCCGGCCCAGATGGGGTTGGATGGAAAGCCCGACACACCGGTCCAGCTTCTGATAAGCACGATGTGGCCCCTACAAATCCGGCTTCAGGTACACACGACCTGGCCCCCAAGATTCCAGCTTCAGATACGTACAATCTGGCCCCCGTAACCTTAGCACCGGTAGCCGAAATAACGACACACCGATCCGGCTGAAGCATGACACACCGATCCGGCTACAACGCCACTAGGGCCTCCTGTTGCGCCTCGGCAATCTTAGCACCATACTCTTCTGCAACCTTAGCACCGCACTCCGGCGCACCTCTGGGGAAAGGCCCAATTGCCCCGAAAGACTAGTCTGATAGGGGAAGGGTGGCTCTCCCTTTTAAGGTGACTTCCTCCTCCGAAGCTAAGCAAGGTGGGATAATGAGGCTCACACGGTCGCCGCCCGACTACAACTGGGCTTCAGCCCATGTTGCGTCTTTGCCAACGGGTAATAGTGGAGGAAGATGTCCTCATCATTCTCCCCTTCTTAACAAGGGCCCAGCTCTGATACCAAATGATGAGTCCGACCTAGGTGGGGTTGGATGGAAAGCCCAACACACCGGTCCAGCTTCAGATAAGCACGATCTGGCACCTACAAATCCGGCTTCAGGTACACACGACCTGGCCCCCAAGATTCCAGCTTCAGATACGTAGAATCTGGCCCCTGTATCCTTAGCACTGGCAGCCAAAATAACGACACACCGATCCGGCTACAACGCCACTAGGGCCTCCTGTTGCGCCTCGGCAATCTTAGCACCATACTCCTCTGCAACCTTAGCGCTGCACTCCAGCACACCTCTGGGAAAAGGCCCAATTGCCCCGAAAGACTAGTTCGATAGGGGAAGGGTGGCTCTCCCTTTTAAGGTGACTTCCTCCTCCCAAGCTAAGCAAGGTGGGATAATGAGGCTCACACGGTCGCCACCCGACTACAACTGGGCTTCGGCCCATGTTGCATCTTTGCCAACAGGTAATAGTGGAGGAAGATGTCTTCATCAGTATGACTATGCCAAGAAATTCAATGCCTTGTGCCAGTATGGTGGGCATCACGTGGATAGTGATCCCAAGAAGATAGAACGTTTCCGTGATGGGTTGGACGGAGACCTCTATGAGAGGCTTAATCTTTATGAGCCCAATAACTATCAGAACCTTGTGAACAAGGCCATTTCCCAGGAAGATGCCATGAAAAAGGCACACAAAGACAAGAAGAGGCAAGCTGGGTTCACCACTGCTGGTGGATCAGGAAAAAAGTTTCGCTTTGTCAAGAAGGGTACTCAGGGGCATTCCCAGTCTTTTTCATCTGGACACTGGAGGACGACCCCATCTCAGAACAAGTCTTCTGGGAATTTCTAGTACCGCAAGACATAGCAGCAGCCTTACAAGCCTAGTGCACCCCCAGCCAACAATAGTGTTGTCAAGGAACATCGCTGCTACAATAGTGGGCAGCCAGGACATTATGCAAATGAGTGCCCCAAGCCTAAACAGATCAAGACCTACCAACAAGGTGAAGGGTCAGGAGCCAGGTAGGGAAATCAAGTCAAGAAGCCCATTGTGCATGTGAAGCAGGGCAAGCTGAACTTCACCTCCACGGTGGACATGCCAGAAGGAGCACCAGTGCTGACGGATACCTTTTCTATCCAAGGCTATTCAGTTAAAGTGTTGTTTGATTCTGGTGCCACACATAGTTTTATAAATGGGAAAATTCTGGGCAAGTTGGGTTTGGGTAGTTGTCAAACGAAACAACCTTTCCTGGTAACAACACCTGGTGGCAGAGTTGCCACTAGAGACCTATCCTAGAAGGTGCCACTTGAGCTAGGTAGCAAAGTCTTTCCAACAAATCTCATTGTCTTGAGCCTACAGGGCATTGATGTGATCCTAGGCATGAATTGGTTGGCACACCATCAAGTTATTTTGGACACTGCTACAAGAATGGTAGAAATCAATTCACCTACTGTGGGCACCTCTACTCTCTACTTACCTTCCAATGGCAATGGAAATTCTTATGCTTTCGCGGCTATCACCTCTTCACTTGATGACATCCTAATAGTTTGTGAATATCCCAATGTGTTTCCCGATGACTTGTCTGGCATGCCACCAGACAGGGACATCGAATTCATGATAGAACTCCAACCTGGCACTACACCGATCTCTAAAAGACCATACTGTATGCCACCCAAAGAGCTAGCCGAATTGAAAATCAATTGCAAGAATTACTTGATAAAGGGTACATTCGCCCAAGTTCTTCTCCTTGGGGCTGTCCTGCTCTTTTTGTGAAGAAGAAAGATGGTAGTTTGCGGATGTGTGTTGACTATCGTCCTCTCAATGCGGTGACAATAAAGAATAAGTATCCTTTGCCCCACATTGATGTTCTCTTTGATCAATTGGCTGGTGCCAAAGTATTTTCTAAGATCGATCTTCACTCTAGTTATCATCAAATCAAGATTCGACCAAGTGATATTCTGAAAACAACCTTCTCCACTAGATATGGTCTTTATGAATTTCTGGTGATGTCCTTTGGTCTTACAAATGCACCCGCCTATTTCATGTACCTCATGAACTCCGTCTTCTTGACTGAATTAGACAAGTTCGTAGTGGTCTTCATTGATGATATCCTAATTTATTCCAAAAATGAAGAAGAACATGCGGAACATCTTCGGATGGTTTTGCAGCATTTGAGAGCTCACAAACTTTATGCTAAGTTCTCAAAATGTGAATTCTGGTTGGATAGTGTGAAATTTTTGGGTCACACTATTTCTAAGGATGGTATCTCTGTGGATCCTAGCAAAGTGCAGGAGGTCATGAATTGGAAGCCACCCAAGTCTGTGCATCAAATCTGCAGTTTTCTGGGACTAGCTGCCTATTATCGTCGATTTTTCCCGGATTTCTCCAGGATAGCTAAACCCATGACTAAACTATTGAAGAAAGGGGTCAAGTTTATGTGGGGTGCACACCTTGAGAGAACACTTAACATCAGCTCTTGTGCTAGCACAGCCAGATATGACAATGCTGTTTGAGGTGTATTGTGATGCTCCAGGCACTGGCCTTGGTTGTGTGCTTATGCAAGACAACCGGGTTATTGCCTATGCCTCGCGAGCACTTCGACCTCATGAGAAGAATTATCCTACCCATGATCTTGAGCTAGCAGCAAATGTTCACACCTTAAATATTTGGCGACATTATTTGATGAGAAATCGCTACAATATTTTCACCGATCACAAAAGCCTTAAGTATATTTTTACCCAATCAGATCTGAATATGAGGCAAAAGGTGGTTGGAATTAATAAAAGATTATGATCTGGAAGTCCAGTATCACCCCAGCAAAGCCATTGTGGTTGCAGATGCGCTTAGCCGCAAGGTTCATTGCAACTGCATGTTGGTAGAGCCGTATAATGAGACTTTATGTGAAGAAATGAGGAAGCTTAACCTAGAAATGGTTGAGCACGGAAATCTATATGCCATCTCCATAGAATCCCCTCTCCATGAGAGAATTGCCCTAGCCCAACTCGATGATGAAGGTGTCCGGTTAATCAAGCAGAAATTATCTGAGGGAGACCCCAAGTACAATTGTTTCTGGAAAGATGAAAAAGGAGTAGTGTGGTTTGATTAGAGAATGGTCATTCCCCAGGATCTGGAAATAAAGAAAGAGATTATAGATGAGGCTCATCTCTCTAAATTCACCATTCATCCTAGTAGTACCAAAATGTACCGAGATCTTAGGGAGAATTTCTGGTGGTCCAACATGAAGGGTGAAATAGCCAAGTATGTGTCCGGATGTGATGCATGTCAATGAATCAAGGCTAGTCACCTAAAGACCGCAAGTCAAATGCAACCCTTGTCTATACCCGCGTGGAAGTGGGATGACATAAGCATGGATTTCATTGTAGGTTTACCCCCTTACTCCCAAAAAGCATGATTCCATTTGGGTTATAGTGGACTGACTTACCAAGACCGCTCATTTCATCACTGTCCACCCTACCTACACAGCCGAGTGCTATGCGGAAATTTATGTTGACCTCATCATGCGCTTGCACGGTGTTCCAAAGACTATCCTATCCGACAGGGGCACCCAATTTGTAGCTCGCTTTTGGGCACAAGTGCATGAATCCTTGGGTACCAAATTGATCCATAGCTCTAGATATCATCCCCATATTGATGGTCAAACCGAGAGAGTAAATCAAATAGTGGATGATATGGTGAGAGCTTGTGTTATTCACTTTGACAAAACTTGGGACAAATGCTTAGCTTTGGCAGAGTTTGCTTACAACAATAGCTACCAAGCTAGTTTGAAAATGGCTCCTTTCGAAGCATTGTATGGATGAAGATGTTGCACCCCCTTGAATTCGTCACAAGCGGGTGAGAGAACATTCTTTGGTCCTAAGCTAGTGCAGGAAGTCGAAGAAACAGTGGAAGTGATTAGAGAAAATTTGAGAGCCGCTCAAATGAGACAAAAGAGCTACCATGATAAAGATAAGGCACCCAGAGAATTTGAAGTTGGTGATTATGTGTACTTGAAGGTGTCACTGACCAAAGGTGTACAAAGATTCGGGGTAAAAGGGAAGTTAGCTCCACGCTACATCGGCCCTTATGAAGTCACCGAGAAGTTCGGTACGGTTGCATATCGCATTAAACTCCCGGACTGACTCTCCGTAGTACACGACGTGTTCCATGTTTCACAATTGAAAAAGTGTGAGCAGATACCTGAAGCATAATTAATCACAGAGACCAATGCAAAAATAGAACCTGACCTATCACTAGTGGAATATCCAATGAAAGTGTTAGATAAAAAAGAAAGACAAACTAGGAGACAAACGGTGAAGATATACAAGATACAATGGAGTCACCACACTGAAGAAGAAGCTGCGTGGGAGACCGAGCAATTTCTAAACACCAAGTATCCGAGTTTTCTTCAAACTCAACATCGTATGTACTTTTCCCGCCTATCTTTTATTTTCGAATCCCGGGACGAGATTCCTTTTATGGGGGTAGGCTGTAACACCCCGTATTTTTAATTAGTGCTAGTTAGTGCTAATGATCATCTTAAACAAGTCAACACTCATTAGTGATTAACCCTTAGTCAACCCCTTGGTCAAACCCCTAACTAAACCATTGAAAACCCATACACTGTCTGGAACTTTTGCCATGTTCTCCAAATTTCACTTAAACACTTCAAAGTCAGCCAATATAAAAGTTGTGCATCTTTTCATGGGACACAATTTTCATAATTGGTGGCATTACAAATTTTTAGTGGAAAGTGGTCAAAACCTCGGTCAACGGCAGAAACAGCCTTTTTCCGGCGCCGAGAAAATCCTCAAGTTGGCATGCAATTTATGCAAAATATGTTGATCAAAACACCTAGGAGCCTTTGTAAAAGTTGTAGAGGGTCATGAGATCTCCAACTTTGGTATTTACACCTTGGAGCACTTTAGTTGCAAAATTTGGAGAAAAACACGGTCAAACAGTGTTAACAGGAACTGCATCGCACCGGGAATGCACGCGCGCGCACGACGTCGCCGTGCGCCATGTCGGCCTGCCGTCATACGCCGGGTACACACACACCGAGGCGCTGATGCGACTGTCGGTCCGAGGCGAGCGCCGTGAGCACTGTTGGCTGAGGCAGTGAGGCATGCGCAGGCTGTTGGCCGGTGCCACGTGGCAAGCGCACACGACCGACGCCGGTGCACCGCCAGCCATTGGCCGTCTGCCCCGCCGCACGTCACCACTGACTCCGCCCCATGTCGCGACCTTCCCCGTTGACAAGCGCCTAGGAAACTTCCTCCTCCACACACTGAATAGCCTATATAAACACCTCCCCTCCCCCTACGCGGAAGCAGAGCCGCGACGTCTGCCATTGCTGCCGTCGTAACGAGCACGTCCCTCCGCTCACTCCTGCAGCCGCCCAGCACTTCAAACCTCCTCTCTAGGACCCACTCGAGCCTACACACTCGCTTATGGCCTACCTACGTCCCTCATCTTGTCGGAGTTCGAGCCATAGTGGCTCCGTTGCTGTTGCCTCGCCGGAGCCACCTCCGGTCAAGCCACCACCACCAATCGACTCGCGGTGAGTCAAATCGAACGCTAGTGTCGCTTGGTTGCCTGCTCCGGCAGCCCTTCGCCGCCGGCGAGCTCACCCCGCCACCGGAGGGCACGGTTGTGAAGAGAAAATCTTTGTAGGGTTTGTTGTGTAAAGCTAGGGACCTGTGCGTAAGGAAAAGATTTTTTTCCAGGGGTTTCACTAGAAGTAGATTCTTCATTTTTTCAGCCATAGGTCCAGCACCTTAGAAAAATCCTAGAAAAATCTAGAAAAATCATAAAAATGTTAAACCAATTTTGTTGGGTTCGCAATGACCAAAACTACATCTTTTGTAAAGCATGACCATACGTTTCGTGAGTAGTTTTTGAACTACAATTCAAACTCAGTTTGAGACACTTGGCTCTTATTCAAAAACTATAAGAGATATGGACCTGATCTTTGGATATGATGTTATTATTGACTATTATAGGCTAGATCTAAGTTTTTGCACAGAGTTACTAAAGGAGTATTTAGCTATGATTTATTTTGTATTTATGCTATATCTGTGTAAATGATTTGTGTAGCTTCATGTAAATATATTTTGTGGTTTAACTTGTGGCTATTGTCAAGATGTGTCTCTAGTGAATTTATCATGTATTTAGGAACTGTCTAAATGTATGTTTCTGTGTTATGCTTGTCTATAGAGTCAAATTCATAGTTCAAATTCTGCTAATCCAGTAGTGCTCATCTTTGGGCTAGATAATGTTTTTGGCATATTGGAGCTGTAGGAGAAAGTTTGACTGTAGAATTGTTATAGATTTGTCTGTATAACTTATTTGTGTTTTGCGAGGCTGAAAGTTGTTATTTTTGTGTAGCTTGATAGAAATAGTTTCTAGAGCTAATTTTTGGTGTGTAGCCTAGTTATATACCACAGTTGCTACGTGTAAATTTTGAGTTCCAGTGCATGTGTAGTGTTTCTTGTATATGTAGATCTTGCTTTTGCTACATGTAAATTGTCGTATTTTTCCTGCTTAGGATATAGCTCAGTTGGTTATGAATTTTTGGTAGTGGTTCATTTGTCCCACTGTGTGCTTGTATAAAAATTCTCACTATGAAATCAAGCCTGGTTTAAACAAAATTAATTTTTGAAGAAAATAAGTGTTATAGAAAGGAAATAAAGAAATCAACTCTTTAATACCAAATATATCTTTAACCCTAAGTTAAACCCCTTTTTAATTCATCTTTAACCAACCTTGTTTTCTTTGTGAAGAAAAATAAATGTAATTAAATAAATGTGCACACAATCACCATCAAAGGAAATGTTAAATAAATGGTTATCTACCTTTTTCTTTTTAGGAAGAGTATGCTGAATATGTGTTTATCTAGGTGAATGTGACCAACCATGCACTCCATGTTTGTCATGTGTTGTTTGCAACTAATTAATTTAATTTCACCAACTAACTCTTGCATATGCATTCTCTGTGTAGAGATCCCCGACGGTAGCTATACGCTCGTGCCGACAGGAGAGGACGAGGGAGCTGAAGGAGAAGTGCACTACGTGTCCGTAGAGCAAGACCCGGACCAAAGTCCGGAAGGTTGTCCGACTGCTTGTGCTGAGTAAGGCAAGCCCCGGTTCATCATTGTCCTTTTGTTTCTTTTTAAACTTCTGTATTTATCATGGATTATCTATGTGCATTTACGTTTAGGAGTTGAATTGTAACCCTAGTTGCATGATCCCCAGGTGCCTATGTTCTTTTACTAGTATGCTAGGTCGCTAGTTGCTATGCACTAAGGACCTGGTACAAGTCGAGTGATGTACGTCACTCGCGAGAATAGGTTCTTATGTTGGAATCATAAGACTTGATAACCTAGATTGCTCACATGGTAAGAGCATGGGATTTTGGGCTCCGGTCCAGTGGTTAGTAGATTAAGCATTTGAACATACTAAACATTTGTCGGTAATGGGAACGGTAAGCCTAGTACCTGAATGAGCCAGTACGGGAACTTTAGGCTACTAATCTTGGGTTGCGGTCCCAGTCTTGCAAACTGTGGTACATGTGTGAGGCTGGACGCTAGTGTGAGGCGGACCAGATAAGCCTTGTACCTAGAACTGTGGCATCAAATCCCAATCCGAGGAATGACGGGAACCGCCTGGTTGGTGGACTCATTGTGATCACATTCTCCTGTGTGTTTAGGTCCACCTTGCAAGGTTATTAATCGATCGATCGTCGGCCTCTCACTGTTATCCAAAATTGCTTATTCAACTGACCATTGTGATCCCTTTATTATGGAATATGGATAAACTTGATGTTTGATTAAATTGTATTGCACAACTCATGCTTGCAATAGTTGCTTATCTAGTAATGATTTATCCACTAGAACTTGAGCTAAAATATTGAAACTAAGGATTCACTCTTTAGTAGCTTTTTGGCAAAACCAACCCACCAGCCAAAAGCCTTGCATGTTTAGAGGATAAGTCTTTTATTTTAGATGGGTAAGCCTTGCTGAGTATTAGTATACTCAGCCTTGCTATATATGTTGTTTTCAGGTGAGAATGTGTGGCCTGGAGAAATCCCACCCGGCTGGGAGCTAGAATGGGTGGATGATGACGAGTGATGGCGTCATGGGTGGCCTCCCATGACCTCACCCTCCCGCCGCCAAGGCTCATGCGTCGTACGTCCCGCCTCGCCGCTAAGGCTCGAGCGCTGCCTCATTCCCGAACGCTGTCGGCTCCCCTACCCGTGCGCAGCGCGCCGCCGGCCACATCCCCTGCCTCAACACCGCCGGCCGGCCGGTAAGATTAGTGTTTTTTTAAAAAAAATTGTTAGATTAGATTAGTGCTTTTTAAAATTTCATTGAAGCGAGTAGAAATTAGAAATAGATTGTGTAGTAATTTTGTATACATTTTTTATACTAGAGATTGTGTAGAAATTTCAAAAGCAAAATTTTGTTAGACTTGAGATTGTGTAGAAAAATTTAAATAAAATATCGTGCATATTTTAGGGATAAGAATGGCAAGTCGCTTTGCATTTTTTAATCGTGATGGTGGCCGTGGAGGTGGTCGTCGTCCTGTCCGCAGTGGTCCCAGTCCCAGACCCTCCGCCACCACCTCTAGGGCAACCTGTTGGTGCTTCCTTCCCTGTCGATCAAGAACCCATGCCCCATTACCCAACGCGAGTTACGCCAAAATGTGGAGTGTACTTAGATATTCTATTTTTTGAATTTGTCATTGTTTTTACAATGATAATAATATATATTATTTGTATTATTAATTATGAAGTTAGTTTCACTAATGCAATGGTTAGAACCAGTTATATATTGTGTGATTGGACAAGCTTCAATGGCGAGACATGAACAAACGACTTCATCACAAGGAAGTTTTATTGTTTCTCTATCAATTAATGTTGCGGGCATGCGAGAGCAAGCACTTGGTGATACAGTTATTATCCATGTCAATTCTTTTACTGCACCACAACCACATGTTGCCGCTTCTAATTCCGTGAGGAAGGCACTTATCGAAATAGAAGCTCAAACAAGACATGTAATTCCAGACTATAGTTACTTCAAGATTAAATTCTTAGAACATAACAACATGGCTGTCACTGAAATGCCTAAACGGATATCACCATCATATGAATCACCCATTGTATGTAACTAAAACTTACTCGTTATTTCTAGAATTTGTTTTTTTAAGAACTGTGTCCTTACACGTTATGTTTTGCTTGCCAATTGAATCAGGACGCATTGTGATGAGGCCATGGACCAGGGCCCACCAGGACCTCTAAAAACGCAGTACGGACTAACACACAGCGTACTTAGCGGCTAATATGGTGAGTATTAAGCCCCCAAGTACCTGGAAGTTCGTACGACCTATTTCCGTCATGGGCCGGAGGACAGATGGCCCACGGCCACCGGCGCCCCTTCCTCCGAGTACATGGTGGTTGACATGACGGGTCTTCACCTCCGTCTCCGACTACTTGCTCATACGAGTAGTTACCACCTTCTCCCCCCGACTACTCGTTCGCACGAGTAGTTTCCGTCATCGACCTGCACAGGCTTCGCGCGGAAGGCAAAGGAGGCGTGCCCCCCCTGAGATCTCTGCGCGCATTCTCCCACGCACTGCCACGCGTCTGCTTCACCGCAGCGGCCCGCCCGGGCCAGGCTGATTCGGTGTAAGGGGGCGGATCGGTCCGCCCTGCCACGAACGGCACAATGTTCATCGTACCACGAACGGCGTAAGATGTGCTGAGCCACGAATGGCATAGTGCACGCTACACCCTAAGCATCGGATGACGTGGCGTAGACCACCTGCTCGCACGAGTAGTTTTCCGCCACTGACCAGTTCAAGACTTCACCACCAAGGCTGCCGGTACACGGGCCCCATCGATATCCCGTGATAACCAAGCATGTTAACCCGTGCCCCGCCACGTGTCGGCCCATCCGCTCCGGTCTGCCCTGTCCAGGTCGATCTGGTGTCAGAGGGCGGATCCGTTCGCTGCTCCACGAACGGGGTAGTACGCATCGTACTACGGGCGGCATGGGAAACGCTGCACCATGAACGGCACAGTGTACGCCACCCCCTAGCTCTCGAACGCTGTGGTATAGACCACCCCATCTCCACAGTGCCCGGAAAAGACAAGCCCCTACTCTTCTGACAGGGATAGGATATGAATCCTACGTCTCGTGCCCGACTAACTACTCGGAAAAGGGTACGAGAAGCCTTAGAAGCAGCTACTTGGGACGCACGATTCCAGGAAGACCTACACTGTCACCTGCGGCTCCATAACAGTTCTTTGTAGCCCCGTCCTGATAGCCCGACGCGGAAGAAGGACGCCCTACTCTGCAACCTAGTTTACACCATTGATTTTACCCTCTACGCCTCTCCCTTGTAACTATAAATGGGGAGGAGGAGAGCACTTGTAAGACACGTTCGTTTCCACCCCCACACACACTCAGTATCGATATCTCATCTCATATTCCCCCGTAGACGCACTCACACTCGTGTACTGAAGGACCGAATAGGGTGACCAGAGAGGGGGGGGGGAGTGAATGGGAGCCGATAAGAATTCTTCCAGAAGGTCGAACTCGGCCTATACCCCGATTGCCACTCCAAGTACTCACGCACACAAAGGAAGCTCCAAACAAGGCACACACAAGCCTAGAAGAACAAGAGACAAGCCTAGGAACAAAGAGCGGAAGCAACTAGACAAGAATCAAAGCACTTGGCACAATCTGGAAACGCCAGGCGTGGACTGTCCGTGCTGTACGGGCGGACCGTCCGCTAGAGTACGACGGACTGTCCGCAGGTGCTGCGCGGACTGTCCGAAATGAGTACCAGAGCTACCAGAGACAAACTCGGAAATACGAACTGTCCGGCTAGGCCTTGCGGACTGTCCGCCAGTGTCGCGGACCGTCCGTGAGGCCTGGGTGGACTGTCCGCCAACTCACTGGAAACCCCAGACAAAGTCTTCACCACGCGGACCGTCCGTGAGCAACACGCGGACTGTCCGCAAACCTCTTGCAACGAAACCCTAAGGCCAAAGCGAATCGAAACGAAGACGCGCAAGAACACGCGAAGAACACGAAGAACATCAACATTGCCAGGGCCTCGCGGACTGTCCGCCAAGCGCGAACATAACAGAAAAATGCTCGAGCTCGGGAGTCAACTCCACCTTTCCATCACCGGATCTCCCAAACGGTTAGAGCTCTTGAGACAATATTTTGGCGAGATGGAAGCGTCACACAAGGAAGCTATGCCCCAAAAATCTCGACCTCTAACTCCCTAAATCACCGGGAATCGCGGATCACATGAACCACCACCATGAACTCGGGCTCCAACCAAAAACGCACGAATCGAAGGCTCTCCACGGCGTTTGAGGGGTCAAGATCACACACAAAGATGTGCAAGGCATCCACCCATGATCCCCTCAAAAAAATCCGAGAAGAAACGCCCCCAAAATCACGAATCAAGCGAAGAACGAAACCCCCCAAAAATAGCCCCAAAAATGACACGAAAATCACAAAGGACTAGGAGATCACCGCAACGCCGAATGCTTCCATACATCCAGAGGACAGAGTCTGTACAAGAGTCTAGCCTAAGGAATCAAGAGGGAAAAGAAGCAGTTCAGAGAAATCTACCAGGGGAGAAAGCCCTAGAGTCCAAGAGAGAGAGATGCCATCCACCTCTCCGCTATTTATACGAAGTCCATCGGAGGGAGGTAAATGACCACGCTACCCCTACAACTCAAATGAAGATACAACCCTTCAGGGGCATTTTGGTCAAGTCTTCCTCGGACGGACACGCTTCCACCGCGGCTTCGCTTCACCTCGACGCAAACCCTGCAATCACGCCACGTGCCCTCCGCCTCGAAGCTTTCGAAGCTCCCGGATCACCATCTCCGTCGCCTCGGGCCTCCAGGCTTGGTTTTACGGCCCAAACCAAGAAACCGTCCACCGATGGTTTTGTGGGCAAACCAACAAACCCCGCGTGCAAGCTTCGGGCTCCATCCGCTACCTTGCATCAGCCCATGTTCACGACTTCAGCCCGCCAGTCTCGCACTGCACGGCTCGCACTTGACCCCATCGGCCACCGGGTCCATCGAACCAAGCCTACTTGCCACTCCATCACCCGGAGGCCGCCACGACTAAGGCCTTTCGCGCTTGTTCTTCACCTGCACCGACACGAGTCAAGCCGCAACTTGTACCTGCACACTTAGCCAAGCATCAGTCCACACAACGTTGTCAATCACTCAACACTAAGGAGAGACCCTCCACTAGTCCACGGACACACCTGGTCCTCATGTACGCAGAACTCTGCTACAAGAACAACATACACGCCAGGGACTTGGGCTCGAAACCCTCTCCCGACTTGTTTGTAACCCCTACTACAAACTCCTGAGCATAAAGAACACCCCCTCTCTGACTGGACGTAGGGTATTACTCTTCGAAGGCCCGAACCAGTATAACCTCGAGTGTCTCTTGTGCAACCGTGCGGATCCATACACATGTTCTTATAAATTTACTTGCCAGCGGTAACAAACCCCGACAGTTGGCGCACCAGGTAGGGGCCTTCGCGTGTTTTCGACGTTCATTTCAGGGTCCGCACGGCCCTTCCATCATCTTCTTCGACGGTAATCACCACCGAGCTGCTACTGATGAGCTACCCCATGGGATCATCCGACCCGCTCCTAGCCGGGCTCGAGATCTGTTTTGGGTGCCTAAACTTCCGGGCGACTGGAGACGGCTATCTCATGCACCTCGTCGACGAGACCACCAACGCACCTGCGCCATCTCCTGCTCTGACCGCTGCCCCACGATCGCCCCGGCGTAAGAGGCGCTCAGGCAAGCACTCGCGACAGGCCAAGGCGGAGCGACGCAGGGCGGCACGTGCTAGCTCCCCTCCGCGGGTCGAAGCTGGCACACCGCTACCCGCCGACGTGGTGCAAGACTCCCTGCTGTCAGACTCGACGGAGTGCATCACTAGAGAGAGCACACCGATGTCGTCACTCCCCCGAGGTACACGCTACACGGCGGCAGCATATTACTCTTCGTCAGGCACGGACCTGGCCGCGTATGAGAACTACCCAAGCCATCGCCTCTGGTATAACAGGAAGCTTCCGGCAACCTCGCCCGACGAGCAGTACCTCGACTCCGACGGCACGAATGACATCTTGGGCTCGGAGTGGGACTACTCCGGGCTTCAGGACGCTAACGCCTTCCGTCGTTTCCAGACAGCAACAGACTATTGCTTCGGCTACTCCGACGATTCCGACGACAGAGGATACGACCCCTCACGCGAGTGCTTCGTCGTTGACAACGCCCCGGTTGCACCGGTACCAGCCCAGACTCTGGAGGGGGCCGTCCACTCCACTCACAGCTCAACAGTGGATAGCGTGGCCGAGGCACAGGTCCCGCCCAATGGCGTCGCGCAACGAGCGTGACTAGATGAGTTGGAGAACGCACAGCGCCAGCTCGACGACGAGCGGGCTCAGCTCCACCAACAACTCGGGCAAGACCTGAACCCGACTCCCGACCGCGTACGCGCGAGGGACGTCTAGCAACGCATCATCAATGACGACCAAGACGTCATCAACGGCACGACCGTCTTCAAGAGGGCGTCGCAGAATCTGGCACCAGCAGCAGTTCTTTTCCGGAAGATCCCGGAGGCTGCCACACCTCAGGAGAAAGAAATGCACAAACAAATCAATACGCTCCTCGAAACCTGGGCCGTGCAGCAGGCAGAGAGCTCTGCTCCTCGCCAGCTGGGCTCGCAGGGTCGCGGGCACTCCGAGCCACGACAACCTGCGGCGCCGTCACAACAGCCACGACGGTCCGAGGAAGTCAACGTGCCGGTTAAAAGCCGCCTGAGACCCCACCGCGACCTGCGCGATACCATCAAGTCGCGGCGAAGGGCGGACGCGGGCCAAGACGACGATTACGAGCAGCAGCCTCGTAAGGCATACAACCAGCGGTGCGGGGGTCGTTACGATAGCGACGAAGACCGAAGCCGGAGCAACTCGCCTAACGCCTAGGGGCCTCGCGCCTTCAGAAGAAATGTGCGCAGCGCCCGTTTACCTTCTCATTTCCGAGCTCCGACCTCCGTACCTAAGAATGATGGTGAAACCAACCCCAGCATTTGGCTAGAAGATTACCGGCTGGTGTGCAACGCTAGCGGTGCGCAGGATGACCTCTTCATCGTCAAGGATCTTCCGCTACACCTCGCGGACTCAGCCCGCACGTGGCTCGAGCACCTGCCACGAGGCAAAATCGACAGCTGATCACAATTGCGCGACGCCTTATCGGCAACTTCCAGGGCACGTACGCCCGACCAGGGAACCCGTGGGACTTGCGCAACTGTAAGCAGATGAAGGGTGAGAGCCTGCGCGACTACATCCAACGCTTCTCCAAGCGATCCACCGAGTTGCCTAGCACCACCGACACGGACATCGTCTCGACCTTCCAGAATGGCACCACGTGTGCCATGCTGATCCATCGGATCGGGCGATGGAAGCCATGATCTACTCAGGAGCTGGTTGACATCGCATCCGACCACGCCAACGGGGAAGAGGCAGTGGCCGCGACGCTCAGTCCCGGCACCAGCAAAGGGAAGCAGCCGGCCGAAGATGATGGTGGTCCGCCCGCTCCTACCAACAAGAAAAAGAAGAACAAGGATAAGCGGTACCATGATGACACCCTGGTGGCTGCTGTCGACCGAAAGACAGCAAGACCTAGGAGCGACCCGCCAAAAGACCACTTTCTAGAAGCTGCTGGAGGCTCCGTGCCCCAACCACAAGGGTTCGGTCAAACATGCCTTCAAGGACTGCAATTTGATGAAGTCCTATCTCGCCGGCACGCTGAAGAAGCATAACACTACTCCGACCAGTCATGGAGGGAAGGACAAGGGCAACGACGAGGCTGGCTACCCCTACGAAGATGGAGCTGTTATGATGATCTTCGGGGGCTCGGAGGCACGACCGCCCAGACGCCAGGAGAAGCTGATCCGGTGAGAAGTTTACCACGCCGAGCACGCAACTCCAACATACCTAAAGTGGTCAGAGACATTGGTCACGTTCGACCGTCGCGATCACCCCGACCACGTCCCACGTCCGGGCAACTACCTGCTGGTCGTGGCACCCTTGTTCGGCACTAAGCGCGTGCACAAGGTGCTGATGGATGGAGATAGCAGCCTCAACGTCATCTACATGTCGACCCTCGACGACATCGGGATCCAGTGGTCCCGACTGCGGCCGTCGACAGCGCCCTTCCACGGGGTCGTACCCAGGATGGAGGCGGTTCCCCTCGGGCACATCGATCTGCCTGTCACATTCGGAACTCCGAACAATTTCAGAAAGGAGACCCTCACCTTCGAAATGGTAGGGTTCCCGGGGACGTATCATGCGATACTCGGAAGGCCAGATTACGCGAAGTTCATGGCCGTCCCCAACTATACGTATGTTGACGGTTGAAATGCACCACTTTCAACCCTCAATATTCTCACATAAATGGAGGAATATGCATTATTTACTAGCATTTTGGTTTGAATAATATAGTTCCACTTGTCCTTGGAGATTATTTGTATGTAGGTGATTTACCCCTAAAAAGAGATGGAAACTCACCTTCTATGAAGAATCCATGCCAATTCAGCTGAGGAGGTGGCTACTACCAAGGGAAACATGGCATTCCACATCATCGATCCAGGGGAGGCACTCACCGACGAATCAAAGGACGCCACATGGACTTCACATGGATCAAAGGGCCCACCTCGGATACCAAATCAAGCCATGCACTAGGCATGGATCAGAGGGTCCACAGGGCAGCCACCCAAAGGAAACACACCTCGAAAGGAGGGCCGAAGGGGCCGGCCAATCCTAGGATCGGCCGAACCGCCTTTGCCCCCTTTCATCGTGTCCCTACATGTGGCAGCTGCTCATTGGTCACTTGCTGCATCTCGGGGTGTTTTGGAGCACTTTGAGCCTCCGAGCAAGCCTGGTCCTTGTCTATAAATAGAAGGGGAGGGGCTCCCATTTCCCACACACCACTCTCTCATTCTCCTCTCACTTTTAGTTTCCAAGGCTAGAGGGTAGGCTAGAGTAGCTCTTATTCAGGTTCCAAGTCTTCTTTGGAGTCTAGGTATGAGTTCTCTTTTATCTTTATTTCATTGTATGACTTTGATCTACTTCAGTTATTCAGCTATTTCATATAAAGTCGTGGTAGATCATATGCTTGATATGTTCTTGAGTTCATCCTTTGTTCATCATTTAGAGCCTTGTGTTCTTCATGAACACTACCTTTTGATCCACTTGAAGGGTGATGAACTCATTCCTTATGTGTTTGTTTATAAGTTAGAGGCTCGTGTTCTTCACGAACACGACCCTTTGATCTTATTGACTAGACATAAGAGAGATCATATCTGTTTGTATGTCTAGCCTTAGTTGATCTTGTTAGATGACATGAGAGTGTTGCATGAGGTTTGTGTTCAAGCTACGGTACTCGGTCTAGTTGACCAGTCTTCTAGTGGCTCTCACCCTGGGTCACAATAGCCCAGGCCGGGTGGAGTCTAGCAGCAACGTAGGCATGGTGCCTGGGTTGTCTGGCTACGACAGTTATGAGCATACCCCCCGTAACGATAGAGGTAGGTCTACAAGTGGTGATAGCCCTATTGGATCCTTGAGCAATCCTCCGCGCTGGAGTACCTGCTGTAGGAGTCTAAAGTCTAGTTTCGTAGAGTGCTGGTCGTCGCGGGCTAGCTCCCTGTTTGTACCTGGGTGCTGAACCTTATCCCTCTCATGCAATACTCGTGTCTATCTCCTGTATCTTCTAGCTTTGTATGTTTAGTACATTAGAACCTAGAGCTAACTCGTATGTTCCCCCTAAGCCGTAGTGTGCTAGAGTAGAGGTAGATCTGAGTGTGTGTGTGTCACACTACCCTTATATCTTTTATCTTACCCCTGCCTTTGAGTGTGTTTCGTGATCGTTTATATTAACCTTTGGCAAGTCTTGATGTTCACGCTAACCTGGCGTCGTTAGTTGTGACATTGAGAGGTGCCTACAAGGCGATTCTTGGTGTTGTCACTAAGGATGGATCCTAGATCTGTTCTTAAGATGACGGCGCTACGAAACGCCAACAAGCATTTCTGGCACCGTTGCCAGGGAAGGCACAGGATTATCATGACTATGCTTTGCATCTGTTTATAAACTCTGAGTAGGTTAGGACAACTCTCGATGCAGGCTAACCTTGAGTGTCTTCTTTTATCTTTGGATGATGAAGACAGGTAGTGTATGACTGGTTTCGACTTACCGGAGAATTTTACTGAAGATCCCGAGTCACTTGTGAGGAGAGCTCGAATTCATTTCGACTCACCTCGTCGTACTCGTCCGGAAGGCGATCCAGCTTCCTTTGTACCATCCACGTCGAACGCTATGGCCCAGAAGACACTTCGTGAGTCCTCAGCTCCTTTCGCTGACCAGGTGCTGCAAGGCCCTGAGGTGGCAATGGGGACTGAAAATTTTGAGATCAAGACGGGTCTAATCACGATGGTACAGGCTAACCCATTCTTTGGCAAGCCAAATGAGGATGCCAATGCTCATTTGTAGCAATTCCTAGAGCTATGCAGCACTTTCATCATCAGGGGTGCAGATATGGACGTTGTTCGTCTACGGCTATTCCCATTCTCTCTTCTGGGGAAAGCTAAGCAATGGTTCTACGTGAATCATGATGCTATTAACACTTGGAGTAAGTGTTCAGAGGCATTCCTCAAGAAGTTCTTCCCATTGGGTAAAACCAATGCTCTTCGTGGAAGGATTTCTGGTTTTCAGCAAGCAGCAAGTGAATCTATTCCAGAGGCTTGGGAGAGGTTCCAGGAGTGTGTCCTGGCCTGTCCTCACCATGGGATGGAGGATTAACTCATTCTTCAAAGCTTTTATAATGGGTTGACTCCGACAGCCCGAGGTCATATTGATGCTGCTGCTCAGGGAGCATTCTTCTCACTCACTGTTGATGATGCTAAATTACTCATTGAGAATATGGTTTCCAACCAAGGGTGGAGTGATGAAAGACTCCAACCACGACCGAGGGGTACTGCCAAGTTGGATCTTCTTATGAAGAGATTGGACGACTACACTAGCGAGAAGGCTACCATGGCCACCACAACACTGCCTATGGACTCTCATATGACTTGTGAAGTCTGTGGCAACACTGGGCACTCAGACAACTACTGTCCGGAGACTCAGGAGGAAGTGATGTACATGAATGGCAATAACAACGGTTATCGTCCACCTCAACAAGGAGGCCAATCGTGGAATCAACAACGCCCTTATTATCAATGAGGTAACCAAGGTAATTCTTACAATCCCAACCAACCTTCCTTGAGAGATCTTGTTTTTGGGCAAGCTAAGATTAATGAAGGTGTTAAAAAAAGCTAGCTGCCCTTGATAAAACTTAAGAAAGTCTCAACGTTAAGCTTGAAAGTTTTTCTTCTACTCAGAAGAGTCACCTGAGTTTTAACAAAATGTTAGAAACCCAGTTGGCTCAGCTGGCTGCTTTGATTCCATCTCCTGATAATGAGAGGATCCCGGGGCAACCCGTATCCTCTAGTGAAAACGTTAGTGTAGTGTCAACTAGGTGGGGTAAGCCACCTAGGAAGACACATGCCCCTAACTATGCAGGAAAGCCCATACAAAAAATTCTTGATCCATGGGAGGAATCAGCACTTGTGCACAAGAAAGATCCAGGCTACCCGACTATTACTTGCAAAATCTATTACAAGAAGATCAGGCATGCCCTTTGTGACCTTGATGCAAGTGTTAATCTCATGTCCAACGCCATGTTCGAGTAACTGGGATATCCAGCTCTCTCTCCTACAGCACGGACTATCCAACTCGCCGATTTAACGATACCGTATCCAGAAAGAATTGTTGAGAGCATATTGGTTAAGGTCAAGAACTCTTATGTCTTTGCGGATTTCGTGGTCCTTGATATGGATGACGAGGGAGGAATGCCGCTCATCCTTGGGCAAGCATTTCTCAATGATGTCCGATCTAGAATCAATGTGGGGTCCGGAATAATCCGCTTTCGCATTGGGAAGAGGAACTTGTGAGGACCAGGTGTGTCCGAGGACCAGTGGAGGGTCACTCCTTAGTGATGAGTGATTGACAACGTTGTGTGGACTGATGCTTGGCTAAGTGTGCAGGTACAGGTTGCGGCTTGACTCATGTCGGTGCAGGTGAAGAACAAGCGCGAAAGGCCTTAGCCGTGGCGGCCTCCGGGTGATGGAGTGGCAAGTAGGCTTGGTTCGATGGACCCGGTGGGCGATGGGGTCAAGTGCGAGCCGTGCGGTGCAAGACTGGCAGGCTGAAGTCGTGAACATGGGCTGGTGCAAGGTAGCGGATGGAGCCCGAAGCTTGCACGCAGGGTTTGTTGGTTTGTCCACAAAACCTTCAGTGGACGGTTTCTTGGTTTGGGCCTCAAAATCAAGCCCAGAGGCCCGAGGCGACGGAGACGGTGATCTGGGAGCTTCGGGAAGCTTCGAGGCGGAGGGCACGTGGCGTGATCACAGGGTTTGCGTCGAGGCGAAGCGAAGCCACGGTGCAAGCGTGTCCGTCTGATGAAGACTTGACAAAAATGCCCCTGAGGGGTTGTATCTTCATTTAAGCAGTAGGGGTAGCGTGGTCATTTACCTCCCTCCGATGGACTTCGTATAAATAGCGGAGAGGTGGATGGCATCTCTCTCTCTTTCTTCCTAGGGCTTTCTCCCCCGGTAGATTTCTCTGAACTGCTTCTTTTCCCTCTGGATTCCTTAGGCTAGACTCTTGTACAGACTCTGACCTCTGGATGTATGGAAGCATTCGGTGTCCCGGTGATCTCTTAGTCCCTTGTGATTTTCGTGTCATTTTCGGGGCTATTTTTGGGGAGTTTCGTTCTTCTCTCGATTCGTGATTTTGGGGACCCTCATGGATTTCTTTGAGGGGATCATGGGTGGATGCCTTGCGCATATTTGTGTGTGATCTTGACCCCTCAAACGCTGTTGAGAGCCTTTGATTCGTGCGTTTTTGGTTGGTGTGCGAGTTCATGGTGGTGGTTCGGTTGATCCGCGATTCCCAGTGATTTAGTGGCTTAGGAGTCGAGATTTTTGGGGCATAGCACCTTGTGTGATGCTTTTCATCTCCCTAAAATCTTGTCTCAAGAGCTTCAACCGTTTGGGAGATCCGGTGATGGAAAGGTGGAGCTGACTCCCGCGGTTGGGCATTTTTCTTCTCTGTCCGCGTGTCGCGGACAGTCCGCTCGAGGGTCGCGGACGGTCCGCGAGGAGCGCGTGCGCCTAGGGTTCGTCCCGTGTTCTTCGTGTTCTTACACGTCTTCGTTTCGATCCGTTTCGCCCCTAGGCTTCGGTTGCAAGGGGTTTAGCGGACAGTTCGCGAGGGTCTCACGGACAGTCCGCGTGGCTGGATTTCTGACGAACAGTCCGCGAAGCCTCCACGGACAGTCCGAATTTCGGGGTGCATCTCTGGTGGTTCGAGTGGTATTTACGGACAGTCCACCGTGACCCTCCGGACGGTCCGCGACATCCACACGGACGGTCCGCCCGGTCATCCCGGACAGTCCGCCTGGGACTTCGCAGCAGTGCCTAAGTCCTTTGGTTCTTGCTTTGGTGCTTCCGCTCTTTTGCTCCTAGGTTTCTTGGTTGATCTTCTAGGCTTGTGTGTGCCTTGTTTGGAGCTTCCTGTGTGTGCGAGAGTTCTTGGAGTGGCAATCGGGGTATAGGCCGAGTTCGACCTTCGGGAAGAATTTTTATCGGCTCCCATTCACTCCCCCCCCCTCTCTGGTCGCCCGATTCGGTCCTTCAATTGGTATCAGAGCCGATTACGGATCTTCTTGATACTAACTAGTCTAAGATCCAAAGATGGGCGATTACGGCAAGGGGTCGGGTCCTCCACACTTCGATGGCAAGAATTACCCGATGTGGGAGAGGCGCAAGGGCGCGTTGTTGCGAGAGAAGGGAACTCTTATCTGGGAGGTCACTCAAAATCCTCAATATGAAATTCCAGATAGTTTTCTGCTTCCAAGATCGTGGGACATGTTTGAGGCCAACAGCAAGGCCGTTGATTACTTGTTCTGTACTCTGTGCCTCGGAGTTTGATCGAGTGTACAGAGAGGATGTGGCCGGAAAGATTTGGCTCAAGTTGAAGAATGCTCATGTTGGCAATGCCCAAGTGCAAGCCCGGATGTTTTCCACTTACCGGAGAGAGTACGAGAACTTCACTCATCTCCCCGGTGAGTCGACCGATGCTATGTTTCAGTGCTTCACTTGCATAGTCAACAACAGGAGGGCCAATATGACAGTGCTCCCATACACAGATCATGATCAAGCTATCAAGCTTTTGCATGTCCTGGATAGGTCCGTGTGGAGTGCCAAGGTCGAGGCCATTGAGGAGTCAGGCGCGTATGACACGCTGTCACTGGATGAGCTGTTCTCCAAGCTCAGGTCTTCAGAGGTTGATCATGCCTTGAGAGCCAAGAGCGAGAGCCCCACTGATCCTCATAGTTTGGCTCTCGTCTCAGGATCGAGGACTAACGCTAACTCTGGTGGTTTCTCTTTGTCTTGCCTTGTGTCCTTGCCAGATGAGGACTTTGATGTGCTGAGCGAGGACGATCTCGCCTTGTTGAGCAAGAGGTTTAGGCGGATGTACGAGAACCGCAAGAATGCAAGGCGGAGCTCGGGGATGTGCTATCAGTGCGGGAAGCACGGGCACTTCATCGCCGAATGCCCTGAAGCCATGGAGATCAGGAACGACTACAAGGGCAAGCCCAAACACGACTACAACAAGCACCGCTCCCGGAACGACTACAAGGACAAGCACAAGGAAAAGAGCGAGAGAAGGCACAAGAAGAGTGGTGGCCACAAGAAGAAGACTGCTCGAGCGATGGTGGCCAGAGCAAGCAACATCGACTTGACATCAACTGATGCTTCTTCCGGTTCAAGCAGCGAGGAAGAGCAAGAGAAGCGTAAGGACAAGCGGCACACGGGCAAGAACATCACCGGCCTGAGCTTCATCACACAAGGAGGCTTTTGCGGCATGGCACATTCCAAGAAGGGTGGGAGGCACAGCTCGGACTCGAACTCCGACTCCAAGGAAGAGGTACGAAATGATCCCAACTTCTTGCTAGAGGAGAATACTAGGCTGAATGAGTTGCTTGACAATCGTGATGATGTGCTTAGAAAGACCAACAAGGAGAAGAGGGAATTTAGGTCTTTGTTGGGTGATGCTAAGGACAAGGTAGCTGAACTTGAATCCTTGCTTGTGGATGCTCGAAATGAGATAGCTGCTTTGAAATCAGCTCCTGTGGTGTTTGATGAGATTGATTATGGTGACTGCTCAGTTTTTCATGCTGATTTGACTGCTCTCAAGGAGAAGCATGCCTCTACTTTGGAGGAACTAGATGTGGATAGGATTGAGTGTGATGAATTGAAGTCTAGGCCAGCTTTGTTAGGAGCTTGTACTTCATGTCCTGTCTTGCATGCTAGGCTAGATGAATCTCACACTAGGATTGTTTCTCTTGAGGCGGCATTGAAAGCTCCTCTTCCTACATCATGTTCAACCTGTGAAATGCATGCTTTGAAAAACATGGAACTTGCACACTATGTTGATCGTCTGCAGGATGAAAATGATGAACTTAGGAAGTTGATGAGTTGGTTGTTTGGGCATGAGCCACAATTGAGTTGGGGGCTGACGAGTGTGGTGAGAAGAGTGGTGAGGGAGAAGAGAAAGCTCGAGAGACACCTACACCACCCCACACCATACCCATGAACAAATATGCACCCAAGCCAAACCACCTGAGAAACAAGCTTGATACAACTCCAGACCCGCCAGTGTTCCCCCAGAAAACAGAGAATTACCAGAAACTCATCAAGTTTGTGAGCAACCTGGGTAATGTCTTTGAGGGGAAGTCAGGAGAGAAAGGTGTTGAGAAGCCCACAGAGAAGCCACCACCTAAGCCAGTGCCAATCCGCTTCCATTGTGAGTATTATGGGAGGGATGGGCATAAGGATGAGTTCTGTTTCCGGAGGAAGAGGGATGAGAGGTTTTCTAGGGAGATGGCAAACAAGGACAGGTACCACCTTGCTCGTGGTGTGCCTGAGCCTCGTAGAGGGCCTCTACCTAGGGGTGAGGTGTATGTGCGTACAGTTCCCACTCGTGGAGGTGGAGGTGGAGGTGTGTTCCCTCAGAGAGATAGGCGTGTTGGGTTTGGGCGTGGTGAGCTGGCTCGACGTGTTCCTTCTCGTGACCGTTACGAGTTTGGGAGGCACGATTGGAGCTTTGGGTCTCAGATGGACTACGGGCCACGTTTTCCCCCTCGTGGTGCGCGTACTCCTCCAGTGAGACGTGACATGTCCTTTGGTGGTAGGCATGAGAGGACTCCGCCTAGAGGTTTTGGTAGGATGGATTTTGCTAACCCTTCTTTTGAGCAAATGGCTCGACACTGGTTTGACTCTTTTGGTACTAACCCTAGTGTTGAATTGCTTGCTCATTCTTGTTCTCGTTTTTGATTTCAGGCGGGAGGCTTGGAGAACTTTTGGTTGATCGACTCCGGTTGCTCAAGACACATGACCGGAGATCGTGGGTGGTTCTCCAGCCTCACCCCGGTGAGTACGAGGGAGTACATCACTTTTGGGGATAACGGGAGAGGACGAGTGCTTGCGGAAGGAATGGTGAAGGTGAGTAGCAAGGTGACCTTAAGAACTATGGCTCTGGTCAAGTCACTTGGTTTTAACCTGTTGTCAGTATCTCAGTTACTGGACGAAGGTTTTGAGGTTCGTTTTAAGTCGGGTGCTTCTCGTGTGCTTGATTCTCTAGGCGATCTTGTCTGTACGATCGTCCCCGAGGGTCAAATCTTTCGTGCCGATTTTTCCCAGTCTGTTGGTCCTCCTTGATGCTTTGTTGCTGGCGTGTTGGCTGAGCTTTGGAAATGGCATAGGAGGTTGGGACACTTGAGCTTTGAGTTGCTTTCCCGCTTGAGTAGTCTTGATCTTGTCTGAGGATTGCCTAAGTTGAAATTCGAGAAGGATTTGGTTTGTGCTTATTGTTGGCATGGAAAGATGGTTGCTGCTTCTCATGCCCCTCTGACGGCTGTCATGACCGAGCGACCTTGTGAGCTATTGCACATGGATTTGGTTGGGTCAGCTTGTGTTCGCTCTGCGGGTGGGAAGTGGTATGTTCTTGTGGTTGTTGATGATTTTTCGAGGTACTCTTGGGTTTTTTTTTTGGAGGATAAGAGTGAGACATTTGGCTTTGTTCAAGGCCTGATCTTGAGGTTGAAGAATGAGAGACATGGCCAGAATGGCGTAGTGGAGAGGAAGACCGTACCCTTTGTGAGATGGCCAGGACGATGCTTGATGAGCATAGGACTCCCAGGCGTTTCTGGGCCGAGGCGGTCAATACTGCTTGCTATGTCTCAAATCGCATTTTCCTTCGTGCTTTCAAGAAGAAGACCTCTTATGAGCTGATGCATGGCTGACAACCCAAGGTGAGTCATTTTAGAGCTTTTGGCTGCAAGTGTTTCATTCTAAAGAAGGGCAAGTTGGATAAGTTTGAGTCTAGATGTTCGGATGGGATTTTCCTTGGTTATGCGATTCACTCTAGAGCATATCGTGTGCTCAACCTTGACACTAACCGAATCATGGAGACTTGCGAGGTTACCTTCAACGAGACACAGCCATGTAGCACTTCTGCTTTTGAGTGTGCAGGTGACGAGGAGATTGGTGTCAGGATCTTTGAGGATGAGAAGGATGGAGATGGAGATGAGGATGATGATGATGGAGGTGCTCCCGCGGCTGATCGTGTACACTCTACTTCCACTACTACGACGACGATCGAGGATGGACCATCCCCTACACCCACTACGACTGAGGCTGTTCGAGTGGAGGCTGCTGCTGAGGGGGAGGTTGTGTCCAGGCGAGAGGCTCCCAGGCGTGTACAGATCGATCACCCACCGACGACGATCATTGGTGACCTTCATGAACGCACTACACGGTCGAGGTCAAGGAATTCCTCTCATTTCGCTCACTCTGCTTTTGTTGCTTCTTTCGAGCCCAAAGATATTGGACATGCTTTGTCTGACGAGAATTGGGTGAATTCCATGCATGAGGAGTTGGAGAATTTTGAGAGAAACCAAGTCTGGGTGTTAGTCGATCCACCACCAAATTGTCGTCCCATAGGTACCAAGTGGGTGTGGAAAAACAAAGAGGGTGAGAATGGGATGGTTGTGAGAAACAAGTCGAGGTTGGTGGCGCAGGGGTTCAACCAGAAGGAGGGGATAGACTATGAGGAGACATTTGCTCCTGTGGCTCGTTTGGAGGCAATTAGGATCCTTCTAGCCTTTGCCGTGGCTAAAGGGTTCCAGTTGTACCAAATGGATGTCAAGAGTGCTTTCTTGAATGCGGTGATAGAGGAAGAAGTGTATATGAGGCAACCCCCGGGGTTTGAGAGCAAGAAATACCCACACCGTGTATACAAACTCCAGAGAGCGCTCTATGGGTTGAAACAGACACCTAGAGCTTGGTATGGTAGGTTGAGAGGGTTTTTGCTGAGTAAGGGGTTTGTGATGGGCACAGTTGATAAGACCCTGTTCCTCCTTAAGCATGGGAATGACCTTTTGATTGTTCAGATATACGTGGATGACTTAATCTTTGGTGGCTCTTCTTGTTGACATTTCTAAACGTCGATCTCTTAAGAACAGATTTGGGATCCATCCTTAGCGTCGGTGCTAGAAATGCTTGTTGGCATTTCCCAATGTCACAACTAATGGTGCAGGTTAGCGTGACCATTGAGACTTGCCATTGGTTAATCTAAACGATCATGAACGAATCCGCAAGCGCACAGATAAACCATTGTAGCATTTCCCCAAGGAAGGAGAGTATTCCAAGGGTATCGAATCCAAGGAAGGCAATGGCGGATATCTTAGACTTATGCTTTTGCTCTGAATGTAAAACCAAGAGATAGATATAGGGAACAACACACTCAAAGGCAGGGGTAAGATAAAAGATAATAGGGGTAGTGTGACACACACACCTCAAATCTACCTCTACTCTAGCACACTACGGCTTAGGGGGAACATACGAGTTAGCTCTAGGTTCTAATGTACTAAACATACAAAGCTAGAAAATACAAGAGATGGGCATGAGTATTGCATGAGGGAAACATGGTTCAGCACCCAGGTACAAATGGGGAGCTAGCCCGTGACGACCAGCACTCTGCGAAACTAGACTTTAGACTCCTACAGCAGGTACCCCAACGCGGAGGTTGCCCTAGGATCCAACAAGGCTGTCACCACCTGAGGACCGACCTCTCGTTACGGGGGGTATGCTCATAACTATCGTAGCCAGACAACTCAGGCACCATGCCTACGTTGCTGCTAGACTTCACCCGGCCCGAGCTATTGTGACCCAGGGTGAAAGCCACCAAAAGACTGGTCAACTAGACCGAGTACCGTAGCTTGAACACAGACCCCATGCAACACTCTCATGCCATCTAACAAGATCAACTAAGGCTAGACATACGAACAGATATGAACTCTCTTATGTCTAATGAACAAGATCAAAGGGTCGTGTTCGTGAAGAACACGAGCCTCTAACTTATGAACAAACACATAAGGAAGGAGTTTATCACTCTTCAAGTGGATCAAAAGGTAGTGTTCACGAAGAACACGAGCCTCTAAATGATGAACAGAGGATGAACTCAAGAACATATCAAGAATATGATCTACCATGACTTTATATGAAATAGCTGAATAACTGAAGTAGATCAAAGTCATACAAAGAAATAAAGATAAAAGAGAACTCATACCTAAACTTCCTAGAGGACTTGGAACCTGAAGAAGAGCTACTCTAACCTACCCCCTAGCCTTGGAAACTAAAAGTGAGAGGAGAATGAGAGAGTGGTGTGTGAGAAATGGGAGCCCCTCCCCTTCTATTTATAGGCAAGGACAAGGCTTGCTCGAACGCCCAAATGGCCCCTAAACACCCGGGAGTGAGGCAATGGACCAATGAGCAACCAACACGTGGAGGGACCAGATGGGGCACCACTAAGGTGGTTCGGCCGATCCGAGGATCGGTCGGCCCCATAGGGTGGCCGCACCTAGTGTGCTTCCTCTGAGTGGCTACCCTATGGGCCCTCTGACCCATCCCCGGTGCATGGCTTGATTTGGTATCCGAGGTGGGCCCTTTGATCCCTGTGAAGTCCATGTGGCGTCCTCTGATTCATCGGTGAGTGCCTCCCCTGGATCGATGACGTGGATTGCCATGTTTCCCTTGGTGGCAGCCACCTCCTCAGCTGAGTTGGCATGGCTTCTTCATAGAAGTGGAGTTTCCATCTCTTTTAAAGGGTAAATCACCTACATATAAATAATCTCCAAGGACAAGTGGAACTACATTATTCAAACCTAAATGCTAGTAAATAATGCATATGCCTCCATTTATGTGAGAATATTGAGGGTTGGAAATGGTGAATTTCCACCGTTAATAAACTCCCCCAAGCTAACCTCTTGTTTGTCTCGAAGCAAGACATTAGAGACTTAGGTTGGTTGATCAGGAGTAGCTACAATGTTGTATTCTCAACTTATGGCAGACAAACAGCAAAGTATTGTACCAAGAGTTGAACAAGTTGGCAATGTTCTTACCTTTCGCCTGATACGTGGGGCATATAGCTTCACCTGCCTTGGGCGGTTGAGAGACAGAATGGTTATATAGCATGTGCATAATCACTCATACCTTGATCAGCTATCAATCCGGAGGTTTTGCAAATTTTTTAAAAGAAAATCAGAGTTCCTCAAATGATACTCTCGGATCGCTCAAAGGTGTATGGTTCCTCACCAAGGCATCAATGTTGCCTTTCTTCACATCCTACTCCTAATAGGCTGTATGTGGAGCTGTAGGTAGGGAAGATGTGGCATACTTGTCTCTCATGTTTTGCTTAAGTCAAAAACCGGATCCTTGGAAGAAACAAACATACATCCTGATCAAGATGTGCATATGTGTGTGATGAATATGAGCATGGCAAGGTGGATACTAGGCCCGGAAATGGGTGCTAGATATTGCCATGTTTTATATGAGGGAATCAGGGATTGATGGTAAGGTGGACACTAGCCCCGGAGTAGGTACTAGTTATTACCATCTATATGGTGGAAATCTTTCTCTTGCACATATCAATCCCTTTTTCTCCTTTGAAATTTTTTCGAGACTTGGGCTAGCTCTCTTTATTTATTTTTGCAATGCTTTTGAGCATGCTTTTCTTTCTCTTTTTTTTCAGCTAGCCCTTTGTCTCTATTGGAGATATTTGGAGAGGGATGAATGATGCAAAGATGCATAGAGTTTCATTTATGGAAGAATGCATAAGCAGTATGGAGTAGATGTTGAATGCTTAACTTCCAGTGTAGAAGTTTAGCATGAACGTGTGCGTGATCTTGATCAGGGGAGTATGAGTTCTAACAAGGGTCACAACAATTTGACAAAGCTCAATGAGAGAACAAGCTGCATATGTGGAGGCTATGAACTAGAATCTACATATGGCCTTGGATGGGAAAGTCTCATCATTGCGGAACTCATCATGTTTTGATTTTTCAAAAAGGAAAATTCCAGATGTCAAGCATCACTAAGCACAAGGTCATAGCACTCTATTCTACCATATCATGTCTCACAACAACTTAGGCAAGGATCATGCTTTCTGCTACCCACAGTTTTCAAGCTAAGGTTTGAACATACAAGCCAACAAACTCAAAACTTAGGTAGGATACAAAGTTGTAAGCAAGACATACGAGGAGAATAAACAGAGCAACTATTCATCATTTCAACCATAGAGGCAAAGCATTCTTACTAAGCATATCAAAGCAAACTAAGCAAATGATGATGATGAAAGCAAATAAATATTTTTGGTCTTTTTATTTTGCAGATTTTTTTGGATTTTCATTTATAAGAAATTCTGAAAACAAAGGAAGATACAAGTTACCTCAGGATGG
This sequence comes from Cenchrus fungigraminus, assembly GCA_036936925.1. Classification (NCBI taxonomy): domain Eukaryota; kingdom Viridiplantae; phylum Streptophyta; class Magnoliopsida; order Poales; family Poaceae; genus Cenchrus; species Cenchrus fungigraminus. Next base: position 118,313,264 of record CM072773.1, read on the forward strand.
GGGTCCTCACCCAAGCTAGCTTCAGGCTCACTGCGGAGGAGGGTAGAAGAAACCCTGACTCGTGTAGTAGGCCCTCTGTGCCTCCATGTATTGCCGCTGATCTTGCTGCATGGCTGCTATCCTCTCACCAGCCTGACGCTGCCACGCTGAGGTAGACTCGACGTGGGTGTTCAGCGTCTCCTCCAATCCCATGACTTGGACGGTGAGCTCTCCCATCTGCTGTGCGAGCTGAGCATCGCGTGCAGAGGCTGAAGAGTGTCGCCGGAAGGACAAAGACGGAGGTGGACCACCGGAGCTGGAACTAGCGGGAGTGGCCCAGTGAGCTCTGCTCACGTCCGCCCAAGCCGTGCCACTCGCACTCGGCTGGTAGGTGGGCTGGTCCCAACCAGGTGCATATCCAGGGGTAACCCCGGACATGTACCCCGCAGGGGCCCCTCCTACCACTGGTGGTGTAACAGGCTGTGGCTGAGGCTGTGGTCGTGGTGTCGGCTGTGATTGTTGCTGCTGCTGCATGTGTGCTCTCTTCGTCGCGCTCCTGGTGGACCTGCCTGAAACAGTAGCACGACAGCTTTCCTCTTGTGTAACAAGGGGAATGGTGAGTGACTCCGAGTTATACAATCCAAACCCCGGGTTAGGTAACGGGATTTGGTTTGCATAGCCCAGAAAGAAGAAAGTCAAAGAATCATTTGGGCCCCTCTTGAGTATATGCCCCTGGATCAGGTATGCCTCATCAATGAGCACTTGGGGCGTCCCGATGAAGGGTACGGGATTCCCGCTAAGAACCCCGAGTCTGAGAGCAATACGAGTCACCAAGGCCGTACACTCAATAGGACCTATCATCTTGAAATTCGTCATCCACTGCCGAATCATTGCTTTAACGGGAGAGACCTTGATCTGGTTGACAGCGGCGTATAATAGCATCATCTCATCGCTGCGCACGGGCCGAACATCCTCTCGTGGGAAGAGAGTAATGGCGAGCCACTTGTGCCACAGGCGGAGAGTGGGATGCACAATATCATTACACCGAGGTACAAACTTGCCACTATAAATAAGACCAGAGATATCTGCCCAAAAAGATTCCCGAACATAACCCTCACAAGCTCGCTTCAAAGAGACAGCACAATGAGGACTAAAACCAAGAAGACGACTAAGATCCTTCCAAGAAAGACGATAATCGGTCCCGAAAAGACGAAACTCAATGCCATCCGGGGTCTCGGTAAGAGAGCAAAGAAACTGGATGGTGAGGGGCCGAGAGCCAAGCTCTGTGACCGGCACAAACTCCTCCCAACCAAGAGCATTCCAAATGGAAGCGAACTCGAGATTCATACCTGTCTTCTCCATGAGAGCCGGGTCGAAGTCCCTGGTGTGGGCGAAGACTCGGTCCTTCAAGAGAGCATAGGCTTGCTCCTCTCGATCGCCCCGCAAGTTGAGGTAGGGGGTGTCGTCGATGACCTCCTCCACGGCTTGTGGATCGGCTTGCTCTTCTTGCTCTTCTTCATAATCCATTGTTGATGGGCTCGACGTCGGCTCGGCGGGGGGGGGATGCACTCGTGCTTGCCCGTGAACGGGAGCGTGAGCGCGTCACCCTCCGGAGAGTGTCCGCCGCCCAATTCATGCTAGCACAACAATAAACAACAAGAGCAACTCGGTGATGGGTTAGTGAAATCGAATGAAGTCCTTACCGAGTTTGCTCCACCAATAACAATATTTTCAGCAACACAATAGAGAGACCACTTAATGATCCAATCTTGAGCAAGAAATCCTAGAAAACCAAGAGCGCAAGGAGTAGAGAGGGGAGTGTGAGTGAAATGAGTGAAGAACACCCCCTCTCCCCCTGCTATTTATAGGCAAAACAGGGCAGGTAGCTCGGGGTGGCCAAGGCTCAACGGCTAGGAGCCGTTGGAGCCGGCTGGGCCCCGCTAGCAGTTGGTCGGGTTCGGCCGATCCAACGGTCGGCCGACCCTGGCTCGGGCCGGCTGGCGGCCTGTCTCGGCTAGTGGCTCCCCAACGGCTAGCCCGTGGCTTGCCTTGGTGCACCGGCCAAAATTCACCCAAAAATATTTTTCCAAAGATTTTTCTTGAATTTTCAAACTCAGAAATGATTTTCAGAAATTTTATTTGAAAAAGGGAAAAGGGCGTGATAAATCAAGCATGCAAATGCAGAGTTTTGGAAAATCAAATATGTAGTTCTGGAAATAAAATTTTGGAAAGGGAAATATGATATAAATACCAGCTTTAACCTTTTTGGTAGAAAGGACCCATCATTTTCAGTCTGACGAGTTGGACTCTTCTCAGTGATCAATTCCATTCAGCACCCCACTCCTGAGAAGTAGAGGTTGGTGCCATCTCAATCTTCCGCCATTCTTTCCGAATTTTCCTTAACCTCTTTGACGGAGATTTCTTCCTTGGGGGTGAAGGCTCCGTCCTTCCCCCAAGCTGCTCAACACTATCTTGCACCAAATAGCATTGCACTTCTTTGTCCTGAAACTTGAACTTCAAGTTCCTCTCCCCAATGCGGAAATGGATGATACCGGATCCCACATTGATTCTAGCCCGGACATCACTGAGAAATGGTTGCCCAAGGATGAGCGGCATTCCTCCCTCGTCATCCATTTCAAGGACCACGAAATCCGCGAAGACATAAGAGCTCTTGACCTTAACCAATAAACTCTCAGCAACTCCTACTAGATATCGGATCGTTGAATCGGCGAGTTGGATAGTCCGTGCTGTTGCAGAGAGAGTCGGATATCCCAGTTGCTCGAACATGGCCTTGGACATGAGATTAACACTCGCACCAAGGTCACAAAGGGCATGCCTAATCTTCTTGTAATATATTGTGCAAGTGATAGTCGGGTAGCCTGGATCTTTCTTGTGCACCACTGCTGATTCCTCCCATGGATCAAGAATTTGTTGAATGGGCTTTCCTGCATAGTCAGAAGCATGTGTCCTCCTAGGTGGCTTACCCCACCTGGTTGACACTACACTAACATTTTCACAAGAGGATACAGGTTGCCCCGGGATCCTCCCGTTATCAGGAGATGGAACCAAAGCAGCCAGCTGAGCCAACTGGGTTTCCAACATTTTGTTGAAACTCAGTTGACTCTTCTGAGTAGAAGAAAAACTATCAAGCTTAACGTTGAGGCTTTCCACAGTTTTATCAAGGGCAGCTAGCTTCTTGTTAATACCTTCATTAATCTTAGCTTGCCCAAAAACAAGATCTCTCAAGGAAGGTTGGTTAGGATTGTACGAGTTACCTTGGTTACCTCCTTGATAATAAGGGCGTTGTTGATTCCACGATTGGTCTCCTTGTTGAGATGGACGATAACCATTGTTATTGCCATTCATGTGCATCACTTCCTCCTGAGTCTCCGGACAATAGTTGCCTGAGTGCCCAGTGTTACCACAGACTTCACAAGTCATGTGAGAGTCCATAGGCAGAGAAGTAGTGGCCATGGCAGCCTTCTCGCTGGTGTAGTCATCCAATATCTTCATAAGAAGATCCATCTTGGCAGTAATCATGTCTGCTTCCTTGACAGTATGAGTACCCCTCAGTCGTGGTTGGAGTCTTTCATCACTCAACCCTTGGTTGGAGACCATCTTCTCCATGAGTAATTTGGCATTATCAACAGTGAGTGAGAAGAATGCCCCTTGAGCAGCAGCATCAATATGGCCTCGGGCTGTCGGAGTCAACCCATTATAGAAACTTTGAAGAATGAGCCAATCTTCCATCCCATGATTAGGACAGGCCAGGACATACTCCTGAAGCCTTTCCCAAGCCTCTGGAATAGATTCACTTGTTGCTTGCTGAAAACCAGAAATCCTTCCACGAAGAGCATTGGTTTTACCCAATGCGAAGAAGTTCTTGAGAAATGCCTCTGAACACCTACTCCAAGTGTCAATAGATTCCCGATTCGCATAGAACCATTGCTTAGCTTTTCCCAGGAGGGAGAATGGAAATAGCCGTAAACGAACATCGTCCATATTTGCACCCCTGATGACGAAAGTGCTGCATAGCTCTAGGAATTGCTGCAGATGAGCATTGGTATCCTCATTTGGCTTACCACAGAATGGGCTAGCCTGTACCATCGTGATTAGACATGTCTTGATCTCGAAATTTTCAGTCCCCATTGCCACCTCAGGGCCTTGCAGCACCTGGTCAGCGAAAGGAGCTGAGTATTCACGAAGTGTCTTCTGGGCCATAGCGTTGGACGTGGATGGTACAAAGGAAGCTGGTTCGCCCTCCGGACGAGTACGACGAGGTGAGCCGAAATGAATTCGAGCTTTCTTCAAAAGTGACTTGGGATCTTCAGTAAAATTCCCCGGTAGGTCGAAACTGTCGTATGGACATCCCTGGGCCCACTACTCTGGTGGGTACCAGGACCGACTACTCGGTGGGCCCCTGGGACTACTCGACTTGGGCAACACGGCACCTGCTGGCGTGGAGCGCAAGGACTACAGAGGGATAGTACTCGGTTAGGAAGCTACACATGTCCGGATCCATGTAGAGTACTCCTAGCCGTACACAACTAGTACTCTCCCCTCAAACCGACTTGTAACCCTGCCTCCCGGACTATATAAGGCGAGGCAGGGACCCCTATCTCTTCATCCGCATCATCTTGTAAACTCACCCAATCAATCCAGAGCTACGCAGCATACAGGACGTAGGGTATTACGCACCTCGCGGCCCGAACCTGTCTAAATTGTGTGCCATGTGTCTCTCCTTCGAGTTACCGATCTCGGAGAGGCCACATTCATCTACCTCGGGTACTCCCCTTGGTAGGTTGCCAGTCTAAAACACCGACAGCTGGCGTGCCAGGTAGGGGTACTCGCCGAAGATCATATGGCGAACTCAACGGCTTCAATCGTCATCAAGCCAACCGCCGCTTTCAATCGCGGCGACACCTTCGTCTTCGGCTCCTGGGTCTGCACCGCCGACGGTGCTGGATCGTTCCAGCGCTACCTCACCATGACTCCAGATCCGGAGACCGGGCTCGTCACGCTTCCCGAAGTCGTCACGGGTCAACTCGTCGAAAAATTTGACGAATTTTCGCTCTCCGAACAAGTCGCCGACTTCGAGCTTGGATCCGCCTCCAACCCGAACTCGACGTCGCCCTGGATCGTTTCATGCGAGCCGGCTCCTGAGCCATCGCGTGAGACAGTCCCCCTCCATGAGCACTTCCCATACAGTCTCTGCAATGCTAGCAGGGCCCATACAGAAGCCCTCGCCGCACGATGGGCCAGCAAGGAGATCGCCTCCGAGTACTCCTCGGACTCCAACACCGCAACCGGCTACTACTCGGACTCTTCCTACGAGTTCGACTTCGGATCGGACCCAATCGAGTCCGAGTCTGAGCTCAACATGACTGAGGAACCGCTGTCAGGTCCTGCCACTGGCCTGGTCATTACATCCACTCCCGCCGGCAGATTCGTCTACTGGCCCGACTGCAAGCCTCCAGACTTGACGGACGACAACTCACGCTGCATCGCCTACCTCGATTCACTCCCCTTCCAGGAGGGGACCCCGCTGGCTCTAAACGACGAGCACACCCCCACTGAGGTGGCGACTACTGACTCCAGTCTCTGCACCCCCGACCGTGAAGTCTTCATGACGGCCACAGATGTTGGGACTTCGGAAAACCGACCCGACCGGTACCTTGACGACATCTCAGAGGATGAGTTGTCTGCCAACGCACCACCGAATGAGACCTCCGAAGACAAGAACGCTCGGCGTGACCGCAACAGGAAGCGGAACGATCGACGCAGACGTCTCCGGGAAACTCTCCCCATCCGGAACCTCAATGAGGCCCTGGAGCAAGTTGCCAACCGGGTATACACTACTCCTGAGCAGTGCCTCATGTCTATCACCACGATAGCACGGCAGGCCCAGGGGATCCGCGCGGGCGAAGTCATCGCCAAACTCGCTGAAGACGCCTACTTCATGCGGGTCGACAACAGGGTTGCTCAAGTACCCCCGTCAGAACCCACGATGCCAGAAACCACGAAGCCACTAGCCGCAGCCCGGCAGACGGCGGACGCAACCGTGTCCGTGGTGAACACCAGCCAAATCCCAACCGCTCTAGGGCCTCGGTTGGAGGACCCTCACAGGGTGGCATCAGCCAGTGTGGCACCGGAGGTAGTCGCGGCGGCGGCGGCGGTGGTGGCAGCAGTGGCGGGAGCTCATCCCATGACGCTGGCAAAAAAGCTGGTGGCAGTGGCGGTCGCGGCGGCCGAGGCCACGCGACTAGCCACGCCACCGGCAACACACGTGGCGGCTACAACGCCCGCCACAAGATCGACGAGATCCGCCGCAAGAAGGCTACTGAAGCAAGCGACGGTGACGGCTTCCCCGCCTACTCTGCAAGACTTCGGAACCTGCTTCTTCCCGAGAAATTCAAACCTCTCGGGATCTCCAAGTATGACGCGAAGCAAGATCTAGTTCAGTGGCTCAGGTGCTACGCCTTGGCCATCGAAAATGCTGGTGGCAACAACGACGCGAAGTGCCTTTTCTTCCCCTTTTGTCTGGATCAGGATCCACTCACATGGCTCGAGTCACTTGAAAAGAACTCGATCGACCAGTGGGACCAGCTAAAGGCTCAGTTCACCATTAACTTCGCGGGTGCCAGGGGGTGCTCGGGTACTCGCATGGACCTGGCGATGGTCAAGCAGGAATAAGGCGAGACACTTCGCCAGTACATGCGGCGCTTCATCGACAAGCGCGACCGTAGTCGACGTCACCGACAAAGAAGTCATCGACCTCTTCCAAGACGGGCTCTATCACCGTCGCACCTTCGAAGACTTCGGTCGCCGCCGCCTGAGCTCCATCACCAAGCTCAAAGACATGATCACGTCATGGGCCGACGAAGAGGACAAGGCGAACGCCAAGTACGACTCCATTCACGGCAAGAACAAGAGCAACACGGGCGGCAACAACAAAGATCAAGGGGGTCGCCACAACAACAACTACCCGAGCTCCAACCGCAAGCGCAAGCTAGACAACACAGTCGCGGCTATACAGCACCCTGCAAAGGACAACTCGAAAAAGACCTCAGGCGGCTTCAGAGACTTGCTCAAAGAGAAGTGCCCGTGGCATCTGGATGGTAATCACACCACCGAGCAGTGCTACCAGCTCCGGCGAGAACTCAAGGATACTCCCGACCCACGGCCTCCTCACGACAAGAAGGGCAAGAAAAAAGTCGACGAGGGCAACGGTGACTTCCAGGAACCTGACAAGACGGTGAATGTCCTATTCGGCGGACTACCCACCAGACGGTCTCAGAAGGCCACCCGACGGGAAGTCTTGAACATCGAACCAACGGTGCCGACACCTCTGAGGTGGTCGGAGGTACCCATCACCTTCTCCCGTGCGGATCAATGGACAAGCTTCTCCGAACCAGGATGTTTCCCACTCGTCCTGAAACCTGTAGTCGCGGGCTCCAGACTCAACAAGGTCCTCATCGACGGTGGGAGCGGACTCAACGTCCTCTTCACCAAGACCTTGAAGAAGATGAAGCTCGACATCACCGACATGCTCACCAAGAGCGCGTCACCCTTCTACGGCATTGTCCCCGGTAATGCGGCTATTCCATTGGGCTCAGTGGTCCTGCCAGTTACCTTCAGGGAGACAAGGGAGAACTACCACACCGAGTACATCAAGTTCGAGGTTGCGGACTTCGAAGCCTCCTACCATGCCATCCTCGGCAGACCAGCTATCGCCAAGTTCATGGCGGTACCACACTACACCTACTTGGTACTCAAGATGCCAAGTCCTGCCGGAGTATTCACATTGCAAGGGGACTTGAAGATCTCGTTCGACTGCGACACCGAAGCCGTGGAACTCGCAGCAACCAACCAAGTACCCAATGCAATGATGGAGATCTTTGCTGCGTCCAAGAGGCTCGCCCCAACCGAACTCGAGATTCCCGAGAAGACTGACACCACAAACAAGCCTCAGCCATCAGAGGAAGTCCAAGTGAAGGCCATCGACCTTGGGACGGGCGACAGCAGCAAGACTACCATGATCGGGGCGGGTCTTGACCCGAAATAGGAAGACGCGCTCGTCAGCTTCCTCCGGGCTAACCGAGACATCTTTGTATGGAAGCCAGCGGACATGCCAGGGGTGCCCAGGAGGCTGATCGAGCACTCACTCAACGTCGATCCTAAAGCTACCCCCAAACGACAACACCATCGCCATTTCGCCGACGACCGACGGGATGCCATCAAGAAGGAACTCGCCAAACTACTCGCGGCGGGCTTCATCCGTGAAGTCTTCCACCCTGAGGGGCTCGCCAACCCCGTCCTCGTCCGCAAGAAGAACACCAACGAGTGGAGGATGTGTGTCGACTACACCGACCTCAACAAGCACTGCCCCAAGGACCCCTTTGGGTTGCCGCGGATTGATCAAGTCATCGACTCCACGGCGGGCTGCGACCTGCTCTGCTTCCTCGACTGCTACTCTGGGTACCACCAGATCGCTATCAAGGAAGAAGACCAGGAGAAGACCGCGTTCATCACCCCGTTCGGCGCCTACTGCTACATGACAATGTCATTCGGGTTGAAGAACGCCGACGCCACCTACCAACGAGCTATCCAGGCCTGCTTCAAGAAGCAGCTCAACAAGAACGTCGAAGCCTACGTGGATGACGTGGTCGTCAAGACCAGAAACTCCGATATGCTCATCGCCGATCTTGAAGAGACTTTCGCATCCCTGCGAGAGTACCAATGGAAGCTCAATCCCAACAAGTGCGTCTTCGGCGTACCATCTGGGAAACTACTCGGCTTCATCATCAGCCATCGTGGCATCGAAGCCAACCCCGAGAAGATCTCCGCCATCACCAACATGAAAGCTCCAACCTGCATCAAGGATGTCTAGAAGCTGACCGGGTGCATGGCGGCCCTGAACAGATTTATCTCGAAGCTTGGAGAATGGGGACTACCCTTCTTCAAACTACTCAAGCATCAAGAGAAGTTTGTGTGGACCGCGGAGGCTGATCAAGCTCTGGCGCAGCTCAAAGACTTCCTGTCTAAGCCACCGGTCCTCACGGCTCTTCGCAAAAAGGAGCAGCTACTGCTCTACCTCGCTGCGACTACTCATGTGGTCAGTACTGCCATCGTCGTCGAGCGGCAGGAAGAAGGCCACGCCTACCCAGTCCAGCGACCAGTCTACTTTGTCAGCGAGGTTCTGTCAGAGTCCAAGGCACGGTACTAGCCGGTCCAGAAGCTACTCTACGCAGTGCTCATCACCTCGTGGAAGCTACGACACTACTTCCAGGAGTACTCGATTGTTGTTATCACCGACTACCCGCTCGGTGACATACTCCGCAATCAGGATGCTACTGGAAGAATCTCCAAGTGGGCGGTCGAACTCGGTGCCCTCAACCTCAATTTCAAGCCACGTACTGCTATCAAGTCCCAGGCACTAACTGACTTCATGGCAGAGTGGCGGGAGAATCAGCTACCAACTCCAACCGAGCGCCCAGAACACTGGGTGATGTACTTCGACGGCTCACTCAAGCTCGAAGGGGCAGGTGCAGGGGTACTACTGATCTCTCCAAAGGGCGAACAACTCAAGTACGTCTTGCAGATCTTCTGGAAGGTCTCAAACAACGAAGCCGAGTACGAACCCCTACTTCACGGGCTCCGCCTCGCAATTTCTTTGGGCATCAAGCGGCTACTAGTCTACGGCGACTCCGCAGTGGTCATCAACCAAGTCAACAAGTCTTGGGATCGCAACAAGGAGAACATGGACGCCTACTGTCTGGAAGTCCGCAAGCTCGAGAACAAGTTCTACGGTCTCGAGTTCCACCACGTCATCCGCGACAACAATGTTGCCGCGGACGTCCTGTCGAAGCTTGGTTCTACTCGCGCGCAAGTACCTGCTGGAGTTTTCGTCCACGAGCTTCACGCGCCATCCATCCCGGAGTCGGCGCCAATGGCCACTGACCCTGCGCCACTACAGTCTGGCCAGGAGGTCATGATGATTGACGTGGACTGGAGACAACCCTTCATCGACTGCATCCGCGAGCAGAAGGTCCCATCCGACAAGAACTTGGCCGAACAACTCGTCCGCCAAGGCAAGGCCAACGTACTAGTCGGAGACAAGCTCTACAGGCGAGGTGCCACTTCTGGAGTACTCATGAAGTGCATACCTCGAGAAGAAGGCAAGGATATCTTGGAGGAGATCCACAAAGGCGTCTGCGGCAACCATGCGTCTTCTCGAACGCTGGTGAGCAAGGCTTTCTGACGAGCTTTCTATTGGCCCACAGCTCTGGCCGACGCTGAAGAACTCGTCAGAAAGTGCCAAGGATGTCAATTCTTCGCCAAGCAGCAACACGTCCCGGCCTACAAGCTAGTCACCATACCACCAACCTGGCCCTTTGCCTGCTGGGGGCTCGACATGATTGGGCCTCTGCCAACTGCGCCAGGAGGATTCAACAGAGTCTTGGTGGCCATCGACAAGTTCACCAAGTGGATCGAAGTCAAGCCGGTAACCTGCCCAAAGGCCGACAGAGTACTCGACTTCTTGGATGAACTCGTGCATCGCTACGGGCTGCCCCATCGCATCATCACAGACTTGGGTCCCAACTTCAACAACCATCAGTTCTGGGAGTACTGCGAGAACAGCGGGATCGACATCCGGTACGTCTCAGTCGCCCATCCCCGTGCCAACGGCCAAGTTGAGCGCGCCAACGGGATGGTACTCGACACTCTCAAGAAGCGATTGCACGACGTGATGTGGGAAACTGGATGGTCACCCTACTTCTTGGTCTACGGCTCCGAAGTTATTCTACCTGCCGACGTGATGTGGGAATCCCCGGCAGTAGAGCAATACGACGAAGGCATCTCAGAAGACAGCAGACGGGTTGACATCGACGGTCTCGAAGAAGCCCGCTGCGCCGCCCTCGTCCAATTAGCAGGGTACCTCGAGGGTATCCGACGCTACCATGATCGCAACGTCAAGGAACGCTCCTTCAACGTCGGCGATCTAGTCCTCCGACGTATCCAGAACACGGATGGACTACACGAGCTCAGCTCACCATGGGAAGGTCCCTTCTCAATCTCTAAGGTGACCGGACCAGGCTCCTACCACCTCCAAACACTTGAAGGCGACGACATCAGCAACTCGTGGAACGTCGACCAGCTGTGTCGCTTCTACGCGTAGTCGCTCGACTACTCTACAGGTCCAGGTCTACACGACTACTCACGGACTCCTCGCTGTAAGCGGCCTTCCGGTCCTGGCACTAGTCTCCAAACTACTCTTCTCCAAGATCCAGCGTCAACGGCTACTAACGGATCTTGGGATGCTTAGAGCGCTGAGGACTCTAGCGGCGGTCTGTAAGACCATGTACTCTAGATCCAGTCTATACGATTACTAACGGATCTCTAGCTGTAAGCGGCCTAAGGGTCCTAGCGCCACTTAGCCGTAGGCGGCCTCCGGGTCCTGGCGACTACACTTGTAAACGGCCCTGACCATCCAGGTGTACTTCTTCATCAGTAATAAAGTTTGATTTTCATTCAACTTATTTACTGTGCCTTCGAATCAGGCATCTCCTACTGAGTACTACTACTCACAAGTTCCACCACGGTTTGGTACTCCGCACACTTCGTTGCAAGTGGTGGCTACGAGTACTTATTTCACAGATATATCGTGGACAACTTTCATTAATAATCCAAACAAGTTACTAACAACTCTGTTTGCTTTACATCAACTACTTTAAGCTACTCCTACAGGTACTCCTACTAAAGGTTGAGCTTTTCCACCACTTGTTCAGCAATGGGCGCCATCTCCTCTAGGAGGGTATTGTACTGATCGTCAGTACAGTTCGCTGCAAGTCCACCGACGACTACGTTCACTGGAGCCTTGGGGAAATATGACTTCATGTATGCCAAGACTTGGTTCGGGATCGACTTCGCCAAGTGCTTGACATACGTCGCCAGACGCCCGGGGGGCTTCCTTCAACCGGTCCACCAGTGGAGCAATCTTCGGCCCGCCCGGGTGTGGCACCAGCAGCCTTGCAATGGGTAGCGCGGCTTCCTCAAGTTCCTTCAGTTGGCCCCGCAGCTTCTCACAATCTTCATTGAGCTTCTGCAGAGATTTATAGCAATTGACAAGGTCACGGTCTGAGGCTTCACGAAGCTCCATGTGCTTGATACACTCATGGCGCAACTAAGCGTACTCATACTCAAGTACCTCTCTTTTGTCGGTCTCACGATACATGATGTTCTTCAAGTCCGTCTCCGACACCTTCAGCTGGTCGACCCTTTCTTCAAACTCTGCAGACAACTCATCACACTATCAGATTACACCAAGGTACCCTAATAAGTACTCAAAGGCTTTGGTAGGAAACATACCTTTATTCTTCTGGCGCAGCGACTTGTTTTTCCGAATCAAGTCGTCCCTCTTCGCCTGCATCTCCTGCACCTCGTTATGGTATTGGCCGAAGGCGCCGTCGAGCTTGGATTGGAGCAGGGCGGAATGTTTCTTCGACTTATCGAGCTCCTTCTCCAAGGCTTCGGCATGAAGGACTGTGTTGCCGTACCCCTTCAAAAGCTCAAACTTCTCGCGGGATCTTTCAACAATATCCTGCGCAGACAGAACAGTCAAATGGGTACTTTGTATTTCGTCGTACAAGACTACTCGAGGTACTCGCAACGTACCTTGACCCACTGCTGGGTACGCCGCCATGACTCCATGTTCAGAGCAACAACAGCCGAATCGACAAGATTGTCTTCCAGCAGCTCAAGACCCCCGCGGCTCGAAGATGCCTCCTCTGCCATAGCCGCTGAACGGATCGGCGCGGCTTCCTCTATGATGGGCGAGCGGACGACTACGTTTGTGCTCGTCTCGTGGAGTGGATCGTCCTGCACTTCCGCACCCGACTCGGGGGCCACCGCAGTCCCCAGCTCGGGGGCTATTTCTTCCGCCGTCCCGGCCATCGGTCCTGTGGGCTCTGACTCCACAGTAGCCGTTTCCATGGCCACGGCTTCAGGAATCGAGGTTCCCTCAGCTTGTGCTCCTAGCACAATGAGTACACGCAGCCAATCTCAGCGGCTACAACTACTATGCATGATGACTACCAGTGGTGACAGGACACATACCTTCAACCAAGGTGGCTTCCTCCAACGTCGACTCCACCGCGACTTCAGTCTGTGGCGGCGGCGTGGGTTCGCGCTCCTCCACCGAGTGGCCCTCTCCGTCGGCTGGAGTGCTGGTCTCCTCACCGTCCCACGACAGGTTCGTGGATTTCCTGCATCACGGAGTAATCAAGTCAGCAATGCAAGTCTGCCATCTACACGACTATTTGAAAGTTCATAAGCACTTACAGTGTGGACCGCACCACTGTCACGGTCGGAGCACCTAGTATACTGGCAATATCAACTATGCCAGCCTCGGCGATAGCTCCGGCCTCAACAGACGCCTCCTCTGGTTGCTCCACAGCTGCAGCCGGTGGAGGGTTTCGTCCTTCTTCAACCGATGGCTGCGGCTCTGCAGCGCCGGTCTCTTGCCGTGCCGCTGCTGGCACGACTTCTTCGGTTGACGGAGGCGGGTTGATACTCCTATCAGCTGCTGCTCCCATGGTGTCCAGGACCCCCTTGTCGCCCTGGTCTACGGGGTCCGGGGAGGGGATATCCTGCAACATTACAAGACAAATATTCAGCACACGACTACTTATCAGTTGTGCTCGACTACTCTAGTCGCGGTGTTTACCTCTTGGTTGGTCATCTCGGAGATCTTCAGCTTCTTGACGACGCGTTTCCATGCCACGTTGCGAGGCCTCCTCGGCGGCACCGGCAGGTTAGCCTCGAGACTCGACGGCCTCTCGATGATGACTAGGACGTCTGGCATCCCAGCTCGGCTGAACCTGGAGCGCAGCTGGAACCTTTGCTGTAGTGTTTCTTCATCTTCATCGTCATCAAAGCCAGACTCGATGACAACGGCATCACTGCCTTCACCAACTTCGCGGCGCTCTTTCCCCTTGGGCTCCGCCTTCCCCTGCGCCTGTCCTTCGAGACGCGGAGGGGAGGACGGGACGGAGATGTATTTTGCCACATCATCCTACAACATACAGCACATGTGAGTACGACTACCTCAAGCTAATCAGTACTCGGGGGCTTCTGTCATGACTACTGACCTGGCTTGGCGGCCGAGCTGCGGAGTACTCGGGAACCGGGCAACAAGTGTACGGCGACATGTCCTTGAAGATCTTGCCCAGCCTCTCGACGATGACGTCGTCCTCGACTTCAAAGCCAGGCATCCGGGACGTATCCTTGTCGCCGGTGTACTGGTACCCGAGGGTGTCTCGTGCCATCAGTGGCTGCACCCTCCTCTTCATGAAGCTGAAGGCCACGTGTTCGGCCCTCAGACCGGCTTCTCGCAAGGCCTTGATCTTCTTCAGCAACTCGGGTAGCTGAATACCCTCTTGCATGGTGGGCTCTGTGTTCCACCACGGCTTGTGCTTCGGTTGACACCCGCTCGGCTTCGGCAGCTCAGGATGGTGGTTGCTGATGTAGAACCACTTGGCCTTCCAGTCCTGGTTGGAGTCTATCAACTTGTACGGCAGGTACTGGTCGGCGGCATCCTCACGCATCTGGATACCGGCACCTCTGACTACTCGTGTATCGTTGGTGCTCGGTTGCGGCTTCAACCGGAAGAACTTCCGAAACAGCACCCAGTGGGATTTGATACCCACAAATGCTTCACAGAAGTGGACAAAAATAGAAACATGGAAGATTCCGTTGGGGTTGAGATTAAGGTACTCGATGTCGTAGTACCTGAGCAAACCCTTCAAGAAATAACTGGCGGGGAGCACCAATCCACGCTCTACGAACCGGGCGAACATTGGGATTTTGTCCGGGTTCTTCTCCATCGGGTATGGATCGCCGGTGGTGGTGCGCCATAGATCCACCTCCTTCTCACAAAGGAACCCGTTGTTGACCCAGGCGAGGAGGTCCTCGGTCTTCAGTTTCGCCTTCTTCCACTCCTTCGCCAGATTGGGGCGCGGGGACGAGGGTGGCGACGTCGACGACTGGCCGGCATCCCCGGTTTCTTCATCGCGGCTCCTTTTCTTCGACGCGCCGGTCTTCTTGCCCTTCGCTGGAGACCCCTTCATTCTCCAAGTGATGGGTGTCTTCACTCGCATTCGCTCGGGGGCTACAGCGGCGGGTGAACTGCGGCGGCGCGAGCAAATGGATCTAAGTCTCTGCGCGGCGGCGGCGGCGGCAGCAGAGGAGCAGAGGAGGTGGCGATTCAGATCTAATCTGAGGAATGCAACTGCTAGGAGTGAAAAACCCTAAGGGACTCACCGGTTATTTATAACCGGCCCTGGCGGCTCGGTTTTCAGCGGGCAGATACGGCGCCAGACGGGTGACCTAGCGGCAGCAGCGTGACTCTTCAACTTCCAGTACTCGATGCTCTCCATCTCGGGGGTTCAACTACTTCAGATGACCTCATTGGGATACAATCAGATTCAAGACCCACTCAGAACACATTCTACAGTCAAGATGACCCTTTAATTCGAGAGGAAGTACTTGACTCAAGGCTCGGGGGCTCCGTGCCACGTGTCCTTCGGTTTTTTCTCCGGATTTTTCGGGATAAGATTGGCAGAACTTCAGATTGACCCTCAGCTTGAATCTACGATTCGACCTAAGGCTCTGGGGCTACATTCCATATGGAATGCGATTCTCCGAATCGCATTTTCCATATGGTCTCTTCATCAAGACATCACGAGTATTATTGAAGACCTTCGAGAGAAGCACTCGGGGACGCTTGGGGACTACTCGAGAAAACTTCAAGACTACTCAAAGATCAGCTGGAGTACCTTCCAGCCTCGGGATGATTCAAGCATTCTTCAGGACTTTCGGCTTGTGGAACTCGGGGACGCTCAAGGACTAATCGCCAAGGCCATCAAGACTACTCGAAGACATCCTGCTCGACTACAAAGTACTCGGAGGCTTGTCGTATGGACATCCCTGGGCCCACTACTCTGGTGGGTACCAGGACCGACTACTCGGTGGGCCCCTAGGACTACTCGACTTGGGCAACACAGCACCTGCTGGCGTGGAGCGCAAGGACTACAGAGGGATAGTACTCGGTTAGGAAGCTACACATGTCCGGATCCATGTAGAGTACTCCTAGCCGTACACGACTAGTACTCTCCCCTCAAACCGACTTGTAACCCTGCCTCCCGGACTATATAAGGCGAGGCAGGGACCCCTATCTCTTCATCCGCATCATCTTGTAAACTCACCCAATCAATCCAGAGCTACACAGCATCCAGGACGTAGGGTATTACGCACCTCGCGGCCCGAACCTGTCTAAATTGCGTGCCACGTGTCTCTCCTTCGAGTTACCGATCTCGGCGAGGCCACATTCATCTACCTCGGGTACTCCCCTTGGTAGGTTGCCAGTCTAAAACACCGACAGAAACCAGTCATACACTACCTGTCTTCATCATCCAAAGATAAAAGAAGACAATCAAGGTTAGCCTGCATTGAGAGTTTTCCTAACCTACTCAGAGTTTATAAACAGATGCAAAGCATATTCAAGATAATCCTGTGCCTTCCCCGGCAACGGTGCCAGAAATGCTTGTTGACATTTCTAAACGTCGATCACTTAAGAACAGATTTGGGATCCATCCTTAGCGTCGGCGCTAGAAATGCTTGTTGGCATTTTCCAATGTCACAACTAATGGCGCAGGTTAGCGTGAACATTGAGACTTGCCATTGGTTAATCTAAACGATCATGAATGAATCCGCAAGCGCACAGATAAACCATTGTAGCATTTCCCCAAGGAAGGAGAGTATTCCAAGGGTATCGAATCCAAGGAAGGCAATGGCGGATATCTTAGACTTATGCTTTTGCTCTGAATGTAAACCAAGAGATAGATATCGGGAACAACACACTCAAAGGCAGGGGTAAGATAAAAGATAATAGGGGTAGTGTGACACACACACCTCAAATCTACCTCTACTCTAGCACACTACGGCTTAGGGGGAACATACGAGTTAGCTCTAGGTTCTAATGTACTAAACATACAAAGCTAGAAAATACAAGAGATGGGCATGAGTATTGCATGAGGGAAACATGGTTCAGCACCCAGGTACAAACGGGGAGCTAGCCCGCGATGACCAGCACTCTGCAAAACTAGAAGGACCGATTAGGCGAACCAGAGAGGGGGGAGTGAATGGGAGCCGATAAAAATTCTTCTCGAAGGAGATGGAAACTCCAACAAGATGAACACGGCTTCCAACACACGTCTCTGACTCAACTACCCAAGTTGGTCAAGACCACACAGCCACTGGAGTGCTACTGGTCCTAGAAACCAACACTCAACCTTCCGAGCCAAAACTCACCAAACCACACAGCGAAAACTTGCACGGCTTGCTGCCTGTGCTACACCGGTCAGACCGATGGCCTGCGCCGGTCAGACCGGTACACCGGTCAGACCGGTGGACAGAGCCGGTCAGGCCGGTGGCTACAGCAGCCGCACAGCAAACGTTCCAGGAAGCCTTAGTGACTCCTCTAGGCCCTGGAACAAAAACCACCACGAAACACAACCTGTGAGGAAGAAGAACCCCTCACAAAACCTAGCAAAACAACTCCAAGCACGCCAAGAACTGACCAGCAGAACCACGAGACAAAACCACACGGACAAGGCTGTTCCCCGAGACAAAAACCCACCAAGGGCTAGCACCGGTCAGACCGGTTAAGAGCACCGGTCAGACCGGTCGTGCCTGGGCAGCTCGGGATGAACAGCACCCGCGAGTCAACTCCCCCAAATCCAACTCCCGATCTCCCGATTCACTCCACGGATTCGCACAAGACTTTGGGGATAGTAGGAACACCTCATGGGTACTCCATAGCCAAGATTTGGTCCACCAAAACTTGTTTAATCAAGAGGAATCGAAGAATTTCCGCCAAGAACACCACGAACCCTAGAACCACGAAAACCCCAAAATTGAGCCCCTTTACTCACGGATTTGGGAGGGAGATCAAAGAGAAAAGAACCACGAGGGGTTCATGCATACATCCCCCACCAAATCCCAAAGAGAAAGGTCTCAAAACCGCCACAAGAAATTCGACAAGAAAAACCTCCGAAAATCACCAAAAAGGAGAAACGGGAAAGACACATCCAAGCCTTGAGGAACCACGCCGAATCATCTATACATAGCAAAGAGGTTCATACAAGGTCTAGCTTGCCGCCCGATCATCCTTCCCTCTCACAAGATCTCACCATGAAGCTCTCAAGCTAGTCCTACGAAAATCCTAAGGAAAATAGGAAGGAAAATAGGAAAACCAAATGAGCTAGGGTTCCAAGAGATGGCTGCCATCCTCTCACCACTTGGGTTATATGGAGGCAACCGAAAGACGAAAATACCCTTACTAGCTAACTATGGATACATGCCCCTCAAGGGCGAATTCGGAAAACTTTGTCTTCGCTCCATCGGACGGATGCCCAGCGACCGCACACTTGCTTAGCCTCGACGCAAGCCTTGCGATCCTGACGCGTGTCCTCAGCTTCGAAGATTCCGGACTGCGTCGTCGCACACCGGTCAGACCGGTGCTCCTCACCGGTCAGACCGGTACCCACTGGTCAGACCGGTCAGACCCACCGGTCAGACCGGTCTGGAGCTGCTGCACCTCCGTCTTCGGTTCTTCGGTCTTGGCTTTGTGGATCAACCAAGGAACCCAGTGGTTTTCTGGTGAACCACCGGAAACCCCGCGAACTCGGTGTAGCCTCCGCCAATCACCACTCATGACTCGGCTCCCACGTAGTCCCGGCTCGACCTTGGTTTTGAGGCTCAACCAAGAAACCATTCATGACTTCATCTTGCCGTTCTTGCCACCATGCGGCCCGCGCTTGACCCCGCTGGCCACTGGGTCCCTCGAACCAAGCCTACTTGTCTTCTCCACACCTGGAGGCCTCACCGGCAACGACCTTTCGCGCTTGTTCTTCACCTGCACCTGCACCAGTTAAGCCGCAACCTGCACCTGCAATACTTAGCCAAGAATCAGTCCACACCACGTTATCAATCACTCATCACACCAGGAAGCGGCCATCCACCGGTCCTCGAACCACACCTGGCTCTCAATCTCCCCCTTGATGAGTGCATTGACAACACACACGTTTTGGTAACCAAGAGAAAAGGAAAAGAAAAGAAACGACTAAAAGAAACTCCAACAAGCGATCGAAAGCCAAAGAAAAGGCAAAGAGCAAGATCACTTGAAGAAGACAAGTCTCGGACCCCTTAGGCAAGGGCAACGGCTCGACACATCCGAGACAAAACATGCTCAAGCAAAGAGCACAAACCATCAAACCAAAGCTCGAAAACCACAAAGAGCTCCCCCTGCACACATGCAAGCTCCCCCTGAACCAATGCAACTCCCCCTGGACGAATGCATGCGAGCCACTTCAGGAAACAGAGCAGCTGCAACAGCTCAGCTCTGACCGGTCAGACCGGCCAACACCACCGGTCAGACCGGTGCTCAACATATGAACATGACCAGCACTCTGACCGGTCAGACCGGTGACCTCAACCGGTCAGACCGGTGCACAACAGAGCCCAAAAATGGCTCGAAACCACCTGAAAACCTTCCAAATGCATTCAGTAATCCAAAACATGCTCAAACTTCTCCCCCTTGTTGACAATGCATGAATCAAGCCAAAAATGCAAAAAATGCAACCTAGAGCTTCTCAAATAGACAAAATTCAACATAGGATGCTACACATGTCCAAACGAGCAAGTTAGATACTCTATAGCTTCGTAATGACATAAACTTCATGATCACCAAGTTTCACAACCATTGGGCGAAGCTAAGATAGAATTGAGCAATTTTGCGAAAAATCACCCTCTCATGAGCAAAGTCCTAAACATGATCAAAACATGTCAAAATGGCAAAGCCACACAAACTTCATGCTAGGACAACCATTCTAAGCATAAGACCATCATAAACACCCACAAGCACCTCATGTCATGTCAAAGCCACCGAGCCATGTGCCTACTTCTATATATGAGACTTCTAATTGGTAGGCATCATGCAACGATTTAGCACCCAAAGCAAATTAAAATTAGCACATATGACATGGGAGCACATTTTTCAAGCAATTTACATTTCATTTTCAGATTTATAATTGGTACATGAAATGTCTTTGCGACAAAAAGGAACTTATGCCCCTCCACAAGATGAAGCATGGGGGCTAAACATTCATGATGGCAAATGAGCCTTTGGCCCCATATGATCAAAATAAGCTATCCAACCACAAATTAAGCATAGCCAAGCCACAAAAACATGTCAAGATCATGTAAAGGCATTTACTCACAAGAGAGCATATATATGAAATTTTTCAAAAACATAGCCATCAACCATAGATATAAACCAAGATTATCAAGATCTAAGCCAAACTAACCATAGCTTACCAAATTAGCTCACAAAGACATATATGTCATTCCATGGTGAACAATGTATATAGGAGAAGCTTTTCCTAAACAATGCATGCAACCTAAGATACAAAGATGCCTATACATCATGTTACATATGTCATGCCAAATGCAAGAAATGCACAAAGGAAAGCTATACATATGCTACAAAGGAGCTCCCACACGCCAACTTAAGAAATCAAACAAACACCAAGCTCCCCCCCCGCAAACGAGTGAAAGTTGCTTGATCTAGGGGTTTGGTGAAAATATCGGCTAGTTGGTCATGTGTGGGTACATGGATCAAAGTGATTTTTCCTTTCTCTACATTGTCTCTCAGAAAATGATACCTCACTTCTATGTGCTTGGTTTTGGAATGGAGCACTGGGTTCTTTGCCACGCTTATGGCACTGGTGCTATCACATTGAAGTGGGACATGGGTATACTCCTCACCAAAGTCACTCATGGTGTATGTGATCCAAAGGAGTTGAGAGCAACAACTAGCTGCGGCCACATACTCTGCCTCGGTAGTGGATTGAGCAACACTCGACTGTTTGCGGGAAGACCAAGATACCAAAGAAGAACCCAAGAACTGGCAAGTCCCAGAAGTGGACTTCCTATCCAACCGACACCCGGCAAAGTCCGCGCTTGAAAATCCATGAAGCGCCAAAGAAGAAGACGCAGAGTACCAAAGGCCGAAGTCGGGAGTGTGTCGCAAATACCTGAAAATGCGCTTGACTGCTTGCCGATGCGAAGTCCTCGGAGACGCTTGAAAACGAGCGCACAGACACACCGAGAATCAGATGTCTGGCCTCGTCACCGTCAAGTAGAGGAGTGACCCGATCATGCTCCGGTACTCCTTCTGGTCCACGTGTTCACCTTCCTCGTCCGCATCAAGAGCTGTAGTCGTACTCATAGGCGTTGCCATGGCCTTGGAGTCCTCCATCTTGAACTTCCTCACAATGTCCTTGGTGTACTTAGCTTGGTGCACAAATGTTCCTTCCTTTGATTGCTTGATTTGTAGCCCGAGGAAGAACTGCAACTCGCCCATCATGCTCATCTCAAATTCCCTGCTCATGTCTTCTGCAAACCTTGCAACAAGAGAGTTAGACGAGCCACCAAAGACAATATCATCCACGTATACCTGCACAATCAGGATATCTCTGCCCTGCCTGAGGAGAAACAAGGTCTGGTCGACCTTCCCCATCTCAAACCCTCTCTCAAACAGGAACCCCCTCAACCTACCATACCAAGCTCTAGGCACCTGCTTCAACCCATACAGCGCCTTCCTCAACTTGTACACCCGATGGGGGTACTTCTCACTCTCAAACCCCGGTGGTTGCCTTACAAACACCTCTTCCTCTAATACACCGTTCAGGAAAGCACTCTTCACATCCATCTGGTACAACTTGAACCCTTTAGCCACGGAAAAGGCTAGAAGGATCCTGATCGCCTCCAAACGAGCTACAGGAGCAAAAGTCTCCTCGTAGTCGATTCCCTCTTTCTGACTATACCCCTGAGCAACAAGTCTCGACTTGTTCCTCACCACTTCTCCTTTCTCTCCCTCTTTATTTTTCCACACCCATTTTGTCCCAATCGGCTTACACCCTGGGGGAGGGTCAACCAACACCCAAACTTGGTTCCTCTCAAAATTCTCCAACTCCTCATGCATCGAATTTACCCAATTATGATCAGATAACGCGTGTCCAATGTCTTTGGGCTCAAAGGTGGCAACAAAAGCAGCATGAGCGAAATGAGAATTGTTCCGAACCCTCGACCGTGTAGTGCGTTCATTCATGTCGCTGATGATTCTCGAAGCTGGGTGATCCACTTGCACTCGCCGGGGAGGTTCTCGCCTTGATGCTACCTCCCCCTCAACAGCAGCTTCGCCTTGATCTGGGTTTGTCGTTGTAGGTGTGGGAGAGGGTCCGTTCTCGATCGTCGTCGAAGTAGTAGGTACATGTTCAGCTGAGGGCACCACACCGCCATCTTCATCATCTCCATGTTCATGCTCCTCCTCCTGAAAGATCTCCTCGCCAAGTTCGTCGTCACCTGCACACTCAAAAACAAGCTGACTACGTGGCTGTGTCTCGTCGAAGGTTACCTCGCAAGTCTCCACGATTTGGTTAGTTTCGAGATTGAGCACACGAAATGCTCTAGAATGAGATGCATAACCAAAGAAAATGCCATCGACAGACCTAGCCTCGAACTTGTCCAACTTCTTCCCTTTCTTCAGAATGAAGCATTTACAACCAAAGACATGGAAGTGACTCACCTTAGGTGTGCGACCATGCATCAACTCGTAACAGGTTTTCTTCTTGTGAACCCTGAGGTAGATCCTGTTCGACACATAGCACGCGGTATTGACCGCCTCAGCCCAGAACCTTCTCGGAGTCCTATGCTCATCGAGCATCGTCCGAGCCATCTCGCACAAGGTCCTGTTTTTCCTTTCCACCACGCCATTCTGGGGAGGCGTATACGGACTCGAAAACTGGTGTTCAAGACCCAAGTCATGGCAAAAGGTTTCGAAACGAGAGTTTTTGAATTCCGAGCCATTGTCACTGCGGATCGCTCGTATGGCATCTCCGTGCCTCTCGTTTCTTAACCTCAAGACAAGATCTCGAATAAAACCAAACGTCTCCCCCTTCTCCTCAAGAAAGAACACCCACGCATACCGAGAGTAGTCGTCCACCACAACAAGGACATACCACTTCCCACCCGCAGATCGCACACGAGCTGGGCCAACAAGGTCCATATGGAGCAGCTCGCATGGACGCTCAGTCATCACATCGGTGAGAGGCGGGTGAGAAGAGGCTACCATCTTGGCATGCCTACACGGCGCACAAACCAACTCTTTCTCAAACCTCAACCGTGGCAATCCTCGGACCAAATTGAGTTTACTCAAGCGAGACAAAAGGTCAAAGCTCAAGTGACCCAACTTCCTATGCCACTTCCACAACTCACTCGAAGAACCAGCCAAAAAGCAACGCTCCACACCAGAAGACTGAGAGAAATCAGCTCGGAACACTTGACCCTCGGGAACGACCATGCAAACAAGGTCCCCTCGAGAATCTAAAATCCGAGAACCACCTGGCCGAAACAACACCTCAAAGCCCTCATCCAACAACTGGGACACAGAAAGCAAATTGTATCCAAGCGATTGAACAAGAGCAACACGCCTGAGAGTGATCTTGTCACTTACCTTAATCTCACCTTCTGACAGCACACGCCCTCGCTCGTTGTCCCCAAAGGTGATGTACTTCTTTGTCACCACCGGGACGAGACTTGAGAACCACCCCTTGTCTCCGGTCATATGCCTCGAGCAACCAGAGTCAATCAACCAAATGTTCTTCAAGTCTCCCACCTGAAATTCAAAAGCGAGCACGTGAGTGAACAAACGACTCAGCACTGGGGTTAGTACCAAAAGAGTAAAACCAGTGCCGAGCCATTTGCTCCAAAGTGGGGTTAGCACAAACCAAATCATCACGCCTATCAAAGCTACCACCACGAACACCACCACGGTAACCACTACGAGGGAACCAACCCTCTCTAGCTGGAGGAGGACGAAAGCCACGAAAGGAAAACCGTGGACCGTTCCTCCTCTCCATCTCAAAGCTACGACTCCTCCCACCATCGTATTGAGCACGAGGTGGAGAACGCCTAGCAAACTGACCACCTGCAAACTTTCCAGACCAACCACCAGAACCACGACCTCCAGAACCAAACCGAGCATCCTCACAAGCACGAAACCCGACTCGCTGTCTGCCCAGACCTGCACCGGTCTGACCGGTGTAGCTCGGCCAGCAGCAGCACCTGCAGCCTTCCGGTCTCCCCAAGCCGGAACCGTCCTCACAATCGCCTTGGCCCTGGGCATCTGCATACGAGGCTCAGGTACACCATTAGAGGGGTGGTACCTATCCTTGTTAGCCCACTCTCTAGCCATTCTCTCCTCACGCTTCCTCTTGAAGCAAAACTCATCCTTGTGACCATCTCTCCCACAATACCCACAATGGAACTTTATGGGCTGTGGCTTAGGCTTAGGCTTGGGTTGTGGCTGCTTACTCGGCTTCTCACCCTTCTTCTCTCCTTCCTCACCTCCCTTTGGGCTCACGAACTTCACCGGTTTCTGAAAATCATTTGTTGGGTGAGGGAATATGGGTGGATCTGGAGTAGTGTCAAGTTTGTTTCTGAGATGGTTGGGCTTGGGCTCAAACTTGTTCTTGTGTCTGTTTGGTGGTGGGATAGGAATCTCTCCAACTCTCTCAACTCCCTCACCACTGTTCTCTCCAAGCTTGTCAGCCCCAAGTGCCTGACCATCATAGCGTTTGAAAGCCGCTATCATGATACCAAGCTGAGGCTCCTGACCCGACAACCAGCTCATACATTTTCTCAGCTCATCATTCTCATCCTGCAAGCGATCAACATAATGTGCAAGCTCCAAATTCTTGACTGCATGCAATTCACAAGTAGAACAAGAAGTGGGAATAGGCTCTTTCAACTTAGCCTCAAGCGAAATAGTGTAAGCATGCATCTCATCAATCTTTCCATGCAAAACAGGGCAAGAAGTGCAAGCACCTAGCAAAGCAGGTCTAGACTTAAGCTCAGCCACTTCAACCCTAAGCATTTCTAGTTCATCACAAGTAGAAGCATGCTTATCCTTAAGAGCAGTAAGATGAGCTAGGTACACAGAGCAATCACAGCAATCAATCTCATCAGAAACCACAGGAGAAGCCTTAAGTGAATCAATCTCAAGCTTAGCATCTAGGTTCTGGGTTTCTAGCTCAGCCACACGGTTCCTAGCATCTTCTAGTGAGACCCTAAGCTCTTTCCTCATCTTCTTGGCCTCTCTAAGCATGTGATCGCGGTTATCAAGCAAGTCAACCAACTCATCATTCTCCTTGCGCAAAGAAGAGAGCTCATCACATACCTCATCCTCGAAGTCCGAGTCCGAGTCGCTCTGGTGACTCTTCTTGCTGCCGGAGCTACGAGCCATGCCACAGAAGCCATCTCCCGCGAAGCAGCTCAACCCGCTCAAGTTCCTGGATGACTTCTTGTTCTTGCGCCGATCACCTTCATCTTCACTGCTACTCGAGCTCGAGGAAGAGTAGGCGGAGCTGGAGTCGACGTCGCTCGCTCCGACCATCGCTCGGGCCTTCCTGCCGCGGCCGTCCTTCTTCCTCGACCGTCGCTCGTCCTTGTGCTTGTTCTTGTGCTTGTGATCGCGCCTCGATCGGTACTTGCCGTCCTTGCTCGACCGGTGCCTGTAGCCGTCCTTGTAGCCATCCTTGTTCTCCGTCTTCTCCGGGCAGTCGGCGACGAAGTGTCCTGGCTTGCCGCACTGAAAGCACGTCTGTGCTGTCCTCCTCGTGTTCACCCGGTTCTCGTGCAGCCTCTCGAACCGCCTGGTCAGCAACGCCAGCTCGTCCTCTCCAAGCACGTCAAACTCCTCGTCTGGCAAAGACATCAAAGAAGACAGAGAGTACATCCTGGAGGATGCGTTAGCGTTAGACTTAGCTCCTTTGCCACTAACGAGAGCGAGACTATGAGAATCAGTCGGGCTCTCGATCTTGGCTGTCATACCACGGTCCAACTCAGCCGACTTGAGCTTCGAGAACAGCTCGTTCACCGTCAAGGTGTCATACTTCTCGGACTCAACAATAGCCTCAAACTTCCCGTCCCATACGGTACGATCCAATGAGTGCAAGAGCTTCATAGCTCTATCATGATCATTGTATGGGAGGACGTCCACATTGGCTCTCATGTTGTTCACAACGACCGTAAACCGCTGGAAAAGGGCATCGACGGACTCGCCGGGGAGATGAGTGAAGTTCTCGTACTCTCTCCGGTAAGTCGCGTACATCCGAGCCTGAACCTGAGCATTCCAAGCATGAGCATCCTTCAACTGCTCCCAAATCCTACAAGCTAAGTCCTCTGTCTGAACCCGATCGAATTCAGGCTGACACAGAGCACGAAACAAGTAGTCGACAGCCTTGTTGTTGGCTTCGAACATATCCCTCGATCCTGGAGCAAGGAAGTTCATCGGATGAACATAAGCTGTGTTCACCGTGACGTCCCAAAGGATCTGACCCTTTCCGCGGAGGAACGCTGCCATCCGCCTCTGCCACATCTGGTAGTTCTTCCCGTCGAAGTGCGGAGGACCCGAACCCCGTTCCTGGTACGCCATCTTTGGATCTTAGACTGGTAAGAGTCAATAAAGACCCGAACCGGCTCTGATACCAATTGAAGGACCGATTAGGCGAACCAGAGAGGGGGGAGTGAATGGGAGCCGATAAAAATTCTTCTCGAAGGAGATGGAAACTCCAACAAGATGAACACGGCTTCCAACACACGTCTCCGACTCAACTACCCAAGTTGGTCAAGACCACACAGCCACTGGAGTGCTACTGGTCCTAGGAACCAACACTCAACCTTCCGAGCCAAAACTTACCAAACCACACAGCGGAAACTTGCACGGCTTGCTGCCTGTGCTACACCGGTCAGACCGATGGCCTGCGCCGGTCAGACCGGTGACACCGGTCAGACCGGTGGACAGAGCCGGTCAGGCCGGTGGCTACAGCAGCCGCACAGCAAACGTTCCAGGAAGCCTCAGTGACTCCTCTAGGCCCTGGAACAAAAACCACCACGAAACACAACCTGTGAGGAAGAAGAACCCCTCACAAAACCTAGCAAAACAACTCCAAGCACGCCAAGAACTGACTAGCAGAACCACGAGACAAAACCACACGGACAAGGCTGTTCCCCGAGACAAAAACCCACCAAGGGCTAGCACCGGTCAGACCGGTTAAGAGCACCGGTCAGACCGGTCGTGCCTGGGCAGCTCGGGATGAACAGCGCCCGCGAGTCAACTCCCCCAAATCCAACTCCCGATCTCCCGATTCACTCCACGGATTCGCACAAGACTTTGGGGATAGTAGGAACACCTCATGGGTACTCCATAGCCAAGATTTGGTCCACCAAAACTTGTTTAATCAAGAGAAATCGAAGAATTTCCGCCAAGAACACCACGAACCCTAGAACCACGAAAACCCCAAAATTGAGCCCCTTTACTCACGGATTTGGGAGGGAGATCAAAGAGAAAAGAACCACGAGGGGTTCATGCATACATCCCCGACCAAATCCCAAAGAGAAAGGTCTCAAAACCGCCACAAGAAATTCGACAAGAAAAACCTCCGAAAATCACCAAAAAGGAGAAACGGGAAAGACACATCCAAGCCTTGAGGAACCACGCCGAATCATCTATACATAGCAAAGAGGTTCATACAAGGTCTAGCTTGCCGCCCGATCATCCTTCCCTCTCACAAGATCTCACCATGAAGCTCTCAAGCTAGTCCTACGAAAATCCTAAGGAAAATAGGAAGGAAAATAGGAAAACCAAATGAGCTAGGGTTCCAAGAGATGGCTGTCATCCTCTCACCACTTGGGTTATATGGAGGCAACCGAAAGACGAAAATACCCTTACTAGCTAACTATGGATACATGCCCCTCAAGGGCGAATTCGGAAAACTTTGTCTTCGCTCCATCGGACGGATGCCCAGCGACCGCACACTTGCTTAGCCTCGACGCAAGCCTTGCGATCCCGACGCGTGTCCTCCGCTTCGAAGATTCCGGACTGCGTCGTCGCACACCGGTCAGACCGGTGCTCCTCACCGGTCAGACCGGTACCCACCGGTCAGACCGGTCAGACCCACCGGTCAGACCGGTCTGGAGCTGCTGCACCTCCGTCTTCGGTTCTTCGGTCTTGGCTTTGTAGATCAACCAAGGAACCCAGTGGTTTTCTGGTGAACCACCGGAAACCCCGCGAACTCGGTGTAGCCTCCGCCAATCACCACTCATGACTCGGCTCCCACGTAGTCCCGGCTCGACCTTGGTTTTGAGGCTCAACCAAGAAACCGTCCAAGACTTCATCTTGTCGTTCTTGCCACCATGCGGCCCGCGCTTGACCCCGCTGGCCACCGGGTCCCTCGAACCAAGCCTACTTGTCTTCTCCACACCTGGAGGCCTCACCGGCAACGACCTTTCGCGCTTGTTCTTCACCTGCACCTGCACTAGTCAAGCCGCAACCTGCACCTGCAATACTTAGCCAAGAATCAGTCCACACCACGTTGTCAATCACTCATCACACCAGGAAGCGACCATCCACCGGTCCTCGAACCACACCTGGCTCTCAACTTTAGACTCCTACAGCAGGTACCCCAACGCGGAGGTTGCCCTAGGATCCAACAGGGCTGTCACCACCTGAGGACCGACCTCTCGTTACGGGGGGTATGCTCATAACTATCATAGCCAGACAACCCAGGCACCATGCCTACGTTGCTGCTAGACTTCACCCGGCCCGGGCTATTGTGACCCAGGGTGAAAGCCACCAAAAGACTGGTCAACTAGACCGAGTACCGTAGCTTGAACATAGACGCCATGCAACACTATCATGCCATCTAACAAGATCAACTAAGGCTAGACATACGAACAGATATGAACTCTCTTATGTCTAATCAACAAGATCAAAGGGTCGTGTTCGTGAAGAACACGAGCCTCTAACTTATGAACAAACACATAAGGAAGGAGTTTATCACCCTTCAAGTGGATCAAAAGGTAGTGTTCACGAAGAACACGAGCCTCTAAATGATGAACAGAGGATGAACTCAAGAACATATCAAGAATATGATCTACCATGACTTTATATGAAATAGCTGAATAACTGAAGTAGATCAAAGTCATACAAAGAAATAAAGATAAAAGAGAACTCATACCTAAACTTCCTAGAGGACTTGGAACCTGAAGAAGAGCTACTCTAGCCTACCCCCTAGCCTTGGAAACTAAAAGTGAGAGGAGAATGAGAGAGTGGTGTGTGAGAAATGGGAGCCCCTCCCCTTCTATTTATAGGCAAGGACAAGGCTTGCTCGGACGCCCAAATGGCCCCTAAACACCAGGGAGTGAGGCAATGGACCAATGAGCAACCAACACGTGGAGGGACCAGATGGGGCACCACTAAGGCGGTTCGGCCGATCCTAGGATCAGCCGGCCCCCTAGGGTGGCCTCACCTGGTGTGCTTCCTCTGAGTGGCTGCCCTGTGGGCCCTCTGATCCATCCCCGGTGCATGGCTTGATTTGGTATCTGAGGTGGGCCCTTTGATCCATGTGAAGTCCATGTGGCGTCCTCTGATTCATCGGTGAGTGCCTCCCCTGGATCGATGACGTGGATTGCCATGTTTCCCTTGGTGGCAGCCACCTCCTCAGCTGAGTTGGCATGGCTTCTTCATAGAAGTGGAGTTTCCATCTCTTTTAAAGGGTAAATCACCTACATACAAATAATCTCCAAGGACAAGTGAAACTACATTATTCAAACCAAAATGCTAGTAAATAATGCATATGCCTCCATTTATGTGAGAATATTGAGGGTTGGAAATGGTGAATTTCCACCGTCAACACTTCTCATGATCTTGTTGCCAGATTTGCAGATGACATGAGCAGGGAATTTGAGATGTCCATGATGGGCGAGCTGTAGTTTTTCTTGGGTCTCCAGATCAAGCAGTGCAAGGACGGGACCTTTGTGCATCAAGCGAAGTACACCAGGGACATGGTGAAGAAGTTTGGCATGAACGACTCCAAGCCGCTGACTACCCCAATGAGTACAACTACGGCTTTGGACGCGAATGAGGACGGCGAACCTTGGACCAGAAGGAGTACCGGAGCATGATCGGCTCCCTCCTCTACTTGACGGCGACGAGGCCAAACATACAGTTCAGCGTGTGTCTGTGCGCTCATTTTCAGGCTTCACCGAGGACTTCACATCGGCAGGCCATCAAGCGGATTTTCAGGTACTTGAACTACACTCCTGAGTTTGGTCTTTGGTACTCTACCTCCTCGACACTCAGGCTTCATGGGTTTTCTGATGCGGATTTCGTTGAGTGTCGATTGGATCGTAAGTCCACTTCTGGGTGTTGTCAGTTCCTTGGTTCTTCTTTGGTCTCTTGGTCATCTCGCAAGCAATCGAGTGTAGCCCAGTCCACCACTGAGGTTGAGTATGTAGCTGCTGCTAGTTGCTGTTCCCAGCTGCTTTGGATGACCTATACCATGAGCGACTTTGGTGAGGAGTACTCCGAGGTTCCACTTTTCTGTGACAGCACTAGTGACATAAGCGTAGCCAAAAATCCTGTCCTCCACTCCAAAACGAAACACATACAAGTGAGGTACCATTTCCTGAGGGACAATGTTGAGAAGGGAAACATATCTTTGTCCTATGTCCCTACCCAAGACCAGCTAGCTGACATTTTCAAAAAACCGCTTGATCAAGTCATTTTCACTCGCTTGCGGGGTGAACTTGGTGTTTGCTTTCCTTTCTAGCTGAGTCTTGGAGCTTCTCATCTATATATGTGCCATATGTTCATTTTGTTACATTGCATTCATGCATTTTACTTTCTGTACAAAACCTGGTAGGATAGCCATTTTTGGATCACTTGTGCTAGGAATGAGCTTCTCTTATATACATTGATCACCGATGTGCTATATTTGTGATATATGTGCATGTTGAGTAAATTGTGGATGTGAATGCTATGCTCTTGATGGTTTTTGCCATATACTTATGTTGAGATAGCTTTCTTTTGATGAAAATGCTAAAATGATGTCTCTCATGAGTAGATGCTTGTCTATGCTCAATTTGTGCTTAAATGCCCATATCATGTTTAGTTTGTGCTTGAGAATCATGTTCTTTTTGCTTGGGGTCAAAGACCTTTGTCATTGTAAATGTTTAGCCCTTTTGCTTGCTTGGGGAGGAGCATAAGCTTCTTTTTGCCATAAAGGCACTTCATGTACCATGTTTAAACTTGAAAATGAAATTGGTATGTGAATTGCCTTATGCTTGAAAAATGAGCTCCTAATCATGTTTTTATGCTTCAAAATTCATATCTTGGGTGCTAAACCGTAGCATGTTGTCTACCATGAGAAGCCTCATTTTAAGAATTAGACACATGGCTTGGTGGCTTTAACATGACTTGAGTAGCTAGTGGGCGTTTATAATGATCTTGTGATGAGAATCTATGATCTTGCATAAACTTTGGATGATCTAGTGTATTTATGTTCAAATTGGTATAGAGAGAGTCTTGCTCATGAGATGACTATTTCTTTGTGAAAATTGCTTAAAATTGCTTTTAGCCATGTCACATGCTTATATGTCTCTACCTTCTTGATGGCAATATGCTAGATACACCATGTCTACTGTGCTTGCTCTATGTCTCATTTGTAGCATTTTGTTATGCTCTTTGTATATTTGAGAAGCTTGGTAGATTGTATATGTGTCTTGACATGCATTTTTCATGAAAACAAGGGGAAGAGATTCATATACCTTGATTCATGCATTGTCAACAAGGGGGAGAGTTTTGTATGATGGGAGAATTTTCATGCATTTGTGGGATGTGGCATGTGAGGAGAAAAATTGAGAAGAATAGGTTGCATTTGCTCAGGGGGAGTTTGCATATGTGCAGGGGGAGCTCCTTTGAGTTTTGTGCTTTGTGATGTGCTCCTTGTGAGCTTTGGTTTGTCTCGACTGTGTCGAGCCGTTGCCCTTGTCTTAGGGGGCCGAGACTTGGTTGGCGGGTGATCTTGTTATCGCTTGTTCTTTGGCTTTGGATCACTTGCTTGGGAGGTTCGTGTTCGTGGTTGTTTTCTTTTCTTTTTCTCTGTGTGATTTCTATGGGTGTTGTCAATGCACTAATCAAGGGGGAGATTGAGGACCAGGTGTGTCCGAGGACCAGTGGAGGGTCGCTCCTTAGTGATGAGTGATTGACAACGTTGTGTGGACTGATGCTTGGCTAAGTGTGCAGGTACAGGTTGCGGCTTGACTCGTGTCGGTGCAGGTGAAGAACTGTAACACCCTAATTTTCCATCACTAAAATTCACTTAAGCAACATAATGTTTTAGTCTTAAGGATTTAAATTAATTTGCTAATTAAATTGTGCTCTAAAGTAATTTAATTTAATTAAATTAAATTTAGAAACAACAAGTGCTTGTGCATCATATTTTGGTTGCATAGTGTTTTGTGTGAAGGTTTGAAGTTTCAAAAGTTTTAAATGTGTTTGAAATATTTGAAAACAGTTTGAAAAGTTTGAATTTGAAAAAGGTTTTAAAAAGAAAAAAAAAGAGAAAGACCTCACCTTCCTCCCTTTCAGCCCGGCCGGCCCACCGGCCCAACTCCCTCCTCCCGTAGCAGCCCACCTCCCCGCCTTCCCTTTTTCTTTTTCCCGCGGTCGCTGACAAGGTGGCCCCACCTGTCGGCGCTTTCTCCTTCCTCCCGCGCCCCTCCCTTTCCTCTGTTTGAACCGGCGCCGACCGGAACTCCACCGCGCCTGCCCGCCTTCCTCGCTCCCTCTTTCCATCCTTAACTCCCGAAGAAAGGCAATTATTTCCCGTGCTACCCTCTCTCTCAATTTCCTTTCCGTTTCTACTCCTCCATCACCCGCAATGCCCGCCGGCCATCAATGGCAATGCCGCCGGCCGCCGCCCCCTTCCACTTCCCCTTCCCTCTCTCTGTCCATATAAAACCCGGGCGTCTCCCTCGTTCCTTTCCTTTCGCTCCCGCATACACTTTTCCCCGCGCCCGAGCACCAAATCCACCGAGCCGCCGTCGCTACCGAGCTTCTCCGCCGCCGCCGGTAAAAGTCGTCGTCGGTGAAGGATTTCTCTTCCTCTCTTTTCTCTCTTGTGTTGCGCCATTGCTCATCAAGCTCCTCGTGCTCCAGGCCTTCGTCGCCGTCGCTTCTCGGAGCCCTTCTTCCCCGCCGACCGAGCCGCGCCCCTGTTCTTCCCCGGAGCGCCGCCCGAGTTGATCTCCGCCACCACCGCCACTTCTTCACCAGCAAGCACTTCCTCTCCGTCTCCGTGTGGTGAGCAATACCTCCCCATCATCCCTTGTTTCGTGCACGTACCATAGCTCTGGCGCCCGCACGCCGGCGAGGCCCGCGCCGCCCCCTTTCGGTGTAGGTCGTCACGGTCGCCGGAGCTGCCATCTTTTTGGCCTTGATGTGTTCGCGAGCACCCCAGCTACGTCTTGAACCCGCGCATGCATGTTTTAAGGCCCCACAGCTCGATCTAGGGCCGCGCCGGCGAGCCTTCCGCCGTGCGCCGCCGCCTCCGGCGCGCTCGCCGCCGCGCTCTCGCTTGCAGGCCACCAGGGCCGTTTGATCACACACGGGCAGTTCAGATCTAGTCGGGGTGATACCCCTTGTGATGGGGACGTGGGTTCCCGATCTTCCGTCAGGAGGAGTAACTATCGATTTGGTGGAGATGTCACACAAACGATCCGGCTTCCAATCAACACGACTAGAACCCCGCAATCGTAGCACCACTTCTCCTCTGGTTATCAACCGTGCACTGCGCGATTGACCTCGCCACGAGGGCTAATCCTTGCCTGAGAATCGAAGACACAAGCAAGAACAAGAAAGAACACAATCTAGAATATTGCGGATGAATGATTAAGTTCACAAGTTGGGGTCTCACAAACCGATCGAGCGGCGAACTGTTCTTGACAGAATGACTTAAGCAAAACCCAAACCCTAATGAGGGTGGCGGCTACAGAGATATAGAGGTTAGGGGCGTGACCCCCTCCCTGGACGCGCCCCTAATGGGCTCAACAAAGATACACGGCCCAAAGGCCAAGATACGGTGTCGCAGCACCGAGACAGATTCTAGACGTCATATTGCTCGGATGATTCCCGTCGACTCTGGTTGAATTTGGGCCTGAAACCAGTGCTATTGGAAGCTTCTTGAAATTATCTTTCCATCCATATATAGTACGTCCAAATCCGACTCCGTATGCGACCTGAGCGTCCATTTTACGACGGGCTGTTCCTGGAGTCCGAAACTGAAACGAAGTCGAATCGGTTTGGGCCTCCACCTTGATCCGGACGTCCTTGCTGGTCTTCCACGCCTCCAAGTCCTTCCCCATGTCCATGCTGGTCCTCTCCTTCATTCCTAAGTACAATTAAATCATTAGGTAGCACACTATTCTCAAATGCACAAGAATAAATACATAGGAACGAGCTCACCTGTAAATTCAATTGTCTTGCGCGTGAGCGAGTAATCGGACCTTGAACATCAACTAGAGGAGTGTTGTTTGTATCCATGGGAGTGATGTCCTCATCATCCTCCCCCTCTTGAAGTGGAGTCGTCCTCGACTCAAGCTCATCTTCTTCTCCCAAATACGGTTTCAAATCTGCAATGTTAAATGTAGGACTAATCCCGAACTCGGGAGGCAACTCAAGTTTATATGCATTATCATTTATTTTCTCCAAAATCTTATATGGACCAGCAGCACGTGGCATCAATTTAGACTTTCTCAACTCTGGAAATCTATCTTTTCTCAAGTGCAACCACACTAAATCACCCGCTTCAAGCTTAACTTGTTTTCTACCTTGACTACCAGCAATTCTATATTTTTCAGTCATCTTTTCAATGTTTTCTTTAGTTGAAGCATGAAGTTTCAAAATAAATTCAGCACGCTCCTTAGCATCACTATGTACTCGCTCGGTAGTAGGTAGAGGCAAAAGATCAATGGGAGCACGAGGGTTAAAACCATACACTACCTGAAAAGGACTTACCTTGGTGGTGGAGTGTTCCGCCCGATTATATGCAAACTCCACATGCGGCAAACACTCTTCCCACATCTTCAAGTTTTTCTTCAATATTGCTCGCAGCATGGTAGACAATGTTCTATTCACAACCTCCGTTTGTCCATCAGTTTGGGGATGACAAGTAGTAGAAAACAGCAATTTTGTCCCCAATTTGTTCCATAGAGTACGCCAAAAATGACTCAAGAATTTTACATCACGATCTGAAACAATAGTAGAAGGCATACCATGCAAACGAACAATCTCTTTGAAAAAGAGGTTAGCAATATGAACGGCATCATCCGTTTTGTGACAAGGTATAAAATGTGCCATCTTAGAAAAACGATCAACCACAACAAAAACACTATCGCTCCCCCTCTTCGTCCTAGGCAATCCTAAAACAAAATCCATAGAAATATCCGCCCACGGAACTGAAGGAATAGG
Organism: Cenchrus fungigraminus; assembly: GCA_036936925.1. Classification (NCBI taxonomy): domain Eukaryota; kingdom Viridiplantae; phylum Streptophyta; class Magnoliopsida; order Poales; family Poaceae; genus Cenchrus; species Cenchrus fungigraminus. The sequence continues at coordinate 118,348,737 of CM072773.1, forward strand.
AAGAGGCATATACAAACCATGTGAGTTCAATCGTGACTTAGCTTTTTGACACGTCGTCCATCTTGCAACAAAGTGCTCAACATCACGGCGCATTCGAGGCCAAAAGAAGTGTGTGGACAGCACAGCCTCCGTCTTCTTGGCACCGAAGTGGCCCATCAAACCACCACCATGTGCTTCCTGCAACAACAAGAGATGAACCGAACCAACTGGAATGCATAGGCGGTTAGCTCTAAACAAGTATCCATCATTTAGCACAAATTTATTCCATGTACGGTCATCTTTACAATTTAAGATAACCTCTTTAAAATCATCATCTAAAGCATATTGTCCCTTAATTGTTTCCAGTCCAAAAATACGACAATCAAGTTGAGACAACATAGCATAGCGTCTAGACAAAGCATCGGCAATCACATTATCATTCCCCTTTTTATGTTTAATGATGTAAGGAAAAGTTTCTAGAAATTCTACCCACTTAGCATGTCTACGGTTCAGATTTGTTTGGCTACGAAGATGCTTAAGTGACTCATGATCAGAGTGAATAACAAATTCCTTAGACCACAAATAATGTTTCCACGTTTGCAAAGATCGTATGAGAGCATATAATTCTTTATCATACGTGGAATAATTAAGAGTAGGGCCATGCAATTTCTCACTAAAATATGCAACGGGTTTACCTCCTTGCATCAAAACAGCACCAATGCCAACTCCACTTGCATCACATTCGAGTTCAAAAGTCTTACCAAAGTCAGGAAGTTGGAGTAGTGGCGCGTGAGTAAGCTTCTCTTTCAAAAGAGCAAAAGAATCCTCTTGTGACTGCCCCCAATTAAAGGAAACACCCTTCTTGGTCAGCTCATGTAATGGGGCAGCGATGGTGCTGAAATCCTTCACGAAACGGCGATAAAATCCTGCAAGTCCAAGAAAACTCCGCACTTGTGTCACCGTCGATGGTGTTGGCCAACTCTGAATAGCATGCACCTTGGCCTCATCAACCTCAATACCCTGTGGAGTCACAACATAGCCAAGAAACGATACTCGTTCGGTGCAAAAGGTGCATTTCTCGAGGTTAGCAAATAAGCACGCGGCTCGCAAAGCATCAAAAACAGCACGTAGATGGTCAAGATGTTCAGATAAACAAGTGCTGTAGATCAAGATATCATCAAAATAAACCACCACAAATGTTCCAATAAATGGGTGCAAAACCTCGTTCATCAAACGCATAAAAGTACTAGGTGCATTAGTTAATCCAAAAGGCATCACTAACCACTCATACAAGCCGAACTTGGTTTTAAAAGCAGTTTTCCATTCATCGCCCAATTTCATTCTAATTTGGTGGTACCCACTGCGCAAATCAATCTTAGAAAATATTTTAGAACCACTTAACTCATCAAGCATATCATCTAACCGAGGAATAGGATGACGGTACCGGATAGTGATGTTGTTAATGGCTCTACAATCTACACACATGCGCCAACTACCATCTTTCTTTGGAACCAAAATGACAGGAACAGAACAAGGACTAAGGCTCTCACGTACGTACCCGCGGTCCAAAAGGTCTTGGACTTGGCGCTGAATCTCCTTAGTCTCCTCAGGATTTGCTCGATATGCAGCACGGTTGGGCAAGCTCGCTCCAGGAATCAAATCAATCTGGTGCTCAATCCCGCGAATGGGAGGAAGTCCTGTAGGTATCTCAGAGGGAAAAACATCTCTGAACTGCTGCAAAAGGTTAGTCACAGACGCAGGCAAAGTGCTAGGAATATCATCAATAGAAAAGAAAGCATCTTTGCAAATCAAGACATAGCAGCAAGCATCAGTAGCATGAGTTTCAAGAAGATCAGATTTAGTGGAAAGCATGACAGGAGCTTTCAATTTAATTTGTTGCTGAATTTCTGTCTCATTAGTGGTACTTGCAGCTCTATCTTTATCAGCTTGTACAATTTCAGCAGGAGTCAAAGGTAGCAAAGTAATGTTTTTATCTTTATGCCGAAAAGTGTATTTATTACTCCTACCATGGTGACGTGCATCAGTATCATATTCCCAAGGTCTACCCAACAAAAGAGAACAAGCTTCCATAGGTACTACATCGCAATCCGCATAATCAGAATACATACCAATGGAGAAATGCACTCGTACCATGTGTGTTATCTTAACCTTGCCCGAATCATTGAACCACTGAATGTGGTATGGACGTGGCCGTGGACGTGTGGTCAAGCCAAGCTTCTTGACCAAATCTGAACTCACCAAATTATTGCAGCTTCCTCCATCAATAATAACACGTGCACGCCGATTCTCGATGGCGAAGAAAGTCTGGAACAAATTATGGCGCTGCTGCTTCTCTGATAACTCGGGCTGAGAACTAAGAACACGTTGCACCATGACGCTTCGAAGGTTCGCCGTAGCATCAGCACCAAGCATGGCATCATCATTAGCAGCAACATCACTGGAGTCATCATCGTCATCCTCACCGTCGGAAGCACTAATGTAGCCATCATCCGTAGCAATGTATGTTCGCTGACTCGGACAATCCTTCTTCATGTGACCAATCCCATGACAACGGTGGCAAACAATACCCGAAGAACGACCACTGGATGGTGCTGCAGGTGCTGGTGAATCCTGTTTCTTGGCGGATACCTGCAAAGGAAGTTTACCAACGTGTGCAGCAGGCGTAGCAGGTGTCGAGGGAGGTCGCGTGGACGCTGGAGTGGTCGAAGGTGTATGACTCGAGGCTGGTGTGTGCGTCCGTGATGTAGAGGAGGCACCAAATGTAGTCCTGGGTCGGTGGTGTCGTCCCTGCAATTCCTTCTCTGCAAGCATAGCAAACTGGAACAACTTGTTGACAGTGTTAAATTCTTTGTAATCCACAATGTCCTGAATGTCACGCCGCAAACCTGAATAAAAACGGCAAAGAGCATCTTCATGTCCCTCTACTATACCACAACGCTGCAATCCCTTCTGAAGCTCAGCATAATAATCTTGAACAGATTTATCCCCTTGCTCTAAACGCATCAGTTTCTTACGCAATTCTCTATGATAAGATGGGGGAACAAATCTATCGCGCATAGCTACCTTAAGGTCTTCCCAAGTCGTAGGTGCTCTACCATCCCCAACTAGACTAGTCCACCAGACAATAGCAAAATCTTTAAATTCACTAGTGGCTTGTCTAACTTGATGGTGTTCAGGTACAAGGTGGGCAGCAAATTTCTGTTCTATCGTCATCTCCCAATCAAGATAACCCTCAGCATCATAATGACCCGAAAAAGATGGTATAGTAAATTTAATCTTTGCATAAGGATCGTCAGGAGCATGATTGTTATTACCTTGCTGTTGGCGGTGTGGCATACCTTCTGTGTTCTGATGAAGGCGGCGACGTAGTCGTAAATCTCTGGTAGCCGCTTCATCATAATTACCTTCTGCATCAAACACCGCATCATCGGGAAAACATGGAGGAGGAGGTGGTGGCGGTGCATGTTGTCGCGTCTCCAACACAGCAAGTCTGTCGACGATCTCGGACAATCGTCGATCCACCCTCTCATAATTCTTGCCAAGGTCCAATGCACTGAGCGCATCATGCACTGACTTGTTGACCGTCTCCTCCATCTGCTCCTTCATGAGCTTGGTGTTTGCCTCAAGATCTTGGCGGCTAACACATTCATTAAAGTCTGTAGGGATCGTTGCTTCTTCTGCATCGCCTGCCATCGAAACACAAAAATAGCAAACAAACGGTGAAGGTTATCCCTAATAATCGCACTACACGCTCCTCTCAGGTGGCACACAGGATCACGCTCTATTGTGTCTTACCAAGCTCTTACAAGTGTCTGACGAAATACAAAGCAAATGATGGTACAATCGGAGGCTGGTTCGTGATACTTACCAAGAGGGAGTGAAACCGCGATTGCAAGGTCAAAGCTGTATTGATCAGAAGAAAATATGTGGAGCTTGGGAGGCCAAAATAGAATATCAAAGGATTAGCAAATATCGAGTGCAGATTAGCGAAATTCAATAAGTGTCCAAAGCACAAGTCACAATTGCTGGCTAAGACGGGTCCTATCGTAGCACAACAAGGTAAAAGTAACAAGGAACGATGGACAAAAACTCAAAGAACCAGCAGAATGGCAGTTCTGTAAATAGAGCAGTTTTTCAGCACTAGTAGAAATCAAAAACTGGCACTTCCAAAGAGGTACTAGCAAACGAGTTGATCTTTGGCCGAAATTTTTACCACTGAACTAAGATCACCAGAGATGGAAGCACAAGAAAATTCACCTGAAACAAAGGTGTATTGCGGCCTAGGGAAATTCTGGAACTTTTTCAGAAATCCCTCAAAACGTGTAAACGAATTTTTTCTTTTTCTTCCTGATTTTTTTTGATTTTTTTGAGAACGGCCTGACTGACAAAGTTGGTGATTCGTATGTGCAACTTTTCGTTGCCAAGCTCCTGTAAAAATTTCACCAAAAACGGAGCACCGAGCGAAAAGTTATGCCTGTTTTATGGAAGGTACCTCAACCTATGTTTTCCAAAGGCACAAATCGGCAGGAAACGCAACGGTGGCTATGGAACGCAGGGGCACAATCCTCCCTGGTATAAGCAGTAGGTATTGCAAGATTATGAATCAAGGAGGGGCACACAGGTGGTTTGCAACCTATCTATGGCTGGCGTGGCGGGAATTCACACAAGGCGGCTAGCGAAGGCAAGTCGAGTAATGTGGTGGCTCGACTTGTAATCTGGAAAAGGTGGATGGGATAGCGGCGGAAACAAATAACAGCGATGGAGCGGTTGAACTACGATGACGAACACGACCTAAACCAGCAACAAGACTCGAACACGGACACAAACTCAACAAAGCAATCTGAAAACGAAATTGCAAGGCTAAACTGGGTTGTAGGACAGCGGAATTTTTTTTTGAAGCTTTTTTTGTGGACTATGGGACGAAGGCGAAAACTCTCAAAAACTATGGTAAGCCTGACGGTGATACCTGAGTCTCTGATTACCACTTGAAGGGGACGTGGGTTCCCGATCTTCCATCAGGAGGAGTAACTATCGATTTGGTGGAGATGTCACACAAACGATCCGGCTTCCAATCAACACGACTAGAACCCCGCAATCGCAGCACCACTTCTCCTCTGGTTATCAACCGTGCACTGCGCGATTGACCTCGCCATGAGGGCTAATCCTTGCCTGAGAATCGAAGACACAAGCAAGAACAAGAAAGAACACAATCTAGAATATTGCGGATGAATGATTAAGTTCACAAGTTGGGGTCTCACAAACCGATCGAGCGGCGAACTGTTCTTGACAGAATGACTTAAGCAAAACCCAAACCCTAATGAGGGTGGCGGCTACAGAGATATAGAGGTTAGGGGTGTGACCCCCTCCCTGGACGCGCCCCTAATGGGCTCAACAAAGATACACGGCCCAAAGGCCAAGATACGGTGTCGCAGCACCGAGACAGATTCTAGACGTCATATTGCTCGGACGATTCCCGTCGACTCCGGTTGAATTTGGGCCTGAAACCAGTGCCATTGGAAGCTTCTTGAAATTATCTTTCCATCCATATATAGTACGTCCAAATCCGACTCCGTATGCGACCTGAGCGTCCATTTTACGACAGGCTGTTCCTGGAGTCCGAAACTGAAACGAAGTCGAATCGGTTTGGGCCTCCACCTTGATCCGGACATCCTTGCTGGTCTTCCACGCCTCCAAGTCCTTCCCCATGTCCATGCTGGTCCTCTCCTTCATTCCTAAGTACAATTAAATCATTAGGTAGCACACTATTCTCAAATGCACAAGAATAAATACATAGGAACGAGCTCACCTGTAAATTCAATTGTCTTGCGCGTGAGCGAGTAATCGGACCTTGAACATCAACTAGAGGAGTGTTGTTCGTATCCATGAGAGTGATGTCCTCATCACCTTGGCCCCGGTCCATTGTGGACCCGTGGACCAGGACCACGGCGCGGTCCACCACCACCGCAGCCGCTGGATCGCGGGTCGACGGCTCTGATCAGCCGCAGCCCGGGTCAATCAGGACCATAACGGTCAGCGCCCGGCATTTTTGTTTAAGAGCCCCTGTGTTTTTATCTTTTCACATGCCGGTCCTTCCACCTGATAGAATCCTTACACCTAAGTCCCTGTTTTTATGTTTTAGCCCCTGAATCCTTTAGATTCCTTCACCAGAGGTCCTTTTCATTTCTTTTACATATAAACCCTTCTGTTTTTATATGAAATTATGTTTCTAGTCCCTGGTTTCTTTCATAACAGTCCTGTAGGCCTAGTTTTCTTACAGAAAAGCCCTTGAACCTTGTTTTAGCCATATCTTTTCCGTCTTTTATCCGTTTTAAGCGTTTTTGGTGTCCACGCGACCGTCTTTTCAAGCCCGTCAGTTTCAGAACCTTGTTTTGGCCGTATCTTTTGCGTTTTAGCTCCGTTTCCACCGTTTCAAGTTGCGTTAGGTTCATATCAACTCAAACTACGTGATAGGACCAATGTTGAACATGTTCTATGTTTTAAAATTTATTTAAATATTAAATATGATTAAATCCTTATACACATGCTTTTCTAATTAAAATCTAATTAGAGTTTAACACGTGTTTTCATAAGAAAGTTAATATGATTAATACTAGTTAAATATTTCTTATAATTAAAAGCTAATTAGATGTATACCTCGGTTTTCATAATCAAACTTAAATTGACTAATGTTTATGCAACTTGCTTTCTAAATAAAAGCAAACATCGGCTATCCCGAGTTTTCTTAATTAAATGTTAATTTGATTAATATGAACATAAATGTGTTTTTAAATTATAATTTGATTAGTATAACTCGAAATATAAAGATAAACGCCTAGATGCTTTTACATGCTTCTTTTAAATTAAATGTTTAATTTGCATAAATCATACTTGAATATTTATAAATAAAATTGGACTAGGTTTACATCATCTTTTAAACATAAATAACTTGCTTAATAATTAAATAGGGTATTTGTCTGAAATAACCTATGCACATCTTTATTAAATTAAAATATACCTAGCACATAGCTAGCTCTTGTATGTGATCATCCAAAGCTCCCGATAGTTCCTAGTGCTTTTGTGTTCGCGTTCCTAGAGCCAACCCTTGTTCTCTTTTTAAGCTTTTCATGCTTGGTGTGTTGTTTTGTTTATTGTATGCTTTCTTGTGTGCTCGTAGACATCGTACCAGTTTCAAGTGAGCAGCCAATTAAAGTGGATCAAGAGCAAGTGTTTGAAGAAGAAGAATCCCAGTGTTTAAGCAAGGAAGGCAAGTGGACTTCTCCCCCTGCATATTCTATTTTTGTCCCACACAACTTGCATGATAACTAAGTTTACTTTTAAATGTTGTATTGCATAATTTGATGGGAAATCACCTTTTTAAGGACATGACTAGAATTTGATCCCTATTACCTTGGACAACCCATTTAAATAAATGTTTTGGGTAGAAATGCTTAGTTGCTATAACTTGGGATGGTTAAAATGAATCTTTTACAATATGATGAATGTTGATCATGATATCTTTGGTGATATATATATGTGTGTGCTTATGGTTAATAACAAGATCATATGATTTAATTGGAACATGGAGAACCACCCAGGAAAACAGTGCAACCACAGTCCATATGGCTCTGGCTTAGCCAATTAATTAGGTGTGTGATTGTACTGGTGACCTTATCCGAAAGGAACACAGGGGGCTCGGGGTTGCAGGGGTATAGCCCGGTTCTTTTGGGGTAGCAGCCTTTGCTAAGGTGCTGACCATTAGGGAGGGTTATGGTCCGCCCTGAGCTGTAACTGTCGTGGGTTGTTGGTGCTTTTGCATATCTTTGTAAAGGCTTCGTAGCGTCCCTATGCAATCACACCTCGGAAGTGTGGTATTGTGCCTGATCAGCACATGCGTGGTTGGGTTTAAAGTTCTTCGGGACTTTTACGCGAGCTGTGGTGAAAGTGTGCAACCTCTGCATAGTGTAAAACTGATCGATCAGCCGTGCTCACGGTCAAGAGCGGCCTGGACCCTCACATGATAATCAAACATAAAGATGGAATTAAATCGTGGTTCTTGTGGTTTTGAGATGAGATGCTTTCCTAAATGCTTAAGTGGGTTGGTATAAACTTACACATAGTAAATAGGTGCTTGCTAATAAAATTTGACCAACATTTAAAATGCTAACTGCTACAAAACCTTAACCTATCCTTGATAGCCTTGCATCTTCCCCCACTTGCTGAGCTCCAACCATAAGTGTGCTCACCCTTGCTTACCCGCTGTTCAGAGGAGAACACTAGAGAAGAGTACTTCAGCGACTACGATGAGTTCTGAGGCTTGCGTGCCCCCAGTCAGATGCCTGTGGAAGATGAAGATGGAGTTACGTCTTCATAGTTATCGTTTGATCGTTGTAAAGACCTTCGAGTCTAACGTCTGAGTGTAATAAAGAGATAATGTAATGGTTTAACTCTTATACGTTTTTATTGTTGTTTACTGATATTTCACTCATGACGTCTATCATATGTGTGTAAACTTGATCCTGGCGCACATATGAGATGCATTTGGTTTTCTTCGGAAAATCAAGTGTGACAAGAACAAGCGCGAAAGGCCTTAGCCGTGGTGGCCTCCGGGTGATGGAGTGGCAAGTAGGCTTGGTTCGATGGACCCGGTGGCCGATGGGGTCAAGTGCGAGCCGTGCGGTGCAAGACTGGCGGGCTGAAGTCGTGAACATGGGCCGGTGCAAGGTAGCGGATGGAGCCCGAAGCTTGCACGCGGGGTTTGCTGGTTTGTCCACAAAACCTTCGGTGGACGGTTTCTTGGTTTGGGCCACAAAACCAAGCCCGGAGGCCCGAGGCGACGGAGACGGTGATCCGGGAGCTTCGGGAAGCTTCGAGGCGGAGGGCACGTGGCGTGATCATGGGGTTTGCGTCGAGGCAAAGCGAAGCCGCGGTGGAAGCGTGTCCGTCCAATGAAGACTTGACCAAAATGCCCCTGAGGGGTTGTATCTTCATTTAAGCAGTAGGGGTAGCATGGTCATTTACCTCCCTTCGATGGAATTCGTATAAATAGCGGAGAGGTGGATGGCATCTCTCTCTTGCTCCCTAGGGCTTTCTCCCCCGGTAGATTTCTCTGAACTGCTTCTTTTCCCTCTGGATTCCTTAGACTAGACTCTTGTATAGACTCTGACTTCTGGATGTATGGAAGCATTCGGCGTCCCGGTGATCTCTTAGTCCCTTGTGATTTTCGTGTCATTTTCGGGGCTATTTTTGGGGAGTTTCATTCTTCGCTCGATTCGTGATTTTGGGGGCGTTTCCTCACGGATTTCTTTGAGGGGGTCATGGGTGGATGCCTTGCGCATCTTTGTGTGTGATCTTGACCCCTCAAACGTCGTGGAGAGCCTTCGAATCGTGCGTTTTTGGTTGGTGTCCGAGTTCATGGTGGTGGTTCAGTTGATCCGCGATTCCCGGTGATTTAGTGGCTTAGGAGTCGAGATTTTTGGGGCATAGCATCCTTGTGTGACGCTTTTCATCTCCCTAAAATCTTGTCTCAAGAGGTTCAACCGTTTGGGAGATCCAGTGATGGAAAGGTGGAGTTGACTCCCGAGGTCAGGTGTTTTTCTGCTCTGTCCGTGTGTTGCGGACGGTCCGCTCGAGGGTCGCGGACGGTCCGCGAGGAGCGCGTACGCCTAGGGTTCGTCCCGTGTTCTTCGTGTTCTTGTGCGTCTTCGTTTCGATCCGTTTCGCCCCTAGGCTTTGGTTGCAAGGGGTTTGGCGGATAGTCCGCGAGGGTCTCACGGACAGTCCGCGTGGCCGGATTTCTGACGGACAGTCCGCGGAGCCTCCATGGACAGTCCGAATTTCGGGGGTGCATCTCTGGTGGTTCGGGTGGTATTTACAGACAGTCCGCCGTGACCCTCCGGACGGTCCGCGACATCCACACGGACGGTCCGCCCGGTCATCCCGGACAGTCCGCCTGGGACTTCGCAGCAGTGCCTAAGTCCTTTGGTTCTTGCTTTGGTGCTTCCGCTCTTTTGCTCCTAGGCTTCTTGGTTGATCTTCTAGGCTAGTGTGTGCCTTGTTTGCAGCTTCCTGTGTGTGCGAGAGTTCTTGGAGTGGCAATCGGGGTATAGACCGAGTTCGACCTTCGGGAAGAATTTTTATCGGCTCCCATTCACTCCCCCCCTCTCTGGTCGCCCGATTCGGTCCTTCAACTTGAAGTTCAAGTTTCAGGATAAAGAAGAGCAATGCTATTTGGTGCAAGATAGTGTTGAGCAGCTTGGGGGAAGGACGGAGCCTTTACCCCTAAGGAAGAAATTTCCGTCAAAGAGACTAAAGAAAATTCGGAAAGAATGGCGGAAGATTGAGATGGCACCACCCTCTACTTCTCAGGAGTGGGGTGCTTAGTGGAATTGATCACTGAGAAGAGTCCAACTCGTCGAACTAAAAATGATGGGTCCATTCTACCAAAAAGGTTAAAGCTGGTACTTATCTCATATTTTCCTTTCCAAAAATTTTATTTCCAAAATTGCATATTTGATTCTCCAAACATTGCATATGCATGCTAGATTTATCTATCCCTTTTCCTTTTTCCAAATAAAATTTTTGAAAATCATTTCTGAGTTTGAAAACTCAAGAAAAATCATTAGAAAAATATTTCAAGGGAATTTGGGTCGAGGCACTCAGGCAGGCCCCTAGCTAGCCGTTGGGGAGCCACTGGCCAGGGCAGAGGGCAGGTAGGCCCGGCCTGGGGTCGGCCAACGGCTGCTGTGCCCCACCTTGCTCCAACGGCTCCTAGCCGTTGCCCAACGGCTATGTCTGGATGCCCGGCGCATTTGCCTATAAATAGCTGGGGGAGAGGGGGTGTTCTTTACCCATTCAACACTCTTCACTCACACTGCCCTCTCTACTCCTTGCTCTCTTGGTTTTCTTGGATTTCTTGCTCCAGATTGGATCATCAAGTGTTCTCTCTATTGTGTTGCTGAAAGTATTGCTATTGGTGGAGCAAGCTCGGTAAGAACTTCATTCGATTTCACTAACCCATCACCGAGTTGCTCTTGTTGTCCCTTGTTGTGCTAGCATGAATTGGGCGGCGAACACTCTCCGGAGGGTGACACGCTCACGCTCCCGTTCGCGGGCAAGCGCGAGTTCATCCACCCCCGCCGAGCCAACGCCGAGCCCATCGACGATGGATTATGAAGAAGAGCAGGAGGAGCAAGCCGAGCCACAAGCAGCGGAGGAGGTCATCGACGACACCCCCTACCTCAGCTTGCAGGGCTCTCGAGAGGAGCAAGCCTACGCTCTCCTAAAGGACCGAGTCTTCGCCCACACCCGGGACTTCGACCCGGCTCTCATGGAGAAAACAGGTATGAATCTCGAGTTCACTTCCATTTGGCATGCTCTTGGTTGGGAGGAGTTTGCGCCGGTTACAGAGCTTGGCTCTCGGCCCCCCACCATCCAGTTTCTTTGCTCTCTTACCGAGATTCCGGATGGCATTCAGTTTCGTCTTTTTAGGACCGATTATCGTGTTTCTTGGAAGGAACTTAGTTGTCTTCTTGGGTTTAGTCCTCGTTGTGCTGTTTCTTTGAAGCGTGCTTGTCAGGGTTTTGTTTGAGACTCTTTCTGGTCAGACATCTCTGGTCTTGTTTATAGTGGCAAGTTTGTACCTCGGTGCAACGATATTGTGCATCCCACTCTCCGCCTGTGGCACAAGTGGCTCGCCATCACTCTCTTTCCACAAGAGGATGTTCGGCCCATGCGCAACGATGAGATGATGCTATTATACACCGTTGTTAACCAGATCAAGGTCTCTCCTGTTAAAGCTATGATTCGGCAGTGGTTGATGAATTTCAAGATGATAGGTCCTATTGAGTGTACGTCTTTGGTGACTCGTATCACTCTCAGACTCGGTGTTCTTAGCGGGAATTCCGTAGCCTTCATCGGGACGCCCCGAGTTCTCATTGATGAGGTATACTTGATCCAAGGGCATATACTCAAGCGGGGTCCAAATGATTCTTTGACTTTCTTCTTTCCAGGCTATGCAAATCAAATTCCGTTACCTAACCCGGGGTTTGGATTGTATAACTCGGAGTCACTAACCATTCCCCTTGTTACACAAGAGGAAAGTCGTCATACTAGTGTTTCTGGCAGGTCCACCAGAAGCGCGGCGAAGAGAGCACACATGCAGCAGTAGCAGCAGCAGTCGCAACCACCACCACCACCACAGCCTCAGCCACAACCACCAGTGGCAGGTGGGGCCCCTGCGGGGTACATGTCCGGGGTTACCCCTGGATATGCACCTGGTTGGGACCAGCCCACCTACCACCCGACTACGAGTGGCACGGCTTGGACAGGCGCGAGCAGTGCTCAGTGGGCTACACCCGCTAGTTCCAGCTCCGGTGGTCCACCTCCGTCTTCGTCCTTCCGGCGGCACTCCTCAGCCTCTGCACGTGATGCTCAGCTCGCGCAGCAGATGGGAGAGCTCACCGTCCAGGTCACGGGATTGGAGGAGACGCTGAACACCCACGTCGAGTCTACCTCAGCGTGGCAGCGTCAGGCTGGTGAGAGGATAGCAGCCATGCAGCAGGATCAGCAGCGATACATGGAGGCGCAGAGGGCTTACTACGCGAGTCAGGGATTCTTCTTCCCTCCTCCGCAGTGAGCCTAAAGCTAGCTTGGGGGAGGACCCCCATCCTGAGGTAACTTGTATCTTCCTTTGTTTTCAGAATATCTTATAAATGAAAATCCAAAAAAATCTATAAAAATAAAAAGACCAAAAATATTTATTTGCTTTCATCATCATTTGCTTAGTTTGTTTTGATATGCTTAGTAAGAATGTTTTGCCTCTATGATTGAAATGATGAATAGTTGCTCTGTTTATTCTCCTCGTATGTCTTGCTTATAACTTTGTATCCTACCTAATCTTTGAGTTTGTTGGCTTGCATGTTCAAACCTTAGCTTGAAAACTGTGGGTAGCAAAAAGCATGATCCTTGCCTAAGTTGTTGTGAGACATGATATGGTATAATAGAGTGTTATGATCTTGTGCTTAGTGATGCTTGACATCCGGAGTTTTCCTTTTTGAAAAATCAAAACATGATGAGTTCCTCAATGATGAGAATTTCCTAACCAAGGCCATATGTAGATTCTAGTTCTTAGCCTCCACATATGCAGCTTGTTCTCTCATTGAGCTTTGTCAAATTGTTGTGACCCTTGTTAGAACTCATACTCCCCTGATCAAGATCACGTACACATTCATGCTAAACTTCTACACTGGAAGTTAGCATTCATCATTTGCTCCATATTGCTTGCATTCTTCCACAAATAAAACTCTATGTATCTTTGTATCATTCATCCCTCTCCAAATATCTCCAATAGAGACAAAGGGCTAGCTAAAAAAAGGAAAAAAAAGAGAAAGAAAAAAGAAAAAAAGCATGCTCAAAAGCATGGCAAAAATAAAATAAAGAGAGTTAGCCCAAGTCTGGAAAATTTCAAAAGGGGAAGAAGGGATTGATATGTGCAAGAGAAGGAGTTCCACTATATAGATCGTAATAACTAGTACCTACTCCGGGGCTTGTGTCCACCTTACCATCAATCACTCATTTCCTCATATAAAGCATGGTAATATCTAGCACCCATTTCCGGGCCTAGTATCCACCTTGCCATGCTCATATCCATCACACACATATGCACATCTTGATCAGGATGTATGTCTGTTTCTTCCAAGGATCCGGTATTTGACTTAGCAATATATGAGAGACAAGTATGCCACATCTTCACTACATATAGCTCCACATAAAGCCTATTAGGATTAGGATGTGAAAAAAGGCAACATTGATGCCTTGGTGAGGAACCATACACTTTTGAGCGATCCGAGAGTATCATTTGAGGAACTCTGATTTTCTTTTGAAAAATTTGCAAAACCTCCGGAGTGATAGCTGATCAAGGTATGAGTGATTATGCACATTCTATATAACCATTCTGTCTCTCAACCGCCCAAGGCAGGTGAAGCTATATGCCCCACGTCATCAGGTGAAAGGTAAGAACATTGTCAACTTGTTCAACTCTTGGTAGAGTACTTTGCTGTATGTTTGCCATAAGTTGGGAATACAACATTGTAGCAACTCCTGATCAACCAACCTAAATCTCTAATGTCTTGCTTCGAGACGAGCAAGAGGTTAGCTTGGGGGAGTTTGTTGACGGTTGAAATTCACCACTTTCAACCCTCAATATTCTCATATAAATGGAGGCATATGCATTATTTACTAGCATTTTGGTTTGAATAATGTAGTTCCACTTGTCCTTGGAGATTATTTGTATGTAGGTGATTTACCCCTAAAAAGAGATGGAAACTCACCTTCTATGAAGAATCCATGCCAACTCAGCTGAGGAGGTGGCTGCTACCAAGGGAAACATGGCATTCCACGTCATCGGTCCAGGGGAGGCACTCACCGACGAATCAGAGGACGCCACATGGACTTCACATGGATCAAAGGGCCCACCTCAGATACCAAATCAAGCCATGCACCGGGGATGGATCAGAGGGCCCACAGGGCAGCCACCCAGAGGAAACACACCTCGAAAGGAGGGCCGAAGGGGCCGGCCGATCATAGGATCGGTCGAACCGCCTTTGCCCCCTTTCATCGTGTCCCTACACGTGGCAGCTGCTCATTGGTCACTTGCTGCATCCCGGGGTGTTTTGGAGCACTTTGAGCCTCCGAGCAAGCCTGGTCCTTGTCTATAAATAGAATGGGAGGGGCTCCCATTTCCCACACACCACTCTCTCATTCTCCTCTCACTTTTAGTTTCCATGGCTAGGGGGTAGGCTAGAGTAGCTCTTATTCAGGTTCCAAGTCTTCTTTGGAGTCTAGGTATGAGTTCTCTTTTATCTTTATTTCATTATATGACTTTGATCTACTTCAGTTATTCAGCTATTTCATATAAAGTCATGGTAGATCATATGCTTGATATGTTCTTGAGTTCATCCTTTGTTCATCATTTAGAGCCTTGTGTTCTTCGTGAACACTACCTTTTGATCCACTTGAAGGGTGATGAACTCATTCCTTATGTGTTTGTTCATAAGTTAGAGGCTCGTGTTCTTCACGAACACGACCCTTTGATCTTATTGACTAGACATAAGAGAGTTCATATCTGTTTGTATGTCTAGCCTTAGTTGATCTTGTTAGATGACATGAGAGTGTTGCATGAGGTTTGTGTTCAAGCTACGGTACTCGGTCTAGTTGACCAGTCTTCTGGTGGCTCTCACCCTGGGTCACAATAGCCCGGGCCGGGTGGAGTCTAGCAGCAACGTAGGCATGGTGCCTGGGTTGTCTGGCTACGACAGTTATGAGCATACCACCCGTAACGATAGAGGTAGGTCCGCAGGTGGTGACAACCCTGTTGGATCCTTGAGCAATCCTCCGCGCTGGGGTACCTGCTGTAGGAGTCTAAAGTCTAGTTTCGCAGAGTGCTGGTCGTCGCGGGCTAGCTCCCCGTTTGTACCTGGGTGCTGAACCTTATCCCTCTCATGCAATACTTGTGTCTATCTCCTGTATCTTCTAGCTTTGTATGTTTAGTACATTAGAACATAGAGCTAACTCGTATGTTCCTCCTAAGCCGTAGTGTACTAGAGTAGAGGTAGATCTGAGTGTGTGTGTCACACTACCCTTATATCTTTTATCTTACCCCTGCCTTTGAGTGTGTTGTTTCCTATATCTATCTCTTGGTTTACATTCAGAGCCAAAGCATAAGTCTAAGATATCCGCCATTGCCTTCCACGGATACGATACCCTTGGAATACTCTTCTTCCTTGGGGAAATGCTACAATGGTTTATTTGTGCGCTTGCGGATTCGTTCATGATCGTTTAGATTAACCTTTGGCAAGTCTTGATGTTCACGGTAACCCGGCGTCGTTAGTTGTGACATTGAGAGGTGCCTACAAGGCGATCCTTGGTGTTGTCACGAAGGATGGATCCCAGATCTGTTCTTAAGATGACAGCGCTACAAAACGCCAACAACGTACCTCAAGCTAAAAATGCCCAGCCCAAAAGGCATCATCACGATAGGTACAACATTCCAGTATGCATACGAATATGATGCTGAGTGCTTCCAGTTCGCTGAAGCACTGATCCGGTCTGAGAAGCTCACCACAGATCCCCCCTCCGAGGACCAAGATATCCCCGAGTCGTCCAAGCGAGCGGCATGCTCTTTCGAGCCCGCCAAGGACGCCAAGGAAGTGCCCGTCTCCGATGATGGCCGCATGATCCGTATCGAGACGGCGCTTGATTCTGCCTAGGAAAGAGCGCTCATCGACTTCCTCCGCGCGAACCTCGACGTGTTCGCATAGAAGCCCTCCGACATGCCGGGAATTCCAAGGGAGGTCGCTGAGCACAAGCTTAACATTAAGCCCGGCTCAAAGCCAATCAAACAGCATCTTCGCCGCTTCAACTCCGACAAGTGCAAGGCCATTGGCGAGGAAATCAAGAAGCTCCTTAGTGCAGGATTCATTCGTGAAGTGTACCACCCCGAGTGGTTAGCGAACCCTATACTCGTTAAGAAGAAGATTGGAAAATGGAGGATGTGTGTTGATTACACGAGCCTGAACAAGGCATGTCCAAAAGATCCATTTCCTTTACCGCGTATAGATCAAGTAGTCGATTCAACGGCCGGGTGCGAAACCCTCTGTTTTCTCGACGCTTACTCCGGGTACCATCAAATCGCAATGAGCCTGATCGACCAGCTCACGACCTCATTCATCACCCCGTTCGGTGCGTACTGCTACGCTTCCATGCCGTTTGGGTTGAAGAATGCAAGAGACACGTTTCAGAGATGCATGCGACGTGTCTTTGGAGACCTCATCGGACGGCTAATCGAGGCCTATGTAGATGATATCGTGGTTAAGTCAAAAAAGGTGGACGACCTGATCCCCGACCTCACTGCGGTCTTCGAAAAGCTAAGGGAGCACGGTGTGAAGTTAAATCCCGAGAAGTGCATTTTTAGGGTCCCTAGGGGTATGCTACTCGGTTTCGTCGTGTCGGAACGCGGCATCGAGGTCAACCCCGAGAAGATCTCTGCGATCACGAGCATGGGGCCCATTAAAAACCTGAAGGGAGTGCAACGCGTCACCGGATGCCTTGCTGCTCTCAGCAGGTTCATTGCTCAACTAGGAGAACATAGCTTGCCACTGTACAAGCTCATGAAGAAGTCGGAGCATTTCGCGTGGACACCTGAAGTGCAAGAAGCACTCGATTCACTCAAAAAGCTACTCGAGAGCCCACCAGTGCTCACCGCACCAGCGGAGGAGGAGCCGATGCTCCTATACATCACCGCAACAACCCAGGTCGTGAGCGTGGCGCTGGTGGTCGAGCGAGACGAGCCTGGGAAGATGCAGAAAGTACAGTGCCCAGTCTACTTTGTGAGCGAGGTCCTCTCCGACTCGAAGACGCGCTACCCGCAAATCCAAAAGTTGACTATGCTATCATCATCACTAAGCGGAAGCTCCGACACTATTTCGACTCGCACCGCATCACGGTGGTGTCCAAATATCCGCTTGGTGAGGTCATACAGAGCCTAGAAGCAGAAGGAAGAATTGCAAAATGGGCCCTCGAGTTGATGAGACAGAACATCGAATACGCACCCCACACCGTCATCAAGTCGCAGGCGTTGGCCGATTTCGTCACCGAATGGACGGAGATCCAAACTCCCCCTGCTCCCATCGAGCACGAGACGTGGCTCATGTACTTCGATGGGTCACTCATGAAGGAAGGACCCGGGGTCGGACTTGTCTTCATCTCGCCTCCCGGTGTGCGAATGGAGTTCATGGTCCGACTACATTTCGCAGCCTCCAACAAAGTCCTAGAGTATGAGGCGCTCATCAACGGTCTCCAGATCGCCCTCGAGCTTGGAATCCGATGTCTCGAGATTAGGGGAGACTCCGACTTGGTCGTGGGGTAGGTGATGAAGGAGAAAATTTGCTTAAGCCCAAAAATGGCCGCGTATTGCCAAGCTGTTCGCGAGTTGGAGGACAAGTTCCACGGCCTCGAGCGCAATCACGTGCTGCGCAAGTACAATGAGGCAGCAGATACCCTCGCAAAAGCGGCATCGAATCGAAAGCTCATCCCACACGGGGTCTTCGCCAGCGACCAGTACGCCCTGTCCGTCCGCTCCGAGGAGGAAAAGCTGCCAGAGCCGTCGACACAAGAAGTCATGGAGATTGATGAGGTGCGAGAGCCCAACCTCGAAGACCCAGACTGGAGGATCCCGATCCTCGAGTGGATGGTGGAGGGAAAGTTACCACCCGACAAGGAGGAAGCTCGACAGATCGCTTGCATGGCCAAGTTGTACAAACTGGTCTCCGACGAAAGGGTGCTGAAGGCATACTCATGCGTTGCATCCTGGCCGACCAGGGCAAAGAACTGCTACAGGAAATTCATACAGGCACATGCGGGCATCACACCGGTCCGAAGACCATTGTCAGGAAGGCTTTCTGACAAGGTTTTTACTGGCCAACCGCAGTTGCCGACGCAACTTGGATCGTGCGCAGCTGCGAAGGCTGTCGATTCTACGCACGACAAACTCATCTCCCTACGCAGGCGCTACAAACCATTCCTATCACCTGGCCTTTCGCGTCTGGAGATTGGACATGGTCAGACCGTTGAGAAAGGCGCCCGGGGGCTACACCCACGTGCTCGTCACCATTGA
Source organism: Cenchrus fungigraminus (assembly GCA_036936925.1). NCBI lineage: Eukaryota > Viridiplantae > Streptophyta > Magnoliopsida > Poales > Poaceae > Cenchrus > Cenchrus fungigraminus. The sequence continues at coordinate 118,367,407 of CM072773.1, forward strand.
CAAGTTTTCAAAGTGGATCGAGGCCAACCCATAACAAATGTTCGCTCAGAGGAGGCCGTTGCGTTTTTCACCGATATCATCTATCGCTTCGGGATCCCAAACTCTATCATTACCGATAACAGCACCCAGTTCACCGGCAAGAAGTTCCTCAAATTCTGCGACGACAGCAACATCCGCGTGGACTGGGCCGCCGTCAGTCATCTGAGGACTAACGGACAGGTGGAGAGGGCGAACGGCATGATCCTGCAAGGCCTAAAGCCACGAATCTTCAAGCGCCTCGAGAAGTTTCACGCGACTTGGGCTGCGGAGCTTCCATCTATCCTATGGAGCCTGCGCACTACGCCTAGTCAGGCCACCAGCTGCACGCCTTTCTTCCTGGTCCACAGGTCGGAGGCAATCCTCCCGACGGACATCGACTACAGCAGCCCACGGGTGCAAGCCTACACCGAAGAAGGCAACTAGGTCGCCCTCGAAAACGCCATCGACCAGCTGGATGAAGCACGCAGCGTCGCTCTCCTCCACTCGGCACAGTACCAGCAGGCTCTACATCGCTACCACAAGCGCAACATACAGGAATGCGAGTTTCAAGTCGGCGACCTCGTCCTCTGACAAGTTCAAAGTAATGAGGGTCGGCACAAGCTCTCACCGCCATGGGAGGGTCCTTTCATCGTCAACCAAGTACTCCGTCCGGGAACTTTCAACCTTAAATACGGGGATGGCAGGGTCATCTCCAACGCCTAGAACATAGAGCAGCTACGCCGTTTTTACCCTTGAGTATTTCCTTTTTTCATCTTATGATAATGCAAGAGCTCCGAGCTACTTTCTTTTTTCGTGAGATGATATCTTCTTCAAGCTTGCGTCTTTTACTCGAGTAAAATGTCTTTTCTGCTTGTCTCATCCCATGGGCAAGTCTCCGACTTGTCCATGGGCTCGGGGGCTACCTGGGGCCACGGCACCCCTTCCCCGCACGTTTCGAAAACTTTTTCCGATCAAAAACCGTCTATGGTTTCTCGTATGATCGTCGCGGTACACCTACACTCCTTAAAGCGAGGAGAACGACGGCTCTAGCGGTCATAAACCTGCGCTCGTCTGGGCCCCGAGTACTTACGCCCCTGCGGCTACGGTATAAAGACCCACGAACAAAGCTCACACCTCGAGTTGTCGCTCATTCACTCCCTCAAAAGATTGTCGGGCAACCGTCTAAGTTATGAACTCCGAAGAGTTTTCTTGTTTGCAAATATACGCTTTCGCCTATCCTTCTCAAAGTACTCGGGGGCTGCTTGCCCGAGTGGTGCCGCTTCAAGGCTAAGCCCGGCCGGGTCGCCAGGTTCCTACGCTCTCGCAGCTAAGGAGCAAGATGCCACCAGCAAGGTCTTAAGCTACACCGCTTGGTTTCGCAAGCTTCCTAACTACTCGGGAAAAGGATAACGAACAAACAAACGAAGTGCTTAACTTAAAATAAAAATGGTCACTTGACCCACAAGTTTGTTACAAGTACCCAACCCATAAGTTTGTTACAAATCATCACAAACATTATCAAAAGCCCCTGCGAGGCGACTTCATTTTTTTCTCTTACAGGCACAGGTCGTGGAGGGCATGATTCATCATAATTTGGGCGAAGTCGACAGCGTCATGCTCGATACGGTCGTAGTCGTCGTTGTCATAGCTCGGACACCATCCTTGGCCTAGCAGCTCCCTGTCTAGCTTCGGATAGTGCGACAAAAATATGGCCACCACCTTGCGAACAATGTCGCAAGCCACGTCCATCGACTGCCGGCGAGCTGTCGCGGCGGCCCGTTCCAGGCGGTCCTTCATGTTGAGATCGGAAGGGACCCCAAGGTCGTCCATCGCCTTGGTGATGACCTCGGCCATCCTGTCGCGGATCGTCTGCACCTGCGCAAGGTCTTTCTTGGTCACCCCGTTCAACTTCCGCTCCTCCTCGAGCTCCGCCACAACCTCTGAAGAAAAAGAGGGACAAACGTTAGCGGAGCACGTCTTGCTTAAAGAAGGCGAAGCAAGAAGAGGACACGGCTCTTACTGTTGAGCCTCTCGGTGGACTCACGAGCGAGCTCCGCCAGCTTCTCGTTCTCGACGAGACGGGTGGCTGCGATGCTCTCCTGATCCGCAACCTGCTTCTCCAAGTTGGTGCGGACCACGCGAAGAGCTGTTCACCCCGAAATCAAGCAACTACGTGCAAACGGAAATATAAAGACGACAGGTCGTGAGGCACTCACCAACAATCTCCTTGTCGTGCTTCTTGGTGATTTCCTTGAGGCAGCCCTTCTCGACGTTGACACTGCCGACCTGGGCCTCAAGGGCAGTCTCCCTCTCTCGGGCCACCTGGAGGTCGGACTCGGCCAGGCCCACCTTGGCCTCGAGCTTCGTTTTCTCCTGGTGGGCAGTCCGGGCGGCGGCCTCGGTGTTGGAACGCAGCTCCACTGCTGCCTGCTCCGCCGTGGCCAGCCCCTCCTCCAAGGCGGTCTTCTCCGCCTGCACTGCGGCCACGTGGTCCTCAGCAGATTTTGCCCTCGCCTCGAGGGCCACGCGCTCGGTCGTCTGGTCGACCTCGCTGGCCGCTGCAGCAAAGCAGGTCACGGCCAGCTGGGTTTCCAGCTGGGTCTTCTCCGCGTGGAGTGCCTCAAGGGCCCGGGATTTGTCGTCGCAACACCCAACGAGCTCCTGAACCACATATAAGCTTCACGGTCAAGGAAAACGAGAAAACAAGTATGGAAAACGAAAAGATGGAGAACAAGGGCCACGACTCACCCTCGAGGCGGGCAGGACCAGCTCCATGATGGCCTGCTCCAACTGGCGCAGCGCCGGTTCACTCAGGCACAGGCCCCGTTCCAAGTTGCGACGGGCCAGGAACTCCGCGTCGCCATCGATGTCCAAGCCGACGGAGGTCTGGACCCGCGAGACAGGCACCAGCCAGAGTGGATGCGCTTCCGTTTCTTCCTCCACTGCTGACATGGTCGACCTTGAGCCCCTCGAGCTCTGTCCGACCTCCGAGGCCGGATGGGGCATCTGCTCGTTCGCTGTCACGAGGGGAGAGGCGACCGGGGAGGGCGACTCCGGGATGATGACCACTTCCGCGGGGCTCGGTGGAGGGACGGCGTTGTTCGTAAGAGCGGCGGCCGACGAAACCAGAACGGCCTCCTCGGTCACTTCAATGTCTGCTGTGGACAGGGCCTCCTTGGAGGTAGGGATGGCCGGTTCCGCCACCACCACGGCGTCTCCCGTTCCCGCCAGCGACTCGAGGGCTGGGGTCCTAGAGTCGGCCAGCCTGTCCCCTCGAATGACTCGGGGGCTGGCCGCTCAACGTCTGCGGCAGCATCGCCCACCCCCACTAGCAACTCGGGGGCCGGCTGTTCAACGTCGCCTGTCGGCACCTCAGGAGCAGGGTCTTCCTGAGGCTGCTCCTGGGTACCGGACAGGCATTTCGCCAACTCGGCCGCATGGGCCGAGAGCGCTTCTTCTGTGGGGGCTTCACCCCCCAAACCCATCATGCCCATTGACAGGTCGCTGCAAGCCGGGTTCCCAGCTCCCCGCGGTGGGACCATCATCTCCTGGGTCCTAGACCCTCCCGCCTCTTCAACCGCCACCCCCGACGGGAGGGATGGCGGCGGACCGCCCAACGGCGGCACATCTCCAGCTACCTGGGCCGAGTGGCGCAACAACTTCACGAGCGCAGGCCTCATCGTACGAGGGTCGGGCGCCCTGAAACGGGAAGGACGTCATGATGACAACAAGCAGAGGGCATTCTTCCCGAGAATACGGAGTAATGATCAAAAATTACAACTCCGAATTTACCTTTCTGCAATATTGTGGGGCCGCCTCGAACCGAAAGTTGGGTTCGGGGGAGACGCCGCCCTTTTTCTCCCCGCGAATGGAGCAGAGGTCGAGGAAGGCGTTGGTCCGCCCCCAGTGACGATGATGGATGGAGGACGCTGCTGGGTGGAGGCCGGTCCTCCACTCTGAGCCGCGGGCGAAGAGGAAACCCCTGGCGCATTCCGTCGCTCCCGTGGTGAGCGCGCCAAGGGAGAGTGCGACCTCTGGCACGAAGAGTGGTGGCGCGAGGTCTCGCGCCTCGACGTGCGGCGAGTGGGGTCGCTGCACCGCAGGGAACTCCTACTCCTCTCACGGTGGCTCCGCTGAGAGGTGCGGCTGCTCGTCCCGGGCCGGTCTGCTCGGGAGGACTGGGGCGGCGCCTGCTCGCTCGAGCCGGCACCAGCCGTGGCCGAAACGGGCACCGACCCGCCGCGTGGTTGCGACGTCGCCGGCGCCTCATCGTTGGTCCACACGAACTCAGACTCAGAGTCCCCCGTATTCGGCGGCAGTGACGAGAGGTCCTCGTCCTCGGAGACGTCGACCTCCTTGGCACGCCAGCGTGAAGCACGGTTGTCATTCCTTGACCGTTTGTCGATCTCTTTTTGCTGATGCGCCCTTCTGCGGTCCGCCCGCCACTTCTCCCGTGCGGCAATCTCCCGGGTGAGCACCCGGTCCTCTTCCAGTGGAGGACACAAGGCGAGGATGCGCACCGACCCCATCTGGGCAAACACAAGAAAATCATTACCCACAGCCACAACAAGCAAGTCGAAAGGAGCCAAAAGAGGCGTACCAGGGCCGCGGTGGTCGGGTCAGGAAGCATTGGCAACACGTTCGGTGGCGGCCAGAACAAGTGGGTGATCCCAGTGGCCTGGGACACCCGGCGTTGGACCTCGTCCATCGAGGGCAGAGGGTCAGCCGTCACCGTCCCCACGAAGGGAGCCCAGTCGGCCATCATCTCGGAAAGGTGCAGAGGGCGGTGTCGGAGCGGGATGACCCCTCTCGCGTGGTAGCCGCCAATCACGACAATGAAATCCACACCGTTGTCATGGAGCGTCTTGAGGGCGTTGAGGGCGTCCGAGAGGAACCGGGGATGCTCCTTCTTCTCCGGCACGTACTTCCACTTCGCCGGTGCCCGGTCGTGCCAGCGATTGGTGAACTTGGGTAGCGGGTTCTCGAGATCGTTCTTGAGGTAGAACCAGTCCCGGTGCCACCCACTGTTGGAGCTTGTCATGGAGGTGGAGATGTACTCCTCCATCCTCCCCTGCTTCCCGCGAAGTCCGGCGCACCCGATTGCCGCCGCGGTGCCGTCGTCCTTCAAGCAGACGAACTTATAGAAGTACCGGAACAGATCCCAGTGAGCTCCCTGTCTCAGGTACCCCTCGCATAGTGCCACGAACGCCGCCATCTGCTGGACGCCGTTCGGGTTAAGGTTGTGGAGCTCGAGGTCATACTCCTCGAGGACGACGCGGATGAACCACCCCGCCGGGACGGAGAATTCGCGCTCGTGGAAATCCACGAATGAGACCATGTACCCCTCTGGGGGCTCGAGGACGTTCTTGGCTCCAGGGACCTTCCACTCCTCTGATGCAGTCTGCGGTGGTAGCATGCCGTCGACAGCGAGGCGATGGAGTTTGGACCATGTCACGGTCGAGGACGCCCAGTTTGACAAGGCGACGGCAGTGGTGAAAAGAACAAGCTTGCGTTTGGAGTCGAGGGGGCACAGTAGCACGCGCACGGCAGCTGCGGAGGCTAAGGCAGAAACAACGGCAGCGAAGTGAGCAAGAAAGAAGAAGGGGAATGATCCCAGCCGGCGGCCGCGGTATAAAAGGGAGAAATGATTATGCCCCTAGCAGTTAATGCCTGGGCCCGCCTCGGGTCACGTCCTCCACTCGCCGAAGTGTCGCTCCTCAAAAGACGCACCTGCTACTGCCTACCGCCCACGACCGCGTAGCCATGTCATCCGGAACAGGGCCCACAAATCTCGCACCCGGCGCAGGACCTCCGCCATTCACCCCGTGACGTGCACTGCGCAATGAGCAACAACACGATAACTTCCCCGAATTTAAGACTTCAACATTCAACCCCACGCACAAGTCTCCGACTTGTCCGTGGGCTCAAGGGCTACTACCCACGGGTCCGCTCGCGCGTCCCCGCCGGAGAAAACACATCCAACCTCTTCGTCTCCATAGCAACTGAACCTGGGAGTGAGTCCTTGAATCCCTCACCAGGCTCGGGGGCTACTGACGAGGCCATAGACCAGGGCCCACCAGGACCTCTAAAAAACGCAGTACAGAACACACAGCGTACTTAGCGGCTAATACGGAGAGTATTAAGCCCCCCGAGTACCTGGAAGTCTGTACGACCTGTTTCCATCATGGGCCGGAGGACAGATGGCCCACGGCCACCGGCGCCCCTTCCTCCGAGTACATGGCGGTCCACACGACGGGTCTTCACCTCTGTCTCCGACTACTCGCTAGTAAGAGTAGTTATCGCCTCCTCCCCTGATTACTCGTTCGCACGAGTAGTTTCCGGCATCGACCTGCACAGCCTTCGCGCGGAAGGCAAAGGAGGCGTGACCCCCCCCCCCCGTTGAGATCCCGGGATCTCCGCGCGCATTCTCCCACGCACTGCCACGCGTTCGCTTCACCGCAGCGGCCCGCCCGGGCCAGGCTGATTCGGTGTCAGGGGGCGGATCCGTCCGCCCTGCCACGAACGGCACAGTGTCCGTCGTACCACGAATGTCGTAAGATGTGCTGAGCCACGAACTTCACAGTGCACACTACACCCTAAGCATCGGAAGGCGCGGCGTAGACCACCTGCTAGCACGAGTAGTTTTCCGCCTCCGATCAGTTCAAGACTTCACCACCAAGGCTGCGGGTACACGGGCCCCGTCGATATCCCGTGATAACCGAGCATGTTAACCCGTGCCCCGCCACGTGCTGGCCCCTCCGCTCCGGTCCGCCCTGTCCAGGTCGATCTGGTGTCAGAGGGCGGATCCGTCCGCTGCTCCACGAACGGGGCAGTACGCGTCGTACTACGGGCGGCATGGGAAACGCTGCACCACGAACGGCACAGTGTATGCCACCCCCTAGCTCTTGAACGCCATGGTATAGACCACCCCATCTCCACAGTGCCCGGAAAAGACAAGCCCCTGCTCTACTGACAGAGATAGGATATGAATCCTACGTCCTGTGCCTGACTAACTACTCGGAAAAGGGTATGAGAAGCCTCAGAAGCAGCTACTTGGGACGCACGATTCCAGGAAAACCTACACTGTCACCTGCGGCTCCGTAACAGTTCTTCGCCGCCCCGTCCTGACAGCCCGACGTGGAAGAAGGACGCCCTACTCTGCAACCTAGTTTACACCATCGATTTTACCCCCTACGCCACTACCTTGTAACTATAAAAGGGGAGGAGGGGAGCAAGACACATTCTTTTCCACCCCCACACGCACTCAGTATCTATATCTCATCTCATATTCCCCCGTAGACGCACTCACACTCGTGTACGCAGAACTCTGCTACAAGAACCGCATACACGCCAAGGACTTGGGCTCGAAACCCTCTCCCGACTTGCTTGTAACCCCTACTACAAACTCCTGAGCATAAAGAACACCCCCTCTCTGACTGGACGTAGGGTATTACTCTCCGGTGGCCCGAACCAGTATAACCTCGAGTGTCTCTTGTGCAACCGTGCGGAACCATACAAGTGTTCTTATAAATTTACTTACCGGTGGTAACAAACCCCGACACATTGTATAACAGTTTCATGCACGCTAATCAAGGTATGCATGAGGTCTTACATCAAGTATTACATAACATTGGATGGACATTCACGACACCGCACCCACGTCCAGTATGCAGCGGTTGGCAAGCCGGCATTACCCTATCATCATCTACGAATTCGATGCAAATATTTGGAGAGATATTCATTATGCCCTACATGGCCAGAGATAGTGCATACATATATGTGCTGGATTATGTTGATAGGTTCTTAGGAATCAACATCATCGATATTAATCATACTTTGTACCTCACGATGATTCACGGTCATGATGTGAACGATCCTAGATTTTAATTAAGTATGAAATATGTACCCTTTTAATTCTATGGATTTGCACTTGTAGTCCTTGCTAAGACTAAAGTACTGATGTATTAATCATACGTTGTTGTATTTGTATGGTTTTACTTGTGAGCTTTCAATGACGTGAAATCGAACCGAATGCAATATAATAATGACTTGAAAATGGGACTTAATTTGAAGTCTTACAACGACATTAATTAATAAAGTCTTACAAGAGATACATCAAGCCAGATTAATAAGAAGTGCTAATTTATTCTTTAGCAATTCTTCCTTCGCAGTCTGTACGTAACCATGGCTTCTTCGATTTAGGAATGTTGTTTTCAATTTTTTTATTCTTTTTTCATGATCTTTGAACAAGACTAATTCCTCATACTGATTGTAATCCTCAACGTCAACTACACCTTCAACTCCAAGAATTCTTTGTTTTCCGGGGACGACAATGTGCTTATTTACATTCATAGGATCAGCTATGTAGAAAACCTATGCAACACGCTCAGCGAGTATCCATGGGTCATCTTTGTAAGCTACATTGGCAAGGTCTACAAGTGTCAGCCAATAGTTATCATCAGTAACGCCCTTCGTGTGTTTGACCCACTAGCACCGAAACAAGGGGATCCGGATATTCGCTCCATAGTCAAGTTCCCATATTTCCTCTATGAAACTGTAGAAAGTGATGTTGTTTCTGTGGGCATCAATCGCATCTATGCGAACACCACTATTTTGATAAGCAAAAGCCTTGTTGTATTTTGCCTTGGTATAAAAGGTGTACCCATTAATTTCGTATGCTTGCCATGAGGTGACATTACTTGATGGGTCGGACGCTAATCTGGTCATTACTGCATCGTCTTCAAATATATGCCCATGTTCTGTTAACCAGGATGGGAAATGATGCTTTTGCTCTTTGAGGACCCAATCCTCGGACCGACCATCATTTTCTTCACTAATCTATTTTAGGTGTTCCACGATGAATGGCTTCGTAATTGCAAGTTGTTGTAGAGCACTTGAATGTGCTTTCTCTAGTTGTTGGTTGTCCTCGTCAATGAATCTTTTCCTTCCAATGGTACCTGTCGCAGACAATCTGCCCTCGTGTCGATATTCTAGTAAACCGATCCTTTCGTATCTTTTATGTAATCTACGCAACAATCAACACTCTCTTCTGTATGGCAGCTCTCGATCATGCTGCCCTCTGGAAATGCCTTGTTTCTCATGTATCCATTCAGAATCGACATGAACCGTTCGTACGTCCACATCTGATGGAAGTACATAGGTCCTAGTTCTGTAATTTGCTCTACCATGTGGAGCATCAGATGTTCCATGATATCAAAAAAGGACGGAGGGAAGCACATCTCGAGCTGGGCCTGCGTTTCAGCCGTAAAAAGCTGTAGTCATGCCAACTCTATACAATCGACCACTTTCTATGAAATCATGTTGAAAAAGTAGCGCATCCTTGTGATAACCATCTTAAAGAATACTGGCTTAACAGCTCGGATCACAATCGGGAGAAAAACAGTGATAATCACATGGCAATCATGAGAGTTACAACCAGTAAGCGTCATGTCTTTCAATGAGACTAGTGATCTGATGTTGGATGAGAATCCGGTAGGCACTTTCAGACCGCGCAAGCACTTGCAAATAGCCAACCTCTCATCTTGTGTCAAGTTGTAGTTGGTCGGGGGAAGGTACTATTTACCATTAGGATGTTCTTGCGGGTGTAGCTCTGGCATGATTTTTAGGTCAACAAGATCCTTGCGTGACTTTAGTCCGTCCTTTACCTTGCCCGATAAGCCTAAGAAACCCAAGATGCTTTCAAACACATTCTTCTTAAGATGCATCCCATCAATGGCATGGCGCACCACCAAATCTTTCCGGCATGGCAAACACTTAAAGAAGATAGACATCTTCTTAAAAGACACGTCGACGTTCTCCGTAGTTTCAGCCTCCTTTCTTCCCTTTTTCGCAGGTTCATCAATACCAACTTTTGACTTCTTACCAAGTTTGAACTTGACCTTCTTACACATTTCAAATACGATTCTACCTGTGGCCGGTTGTGGGGTAGCACTGTTCTCAATCTTTCCATCAAAATAGTCCGGCATCTTGCGGTACTTGTGAGTCTTTAATAGCCAGCGTCTGTTGCCCATATACATTGTCTTCGTAGATCCTTTAAGGTAGAAAGATATTGTATCATTCAAGCATACTACACAGCCTGTCTTTCCTTTTGTCCGACCTGACGCAGAAAATAGGGCAGGGTAATCATTAGTGGTAACAAAGATAATGGCCTTAAGTGTGAATTTCTCCTGTCTGTACTCATCCCACATCTTAATCCCATGTATCCAAAGCTTCTCCATTTCTTCCATCAATGGCTCCAGGAAAACATCTATGTCGTTACCAGGTTGCTTCGGGCCTTGGATTAGAATGGTTAGCAAAAGGAACTTTCTCTTGTGACATAGCCAGGGGAAGGTTGTATATGCTCATCAACACTGGTCATGTGCTGTATGTACTTAACCAAATGGATTCATGCTGTCTATACTTAACGCGAACCGTATATTTCTTTTTTCATCTCTAAACTTTTCATACTTGGAATCAAAGGTCTTCCACTGGAGAGCATCTGAAGGATGTCGAAGCTTCCCATCATTCTTCTCTGGGCGATCGGCGTGCTAAGTCATTAGTTTAGCGTTCTTTGGGTTTGAGAACAATCGCTTCAGACGGTCCTCCACCGGCAAGTACCACATCACCAAAGCAGGGACTTTACGTTGACCACCTGTGTCAGTACCAATACTAGACTCATCCTCCACTTGAGTTACTGCACTTTTCTTTCCACCCATCCTTCTCTTCGTGCCTTTCGAGGTAGCGACACGTTCCGCATCGAAATCTGCATTGCTTTTGTATCGGCTAGCATCACAATTTGGACACTTCTGCATGTTTGCATAGTCACCGCGGCACAATATGCAATGGTTTCTGCATGCGTGTATTCTTTGCATTCACATCTTCAATGGGTTGATAATCTTCTTTGCTTCATATGTGTTGTTTGGCACTAAATTTGGCTTCGGGAGCAGCTTGGCCAACAAAGTAAGGAGTTCGTTAAAACTATTGTCCGACCATCCAAATTTAGCCTTCACAATCAGAAGATGGAGGATGAAATGCAACACTGTCCACTCCTTCCCACAACCTTCATACATACGGTCCTTTGCTGCCTTCTTAAGTGTCTCAAAATTTTCTAACCCTTTAGCAGTCCCTAGCAACACCTTCGGTTCAATGTGGTGCAACATTTCTTCCATATCAACATCACATTCCTCGTCCACCTGTGGTGCATCTGTTTGATCGCCATTTCGATCTCCACAGTCAAAAGCATCATCCATCATGACATGATCATTTTCATCTTCATCTTCACCACCCACTTCATCATACCTGGTGTCGGTGCCTGCATTGTTGACAGTAGTTACTGCTTCACCATGGTGGGACCAAGTTGTGTATCCTTTCACAAAACCTCGCTTTACCAAATGCATCTTTATGACATTAATATCTTCCCAAACTAGTGTGTTGCAACAGTCAGAACACGGACAACGTATTTGCTTTGTCTTGCAAATTTGGGCATGCTTCTTCGCAACCTCGAGAAACTTTGATAACTCAGACATGAATGTAGACAAATGTCTTCGTGTGCCATACGTCCATGCTCTATGATCCATTTTGAACAACCTATAAAATAATTCTACATCTTAGAAACTAATTAATATGTTCAAAAATTAAACGATATTAAATTCTATAATTTAATTTATGAAACTGATAAAAAAATGACAAACATATCCATCTTAAACAACTTAGAAAATAAGTCTACATTTTAGAAACTAATTTAATGATATATACGTAAATATATGAGTCACAACAATTAAAACCTCAATTAAACTCAAATATATAAACTCACTTAAATTCTTGAATTCTAATAATAAAAGAAACTCAATTCTAGATTTTTATTTAATAATAAAAACTAATGATAAAATGACAAAAAATATCATTGCAATGATTATATTAGGCACATATAATTCTCCTTAAAAAATAAATCATTAATTCTTTTTCTCTCTCTTCACTCCTCTCTCTCCTAGCTAACCCTAGGTCTAGATCTAGATCTCTAGATAAGCTAGAAATGATGGAGTAAAGGTGAAAAAGAAGGTCGGAATAGCACAAACTCACCTTATATAGCCACCTCCTCCAAGAAAATCAAGAGCAAAACTTCCCTCCTTGATTTGGTGTTTTTGGAGCTTTGCCCGAGCTCCTCTCGGGCAAAGCTCCAATGGAAGGTTGGCTGGGAAGAAGAAGGTGTCGGAATAGTTATGATGTGCACAGTACCGGCGGGCGACATTAGCCAACCGCTAGCACTGGTGCTTCGATCAGTGCTGGTGGGTGTCTTAAGTGCACCGCCAGCACTATGAAATTACCGCTGGCGAGCGGCATAAGCCAACCACCAGCACTGATGCTTAATCTGTGCTGGCGGCTATCTTATGTCGCCCTCCAGCACTGTGTCCTTACCCCTGGCGGTCGCAAACCCGGCGCCCCCGCGCACTACTGTGATGGCGGGTGCTAATTGTGCCCGCCAGCACGCTAATTGTCATGTGTCAGCACAAATCGTTCCTGGCCTAGTGCGTTGACAGTGGCGTTTGGCTCAAACGCCATAGAAAGCAGCATTTGGCTGCCTGGACCGGTCAAACGCCGTTGTTAAGGGCGTTCGATTACTGGGGCCCGCGTCCGCAGAGGAGACGCCCCAATCTACCAGCGTTTGCTCCATACGCCGCTGCCAACGGCGTTTAGAGCGCCATTGGCGACGGTGTCGGATGTATACTTTTGAAAAACTTCGGAAGACGCAATTATTTTTGAAAAATTGAAAAAATATTTAAAAAATTCTGAATTGTTGGCATGGTGTTGCAGAATGCAGGCATAGGCCCAAAAATCTGCGAACTTGCGATAAAAGCACAAAACTAGGACGTGACCGGCCCACTGCTTCCAAACTTCGACACACATGGGCCCCCTCGGCAGCCCATCTCGGTCTCCTAACTGTCCAGTGGGACGCTACCCACCAGAGTTCAAATCCTGGTGCTCGCACCTTTTCCTGGATTTATTCCAGGATTTTCCGGCATTATGCATTAAGTGGTAAGCGACATTCTCGTCGACGACGAGGCGTCAGTGGTGACTTCGGGAATCTCTAGATTTGCCGGTGCTCAGTCCTTCGGAGGTACTCACAGGGGTAGTGTTTGCGTGCGTGTTGTGAGCGTCTTACAACTTATTAGGTGAGCATCATGCATACTAAGGTGATGAGAAAAATATTTCAAGAACAAAAATAAACGACTTGAGCCGTCAGTCCACGGGGCGGTTGACGGTTGTTCTTATGCATTGACGAGAGCCAAAACAATTCCCTTAAAAACAAATGAAGTGTAACTCCAAGAGACTCACTAAATTAGACTAACTAAATTCACATTTAGCTACTCATTTAGTTAAATTAGATTAGTACTTTTTCTCTATATTTTCTCTTCCTCCAACAGACTAGTTAAAATGACTAGCCATCCTACAACTAGGCCCACGTGTCATACCTTATCTCTTCTCCCACCTCTTTGGTTAGCGAAGGATAGCTAACAGAGAGCGCTAGTCATCTTTGGCTAGCGAAGTCACAAGTTTAGCTAGCGAGGATAGCTAGCGAGGTGTTTGACTAGTCTATTGAAATAGTGTTTTTGTTAAATTTTTTTTATTTTTTAGCTAGTCAAGTCAAGATAGCTAGTCTCTTGGAGTTGCTTATCTTCCAACATTTGTACCAGATTTGTAGCAGCTAGCTAGCATTCGACGTGGCCTTGTTTCTTTTTTGCATTGCTAGTGGTGGCCACATACAAGCCGGAGCCTCCATGCACTTTCTTGCAACCACATGGCAAACCGGAAGGAAATCTGGAACAGTGACCGCATCAACTCGATCTAGAACCAAATCGTTCAGTACACGACAGATAGATGCACACGACGGATAATTTGACAAATTGTTCTGAAGGAAAAGTCGTATACTACCTACTCCCTCCGTCTCAGAATATAAAGACTTGTTGACTTCTGCTGATCACGTTTGACCACTCGTCTTATTCAAAAAAATTGTAAAAATATCATTTATTTTTTTATGACATGTCTTATCATCGTGTATATTTTAAGTATATTATAATTATTTTTATATTTTCATAAATTTTTTGAATAAGACAGGTGATCAAACGTGATAAGGAAAAGTCAATAAGTTCTTATATTTTAGGATAGAGGGAGTATGTGGTAATATAAGGAGCGGAGCCAGCCAACAGACACCATCCGAGGTCATCTTCATTGACAGCATTGGTGTCACTTGTATAGTTTGTATTCATCGACAGGGCATAGTAGCTAGTGATTCCTCACTGATTTTGTACTGATTCAAACACAAGTCCGATGTCCCGATTCAAGGTCCTTCTAGTAATTTACTACCGATGGCGGTTGCCGGTTGGCATAGTTCTTATACATTGACGAAAGCGAAACAAATTTCTTTAAAAACAATTTAAGAACCAGTGATACCTCGCGTGTTGCTGCGGGAATTTTTTAGAAACAAAATTTTAAGATGCAATGTGAAAGTAGGAACATCAAAGTAATTGCATGACAATATTCTTTTGTAACCAACATTATACATGGAAGCATGATAATTTTGTTAAGAGAACCATTCTAAGATCCTACATTTTTTCTACTGAGACAATTTTGTGGCATGCTACTCACAAAGACATGATATTAACCACAGAAAATCGATTGAAGACATAAATATATGATCTAGTGGATGGTGACATAGCGTACAGTGGATGGTGGCGTGGAATGCTTACATATTGAGAGAAATCTATCCATAACTTGTAGTGGGTTCTCTCTATATATTTGTACTAGGTGATTCCCCGCGTGTTGCTGCGGAATTTAAATAAGATTTAAAAGAGTTTTTCGCTAAATTATAGAACCACAAAATGAAAACAAAATAGAGGTTACTGTACATATCTTTCATTTTGGCCCAATAGAGAAAAATGACCCGGAGCCCACTATGGCATGCGTGTCCGGGCTCTTGGCCCAACAGCTAAAGGCTGGGCCGCCAATTCTGCTCGCGTGCGGCTCCCCCATGGGCCAAATTCAGCCCATCTGGCTACCGGTGCCTGGGAGCACCCCCCAGCCATCCATTGCGATGGACGGTTGCCCGTGAGTTCCGGCGGAACAAAACTACAGCGCGACCGGCACCCGAAACCCTAGCCCCCATTTTCTGCTCTCCCTGACTATCGCAGTGCAGCCGGAGGTGACGGCGTGGTGACCGCCGGCGGCGGCCAGAGGAGATGGCGGCGCGGCTCGAGGTCCGTCGTCGGCGCCGCTCCTCCGCCTTGATGTCCCTTGCCAGTGCCATCCTTTCTCTCCTATTGCATATGTAACATGCGTCGCCGCGGGCGGCATCGGGAGTTGTGGTTGTGCGTGTCCGGTGGTCCGCCAGATCGACGGCAAGGGGCGGCGCCCCTGGAACGAAGCTACGGCCACCCCCTCCTCTTTGCTTCTTCCTTTCACCTCCTCCACACCTGAGCCTCGTAGACTCAAGATTCGCCCATGGCGGCCGGAGGGTTGCGGTGCCACCGTGATTCCCCTTGCCGGTGCACGTGTTCCCCGCGAGAGAGAACGCGCCGTTGTCGAGAGGTTTCGTGATGGTGCCCTTTGGGACACGTCTGGACGCCGACGATGTGGCACGGAGCGGCGGCTCGGGTGTCCTTCCCGCACGACGTCAAGGCAACGGTCGGCGGTGGTGGTTGCGGCCAGGTAAGCCTCTGTAAAGACTCCCTCCAGGCGATGTGCGAGAAGGCCGGGCGCGCGGCGCTGCGGCGATCCTTCTTGGCGGGCCTGGGGCAACTTTATGGGAATGGAGGCGGTAGTGGGGAGGCGAGGGGGCGGCGGTGTGGCGCGCTGGTGGGGAGAGGAAGGGGTGGCGGCGGGGAGGCGAGGGGGCTCTGGTGGGGGAGGCGGCGCGGGGGTGCTGGTGGGAAACGGGGACGGCTCGGGGTGGTGGGATCGGGGGAGGCGTCAGGGATTTATTGGCACTATGAGGATGGAGAGACATAGAGGTAGGACTTGTAGTGGGTACTGGTTATATAGTTGTTTATGATATGATTTAAGTACGGCACAATTACCAACCTCCACGACTCACGCTTGCCATCGCCTCCTGTAATCAAAAGGTTGCCCTCAATAGAAATGTCGTAGCATTAAATTCTGTGTCATATCACTAGTTTTGCTGATATAACAAAGAGAGAATAAAAGAGTTTCATAGGATGTGAGAGGAGTTTCATCTTCATAGCACTATACGGCACACTTACTTTTCAGTCTAAGTAGTTGTGCCATGCAACTGTGCACTGCAACTGACCTAAGACTATCCACACCGGAGGACGGGAAAGCTCCTGCTATCCGTTTCCCGTCCCCCTTCCCAGTAAAAATGGCCCGCAGCGGGGCACGGGATGACATCCGTGACGCCTCGCGCTCATCCCGTTTTCGGGGGATATGGTGCGGTAGCGGCCATCCGGGAAACGACGTGGCATGGGACTCGCGGGAGTCCGTTGTTGGTCCGCACCGGCAATAGGAAGGGGAGAAAGAGAAGAGGAGCTGCCGCCCAACTCGTGCGGGAGCTCCATGGCGCCACCCCTCTGCCTTCGGCTCGTGGCGGCTGCCACTGGGGAGAGGGAGGGAGAGCTGCCGCCCCTCTCCTCCCCAACGTTGCACCTGCTCTGTGCCTCCGAGCAGCAGCCGTCGTCGAGGAGGCGAAGGAGGGAAGCCTTGGTCGTCACCTTGGCCCATCTGCGCCGAATCGAGCTCCGAGCCGGCGGAGAGAGTGCAGAGGAGAAGAGGTGGAGAAGCACCGCCAGTGCCGGAGAGGGAGCTACTCATCGTGTACCACCAGGAAGGGAGAGAGAGACAGAGAGCCGCCGCCAGGAAGGGTCGCCCTTGCGAGAGGAATAGAGGAGGGGACGGGGAGAGAGAGGTTGGAGAGGGGGTGGGGACGAGAGTAAGACAAGTGAGCTCCAAGATATTAGTTGGGATATAGTAGATGGTATAAAGGATTCTGGGTGCGGGAGAATGAGATATAAAAGAAAGAATCTCGATGACCGGACATGAATATTCCTTTTTAAAGGATGATATGAAGTATGACGAGTGTGGATAGTCTAAACTCCGTAGTCTTATGTCTTTGCTAGTGACACATATCAGGTTAAAGTCTCAGTGCACAGTTATCTAAACTAAGAACTAGGTAACGGTGCCAAATGAGTGTCAGTCATAGGGCAGTCCCAACCCAACAACTAGGATGGTGTCCATAAAATTAAATGAGCTGCCACCTAGGATAAAAGATGATGTGGCAAGAGAGTAAATGAAGAAAGAGAAGGAAATCGAGTCTTGCATGAGACCTAGTTTCTACACACCATCCAAAGCATAATGAGATATGAGTAGCATTAAATTCAAGTGTAGAATAGTGGTGTTTGGGTTGGAAGAGTAGTGTCTTGTATCAGTTTCTTAAGGCCTCTTTGGCAGAGCTGTGGCTGTAGCTGAAACGGCTGTGGCTGTGGCTGCTATGGTAAAATGACTTCTTTAGTGAAGTTGAAACCATTTTGTAAAGTGTTTGGCAAAATGGCTGTGGTTGTGGCTCTTCTGTA